>OY756208.1:6134766-7469532 GCA_963576795.1 Metopia argyrocephala
AAAAATTGGGCGGAATTAGTAAATGGGACAAATACAGCCGAACTTCCTTACAAATGACTTCACAATCAATGGAAATCCTCAGTCAGAAAGTAGGCGCAATTAGACAAGTAGGCGTGGTACAAACTAAATATTGTTTTTTGTATGTATTGAGCATAGTTGAAGCTAGTTTTCAAATTCTGTCTGAGGTCAAGGCAAAAGTTGTCATCATTTTAAATGACATTAAATAATTCCGAAAATTAAAGTGAACATAGTGTTATGACAGCGTCCACTATCGATTGTTTAAAAAATTTTGACATCGAATTGTGTAGAATGTGGCACAATGTTCTTTTTAAAATAAATAAATCGAAGAATAATAAAAATAATAATCATTTATTCATATTAAACAATGAGCCTTCAAGACAATAACCTATATATTATACTAGCTGAACCCGGTGTCCTTCGCTACCCCTCGTTATATAATAACATTAACGGCGGTGACGTGGTTCATAGTTATATGGCGACGTTAACAGTATTAAGAGCAATATACTACCAAAAGAAATCCGTTGGAAGGAACAAATTTATACAGAGAACAAAAAGTTTAAAACTTTCAAATAAAATTTTGCGTGAAAGGGGGCGTGGCGTAAGAAATGTTTATTTATACCTCGCCTGGAGTATAATGTGTAAACAATTTGAAGTAAATCTGTTAAAAACTATATGGGAGCAATTACATAATTTGAAAAAAGTGGGCGTAAAAGTGGGCGTGTTCGAAAAAAAAGTACCCTATTAATCCCAGTTAAATGCTGTGAAAATTTCAGAAAGATCGGTCTAGAGGTTTGGTCTCCTATAAGGTACAAACAAACAAACAAACAAACAAATAAACAAATAAACAAACACACATTCAATTTTATATATTTAGATATTTTTCTCTAAAATTTTAACATTTTCTTATAATCTGTTAGAATTCAATTCTGTTTTGCATTCAAGGCAGCCCTATTCTTCCCAAAAACAACTGTACAAAAAATGCTCTGAAAATAGGTATATGTAAACAGACTGTATAAATATAAAAACAAAGTTTACTATTGCATAAATAAACGATAACAGCAATTAATTAAAACAAAAAAAAAGTTTTTTGCAAAAAAAAATAAAATAAAATAAAAGCTTGTAAAAATTAAAAAACAAACAACAAAAAATCGATTAGGAATACAAACACAAAAATAAGTGCATATGTATGTATGTAGGTATGTATATAATAAGTAAAGCGGTGAAATAATAGATTTAAAATTAAATAATTTGCCGGCTTATTATTATTAGCACAGAGGGCGACAGAGACACTCAAAAACAAATCATATAAAATAAACGATAAAAATAATCAACGATAATTATTTAAATAATAATATCTGAGATTTACTATAAACACATAGAAACCTTAACAAATAGAAAAATTACAACCACACCACAACGGTTTGACTAGAAAAATATAAACAAAAAACAAAAGCAAAAATAATATATAAGAATAAAAACATTTTTGTAATGCATATTTTTAAATCAAATGTTGCCGGGCCGATATTTTATAATAAAGATTATATATTTAAGATTTAAAATCCGTGACTGCAAAAGCACGTTTCATGATATATTTAAGTATGTACATAATTAATTAAATTAAACGTTTAAATTCGTTTTTGTCTTCGAATAATTATTTTATAAGAAGAAATTATAAAAATAACATAACTTTTACTTGGACTATCAGATTTTTTATGCCAAATTTTTTTTTCTTTTTAAGATTTCAATTTTGTTCAATGAATTTAGAACTTTTTGCATAACATGCTTGAAGGAAAACAAACATCTATTTTTTTAAAAAAGCTAAATACTCGTATGTTCAGATTTATTGCAATGAAAAGAAACATATTGCAATACTACATGTATGTATGTATGTATTTATATGTAAAAATTTGTCTTACCGTTATAATAAATGAGAAAAACAATAAACAAATTCATTTTTGAAGACATAACAACAAAAATAAATCATGTTCTCATTGAAATCTATTCACAGCTAATTTGATGCACTACTTATATATAAGTAGTCGCCGTGGCTCCAGGCTCTGACATCTTCAAAAAAGAAATATGAAAAAAAATATTTCTTTCGGCGACTAACTCTCAGCAGTCTTCTGGCAAAAGCTCTGAGAGTAACTAATTGTCATGAACAAGCTTCTCAAGTCTGTCGTTCGGAGTCGACATTAAACTGTAGGTCCCGGTACTCATGGATAAAAATTGACACACACAACATGAGTGCTGCGAGAAGCTAGGCCGTAATCCTGACACAGGGTTGTAAAGGCCAGTTATGTATGTTATGTATTTATGTATGTACCTATATATATAAAAAAGTTATGTTAGTTTTGACCAGTGACTTTTTGAATTTTCTTCTGCAGTCTTGTTCTGAAAATCGTTATAAGGCGGGATTTAAAAAGAAAACATTAATTAAAAATTACTATTTTTAAAAAATGAAAAACGAATATCTCTTGAAAATCACAAAGGCGTGATTCGTCATTTTCAGGAAGGAAAAAGCCAAAGCAAATTGCAGAAATTGTTTCATTAAGTTGCTTAACAAGTCCAACCTAAAAGCGGTGGACATGCGGACATGCATCTTCAATAAACCTCTCCCTGACATTTCCAGTCTATTCCACCAAAAACGGATGATCAGGAATACAGCGCCACCTTCTGAGAAGATAACAGCTAACCTACTGAATACGCTCGCCACTCACATTCAAAATCTACCGACGGATGGGGCAATTGCTGTTGATCATTCAAGGGTGAAGGTATAACACTGGCCTTTGAGTGATCAAATTGATAGCATCTTGTCTTATCAACAAAAAAAAAGCGCATAATAAAAAAATAAAATAAATCTATCTATGTTTCTTCAAATTCTAATAAAATGCACTGAATGAGTAGGGGTTTACCCCTAAGTATTGGACTTAAAAAAAACTCTGAATAGAGTTTTCTCGAGATCTTACAAAAAAGATATTTCGTTTTGGAAATCGTTTATTTTTCCTGATGAAAGCAAATTTAACCTTTAGAGATCAGATGGCAAGTCCTATGTTTGGAGAAAACCAAACACCGTCCTATCTATATTCACGAAATTCACGCAGCACATTTAAACATGGTGGAAGCAGTGCAATGGTGTGGGGCTGTATGTCGTATGAAAAGTTAACTGTTATTGATGAATATATGAATAAAAAATGTATCCAGATCTGCTTAAAATACAAAAACAATATTTCTCCAAATCTTAAACTTCAGTCTTTTCTTCAATGTTGTGAGGTATTAAAATTATTGATATGTTTGTTCTATTTTTTCCTATTGCCTATATTGGGCAGACATATTTGCAATACATTTTAAATCTTACGAGTGCACCAAATAATCTTTGAGTGATGTGTTTCTGTATAACTTAATAAAAACCCAATACAACTAAAAAAAAACTAAATTTCTGCAATACTTTCTAGAATATACCAGTAAAAAATTATTAAATAAGAATGAATTAAGCGTATTAAATAAGAATATATTTATTTCCTTTTAAGGAGAGATTAATTAATTCAAAAACAAAAAGTAGAGGGTATAAATAATATCGTAGTATGACTCGTTTTTTAACATTTAAGAGGTTGTTAATATTGTATTATATGAAATTTATAATTCTACGACGCAATATTTTGTTTATGTTCAGTCTTTTTATTTTATAAATTAATTTTGTTTTTATTTTCTTTATCTCTCTTTCTCTAAAATTAAATTTTTGTTGTTAAAATTTAAAAATAAAAACAAACAAAAGAAACAATTCTATGCCGGTTTTCAATCAGGTGTTTGTTTTGTTTAAAATTTAAAAACATTAACTATTTACGGTATTTATTGTAATTTTTATAAAAAGATTATAAAAATTTGGCTAAATGTTCTAAAAAAAAGATTAAATTGTTAAAAAAAATGATTTTAATATCTACATTTTATATACTCGCAGTATTTTCAAATGGCAAACATTCAATCTATTTTTAAAGAATTAGTTTAAAAAGTACTCAAAACAAGTTAATTTAGGTCACTCACACTAATACGTTCTTATTTTTATTTAATTAAAGAATAACAAAACAAAAACAAATAACGAACAAATTATTGTTTTTTTTAATTTTAATTTATTGCAATAAAAATACCACGACGCGTGTGTTTTAAATACACACATATATACATATTTTCTAAATAAAATTTAGTCAAATGTTTAAAAAAAAAATATTTATTAATGTTGTCATTTAGTAATACATTTTTTTTTTTGAATGCCTTTATTTGAAACATTTTTCTAGACTTGTTTTTGTAAAAAAAAAATAAATCAATAATAAAACAAGATTTTTAAAATCTTAATGTAAAAGAAAAGAACAAAACCATACCAAAGTGAAAAAAGACTTAAAATGTTTTAAAATTCAACCACAAAGTTGCGAAATAAAATTATTTGTAACTTTTTTAATATTTTTTCTTCATATATCATATCTTTCTAATAAATTGTAATTCCAGATATCATGTTCTAGCAAATCACAATCGAGTAATATTGTAAATAAGTAAAGTTTTAAAATTAATACATTATATTATTTTCTTTTTTAATTTATATATAATCTTATCAATTTTGAACAAAAAAAAATGCATTAAATTTAAAATGAATATTGAGCTTGAGATTTGAAATATACTGGTATGTGTTGGAAATCGATTTTGATTGAAATTTAAATCGAACGAAATTTCAATTTCAACTTTTAAGCCATTTTACATTTGAAATTCCTGTTTTACTCATTACGTTAATGCCTATTGCAACTACATCCTTTAATATTATTTTAATATAATTAAAACAGATAAGTTTTATATGTTTTTGAAAATACAAACGATTTCAATTTCAAACGAAATCGTTTTTCATTAAATACCTCATATTTTTATTTCGATGTTTTACTACTTCTTTGTGTGGCTTCGTTAATTTTATATTTAAAGAGAAGGAATATAATTAAAGAAAACTAAAATAGAAATTATAACAATGTTATTCAAATCTATACTTTGTGTAGCATTGTCAAGATATAATTATGTGACGATAAAGCCCAATAAAATTGTGACAATTTTTATTTTAGTTTTAATTTGAATTTCACTAGATGTCCATTTCTATCATATATATGGGATCAAATTATCGCATCCATTTTCAAACGACCTTGATCGAAATTCTGACATATCATAATTTATTATTATACTCGTGCGATATAAAACTTTATTTGATTACAGGTACGACGGCCCCAGAAATATAAACTAAAATATACATACAAGATATTTCAATATTTTAAATTATAAAGACCTAATTGATCTGTGATCATGTCCTTCAAAAGTAATAAATGTTATTAATGTCCCCCGTAAGAAGTATTAGAATTCATTATTTGTACTGCATAAAGTTATTATTTATTAACAATTTGAAAGAATAACGAGAAATAATGAAGTTTTTAATAAAGTGTAAAACAATCAATTCCTTCTTCTTTTGTTTTAGTTTTAAATTGTAATAATTCAAATAAAGCAGGTTCATATTACAAAATTTTACACTTTTGTCATGAAATTCGACAATCGCTAAAGTGGATAATTTCGCTTACATGAACTGCCTTGGTTTTAATTAGTTTACGTTAACGCGAGTGCACTGTATAGGCATAATAGTTTTTTCTATTACTGTTAATTTTGATCATTTATCTATGAAAGATATTTTTTACTAGAAAATGTATAGCATATGTATACAAAAAACACAACTACAATAGTTAGATAAATAAATCAAAATAGGTCAAAGTTTTTTCTTTAAATAATATGTACAAATAAATTAGTAAATAATAAAGTACAGCATTGTATAAAAAATAATGCAATGTTGTAGTTTAATAACACATTCATTTAGTTTTTTAGCGATAATATTTAAATAATAAATAAATAATATGGTATGTATAAAAAATAATAAATAAAACCAACACCCCAAAAGGTGATAACAGAAAAATTATAGAATAAAATAAAAAGAAAAACAAGCGAAAAAAAAAATGCAAACAGATGTTGTATTTTATTAAACCTTTAGGAGTCTTAAACTTTCATCTTTTTTTTTGTTTTGTTGAAATTATAAGCAGGCATAAATCAACGATTTTTCTTTTTCTGCATTACAAAATGAAGAGTTATATGGGTAAGAATATTTACAAGAAAACAAAAAAACTTATAACCGCTTAATCGAGTTTTTCGGTGAATCCAAACAGGTTTCGAATATTTAAAATTTTTATTTTTAGAACACATTAACAGAATTTCTTCAATTAACAAAGTTTTAAAATAATTGATGGAATTGAGTTTTATTTGTTTTTGAAAACTAAATGGAGTGTACAGAACATACATATACGAATACATTTAAAGTTATAAATGTATTACTATAAAGACAAAAAATCATATATGGATGCCAGAATATCAAAAAATTCGTATTGAGATCACATTCATGGGAATGTGAATAACATAGCATGGTGGGCAGTAATTTGAAAATTCATACGATTTACAATTCACTCGTTTTTGGTTTACCGAGTATAACCGGATTATACATATTCTTCTTCCAATAATAATTATAAACAAAAATTTTTTGTTGAAATTAATTTCAATTAAATAAAAAAAATTGATAAGCATTTGTTTTAAAACAAAAAAAAAAAAAAATAAAATTCCTTTAATCAAACTCTTCTACCAGTGGTCATATACAGTGGCGAGAAAAAAAATTAACTCTGTGCCACCATATTATTCACTCGAGGCTCGAAACATATAACGTTATTCAATTCCACCATTCTTTTTTTTTATTTTTTATTCGTTAACCTTTATTAATTAATAAGCATCAGTAAGCGTTGTTTGCTTCTCTGTCTATTTAATTTATTTTATATTTATAAAAAAGAGTGAACAAATTTAGTGGAAAAAAATGCAACGAAGTACGTTAAAAGTAAAAGTAAGTCAACTAGAGTTATTAAAATAAAAGTTTAATTAAGTATTTGCAAATCAGGGCTTTAGAAGAAGGCAAAACAATGAATAAAGTTGTTCGTGAATTTAATATCAATAAATCAACGGTTTGTTGGATTGCATTAAGGTAACGTCAAAGAAATAACGTCGAAAGAATGCCAGGAAGTGGTCGTCCTCGTAAATCTACTGCTCGTCAAGACCGTCAAGTGGTAAAAATAGTAAAAATTGATCCTCGGAAAACGGCAGAAGAGCAATTAGGGGACTGTATTGACGTTCCCACAGCCAGAAATCGATTAAAAGAGGCAAACGTATTAGCTAGAAGACCAACCAAGAAGCCACTTGTAAGTAAAGGTAAATAAGAAAAAAAAACGGCTTGATTTTGCGAGACGGTATCTACATTGGTCAAAACAGCAGTGGGCCAAAGTGTTGTGGAGCGACGAATCAAAATTTAACTTATTTGGCTTTGATGGGTTAAATTATTACATTCGTCGGCCACCAAAACAAAGATATTCACCCAGATATCAGTTGCCAACTGTTAAACATGGCGTTGAACATAACATGGCATCGATTTGCATTTTTTTCTCGCTACTGTATATACATACAAAACATCCATACATACACAATACCTTTAACTATTTTTAAATCTCTTGTGTAAATGCTTCAATCAAATATGTACTTGATTTTTTATAAATAAAATGCAAAATAAAAGTCATCTACATGTAAATCTAAAAAAGACTGTGACTAATAGACTATTTTATTTAATATTTATTTATTATCAAAAGGGGGAGTGTCATTTACTATGGCAAACAAAATAAAACAATTTTAAATTTTTGTGTGCACAATGAGATAACTTGCTTGAACTTAATGCAATCATATGTAATACATATTACGTATGTATGTATGTACAGTGGTGTTCATAGAAATAGAGAACAGTAGCAAAAAATGCGACAATAATAATAATAATTGATATTGAATATGGGTTTTGGAGAACTAAATCTCCTCTTTTTAATATAATTTCTATAAAACTGAATAAATTTTCAATATCAAATACAAATTTTCTTTTAAATCTTAATATAATTTTTTATTATTATTAATATTGAAGAACAATAAAAATAGAAATAAAATCTTTTAAACTTACCTAGAGGGCATATTACTTAAAATCTTATCAGTTATAAAGCCAGCACGATTACAACGTTCAACAAAACGATCTAATATAATATAAGCAAGTGGCACATCCAAAACAATATCAGCCATATCATCAAAAACCCTTAAGAAACCCTAAAAAAATAAATGAAAATAAAAAAGGAAACATTTTATTAATTTTTGTTTTGTTTGTTATTTTAGTGTAAAAGACTAGCAACAGCAAAGTAAGAGTTTTAATATTATAAGAAAAAAAATATAAACAATAATTCCTTACCTGCTCCATGCCAGCCGGAAGTACTAAGAAAGCTTTATCCAATGATTCCAACAATTCACACATTGCCTCTTCAGTAGTTTGAGACAATGATTCCAATGTCATGACCACAGCCTCATACACCAATTCATGATGAAAATGAGGAACTTCAAGTTCGCGTAGGCAACGATGAGCCTCTTGTATATCACGTGATGATAAATACTCTTTAAGAAGTAGTGTCATTTGTTTTGTTATAGTTTTAACTGGCCTCAATGGACCACCCATACCCCAGACATTGTCCAAATGGGCCCAACCCTGTTTCATGTGCAGTAATGTATCGGCACGATGTATGGCGTTCATGGCATGTTCATTTAATTCACCATGATCTGATGGTTTTGTTATGAACTTCGGTGGAATACAATCATCAGCCACAGCACGGGCTAAAAAGTTGCCTTTAGAAAGAAACAAAAAAAAAAAGAGTATAATGAATATATTAAAACGATTCTGGAGAAACATTGTTTTACAAAACACTTTCACTCGTTAAGCGAAAGAACAAATTTAAGTTTACTTCTACATTAATCAGCAATATCTTATATTTTTGTGGTTTTTTTTTTTAAGAAAAAAATCTTACCTAATATAGTTGGTGCATCCGGTGTATCCAATGTAAGATCGGGTAAATTTTTTAACGATATTTCGAATCCTTTTTCAATATCTTTACCCGTTATAACACGACCATATAAATCGGATATTAACACAGAGGTCATTTCCCTCTGTGAATCCTTATGGTCCATAGCTATTTCAATAATAACACTGGTTACGTATGGACGCAACATGCCTGTTAGGATTTCATCTAAATTAACAGCCACTTCATGGGTATCACCATGTTCGTAGTATTCCAAAATAATGGGTTCAGCCAGTTTGAAAAATTCTTCAGGCGATAGTTCAGGAATGACTTCACTTAAAACAATATTTGGATCGTTTGTCTCACTATCATAGTTGGGATCATTTTCATCTTCGTAAAGTTCTTCTAAAGCCTCAGAGCCGGGTAGGCCCCAGACACCTTTGCGACCAGCACCACCTTTTTTCGGTAGGCCGCGACCATAACCGCTACGAGAACGACGACTGTTCTTCCAACGGCGATGGGGTACTACATAATCTTTGGCATGACCATTGATAGAAGCGGGCAGCCCAACGGCGCCATTGCTTTCACCACGACTATTCTGTCGTTGTATAAGACGTTTAGCTTTACGCTTAATACGTCCATCAAGATAATCAACTACACTATGGGGTTTTTTAATCAGACCATTCTGGCCTTTAGGCGATTCGGGACTACCATTTAATTCGACTGCTTTAATCTCACCGTTAAGCTCACGTTCAACGGAACTTTCGCGGGAACCTTCATTACTATCACCGTAACCATTTTGACGAGCACTTGCAGAGTCCATTTTTCTAGTAATTGCTTTCTGTGTCTATCTAAAACACTTTTCTTGAGGTGATTTGTATGATTTTTGTATTAAAGGTGATAACAAATGGTACCTGGCGGCAAGTAGCAGCAGTAGAGATGATGTCTTATATTTGTGCTTTGTAGTATCGGTTTATATCAGTTAACTTTAACTTCGTCAAACCTTTTCTACACAATTGGTGTTTTTTTTAATTATATGTTAAGAAATCCAGCTTTAAAACTGCAAAACAAAAGTAAATAAAAAAAACAAATATTTAAATTTGTAAATGTATTTGAACAACTAAAATCTTTTATTATAGAAAATATTTCGATTTTCGATTTAAATCCTTTCTCATATAAAAGTTTCTTAAATTAAGTATAAAACTTTCTCATACATTTTTATATTTAGATGACAATAAATAAATAATAAAAGTGGTGAACAAAAAATTCCTTAGTTTCCTTCCTATTTAAGTAGAAAATATAGATTTTTAAACAATAATTTTAAGCAAAAATTTAAACTTGAGTCTCCACAATTTATTTAAATACATATGTATATACGAATGTATTCACATTTTGGAGAAAATAAAAACAAAAATGATAAAAACACAAAATTGTATATCGTTAAGTACCTATATAAAGCCTATATTTAAATATGAATGTGTAGATATAATGAATATGTAATAAAGAAAACTTTACAGTTAATAAAAATTCATCGGTTAATATGCGCTTTTTTTTTAAATAAAGAAATAAAAAGACAAACATGGACAAAAACTAAATAAATTTCATTGCACTTTTGCTTTTAAAGTGAAATAAAGTCTGTATGCATGTTGCAAGAAAACTACAATAAGTAGTGTTTGTCTTCGAACAAAAAGGTAATTCAACTTTGTATTGGAAAATAATATTGACAAACGATAACATTGTAACAGAGCATTGACGATGTGGCGACACACATCGCATACACTGAATAACGAAATAACACAATCCCATATAGGCAGAAGTGACTGTAATAGGCGAAAATTCTACATTTAGGCATTGGGTACTACAAAACACTAGAGACTTATCTTACGAAATCTAAATTTTATAGTTTTTTAAAGAAGAATATGACATTATTTGTCGCAAGTAGCCAGATAATAAGAAGAATAAATATTTAGATATCATGCAATCATTTATTTTTTTTTTTTCACTTTTCGTCAAATATTTGCCTGATATGATTAGGAAACAAAAAATTAGTAACTATTTAGAACACAAATTGCAAGCAACAACAATAAAAATCGAGGGAGTAAAATAAAATCATAAAAATATACCTAAAATATGTATTTATTGGGAAGATTGTCCTACCTTTAGGTTAAAGTTTACTTGTAAAAACAAAAAACCATTTTTCTGTATGATAAAATCCTACCTTTAACTATCGGCAAGTTGTAATAATGGCCCTTAATGTTACTAATAACTTTAATAGTCATATCAGATTTTTTCAAATCAAAATCAATCACTTTCAATCTATTATTACCATACTTTATACATAATTGCTCTAATTCGATCTGTGTCAATCAGGCATGTTCTAAAAATTTATTTTTGTGGAAGTGATTTCGAATCACTAAAAGGATGTTCTGACACCAAAATCATTTGAGATTTTGTGGTTTTAAATCGGTCAGGTAAATGCTTGTCAAATCACTTGCCTTTTTAGACACTATTTTGTTTACAATTCGGCGAAAAAAAAGGGAAACAAAAATGAACTGAAAACCAGTTTAAAGTTCAGAACGTAATCTGGAGATTGACACAAACCCTGCCTGAACTTACCGAGTAAATTAACATAAAAAATATTCCGCATTGTAAAAGATATATCGTCATCAGTTGGAAAAAGTTACGATACAAGCGCATCGTGGTATAAACGAACAGATATCCTAAAATGCTTTTCTTATTAAATCGAAAAATTGTATGTTCAATTGATTTCATATGACGGAAAGCTAGGCAAACGGATTAAAGTCAGTAAATAAGAAGCAAATAATTTTAGAGGCTTGATATCAGTTAAGCAAAGTTATTTGATCAGGATTATGACAATAACCGATTTCTCATCCCCTTTAAACTTTGCCACTAAAATTATACACTGAAAGCTTTGGGTGATTTGAGAACTAGCGTCTATGGATAGATTCGAGAGGACCTAACTTACTAGAAAAAAATCTACTAGAGAAGCAAGAAGTGATAAAAAAATTATAAATTTTTCTCCTTTTTCAAACTTTAGAAAATTAAATTCAAATGTATGTCTTTTGTTTTAAACGAGTCTTAGGTGTTTTTGTAGAATATTATGTTCATGTTTTTTTTTTGTTTTTTCCTATCTAATAAGAATTGCAAAGTGTTGTTTTTATTAAAAAAAAAGTAAAATCCAATACTTAAAATCCATGTACTGACAACAGAAACCTTCAAAGCGGTCTTTAACTTTTATTTTTCTTTCTTTTTTTAAATAGTCTGACTGACGATTTCAAGTGACTGACTATAAAATGTCTAACAAGTTGATAGCCTCAGTAAAAATTCTATATTACTTACGTTTGTTATTACAATCATTTAATTTTAAGTTTTTTTTTTTATTTTTTCATATGCACATACGAAATGAAGTTGCCGGTTACTTGTAGACAATTTTTTATAAAAAAACTCGTGAGCCATGTCAATAATTAAATATTATTCTCGTGAAAATAAAAATTCTAAATAGTGTAAAAACGTATACAAAAAATAAAATTCAAGGTACGAGTATACATTCCAAAACGTTGTATATTTTGCTTATAAACTGGTGAAGGTTTCACATAAAATAGCAACATTAATAAACGAGTAAATAATTATGTACCTATTTGTTAAAAATATATTCAAATCATATGCATTTAAAGCAAATAAAGTTTTAATAAATAGATACACAGAGATCCCTCGTGTAAAGTTGTGGCTGGATTTCGGAAAAAATTTTATGTCATTAGGAATTGAGCTTCTCGTACATATCGCAAACTAAAAATCATAAAGAGTCACAACTCAAAATTCACAAATTTTCAGTAGAGGCAAAAATCGGTTTTACGAAAATTGGTTGTAATTTTATAATCAAATTGAATTCTATAATAATGAAAACAGTTTTAAAAAAACGTTTACTTATTTTTTTTTTTAATTTTGTACTCCACTTTTGGTAATAAAAGGTAATTTTGAGTTGTGACTCTTTAGTTGACACTTTTTCATTTATTAGTGGGTATAATACTAAATTGTGCCAGACGATAATGTGAAGTACTTGAGCGGGACATTTTTCACAGCAAAGTCGATTTTACAACTTAAATTTTGCATCAACCACAATTTTATTTGTAAATGAATGTATTTTAATGAACTAAAAATTTATATTATTTATAGTGTACACGGTCAAAATTATGTACAATTCAAAATAATGTAGGCGATAATGCTCACTTTCTTCAAATAGGTACATAGGTACAACTCTAAATAACTCCCGGGGCTCGAACCTAGAGCCTCAAACACATTAAGTTCTAAATAATACCATTATTTATGAAAAAAAAAACTTCTGAATATCTTATGGCGTTTTCTTTTCTGGCTCATGTTATGAAGTGAATGAAAAAAATATTGCCGTTAGCGTTGTCGTTTTGGTCCGATCGGACCAAACTTGGTAGTTTTTCGTGTTTTTAAAACCGATTGGTAGTTTAGTTGGTTTGTTGCAACTTTCCTAGGTTTTTGGTAGATTTTCATATTGAAAACAGTATTTATAATTTTTGAGTAAGAAAAAAATTTTTTTTCGAGTAAACAACTTGCATTACTGTTTATACATTTTCAAGAGTGGGGCAGCTATGTATTTAAGGTATACACGCCTTGGGTTGTGCCAATTGTTTGTTTTGTACTGCTGTCAAGTTACTGTCATAATTGGCAAATTATTTAACGTATAGAAGATTTTTTAAATTTTAGATTCATTGATAGTTGAACAGTTGACTTGTCCTGACTTGTCCTACCTATAAATGCAATTAATTTATAATATGGTCTTAATCATCTCTGTTTAAGAAAACAAAAAATGTAAGGAAATTTAAAATAGAAAGAAAATGGAAAAGTAAGGATATGTTTTATTAATAAATATCTATGTATATTCCAAACATATTTAAATATACCTATGCAAAGATAAATAGTAGATTTCTATAAAAAATACAGCAGCCGAACGAAACTGAATGCTTAGAGGACGTTATTCCGACAACCAGGTAGAAACAACCAATACACTTTGTTTTTTATATTCTTAAGCTTTGGTAGGATGCAAAGGATTTTGGTAGGTTTTTTGAAATTTTTTGGTAGGAAAAAAATTATTTTTGTGGCAACGCTGATTGCCGTATCAACATGTCCATCCTTGGATAAAAAACAAACACAAACAGCTGTTCTTTTCATTTTATTTCAAATGAATATAAGGTGTATTTGATATACCAGATGAGTTACTTTTTTTTCTGTAGACAAATTGTGAAAAGAATTGTCAATTGTTTCTCTATTTTATAGGAAACTATTACATATTGGTAACTACATATCCTGTCGTCACTATATTTACTACTGTATTTTTTAAAGAAAATAAAAACAAAAACACAAAAAGAAAAACAAATATATTATGTAAATAAAAAAATCCATTTGAAACGGTTTTGCTTATTACGACGTTATTGAAAACAAAAAAACAAAAAAAACACACACACACTCGCGACGTATATTAAAAATCATAGCGCATGACCTTGAAATTTTATATGTATGTATGTATTTTGAGAAGGGTGTTTCCTTTCATTTGTAATTGTGCATATTGTTATTATTTTGATTTTGCTCTTTAAATGGCAAAGAAAATTTTATAACCCTTATACAAATGAAAATGTTTTTGTTTTGATTAAGTTTTCACGTATTCTCTCATATTAGCCTTTCCTATATTTGTAAATACGAAACTTAACATAGAAATTATTACGTTTTTCAAGTATTGACGTATGTATGTATTCACAGTGGAACAAAAAAAACCTTAAAAATACCATAAATTTTGTAGATTTTTTTTGCCTATGTACTTGAAGGGAAAGACACAACTGTGCCACTCCCATATACCTATGTAAATTAAATATTTATTTATCTATGTATTTAAAATAGTAAGTCTCTGAACTTGATCCAAACAGCTTTATAGTAAATAAAAATCATCAATCAAACAGTGGATAGAATTAGATATGCGGGTATGGAACCTTCCATACATACAAAGTTTAGTTTTAATGACTTTAGAGCAAGTGCAAGTAATTAGTCAAAAAAAGTACTTAGGTAGTCACTTTAGTGGTTAATACATATCAAATATCAAATAGGGGTAGGAAAGCAGGACGGGATTTGGCTGAATTTAAATAAAAAGCTTTTTAAGAGAGATCCTATGTACATATAGTACTTTTCTGTGCCACTGTACATACATATGGATGGCCATTTTTATATGTATGTATGTATATAAAAATACAAACAACGCCGCCACCGGCTTTCTAGAGAGCATGTAAAATAGAGATGTTTTTGATTAATCTAAGCATATGTATGTATGTATGTACATATCTATGCATGAGTTTGTGTATTTTCTTATATACAGAGTATTAATGTAATGCATATTTTGCGCAGCCAAATAATAATAAATATAGTGTGGTTGGTAGTGGTTTTTTTGTTTGTTTTTGTTTTTCTTTCTATTAAAAGAAACAAGACGCAATATTTTGCCGGTTATAAAAAAAAAACTTATGCCTAGATTCACAATGTTTAGTTAACTAATTTAGTTGCTGCTTTATTACCCAAAGCTTTTGTTTAAACTTAGTTTAGTCGTTATTATTAGATCTAAACAAAAGCTGTAGATGAGATAACGTTAACTAAACCATGTTAGTTGGCTAACTGAACACTGTGTAACTGGGAAGGTTAATTTAATTGAGAGAAGTGTTTCTATTTATAGCCCATTAACAACTTAAATAGGGTTTTAAAAATTTAGTTACATATGTAGGTATGTAGGTATTTCTGGAATTAACCCCAACGTGTACAGATGTTAAATATTTCTGTTTTTCTTGTTTGCTTCATTACACAAAATAGTTCAAAATAGACTGCTAATAAGAACTGAATAATAGAGGCCAAAACACAAAAGCATAACTTTGTTACAGCGTGCCTGCACAAATTATTGTATGTATTATACCACATATGTATGTACATATGTAAGTAGTTTTATTCTACCACCTATGGAAATTTAAATACTACTTTTAAATACAATCGTACCTAATGAACGCACCATAAAGCCTATGGTGTATGCAAGATGACTTGTCTCTTCCTTAAACCATTCTGAATGTGTCTGTAACACCGTGTAATTAAATACCGTGCTCCCATTAGTTAGTTTCGAAAAGCTGCTTAAAGTATTTTGGCATTTATACCTAAACGAATTTGCGTTGTGGATAACTTTATCTTATTTATTAATTTATCTTATTTAAGTATCTATGTACATACATATGTATATTCTTTCGGTAAGCAAACAATAACAAGCTTGTTTGGTCGAGAATATATACTTATGTATGCATAGGTATATAGGTAGCTAAGTTCAGATTTAAAATTACAAAATGTAAAAAATTAGAATTGCAAGTGTGCATGCATACATACATATTTTTACTAATTTTGTGTCTCTTTTCCCCTATTAATTCTACTCAAGCTAGGTATTAACTAACAAACTATGAATTTCAGGCACAAAATCACACATTTTTAAATGCAGCCTTTCTGAATTAGTAGAATCTGTTTTAATGCCAGATTTTATAGATACTGCATATTGCCTAAACCATGTAAGTACATAAATACATACATTCATATGTAAATATTTTAATTTTTACTCTTTAGCTTTTGCTAATATTCTATATGTATTATTTTATGTGCTTTTTTTTTTCTTGTTTGTTATAACTGCGTAAGTATTTGTAACCGGTTTGTATTATATACAGACATTTTTTGTTGTTGTTTTGTTTGTTATGCCTTTTTGTTTGTGTAAGTTTTTATTATTCCCTTTTATTTTTGCTATTTGGGAAGAGTGTGTATTTTTTAGATATTTATTTTGTCTTTCTTTTTACATTTACTTTGCCCGGTTTAACCTTGATATTGGTATAAAAAACACAAAATGCGTTGTACGAAATTATTTAGTACATAACAAATAATATATAAACACACATAGTCTGTACAGACTCGTATTTATGATTACATTTCTATGTACTTATGTACATAATAAAATAAGAACTTTTTCATTACATTTTTTTGGCTCTCTTGCTTTCTAAAACAAATTTTTTAAACAAAAATTGCACTCTGGCTACAATAGAAAAAACTTCAAATAGGTACGTACCTATCTATGTACTTATACACACCTGGCTAGCGATATTGTTTTTCTGTTAGTAAGAATTAGTAGGTATTCATATATAGGTACCTAATAAGAATTCGTTATTGAAATTTATTTAACACTGCCAGAATTTCAAATTAGACATCATTTCATGTAGGTATTAAATCCATAAAGCTATGGTCAGATCACATTAGGCAAATAGGTATTGTAGGTATGTAGTATGCAGATATTTGACGAAAAGGAGTTGGAGAGAAAACTTTGTAAACTCCTGCTTTTATGGAATAGATGGATAAGAAAATAGGATTAGAACTAGATACCTATACCAATACTTACCTACTACATAAAATTAGTAAAAGAAACATTTCTTAAAATTAAAGTTTTAAAGTGAATTCGAAAGAATTTATAAATGTATGAAAAATTTTCTAATGCATAGGGGTGTTAATAAAGTTTAAAACAGAATTTTATAGGTACATACGACAGCTTTTTTGATTTGAAATTGGTCTTATTTAATTATGCTTTATTATGTTTTTTTATTGATACCTACCTACCTATCTACATACTTACATATTATAAAAATGAGAAATTGCGTCGCAAAAACTTTTTAAATCTACATATGTACGTACACTCATCATAACACATACATACATACATACATACATATTTATTTATTTTTTTTTATAAAAATTTTAGGGAGGCCAAAAATATCAAAACAATAACAAGCATGTTTTTTCAACAACAGGCAGCAGCATGTCAACGTCAGAATTAAATTTTTTTTAAACCAGACCAAACAGACACATAAACCTACATTGAATAATATATTTGAAAACACAACCAGCACCACCAATACACCCATTATACAATACATACTCCACTCTCCTTCACAAATTCAAATCCAATAAAAACAAACACAAAAACGAAAAAAGGAAAATAAGAAAAACAAAACAAAAAACAACCAAAAAGAACCAAAACAAAAACAAAGTTAAACTTCAGCCATATCTGGTAAACATACACACACATCTATGCATAAGAGTAATTTTATTAAAAACATTATGTAGGTATAAGTGTTTATGCGTCCAACCGGTTCCTCAACTATCACGTACGCCAAACAACCAACATCAATACAAATTAGCAAACACCGGCAAAAACAGCGTAAAAGAAAACTAAACCAAAATAAAAAGCAATGAATGTAAAGTAAGTAAAAATGATAATTAAAGATGATTATTTGCTACTACTACATACCTACATATATACATATAATAAATAAAAAAAAAAACAATAAAAAAAACCAGAATTTTCCGGAAACATTTTATTTTCTTACTTTAGAATTTACCTCAAATTTTTTTTGCAAAAAATTTAAAAATTGGATTTGATGAAAAAAAAATTAAAAAACAAAAATAAATAAATTTCTTTACACTGCAAAATTAAGGCAAAAAAGCATCTAGTAAAATTTATAGGTATATATTAAGGATGACGAACAAGATTGATTTAAAAAAATTCCGGGATTAAGGATTTTGGAAATCCCGAAATCCAATAAATGGACAAATATAAACTGGAAATATTTATTCGACAAGAGATTTGAAGCAGGACGAACGAGTTGTCAAGAATTGTTGAATTTCTCCAATAATGGGAACGGCAAGAAAATTTATAACAAATGACAACTTTCTTACTTCTATTCAATTAGCCAAAGAACTACTCTCCTAGCAGTTAAAAATTTAAACGATAATTATTTACCCAACTTAAAGTTGTGACACTCTAAAAAAAACACCCATTACCTAAGTATTTGCATGCATACATATATCTATACATGTGTATAAGCTTTTATCAAATGCCAACAAAACTATTCAAATGATGTTAATGGCTAATTAATGATTCTGTCACTTAAATGGTAATTTGATTCACAACATTAAATTTGATATAGACAGAAAATGTAAATACACAAAATAATTTTCACAAAAATAGCTACCTACATAGGTATTTTATGTGCGTACATACATATATGGTAGTACAAAAAGTTTTACGTTCTTATAAATCTACATACAGTAGGTATATTACTATACAATAATAAATAAAAACAAAAAAAAAATATTTTTCATGTCTCTATACCACCATTTGTAATGCAACCAAGAGCAACAAACAGTAGCAGCAAATCAACCAGACGACAATTTCCGCTGCATTGAATGATGATATGAAATGAAATAAATTGTCTCTTCATAAAACGTTAAATACCTACATACAGCAATGAAATAATAAAAATCAAAACCAACAGGTAAAAGAACTTTAAAAAGGTTACAGAAAAATAAAATAAATCCCGTATATGAATTTTTACTATTTCTGAAATCAATACCTACATAAGTAAAAAAAATAAATAATATTGAACACGACTTTCTGCCCATACCAACAACAGTTCTCTTAATAAAGTAATTTAATAGGTGCATAGGTAGTTGCTGATTTAGACAGAAAAAATACATAAACAAACAACTTTCGTTTGTGACAGTAATTTGAATTAAATTTTCTTGAATTGATGAAAATCATCAAATTCTGTTTTTTTTTTTTCATTCGATGACTTTTTATTTGATCATTTCCAATTGTGATTGACAAGCATTATTTAGTTAAATTGATAACCAATTCTGCAAAAAAAAGGCAGGTAGCAGAAATTTTAAAAAATTTTATGATTTCCTGTGTACAACAGTATTAGATTTAGAAAATCGAATCGAAAATCTTACGATTTCGTAAAAATTCATGTATTTTTGAAAATTTTTTGTATTCATTGATCTTGATATTTCGAATGGGAAATTTCTTTCAAAACCATTTTCGAATCAAAATACAAAGTAACCCCACAGACCAGAAAAATATACACCTATGTACCTATTCAGTGCTTTATAGTTGACATTTTTATATTTTCTTTATAAACTCAACACAGAAAACATTTCAACTATCCCAAACAATAATTCATAACCAAAGTTAATAATTTCTACACAAGTTGTGCTTGATATAAACAAACTAAACAATCTGCTCTGTAAATGGTTTTAATATATATTTCCATATTATTCCCATTATTACCTCTTCTTGCTCAATTCTTCTATAAACCCACCATCTGGCATCACCCCATAAATGTGCAACAAAACCAGTCATTTTTAACAGCTGATATAATCAGAAAAAAATCCTTTTGGAAAATTTCCAGTAAATTCTACTAAAATCATATTTTCTCTTCGGTATTTTAAAAGTAAATAAGAATAAATAGCAAATCATTTAACAACTTACCGTTTCATATGGTCTTCGCCACACACCAGCAATTTTTTTTTGCCAATAGTTTTTTCTTATTGATTTTTTATTAAAATGATTTTAAATTTGTATTCTTTTTTTTTTTGTTTGCTTAACGTTTTGTCAATTTTTCGAAATTTGTCAAACTTATTAATAAAAGTGAGACAAAAATATTACCCAATACTTTTTTTATTTTCTGCTTTCTTATTTTTAATGCTTTATAATGAAATTAACTTTTTCTTGAAAACTGCATTCGCTTGTTTTATTTTTACTACACAATATAATATACATATATATATGTGTGTATTCAGTTTTGTTTTTATTGATGCTACAAAAGGAACGATTAACTGCACTCCCTTAGAATAGATTTTATTTTTCTTATTTGCTGGGTAATTGCTGCAGATGTTTTTTTAAGAATGTAAAAATTACAGAAAACGTACAATAAATGCAATGTAGATTTTTAACTGCGTTTGTTACTTTTTTTTATGTATATAATATACACTTTTTTTAACAGTTATTTTAAGAGTTTTATAGTAAAACTCTTTTCTTTAACAAATTACTATGGAATTATTTTTTTCCACTTGTCAACTTCGTAAAAAATTGTCTTTTTTCGTTTTGAAAAAAGATTCCAGAAAAATTTCTTCTTTTCTGCACTTCACTTGGTTTCTTCTACATACACACAAAATATATCCACATTAGATTTCAGTGCTTTTGTTTTTTTAACTTTTAACAGCTTTTACAACCTCACAGCTTGGAAACGAGACCTATTCTGTTTGCTTGAAAATTGTAAATGGTAAATGAATTGCATTTATATTATGTGTTTTGCAAGAAAAGCCGTTTACACGTATATAGAAGGAATGACGGCATATTAACGTCGCTACAGAAGCCACAGTTTTATTGAAAACGAACATTTAAATAAAATATATGTATTTCGCGTACTTAGAGTAGGAAACTTTTTTACCAGAAATATCTTACATATTTTTAAATATCAAAACTTATTTATTTATATGAATTACTTTCCTAATTTTATTAAAAGTTTTAAATATGTTAAAATATAACGGCGTCAACTATACCAATTGCTTTGGTGTTATAGGAATAATACTTTTTGGGTAACTATGCTTTTTGGTACCAAAATATGCAACTGCGGGAAAAATAAAAATACAGTTGCCATATTTACGCTTGCTTACTTAAAACCGTTACAAATTTCTAATACAATATAAAAATTCTAATATTTAAAAAGAAAAATTTTGCCAATAATGAATAATTAACTCTTGATAAATATTAATAAAATTAATTCATATTACTATCATAATAAATTAATTTAATGGTGTATACTACATTATGTCTTATAACACAAACGCGTTGAGTCAAGAGATCGTAGCAATTCAGTAGATCCTGGTCTATGTTGATGTTTTCTATGTGTAAAAATAATGTTTTAGTGTGCTAATTGAATTGATCGTACTTCTTTATTTCTACTATAAATTTTAAAATTTAACATATAAATTATTAAAATTAATCTGTTTTCTATTTTTACCTTGTACTTATTTCCGCTTTTATTTTAACAATAATCTTTAAACCTTTAGATTGCGTAGATTTTTTACCATTATTAAAAAATTTACTATTAACAAAATCGTCGCTCATGGATTTTTGAAAAAGGAGTTTTCTACTTTCTACTACTGCTTTCCAGAATTTCAATATAAAATAAAATAAAGTCTACTTCGTTGTAAGATTTTGTTGAAATCTGCAGTACTGTACTATAGTGTAGGAGAAACAAAAACGATATTTAAACAAATGTAATTAAATGTATTGGAATTTGACCATATTTTAAATCTAAAACAAGATTTTGTGCAGATATAAATACATACCCAATGAGGAGATTGTCATTTAAATGATTTATTAATCAGTACCAAAACTTTATTTATTTTATCTGAATAACTCAATTCTAATTAATTCGTCGTTACTGCAGGTCATAATAAATTTCATACATATAAAGCAACTCATAAAATATTTGTCCAAACTAGATTTGGACACTAATTATTTATATATCTGAATTTTATAATATTTGAATTTTATTTAAAGGTTTTATAATACTTTGAAGTATCTAATCTCATTTGCCAAATGTCACTCGTTATTATTATAACTAAATTTAGTACTAACGGCAATATAAAATATATAAAAAGTAAAAGTAAAAAGAAAACTGTTTTTCATGTACAATTATAATTACTTATTTAACTTACCGTTTGCACTTTGCCTTGAAAAAGTTGTGTTGATACTTTGTTAAAAATCTTTTTTCTTAGAAAGATACTTATTGTTTAAATAATTAAAGAAACTTTGAAATAATTATACCTACATAAATCTTATCCTAAGAATTAAATCTAAGTCAAACAAGAGAAATACTTACCTTAAATAAAACAACTAAACTGGCTAAACAGTGAATAAATTACATCGAATAATTATTTGCAAACCATCAGCATAACCGTTTGTATTTTTATAAATTTACTCTTGTCCAATACCCTATACAATTAAAGTGTAATTATTTCCCCATAATAACTAAAATCGGGAATCTCAAGAGAAGATTTTTACATATTTTTCTCTAGATCGATGCAATTGCTATTTTGTGATTCAAGCCAACCCACATTTGTATTAAATAATAATTCAGCATAATTTTACCTCCTTAAAAACATTAATTAATTAGAAAACATACAGTGGCTACATTAATTGCAGTTTATGGAATACAATTTATTCAAATTGAACCACTTTGTCATGAATTGACCTCATGATACGAGTGTTTTGTTTATTAAAATTATTATTTATTTATTTAGGTTATTTATCAAATTACAATACAGTATTAAATAATATTTTAATTAATAATTACGAGCGGAGTGACTAGACTATAGGTGTATTGTCGCAGACCAGGGTCTCTGTTGAGAATCGAACCCACAATACTCTCAGTAGAAAAAATACCCACTTGACAAGTGGGGCATACTAATTAATATTAAATTTATAAATAATAATAACTCTCTTTTTCCGAGCTTAAAGTCTTTTTATATTAATATTAAATATTTACTTATTTTCAATATTTTGCTGCCCCTTCGTGTAGCGTCTTCAGGAATTATTATTTTAACAAAAAGCGAAATATTGAAAATAAATAAATATTTAATATTAATATAAAAAGACCTTAACCTCGGAAAAAGATATTTATTATTATTTATAAAAAAGAGGTCAATAAAGTTATTATATTATTAAATTTATAATTTGATTATAATCTGTTAAACAGAAATTTACCAAAATAATGTATAATAAAAATTCATAACAAACTGATTATATCACCAAATTGATTTTCTTGGAAAAAAACTTGGTATGATAACTTCGCCCATAACAATTACAGCTGTTTTACAGCTGTGTGTGTGCTTGCTTACGAAATATACAGAGTTTCTTCACAAGAGTAGTATAAATAATTCACAGTAGAAGTAATGTTTCCGTTAAATTAAAAAAGGTTTTTA
Source organism: Metopia argyrocephala (assembly GCA_963576795.1). Taxonomy (NCBI): domain Eukaryota; kingdom Metazoa; phylum Arthropoda; class Insecta; order Diptera; family Sarcophagidae; genus Metopia; species Metopia argyrocephala. Next base: position 6,158,691 of record OY756208.1, read on the forward strand.
TATAGATATCGCTTTTTAATGAAATAGCACAAATATGTAAAATTTTAAGATAAGCCTCTGAACCTAAAACTAAAAAAGCGATAAATAGGTCTTTCTAATGTAAAGCAATTATTTTTTTTTAATAAAAACGCTATTTTCTTTCTTCTCTTATTGGAGTCTTTTGAAATGCTTTAAATCCAATAGACTTTTTGTATAAAATGTTAATTTTTATAAATTAATCATTTTGGTATTTATGAAGTACTCTCATGTTGAAAATATTTTGTTTGAATTAAGTGGACTTAGTAAAATAAGCATTAGGCTTCCGCTGCCGACTAATGCCATTCTCTAAAGAACATGTAACATTTCTGTTGAGATTTTCAGAATATAGGCAGACAAGGAAAAATATTATTTTCAATACAAGTCTCATATAGTAAGATGTAAATCTCCTAACAATTTTAATAATTACGATATTTTTTTTTTATTTTTTGTAGGCGCCGCACACTGGTTCAGCTTCATACGATTGGTGGCATTAATTATAGGGAGTGGACCTAGAAACTTGAAAGTTCGCACAGAGTATTATATTGACTAAATTAAGAAAATAAAATAGTTTCATGAAAATCAGCCACACCCATCGCCCACCGCCCATACAATCAAAATGGATATTTTCACATAAAACCTTTCGTATAAAAGCAAAAGTCTTAAAATTTAGTACATATACTACTTAGAAAAAACAAAAGACGCATGCTAAGTTTCATTGAAATCTGCCACGCCCATCACACCGTCTTGCATTCTGTGTAGGCGGTATTTTGGTGACTAAAATTCGATTTTTTAAACCTATTTTTCACAAATCAAATAATATCGTTGCAAAGAAGAGTGTTTCACTGAGACAAATTCATAATTTATTTGATTAAAAAAAAATATTTTGTCTTAGAAAAAGTCTACAGAAGTCACTTAAATATTGTAAAACGAAAACTGAGGAAAATTTTTACACAGTTCAGTAGCTTTCATATGTCAGATATTTTAATTGATAACTTTTCAATGCCGTTTTTATTGAAATATAGCTCTTCCTTTATAATTCGTAGAAAAAATTGTTTAGATTGCGTATGTAGTGTAGGAGATATGACCGAATTAAAATTGCCTTCTAAGCCTCAAAATTTGCAGTTTTTCTTTTAAATAAAGGATAGGTCTGGCTATATTACTGGAACCCAATGAACCCTAAAAGCCTATTCTTTGAATTTACCCAAAAAAATCCACAAGTTTTTACAGATCGTTAAACAAACTTATGAATTTTCTGAAAATGGCCGGGAAAACTGCTGACAAGTTGCAATAAAATCTATTGCAGAGAAGTGCAATCCTAAGAGTATGCAACAGATTTTAATACAAACCTCTACTGCAATTACATGATTGTGAAGAAAATTTTTCCTAACTAATTTTAGTTTTTTAAACCGGAATTGCTTAGGGGCAAAAACGGGCAGCTGAATTTTTAATAAATAATTAGCTGAGACTTCAGGCTTTAATTTGATATAAGTATCTGGCTGAGGCTCGTTGGTGCACAGAAGATGCAATCCATAGAATTTGGAGAAAATATATATTTTTGGACAATTTTTTGTAGTAAAAAAAATTTTTTTTTTTAAATTTGAAAATTTTTTTTATTTATATATGTATATATCATAAATAACGTCCAATTGTATGAAAAAAATCTTTTTAGTGTCATTACAAGATTATTTTAAAAGCATGAAGCGATAGAATGTAGCATATATAATACGGTCATTTCAAACGCATTCACTTAGGTCAACTTTGAATGTCTCTGGACAAAAAAGTAATAAAGATATAAGCCTAATATTTTTGGTACATGATAGTTAGATTGTCTATTATAAACTGTAAAAAAATCAGGTAGATCAGAAGGCATGAAAAAAATGAATTAATGCCGCTCTTGAACCAGTGTGCGCCGTGGCCTAGTGGTTAGTGTGTTGGCTTACTAAGGCTATAGAGCCGGGTTCAAATCTCGGCTCTGACATCTTGAAAAAAGAAATATGAAAAATTTATTTCTTTCGGCGACTACTCGTACTCTCAGCAGTCTTCTGGCAAAAGGTCTGGGAGTAAATAATTGCCATGAAAAAGCTTCTCAAATCGGTCGTTCGGAATTAACTTTATAAACTGTAGGTCCCGGGACTAATAAATAAAAATTAACACACACAATATGAGTTCTGCGAAAATTAAAAAAGAAAACGACTCAGTTTTTATAAATTTTGACTAAAATCCAACGATGACATCTGTTGACATGAACAATGTTGACTTTGTTCACAGCCCTTGCACTTTTTTAATAAAATTAAAAAGATATCCCATTATGCTCATTAAAATTAATTTTACCGATTTCTATATATAGAAATAATAGAATTGCGTTAATAATTATCTTTTTGTTATATGTAAAATACCTTAACTTTCCAGTTAATTATTTCAATAATATAACGCTTTTGAGTAATTAGAAAAACATTAAGATTTTAAAAACAAATGCAATACACTAACAACTAATGAATGGTGGTGTCCCATATAAATACTTTTCCAATCAGTAAACTATATTGCATATAATTTTTTCAAGTCTTTCTTAGCAAGTCATTCATAAGCAAAACAATTTCAAATGTTTAAATTTATAATATTTTTTGCCTTAATGTCATTGGCATTGGGCCGTCGCTCACGTCCCTTAGTTTATCGTCCTTATCCACCGAATACCGATAGTCAAAACCGCATTCGAAATGTGAAGTTATGCACCTACAGTGCTATTTCATATGAAAAATGTCAACATACCGTGCAAGTGGCTAAAAATAATTCGGATACTTTAATGTTGGATTGTGTGCTTAAGACTGATCGTGATAATTGCATACAATCGGTACAAGCTGGTTCTTCCGATATGGTTGTTTTAACCGGACATGGTTATAAGGAGGCAAAAAGTTCTGGTTTAAAACCTTTCATCTTTGCCAAAGAGGATGACAGTAGTTTGTATATTGCTGTGGCACGCAGAAACATAACGTTACTTGGTTTACAGGAAGCACCCATGTAAGTTGTGGTATAAAAAAGGACTTATTTTATAATAATGAAAAAAAAGACATCCTTGAGCGCTTTATAAATAAAAATAAAACAAAGTGAGTGGTCTCCATCGAGATTTTTATGTTTTGAGAATATGCTAGGAGGCACGCGATCGTAGTATAATAATTTTTATGGCTCTGACGCCTTGAAAGAGATCAATGTGGTCTCTATGGTTTATGGTAATAGTCTAATGGTCCCCCGTGGCACAATCTGTAATTGTCACTCATTCATTAAGTCAGTTAGGCAGAATGTTAAAAATAGCATGGGCAATGTAACGCAATAGTACATACATAATTGACCATTACAACCCTGTTTCAGAGTTACAGAGTTGTGTAGCTCATGAACGAAGTAGTTCAACTGAACTATTCACTCAAGTGAGCTAAAAGAGCCGTTCATTACAATATGCTCTTTTAGCTCAGTAGTTCATGTTTCTTTCTTTCTTTCTTGTGAATCTATGTTTCTCTTCGTTTTCTTTCTTTCTTGAATCTTTTTTATTCTTTGACATTTCATGTTGAAGGTACATACTAATTGGTAATGCCAGCTGCAAATAATATACGTAGCTGCCAGAAACTTTATAGGACGTTACATTTTTGGAAATTGAACGATTTTTATGATAATTGTATAAGCAATATAAAAGGGAATTATATTTATTTTTTACTGTCCAATTTGAATAAAAATTAGCATTTTTTATAAAATATTTTAAATAATTAGATAATAACCAAACTTGCAATTACAATAATAATAAATTCGTGCATGTATGTACATACATGAGTAATGTTTGAGATCGAAAATAAAATTGTATATTAATTACAAAATTCTTTAAATTTTTCTGTAAGGCTAAAATTAATTTGTATACCTGAATTTCACTAGACTCTAGATTCAAATGAAAATATTGAACTAAATGAGCGACCTAGTTCATTGAAGTGAGCTGAACTAAAAAGAGCACTCACTCAAAAGAGCTAAGAATCCCAACACTATTATGTGTGTCAATTTTTATCCATGAGTACCGGGACCAATAGTTTAAGAACGTAAAGAATAAGACTTGAGGAGCTTATTCATGGCAACTGGTTACTCTTAGAGCTTTTGCCAAAAGACTGCTGTAGTCCCCGAAAGAAATATTTCTTCATACTTCAGAGCTGGGGTTTGAACCCGGAGCTCTTACGGCGACTACTTAATGTAATTCTTTCCTCTAATTTCTAACAGTTCAGCCATTAATCTATCGGCATCCGTAGCTTTATTATTATTCAGCTGGAATATTGCTATTTTTACCCTGTTTTGGCTAAGTGATGTATAGGCATATTCAAAACCGTAATTTGCGATGGGATTAAGGGTTACGATTAAAATTATAGTCAACAACCGATTCTAAGATCAAATCACTTAAGCAAACAAAGGCCCATTTTGATGCCGCACAAGACAGCCAGTTCACCACTACCTTATTAGCAGTACTACGTATCCCTAAAATCCTAGCTAGTTTCGATAATAAATGTTGCCAAGCAAGCCTTTGGCAAATATAAACACACGAAATTTGAAACTGTCGCCAGTATTTTTGCCCATTATAACATCTTCTGTGAAGGGATACAATTTAATTGCAGTATGAAATTGTGAACGATAATTCAAATACAAAAAATTTATTATTTTGCATTTTTTGCCCTTTGCGTTAGAATGTTCTTTTCTAAAAAAAAAAAATTCCTTAAAAAAGGATATCGTGTTTTTTTTTAGTGCCAAAAAATTAGTTTTTTTGCTCCGTATTAAATCAAAGAGTATATACCCCCTTAAAATACCCTCAAAGACAACTGACTTTGTTTAGTTTTTACAATAATTTTTCTTTTTTATAGTTAAAAAAAAAACAGGGCTGCATTTTTTAGTATTCATGATCTACGCTCAATATATGATCACAATATAAGGAAATGTCTACTTAAACATGGTTCCGTCTCTTTTTTTTAAGAAAACGCTTTTAGATCAGAATTTAATTATTCTTTCATAACTTTGCTTTTCAATTCAAGTTACTTTGATCAATCAAATCATCGTGCCTTTCATGCTGCCACCTTTTTCAATTTACGCATGGGCCATGATATCTGTGCCTTTCTAAATAAAGTGTCATTAGAACCCTACATAGGCATAGTGGACTCGAAAGATTATCAACCAAATCCTGAGGAACTATTAATTTGCCCCAATCGTTTGCCGGATGAATTTGAAAATTATAAAACTTGCAATGTAGAGGCTGGTATACAGAGGGCAGTATTTACTAAAACCAATTTACCAGATAAACAAAAACAAGAGATACGTGAAGTGTTCGATACGATTCTACAAAAATACGGCAATAGCAACGATAAGTCGGGCAATTTTAAATTTTTTGATACATTCCAAGGTCAGGATGATATTATTTTTAAGGTGAGTTTTTTTAAATTGCTAAAGGGGATTTATTTTTATCAATTTTAGTTTGATTTTGTGGGGGTGAAAGTGCAAAAAGAATTAAAGCAGATTTTGCATTTTCACATTCTTATCAAATGGGGGAAGTTTTCAGGGTAATTATTTTGGTTGTCTTTGTTTACTTTCGTGTTTTTTATTTGCAGAAAAATACCATTTCGTTTGATTTAGAGCCGACCTATCGCAATGGCGTAAATGAAATTGTTTTCAATCAATTGCACTGCAACAATGATGAACAACCTCATGATCATCGTTATTTATTGTAATTGTAAACTGATTACTTTGGTGTAATTAAACACAACACAACAAAACAAACTCACCTGGTTTTTGCAATCAGTTAATAATATTCATTTGTTTTATTTATTAATTTTTAAGCTGAGCTTTGCATAAATCTTATCATATTTTAAAAATAATTCATAATAATCAAAAATTTAAACTTTGACTTGATTGATTATTTTTCTTTTGTGAATTTATTTTTTATTAAAATTCTATGAAAATGAATTTATTTTAAAAATCTGTTTAAAAATTAATTTCACCGGAAGAGATTATTTTTTTTTCTATAATATTTGTTACCGTTGTGGGATTTTCCAATTCTTAGGAAATAAATTTTGTATTTAAAATATTTACTTAAATAATATGAATATTACTAATATTTGATTAAAAAACATCTGTTGCTATTTTTAATTACCTGCACTTTTAGTTATTTTATAAAGAATAGAAATTATCAGACAGGATTATCATTTAAATATTTTAATATTCGTAACCCGCTGAATTTTCTACATTAATTGCCTGTTTCCATAAAAAAAGCAAATTCAAACGAGTGAAAATTTGTATGGAAAATATTCAAATTTTTCAAATAATTTAGAGTACTTTTCTTATAAATTTTCAATTGGTTAAAATTGTTTGTCATATAGAAACAGGCAGTTAATAAACAATAGAGATTCCAGCTTTTTTCTTGTAAAATTTTTCACCATATTTAAATTTATTGTCCCCAAAAATCCCTAAAACTTTTAAACTTTTGGCAGAGACATCGCAGATTTAGGGCTTTATAATTTTATTGAGTCTAGAACTTTTCAGAACCAGCATATGCACACATCTAAGTAAGTACATATATTGTACATATGCACATACATACATATGTATGTCGAGAAGTAAATTTCTCTATTAAGCTACCTGGTGGCGAAAATCACACTGAATCATCGTGACAAACGATGACAATGCTAAATCATCGATGACAGTTGCTGAATTTTATTTGGGGTCATACATGAATTTTTAAAGCATTTGTCCAAAACGTCCTATATGACTGAAGTTGATTTTGTCTCGTAGAAGTCCGGGTTTTGGTGAGTTCCGACAGACATTATCATCGAGAGTCATATTGAATTTATACATATTGTGTCACTAATGTAGAGACAGTATCAAAAAATATCACTTTGATTCACCTATGAACCTCTTATTTTTAAATTATAATTTTTAAAAAACCACAAATTTTATTTTTGAATTTTTCTCCTTCGCCGGGATTTGTCCCTCGGTCGTATGAGTTTCTGTGCGAGCGCTCTAACCACTATACCATGACCCTTCAAAATGAATATTAAAACCTATAAAAAACAAAAAGCAAAACTATTCCATTATTTATCCTTAATTCATCAATGGAGACCTATAGCAGACAAAATCCATTAGGGCTTAACTTAAAAAAGACTCATAACAGACAATGTCGCCACATTTGGACATTCTTGAGAATTTCATGTAAAATGCGACTTGATACTGATTGTGTGACGATGATTCGTCCATGAAAATTTGTACCATGTCTCTTTGAATTCGCCACCGGGTACTATTTAGCCTAAACTCAGCGTGCTTTGCTACAACAACTACTACTATTTGTTCACATTTTTGCACTCTTAATTTTTTAGAGACTAAAAGTAATTCAGACTAATGGCCTGTTTCCAGAAGATAAATAGTTTAAGACGTTCGTCTTTTTATATGAAAAATACTCAAAAATTTGAGTGGTTTGTTGTTGTTTCACATATAAAAAGACGAACGCTTTAAACAATTCTTCCTCTGGAAACAGGCTGTAAATTGAGAAACTTTAGCTTTAACTGATCTCAAGATATATAGAAGTTAATAGTTAGTTTTTATGGGAGGTAGCACGCCTACTTGTGCGCTCTTTTTCCTACTGATAATTTTTGTTGATTAGGAAATCAAACGCAAAAAAATTAGAAACTTTATCTTCAACACTTCTCAAGATACAAAGAAATCAATATTTAATTTGTATGGGAGGTACCACTCCCACTTTTCAAATTCCACCCACTTTCTGACTGAAGAATTTCCTTGGCCGTAAACTGGTTCGGACGAAATTTAAAAACTTTAGCAATAACCGATGACAAGTTATACAAAAATCAGTTTTTAATTTGTATCTTGCGAATATTAAAACTAAAGTTACTAATTTGATCTGAATTACTTACTTCATAGTAATTCAGTTGCAGCTAAAATTTCTGAATTTGCTTTAAATTACTTCGTAGTCCCTAAAAATCTTCAGTCGAAAAATGTGGACAAATGGTTAAAGTAAGTGTAGCAAAGCACGCCGGTTAGTATATATCGTCGCAAGAATTAAAGAACGCTGTAACTGACAAAACACTTAATGTTCACCAGAGCCAAAAACACTGTATGAAAGTAGAAAGAAGACACTGGTATTTTTCAAAACGCAGACGGCGTAAGTGAATTTCTTTTCATCGTAGAAATCTGGGACCGGGACCAATCGACGCGTATTTTTTTTTTCTGATAAAAATTATGCAAAAGACGTATTTTCGATTTTTTTATCAGTTACAGCGTTCTTTAATTCTTGCGACGATATGTAGTGCATATGGATAACACGCCACTTTAAAATAATGCGTTTAATGTACATTTCGGGTGAGCATAGGATATATGTCCAAACATATGTGTTTACAAATAAAAATTCTTTTAAAACATAAATCTATTTCTATATACATATGTACTATCTTGTTAAAGCAACATCTTTCAAATTAGTTGTCATTTATTCAGTCTGTTTTGCCAAATTATAATGGGTGGATATAGCATTCAACAGTACGTTTAAATAAAAAAATTGTTTTGTCACAGAGGGAGTTCTGGGTTAAAAAGTACTTGAATATCAACATTTTCGAATTTAAAACCATAAAAAGTTACACTTTTACTTATGCCGCAGGTCTCTTCAAAGCTAAAATAATCCAAGCCATCAGTCAAATTTAGCCTGATGTGTACGCCAGGCTGATGAAAAATTTGACATTTCAGATGTGCTTCAACCAGAGAAGGGAACATTTAAACGATGTTTCACACAAAATGGCATCAAGAAGTCTTTCAAACGAGTAAAAAATTTCGATGATATCTCACGCATTCTTTGTTTAGAGATGGGAGGCACTTAATGAAAGACCCGCGATACATGTATGTATATGCTTTTTTTCAGACACATTTTGTTTTCAAACTGTCAAAATTTAACCACCGTATCGGTGGCTAAAGTACATACATACGAGTACGTGTCACCACCTATAGATGAACAAGTATTTCTTTTGGTTTTAATTTTATTTATTATTTTTGTTAAATGATTTGTTTTGTTTTTGTTCTTATTTATAAAATATTTGGTGTTAATTTGTTAAATAGAAACAAGAATAATAAAAAAAAATTATTTATTTTCATGATGATCAGGGTTCATAAATTAAATTTGATCCATTCACCCAACAGCTGTACAGACGTTGTACAGATAAGTAAATGATTTGTGTTTTAATTTAATATTCTTTAAGCGTTTCTATAGAAGTTCTTTGGAATTATAGAAAAATTGCACGTTTTCTTTTGTTTTGTTTTAAGTTTTGTGTTAATTTTTTTATTTTTTTTTTTTCAGTTGAATAAAATATCGTAGTCAATCCATAGCAATTAAATGGGGAAACACCGGCTGTTCTTATTAGAAAACAATTACAGTGCACTTTGGATAACGTCAACTAATTAAAACCGCGAGTGTTGACATTTATTAGATTATTGATGTTTGTGAATACGATTATTTTTTTTTTTGAAGCCGGCTCTCAGGGGATGACCCCTACTAATGCAGTATATTGTGGTGGTCTAGGTATGATTGGAAGGGAGAAAGAGAGTATGGACCTTTGATTGGTATAGTGGTGCCCCGGGGCCCTCGAATCCTTACCAGATATCTCGATCGAATTGAAATTTTGGAAATTTCTCCCATTTTGAAAATAAATATGACAATTTGCAAGTTGCAATCATGCCAACTCAGCTGAGAGAAATTCAAAAGTTATGCCTAGGGAATTCCCCTAAATTCTTTCTGTAGGTTGGCAGTGTTGTCAATTTGATGGATAGTAATATGTGTATTTTATTATTCATCGATGTGCGTTTTATTGTGAGTTCGAGTTTAGATCTTTTTTTCGAGAACGGTTAAAAAATTAATGCTGTATCAGGAGTAAGTGAGCTAATATCAATAAACTTTTTTTTACTGGTCAATATAGTGGTTCAATTTTATTTGATTTTACCACTCATATTGATGTCCGTTAAGTCAATAAATTGCGTCAATTCTATAGATTTCGGCTACAGCTCATTATATAACGTGAAATGTCGTTAAAATATGAAAGTCACCTGCAGTAGGTAATTAATTCAAAGGTTCTTCAAAGGTTATTCGTTATCATACTTACCCTAGCAAAGAGTTCTTTAGCTTTGAGAGGACATCGAGAAGACTTAAGTCAGGAAGGATACCATGGAAATTTTCTGTCTTTTGTAGAGTTTGTCGCCCGATATGGTCACATTTGTGTACAATAAAGAGCTTAAGTGACTTAACTTCTTTAAAGTATTTGTATATTTCATATTTTTATTTGATAAAATCTAATCAGTTTATATAGCAGTGGGGCCCAATTTTTTAATTTATCCCCGGGCCCTTGGTTACCTAGCTACGCCACTGGTTAGAGCGCTCGCACAAAAACTCAAATGGCCCAGGTTAAAATCCCAGTAAAGGTGAAAAATTAAAAAGTTAGTTTGCGGTTTTTTCAAAATTATAACTTAAAAAATAAGAGGTTCCCCCCTCCATGAAGTCCATCAACAAAGAAACCACTCCCTGATATTCCATTCTATTCCATCATAACCATCAATAACAAAGACGAATGGTCAGAAGACAAGCGCCACCTATTGGGAAGTAGCAGATGACAGCTAAAGCTACTTAGCGAAGACACATCCAATGATGAGACAATTGCTGTTGATCATTCTAAGGTGAAGGCCTTTGAATGATCAATTCACAGCAATTTGTCTCATTCCTAAGGCGCTTAATATTAATATAAGAAAAAGTATGCATGTATGTATGTACTGTCCTTTCCAAAAAATTCCAATACAAAGCACAGTAGGGGCTTACCCCTGAGACTTCCAATTTGCCTTATAGGGTGTTATATAATTCCGCTTGAATAGTTTTAGTTTTTCAACTATTTTTGCATTTTTTTTAATTATGAGTACAACAGTGGGCGTTGATTTGTTTCTTGAAATGTCCAGAACAAAATAAAATTGCAATTGGAAATGATGACTTTAATTGATGGCGTTGAATTAATTTAATTGTTATTCTACTTACTTGATATATTTATTCACTTATATGTTGTATGTTGTATGTAATCGTACATTCCATGTAAAGTAAGTCGTAGTACAAAACTCATTGAACTAGAAGCATGACATTATAATTATAATCTATTTCAACTTTATAAAGGTTTAGAAAACTGGAATTAATTTTTAAAGAAATTGAAAAAAAAAAATCCAATGAAATATTAATCAAATTGCGAGTATTCGTGATTTATTTGTAATTCAAGTATTAAGAATAGATGACAGGTTGTTTAATAAATATTAACAATTGTTGTTTGGTTTTGGTGGACCCCCACCCCAAACAACCTTGGGTGTGTCCGTTTGTTACCACAAAACTTGTAGACCTAAGTGCAAAACATTGGCTCTGATTCGTAAAACAGGTCAAACCAACTTGCTTTGTTTTAATGTTTGCAATATCTTCTGGAAGTATGATAAGCCCAGAAATTTTACCCTCTTTCTAGCTAACGCTAGACACTTACACGATTTATCTTCCCTGCACAAGGGTTTGTTGGCGCTTATGCTTGTAAAAGTAGTGTTTTACCTTGAGTCCAGTTCCCAGTATGAACTGCCACAGTTTTAGAGTAACTTTTTCTTTGATTCACTGATTATCATTAACAGTCTATTGAACTCCTCCAACTACTAATTTTTGTCTTTTGTAAGAAAGTGTACTATAATCACTGACTAAAGTCTATTGCCCGTATTCATAAAAAATAAAATAGTTTTATTAATTGCTTTTTTGACAATTACTCCATAGAAATATGTCAAATAAGCACTCTATAAACCAGTTTTATTTTTTATGAATACGGGCATATAATGGTATAGAAGAGACTATACACAAATAAATTTGTTGGCACTCTTACTTTCAGCAATCTGGAATCAAATACAGAATAAACTGATTGCCTGGCTTAAGACGCATATAAAATGAGGGCAAATTTGAGGTTAGGAAGTAAATTGGCTTAAAAACACACTCTTTTTTTTGACGAATTCAGTTTTATTGATATGGAAGTAGAAGTAGAAATATGAAAATTAATAATGGAATATGATGCCTGGCAAATGTCCAACTCTAGCACTACGGAAGATGTCCGCTCTTCTCACAAAATTTGGAACTACATTTTTCAAAAAAGTTTCGTGTATCTCGTCAATGCAGCGACGAATTTCATCTTTTAGAGCGTCATTTGCTTGTGGTTTGTTCAAGTAAAGCCGGTCTTTCAAATGCTCCAGAAAAAGTAATTCAGCGGCGTTAAATCACAAGAACAAGGCGGCCAATTGATATCGCGAAATCGAGAAATTACGCGACCGTGAAATTTTTGATGCAATAACTGAATTGTGTGGCGCCTTCCTGCAGAAACTAAAGGTCACTGATGTCAATATTAGCCAATTCTGGCTGGTTATCATGGTTTGGCAACTTTCCAGCCTTGTAATTTCTCGATTTTCATTATCATTTCATTTATCAATATAATATTTAATTGGAATTAAAACGAATTAAATGCTCAATTAAAATCAAATATGAAATATTTTTTCTATACAAACAATAATTTATTTATATTTCATTTAAAAAATGATCACTCTTTCTAGAGCTCGAACTCGGGTCTTCAGCATATTAATAATTTATTGATTTATATTTCGTTTCCCTCTTGTATAATATTGCATGGTGTGAAATGAAAATATTTTTTTTTTTAATAATTGGCAAAACAGGAATTAAAAATAAGATATTCTACATCAATATGTTAATTTGTATAACTTAAATATTTAAATTTTGTTATTTATAATTTCTAATTTTTATTTATCCATTTGAGAGAGAGAATGCCCGCAAGCTTGTTTGGTTTGCAATTTTGTTTTGCATTCTATTTGCCGGCCGGCCGGTAAATAAAATACAAAAAAAAAGAAAAAAAAAAACAAAATATTAAATAATTATTTAATGAAATAATGAATACTTCAAGTATACATATATTATAATAAAATGAAGAAAAAAAGAAAAACAAATAATAATAATAATGAATGCATTTTTAAACATTATTAAATAAATTAAGAACAGCCATAGTAAACAATTTAATTTAAATGCCATTTAAATATGACAAAAAAAAAAAAAAAATAATAATAATAAGAAAACCTAAACAGTACTGGAAACAAGTCAATTCATATCGACAGGAGATCAAAAGTGTTGAGGTGGTCATGATTATAAATTCAATAGCAAACTTACATTTCTGTTCAATTTCTTCAAATTTGTTATTTAACTAGAACAAAAATTTGACTTTGAATGTGACAGTTAATAAATTGCACAGTGTAATAAAATGCAACAAACTTGAAATACCTGTGGCGTAATGCAACTTTTCTGCAAGGTCTTGTTGGGCATAATAAAGATTCCCTTGTAAACATCTTCAAAATCTTAAAATACAGGTAAAAAGTCGGTTCTTTCACTAAACTGGTCATTACTAAAGTTTCATTTACATTAGGCAAATATTTGACATAAAAAAGGGTAACCACTAATTCGTTTTGTGCAAATATTTCTTTAAAAATTATTTAAATATATTTCAATAAGAAAAATTTTTGTTGATCAAACTTGAAACAATGGAAAATTAAAAAATAAATTGTCATGCGGGAATTTATGTGATCTATCCGCCATTTAATATTTTTTACATATCTCGAGATAATGATGCCACTTTAGCTTTTCGACCCCAAATTTTTCAAGTCTGCAATTATTTTTCGGATAACTCACCCATTATCGAAGATAAATAGCCGAAAACGAATTGCAGATTTTGAAAATTTTGGTTTCAAAAACCTAAAGTGGCATTATTAACTCGAGATATATAATATGGCGGATAAAGCACATAAACTCCCGCACGACAAAACGTTTTCAAGAAAAGCAGTTATGTTTTTTTACATCAAATACATATTTGCCTAATGTGACCCTAGCTTTTGTCAAGTGTTGACTGGATCTGACAAAAACACAATTGAAAGAAAAAAGTTTCTGAAAAATTTATTTTTTTTTATTTTGAGACCAATATTCAGGGGTAAACCCCTACTAAATGCTGTGCATTGTATTGGAATTTTAGAAAGGACAGTACATGTATTATTATTAATTATTATATTATTATTAATCGCCTTAGGAATGAGACAAATTGCTGTGAATTGATCATTCAAAGGCCAGTGCTATACCTTCAATTGCCTCATCGTTGCATATTGATTGTGGTGACTGTTTTCGCTAAGTAGGTTTTTAGCTGCTACTTCACAATAGGTGGCGCTTTTTTCCCTGATCATTTGTTTTTTGTTGACATTGGTTAAGGTGGAATAGAGTGGAATGTCGGTTAGCGGTTTCTTTGTAGATGGTCTTCCTGGAGGGGGGAGCCTCTTATTTTTAAATTATAATTTTGAAAAAACCGCAAACTAACTTTTTCATTTTTCACCTCTTCTGGGATTCGAACCTGGGTCCTTTGAGTTTTTGTGCGAGCACACTAACCACTATACCACGCACCCTCACAACATTGCCAAAATCAAAAAATTACGCGACCGGGGAATGTCTCAAGAAATAACATTAAAATCGGTTATGTCTTTACAAGGCTTAGAATTAGTATGAGTCATATGCCCACTCACAGGTAAACCTCTTCTATATCTCACTCCTCTGTAGCATCTTAAGTTCATAGCTTGTGGCACCGTTTTGTTAAAACCAAATATTGTTCAGTTCATAATTTTTAATCGCAGGCCAAAAACAGTGGCTATAATACAGTCATAGAGCCGCTGATTTAACGGCGACAAATCTTCCATCACTTGCTTCGGGCCATAATGCGCATTTTTTCCCAACTACTTTTACATTTTTCGATCGCCATATGAATGACAAATGAGATTCTTCGCTTAAGATTTTTTTAATTTGGCATTGAAAACCTGTGTTCTATATACATATATTATTATATATTCTATAATCCTATAATTTTTTCCAATTGCACCAGTATGACACATACTTTGGTAAACATGTAAAGATTCTGTTGCTAATAAATTAAATAATTAATGCTGATGGCAAATAAATATAAATATACTTACATTTGTATATAAAAAATAAAATAAAATCCTAAAGTAGATTATAAAAATAATATATTAAAATTGCATTTCTGGAATTTTAATGAGTAGATATTGATGTGAAGGTATACTCGTCCATTCGTACACTATAAATGTAGTAACAAAAGAATAATACAATAAATTATAAAAAAACTAAAGCGAAAAAATGAATTAATTAAATTGAAAATTTAATATACTCGTATTGTAAATAAAACTATTATTAAGATTAAGATTTACATACAGTGAACACGCTATAACGTGAACTAATTAAAACCAAGTGAGTTCATGCTATCGAAATTTTTCACTTTAGAGATTGTCGTATTTTTTTTTTCTTTATGTGAGACCAATACTCAGGGGTAAACCCCTAATAAATGCAGTGCATTTTATTGGAATTTTTTGGAAAGGACAGTACATATACATATATTTTTTCTTATATTGTTACTAAGCGCTATAGGAATGAGACAAATTGCTCATTCAAAGGTCAAGTTTATACCTTCACCCTTGAATGATCAACAGCAATTAACTCATCGTTCCATGTTGATTGTGTGGTGAGTGTCTTCGTTAACTATGGTTAACCGTTACTTGCTACTTCCCAATAGGTGGCGCTTTTCTCCAGATCATTCGTTTTTTTTATTGTTGACACTGGTTAAGGTGTAATAGAGTGGAATGTCATGAAGAAAGTATAAAATTTTACAATATAAACCTCTGTTTTACATGCTTGATATTGAAATTCTTTTCTTGTTATTTGAATTATTAAAATTAAAAACGAGATATCAAGAAAATATCTTTTCAAGAAAATTTCATAGCAAAAAAATTTTCTTATTACATTTATACATTAAAGAAACTCGTTGTTTTTTTTTCAGCTGCTTTTTCTTTTTTTAAATGCTGAAATACTGTTTTATCGCTTAAAAGTCTAAGTACACTGATGTCACTTTAATCGTGTATTGCATATCCTGCTAATTGCAATGCCTTGTTAAAGGTTTCAATTCACTCATTTCGCAATGCATCATTTTTCCACAGGAATCTCGGGATTGCAATTAGGGCCAGTTTGCCAAATATCAGGGATTTTAGTGGTTCCATTTAGTGCTTCATACAGGACTGTAAAGTCGTTGAAAATGAATCCTAACTCTTTCGCCCATTCGAGCCGCTGAAATTTTTAATCCGATTTCCACACCGGCTCCAACTCTCACTTTGATATCATTTTCTTTTTCAATACCATGTCCTTATTAAGCGTACTTCATATGAACTCTCGATAACGTGAACTACATCTGGCTCCGATAATTGATATAAAATTAGGGTTTTTATTTTTCATATTTATAGCAATTCTTAGGCGAAATTTTAAAAGCTGAATAGTATTACTAACTTGGAAAGCTTGGAATCATAAAAAACACCCTTTCAAAGCTTATTATTCCCTCCTTAAGACTCTTTTATTATTTTTTAATAAATTGAAAACAAAAAAAAAAACCGTTCAAAGCTCAGTTAAAGTAATGAATTTAAAGTGGTTTTTTTAAACCGGTTTAAAATATATTTTAACACTGCAGTTCTTACACCTTTAGAGCCCAGGCGTGCAGTGTAGTGCAATCTTAATTGAATGCAAATACAAATATGTGTTAAATTTTTAATTTAATTTTAAGTCACGTTGTTTGATACACATAAACTCTGAATTTGTTTTATTTTTTAATAAATTTTAAAGCTGAGTATAGGTAGGATTCAGAAAAAGACAAATGACAGACAATAAGACTTGAGAAAATAACAATAACAACAACTACAACAATTAATACCTAGAAAACCATAAACATGCATAAAACATTTTGCATTTCAGATACTTTCGTATACATTTAATGACCATTTTAAACTTGTGGGATGGATGAATGCAATTAAAAGACTACAAAAAAAAAAAAAAAAAAAAAAAATAACATCTACTAAACGAACGTTGTTATTGTTTATTTAATAAAGTAAAGTAAAAAAGAAAGAAAAATAAAATTAAAAACAAATTGATTTGAATTGGTGAATCCCTCTACATAAATATAATACTTAAGCAAAACAACAAACAGATGATTTTTATTTACTATGCGATTGTATAAGAGACGGACAGAGAGAGAGAGCGAGAAACAAGTCACTTCAATCATACATTACCAGCAAACAAAGAGGCTTGATTTCAGCTTAGGTTTTATAGTTGGTGTACAAGTACACCAACCTTCCGTGGAATTCCCATGGTCATATATAGCTTATGCAGAACCGGTTTTCTTGCAAAGGAAAAGATTGATAGGGAATATAATAGGATCGCAGCACTGGTCTGACTACTTGCAGTATCAGCAGGTCGCTTTGGCCAAAATATGACCTGAAGATAACCAGAAAATGTCAGTAGGATCATTGCCGTGCTGACTGATATTTAGGTTATTGGGAAGCAAGCAGCCTGGAGGAATACATACATACATACATAAGTGGCCTTTACAACTCTGTGTCAGGATTACGGCCTAGCTTCTCGCAGCACTCATGTTGTGTGTGTAAATTTTTATCCATGAGTACTGGGACCTACAGTTTAATGTCGACTCCGAACGACAGACATGAGAAGCTTGTTCATGGTAATTAATTATTCTCAGAGCTTTTGCCAGAAGACTGCTGAGAGGTAGTCGCCGAAAGAAATATTTTTTTTTCAGATGTCGGAGCTGGGTGTCGAACCCAGAGCTCATGTCTTAGTAAGCCAACATACTAACTACTAGACTTATTATTCCTGGAGGAATATTGCATTTAATACTTACTCTCCCTGCCTTATTAAGGGAGAGGGTATTAACTTTATGTAAAAAGCTTTCTGATGGTATTAGAGAGCTGACTGATGTAAGCATTGATCGACTTATGAAGTTTCTCAGTGGCACGGACGGGCTATAGTTACGTGGTGCTGGCATGCTTTTTTTAACAAGTTGGTAGCGAGGATGTGGAGAAAGAGTGCTAATTTGATATTTAGATCACTACAAAAACCAATGAACCAACACTAACCTTCCAGAGAATCGGACCAACATATGAAAAGAAAAGGTTTAGACTTAATAGCGGCCGAAAAAGGACTGAACTAGTAGAAGAGGAACGGAAGAAGAGAGACTTTACCAACCTAATAAAATTTCCTCTAAGCCGAAAATTCTAATGCAAGCAACCTTACTAAGGCCACGAATTACATTTAAATACAAATAATTATATAAAGCAAATACAAGTCGTACAAACTAGAAAAGCAAACCTAAGCTTAATATAATTTAAAAATAATCACATTTCAAACGTTTGATTATGTGTTTGCTGGGTTTAATCATAGATTTGCACACTATTGCATACAGGCATCAACA
Source organism: Metopia argyrocephala (assembly GCA_963576795.1). Lineage (NCBI taxonomy): Eukaryota > Metazoa > Arthropoda > Insecta > Diptera > Sarcophagidae > Metopia > Metopia argyrocephala. The sequence goes on from OY756208.1 coordinate 6,177,170, forward strand.
TTCAGATTTAAATGCTAAGAAAACATTTGTAGATACACTAAGTAGAGTAACTTATACTGAGACAAATAAGTTTTTTTTCTTTTCTTTTGTGTTTTTTTTAATAGAATCCCCATTTTTGGGGGTATATAAAGAAACAGGCTGCCCGTAAACCACAAGCAGTTTAACAAGTGATCTCAGTTTGTGTAGAGGAGGTTTATTCGCAAAATTGCTTAAAGAAAAAATACATTGAGAAAAATGATTTTAAAATATTTTCTTAAATTAGCCTCAGTGCTAAGCATTTTAGCTGTAGTCCAAGCTGATGAACAAATTTGTAAGAATGTGAAAAAGAAAAATTAATTTAAAATTTTATTTGGAAAAACTTTTTTGTTTCTAAAGATCGCATGTGCGTACCTCAAAAATACTATGAGGACTGTTTAAATTTGCTTAAGGATCCCTCAGAGGCTGGCATACGCATGGAATGTGTGGCTGGCAGAGATCGTATCGATTGTTTAGACAAAATCAATCAACGTAAAGCCGATGTATTGGCCTCTGAGCCTGAGGATATGTATGTGGCGTATCATACCAAAAATGCTGACTATAAAGTTATATCAGAAATAAGAACGAAAGAAGATAAGGATGGTAAGTGAAAAAGTGAAATCTCTATAAAGTGAGCATTTAAAACATAAAATTAGCTGTAGAAAAAAATGCAATTTAAAGTGAAAATAACATTTTTCATTCTTAATTTCAAAATATTTAAATAAAAACAATCAAAAATGTTTATTCAAACCGGTAGATTGTTACGTTAAAAATTTTATAAACTAAATGAGAATCATCTATGCAACAAAATTGCAACAAAAGTATCGAAGTTTAAAAATATAAATCAGTATTTACAATGTGGAAATGGAAAAACAGACAGACAAAGCTTTTAGTAAAGAAGATGAAGACGACAAGCGTACAACACACGAATGTTTGTACTTTTCGTAATTTTCTTGCTGCTTCATAATATTTTGCTCATTTCATAGACATTTTATTATTTATACACGTACTGCTCTGTATCAAACATTTCTGTCTGTCTTTTAATTTCCACATTGTAAGTCTTCGGTAAGAGCAAAAAAGAATTGGAAAAATACCTGCCTTTCGTTTTCTGCATTGTAAATCCAGACTAAATTTTATTTCTATTTTCTCTTCTTCGGCCAATCCTGGTTTAATACAAATAACAGCACAAGCCAGAAAAAAAATTTTTAATTTCATGTAAATAATATTTAAGCTCTAATTCTATTTTTAAACAAAAATCTTTTATTTATTTATCGATATTTCGCTACTCCTGCGTAAGGTCGAATACCAGAATTCAAAGTTTTTAATTTCATGTTTAAGGTTTTTTTTCAAATTTTTCGACTCGTCTGTTACTTTTTTGTCAATATCATATCTGTGGAATGTTGAAAAAACGTCTTCTCTCGATATAAGACAATTTTCCAAGATTTTTATAGTAAATATAGAATTTCCTTGTCCTTCTCTTGCTCTAATCCCCGTATTTCTACGACCTTTGAAACGCAAGATATGCAGTTGAAAAATCGACCTCTTTCAGACTTTCCATCCATTTCAATTTGACAAAACGACTTCTTTCAAAGAATTGAGAATAATTTAAAAAAATTGAATGTCTATAAAAAATTTTATTTAATTTTTATTATTATTTTTTAATTATTTGCATAAAATATAAGTATTTTTTTTTCTATAAAACCGAAATATATTTTCCAGATCAACTTCTTTCAATTTTTTTCATATTCCATTTTAACAAAACAACTTGTCTTGAATTAAGCGATTAGGATAATTTTCAAATTTAATCAAAAAAATTTTGACAAAACGGCTTGTATGGTAGAAGCAAATTTTTTTTTTCTTTAAAATATATTTAACAAAAAGTCTTAAATAAATTTTTTGTCATTTTAAAGAAAATTATTGCTTCTAGAGGGAAAAATGAGTCGCATAATGTTTGTTAAGTATTTGTGTATAATATCCAAGTTCAAAATTGCTTTAATTTTCTAAGCAATAACTTCTATTAGCCTTTTTAACTGTTTTTTTTTTTTGCTCTACTGAAAAGTTGTTGATTTAGAAAGAAGACGTTTTGTCAAATGTCAACAGATATTTCCACAAAAGGTTTTGTAAATCGGGCCAATTATACTTATATACTCTCTATAAACACAACCTACATACATACATATGTATATACATACATATGGATATACAATCAAATCTTCTTTGGTACATCCGATTCAAACGATTAAGTTCAAATAAATTTTATTTACTTGTCGTGAATGTAAAAGAAATATCAAATTATTTTTTTCAATTGTGTAAAAACAGGATTAGATGTACGAAGTGTATAAAATAAAATTGAAAAATATTTCTTTGCAGTCTTAAGTAGGAATATACTTAAAAAAGTTATGTATATAGTTCAAGACCTATTTATAAGGCCAGCAAAAATTCATTCTACAAAAATTCAAGAACACAAAAAATATCACCAACAGCCAGATTTGTCATTTTTATAGTAAAAAAAACCTTCAATTATATGCTAAAAATGGCAATATTTAGTAATATTTGAGCAACAACATATATGTATATTAATAATGTTTAGAATTAAACAATTATTTTCATTTAAATCAGCCTGCTAATTGACTTGACCTTATTAATATGGCTTGATATACACGTATGCATGTATGTAGCTTGTTCTCCATACAAAGGAATACAGACGTTTTAAATATGATTTAAAAATTTTTTTCTGTTTTATTTATTTATTATAAGCCCACTTAAAAGTACTCTACAGAGAATAAATTTAATTTATTTTCTATTCATTCGCTGCAGGTATTTGTGCCAATTAATGGATGGCCGACTGTAAGAGAACTGAAAATGGAATTTAAAGTTGAAAAACAGTAATATGTCTTGCTTGCAAACTTTTAACTCCTGTGTTCGTAAAAAAGTATTATAGGTTTACGAAAGGTTAGTTTGACAAATTTCTATGCAGTACTTGTCAAATAAACTCTCAAAAAACCTCTAATATTTTTTATGAATACGGACGTAAATCTTGTTCTTGTGTTTTTTTTGTGCATACAGACTAGGAAAAACCTTATTTAGTGTGTAGTATTTTGAACCTAAGAATTTATTATTTTATTAAAAATTTGAGAAAATATCTCCTGACAAGTCTGTTAAGCAGAGACTAAATGGCCATCGATACATGCTTATCCCTATAAGCAATACATTTCAAATTTTTTTTATTTTATAAAAAATAGGTGAAATTATGTTCACACATGCCATAGATCTATGCAGTTAAATTCCGTTCGGAAACGGAATTCAAATTGTATTATAGTTCCAAAAAAATTAATTACTAAAATTAAATCGTCGCCCGAGAGTTTATGTGCTCTATCCACCATTTTATATATCTCGAGTTAATGATGCCACTTTAGGTTTTTGACACCAAAATTTTTAAAATCTGCAGTCCGTTTTCGGATATCTTGTCCAGTTTCGGAGATAAATAGCCGAAAACGGATTGCAGATTTTAAAAATTTTGGTGGAAAAATTTGGGTTCGAAAACCTAACATTAACTCCAGATACATAAAAAATATGAAATGGCGGATAGAGCACATAAACTTTCGCACGACGATATATTTTTTTGAATTAAATTCGAATATTTATTGGATCTATGTTATACTTATTGTATGAATTTTAATAGTCTTAAGACCTTAATACTGGTATTCTTATGAAAATTAACATCCGTTAAGGAATGGGTCAAGAACTAGTTCAGTTCTGCTAGTATTGATGGATGTTAATTCTCATAAGAATACCAGTACATATTAGGATCTTAAGACTATTCAAATTCATACAATTAATATTAAAATTCCAACACTGTATATGTCATGTCGGTTAATAAGATTAGAAATGATTTTATATTTATACTTTTTGTTCTTGAAGAATTCCAACGCTATTTTAAATAAAATATAGTGTTAACAATTGTAGAACGAACGCCTTCGGTCTTTCACACACATATGGAACGAATATTAAATTTAGAACAAACAGAGAAGATAAAAATTCATTAGAAAATTATACTCGTCCATCCAGTAATCAATTTGATTATATGTCAAAAAGAAAAATATGTGATTCCAGTATTTCACCACGAAACAGAGAATGCAATGGCTCTGATGCTAAGGGCACTTCTTCTTACTTATTAATTTTGATTTCCATATTGTTGAATTGTTTGTTCAGCTATCAAAAGTTTACGAACACAACGCCATCTACTGACAATACCGAAACCAACATTTAAAATAATGTTGCAAAAGATTGTCACACAAATTTTTGTCACAAAAAATGTCGCATATTATAAAGATGGCGACGTAAAATCATTCCATACAAAATGTATGGGAAAATAAATTTTCTTGATAACTTTGTTTTTCGTGGGTAATCTTCTTGCATTAATACAATACAAAGTAAATATATGGGCAATTTCAAAAATTTTCGACATTTTGATATTTTTTTTTTCCAATTTTTTTTTTTTTTGGATGACAAGGATGACGCTTTGGTCACGTGAAGGATGATATTTTAGCATACCAAAACAGTTCGCGTTAATCATTTATTGCAAACGGCGCGAAAATTATGGAGGTTTTAAGTTAAAATTTCTTTTAAAAAAATTTAAAGTTAAATTTATTGGTTTATTTTAATAATTGTTGTATGGATGCATGAAATTCATTTCAAATTCATCAGTGCAGTCCAAATTCATCAATGCGCTGATAAAATACATAAAAAATATCAATTATAATTAAACTTCCTTAACATTAAAAAACGCAAATTTTTGCAAAAATATGAATGTTTCACCGATTGTTATAATATGTGTTTATATAACGCATAACTAATTTACAGAAAAACAATGTTTTAAATTGCAAACTTAATAAACAAAAAAAATTATATAAGAATTATTTTTGAGGTTAGAATTTTTTTTTTTGATCTGTAAAATTTAAAATCATGAAAATTTTTTAATGCCTATTCGGTTTTATTATCAAGCTTAAAAAACCTTTCATTTGGTGTCAATCGCGGCGGAGTCTATACATAACTGCAGATGTCACAAAGCAAAATGTGTTTGAAGAAAAATGCCACTGTACCCTCTAAATATGGACCGAATTCAACCGTATTTATATATGATCTTTAGTTCACCGCCGCACTTCATTTCCAATACTTTACATTGATTTTAAACCACGGATTAATTAATAAAAACGCGAAACAAAATCATGAAATTTCGCAAAATTTTTATTTTCTTTATAAAATTTTTGCGTTTCAAAATATTTTAACGCCTTCTTGACGTTGAGGTGCCATTTACTAAGAAGTTTAGATCACGCAATACATAAACCAGTTTTAAATAAGATTGCAAATGTCAGGCGCGAAAAACTGTCATTTTTGACAAATTTACGCCAATTCTATAAAAGTTTGAGCTCATCGTTCTCAGCAACTAGCAGCCTGACATCGACGTGATATGGCGAAAATTTTAGCAAATTACACCATCTAATAAACACTGTTGACGAAATGCAATTTTCTTGAACGGCGCAAAAATGCTATAGAAAAAACTGCGAAAATTAAAGAATCGGAAAATTTTGATTTTAAAAATGAACCGCTGTACAACTTTTTCCCAAATAGTAGTATGGGCATAACTTTTATAGTGGAAATATCTACAAAGTCTGGTGACTTTATTTTATATCAGTGAGCATCGGAAGTTTGAAACTAAAAGTAGAAAAGTGATGAAATATGAAAAAACTCTTGTAAATTTCAAGCCTTTTTTTGAGTTTTTCGATATTTGAGTGCCTATAACTTTTAAAAATAAAGAACTGATGGTCTGAAATTTTGAATTTCCCAGTTTTGTAGTGTGGCCTACCATTCCCATTTGACCGTTTTGGTCAATTCGAAAAACTGGAGAAATAATAAGCATCTGAACTCAGTTTCAACAAATGTTGAAAATTTTTGAAATTGCCCATATATATTTTTATATCTTGAGAACGGTTGAAGCTAAAGTTTCTAAACTTGGCCTGAACGACTTCACGATCAAGGAAAATTATGAGTCAGAAAGTATCTCCCATACAATTTATGTGTTGATATCTTTATATCTTGAGAAGTTTTGAAGCTAAAATTTTTAAATTTGATATGATTGAATGCAAAGTCAATAAAAATCATTAATAGGAGAAAGGGCATACAAGTAGGCGTGGTACCTCTCACACAAACTAACTATTGGCTTCTGTATAAATATCTTGATATCGGTTACAGCTAAAGTTTCGGTTTTGATTAAGACCCGTTCATATTTTGATTGAGGCATAGAAAAGTTTATTTATAGCACTTGCTCTACTGGTGGATACGATATATTTTGATCAAACTAAAGTGCAACTCAATAAACCACCATATATACTCTACGTTTCACATTTGTTATTGGCTACCTACGCCATAGTTGCTATTGTCTGACTGTTTGCCCTAAATTAACTCAACTTCTTTGATTTGTGTTTCCTTTACAGCCGATTTCCGTTACGAGGGTATTATTTTGGTGAAAAAGAACTCCAATATACATTCCCTTAAAGAATTGCGCGGTGCCAAATCTTGTCATACCGGTTTCGGTCGTAATGTTGGCTTTAAAATACCCGTCACCAAATTGAAGAATTCACATATTTTGAAAGTATCCATGGATCCTGAATTAACTGCTACTGAACGTGAACTTAAAGCCTTGTCGGAATTCTTTTCACAATCCTGTTTGGTGGGCACGTATTCCCCTTATCCTGAAACTGATCGTTTGTTGAGTAAGTAGTGTGTGTTTTTTTTTTAGTGAAATTATTTTGCGTCTTACAAATGATTTTCTATTTTAATAGAAAAGAAATATTCCAACTTGTGTGCTCTCTGCGAAAAACCTGAACAATGCAATTATCCTGACAAGTTCTCAGGCTACGATGGTGCTATACGCTGTTTGGATAAGGGCAAAGGTGAAGTGGCCTTTACAAAAGTGCAATTTATTAAGAAATATTTTGGTGTGAGTGTTGACTAAGAACTAAAGAATTTAAGTTTGTTTTTAATAAATCAGCAACTTTTTTATTGCAGATGATACCCGGTGTTACCGCAGAAGGTGATGCTTCCGAATTTGAATATCTTTGCGAAGACGGTTCCCGACGTCCTCTTAACGGTCCAGCTTGTTCTTGGGCTCAACGTCCCTGGACTGGTTATATTTCCAATGTTGATGCTGTTAGTGGTAATGAGAAATTGCACAATTTGCAACATCGTCTGGAGAAATTCTTTGAAAATGGTTTGCATGCTGAGAACAAAGAAGCCGCTTCTCATTTGCTAATCAATGAAAATGCCGTGTACCATAGCAAACCCCAGCCAGTAGATCCTAAGGAATATTTGGAAAAGGCCGGCTATAAAGATGTTATTGAACGTGATGGTTCGGCTATCAGAAAAATGAAGTGAGTAAAGAATTTACAGAAGCTTGAGAGGAATTCATTTCTTTTTTTTTCAGAATGTGCATCCAAACCGATATAGAAATGCAAAAATGTGATACCATGCGTCGTGCCGCCTACTCTCGCGACATACGCCCTGAAATCGAATGCGTACAGGAAAAGGACTGCATTATTGCCGTTAAGGAAGGCAAAGCTGATATGGTAGCTGTACCAGCTCAAAACTATAAAGAAGCCAGAGATGATAAGCTCAAACCTATTGTATATGAAAACTATGCTCCTAATAACGTGTACGTAGCCGTAGTAGAATCTTCATTAACCAAGGAGAACCTACAGAATATGCCCATGTAAGTTTATCTAAAAAACAAAACAAAAAAGTTTTTTTTTTTATGTCTTTAAACTCCTACATTTCCTTTTACTCACACAGTCACTACAATGGCCAAGATCAGAGAGCTGAAAAAGCCGCAGCTTATCTTAACAAATTGAGAGGCATTAATACCTGCCAAACCACTCCATCCTCTGAGAAGAATATACTGATTGTCAATGCTCGTGAATTGGACCAGCACAAGAACAAGCAATTGTTGTGCAACAATTTAGAAAAGAAACCTGTTACCGAATGGCAAACATGCAATTTGGAAGCCAATCTTCCTATTGCCGTTTTTATTAGAGAAACAATGACTCCCGTTGAACAGGAAACCCTGAAACATTTGTTTGTTTCATTATCCGATAAATTCGGTACAAAAGGCAAATTACCCGATGTGTTCACTTTATTCGGCACATACAAGGATAACGAACACAATGTTTTGTTTGCCGATGATGCTGTCGAATTTGTAACCGAATTAAATAATCCAAATACGAATGAACAGATTTTTAATGGTTTGAAATGTGATACAAATGCCATTAAAAAGAATTAATTTTGTAGAATTTTAAAAATATTTTATTGCGTTTTTTTGGTAAAAAGTAAGAATTGCTTATTAATAAAAACTTAAGAAAAACAAAAATAAACATATTTTCTAAGCGAATTATTATAAACGAGATCTCAAGGTCTGGTCTGGCTCCTGCCTTGTCTTTTTTAATGTTATTCTATCCTCTTGCTTCTGATCTGTTCACTTATTTGGGGTGTTGCTTGCACTAATTGTTATTCATATGATTGGAGTTCGATCGTTTTAGAGATTGGACAAATAAGCAAAACAGGAATGAGGAAAAGATTTCCATAGAAGAGAATACCATTTTTGATCAGAGAACTACTATCCTAGCCTTCATTAGGGCGTTGGCTTTTTCAACCAAAAAATTTTCCTTCTTTTTATTTGCCTTAAAAAGTTTAAATAACATGAGGTAATAAATTACACTTAATACTGTTTTTACGCGACAGATACTTTCCTCCAAAAGTCGCGTAAAGTATAGTGTACCCATATAAAAAAACAGCATTCAAGTAATGAGAAAAAATTACATATAAAAAATTACATATACGATGTAAAAAGTAATCCGAAAACTTAGAAATAAGAAATCAATTTATAATGAGCATAACTTTCGTTTACAAAAAAAAAAAAAAAATTCTCTGTAATTGCCCTTTAAAATTTTCAAATACTGTTGAAATTTTGCGGCTTTTTCGAGTGTCATAAGCGCAAAATCAAATGATATGATGTCGGAATACTAAACCGTGTTAAAAGGCACGAGGTCACGATTTTAACGCAATCTAACAGTGGAAATTCCTATTTTTATTGCCGTAAACTTATCGTAGTCGCCGTGGTGTAGTGGTTAGTGTGTTGGCTTACTGAAACGAGAGCTCCGGTTCAAGCCCCGGCTCCGACATCTTGAAGCAAAGGAATACGACTATGAAAAAGTGTTTCTTTCAGCGACCACCTCTTAGCAGACTTCAGACAAAAGCCTTGAGAGTAACTGACACAGGGTTGTAAAGGCCAACTATGTATGTATGTATGCAAATTTACAAAAAAATTTGCCGTGATGTCAACTCTAAATGTATTAATTTAAAATTTAATAAATTCACAATATGTAAGTAAATACGTTTTTCAGTTCAAAATAAATATATTTTCAGTTCCTGTTATACCAAATCAAATCGCGTAAAAAGAGAACGAAGTGTGTATTAAAAATCGCGGAAAACCAAATTCGCATAAAAACAGAATTAGTTGTATATATGTATGTATAACATTTAGTTATACATATATATAATGTAATAATAAAATGCTATACTTTTTTTTACTGGGACCAATATACAGGGGTAAACCCCTACTCATGCTGTGCATTGTATTGGAATTTTTGGAAAGGACAGTATATATTTTTTTGTCTTATATTACTATTAAGCGGTTTAGGAATGAAACAAATTGCTGTGAATTGATCATTCAAAGGCCAATGTTATCTTCACCCTTGAATGATCAGCAGCAATTCCCTCATCGTTGCATGTTCATTGTATGTGGTGAGTGCCTTCGCTAAGTAGGTTTATCTGTTATCTCTGCTACTTCCCAATAAGTGGCGCTTTTCTTCTGATCATTCGTTTTTTGTTGTCAGTGGTTAAGGTGAAATCCAGTCGATTATGAAAATGTAAACTCCTTATGATTTCTTTATTACATATTTTATATCAGCTTTCCATGATACAAAGAAATAAAGATAACGCATTCCGGTTGTGAAAATATTTTTTTTGCGCATATTTGTATGTCATATCAACCAAAAACAATAAACACAATCACATGGACACTCGTATTTGATATGGGCGAATTTTGTTTACATTTTATTTTTTGGTTACGATGACATCACAAATTGATAGAACTTATAACGGACTTGCTCAAAGCACTATCTTTATTTCTTTGTTTCATGTCAGCTTTCATTATCATATCTTCTTTGGCTTTCACAATCCCCTATAGTAATTGCTATCGTTTATGTATTCATGGTGATCTGTTAAGTCAAAAATTAAAGCTATTAATACATAGCAAACAATTATCGTGTAAATTGATCGAAAATACATTACAAAAATAGTCCCTCTTTAGGATTTTTAGAAGTTCTATAAAGTATGTTTTAAAGAACTCATTTCAAGAAAAAAAAAAAAGTAAAACCAAGTTTTATTGTTTAAATATTGTAAATATTATTAAATATACCTTTTTTATTATTAATTTGTTTTTTAATGTTAAGCTCTACATGTGTAAAAATCTATTAACGATTTTAATTCTAAATTGGAACAAAAAATAGAAATGAAAACTAATCTCGTATGTAATGTAAAACGATTTCGATCGAAATTGAAATTTAATGAAATTTCAAATTGTTATATTTACCAAATCCTTTCATATTTGGAATTTCTTTTTTACTCATTACTTAAAGGACTACTGATACTACTTCCTTGATTATTTAAATTTAAAAAAAAGTAAAACAATTAAGTTTTCTATGACTTTGAAAGTACAGACGATTTCATTTTCGATCGAAACCGTTTTTCATTACATACTGGAATAACAAAAACGTATAATAGTTATGAAAACAATTGTAATAGGGGTATGGGAAGTTTAAATAAAATTAAAAAAAACTATACAAAATTTTACAATTTATTTATATATTAAATATATGTATGTATGTAGGTATGCCTGTATAAATATATTGTAATTGTTTTATAAAATCGTTAATTCAACATTAAAATCTTTGCAGTTTCAAACAAAATTCTTAATAAACATGGTTACATGGATTAGTAATTATTTAATTTAATTCAAATATAATGGCTCGATTATGAATGGCAACCAAATTGGAGTAATCGAAAAAAAAACACAATTTACAAGTAAAATTTTAAAGCTATAGTTGCCAGTTTCCGTCAACAATTCCATGTTGGGCAACTAGCAACTCTACAAAAGTTCCATTGCCATCCATAATCAATCCATAAATTTAATTTTTGTTTGGAAAAATTCAAAGGCTGGTTCAACCAGCCAGCCCCCATTTAAATTCATTGCAATTTGCAAAAAAAATATTATTTAGAGATAGAAATATACAAAAAGAACAATTAATTTTTGGTTGCTACTGCTTCTTCGATATCTTGCCCATTTTCACCGTCACTTTTATTATTGGGGTCAGATTCTTCCTCCGAATAATCTTCATCATGAGTATGAGTAACAGTGCGCGGTGTACTCGGGCGGGTGTGAAGTACAGTGGTGGTGGTCTATAGAGAATATAATATATTATTACTGTATATACATTTACTTATAATTAGGGTTTAGTTGTACCTTTTCTTCAGCTTCGATTTTGTTTGTTTCTATGGCTTGAGCTGCTTTAGCTGCCGCTACAAATTCACCAATTTTACCCTCTACCAATGAGTTGTTACTGGCATTTGTTGCATTGCTATCATTTTTAGCTCTGGCCCTTTGTATCATGGGTGTTTCAATTTGGAATCTTTGCTCATGAGCTACTGTGGATTCATGTGGTAAAAGCATAGCTGGGGCACGGAACATATAGGAAAATGGATAGTAAATAAAATTTAAGAAAGTGGCTGCATATAAATCAGCATATCTGACCACTTGACTGGAAAAGAATGTTTGGCGAGAACCAGAACGGAATAGAGAACCCATCATGCCATAAGCCATATCCATTTTATGGGTAACATCACGTATGGAAGCGCGTAATTTAGATATATCGGGTTTTTCTTTGGTGCTTGAATCGAGATTTCTAAACGAGAAATAAAAGAACGATAGAACTTTAAATTTTAGAAAAACAACCTAAAAAAATAATGGCATATTCCTTTTAAGGCATCAATTTCGAAAGTTTGCTATTTTATACGAAAAACACGAACAACATATTGCGTTTTTGTTTTTCATATAAAATTGTGAACATTCCAATCCGTACGTTTTACAGAAATAGGCCACACATTTTAATACAAATAACTATTTTATTCAAAAGATCTATACATTGCAAGAGTCGGATTTTAAACCACATTTTTATCTATTGCTGGCCGCCTGTCGCTAGTATTGCGAAAAATGTTAGATGCCAATTGCTGCTGGTTTAACAGCATAAACCAGCGACTTCATATGGCCCAGTAGGAAATACTCGAAAGTTCTTAAGTTGTATAATCTACCTATCGGTTTTTTAAAAAAAAAATTTACCAACTTACTTATACATTTCTCCTAATTGACAATCTAATTGTTGAAGTTCGGCAAAAAATTGACATTTATCAGTCCAGACATGCAATTCCTGCACCAATTCCGGTACTACCAAAAATGTACGCCAGCCACGAATTTTTTTGGATTTTAAAATATCACCGAATATATGATCACCGATATATAATACATCCTTGCCTTTGGCATTAATAAAATTGGTAAATACTTCACAAGAACCACCCGAATATACTTGACCCGGCTGTAGAGGACCAATGTGAGTGCCAATTTTTAAAGCACCTGTTACGGTATCCACTTGCCGTAGAATAGTACCTTCACCAAAGAATAAAGGCTTACGAGCATCTACGACTATAACATCAAAATATGTTTTCCAATCACGGTGTGGTTCTTCGGGTTTAGCGCCATGAGGAAAATCAAAAATGTATGTCATTATTCTATTGGTGAAATTGTAATCACTGTTGGTAAGCAAGAATACTTTAGCACCCGATTCACGTATGCGTGCCAAGACCATAGGCAAACGGGCATCTTTTTTCACATAATAATCGAGGTTCTAGAAAGGCAAAAGTTTAGAAGGAAGAAAGAAAATAATTGTACTTAAATATTCCTTAATATGATGACTTACCTCTACTGTACGTTTCTTAAGATCACCTTGAATATGCACCCAGTCTACGGCACGACGTACATCTTGAAATATGGAATTAAAGGACATGAATAATTCGCCAGCCTTAACACCAGTGCGGTCTCTAAAATAAATGAAAAGACGAATTGCATATTACTGCTAAAAATTTATGCGGAACTAAAGGATTTTTAAGGATTTATTTTTATATATTAAAGTTGTTTAGATACAATGGAACAGTTATTTGTTTTGAATGTTATAACGACAAGTTGCAAATATTGCTGCTTACTGTGTAACCTAAATTAGAGGGCAAAGTGCAACGTCATTTTGCTCTTACCATGAACGCTGTTATGAGCAATTTAAATAAAAGCGTCGACGTTGTGTCAAGAACAATAATGTTTACTTACCATACATACATACATAACTGGCCTTTACAACCCTGTGTCAGGATTACGGCCTAGCTTCTCGCAGCACTCATGTTGTGTGTGTCAATTTTTATCCATGAGTACCGGAACCTACAGTTTAATGTCGACTCCGAACGACAGACTTGAGAAGCTTGTTCATGGCAATTAATTGCCTGAAGACTGAAGAGAGGTAGTTGCCGAAAGAAATATTTTTTTCTAATTTCTTTTTTTTTGAAGATGTCAGAGCCTGGTGTCGAACTCAGGGCCCATGTCTTAGTAAGCCAACACACTAACCACTAGACCACGGCGACTACAAGTGTTGGATAAAAACCGTGTTGGATAAAAACCGCTAAATAAAGAGAAATAAAATCAACAATAGTTGTCAAAATTGGATTTTCCAATTGCAAAGCATTAGAGCAGCGCTATTTGGGTTGCTCTCATACATTTTGTATGGGCATGAGAATTTCTGACTGATAGTCTGCGCTTTACGCTCTTAATTAGGTTACACAGTTCTTTTGAATACCTAAACACTTTAGAATAAGTGTCAACGATGTTACCGATACATCGATGGGAGCTTTATTAGTAGCACCGCTTACTTAATTCTCAATCTACTTTTAAATAGGAATGCTGAATTTGGCAGGTGTTTGAAACTCTACGAAGCTCAAAGTGCGATCAGTTCAAAGTTTCTGCGCTGATCGGATGGTTTTTAAGTATAGTAGACCAGATGTGTGGTTTATGGACGCATATACGGAGAATAGCTGTCACAGATATGGATAATTTAATTATAAGTATCAAAAATAATGCGAAGCATACATATATTATGAGAATGCGGAGATTTAGAGAGGAGCGCACAAAACGACATTGAATCTCAAAGAAGGACATATCCATTAGTAAGTCTTCGGTTCAGTTGACTTTCATAAGTACAACTGTACATCTGCTAAACAAACTGTTGTAACGTAGAAAAGAGACAATAGATTTTCTATGTGGTATTGTACGACAACTGTGCTTGGTTTTATAAAGCTTGTTAAGAAAGATTTCAGGTTATGTTAGCTCACATGCGTAGGTCACGATTAGTGAATTATTCTTTGATCAGCTCTGTACCGCGATTCAGTAACTTTTAACAATACGATATTAGCGAAAGAAGTCGACAGTAACGATTATTTGATTCACTAAATACACTTTAGCGACAGCCGACAACTCTAGTTTTCTTCATTTTTAAATTACAATAATGGGGCAACACCGTATAAATTCAGTCAGTTTTTCGGTAATTGGTAATTAAAATGAATGGAAGGTAAGGAAAGTTACAAACCTCTAGTTTCTTTAGATATAAAACAACACAAGAATGGTTCTCAAACAAACTAGTTAATAGCGTAAACACATTCAACGTTGTCGTCTCTCTACAAAATTTCAAAATAAAAAATTTATGACTTTCCAAATGAATAAACAGCATAAAAATTGTTGTCGTTAGTTTACGACAATAGCTATTGAGACTATCGTAAACAAAAGATAATGAATAGCAATATCGAAAATTCTGTTGTTTACTGTTGAAAACAATGCGATTATCATAAAAATATATTACTGAATCGCGCTACTGCTTTCTGACGCCTATTATAATGGAGAATTAACAACAAGTTTATTCTAGATCCAAAAATATATTATATTTTTTATTATTGTACGAAATTTTTAGAATGTGAAAGAAAAACCAATACACATAACTTAGTGCCCCACCTCATATGCAAGATAATAGTCATCAATTTATTTATCAAGATAATTAATTGACTGTAGTAATCTTACAGTAAACAATTAATACATAAATAAATAAAAAAATAGTATTAAAAATAGGGAACATCATAAATCTAAAATTCCAAGTAATAGATCTCAAGAAAAATTTTTCTCTTTTTTCAACACTTTTAAATCTTATTTATTGTCAGGTTTTACAATTGTCTGAAATACAAACAAAGCAATTGTTTATTTATTAGAAGCATTGTTTCCGGTAAAAAAGAAAAACATAAACAAAAATTGTTTAATAAAAAACATGTGTTACATACATACAACATGCGTACATAATTAGCCCTTACCACCCTGTTTCAGAGTTACGACTTAGCTTCTCGCAGCACTCATGCTCTGTGTGTTAATTTTTATCCATGAGTATTGGAACCTACAGTTTAGCTGAACGACAGACTTGAGAAGCTTTTTCATGGCAATCAGTTACTCTCAAAGCTTTTGCCAGAAGACTGCTAAGAGGTAGTCCCCAAAAGAAAAATTTTTTTTCTATATTTTTTTTCTTTTTCAAGATGTCAGAGCTGAGGCTTGAACCCTGAGCTAAGATGTGCTAAAATGTACTTTTCATGAAAATTATTTTGTAAAAAAATATTGCAAAAGAAAACAAATTTCTGAAAGAATTTATTATCTGTGTCCGTAAGGCAATTACAAACGATTGAAAATTTTTATGAAAAAAACACTAAATTTTTTAAATATTCTTTCAAGAAATTTTCATATAAATGTTCAATCATTTGAAATTATATGCCTTATGGAAATAGGCAGTTATTAGTGTACATAAATTTCTAAAAATAACTGCTCGTATTTATAAATTATTGCCCATATTCATAAAAATTATTTTACAAGTATTGTATAGAAATTTATCAAATAAATCTAAAATATTTTTTATGAAAACGGGCATACATATATCATTAATAACTAAAAAAATTTTATTTTAATTAGTACTTACTCTGTGTATTCCGAACTATTTGTAAAGAAATCCACTAAACAGGCCAACATATAAGTTTCTGGTAAATTGAAGAGAGTATTTAAGACATAAACCCGAGACTCGTCTAATTTTAAAAATTTATTTGGATATAATTCATAAACTTGAGAACTGTAATAAAAAAGAAAAAAAATTGAAAAATAAATTTAATAATTTGTATAAAAATTGTTTTCATTTTTTAAAGGAGTAGTTTAAAAACTACACGCAAACAGAATATATTGTTACAACAAAGATGCATTGTGTTGTATTTTTCTTTTTTAAATTATGTTGCAGAGTGTGGAAAATCACAAATTTAGCAGGAAAAACTAAAAAAAAAGTCTGGCAACATTTCTTCTAATCATTTAATGAGCTTATCAATACAATCAATACAATAGATAACTGTAAATCATATTTTTTTTTTTTTGTTTTAGCTCTGGGGCCAAATTACGGCATTCAATATCGAGCGAAATTTCATACAATTTCAAAACAATTTTCATATAAATTTTGTTCGATATCGAATGCCTTATTTGGCCCCCTGATTAGAAAAAAGTTGTCTTGGAAGCAGTTGTTGTCAACAAGTGCATACAGATTTCAGAGAAAAACGTAAATAAACTTGTACTATATTTGAAGACTTACTGTTTTAAAAATTCAAAACCATGGCAACATACTAAAATATTGCCATATGCATCAACTTTCAAGAGATTGCCGTAGAGTGTATCAAACCATAGACCACGTATGGGAAATGAGGGATCATATTCGAATTGCATGATCTCTTTGGGATAACCCATGCTAACCAAACGTTCTTTGACCAAATCGAAACCCAATTGTTCATATTGTGGAGATTTGTATTCTGTAAAATATAAAAAAAAATTAATAAAAAAAAATATCTATAAAAAATTCTGATATAATTTACCAGCCAAAGTATAATCCATATCGAAGCCATAGAACTTAATGTTTTCCAAATGTAAGGAACGATTAACAAAAATTCTGTAATAAAGGAAATAAAATAGAAAAAATGAATTATTATAAAAATCCAAAGCATATTTTAAGGTTTAAAATAATTTATAATGCGTGTGTTAGGCAGAGTATTTTAATAATAAAACTTTTTAGTTTTGTATTTGTTGTTTTACATAGAAATAATCTGTCTCTAAATTAATTTAAAACATCAAATAACTAAATATTTAACTGTTAATTAATATATGGAAGACAAAGTGTGCTTGTCACAGTTTTTTTATTTTATTTTTTTTATTAATTTTTGTAATCAGTTGCGTCTGTTTTACTTAAAAAAATAGGTTATCGGGTTTATCAAAAAGAAAATATTTTTATACGTAAATTACCTAAACGCCGGCACGTTTCGCTACACCTATTTGAATTAAATAAAAAGTTTAATATACATATAGTGACGTATTCATAAAAAATATTTGAAGGTTTATTTTTTTTAAGACTAATACTCAGGAGTAAACCCCTACTCATGCAGTGCATTGTATTGGAATATTGAAGATAGAAGAGAGATACATACATACATACATACATACATACATACATACATACATAACTGGCCTTTACAACCCTGTGTCAGGATTACGGCCTAGCTTCTCGCAGAACTCATGTTGTGTGTGTTAATTTTTATCCATGAGTACCGGGACCTACAGTTTAATGTCGACTCCGAACGACAGACTTGAGAAGCTTGTTCATGGCAATTAATTACTCTCAGAGCTTTTGTTAGAAGACTGCTGAGAGGTAGTCGCCGAAAGAAATATTTTTTCATATTTCTTTTTTTTTAAGATGTCGGAGCTGGGTGTCGAACCCAGGGCTCATGTCTTAGTAAGCCAACACACTAACCACTAGACCACGGCGACTACAGAAGAGAGATACATTCCTTTTTTTTTCTTTTCTTGGTTGTAATTTTTTTTATTGATTGCCATATATCAATGAGAAAAGTTGCTATCAGTTGATCACTCTAAGGCTAGTGTTATACTTTCACCCTTGAATGATCAACAGCAATTGCCCCAATTGTCGGTGGATGTTGATAGTGAGTGGTGACCGTCTTCACTAATTAGGTTAGCTGTTATATTCACAGAAGGTGGTGCTGTACTCCTGATCATTCGTTTCTGGTGGAATAGATTGGATATGACAGGGAGCGGTTTGACAAATTTCTCTGCAATACTTGCCAAACAAGCTCTTAACAAACCTAAAATATTTTTTTAAGAATAGAGCAGCCGTTAAGGCGGGTTTAGACGGTAATACTTAACGTACGTAAAATCAAAGAGAAAATATTATAAAATTCCATCTGTATTTTAAAAATGAGAGTAAAAATCTTACGGCAGATATTTTTTGCGTTTACATTGTGAATACATACATTTAATTTACATTCACTGTGAAGTTAACTAGACGACTTAATTTAGAAACTTTTGCCCGTATTCATAAAAAATATTTTTTAAGGATTTATTTGACAAATTTCTATGCAATACTTTCAAAATAAACCCTCAATAAACCTGAAAAATTTTTTTTGATTACTGGCATTTATCTTTAACCGTTCTCAAGGCATTAAAAAATATATTTGTGTAGGAGTTACCAACCCAAATTGTCCAATAAGGCCATTTTTTAACTGATGATTTCATCGTTCTTAAGTTAGCCAAAAGGCAACACAGGTGAACATTGATTATCCGAGTCGCACGGGACCTGCCTTAGCACGGATAATCGAAAAACACATGTTATATTTACTAAAACATGAAAATACCAAGTTACACATACTCATGTATCTCTAACTATGTACTAAATTCGTTAAACCCTTTTTTCGTGGAGGTCTTTTGTTTCTTTCCTGTCGAAACCATTCACCTGTTGTCAAATCAACTCTTGGGGTTTCTCAAATTTTTAAAACCAAATTTCAAGCACTCATAGTAGAGGCAAAAACAAGGATTGTAAAGGTTTAAGAAGTAATGAGCCTGCCGGTTAATAGAGGCCCAGAAAATCGAGGTTGAACTCTATATAAATAGTATTCATAGGAGTCAACGTGCCCACATATCCTATTCCGTTCACTTTTGCACTGATCATTTGTATTTCCTGTAAAGTTATTTGGTCTAATTAAAGACCTATACTGTTAGCATTTAGAAGATATAGACAATTAAATACTAATTTTGCTTGGGCGACCAGTTGAAAGTTTTTAAAGTTTATAGTATAGCCTCTAGTTACTCTCAGACATACAAAGAAATACTGTAATAATTTCAAGAAAATCGGTTGATCCGTTTAGCTGTCTAGACTTATACACTTCAAGCAAAAAAACAAACCCACATTCATTTTTTTTATAAAAGAAGATAATTTTATGTAGAAACACAAATGCAATTTTCTGTAATCGTTTGTAAATTTTTTTTAATAAATAAAATGTAATTTCTGATACAATTTCATATCTTCTTAATGCTTAAGTTTTGTTACAGTAATGGGTACACCGCTTTTTTAAAACTTTATTGCAATTACATACGATTAGCCCTGTTGCAGTTTTATCATTTTCGATTGCAGTAGAATAATAATGAAAATAATAATAATGAACATGTGTTGCTGCTGTTGGCAGTGAGACAATGCCCGGCAGGATATATTTTTGTGCCTTATTTGTTATTTGTTTCATAAAAAATCTATGCCTTGGGCTAAAACAATGCACAATGAGGTCAAACATAAAATTATTAATAACTTTTGTACCATATTTTTTGTTTTAAATTTAACTGTTGGCGTTCTGTTTTTTGCAAAATATTTTTCGTAACCACCTCTAAAAGGAAGGGAAATAAGAAGAAGAAAAAGGAGTCACAAATTCCATACAGCCCAGAGAGTATATGCATGATGGCATAAAGTAGTACGAGCTCATAAAGTTCAAAATTTATGCATAAAATCTGTAAAAATGTATTAATTTTTTGGTAATCAGCTAAAGGCAAATCGTATGAACTAAATAGTTAGTAGGTTAGCAGTTGGATGATGCTGAAGTAACTTTTTGATTAAAAAAAAATTATTTTGTTCATATTATTTTGAAATATATTTACATACGACTCGGTAAACTAGCTTTTAAGGAGTGAGTGGTCGAAAATAATTATTCATGGCCATTTAATTAATGAGGGTTTTTTTTTTTGAAATATATTCTAAAGTTTTTTTAAATTTTTTTCTGTGACAAATAACGCCCATTTTCCTCAATTCCATTGTACATAAAAAACTCTCCTTCTCCATATAAAAAATGAAATGATTTTAATTAAAAACTGCACTTTTATTGTAAAGTATAGCCTTAAGGATTCTATTCATTGACGAACAAAATCTTTATTGAAAGTGTTTAAAAAAAAGGAAGAAATTTCTGTTAAATTTTTTTAATTTAATTTTTGATTTAATTAAAGAACTTCAAAGTCAATAGTTTTCACCTGTGTTAGAGAAAATGTGCAAATTTTTTTTCGAATTTTAATTTTAAAAGAAAGGATGTTTAATTTAATTTGCGATTTAATTAATTCTTATGTTGAATAGAAAGCAATTTCCTATAGAAGTTTTTAAAGCAAAGATGATGTGCGAATATATTTAAATTCAGTTTAAATAATTACAGTGCATTCGCGGTAACGTGAACTAATTACAACTAAGAGACTTCATTTTAGAGAAATTCATCACTTTAGCGATTGTTGAATTTCATATAAAAAGTATAACACTTTGGAATATAACTAAACCTGTGTTTAACACACTTGACTGCAATCCGTTTTCGGATATCTCGTCCAGTTTCGGAGATATATAGCCGAAAACGTATTGCAGATTTTAAAAATGTTGGTGTCAAAAACCTAAAGTGGCATCATTAACTCGAGATATATAAAAAATATGAAATGGAGGATAGAGCATATAAACTCCGGAACGACGGTATCACAATTAAAGCACTCTAAAATGGCGGATAGAGCACATAAACTCCCGCACGACGATACGAGTATAAATATCACAGACAATAAAAAAAATGGTTCACGTTATAGAGCTCTCTGAGTTTGTTCACGACTACTCAATGTAAATAAAAGCTTGTTCACATTAGGCGATGTTCACGTTAGATGGTGTTCCCGTTACCGCGAGTGCACTGTTTAGAAATTAAATCTGGTTGTTTTTTTCTTCTTTCTTACCGAGAAAAAAATTTTATTGACAAGTTCAGACTTAAAATTCAATTGTTTGTTTAAGAGCATATTTGGAAGTATTGCAATCAATTTTTATTGAAATTGGATTTGAAATCGCAATAAAACTAAGTTGTTCTGATTCCGATTGTAATCTTTTGTTTTTCACTTTATTGTAAAGAAAATAGAGCTGCAATTAGTAATAAAAAGCAAATATTGATTGGAATTCCTAGTTTAAGCAATCGGCGGCATTACTTTAGTATACAGTCGAATGAAAAGATGTTTTTCATTTTTTCTTTGGCTAGCATTGCAGTAAACATTTCGCTTTCCTCTGTTTTTATTAAGTTACTATTAAGTAACAAGAATGCGTAATTTCTTATTTTTTTTAAGAAAAGGGTGTTCTACAGGTGATTTCTCAGAATTTAATCAATTTTAAAATAAATAATTTCAGAATCACAAGCTATCAAAGCAAATAAAATAAAATAATTCACTTTAATTCGTTATCTTTAAGTGTCCTATTAAAAAAATAAAAGAAAAAGACTTCTTGCAAACAAAACAAATAACGATATTTCATTAACAGACTTTCATAAACATTAATTCCCCCTTAAATGCCATACTTTATCAACAAAAAACGTGCAATACTACTGTATGAAACACTTCTCTTTGCTATCACCAGTAGCAGTAGTAGCACTGGCTGTAGACTGCTAGCTAGCTGGCTTATCATCTTCACTAGAAATCTATATAAAAAAATCGTATTTGTAAGTAATACTAAACTATCCAATCAAAATAATTTAATTCGAATATAAAAAAATAAGGTTGATAAG
Source organism: Metopia argyrocephala (assembly GCA_963576795.1). Lineage (NCBI taxonomy): Eukaryota > Metazoa > Arthropoda > Insecta > Diptera > Sarcophagidae > Metopia > Metopia argyrocephala. Next base: position 6,199,400 of record OY756208.1, read on the forward strand.
AACACAGCTGCTGGCTAAGTGACAGGACAGATATATAATAAAATCAAGCAAAAAATTTCATTGAAATTTAGTTCGTTTTTAAACAGTTAGTCGGTGAAGCGGAAATTAAAATCAAAAGACAAAATTAACGGCATTAATTAAACGTTTTTTTCTAATTTTTTTTCCAAATAAAATGAATAAATATTTTGGTTTTTTATTGGCCTCTTTGGCTGTATTCAGTTTAAGTCTTGAATTAGAAGCGGCCGATGTCCCTTTGGCGCCATTAACACAACAACAACAACAACAACCACAAACACAAGATGTTGAATTGAGAAGAATACAAATTGTTCAAGACATTAAAGCCTACATTAAGCAACATCCTCATTTGCAATTGTTGCGTTTAAATAAAAAAACACCCGTCAGTCGTTCACAATCGGTAAAATATACGCTGGGCAATAGAGTATCTGGTAAGAAGAAAGCAAGAAGAAAATATTCCGAAATTTATATTAAAATTCTTAAATAATCAAACGTATCACATGAAACAAAGAAGTGAAACAAACAGTGAAAACATTCTTCGGAATGAAATTATTTGAAATTTTATTACAAAAAAAACTGATATTTTTGGGTTCATGTTTTAAAAAGAAAAAAGCCTGAACGAAAAAGAAAAAAACATAAAAATACCAAATGGATGCCAGTTCTGAACAAAATTGAACATGCCTGAATGCTTTCGATTCCAGTTCTTATATTTTGTACACTGCTAAATTAATTTAAACAATTAGAAACCATTAAAACTGTGAGATGTAGATTTTAGGCGTTTTTTTTATAAATTATATTTTTTTCATAAATTGTTAGAATTGTTTTTCTTTTGTTGTACGAATTTCATTAATCCTCATCTCTCCTCTCTTTGTCATTTGATTTTAAGGTGATCGTTTGGTTGCTCAATTTGCTGACACCGTATTTTATCCTGCCAAAAAAGATGTTTCCATGCAAGTAACGTATCCCGAAAGTGGTACCGGTAAAGTTGTTACATCCGTAGATATCAATTGTTTGCAAGATAATCATGATGGCAATGCATATGTGGTAGCCGGTGGTATTGGACAACGTTTTATTTCAATTGTTATGGAAGCACCACAAACAGAACGTTTCACATATAACATCCATGTTTATGGTACCGATTAGTGGAAAGCAGAAGAAATCGGACAAGTCTGTAGAGACGACCCACGAAAATGCTATAGTGCCTGTGCTTGTTTGTATTTTATGTATAGTGTGAGGATCTTGTGTTTGTTTGTAAAATAAAATAAAAAAATTATTTGGTTTTATTGTTAAAAAATGATTGGGATACCCGAGTTCGAATTCCAACAAGATTGGTGGTTCATTTTATTAAATTTTGTTTCGTCATAACAACAATTACAAAAGTGTAATGATGAAGAGAAAAGGGCAATATGACGGAAATTGTTGTGAGCAGACTTCGACCAACTCCTTGCAAAATAAAGAGAATAAATATAATTCCAATATATGATTTCTAGAGAAAAGTGTTGATGATAGTCATGAATATGTACAGCACACAAAGCATTCTCCTGAGGCTTCTTAAGCTAGAGTCGAAAACATGTTCAGTGAGGCTGGTGTACAGTTCCTTTACGGATATCATTTTTTCTTTTAATTGAGGAATCATTGCAAAACTCAATCTAAACTTATTTAATAGAATTTAGTTCTGATCTAATTAAGACATTTTATGACAAAACAATAATAAATTGTTGCTTTCATTTTAATTTTTATAAATAATTTAACGATTTTATTGCACAAATTGTTTTTTTTTTCATACGCAACAAGATATTCTTACTATTCTTTAACGGGTTGTCGGCTTTAGTTCAATACGACACCAACAAAATTGGACTTGGTGTAGTCGTTTTAGACAATAGTAGATCATTGACTATAGCCACTTGCAATTTTGTAGAGAATTGAAAGAACGATGCCGTTGACGCCGACAACGTCTTATAGAATTAGAGATATTCCAAGTTGAAAATGTTAACTAATAGGATAGACAAATCGTCGTGCGGGAGTTTAAGTGCTCTATACGCCATTTTATATTTTTTATATATCTCGAGTTAATGATGCCACTTTAGGTTTTCGACCCCAAATTTTTCAAGTCTGCAATCCGTTTTCGGATATCTCGTTCAGTTTTGGAATAAATAGCCAAAAACGGATTACAGATTATAAAAATTTTGGTGTCAAAAACCTAAAATGGTATCATTTACTCGAGAAATATAACATGGCGGATAGAGCACATAAACTCCCGCACGACAAAATGTTAGTCACAGTTTGTCAAATACCGTCTGTGAGGAATAAGACTGCACACACTTTTATCCATTTTAATAGAATGCAATTTTTATAAACAAATGTCCTTAATCTTCACACATAAATTGTAAATTTTAAATAAACTGAATAATTTTACAAAGGGTTGAGATTTAAGTCAAGCCCTTATGTAAGGCATTTGCAACAAGTTCTCTATACAGAGTACTATCGGATGATCCAGGCGTAAGCACTGCGACAATCAACAAAAATAAATAATTTAAACGCCTTGTCAAAAATTCTATCCAAAATTTCAACTCTGGTCTGCTATAATTGAGAACAACCGGCTTGAGCTTTTGAGGGTGTTAAGTATTTCCCAACTTCTAAACGCTAATTAGATTGAGAATAGTGGAAAGAGTCCTAGTGTACATATGGAAAAAATATCATTTAAAACCAGAGTTCAGATTTTTCCATTTATGAATACTCAAAAACTAACATTTATGAATATTATCAAGAATGCGATTTTTAAAAATTTTTATTTTTCTTCACGTACATGAACGAGCAGCACAAATTTATTTTCTTAAAATCACACGCGAACGTGCATTCATTTTTTTCTAAGCGTCCATATATGAAGAGTAAAGCTACGGTCACATTGGGAAAATATTTGACGAAAAAAACGTAACCACTATTTTATTAAAATATTTATGTTTTAATTTTTCATTTCTTAAAGTTTAGTTAATTATATATCCAAATATTTTTTCTTTTAAAATATCGATTTTAAAAAATTTTTGAAGAAATGTTTACATAAAAAGAAATATTTGCCTAATGTGACCGTAGCTTAAAGATATTTTTTTATTTTCTTCGTGCACATAAATGAGCAGCACAATTTTTTTTCACACGCGAACATTCATATTTTTCTATGCAAAATTGTTTCATGACGTTGACGCCTGCCTGTCGCGAACACACAATACAACATTTACATAAAAAAATCCAAATAGAAGAGTATTGTTGTTGTATATACATACATACGTACAATTGTAAATTTGAATTTGTCACTTGAAAAGCAAAGCGAGTATACATGAGCGAGTAAAGCTACGGTCACATTGGGTAAATATTTGACGAAAAAAAACGTAACCACTATTTTATGAAAATATTTATTTTTCAATTCTTAAAGTTTATTAATTATATATATATCAAAATAATTTTGCTGAATATCGTTTTTAAAAATTTTTTGGAGAAATGTTTACATAAAAAGAAATATTTGCATAATATATTTTCAAAAAAATAGTGGTTACGTTTTTTCGTCAAATATTTGCCTAATGTGACCGTAGCTTTAGTGTGTGAAAAAAATATTCATGCTCATAAAAGAGTATTCGTCAAAATTGTAATTTTTCATAAATGAATATGGGTCAAAAAAAAAGTAATATTCACACATGAAAAAGAGCAAAGCAAAATATTTTCTGTTTTTTCCAACACGTGTGAGGAAAAAAAAATTAAAACTAAATGCACACGTCCACTCATAAGTGAAAAGTGAGTGAACGATTTGGTACTCTGTTTAAAACCATTAAAAACTTAAATTAAATACTGAAAAATATTTTTAAATAGTTTTTGTGTTTTTTTTTTTTTTTGTTTGTTTCAATTAGCCAAAAAAAATTTCAAAAGGCCATTTAACTCGAAATAAAAAATTTATAATTTTTATTTAATTTTCAATTCTTTATCTTCTTGTTTATACAAAAGAAAATACTCAGTAATCATCTATTAAGCACCTGAATCATTAAATTAAAACATTTTCATGACAAATTTATTATTTTCCTTTATTTGTTGGTGCTTTTAAAATGCTCATAAATTATAGAAAAAATTTGTAAAAACAAAGAGATGAAATGTACGAAAATGTTTTAAAATTATTATTTTTCAAAAAGATTAATTAAAAGGTCCTTGACCATGGCCGACAGCAAATAAATACAACAATTGCCACAAATTTCGAAAATCAAAAATAGACTCGTTTTTTTTTCAGTGAAGTAGAGGGGGGAAACAATACCAAACAAATTTCAACATTTCATTTAAATTGTATTTTTAGTTTTTTTAGTTTCAATTGTAGTGTGTGATTTTGTGGCTTTTTCTGTAAATATTGGTTGTAATTCATTTGTAAGATATTTTTTTTTCTTTTTTTTGAAATACTATTTCTGTATCTATTTGTTAAATAAAATATTTTTGTCTATAATTATTTAAACGCCATTAGGTTAGGCGAGTGCCGGCACGGGGCCAAAATTTTTACAACAAATTTGCTATTTTAATTTCAGCGGTGTTGTGTAAACGTCTGCTAATGGGGAAGGGAAGCGGGTTTCCTAATAGAAAAAAAAATGTTTGCATTTAAATTTGTTCAATTTATTATTTGAGATGTAAAAATATGAAATGTTTGTTTTAATAATAACATTTAATACTTAAGCATTAAACTATTTTTAGAAAATATATACACATATGTACCACACGAAGTAATTAATTATATGATAAAAATAAATTTGCAATTTCTAGACTATTGATGGTATTCAAACACTAGATGCTACAGAATATAAAGCACGAGTGGATCATACATTAATTTTTTTCAGCCCTATAACTCAATCGCCATCGAAAGGCAACGAGAAACATGTTCCCTCCACAGCGGAATGCTAAATAATTTAATTCATAATCAATTAACAAAGAAAACAAAAACCCAAAACAATCCCTCTTCGCTCTCTTAAGGAGATTTTAATCAGACTTATATGCAAAGAAAGTAAAGTAGTAACGAGTGTTTTTATAGAGTGCCACAACTTTGAGTTGGCATCACTGCTTTTTTGACCACGCACTTAACAGCTGATAGTTGTATTTTATTAAGTTCGCTTTGACATTTCAATATAAATCGACTTACACCAGAGCAACCCGTGAAAATTGTTAAAATTTTTAATCAAAATAATAAAATTGTTCTATTCTATTGATGTCGATTTTGAATTTCCATTCAAAATTTTATTTTCCAATGAAGCCTATTTCTGGTTGAATGGGTACGTAAATAAGCAGAATTGCCGCATTTGGGGTGAGAAGAGTCCATAAGCTTTTGTCGAAACACCATTACATCCACAGAAAATAACTGTTTGGTACACTTTATGGACTAGCGGAGTCATTGGCCCATACATATGTATTCAAAAACGATGATGGTCAGAATGTTACTGTCAATGGTGAACGGTATAGGAACATGATTCGAAATTTTTTCGTACCTCAATTACGTGGCATCCAACAGGATGGAGCCACATGCCATATAGCGGGTGCTACAATTGATTAACTCCAAAAAACTTTTGATGAAAGAATAATTTCACGTAATGGCCCAACTAGTTGGCCACAAAGATCGTGTGATTTAACCCCATTGAATTAAATCGATACATAACAAACAATTGAACACCTGGAAATCAACATTCGAAGAGTTATCGGCGAAATATGGCCGTAAATACACCGAAAAGTTTTTGAAAATTGGTGTTCCAGATTGCGGTTTCTACGCGCCAGCCGTGGCGGCCATATGGCAGATATATATTTAAACATTAATTTCATAAAATTTTCTTTTCAATAGAGCCCGTTATATTGATATCGAAAATATATTTCATTACTTTATTATGATTTAAATTTGTATCACTCTATAAACAACACCCAATCTAATTACATCTTAATTGTCAGTTAAGTTTATATAAATATATGCGATACATACACCGAAAACGTACTAACGAGTGAAATCTTGTAGATTGTCTAATACTGCATGGATCAAAGAATTTTAATGAGTAACTCTTTAGGATAATTAAGAATAGATTGAGACAGTTTTCATTAAGTTTTTAAATATTTTATACATTCTACATTATATTGCATGTATTAATTGTTTATAAATAGTTATTTGTATTGTTTTGTTTTATTTAAACAAGTTTTCCATTTTTATTTTGTTTGTAAACAATTTAAAAAATTGCAAAAATATATGAAAAATTATAGCATTTATTAATTGCTTATATGACATTTAAAATTTTGGCATCTGAAATTCGTTCAATGTGACCATCAATAAATGATTACTACAGCCACAGCATTTGAAATTTCTTTTAAAATAATTGTTTACAGAATTATAGCTGCGGAAACATTAATTAACACAAAATTATTTATAAAAATTTGATCAACTATTTAGATGTGTATGCACAGAGGTTTTAAAAAAGAAATATAACAGTGGTTAAAAGAGTAGAAGGTCTAAATAATGAAAAAACTATAATTTCGCTTAATTCTTTTAAAAACAAATTCATTTAGAAATTTTATAAAAATAATTATTCATTAATTGAAGTGAGATTATGAGAATTATATTCGAATCTTATTTTCAACAGTCTTTTGTATTGAAAATTTCGAAATTCAACATATTTTCCAGTGTAATTGTTACTATTCTAAGTAACTAGAGTTGCATATATTTTTGCAATTACCTTTTAGTTTGTGCTGTTATCAGCAAATTTATAATTATTATACATTTTGCGAATACCAAATTCGAATCTTTATTGGATCTATTTATTGTATAATTTTCATTAGTCTTAAGACCCACTAAGCTATGAATGCAACTCTGCTTCCGATGTCGAAAATTTAACAAACAATGATTAAGCTTTCGAATCAAAACGTATATTCGTATGAATTTGTTTTTTGAATTGAATTAAATGGTTTATGGTTAACACTGTGCATATAAATTCGTTTTAAGTGAGCTTCTGGAATAATGCCCAAAAAGCAAGTGGCAAAAAAAACTTTTAAAAACTGCCCCAAAAAAATTTAATCGGTGTAAATTCACAGCTATTGCTTGATACACTAGGCGTCTCTTTGAAAAATGATAAAATGGCTTCAAAATTATTAACGAAAAAAAAGGGACCATTATTGGGATAACTTTGGCCCCAAAATAAATCAAAAATTGCTCTAAAAGCAAAAAAGTACATCTTTGAAAAAGTACCCTCCCCATTTGTTTATTTAAATAATACCCAAAAATAAAAAATTACCTCTAAATAATTGTTTAATAGGTGTGATAACACAAATTGGAATCACTTTTCAAATTTTTTGGGGGTAATTATTCAACTTTAATTTAGGAAGAAATATTGTGTATAATAAGAAAAGAAAAATGTTCCGATTTTAGGGTAATGCCCGTATTCATAAAAAATAAAACAGTTTTATTAATTGCTTATTTGACAATTACTCCATAGAAATATGTCAAATAAGCATTCTAAAAACCAATTTTATTTTTAAATGAAATATTAAAAAAAATTTCAAAATGGTTCCATTTTGGTGTAACTTTTTAATATCCCAAATTACTCCAACAAAATAAGAGAAAAAAGGTTCTATTTTTAGATAAATTAAAGCTCAAATTCTCCGACATCTTGAAATATGTAAAAATATTTCTTTTGGCGACCACTTTAGAGTCTTCTGACAAAAGCTTCTCAAGCCTGTCCTTCGAATTCGACGTTAAACTGTAGGTTCCAGTACTCATGGATAAAAATTGCTGTGAGAAGGTAGGCAGTAACTCTAAAAAAGGGTTGTAGTGGCCAATTATGTATGTAAAGCTTCAAATTGCATACATAAAGTTGGCTCTATGAATAATGGCCTCAAACTAAAGGGTGGCGGGTTACAAACTCCAGAAGAGCGACCACATGACATCGCTGCATTAACAATTTTATATGCAAGTACGCAAACTTTCTCTATAAATAGATTCTATTACAGAAAGCCAAGTCTTCACTAAATTGGAGATTGTAATTTTTGTGCATGTACGAACTCCAGTAATATACAAGAACTTTATATATAAAATATTTCTACATAGTGATCGTTATATATGTTGTAATCCTTGCCATTTCCCAAGGAGGCAATATTTTTCTTTGAATAAATTCGTTTTCGGCATCAGTTATCATTACCCAAAACAATTCTAAATAAAAAAGGGAAAACTAGAACAAAAATAGACAAACGAACTGAACTCTTCATCTATCTTTCATTTCTTTCTGGGGTACTTTTTCTTTGGAGTCATTTTCCAAGCAACTTATTTTTTTTGTAATTCTTCTCTTTTTTTGGGACAAAATTTCACATTTACATTGAGACGATATTGCATTTAAGTATTAATAAATTAATAATGGATTACAAAAATTGTGCTAAGAATTTAATTTACATTTAAACGCCTTGTTTTGCTTAATGAAATAAATCATCTCCTACAACAATCATTTCCTTTTTACATACATATTTTATTTTCTTCTTTAAAAAATTTTTTATTTAATTATTGCATAATTATGAAAAAAGAAAATATAAGTAATTGTATTATTTTTCTTGTTATCTGCTATTTTTAAAATTTTAATTAAATTTCATTTCTTATGTTTTTATTGAAGTCTTTATTCACTTACTCATTACGCATTGAACTATCGACCGTATCGAAAATGTAGCAGTCATCATCGAAACTGGATACCTGTGTTAAGTCCTCATCATTTTCGGGTAATTCAATACTTTTATCATTTTCTCCATTCTCAAACTCATTGTCAGCAAAATTATCGCCATCATCATAATCATCATCATTATTATTAAAATTATTCAAACTGTAATTATTGTTGTAATCATCCTGTGAGAACGTGTATTCCGCTATTAAGGAGTCTATAAATTCTTCCTCATTTGAGTCTTCCTTTAAATTTTCTTCACTTTTAATAGACTGGCGACTAACGCTTAGAGAGGAGGGAGATGTTATAAAACTTGCATTTACGGAGGAGGTGCTGTATTGAGCAGATTGGCTACGTTGACGTTGTTTGCATTGTTCATGCTGCTGGTGTTGTCTGCGTGCAGCAATTGTAGCCAGAGAAGGTGTTGTAGTTGCTAAAGGTTCTGATTGTTGTTGTTGTTGCATTTGAGGAAATTGAAATTTAATCGTATCGACCGAATAACTACGTTTACTATTGTTGCTGTGCTTTTTGCCCAATCCTTTACTAGTAGTTGGTGCAACATGTTTTAAATCTGTTGCCGAAGAGGCTATATCTGCAGTAGCATCATCTTTGATTAATGAAATGCCGCCTGTGGTAAATGTGGCAAATTCATCTCTGGAGCCATCGGTGGTTACATAAATGTCAGCAATTATATCATGAGCAATACTTTGTTGAGATGAAAACGAATTTCGTCGTGTTGCAGCATTACAGGATAAATCCATGTTGCAAAATTATTGTGTAGGCGTTGCTTTTTAATATTAATTATTATTGATTTTTTTAATGTATTTTTATTTTATTTTACATTTAATTGAATGAAATGTTTTTTTTTATTATTTTAATTTAAATTTCTTTATTAAAAAATCTTTATTTATGGTTTTTAATAATACTTTTTTATCATATTTATTAAGTAAGAGAAAGAGAGAAAAAGTGGGAGAAATTTAAAGAGTTCTTTTTATCGTTTTTAATAATCGAATACATAATCACGGATGGAAAGTAGAAGACAAAACAAATAAAATAGTACTTTTTTCAACGTAAATAAATCATTATTAAAAGATAAATTTAAAATCCTAAATTAATGGTTATTAAGCTTGAAAAGAAAATCTCACAGTCCGGGAGTCATTCATTTTCATTACTGACATTCCTACCCCTGAGATGGAACGCCTAGCGAGGTAGTTGCAATTCGTCTACGAGTCAATTCATATTAAGCGCAAATAAAAAAGAAAAAAAGTAATTCAGTTCTTTTGTACGCTTTAAGTTCAGAGCTTATTAACTAGTGCTGGCAAAGTATTGAGTAATGGGTACCGAGTATCGAGTATTTGTACTAATTTTTGGGTACTCAATACTGAAAAGTAACTACTCAATACTTTAAGAGTTGTATTTTTTCTTTGAAGTTGTATGGAAATTTTAAATTTTAACGGCCAAACAAATTGTTTTCTCTTAAAAGTAAAATCCGTTAAAAGTATTGAGTAGCATTGGGTACCCAAATGAAAGTACTCAATACTATCGAGTAATGAAAAATAGCAGAATTTGACAGCCCTTTTATTAACATACCACTTATATAAATATAAAAATTAAATATTAATTGAAAGGCTTTTGGTAGAAGTACATTGCATGCGTTAATTGGTCAACAACTATCGTGCGTTGAAAAATTTTAGCACATGAAAAATGGCAAGTGACACAAGATGCGTTAAAAACGCACTTATCGTCAGTTTTTTTAGCAGACTATTTTATGTTTTTTACCTCCTCGATTAGTTTTTCTTTTCATTTCTTTTATAAAATTAATAAATTTGAACAATTTTATTTTTCTACAGCAATACAAGTCACAATGACAAGTGCTTAACTGTCAACGCATCTGCAAGTTATTCTTCCGCAATACGTTAGACGCGTTGTAAATTTTCTGTGTAACTACCCAATTAAAAATACACTGTTTTAACTTTTTTGACATGCGTACGAAACGCATAACGGAAGTCACGTATGTAATTTACTGCTACTTTTATAATGCGTTGACGTGTACTTATGGCTCTACTTTTTCACTCATGTTTTTGGAAAACCTTTTTAATTTTGTAACACATATCGTTAGCCAGCCCATACAATGGCATATCGTCATATAGCATTACAAAAAACTAAATATTGAAACAAATTAAATGTTAAAAATAAAAAAAAAATAAATAAAAAAAATACCAATTTCATTTACATACATACTCGTATGTATGCATGTAAATAAACAACTACATTTTCACTACAAAAGAAAACACACACATATGTGTGGAATTCTTTTATATTCACAAAAATGTGTCTTCATAACAGAAAAATATTTTTCCTGATTTTCTTTTTAAGGCGCATGGCGTTTGTAAACATTCCATTATCCATAAATTGCTATTTTTGGAATAAAGAATTCTTTGTACAACATTATTAATAATTGCATTCACATGCTGACATAAAAAATTTCCATATTCAACTGAATAAAATAATAATTAAAGGGCATTTATTTGGTTATAAGTAGAGTTATCCTTGTGATCAATTTATGTCACTGTTTAATTCTTTATAGACCAATGACTAATAGACTCCATTTATTAACCTCTAAATACAAATATATGTACGTACGTATGTAGATCCAAGAATGGACTCCAAGCGACTTGGACTCCGAGGACTTAATTAAAAAGTCGTCGTGGTCTAGTGGTTAGTGTGTTGGCTTACTAAGACATGAGCCCTGGGTTCGACACCCAGCTCCGACATCTTAAAAAAAAAAATATGAAAAAAATATTTCTTTCGGCGACTACCTCTCAGCAGTCTTCTGGCAAAAGCTCTGAGAGTAATTAATTGCCATGAACAAGCTTCTCAAGTCTGTCGTTCGAAGTCGACAATAAACTGTAGGTCCCGGTACTCATGGATAAAAATTTACACACACAACATGAGTGCTGCGAGAAGCTAGGCCGTAATCCTGACACAGGGTTGTAAAGGCCAGTTATGTATGTATTTGGTTATAAGTAGAGTTACCCTTGTGATCAATTTATGTCACTGTTTAACCCTTTATAGACTAATAGACTCCATTTATTAACCTCTAAATACAAATATATGTACGTACGTATGTAGATCCAAGAATGGACTCCAAGCGACTTGGACTCCGAGGACTTAATCTTAATTAAAAAGTATACTTAGAGAACGAAGGGATTGCTTTTGTTGCAAAAAAAAAAAAATGCTACACAGTAAGGTATTATTTTTAATTTTTTATACTACATATTTGCTTACTGGTTGCAAAATCTATTGCTTCTTAGCGGCTCATTTCATATAAAAATCATGCGCACGAGTAGGTAATTATTCACAATTTCTCCCTTACGGAATAATATAATGGTAAGCACTATTTTCTGCTGGGAAGCTCCTAAACCACAATAAATAATCTAGCCAACAATCGCTCAATTAAGTTTATAAATTCTAACCGATTTTTTTGTTTGTTTTTTGTAAATTAAACATGAAGTTTAACAAACCTTTTGTCTTTCTTTCAAATTAAACAAAGTAAACTTAAAGCAATTCTAATTCCTTGTGGAATAAGAAAAACAAAAAAGACGAATTAAAAGTAAAAATTAGTTGCCAATTATTTGTTTTAAACATTCATTCATTTGTCAATATTTTAATTCACATCAAAGTGAAACTTTTATAATGGTATTTAACTTTTCGTTAATTTCTTTCTTTTCATTTTAATTAAAAATAAAAGTAAAATAGAGATTTTGGACAAAACAGTTTAAAATTAGCATAAAATAAAAAAATCGTTATTCCAACAAAGTTAAAGGCCAAAGGACATTCACTTAAAGTGATTGCAATACCCGTAAAATATAAGGGCAGCAATTTTTGTTATTTTTGTTGTTTAATTTTAAAAACTTTAAATTCCATGAAATAACTACAGGCGATATTTTAAGTAATCCCAAATATATTTTTTTTTAAATAAAATTGTTTCTATCAAATTAAAAGAAAGACAGAAAAAATACAGTGCAAGGGTGCACACTAAAGTACTCATAGAATCCTATATTGTGGGAATTAGATTTGAAAACGAGAAGAAAATACATATTCTGGGCGTCATAAGATCTAATATTATAAGTATATCGAACTATTGTATTATTATTTTTGTTATCGTTTAAATTCCAAAATTCTATTTGATTTACTTACCTTATTTGAAAATACATACATACATATATAACTGGCCTTTACAACCCTGTGTCAGGATTACGGCCTAGCTTCTCGCAGCACTCATGTTGTGTGTGTAAATTTCTATCCATGAGTACCGGGACCTACAGTTTAATGTCGACTCCGAACGACAGACTTGAGAAGCTCATTCATGGCAATTAATTACTCTCAGAGCTTTTGCCAGAAGACTGCTGAGAGGTAGTCGCCGAAAGAAATATTTTTTTATATATATTTCTTTTTTCAAGATGTCGGTGCTGAGATTTGAACCCGTCACTATCGTCTTAGTAAGCCAACACACTAACCACTAGACCACGGCGACTAAGGGGAGTCCCCTTTTATGCAACACACAAGCATATAATAACAAACCTGTCGGACTTTTATGGACCAACTCGCCAATAACTGACTTGAAGCTAACTTGAAACTGATGCAGATAAGTATACATATGAGTTATTATTAAAAAAATTAAAAATTTAAGACAAAAAAAGAAAAGATTTTTCTTTATAATTTTTAATTTATAGTATATACTAGTGATCGCCGGATTTCGAATATAATTCAGTAGAGCTTTAAGATTAAGTTCCATTGAAGCTTTCAATTTTCAAAAAAAAGATGATTATTCCACGGATCGAAAAGGGTCATAAGCCAGCTGTAGTCATGATTTGGTAGGGTGTCTCTTACGATGGAGTGACTGACTTGCAGTTCTGTTAACAAGGGGTCAAAACATCGGCCACAGTTTATTAAGAAAACGTTTCGGAAACAGTTGTGAAGCCGCTTAACGATTCACTGTTCCAAAACCAGCCTTGGACTTTTCAACAAGATTCTGCACCAGCTCATAAGGCTAAAACGACACAGACCTGGCTTCGAAATAATTTGCCAGCTTTTATATGCTCTGAAGGTCAGGAGCATTATCTGGAAGCCCTAATTTGAATCCTTTGGACGGTTTTAGAGAATATGGTCACCCGCAAAAGATACCATAACATTGATTCTCTTAAGAGAGCTCTGGTTCATGCTGTGGATAAACCATACTAAGATGTGCGTCACTATAAAATGTAACATATCAAAAGTCAAATAAAAACTAACTGGAGTAAGCTAGAGTTAAAAATAAAACAGTTTTATTTTGCATTTTTATTACAGATTTATATTCTGTATTATTTTATTTAAAAATTAATTTAATTTTATAAAATTTCTTATTTTATTCATTATGCCATCCATAAGCAATGTTATAGTGTTTTCGGTGATTTTTTTGGTACCAGCTGTCCATTTATATCGAAAACTAGTAATGGTTTTGGGAACAGATGTACTCTTCTTTAGTTCTCTTTTGACCAGAGCCCAATATCTTTCAATAGGCCGCAGCTCTGGGCAGTTTGGTGGGTTAGCCTCTTTTGGAACAAAAATAACATTATTTTTATTATACCAGTCTATTGCGCTTTTACTGTAGTGACATGTTGCCAAATCTGGCCAGAAGAATGTTGATATGTTGTGCTGTCTTAGAAATGGGAGCAACCTCTTTTGAAGACACTCTTTGATATAAATATCTGAGTTTATTGATCCCAATGTAACAAACGATGCACTTCTGTTGCCGCAGCTACAAATAGCCTGCCAAACTAGGAACTTTTTGGGAAATTTTAATAGTTTTTTAGTTCGGAACTCTTTAGAAACATTGCCTCTACTATGCGCTACATAAAACTCTTGGCCAGGAAAAACGTAAGTTTCATCATCCATTACACAACATTCGAACTTTTGAAAAAATTCTTTTTTGAGGAGTTTTGCTCTTTTTTTTGCTTCAATATTCTTCTTAGCATTTCTATCCGGAACTTTTTGGACTTTAAATGTTTTAAGGCCAGCTTTAGCTTTAACTCGGCGCACAAAACTTTCCGAACATTGCACGCGCCGGGCCACTTCGCGACCAGAAATGTTTGGAAGAGCCAGCAAAAGCTTCTCAACCTTTTTGGCTTTCGCGTCGTTCGTTACCAGTTCCAGGCTTTCTTTCAATTTTTAGGTCTTTGTTGAACTTTTTGACCACTCTGGAAACACATTGCCTGGTCACGTGGACTTCCCTAGCAACTTTTGTATAACTCCAATATGGTTTTTTTGAATTATTTGAATAATTTTTGTATGCACTTGTCTTTGATTATCCATTGTGAACTAACTAACAAGTCAAATTTGACAAACTGATACATTTTAAAATCTGACACATTTTTCAAAGATATTGTGATTAAGAAAAATAATTTTGATTAAAGGTGAAGAAAGTTATTAAGAAAAATGGATGTTACACTTTATAGTGACGCACATCTTATTAGTATCCCTACTAAGTATAAGTACTTTAAAAAATCGAATATTTAGAATTTAATAATTTTAATTCTGGTTTTTCGACCTTTATTATTTAATGTAAAGAATTACTCAAGCTTAAGGTCTTGTTTTTAAATAAAAATCGTTTATTTATTTATCGATATTTCGCTACTCCTGCGTGTAGCATCTTCAGGATAAATAAATAAATAAACGATTTTTATTTAAAAACAAGACCTTAAGCTTGAGCAATTCTTTACATTATTTAGAATTTATTTATAAAATTTTATGTGTTTTTTTTTCAATTACAACGATAATTCTTTGAAAATATTATCAACTACATATCTTTTTCAAGTTCAATGTCAAGATATTAACTGGATACTATCGTTTGATTAATTGCATATTTTTCTTTCTATTAATATTTGATTTTTTTTTTTATAAAGTTTTAAATGCAAATATTGTATTTAATGGGTGAATGGCTGTAAAAAGAGTCTGCCAGTATTATATTTTCTACTTCTGTCGTGTCTCTTTAACATTCTATAGCTTTCTATTAAAACTGTCAATAATCATTATTAACTTCATTATCGCCATTAATATTATTTAACATCGTTATTATAATGTGTGTCAGTTTTACCGGTTTAATTATCTAAAGCGTTAACACAATTAAGCCATTTGTATGCAAACAGTTTAACAAGTTTACAAGCCATTTAAAAGCGTTTAAATGGCACACATCTGGCTGCGGTAGTGGTGATGGGGTGGATATTGACTGTGAGTATTTTTTGCTTTTTATTGAATTGCAAACCAAAATACTTATAAAGTGTGGTGTTATTAAATCGATTGTTTAAGGAACAATAAATATGTACTCGTATATATAAGTAAATGATAATTGAATAACTTTTGCAAATATTGTCTTAAATGTCTGTGTAAATATTGAAAATATTTAAAAAAAAAAAAAAAATTTTTTACTATTATTTGAAATTCATCTATAATGATGCCGAATAATTTCCGCTGCGAATGTAAGAATCAAATGGATTACAGAATTTGTATAATAAATGGGACCAGGATATTTATAAGCAACTTCAAACGATTCCCTGTCATTCGTTATCAAGGCTGGTTGAGATGAACACGGGTCACTGGAGAATCGGTACGCACGCTGAAAATATGTGTTCGCTCTTTCACTATTATTGCAGAAGTAGCAGGTTACTTTCAAAAGGGAAACTATTGGTCATTTTATCTATGATTACCAGGGTCTGACAGTCAGACGTTAGAGGCATTAGTGAGAAACTTTTTTGATAGTTTGGCGTAGTGCTCTGGCGGAGATTGCAGGTTTCTTTATAATCGACAATTTCGAGATTGGGTTGCCAACTATTTATTTGACTTGATCTACTTGGATTCTGTCCTTGCCAGTAAGTTAGCAATTTCATTGCCAATCATACCAGATTGATACTGAGTTGTAAAAAAAAACCCAAACTAATTACGATTCTAGCAAGTTAGTGCGTTGAGTACAGCCGGACTTTCAAAGATTATAGCCATGCGGTCTATCAATACTCCTCTGTAGGTTTAGCGAAAATTTTATCATTTGGCAATTTCCCTAAACTATGTCCATATCATATGCACAATGCGCAACGTTTTTTGAATAGGTTTTGTGTTGCAGCACAGACGAGAGCACAGCAGAAAATCAGATCTCGGCAACAGTAATGGTTTCTGCTTATTTTAAAAACAAACAATGTCAGTCAATATACTTATAGAATAGTTTAAGCTTGCAAAGCTGTTTACCACAAATTCAAATATCAATATATCTGTGCTGGACGCAACTGTACTAAGCATACTAAGATCCGTCCATTAGATCTCTATATATCTCTGGGTCTATGTCTGTGTCTGTCTTCGATTTAAAGGATTTTTAATTCTATTTTTTATTTTTATATTTTATTCTGTTCATGATTAACTCTTTTTAAATATATAAAAGGAAAACATTGACATTAGTTAGTAAATATAGCCCTTATTTTAAAGCAAATATTTAAAGGAATAAAAACATATTTTAATAATTAAAAAAAAAAAAAAATTATATTTGGATGATTTAATGGAAATTTTATTCCTGAACATTTTTTGGTATTTTATTCATAATCGGACAAACGATACTGAAGTTATGAAGAAGTGTAGTCTATATAATATTACCCAAAGCCTTATTATTTTTTCCTCTTTGTTGTATTTTATTATATTGTAGTCGCCGTGGTCTAGCGGTTAGTGTGTTGGCTTACTAAGACAAGAGCTCCGGGTTCAAACCCCAGCTTTGAAGTCTTGAAAAAAAAAAAATATAAAAAAAATATTTCTTACGGAGACTACATGTCAGCAGTCTTTTGGCAAAAACTCTGAGAGTAACTGATTGCCATGAAGAGGCTTCTCAATTCTGTCGTTCGTATCTATGTATTTTATTAACGTGAAGCTTTTAGTATTGCAGCTTAAACATTTTGGTAAAGATACATACTTACTTATAACTGCACTCTTTTTAAACACTGCTTTTATTTTACTGTCTTTTTATTCATTAATATTTATTGTTGTTACTGACTGTAAACTACCTCATTTTAAAACTTTGGATGTTTAGTAGAAGGTATCAAACCCCTCCATTAGCTTAAGGCAATAATAAAAATGTGTTTTAAATGATTTGAATTAGAAAAGAATAAAAATTTTGCACAAAGAAGAAGGCGCAAAAAGTCATTTGCAATTTAGTTTCATTATGTGCTAAAAAATATTATTTTTTTAAATAAGAAAAATTGTCATTTACACCCTAACAATTTAGCTTTTATTGTTATTATTTGTATTATTCTTCCTATATTATTTTGTCATGTTTTTGCTTTTTTTCTTTTGATTTTGCTTTTTACAGTGAGAGAAAAATTACAATATTGCTGCTTTAAATTTATTTAGAAACCAGAGCATTCTATAAAAACGGTTGGACACACTTTCGTACCAACAGTTCGGTCTTTACTATAGGGACAAACGGACCGGGTTTGCATTTAAGTACGATATTAAAGGTACAGTTGTAAGAATAGTTTGACTTGAGAAGTTGACAACACGATGCTGCTGCTTCGACGTCCAAATGTCGTCGACATAAATATTTAGAAAAATTGTTAAGTAGTGAAATGTTTACCTTCAAGATATCTCAAAAAAATTGGGACTTTTTTAATTTAAGAAGCCAAATAGAAATGTTAAAAAAGAAGCGTAGAAATACTCCTAATGCATACTAATGCTTTTTCACAGCGAATAACCAAGGCAGAATTGGAGCTAGGCCCTGTTGGCATTCCGACTAACAGAGAAAATCCTAATTCTACTCACTTAGTTCTATTTTCTTAATATCCTCAAAGCTTGAATACTTCCAAATACCTCAGTCTGAATAACACTACAAGTGTTTGATAATTTTAAAGATTCTGTAGAGCAGGCCTGTGCAAAAGAAAAAATTTAGTTGTGTTGGTGAGAAAATGAGCATTACACTGCTGATCGTGTAAGTAGCAGTATCAGGCAACTATATGAATTTTTTTTTAATTAAAATTTGTATGTATGTAACATTTTATCTAAAAATTTAATTACTTTAAGAACAATTTATAAATACTACGCTGCTATAAAGAATAAAAAGAACTTTTCATTTTTTAACAAAAAAATAATGTAAAAACAAAAAAATATTTTTCGCCATATAGGCAAATACATTTAAAAATTATTATGTATATAAAAAAATTATTTTTTAATGTTGTTTTTTGTATTCAATTTATTAAAAATTTTATAAAAATAATGAAAATATCACTGAAAAACTTTTAAATTATATTTTTAAATGCTTAATGATAAATAAGATATTGGTGATTACCAAACGCATTTATAATAATAAAATATTTGAGTGCATTGCTATTAATTGTCTTCTCACTGTAAACAATAAATCAGCGTACATCCATTACGCATGTTAACTCATCGCTGTTTCAGTGGCGAATGAAAGCACGAGCGTAAGAATACATGTGAGTTTAGCTAAGGCACAATTGTGTATGAAATTTTTATTTTTGCAAAGGCCTGCTGTAGAGTTGGCAGACTCGCATTCAATCTAAGAAGCATTCATAAAGACCTTAATATTCGTCCTGCTCTTTCCTCATTCTGTTCTTCTAAAAAATAATGCTTTCGTTCACTTCCAAAATACACTTGCAAAGGAAGTAGACCCAGGATGATGGTGTGACTACTAAAAACTCATCCCCATCCCCCCCTCAACTTCCTCAACCTGATAGTACGAAATTATCATTATTACACAGTTACTTGAAAACATTTAGAATTTAACCTTTAGTAATATTTTTTTTTTGTTTACGTAAAGCAGCAAATTTCTAAAAATAGAACAGTTAACGCTTTTCGTTTGAATTGTTTGTTTTTTTTGGGATTTTTCGTATAATATTTATATGCAATAAAAGGATACAATAAAATTAATTAAATTAGTCAGTTAAACCACTTTAAACACAGAAATTCAACAAAAAACAAAAATGGAAATCATTTAATTAATAAAACCACCAATTTAGGACCACAAGTTTATGTGTTTGCATAAGAGTTTGTGCGCAAAACAACTTAAAGGATATCAAAATTCTCAGTAAACTGATAAAATGTTTACATTTTACTATAAATGTTAACAAAACAGAGGGTTTATTTAAGAAAATTTGTTTAATACTTGTAATATTATAGAAAGTGATTAAAAGGAAAAAAAAACAAATATATTTACAAACAAATTTTACACATTCTCGAATAAATATTTATGATAAGCAACAGACACACATACATAATAAAAAAAATTAAATAATCGTTTATTTGCAATTATGTATTTCAATAAGATAAATGGCTACAGTTTTAAAAAATTCTCAAGAATATATGTGCCCATAATTATGAAAGTGGTCTAAGTCAAAATTTAAAAAAAATGAGTTTATCAGTTATTTCATACCTCATTATTTTAAACTAAATTTATTCAATGTAATTTTTACGAAATTGTCAAAAATGAACCATTAGATAGCGGTTGTAATTTCAATATTATATGGAATTCATTTTGTGTTAATTATGAAAGTGGTCTAAGTCAAAAATTATACCACGAATTTTTGGTATCGAGTCATTCCTTTTTACCTAATGACCGATAAAAAAAGCAAATTACTTATACAACCCTGAGCATTATTATGAATTGATAGAAAAGTGCAGAACAAGAAATACATTTTCGATAAAGCGAATGTCGCAGCCGGATTTTATTTCCACGAAATCACTAGAAGAATCAATAACAAGAAGAGAAAAAAAATACCGCGGGCGAATTTGTCTCTTTGGCTACAAATTCAATAGATGAGATTCTTGAAAAATTAAACTTATAAAATGTTTTATAAAACTTCTTTAGATGATTCTAAATTTCACGTTTTGGATCTTTCACCTAAAAGAGGAAGACCAAAAATATTAAATTACTTCTATTATACACCACCATTAGACCAGTAAGAATAAAGAAAAACATAAAGATATTATGAGTTTACTACCGTACATCCCAGCAGTTTTTCAGGAACATTTTAAGAATCTTAAATACTCGAAATAATGATAAAAATGAATTACCTTTTAAAAATAATTAATTAATGTTCACGAATTATTTCAATCAAATTATTGTTTTAATAAAACTTAAAGTTCTTTATTGCTTTAAGTAATTTATAGGACATTCAGTTAATTTTGAAAATGGTCTAAGTGAATTCAAACTTTAAAAACAATATTATCGTTGAAATTCACACAAAATTCCATATTCATAACAAATTTCCATTACTTGAGACTAATAAAATTATAAATAAAAATGTTGCATAATGTAAAAATATTTTTTAATTTATTCAAATGTAAATCATTATATATCTCGAAACATGAAATATGGGCATTTCCTGGGGTAACGAACGTACGTTCGTACGCTTTTAATGTACAAAGAAGGTAGAAAAAAAACTTTTTCTAGTATTTTTTTTTGCGATTTGATAGCATTTTAGTAGCTCTATATGTAGTGCAAAAGATGGATTTCATCGAGTTGAAGTTTTCATAATAATAGTTATAAAGACGTGGTCACGAACGTACGCAAAATAGAAGTCAACTTTAGCTGACAGTAGTGAAATGTAAAATTCTGCGAAATGCAACGGAATATTCCAAAGCGATAAAATAATTTTTAAAGCATACTAATGTAGGTCTCTATCCAGTATTTACACAATAAAATATCTCTATTGGTTTTCGTTTAATTGGCTTAAGTATCGGTCGCGAACGTACGGGTCGCGAACGTACGATATTTCCATAGGTTTTTTTTTTGTATTATCACCATGTTTAATCCCATAAATATCGTCAAATTTCCTTTACGAAAAACGTAATTCTCTATTTATAGTGTGTGGTAAGAAGTACTGGCAAAGTATTGAGTAATGAGTGCCACGTATCGAGTATTTTTACTAATTTTTGGGTTCTTGTACTTTTACATTAAAGTTGTGTGGAAAATTAAAATTTTAACCAGAAATACAAAACTCCGTCTAAAAATACATTATTACGTTATTACAGTTAATGATCAACAAGCTCAATTAAAAATTTGTGCAAAAATTCACTTACAAAGAATATCTTTTCCTTTTATTAAGAGGTGACACATACATATAATATTATTGTAATATAATTAAGTTAGAGCATGCCACTATTCGTTTACAGATACTGACAAAATAATAAGAAAACTTCTCGAGACCGTAATCCTTCTGATAAATAGATTCCAGTAAAGCACTTACAGTGTTTTTTAATATTTGTTTTATTAATAACAATTTTCAATATAAAATAATGAAATTTTAACAATATTTGTGATATTATTGTTTT
Source organism: Metopia argyrocephala (assembly GCA_963576795.1). Taxonomy (NCBI): domain Eukaryota; kingdom Metazoa; phylum Arthropoda; class Insecta; order Diptera; family Sarcophagidae; genus Metopia; species Metopia argyrocephala. Next base: position 6,221,458 of record OY756208.1, read on the forward strand.
TGCTCAACAGGCCGTTAAAATTGTGTTTATTTTAGGTCCTCATCACAGAAAATCCAGTGCATCATTCTAATACTGGAACATTCGGTATATCATTTCACTTTTAAAGTAAAATTGGAGACATCTTATCAATTATAAACTCATTGCTTATAGAAAAAATTTACTTACGGTCACGAACGTACGAAACTTTGCAAACAAAAAAAGTCTATTTAATGGTAACCCAGAAGTTTCTTTTATTTATATACAAATAGGTGACACCGAAATTAATTAAAATGTGGTGTGTCTTTGCACCTATTGACGTTTTATGCAAAGCAATAACAATAAAATGATATTTTCGGTCGCGAACGTACGATTAAAACCTAGGCAAGAAACAAAGCAAAAATTTACCGTTAATCGAACTTTTTTTTTCTCCCTACACATTTCCCTTCTTAATTGTTTGTAAAAGAAAGATTTTGAAGAAAGTGTGCAAACATAATACAGTTTTTGCATGTAAAATAAATAAATATAAAAATGTCTTTAGAAGTAGTTTAAAAATGAAATTTTAAATATTTCAGTTTCTAGCCCAATTTTCTCAAGTAAAACACCTGAGATATGATAAGAGTCTAATATATTATAAAAATATGGACTCTTTTTTATAATTATAAGCAATAAAATGCTATGATTATCAACATATTTTTTTTCGATCCTGGTTTACCATTTTGAGGAAATGCCCATATATGACTTAGACCACTATCATAATTATGGGCACATATGTATGTACCTACATATTTAAATATGTTTGTGCATATGAAAATTATTTTACTTGTGCTTTGGTACATTTATTAGTATTTTCTTTTGCAATATGGGTTGAATCACCTCAACTTAACTCAAAATATGCCGTTTTTGAAATGACTGTTTCCGAATTTGCTGATGTTTGGTATCAATAAAGTACAATTTATCATAACACTAAGACAAATATAAAATTAAAGGGCACTGACACATCTGGATCCGGAAATATGAGGTCTTGAAAATCGGTAAAAAAATACAAAAATGCACAAAGTTATACTTACTTAATTGTATTTTTCTTGTAAAGCATTATAGGTATACACATCTGGCAAAAGTCGCATTTGAAAGGGTATTAAATTACCTTTGATTTAATATGCAACATGATTATTTTTTGAAAGACTCAAAGGTCAATTTTATTTACATATAAGTCGGAAGCCTATATCTTCGAAAGCTACCTTTTACACCCATTAGTTGATTTGACATGAAATGACCCATATTAAATACATATAATAGGCATACATTTTATTGTTGTTTTTTAATATAATCGATATTTGTAAATCGATAATAATATACCTAAATAGATAATCCTTAACATATGCAGGCAAATAAGCGATTTAAGATTGTGTGTGTGCATGTAAGTATTTAAATATACGAGTGAATGGCATGCAATTACATACAACTACTAAATACTGTTAAATTGTTCACATTTTTCTTCTTATTTTTGCACTTGTACGTGCACTCTTGTAATAAATTTTATTGCTTTCACACAAAATATCTGCACAAATAACTTTTATAATAATAATAATAATTAAACACCATTACTATGGTCAATGCACATAATTTGTGAATATGGAAAAACGATAAAATTATTTTTCTCTCATTCTCGTTCCTTTACTTTTTATATAAATTTTTATTGACATTTATTATAATTTTTTTGTTTGTTTAGCCAAAGTGTTAAATATTTATTTTGTTGTTAATATAACAATTAAAAGTGGCTTAATATTATTTAATTATTGATTTGCTGGCTATTTTTGTTGTTGTTTCTTTAGTAACATATTACCAGGAACACATTTAAAGCTACACGCGTTTATTTGAAAAAGGTTTTAATACTGAATCGTCTTATTAGTTTTACTTAGTTTTGCTGAGAATATTTCTTTTGTTTTTTGTAATAAATATTTTTCAAGGTTTTTATCATATTCATGTGTGCTATATTTTCATTCGTTGATGACAAGCCACTGGGAAGTATAGCCAATTAACCCGTATGGTTATAAAATTTTTATTGTTATGTATGGTAGAAGAGCTTGTATCAGCTAAAAGTTACTACAGTTAATATGTACATACATAATTGGCCATTACAACCCTGTGTCAGGGTTACGGCTTAGCTTCTCACAGCACTCATGTTGTGTATGTTTACAGTTTAAAGTCGACTCCCAACGACAGATTTGAGAAGCTTTTTCATGGCAATCAATTACTCCCAGAGCTTTTGCCAGAAGACTGCTAAGAGGTAGTCGCCGTAAGAAATAATTTTTTCATATTTCTTTTTTTCAAGATGTCAGAGCTGAGATTTGAACCCAGCGCTATCGTCTTAGTAAGCCAACACACTAACCACTAGACCACGGCGACTACAGTTAATATGTATTGTATTAAAAATACCATATATTTGATTAAGATCAATTACTCTCTGAAGTACAAATTACTTTATAATGTGAATTTTCAATAAAATTGTTCTCTCTTATTCTATAAAAACTAAATATTTTTAACAGGGATAAAAATGCAGGAAATTCTAATGTTTAAGAGGTATAAGACGAATTCAACAGATTCAACGAATCCCCCTATTATTTATATACATATGTACATAAGTTTTTAAAAACTATTTAAATGTTTTTTTATTAAACAAACAACTTTTTTGCATAGACGATGTTTCTTATCAATAGAAAATAAGTACTTTTAGGGTCAAATGTAAAGTCATGCTTGTTTTGTTCTAACGATAGGCTGTTTTGTTTTTAAGTTTTAAAAAACCGATTAAAAATAACTTAATGATTAAAATAGACTTGAAATGTTAAAAACCTTGTTTTAAAACAAAACAATTAATCAAACTGATAAATCTTAATAAAAATAATAAAAAATTGGGAGCAATTTGAAGGCAGTAATACTTTAGCGAAAAGACTGATAAGGTAAAATGCAATATACGAAAAAACATATCTCTTTTAAACAAGTTACTAATGGCGTTTTTAGCTTGTGCATTCAGCACTTTTTAGCTTGTGAGTTATTTTTTCGCTAACTTTAAACAAAAGAAATTCGCCATATCGTCGTGCGGGAGTTTATGTGCTCTATCTGCCATTTCATATTTTTTATACATCTCGAGTTAATAATGCCACTTTAGGTTTTAAAATTTTTCAAGTCAGCAATCCGTTTTCAATTATATCGTCTAGTTTCGAAGATAAATAGCTGAAAACAGATTGCGTATATATATGTATATATAGCCATGGCAAATCCTGCACAGTGTCATTATTTACGGATAAATAAGTTCTGTAGCCTCAGTAGTCTAGTGGTTAGTGTGTTGGCTTACTAGACAAGAGCTTCGGGTTCAAACCCCAGCTCTGACATCTTAAAAAAAAACAAGCAAAACAAATTTGTAAAAACATTTTTTCGGCGACTACTTCTTAGCAGTCTTCTGGCTAAAGCTTTGGGAGTAACTGATGGTCATGAAAAAGCTTCTCAAGTCTGTTGTTTGGCTTCAACTTTAATCTGTAGGTCCCGGTACTCATAGCTAAAAATTGGCACACACAACATGGGTACTGCGAGAAGCTAGGCCCTAACACTGAAACAGAGTTGTAATGGCCAAGACGTATGTATGTTAACGCTAAAATTGTACGCTAAAATTTTCACGTTATTCATTGAAATATGTTTCCGTTAAAAAAAAAAAAAACCGTCATGTTATGTGGCTATATTTCCCTTTAACACTTTAATACACATTCTTTTATGTTTCCTATATTTTGCTAGTCATACTCATGGCGACGTCAGAATATCATTTACATTTGAACTATTTTTAACACTTTGGTTTTGGCCAAAAACACAAACACAATAATACTGGATAATCAATAATAAATTTGTAAAAACGCTACGAAAATTGCAAAAAAAAAAATCCTTTTTCTTGCACAAGAAATTCAAACCGCGACACTGAAAATCAAGTGTTACGCTCACAATTTCTCTGTTAAAAACAGTAGCTAAAAATATTTTACACAATTTTAATATTTTGTTTTTGTGCGTTTTTCACCAAAATAACATAAAAAATCTTGATTTTCGTTTGATTTTTTACACAATATGTACGTTTTTCTTGTTATTTGTTTTAAAGGTTCTGTTTGTTAAAGAGTCTTACGATAAACTGAAAAGACAGACATTCACAGCCGGTCTGTAAAACGTACGAACACTTATGCCAGTGTGTCTCCCTTTACAGCACCTATTCCGCCCTCCTGTTAATCATATAATAAACAGGCCAAAGCAAATTGAGAAAATAAATAAAAAAACACAAATACATCAAAACTACTGTCACTACTTTTCAGCACCTCAAATAATAAATGTTTTTGCGAAAAACTGAAAATATTCGTTAGAAAACATTAAAAAAGAGAATGTTTGTTTTATTTGTTTAATCAAATATTTGACGGCATGCTTGCTTGCATTCTTGTACCACACAGGCTATTGAAACAATTTAAATTGACTCTGGGCATTGTACACTATTTCCTTCAAACGTTTGTTTGGAAATTCATGAATTTTTAATATGATCCCATGTTGAAGTAGAGAGCCGGAAAGTCAACTTGGGATGTGCTCTGTGAGAGGTACAAGTGGTAAGAATATGCGATTATCCACAATTAATGTTTTTATTTCACCTCCCGTTGTAGTACCGATAGCACAGCTACGTTACGTACTGTTCAGCTGGCTCCAATTTAGATTACTTGTCAAACAACAGTCCAACCTTGTCCTAATAAAGTATATTCCGAGCAGGAATGATTGGGCCTCTGGCTTAGTTGTATCCAATGAGGGTCTAAAGCTAAATATACATATATCTCCCCTTAAACTAAATGCATTCTCCCAAAATATTGCAACGAATTTCAAGACATAGAAAGGGTTATAAAGTATGCTGCGAAGGTGATCCTGAACAGTGAAGCGTCTACTTTCTGACAGCCAAGCTACGATCAAATCCTTTTCGATCATAAAAAGTAACTTTAACCCGATGAAAAAGTGCCGCATTTCTCTTGATACCCTTTCTCATCGGTTATGGTTCGCATAATATACAAAAAGAGTTGTGTCAGTCACCCCTTACATTTTCTCAACATAACACGGCTTTATTTTTGTTCAAAAAAATTTTGCATTAGGGGGTACCAACTGAGTTCTTATAAGTCATGACTAGATGTGAATGTCGTAGTAAAAAAACTATTAGTTAAACTATTATTATATTAGCCCTTACAGAGTCACGAACACCGGTATACAAAATGTTATAATCCGACTAAAAATGGCGGGCGACATAGCGATCAAAATACTTAAAGGGCGGTTTTAGTAGGCGTGGCAAAAAAATATATTTATTGAATTGTTTTTACATTAACTTAAATCCTAGGCGTGACTGGCAAATTTTTTTTTTCGAAACACTCTAGTGTGCATCTTGTATAGGCTTTAGGTAACAGCGAGATACGGTGGGGAATTGCTATCAGTTATTAAATCATTTGTGAAAATTAGCATTCATCTAACCCCTGCTGCTGTGTGCTCCAGTAAACTGTAATTGACAATAATGCCACTCCATCCTAACCTGATGTGCATGAAGGTAAGTTTTTAAAATTTAGTCATGGATCGTGCTATACACTTAAGTAATATCACAGCTTTCGCGAAATATTCTTTAGTGTGCTATAAATCGGAAACTACATACATATAGTATAGTATATGTACCTAATAAATGGAGAGTGGTTCATCTAAGACAGAAAAGCTTAAGATTTTTATTTATGATGTGAAACTTTTTGTAAACATCTATGGTTTAAGCCCGCTTTTGGAAATGGTGTTTCATTAATAACTACTTGACGGCCATGCCACTTCACCAATATGAACGAATAAATGTAGACCAAGACTGTTACATTAAAATACTTGTAGTTCTTGATATTTATTCAATAGTGGGCGCTGCACTAGACAAACTGACGTCCAAATAATAATATTCGATATACTCAGCCAGTTACACAGGCAAAGAGTGCAAAGCACGACCAAAAACTGTGATACTCAGATAACAGTTATTGTAGGCTGTGATATTATTTTGATTAGATTGTTAATTAATAACTTTTTTATATGTATTTTCATAAATTGAATTTAATTATGACTCGTTTTTGTTGTATTTTATAAGAAAATAAAAACGAAGCATTAAATGTCATTTAAAAAAAATTATTTGGTTTAATTGAATGATTGAATCTCGTGCATGTGATTAAGCTGTGATCTCTGTCACCATCTCTCAGTGTGGGGCTTATAATCTGACTTTAATAAAAAACACACAGAGACAAGAGTACGCTCATGATGCTGATCAGGTAAGTTTTTTTCAAAACTCTTATTGAATTAAATAAATTAAATGGGCCAAATTGAACTTTAATTCAGGGAATAGATTAATTTATTACATTTCGAGAAACACGAAAACAATTTATTTGTGCGAGAAATGTGCTTTTCATTTTTAAGCGGTATGATTGATGATGCCCATGGAAAAATTAAATAAATAAATAGAACGAAATATATATACTATTTGTGGGGGGGAGATACTTAAATATGCAAGTAGAACATACAATGGAATTGGAATAGTGATGTATTGTGAAAAAACATCTCGTATTCCCACGTCAAATTGTTTTTAGACTTTTTGTATTTCACTTTTATTAACAAGTTTAATGAACTCAATACCATTCATATTATTAATACGAGTAGTTGTTAAATGTAGGAGGATGTAATTGAATTAAATTTAATTTTGTTTAAGTGTCAATAAATATTCAATTAAAAAAAAAAAAAAAACGAGATTTCACTTTAAAATTTAAATACAGTCAAACTTTCATAACTCGAACTACTCTAACTCGAATTTTCTGTAATTCGAACAAATTAGATTGGCAGTAGGCTTAAGATAACAAATAACATACAATTACTTTTCTGTAACTCGAAGTTCTCCATAACTCGAACGAAACACATATAAATGAATTTTATAACTTGAACTATTTTGTTCCTTTGTTTTGCTTTCTTTTGCTGGTTAAGCTGGTTTGCATATTTTGTCATTTGACATTCCTATATTTTTTTTGAGTAATATTGATGAAAGTCAAAATGAAATTGAAGCCGATTACCAAGCTTGGTTAAAACCGAAAAAAATAACTTGCGATACTACATTTCAAGATTATATTGAAGTAGATAATGAGGTTTACAAAACCGGATTTCCTACAGACGATGATATTGTTGAGCAAATTTGTATTGAACCAGAAGATACAGTCTTAAGCGGAAATCAGAGTGATGGCGAGGGTTCGTTGGAAGAAACTATTCATCAACCCTCCAAAGCCGATGTAGAAAATTCTTTGCGAACATTGAATATACTTTTGCAAACGAATGACCGTACCAATGAGGAACACTATAAGGATTTGAATAAATTAGAAACATTTTTTACTGAAAGTAACAAACAAAAGTGTATTTTCAGTTACTTATTACAAAATATTTCAATTCACGGAAAAGGAAGACATTACACATTTGCACCACATTAAGACAGTCTTAGTTTTGTATCCCTAACACTTTACATACGTGTCTAGAGCAATCGCATTTTCCCTTAAAATTAGGTACCATTCCAGTAAACCTAAACATCTTTAAATTTCTTACCACGATATTGCATTCTAATTATATTGAATGCTTGTTCGCTTACGACTGTATTTTCTGTAATATGACCACATTTAAATATCCATATCAAATATGAACATTTACATGCATCGTTTAACTGTAGTTTTAAACATTTATACGCTTCACTTAACAACAATTGCAATATGTGTATGTAAGTGTTACATGCCAATTTATTCAAATTACAAAAAAAGCAAAAAAACAAAAAAAAATCTAATTGATTTTAACCATCATTTGCCACTGTCGATTACACTTTTTAACTGCTCAATTCGATTGTTATTGATGTAAAACTCTTTTCGAACCACAAAATATTGCTCGTCTTTAACTGTCTTTGTAATCTGTCATACACGTTTTAAATTACATGATGAACATGACGCTGAAACTGTGGACTATTCGAGAGAATGGTGGAGGATATTAAAAAATTATTTCACTTTTTTATTTTATTTCTGTGACAAGATATGACAACAACGTTTTTTGTAGTTGTTTTTATTTTTTATTTTTTTTTAATGAATTAAATAAACATGTGACTGCTGTTGGGATTTGCTATTGCTGCTGCTCACCTACTGTGACTGATGCTGGAAGGAACATTAAAATATGACTGTGAGGATGACGACAACATATACATACTGTAAGTAAGTACATATGTACATATGTGTGATATGAGTAACTGACTTGCCTTATATAAGAAACCAGAGTAGACATTTATCGTAAATGTTTATACGTTCACTACGTATGTAGTATGTTATGGAAACAATATACAGTTGGTGACAAAATTGTAAAACAGGTGTCATAATTTTGTTTTGTTTTTATAAGTTAACCAGATTCAGTAATGGCTTTTAGTGTATTGACATCTGCATAAAAATTAAATATTTTGTACATGAAATTTGATAGTAAAGTTGGTTCGGAAATTTTCTAATTTTAATCAGAGCAGTGTTGCATTAAAATTACGAGAACGATCGAATCAACTATCTAGGTGTCGATGAATATTTTCTTGTGGTAGTGTTTCAGATCAGCTTACAATCCAATCAATCGTTGAATCATACAGAGTTGTAATAAAGCAAAATAAACAACTTATGAGAATAGAATCATACTCGTATATGTACTTGCATTGTTCTTATTGAATGCATATCGTCGCAAGAATTAAAGAACGCTGTAACTGACAAAAAATCGAAAATAGGTTTTTTGCATCATTTTTATCAGAAAAAAAAAATACGCGTCGATTGGTCCCGGTCCCAGATTTTTATGATGAAAAGAAATTCACTTACGCCGTCTGCGTTTTGAAAAATATCAGTGTCTTTGTTTTACTTTCATACAGGTTTTTTGGCTCTAGTGAATATTTAATATTTTGTCAGTTACAGCGACGATATTATGATTGCTTGAAAACAAACAACAAGCAAAGCGGTATCGTAATTTTTTGGTCTGTTAATTTTAATCGGCTTAAACGTATTGTTTTCTTTATCCATATTAACCATTTCAATAGAAACGATTATTTACGTAGATTTTTGATTAAAAATTTAAAAAAAAAATTGAAAAATGCTTGAATTAAAAGCCCGCTTTCTATTTTCCTTTACTTTACTTTCCTTTTTTAAACCAAAACTTTGTTACGATTTTTTCTCTGTCCCTTTAAAGGATAAAGAAGTAAATTGTCTTAAAAACACACAATTTGAAAAATTCTGTTTTATTGATACCAATGAACGGTAGAAATATGGAAATTGATGTCTGGAACAAGAAAAGAACACCGGCTGTGACCGGCTCAAAAAAACGATATATGAAAAAAAAAATATTTCTTTCGGCGACTACCTCTTAGCAGTCTTCTGGCTAAAGCTCTGAAAGTAACTGATTGCCATGAACAAGCTTCTCAAGTCTGTCTGCCGGAGTCGACATTAAACGGTAGGTGTCCCGGTACTCATGGCTAAAAATTGACACACACAACATGGGTGCTGCGAGAAGCTAGGTCGTAACGCTGAAACAGGGTTGTAATTACAAATTATGTATGTATGCATGTACACATTTAGTTTATTGTCTACAATAGTTTACATCTGTTATATTTTGTGTCTTTTTTAAGTTTAACAGAAACTTTTTTTAAATAATTTTTAAATAATGCCGGACGCACTTATTTATTTTTCTATATAAAATATTTAACATGTTTCTGTTTTTGGGTTTCTACTCATCAAGTTATATAAAAAAGTTTAGGCTGTTGTTACTTTTTACTACAAATTGATGTTGCAACAATTCATATCTAATAAAAATAAGATTTGTACAATTTTATTTAACATGATTATTAATTGGTGATGAAAAAAATAAATGTTAATAACAAAAAGACTTAACAGCAGAAGCTACGGGCGTATAAATTTTAAAACATACATCACCACATATACGTACATATGTATGTATGAATGTATGTATGTATACAAATATACTATATGACGTGAAATTTTAATTTAAATAAAATAAATTTAATTTTATTTAAAACTTGTGTTTAAATATTTTCCAAGACCCTTTTCTTTAATAAATTAACTGCATTTTTATACTCGTATTAAATTTACACACAAATTGTACTCATTTTCATAACTCACCCATTTTTAGTCAAAAAACTTTAACGACAACAAAACATACCTGAAAAGAAAAAGAAAAGAGACACAGATTTAAATTTATTATACAAGTAATTAAAAAAAAAGAAAAATACAAAAAAAGAATGAATACGAGTAATTATATTTCTTAATAATGACAAAATTTTCTTTATCATCAACTCAAACTACTTCAGTGACATTTATAAATTTGTTAAGTTTGATAACAACCACAAATCATAATGAATGTGTAGGCAACTCAAGATAACTGCCTGTCATATTTAATGTTCGCATAACATTTTAAGCTTCTCTTAAATGTCTAATAATTTAATTGAAATGTCGGCAAAGCAGTGAAGTGTTTAAAACGTGCAACTGCGGTAACCACAATACAATACTGCAACGGAATTATTAAGAAATACAGAAATTGCATTCCTTAGATACGCGTTAACATGAAACGTGAGAGTTCAGTTTTAATTTTTTTTGTATTCTAAAGAATTTCAAAAATATTTGTTATACTTTAAAACATGCAGCAGTATTTGTTAGCGAATAAAAGAAAGAAAAAAATAAAATAAATTATGAGGTGAGAAATAGTTTTTACTTATAAACATAAGTTTTTAATTAAATGTTGAAAAAGTATTTGGATAATATAGAAGGAAGGAAATATTAATAAAATGCTTAAGAATTACTGGAATTTTAGTTGCTCACACAAAACATTTTAACACCCATGAAACATGGAATTTTGTATAAAAGTACGTTTATGTTTAACAAACACTATTTTAAACATTTAAATTAAATTGTTAATTAATAAGATTTCTTGTCTTAAAACGTCCCTAAAATGACTGGAACCTCTTGATATGCTTCAAGTCATCTATCCATTCTTAGATTTTCACTATAATTCTTTTTCAAGTTCACCATCAATATTTTTTTTTTTTTTGCCTTATATGGGAAGTTAATAATATTTCTAAACTTAGTGTAGATGTTTTTAAATTTTCAAAATAAGTTTTTTTTTATTCTGAACAATTTAGCTGTCTATAGTATTCAAATAAGCATAAAAATAAACACATATTCATAGTATTTATTAACTTGTGTAGTACATGAACGACCTAGTTCAGTTGAACTACTCACACAAGCAAACTAAGAGAGCCGGTCACAACAATCTGCTCTTTTAGTTCGTTAGTTCTTTAGGTCTTTCTAGTTCTTGTTTGTTTTTAGTTCATCATTCTTTTGGTCATACTTCTATTTAGTTCGTATTTCTAATTTAATTCATGTTTCTTTTTCGTTTTCTTATCGTTGGTATCGCCATCCCAAGAATAAAAACAAGAATTGTTACCGGATTATTTATAAATAAGAGCTGGCTGGGCCAATAGCATTTAACATAAATATGTCAATTAAACATTTTGCAATAAATGAAATAGATTTTTTAATATAATAAATTTTACACACTAATATACATACTATATGACACCAAGGGAGCAGTTGAACTGAAATGGTAAACTAGTTCATTTTTTCTCTTTGAACTAAAAAGCGTGCTCACATAAATGAACTATTAGGCACAAGACTAGTATATATTGAATTACTGCAAAATACAAAATTTTGTGTAAAAATGTCATTTAAAATAAAACATGTAATGCTATGTCATGTCGTCTCAAACACAGCGTCATGCCATGTTATGAAAAGTCATCATATACTACGTTTATACATCCGATTTATTTGCAAATAAGAGTAAAAAATGTTGCCATAAGTATAATAGTTTTATTGCAACTCACTAACTCACGACAACAAGTCCTGATTAACCACACTTTTTGTAAAATCTTGCCACTTGTTTCTAATTACTTTTACGTATAAACAAACAGTAAATTATGTATTACAAATAATTTTATTTTCAAATAGGAAGTGCGTATAAACGTGGTAATAGTGTCTTAGCATGCCATGGCAAATCGGTTAAGCTGTTGTAGCTCGCTGTATTGACTACCATGTCTATGAATGGTTTTTGTGCATAATGTTTTTAATACTGCTGCATAAATTTTCGGTACTCGGTGTTACAGAATATATTTTTTATATAACTGAAGTTTGTCAAACTAATCTGCTAGCGTTATTTGTCACTTTGCTTTATTTATATTTTACAATAATATTTTATTATATTCACAATACAATATTTAATAATAATCATAAAAATTTTATTCGAAAAAAAAAAATTTAAATACTCGTATAAAATAATATTGCATTAAGAGCTCCTATATATGTAAATAAATGTCTAATTTATGTGCAAATGATAACAATTTATCATTAAGAATACACATACATATGTTGCATGTGTTGACATGTTAATTTTCCATGTTGATATGTATAAAATGAGTATAAAAACAATGTATATTTACTTAAAATAATAATTCTCTTAATATGTCATTGTCGAATATGTTTGCACGGCATAACATGGCATGGCAATTGCATGATGTGGAACTTGTTACTATGTTGTATAGATCAATATGTGCAGGGCTTTAATTTTAATATATAAAAAGAAGATGTATAACATATGGGTATTCCCATTAAAATGTTAACAACATCATAAAAAATGTCTTTTTTATTTTTTTTTTTATTGATATAAAATACTTAGGGGAAACCCCTTTCGATGCTGTGCATTGTTTTGTATTTGTTTTTTTTTTGGAAAAACAGTATAAATATATTTTTTTCTTTATATTATTATTCAGCACCTTAAGAATGAGACAATTTGCTGTAAATTGATCATTCAAAGGCCAGTGTAATACCCTCACCCTTGAATGATCAACAGCAATTGCCGCATCGTTGTATGTTGATTGTGTGGTGAGTGCCTTCGCTAATGCTATATTTTTGTGCGAGCGCTCTAACCACTACACCACGCACCCCTCCCCCCATCTCTAAACAAAGTTGCAAATGTACTTTATTCTTCTTGAATTATGTACCTATGTACGTATGTATAGCTATACCTTTAGAACGTATATATCTATACTTAGATACAATTATATTTTAGTCACCTCCTACATGTGAAAATTGTCACGTATGGCAAATATGGAAATACCTTTAGAAATCGCTTCTTTAATTATACATATACTTATATTCTATTTTAAACATACTCGTATTAACAATTACTTTTCTTTTTAAATTTTAAGAATTACTTTCTTTGCAATTTAATTCCATGCCTTATTATGTATTTAGTCTGTAAATTATCAACAAATATTTCATTTTCTGTACACGCACATACCCTTATCTCTCCTCTTTTTATATTTTTGTTGAAAAGGTATCTTTTTTGTGATGGTTTCTTGTGAACTGATGATTATCATTATTTTGGTAAAAAAAAGAAAAAAATATCAAATACCGCCGACGCTGTCTTCAACATTATAGGCTTTTATATAATAAAGACACTTAAATACAGAATTACATTATTTATGAAAATTGCTGTGCAACATTATTATCGATATTGATATCAATTTATTTTTTTATTTTTTGATTATTATAATTTTTTTTTTTTTAATTTTTCTGTTGCCTCTTTTTTGTTGAAGATTTATAAAGTCATTAAAATTATCAAAAATATAAATAAAATTTTATCACAGAAAAAATAAAAATCATCTGGCAGCCAGACAAGAAAATCTGACGGTTGCTATGGTAGAGGGTAAGATAAAGTAAAAAAAAAATGTTTTTGCAAAAGGTTAAAAAGATTAAATTAATATTCAATTTATTATTGGCAATAAATAGATAATTGCTCGTACAACTAATTGAAATCCTGAAATCCTTTAAACAAAAATTTCCTTCACAATTGAAAATTTATTTCAATTGCTAAAAAATTTTATTAAATTTTTGATTTAACATTTTGAAGATAAATTTCCTTTTGTAAAACGAAAACCTTTTTTTTATTGCACATATTTGCCTTGACTTTGAATTGATGTTGTCCCCCCTCCATAACTGATGTATGCCAGTTTGCCAGTCTGCTTAAACATTTTATCTTGATTTTTCTTGACTGTTTTTCTTTCGTTTTTCATTTTGTAACATCTTTTATTAATTTATATCATCAATTACATCAATTACTTTTTAAAACTGACCTTGATGAACAACATCTATCAAGTGTCTTAAGCAAAACAGTGGGACAAATGCTATATATTAGTTTATTTTAATTTAAAATCTTAACCTCTGAACTCATATATTAAAAAAAGGCGGATAAGTTCTTTTGAAACGATGGATAAAAATGTAATTTTGTTGCTCAAATATAGGAAAGCAATTCTAGTTTAATTAGAATGAATATTTTTTTTCACAATAGAATTATTAATTTACATGGGTTTTTGATGTACCAATGTACCACATATGCTACAGCATATATATATTAATAGGTATAAATTAAGTTTCTGGCAAAATTTATAAAATCTAAGAATAGGGTTGAAACCATTACAATATGTTTTTATTATAGTATTGCTTATTAAACTGTCGAATTGAAATTTAAACCTTTTAAAGGCTGATTCTTAAGCCCCATAGAGCTTTCAAAAGTATGTATTAACTCATGTCGTGTTCACTTCTTAACATTTCGTCGTGCGGGAGTTTATGTGAATACACGTAATGTCTGCATTTTAAAAGAAAATTTGGATTTAGATTAATGTCAAAATAGGAATTACACGCACATAAACGTCTTGCTGATAATCTTGTGCTAACATGGCTGATTTTAATGCGTGCGAGACTGAATGTAGTTTCTTCACGCCAATGGATAAGCTATGAGCACAATTAAGAAAAAGTTTTATTATTTTATTTTAATCATCTAGAACAGGGATGAGCAACACGCAGCCCGCGGGCCGCTTGCGGCTCTTTTAACATGTTTATGCGGCCCGCCAAACAAGTGTTACTACTTCTCAAAAATACACACAATATATAGACACATTAATCAACGAATTTCAATTACTAAGAAACTGAGAAGACAGCAGTTTCCATGAAAATGTTTTCCTAGCCCTTAAATATCTATGTGGATACAGTTCCCGAAGACTTTCAAATGGAAGTGATGGACATGCAGAATAATACTGATGTAAAAAATGTATTTCTCTCAGTAAACATCGAGAATGTTTATAAATCCGACCACCGACCAAGACTGAGTAATGCACGATTAGAAACTTGTGTATGTGTAACTGATATTGATCAGGTTGTATCGAAAAAACAGTGCCAAATTTCTCATTAAAAATTCCAAGTAATTTCGTTTTTTCTGTTCTTTTTTGTTTGTGTTTTTTTTTTTGCATTAAATTTTATATATTAAATTTTATATTTTTTTATTCTAATTTTTATTATAAATAAAGTTTCGAAAATTATTAGTAAGTGTTTCATTATGTGCGGCCCGCCAAAAAATTTTAATATATAAAGTGGCCCGTTGATTAAAAAGGTTGCTCACCCCTGATCTAGAAGCTTTTTTAAAAATACCCTACACTATTTGCTAAGTTGTTTGTGTTTGTGGTCTATTGTGCAAAATCTGTGGTACCCAGCGGAACATTTTATAATATGCAACAAGTTTTTCCTCTGGCTTCTATAGTTTCACGCACTCTCGATCTTTTTTTTGGCCAACACCATACAATGAAATTTAAGTCGTATTTTTATTTTTTTTTATAACTTTCTATGACAGTTGGTGCCTATGAGGATCGAGGCATATTGTATATAAAATAATTAACCTCTTCCAATGTTAAAAAATGCCAATACATCATTTACAACGGCAAAAGCAATGATAAATTCGCGATGATGTTCTTAAGGTACGACCACAATAGGCAGCTTTTTAATCAACTATTTGATGACAAATCCCAAAAAAAAAAAATTCTAAAATCAAACATTTGTGTAAAATGATTGCAGTTTTAAATTACAAGTTCAGGTATACGTCCAATCAGCATGCATGGGGAGTGCAAAATATAGAAAACTAGATGAACCTGGTGTGCTTCGCTACCCTCCTTGTTATAAAATAAAATGAAAAGTATTTATATTTTGCAGACAGTTGTGGGAGAAAGAGAATGGGGCTACGCCACTATTTTAATTAAAATGTATTTTAAATTTGAGGTAAAGCCCTTAATAAACGTAGTAAAGAAGTAGATTCAGAACTGTGCATGGTCGAAAAATCTTAGCATGTAAGAAGTATTCCTTTAACAGTATTCGGTTAACAGGTTCAGCCTCCAATATATTACAAGCAAAGGGGCGTGCTCCGCCCACTTTTATTTTAGTATGTATCTCTAGTCATGCCAATACCATATATAGCAAATACTGCCACCGTTGGTCAAAAAATGCCCAAGATATGACGATTTTAAATTTTGGAATATATGGGCGGTGCCACGCCTCTTTGTCCAATCAAAACTTCATATAGCCTATTATTCCTTCCAGAGTCACAGTAACATATTGTGAAAATTTCAGAAAAATCGGTCCGAAGGTTCGGCCTCCTATAAAGCACAAACAAACAAATACACAGGCATTCATTTTTATTGTATGTATATAGATTAAAAAAATTTTATATATTAGATATTTAAATTCCTTTAAAGCTTTTAAATAAAATTTTGGAAGATGTTTACCAGACATTAAAATAAAAAATAAAAGAAAAACAATTACTTTTAAAATTCTGTTTAATCCTTTGTTCTCTTAAAAAAACAAACCTCTCAAGGCCAGACGTCAAAGAAATCCCATTAGAGGGTGTTGTTTACATCTACTTAAAGGATAACTCTCTGAGTAACGTTACCACTCTATTAAGTTTGTGATGATATCACCCACCAGATATCCGACACATTTTATTGTTGTCGTTATTATTTTCTATCATCATATTAGAACACTACAAAAGTTAAGTGAAGGGCTTTTGTATATAAAATACAACAGAGTGTCTGTCTAAATGGTAAATAATAATTGTGTTGCTTTTATGATTCATTCGTAATATTTACGTTTTAAAACGACTTAAATCCTCTTTACTCAAACGTAAACGTTGCAGAACAGCCGTTCAGTTTTGCTTATCAAGCCTCTGTGTAAATGATTACTCATACGTAAACGTAACGTTGCGTTGCGGGCGAATCCTATAAATTTAAAATTATTCTTCGTTTTTACGTATCGGCTGTTTAAAAATTGTAAACCATTCGCTGAACTCGGCCGCAACGTTTACGTATCAGCAACGTTTGAGTAACGAGGCCTTTAGGAAGAATGCTCAATTTTCTATACTCTGGGAAATCATTATTAATAAGACATTTGAAGAACGCTAGCAAATTCTTCAGATTTAATTCGAAAATGAGTCATAAATGTTCACAGAGTGTATAGCCGACTTTGTGATATTTATGCAGCACATAATCGTCCATATGAGAAAGCCCAATACACGCTTGGCAGGAAGGCGTATCAAAGAGAATATCATCGCTGTAAACGAATGCGTAAAGATATAGAGGTAGTAAAATCTGTGGCTTATAAGATGTGATCACTCATTCCTGTAGTTGGTGTTTGTCGTTTTTTGGTCCTTTTTTCTTTCCTTTTCGCTTTGAAATGCGTCGTTTGTATTTTGTTTGTTTGGGCATTAGACTAGAGGGAAACTGATTCGATGTTTTATAGCAAAATAGTGTTCAGTATAGAATATAATTTTTTGTATATCGAGTTTGTAATAAAGAAAATTGTCTCATATAGAGTAAAACCAAATGACAACAGAAAATATAGAATATATTATACATATATATGTATATGCATATGTATGTATATACTTATGTATATACAATAAAAATCATCGTGTGTTATGGTTTATTCATATATATATGCATACATACATCATAAATGTAATGTTGTAATGGCACACCCTGTTTCAGCATTACAGCCTAGCTCCTCGCAACACCCATGTGTGTGTGAATTTTTATACAGTTTAATGTCGACTCCGAACGACAGACTTGAGAAGCTTGTTTATGGAATCATTTACTCTCAGAGCTTTTGCCAGAACACTGTTAAGAAGTAGTCGCCGAAAGAAATATTTTTTTATATTTTTTTTACGAGGTTAGAACTGGGGTTTGAACTCGGAGCTCTTGTCTAGTAAGCCAACACACTAACCACTAGACCATGGTGAAATTACTTACAAGGTGGTGGCAGGTGAATATAGTACAAAAACAACAGGGAATTTGTTTTTTCAGCTCTTTAATGTCAAAAGCAGGTATGGTGAATTAAAAAAGCACATGTCAGAAGTGAGTGTGTGTATTTTTAATAACATACATGTCTCTACACCAAAACAAAAACACGAATACACACAAAGTAAAATGTAAACAATACATAAATATAAACAAAACTTTTGACAGGAGCGGTATGACCAAAAAAAAAAACCCAGCTGGGTTGGCAACACCACCTTGTAAGTAATTCCACCTTGCACTAGACTACATATTTTTAATATACTGTACTTTGATTTATCTTCACCACTGTTATTGGCAAACATGCTCAACTTGTATGCATACATGTGTGTTCGTTTACCCCATGCCATCTCAACATTTAATTTTTAACACTTTTTATGTGCCGGAATCAAGTGTATTGAACATAAATGTTATTGATTAAAAATTTTCATATTATTTTATACACAATTTTGTTTCGTTATTTATTATTTTGGTATTTAAAATTATTCTGATGACAACAATTAGAAAAATAAGATAAAATTTAAAGATTAACAAAAAGAAAACATACGTTGATTGCTAATTAATTTTGATATCTCAAGCGCAAATTTTTTTCTGTGCAAAAAAAAATGTATGATTGTGTTTAAGATATTAATTTTTTGTTTTATTACTCATTCAGCTACCGCACATTTATAAATTTTTGCAAAAAAAAAAAATACCTTCTTTACCTTGTTTATTTCTACCAATTAGTATTAAAATTAAAAATATTTCTTAAGTTCCATGCTAAGAGTACTTTACGAGTAAATAATCTTGAGATTATAAATTTCATAGTAATACTTATTGCTGTCCAATAATGATAATTTTCCTGATAATGCCAAACAAACGTTATCATTAAAAGAGGCAGAATTAATTATAAATATATATTTTATTTTACCACCAAAGTCAATAACATAATTTGCTTAAAGAAACAGCATCAGCTTAAGTGCGTTTGACTGTCTGCAGTGGCTTTAAAGTACTCTAATCCAGAAAGTCCTTGAAGTATATTTAAAAAGCATTTTAAATTTATCTTCAACAGACAGTGCTGCAGAAGTCTAGTGGGTGTTGTGCTAGACTGGGTGAATGGATTCAATTTGTACAAGAAAATCTATTCTGTCACCCAGCCCCCAGTGATACAGGGCAGTAAATATTTGTGTACTAAGAAAAAAAGCTTCATTCCAGGCATGAATTCCTTCATTGCATTAATGGAGAATGTTTCATTAACATTTATATATGTATATTATGAAATTATTTTAAGATTTACTATTAAATTATTTCATTGATGGAATAAAGTTAGTTAATGATATCCTTTTATATATCGTCGGCTGACAGGTAAAACTCACTAAGTGCTATGTGGTCTGACTACACTTAGTGAGTTTTACTTGTCAACCGACGATATATAATGAAAAATTTACATTTAAGGAATGAATTAACTTAATGTAATTTCTAAGTTATTATAAAGATTTAATATCGTTAATACAATGAAATTGTTTCATTGATTCAGTAAATAATTTTCTTTAATTTAATGAATGAATGTCATTATTTTAATAGTAATTTTTCATTTATATAATGATTTTTTTCGTTAATTCTATGAAACAATGTCATAAAAAGGAAATAGTCGCTTCTGTTTAAGTTTGGAGAAGATGCATAGTGATGAAACTGAAATCGGGTGTGTTCTTCAAAAAAAAGTAAATAAAAAATTATTTAAGAAATCAATAAGAAAAAGTGAAATAAGAACTATATAATTCTGTAATTATAATTCAAGTTCAGTGAAATACATTATCCTTCTCAATCTCTCTGTCTCTATTCAAATTGTTGTTGCCGTTGAAAGAATAATTACATTTTTCAATGAATGAATGAAAAGATGCGGCAGATTATAATCTAAAATACAACACAGTAGCAGCAATATTACAGTCACATTAAAATGTTTTCACATGCCAAAACACATAAGTCCATTTTGAAAAATTGTTTAACTAAGTAATATTGAAATATTTTATTGCAAATTATGTATTTAATATCAACCAGAGAATTTTGTGTGTTTTAACATTACTTAGTTATAAAATTCTTGAAAGTGGACTTAATCGATTTGTAAATTTTTATTTAAAGACAACATTTTGTATTTGGATATACAATTTAATTGACCCTAAAAGCTCTACACAATTATTGTATTTGTAAAATAACGATAATTAACTGTAAAACTACAATTACTTCTGTGGAAAAGACTTTTGCCATTTTAATGGCAAACATTTCTTTGTTGTTTTAAGGCATTTTAATATATGTTTTAAGAAAATTTCAAGTTCAAGGCTTTTGCTGAACACAATTAGAGAGTTGTGTGCTCGTTTTAATAAAATTGGATACTGATTTAAAATTACATTTACAAACGGAATACAAACCTCAAACAACATTATATGTTTGTGTTCTATTAAGGAAATGATTGTAAAATGTAATTACAGAGATTCAAGAGAATATAATTACTGTTTATAGAGTAGAAAATTTAATTTTAATAATACAATTATTGCAAGTATTTTAAAACAAATTGTTAACCAATAAAAATCATTTTTTATATGTGATTTACATATTGAGATAAAAATGGTAAGAAAATTCATATTTGTCCACTCATAATTAACATCTATAAGGAGTTCTTCAGGGAAATAACTGTAGCGTAGAGTAAATATCAAATAATAAAGTTCAGAACATATATTTCATTTATGTAAATTAAAATCAACCATAAAGCCAATAAAACATAACAGTTAATAAATTAATGAAAAAATAATAATAATATTGAGATTTGATTTGAATAGCGCGATTCAGTAACATGTTTTGACGATAGTGGCATTGTTTTCCGATTTTGCTGTTCCTTTTCGTTTATTTACAATATTCGCCAACATCAGCTGTTGTCATAAACCAACGGCAAAAATAATTTAACAATAAAAAAAAAAATTGGAAATGTCGCTGAAGTGTATTTAGTGAATCCCATATACATATGACGTTACCACAAGAAAAATTGTCTACTTCTTTTGCGATCGCATCGCCGTATAGTTAAAAGTTAATAAATTGTGCTATAGGTTTGTAAATATAAATTACAAAATAAAAACAAAGACAGTTAATATTTTTGTCCTATAAATTAACAACAAATTTCAAAGAACATCTATTTTGCCAATAATTAAAAGTCGCATTTGGTTTCGGTATTGCAACTGTCTATCTATTGTTTGTCAAAACAGTTACATGCAGATCCTTCCAAAGAAACAATAAAACTAGCTACAGGATGTTAGAGCCCGTGTCTTGTTTACTAAACATTCTATACAGATCCGTCACAAGAAACACGAACAATGCCTGGTTTAGCTAGTCACGATATCACCTACACAATGTTGTATTCAAATTTGGTAAATTTTTAAAAAACAACTGCTATACACTCTACTTCTTCAAAATATCTGACTTGTTTGTGGTGAAGTGTGACTAAACGGAACTTTTCATGGCATCAGCAGTCAAGTGAAAAGGGTACTTCTCATTATTAAATACTACATGCTAGAATCAGATTGAATTTCGTCAATAATTAACGGGTCGATTATGGATCGCTATCGAACTTCAGGTCAACCAAAACTGGCTAGTTGCCAAAACAGCTTTTTATACTAGTACAATTCTTAAATATTGGTTGCTAGTTGTTATCTGTAATACCAATTCCGGCAACTGAAAACACAACTAATTTTCTGTCGCCATCCATCATCGACTCGTAAAAGCCACAGTTGGTTTTAGCGGTTTAGGTTGCCGTATTCTAAAAAAATATTTTAAGTTTATTAAGGCCTCACATTTCACAAGCATCACATAGAAATTTGTTAAATAAGCTCCTACTAAATAAACATACAATAATTTGTATAAATACGGCAGTAAATATTTAGAGAATTACACTTTTTCCCATTTTTTTAAAGCTACTGTTATACTTATTATTGCCTATACTTTTCGGCATCTTTAGTCATTCTGTAAACCCCGAAACTTACATGGATAACACAAACGTGTCGCATTTGACTGCATAGATTTTTTAAATCAAACAACCGGTCTTGTGAGACAGTTATTAAATATCATGTCATTCAACATATCGTTTGTTCATTTCAAGGCCTGTTATTTTTCTTTTTTAAATGATGGTATAAACATGACCACTTTTGAGCATTACTGGCTGTTTATTGTGGTCACAATCGACCTAGTGTGCAGGAATTTCTTAAGCTTATAAAAATATTTGAAGAAATTAGAAACGCTAAAAAAATACGATTCATTCTGGCTGAAAAGCATTAACTGAAACAAACAATTCAGAAGTGGCCATATAAATGACATCATTTTGAATGACATTTCTTCTAATTTCGTAACGGCAACGTCCATCTAGACATATGCAGTTAGGAAACACAAGGGTGTGTTTTATTTAAATTTACTTTTGAAAAGCGGAATATGGATGGTCCTATATTAAACATAATACAAGTAACCAAAAATCTAAAAAAAAATTGTGTAGGTGTTTATTGCTAAAATCGGCCGTGGTCGCCGTGGTCTATTGGTTAGTGTGTTGGCTTACTAAGACTTTAATGCCGGGTTCAAATCTCAGCTCTGACATCTTACAAAAAAAGAAAGATTAAAAATTATTTCTTTCGGCGACTACCTCTCAGCAGTCTTCTGGCAAAAACTCTGGGAGTAATTGATTGCCATGAAAAAGCTTCTCAACTCTGTAGTTCCGAGTCGACATTAAACTGTACGGCTCGGTACTCATGGATAAAAATTAACACACACAACATGATTGCTGCGAGAAGCTAAGCCGTAACCCTGACACAGGGTTGTAATGGCCAATTATGTATGTATGCAGTTTAAACTCGGCTTTAAAATACGAGAACTTTCAACCTATAAGAAGCTCGATATCAAGAGATATTTATTTATTCTCCAAAAAAGCAAAGATTGATTGCAATTGAAGTTCGACAGCGATTAACAAGATATTTTTTTTAAAAATTAACCTATTAAGTACGATTTTTTTTTTACTTTCCATAGTTTCCATTGGAAACTTTCCAATCAGAGCCAATTGAGGCCATGAACCTATTAAAAGTGAATAAATATTATAAAAAATACATTCTTATTAAAATCGCTAATTATTATTAATTAATTATTTTAACAATTTTTTGTTTTCACTGGTTGTCATCAGTTTAATTAATTTATCAAATATATACTATACATACATACATATGTATGTGTTAATAAGAAAACGATCAACAAACACATACTATTTATTACTTCAGCGCCAATTTTTATTGAATAACCCAAATATCTTTTGACTTCTGATTATTTTAATATTTACCTGTGATCTAAAGCTCTTTTATAACTGTGAGAAATTGTATCCAAAGCCGAAAGACCATTAATTATGGATTGATGTTGCGTTTGTTGTTGATGCTGTTGCTGCTGCTGCTGATGATCCATATTGTGTTTAGAAATAATTGTAACACTTTTAATAGAATTTTTATTTTGATTGTAATCTTGTGAATTACCAGCAATACTAAATGTGTCTGGTATTAAATTGCTTAAATTGTTTAAAGGTTTTATTGATGCTGTTTCAGCAGCTAAATTTTTCTTATGAACACCTAAAGAATTGGAACGAGAACGTAATTCAGAGGATGAAATAAGTGGTGGACCGGGATTAAGAATTTCAAAAGCATCCTGAGATATTTCGGGCATAATTACTTTTAAAGCCAATTATTTATTTTTCAAATTGGTAACAGGTAGATAGGATGTATTTAAAATTTTATTGAAAATATTGGCATAAAACTACGTCACTATCTTTAGATGAGTAATAAAAAAAAAACAAAAATAAATTGTAATTGTTTTCCTACGTTTTCTTTTTTTTTTTTTGATAATTTTTTACTTTAAAATCCACTTGATTTTATTTTTAATTCTTAACGCGTTTGATAGGCGGGAACGTTGATTTACAACTGCCAGTGGTTGTAAAAACAGTATTATTTTTTAATTTTATAAATTTATGAGACCGACCAATAAATGTATTAAAACAACAACAATAGCAATAGCAACAACATAACAAAAATAAAAATTTCCAAGAGTCGCTAAAATTATGCGGTACAATTTTATTTA
The DNA here is from genome assembly GCA_963576795.1 of Metopia argyrocephala. Taxonomy (NCBI): domain Eukaryota; kingdom Metazoa; phylum Arthropoda; class Insecta; order Diptera; family Sarcophagidae; genus Metopia; species Metopia argyrocephala. The sequence goes on from OY756208.1 coordinate 6,245,903, forward strand.
TTTCTATTCACTGTTTGTTGTTGCTTTTATTGTTATTGCTGACGTTAAGGTTGTTTTTGCAAAAAATAAAAAAAAAAAATAAGAATTTTAACCAATACAAAATGTTGTTGTAGTTGTGTTTTCTATCTTATCAGTAACAAAATTGTTGGGAAAAAAATGGTCTCAATTTTATACACATTCTCTTTTCCACACATGCAAACATGCCTACACATCATTACTCTCAGACCCAATAAGGAGTAATAAAAAATTTTTTTCGCTTATCATAAACTTTCCACAGTGATGTCAACTTAGATCGTTGGCCTGGGCTTTCATTTATTAACCCTCGAGCGAATTGTATTTTTTTTTGCAAACGTTTTGTGCAAGTTTATGTGCACTTAAGCTACGTTCACATTTTTTAAATATTTAATGTAACCACTATTTGATTGCAACATTTATTACAAACATCTTGTTTTATTTAAACATTTTTTACGAATTATGTAAAAAAAGAAAAGAGATTATATTTAAATTTTTAATTAATTACACCCCGTCTATATGAGCCATAGTTTTGGTATAGCATGAATAACATTTTGTTCATGATATGTATATCAAATCTATGGCTCGTATAGATAGGGTGTTAAATTTAAGCCAACGAACAATAAATAAAATAAATGTTTCATTAAAATATTGATTGCGCTTATTTCATCAAATATTTGGAAATGTCAACGTACCCTTAGTTTTAGAAAACCTTAAAAGAGTTTTTGTTTAGACTTGCCTTATATACTTATATGTATATAATCTAAAGTGTCGTTACATTAGGCAAATACAAGACGTGAGGCAAATACAAGACGTTAGAGCACTCGCATACAACTCAAAACAGCCTATGTTCAAACACTAGAGAAGGTGAATAATTGAAGAATGAAAATTTGCGGTTCTTCTAGATTTTAATTTAATAAATAAGAGGGAAAAGAAAATCTCTGTACACTAACCAAATGCACTTTATTATTAAAAAATCCACGATTCGTTAATTTTAATTTAAATTTTTTTTTTAAATAAAAGATTTCAAAAATTACCGCCTGTATTCATAAAAAATATTATAGCTTTATGAAAGGCTTATTTGACAAATTTATATGCAATATTTGTCAAATAAATCTTTAATACTTAAACACCTTAAGCCGTTTAAAAATACTTTAAAACTTATTTATATAATTATTGGCATCATTGGCTCTTTTTTATTTATTTTTAGCTTTTCTAATTTATCGCTTAAACTTTCTCTTATTTATTACTCTTTTTTCTTCTAATATTTTATACCCTAAAGCAGGGTTACCTTTGACAATTTTTAAAAAGGGTCTGAAAAAGGGTATTTGGTAAGAAAAAGGGTCTCAAAAAGGGTATTTGAAAGAAAAAAAGGGTCAACTATTTTTTTTAACAAAAAACTCTTTAATAATCTAATAACTTTATTGACTTCTTTTTAAAAATAATAATAAATCCCTTATTTTCGAGCTTAAGGTCATTGTATATTAATAGCAAAAAAGAAATTAAATATTTGTACTTTACATTAAAAAAAAAAAATATTAATAAGAATTGCTTTTTACGTACAAAGGAATACGTACTGTATTTTAAAATAAAATTTGCTTTGCAATTTTTAAATTGGCCAATTGTTTAGCAGTTTTAGAGTGTGTATTTAGTATTTGCTTACATATAATACAAATGGGCTTCTTTTTTCTACGTCCAGATTAACCCATTTAAATTCCCTTTCCCACTGAAACGAATATTTCCGAATAATCTTCTTCTTTTCTCCTGCTTTTTTTTGCAGTATGTAATTGACCCATTTGATGATGAACTAATATCCAAATCGGAGCTTACGTCATTGGGTTGAATTTCATGCATGTTGTTTGATGAAGTTGGCTGCTCATCTTGTTTTTTCAACTTTACAACAAACCTAACATTTAACAATAAGAAAATTACATAAGAAAATTGGAAAAAAATACTTATTTGTCAATGTTTGTAAACAATTTATTTTCGTTAAAAATTTTTTTCAGTTTTAGCTTTTTTATAATTTTTTTTTTTTAATTTTAGTCTTTTTAATGAAAAAATTTTTATTTTTGCACACAACCCTTTCACATTAAATTTGAAATTTATGTATTATAATTATAATAATATACAGGCATGCATGTAAAAGCTGTTTACTGTGATATGCACTGTATACAAAAAACTGCTTGTTTTGGGAACAATTGATTTATTTACCATCGCTATAATATACTCGTGCATAAGCTATCAAAAAGACTAGAAAGTGACACGAATTGCTTGAAAATGATACAAAAGGGTAAATTAAAGAAGGGGTCACAAAAAGTGGCAGAGCCTCCAAAATAGGGTCAAATTGATACTTTCGGGTCACAAGGGTAACGCTGCCCTAAAGAGTATTTTATTGGAGTATTATTCTCTTAAAAAAACAAATCAATTTGACTGCGGTTTTTATTAATCACACTGATTACTTTGTTGGTTCATTTTGGAATTTCAAATAATTGTGTCTGCCTGTCATTCACTTTCCATATTATACTTTTATTGAAATTATTTTTCTTTGTCTTATTTCTGTATTTTCCTCCAGTTTTGTTTACAGACAATATTTAGAAACGCATTTATTTTTATAATGCGTTTCAGTCTATTTTCTCAATGTCTCACCTTAATAAGATGAATTTATTGAAATAAAAATAGAAATGTATGTAGTTGTAATTGTCATACGTGTCATGGAAGCTACATATGTATGTATGTATGTGCATAAATTACGTGAGTTGCTAAAATTCACAAGAAGGGAAAATAAAACGTCAAGATTCATTAGATGCACTAATGTCAATGTTATTGTGAATGCAACTCTACATCGAGACAATAACTTCTTGCTTTGGGTAGCATTAAAATTTTTGACACAAAGTTTATTTTTCAGAGACCTGCACTTTGTCAAAAAAATAATTTTTTCCTCTTATATGAGTATGTGCTACCGGATGGCAGAGATATGTTTAGCCAGGTAATCTGGAATATACATATTCTTAATTTCAGTACATAATTAGTTAATTCGGATTACTTGCACTTTTCATAATTTTTAAAAAGGTTGAAATTTAAAGCTACATTGTGTTGGTGTAGAGTAACCTTTTTTTACTTAAGCTGCGGTCACATTAGGCAAATATTTGATGAAAAAAGCGTAACCACTATTTTATTAAAGCATTTGTATTGTAATTTTCCATTGCTTCAAGCTGAATTAAATAAACATCAAACATCTTATTACAATTTATTTTTAAATATGTAATTATTTTATAAAAAGTTTTGCAGAGAACGAAATTTTTCCATAAACTCTATTAATAAAATAGTGGTTACGCTTTTTTCGTCAAATATTTTCCCAATGTGACCGTAGCTTTAGAGACACAGAATTTCTTAAACTAATTAGAATGTTCACATCTAAGCACAGTTATTACAGTATCTGAGAAGTTGAAGTTCCATGTTATATGGTGGATGCCCCAAAACTTCTGTGTCATAGAAGACAACTGTGATCTAGCGTTGTTCTGAGGGAAAACCACACCTATTCTGTTAAACTATTATAACCGGTTTAAATGAATTAATTGCTTTAATCTCGTTATTAGTTGGTAAAAGAATAGATAGCATTACATTTCATGCCATTAATTGTAACTTTACTGTCATTTGCATAGCTTCACCTTGTTTCAGCCATAACATCTTTCTAACTTCATACGCAATTCGTTTGGAATCATACGCTTCAAAAATGGTACGAATTGGTTCCATGAGAGCTTTAAAGGATGACTTTTAATGCCAAATAGAGCACTAAGATGCTACGTAATATATTATGGCGTAAATAATGTTTTCATCAGGAGGTACATATGTATGTACATATATGCACGGTGAGGTAGATTACTACCTCACGCAGTTGCTGACGGGCCATGGGCACTTTCGGTCTTTCCTGTTTAAAATAGGAAAGGCTGTGATTTCCACATGCGTCTACTGTGGAGCACAATCCAACTCCGCGTTCCACACTTTTTTTGAGTGTGAGAAGTGGATGTTGGAGAGGCGTGCACTGGAGAGGGATCTTGGCATCTTGACTCCCAATACCATCACGGGAGTCATGTTAGGAAACCTCGCTGCATGGAGAAGGATCGCCTTCTTTGTCAAGGGGATTCTTCGTCGGAAGGAGAGAGACCTTGCGAGGACCGGAATATAAGGCTCCATCCTGAAGTAATGTCATAAATTGACGGTCCCAGGATGGAGCCGGGTGATATAGAGGGGGGTTTTAGCCGGTAGGCACGCAATAACTGCGTGGAGTCCGGCACGACGGGTGGCAAAAACCACCTAAGTGCGTAAATGCATTTCCCCTCTCACCAAAAAAAAAAAAATATGTATGTTTATACAATGGACGTTCTATATATCATTTACGTCAAAGTGTTAATATATTTTTTTTTTAATTTCTTTAAGTCACTTTTTTTATTTACTATTTTAAATACAGTTTCTAAAACGTCATTTAAATTCTACATTATGAAATCACTTTCATTTGAATTAATAAAATTTTACAAGAACTTATTAAACATACCACGTATATACGCAGCTATGCATACAGTAATTCAATGGAGTACCAAACAAATGTATGTATGTATGACGGAATGATTATTATGGGAGATACAGTTTTTTCTTCATTCTTTTACTTCCCCTTTCATAATTTTAAAGAAACACAAACAATTTAAATTTCAAATAATACTGTTTTTATGAGTTTAACTGTTAAAAATTTAATTTCTTTTTAAAAATAGTTTTTTTTTATTATTTTATTTTGAATTTTCCAACTTAAGTAGTTATCTGTGCTACTTTTTATTAATATTTTTGTTCTTTTTGAATTCATAATAATACTCGTATGATGCTGCACTGTGAGGTTTTCGAATAATAAACAAAAAATGTGTTTTTTCTTTTTCGAGGAAATAAAATGCAAAGAGTTCCATCATTTGTTTTTATTCTTTAAAGTTAAAATAACTTTTTTTCATGGTATTTTTGAAATGACATTTGAAAGATGTACGGACACATTTAAAGAATAAATAAATAAATAAATGAAAAACAAGTTTGTTTGTTTTTTTTAAATTCACCAGAAAAACATCATGTTTAAATATTCAAAATGACTTAAAATTTATAAATTTTGTTAGAAATTAAATTTAACTTTAATTTTATAAATAAATAAATATTATTTTGTTGCTTCTGTTATCATTTCAAAAATTCGTCATAATTATAGGGAAAGGTTTTTAGAAATTTATAAGGCAGGGTAGGGTAAGTAATTTGAGTTTTCTTAAGAACATACATATTTAGACATGATTGTTTTTTTAATAAGAAAAACAGCGTTAAATTGTTATGAACGTTAGATAGAACATACCAACAACTTAACAGTCAAATGAACTATAAAAGTGCACTTAATTTTTAACATTTTTGATCAGCAGATTGATGCTTGAACAGCGCTATAACACATTATTCAGATAAAGTTTGATGTTTGCAGCATAAAGACCCTGTGTGACACATACTATATACTGTATACAGGGACGAAATACCAACAAAAATAACAAGAACAACACAACAAATTTACTACCATTTAAAATGAAAGAGTTATCAAGTATTAGCAAAAACACGTATAATTGTTATTTTCAAGTGGTAGTAAAATTAATAACAGCTGATTTTTACTTTTGAGCTTTCATTTTTTCATTACTGGGTACACTGTACTTTTGACATACCAGCTGAGCTACTTTTTTTTAGACAAATTGTGAAGAGAATTTTCAATTGTTTCACTATTTTATAGGTATAGGTAAATTCTTTTCATATCTTTACAATTCGTTTAAGGGATGTCATCATCTTTCTTTTCATACATACTCGATTTTAGAATTGACAGGATACTTTGAAAACCAATAATCAATTCGACCAATATTGTGCTTTTTCTTACTATTCGTGTGAGCTTAAAAAAATTAATTTTTTAAACTAGTTTGTTTTAATAATAACAAAAATATTTTTACTTGCAGAATCAACCCTTATCAAATGAATTTTTATGGCACTAGCAATGACGCATTAGTACATTCATACATACATATGTATGTGAATATTTTGCCGTATTGTTTTTTTTAATTTTGATGACAAATTTTGTTTACTTTTGATTTTGTATATGTACGAGTACTTGTGTCACAGTGCTATAAAAGGCATGGCAAATAATAGCAAAAATAAACAGCTTTTAGTGTTTTAAGTTGTGATGAAATTAGTAACAGCTGATATTTACTTTTTGAGCTGTCAGTCGTTTCCTTAATATCTACGTTGTGCTTGTGTATTTCGATCTTTTGTTTTTGTATTCTTGCGTACCTTTTTGAAAGCCAAAATTTTGTATGTAAAGCTAAGGTCACACAATAGGCAAATTTTTGACAAAACTATTTTATCCAAATATTTTGTTTTATGTAAACAATGCTTTAAAAATTATTTAGAAACAAACTTTAGTAAGAAGAAAATATTTATATGTACCTATTTGGATATTAAATTTTAAAGTAATGAAAATTTAGCACATATACTTAAATGCTTTCATACTCGTATAATAATTTAAGTAGAAAAAGAAAAAACAATATTATTTTGTTTTAGTTTTATAAAATTCATTTCAAGATTTTAAAACTTCCCATATGTATAAGGCACTTAATAATAACAAAAAAAAAATTATCTATCCTTCCAATACAAAGCACAGCATGAATAGGGTTATAGCCCCATCTTATCAAAAGACACTGTTTTTTTTTTTTTTATAAAAAAAAATAATTAAAAAACTGAAACATATTGATCGTCACTATCATCAGCTTTTGTTTTATTAAATTGTACTATACAAAAAAAAAATAATAATAAAAATTTTAATTTGTTAATTATAGAATTTTTTTTTATAACTTTTATAAAATTTCCTTCTGTTGAATTTAAAGTGTAATTAAAAACAAGTATAAAACACATATCCATATGCATGTACACTGGCCTCTAGCACAATACTTGATTAGGAGGAAGGCAGCATAGTAAAACAACTACAACAACATTTTTAAGTTAAAGCAACAAAAATATGTAAATTCACTGATTATTTCAAAGTTATTTAACAAAAACAACCTTGTTTTTGCTGTTCATATTTGTTTTTCTTACTTTATTTTTTATTTTATTTTTTGTTTGTTTTTGGAATAATTAAAATTTTAAAAATAGGCTGTTTCTGTTTCTCCACAAGTGTTTATGATTTATTTTTCACGCTTTTTTCTGTTTCTGTAATAAACATACAAGTACATATGCACATACAAGGTAGTTAGTGCAACAATAATAAAAAAAACTATGCAAACAATTAGGTACACACGTTAAAAATGCGAAATAATAAGAAAATAAATTCAAAATTACACTTTAATTGCGATCAATACCGGTCTACGTGCTGTGCACTACTGATCGTGAGTATTAAAAAAAGAAAACAACAAAATAAAAGAGTTGAAAATAAATAACACTCTTATACCAACACACTGTTATGTGTAGTTAAGAGCTTTAAGAAATAAAAAAAAAAAACAGAAATAAAACAAGGGAAAATATTCAAGCAACTAAAGCAGCAATATCAGCGTTGCCAGAAGCTTTCGAATAAAAATCATCATTTGATGAAACACAATTTGCATCACTTTTTTTAATTCAATACTTAAATACGAATACAAAGAAGTATTTAAGGTGCCCATAGCTTTGCAATATTATTGTGCAATTATTGGTTTTGCACAATAAAATTGCGTGTGTATGTGTATTTTATTAGTGGGTGGCACAATATGTTGAATTAAATGAAAAGCGTTTTGATTTTTATTGCCCAAAACGAAATATTGTTTAATGTATTGCCAACAATGTGTCTCTTCTTATTCACTTACGTCACTAAACATTATTTTAAAATTTTATTAATTCTGTATTGTTAAATTTGTTATACATAAGTACATACATATGTGTGGACTTTTGACAAAACGTCTTCTCTCTAAATCAACAACTTTTCAGTAGAGCCAAAAAACAGTCAAAAAGGCTAATAGAAGTTATTGCTTAGAAAATTAAAGAAATTTTGAGCTTGGATATTATGCACAAACACTTAACGAACATTATACGACCTTTTTTTTCCTTCTAAAAGCAATAGTTTTCTTTAAAACGACAAAAAATTAATTTAAGACTTTTTGTTAAATAGATTTTAAATAAAAAAAATTAGCTTCTACCATACAAGTCGTTTTGTCAAAATTTTTTTGATCAAATTTGAAAATTATTTTAGTCGCTTAAGTCAAGACAAGTTGTTTTGTTAAAATGGAATATGAAAAAAAAGGATGAAAGAAGTTGATCTGGAAAATATATTTCGGTTTTATTAAAAAAAATACTTTTATTTTTCTCTACAATATGCAAATAATTAAAAAAATATTAATAAAAATTAAATAAATTTTTTAATAGACATTCAATTTTTTAAATTATTCTTAATTCTCTGAAAGAAGTCGTTTTGTCAAATTGAAATTGGGGGAAAGTCTGAAAGAGGTCGATTAGTCAACTGCATATCTTGCGTTCCAAAGGTCATAGAAATACGGGGATTAGACCAAAAGATGGACAAGGAAATTCTATATATACTATAAAAATATTGGAAAATTGTCTTATTTCGAGAGAAGACGTTTTTTCAAAATTCCACAGATATGTATATCATCGAAATTTAATTTTACAATTCTTTAAATACACATGTGTGTGGAGGTTTTGTTTAATTTTACACATACATATGTAAATATGTGTTTACATATTTATATTGTAAGAAAATTTGCGCAATGTATATTTTTTAATATTGTGCAACTTATTGAATAATAATAATAATTAACGCAAGAAAGTACTCAATAATATTGTGTAGTTTGTGGGTACCTTTCATAACAATTAATTTACAAAAATATATGTATATCATATCTTTAGGAGTACATTTCTAATCTTTTTACATACTCACATAAAATGTGCAGAAGAAATAGCACATCAAGTTTTAGATAATTATTTAGATAATAAAAAATAGTTTTATAGAATTGTAAAATAGCCGAACTAAAAATGTTTTCGACTGTAGCTAGTCTCTCTCAAATTAAAAATGCTGTCATTTGAAATAAAAAAAAAAAAAATCACTAAATCATATTTTTGCCGAAAAAAACATCAAAAATATATTTCATCATATATTCTGGCAACGCTGAGCAATACTTTAGTTAAAAAAAGAGAAAACTTGTTCACTTTTAGGTGATAAAAAAAATAATCCCCAAAAACAAAACACATACATATGTATGCTTATGTCTGAAGGCAAATTTGTGCTCATGTACTCTACGTCATCATAGACGGAATTCATAACGAAAACAATACGTATTTGGGGGACACGTTTTCCTAGGATCCAAAAATAATTTCTATTACGTTATTTAGAATAGAATAGAAATAGTTGGCTTTAATATAAGGTTGAAATTTTCCGCAAAGCTTTCTACACTTTTACGCTTCTATCAAAAAAATATTATGCAGTGAACAAAGGGATTCAATGATTCTGTGAGCTTAGTGCACACATTTTAGACAAACACTGTGCTATAGGATGTTTTATTCTACAGTTCTGATGCGGAAAAGGTAAGTTACTTTCCTTTTAATGTTCGTACATATGTTCATATGTACGAACAAATCAACTATTTTCTATTAATAGGAATGGGTATGGCAGAAATCTTTGAGAACAAAGTAATAGTCGCTTGTAACTTACAGCCTTGATTATACCATACATAGAAGACTAAAAGATCATATGTATTTGCCTTCAGCAGAAAATATTATATATATTCCTCCAGACCTTGGCAGCTTATTTATATACTCTTTGACGAATTCTAATTTAACTTTATAATTTTTTTCGTAGGTTTGTTCTTGCTTGAAAACCGTGAATTTTAAGCAATTTTTTGTTATTGGTAAAGTAGCTAATGTGTGTAAGTAAGCGGTATTAGTTTTGGTTTATGTAGAACCGAGAATGTTTCGTAGAAGAAATTTATTACTCTAAATAAAAGATATTTTTTTATTATACGGAATCATACAGTCGAAGTCTACCAGGTGTAACTTTCTCATTAATTTTTTTTCCTTTTCTTATTTGGGTGAATCTTGCACTACTCACTTTGATTTTAAGGAAGTGTATTGGTTAATAAACAGAGAGGAGTATTAACCTGTTTTTTGTATTTACAAAAAAAAATTGTTTTATATGAAGGTGTGTCACAACAATGTTGTCAAGTCTTAAGTTTTTAAATAGGATTTAATAAAAAGTATATATTTTGAAGTGTTTATGAGGATTTCTAAAAATTTTTTATAAGATTGTAATTAATTTTCTATCATTAAGCTTTTTGATCTTGTTCTTTATTTAAGCTTTATAAGAACTTTGTTAAGATTTGTGATTTTGTACAGGTATTTTTTAACATTTTGATACTCCTTTATAACGGCATTACACAAAGGTGTAGTAAAATATGTTTTCACACTTTTAATTTGAGACAATTTACATTGTAACGTTTTGTGTTTAAGAGAAAGAGTGAGAGAGAGTAGACCAAGATTGGAGAGAGTACGTTGTTTTCACACACAAAAATGTGTAAAACGAAGAACAATGAAACAAAATTTGAAAAAATAATTTTTTTTTTAATTTCCTTTTTATTTACAATTGATTTTCCTGTTTTTTTCATCTCTTTGTTTTTTCGTGCTTTTATTTTGTTAAGAGACATACACGATGACTCAGTAATATCAAAAATTATATAGGAAAGCAATCTATTAAAGGAATTGGAGCACAATCCACAGTTGCCAGTTTAGGAGTTTTAACTTTTTAGGGTGACTAATTTGATTTAGAAGAAAATGTAGGGGTAGAAATTCTTAGGGGGAAAACTTAGGAAGTTTGTAAGGATTTTCAATATTTAATTGTCTGTTCCATAATGCTACATTTTACAGATTTTTTTTTTGTTTAAGCAAATATGGTTAGATGCCCTCTAGACATGGTTTAAAATCGATAGGTTTTACCGTGAAATAGCTAACATTTCCAGTCTATTCCACCAGAAACTAATGATCAGGAGTACAGCGCCACCTTCTGGGAAGATAACAGCTAATCTATTGAAGACGCTCACCACTCACATTCAACATTCACCGACAGATGAGGTAATTACTGTTGATCATTCAAGGGTGACGGCCCTTGAGTGGTCAAATTGACAGAAACTTGTCTCATCAACAAAAAAAGGCGCATAAAATATACTTCCCTATGAAAAAAAAAAATTATCTTCAAATACCAATACAATGCACTGCATGAGTAAGGGTTTACCCCTGAGTATTGGTCTTAAAAAAATTACAATCCTTGATAGGTATAATAAGTAAAAATACCATATCTTTAAACTATTGAAAGGATTTTAAAGGTGAAGTATTCATTGAGTAATACATCTCACAACTAAATTTAAATAACTATTGAAGCTCTAAGCCCTTTTAAATTATCGCTTATTTAATGCAAAAATAATTTTTTCACATACGAAATAACTACAGTTGCATTGAAAAGCGGTTTAAACAACACTTCTTACTATATACATATGTATGTATGAACATGCAAAAATCGTTATAAAATAGAACCTAGTTGCAATTTTGAAACAACATTTTAAAATCTTATAACCTGATGGTTTTGTAATTAGAAGTATAAAATTTTGTACATTTTATATATATATATATATATATATATATATATATATATATATATATATATATATATATATATATATATATATATATATATATATATATGTATATATGTACATACTAAACATTTTCAAAACAAATTTTCAACACGATGACTTTTTTCTTTTAAAAACAAATTTTGTTTTAAAATGATTTGTTGTTTTTTTTTTTTAGTTTTGATCATTTATTATTCACTATCAAAATACCATGTGAAAGCGTTAATTACTCAAAAAAATATTTATTTAAATGACAAAGATGGCCCATCCGGCACATAAATAATAAAAATAATTAAAAAAAAATACATATAAATATTTCATTATAAATTTAAATAATAATTTGTGGCAATATATCGGAACAGAACACAGTTCATTTATGAATGTCTTTATTAGAAGCTTTTGTTTGCATTTTATTTATTTTTTCTCTAAAAAATGAAGAATAAAAAAGGTAATAAATAACTGTAATTGTTAACGAATTTAAGTACTACTGGTATTTGTTGGTAGCGTGTACTTGTACTTAAAAAATATCTCACAACAACAACAAATAATAAATAACACATGGCTGCGAGTGATAAATGATTTGTTAAAAAAAAACAAAATTTTTTTTTTTACTCTTTTAATATCTCTTATTCTCTTTATTTGCTTATTTGCAAATTATTTGCAGCTTATCATTAATCACCCTTATTTTTAATAAGGTCCAAGTAGCGTTTTGGCATTGAGTCTATAAGTTTTCGTTTCTATTGGAATGTTTTTCCAGGAATGTTTAAAAATTTCCACAACTGTTCTTTATTGGAAGGGTTTCATCCTCGAAGGATCTTTTTGACAATATGCCATAAAATTTCAATAGGATTCAAGTCTTAAATTTATATTGAAAAGCAAAAACTTACTTATAACCATGAATTGAAAAAGTTTTTCAAAAATTCAATTCCAATTTGTCGACGTTTGGAATTTCAGAGTTACTTTTATTATTTTTATAGCCCTAAAATCTTTCTTCACAAAAAATTAAGAACATTATTATTTTTGTTTATTAAAATAAATTGTTTGTGTTTAAAATTTTATTTTTAAATTTCTTTCTATTTTTTACATAAAATTTATCAATAATTCTTATCAAGTTCAACGATCTTTATGCTACTTAATGGGTGGTATTTGCCTGTGCAATTCATCTAAAGAAAAATATATATTTTTTTTCTTATATTTTTGCCTCGAACCATTTAAATTCTTTGAATTATTTATTGTAAACAACTTTGTCTTCATAGGAGAGCTAAAAAAACTGATTATCATTCTACACGCTTTTTAATAAAAAAAAAATCACAGCAGTGGATTTCAAAAATATTTATTTTTCAGGTTACTTAGCAGTTCAGGTTACTTGCAACAAAACAAAGTTTAAAGAGAAAACTGCGCAAATATAGCTTAAATCTGCATTGTTAACGCCTGAACTAAAGGGTGGGTAAATTTGGGATTATGAAGTAAATTGGCTTAAAAACACTTTCTTTTGGTGACAAATTCAGTTTTATTGATATGGAAGTAGAAGTAGAATTTTGGGAATAAGGAATGAAATATGATGTCTGACAAAGGTCTACCTCTAGCACGTTGGCAGATGTCTGCTCTTTTTTCATTTTGCAACAAAGTAGCGACGAATTTCATCTTTCTGAGCTTCAGTTGTTTGTGGTTACTTCAAGAAAACCTGGCCTTTCAAACGGCCCCAGACAAAATAAAAGAGCGGCCTTGAATTACAAGAAGAAGGAGGCCAAATCTCGACTAGGAAATTTCTGATGCAATAATTGAATTTGTTAGCCGGCTGTGTGGCTTGTGGCGCCGTCTTTCTGAAACCTGGTGTTACTGGTGTTAACGTAGGCCAATTGTGCCCCGAAAAACATTGGCTATCATGGTGTCATCACTAAAGATGATTTTGCCTTGTTTTCGTTAACTTTTTCAAACAATCAACTCACAAACGTTCGACGCAAACAATGGTAGTGTAGCGTTTCATGGTTAAATGCCGAAGGATGACGGCTCAGTTCTTGATATTTCATTATTTGACAACCAATTTACTTCCTAATCTCAAATTTTTGCCACACTTTACATAGAACTTGAGTTGCTATGATTGAAGAGATCCGCTTTATTATTAAGTTTTATAAGTTCCATCACTAGTAATGGGGATAAATGACGAACATCGCTCAAGACAAAGAACTTGTTCAAGCAAATTTTATTTCATTATAACAACAGTTACCGTATTAAAATAAATAATAACTGTTCAGTGCTATAACGTATTACGAATCAGAAGAATTTTAACTTCGCATAATTTGTAGTCGCCGTGGTCTAGTGGTTAGTGTGTTGGGTTCGACTCCTGGCTCCGACATCTTCAAAAAACAGAAATATGAAAAAAATATTTCTTTCGGCGGCTACCTCTCAGCAGTCTTCTGGCAAAAGCTCTGAGAGTAACTAATTGCCATGAACAAGCTTCTCAAGTCTATCGTTCGGAGTCGACATTAAACTGTAGGTCCCGGTACTCATGGATAAAAAATTGACACACACAACATGAGTGCTGCGAGAAGCTAGGCCGTAATCCTGACCCAGGGTTGTAAAGGCCAGTTATGTATGTATGTATGTATAATTTGTTTCGAAGGGACTCGAGCCGAATGCAGTTCTTTTTAAAGAAAGCTTTCCTGAAGTGTTAAAATATCGATTGCAATCCATAAAGTCAAAGGTTTTCTTTTAATTTTTTTATATTATTCACTCAATTATTTGAACAAAAATTGCTAAAATATTTAAATACTCCTTGACATTTGTGTCATTTCACATTTACAATAAAATATTTTCTCCTTTGAACAAAAGACAATAAGTTTTTAAAATAATTTTGAAGAATGACGATTACTTATACAGCTGAAGTTGCAACTTGTAGGAAATTTGGTTGTTTTATCAAACTCTTAGCGAGGTAACTTTTTAAGACCAATAATAATATAGATTTTTTCTGGAATATTTAACAAGACCAATAATAATAAAAAAAAAAAAAATTCAAACAGATGGAGAGGCAGCATTTACAAGCTAATGTGGCGGGATGTCATTTTATTTTTATCGATTTATTATGGCATCAGTATGATTTATTTCTACTTATTGGAGGATAATTCGAAAAGGTAAATTAAAACCTGTTTGTAGGTATACATTTGAAGATATTGTTAAGGAAATGCATTCTCTTTCGGAAATATGTAGAACATTTGAAAGTGTGGTTTATTACTGTGCCAGCTATTCAAGTCTAATTCCGTTGTCTTTCGTTTTGGGCTTTTATGTTAATTTGGTTATGTCACGTTGGTGGGAACAGTACAACACAATTCCGTGGCCTGATTCTATAGCAGTATTTGTAAGCGCTCATGTTCATGGTGAAGATGAAGGAGGTCGTGTTATGCGTCGCACTGTTATGCGTTATGTATGCCTGTGCCTAACAATAGTCTTTACGAAGATATCACCAGGTGTTAAGAAACGATTTCCAAAACTTAAAAATTTAGTGGATGCAGGACTGTTACTGGAAAACGAAAAGGATATTATAGAGGCAATGGATACATCGTTTCCCAAGTATCCAAAACATTGGATGCCCATAGTTTGGGCGGCAAGCATAATAACAAGAGCACGTAGGGAAGGACGTATAAGAGATGATTTTGCTGTCAAAACAATTATAGACGAATTGAATAGTTTTCGTGGCCGCAGTGGTGTCTTGATGTACTATGATTTCATAAGTATTCCTTTGGTCTATACGCAAGTGGTTACAATTGCGGTCTATTCGTTTTTTGTATGCACGCTTTTGGCCCATCAGTGGACTGACACAAAAAAGGACACATACGAAGCATTAGATTTTTACTCTCCAATTTTTATAACGTTGCAGTTCTTCTTCTACATGGGATGGTTAAAAGTAGCTGAGACGTTAATAAATCCGTTTGGAGAGGACGATGATGATTTTGAGGTATTTTTTAGGAATTTATGCAAAAATTCAAAATGGAAAACTTCCACGTTCTTTATTGTTGTTAAGGTAAACTGGATGATTGATCGAAATTTACAAGTCTCCTACTTAATAGTAGACGAAATGCATCATGAGCATCCGCAACTGGTTAAGGATCAATACTGGGATGAAATATATCCTAATGAATTACCCTATGAAAACGAAGTACAACGAGATAATCCACCAGAAGCTTCAACGGCCAAATATGACGTAGAGGACACTCCTAAGTGTTCTCCTTCTAAAACTTTTTCTCTCTCTGTGAGTAATAACCGAATTTGTAAAATCTAAATTTTCCATCACATATGTATATATAGGCCTGCCACAGATTCCGATCGGAATGGTTTTCATTTCGTATTTTCAAAAACCGATCGGTTTTGTTGTAGCTTCTTCAGATTCCGATCGATTTAATTCATTCCACTTTCGATCGGAATGGATTTCTGTGACAGGCCTGATAGTTTGAGTTTAGAACTCTAATATTGAGAATAATAAAGCCCACTTTTCTTTTTTAAATGCTTTAAAACAGCGTAGCGAAAGATTTAATGAAACTTTTCAGCGTTTCATTAACAACTCGAATGAAACTATTATTGCTGAAAACCAAACGAAGCCAGCACATGGGGATGGTAGTATGCAATCCGTTACGGATGTGGAAAACATTAAGAATATTACACTGTATGCTTCCTCGAGTGTAAATGATGTTGAATCTCAATTAGAGAGTGAGATTACATGGCAAAAATCACAATTGGAAACTGTAATAGAGGAGGATGAGGAACTTTTGATAACTTTAGATGAAGAAGAACATCTAAATGATGAAGATGAAGAGGAAGCGGAAGAAGAAGAGCAAGTTGAGTCTCACTCGTCAGACAAACCAGATTCTGATTCCGATCCATTTGAACTCTTACGTATTGAACGCCGCATACAGCGTGAACAACGTATGAAAAATTATTTGGAGTGTTTCTTTGGGCCCAACTTTGAAATTGTCATGAAATCCTCAGAAAATCGAAAAATTAAAACTAAAAATAAAGAAGTGTCAGTTAATACTGAACCCCTAAAAATAGATAAGAATGTGGAAAAGCAGTTTGTTACTGAAACAAGACCACAACAAATATCTACAACAGAAGTAAAATGGTTAACCGACTATGTTTCGCATAGTTTGGAAAATGTGAAAGAGTCTTTGTCCAAACATGTGAGTACTTACCAAATGCCAGAAAGTGCAGATCAAAAAGAAACTGAGTTATCTAAAGAAAACTCAAATCTATTAACTGAACTGTCATCGCTTAGCTCTAAAATGCAAGAAGAAAATTTACTCCCAGAAACCCTAACTCGTGATAATCTAGTAGATATGGATAAAACATTGATTCAGGAAACTGCAACGTTTCTTCAAACTAATTCATCACAATTACACTCTCCAAGGACAGATAAACTAATTGCCTCTATGGAAAACTTAACACTCAATGAATCATCAATTGCTTCGTTCGGCGAGTACAAGCTATTTTCTCAATCCAAAGCAACTTCACCATTGGGCTCTGCAAGAAGCATTTCATCACAATCATCTTCAATAGCAGAAGAGTGGGAGTTGCCGTCAGCACGAAGTTTATCAGTTGCTACAGAATATCGTGTGGACTTAAAAGAAACGAAACAAGAGCCAGATTCTGCTAAAGAGTAGTTTTTCTTCCGAATTAAACGGAATTTCTTTTGATAATAATTTAATAGGATTTTGCAAAATCCATTACACTCACCAACATTAAAAACCATCCTACACGTATTTAGGGCATGTACAGAGCCCGCCATACCATATTTTTGTTCTTTTTTCCTTTATTTGCTTCTTGGTTAGAACAGTTATTATAAATTTTTTTTGTTTTTTTTTTAATGAAAAAAATTTTCGCAAAGATTTTTCGCTTACCACTCATTATGGCAACATGGTTGAGTAATAGGAAAGGGGTTGTGGAAGTTTAGGGCATTTATAATATAATTTTTGGGGAGAATAAGAAAGCAACTAAAAACCCCTTAAATTTATAGATCCTTTTATATATGTAGATCGAGTTACCAACCTTAAATAAAATAAAGGTGTAGAGTATTTATAGCATGACATTATTCTTAAACCACAAACATCACTTATATTTTAATTCCTTATCAAGTTTTTTTTTCTTTGTTTTGCAAAAAACAATTCATATTTTTCTTTTTTTTTATATAAAATTTTATTTTTGTTGCGATTGAATAAATCTATTCGATTTAGAATTTTTAATAAATAATTGGAAAAATAAAAGGTTTACTTCTTATCTGTAGAATTATTTTCTATTTTTATTGATTTATTTTTATTTTATTTTTGTCAAAGTGAGTTGATTAGTGTGTTAAAAATTAGATTTAAGGCGATAATTGATAACACAATTATAGTTCAGACAATTATTTTTAGACGCAAAACTAATCAGATTGTTATTGATGACATTATTTATTGAAACAACTGAATATGAACTCTCTGTAGATTTAGTGCAAATTCCGTTTAATTTTTATTTATGACAGACTAGATTTTCGTAGTCTCTAAAAGAAGTGGGTTTATTTCACCATATTTAATTTGCGAATTAAATAAAGTCTATACGAGAACATTTGTTTGCTTTGAAACAGAGGAATGTCAATTATATGCCTGCATTCCTTTAAATTAATTGCAGAACCAGCAAGTGCATTAGCTATGTCCTTATAAGTATGTCCAGGAACCTTCATAACTGATGGAAAAATTAAATTTTTGTGAAGGCATAAAAAATTAGTGAAACGTTAAAGAAAGTGTAGAGATCTTTGAAAAATAAAATTATTTTCTATACTAAAAAGCATATGCTTTATTCAACAAATAACGGACTTATTGACCTTTCCTTGTTCAACACTTACAGCCAGAATTTTTTTTTTAATTTTTAAACAAATTTTTGTCAATTTTTTTGCTGAATAAAAAAAGTAAAAAAATATATGATTTTTGTAATCATAAGCAATAATTTTGCCTGGGGAAAAAGGTATTCTATTCGCGGGTTTTATGTTTATTTATTTACGATTCCTTTTTTAAAAAAACAAAAATCTTTAATATACTAGCTGGGGACTCCACTACTCAACACACCGCACTCTTTAACACACAATTAAATAAGAGAAAGAGGGAGAGAGTTACATCTAATTTTTCACAAATAAGGGAGAGTACTACATATCTGTAATACAGTGCTGTCAGATTAGGGGATTTATCCCCAAAATGG
This sequence comes from Metopia argyrocephala, assembly GCA_963576795.1. Taxonomy (NCBI): domain Eukaryota; kingdom Metazoa; phylum Arthropoda; class Insecta; order Diptera; family Sarcophagidae; genus Metopia; species Metopia argyrocephala. The sequence continues at coordinate 6,264,838 of OY756208.1, forward strand.
GGATTTTGTTTCTAAAATGGGGATAAAAAATTCATTTGGGGTTGGTGATTTTATTGGGGATGATCGACAAGTTTTCGGCGATTTTTAAAATTCGTTTGCTTGTTTAATTATATATTTAGACTTCTTACATTCGGAACACACGGTGAACGAATTTCAATGGAATTTCAATTTTCAAGACTTGCTTATAAACTTGTGCTCTTGGTTTTAGTTTGATTTATTTTATCATATAAATAATAGCATCCCCATATCATTATGTTTCCGCCACCGTTTTTAAAGGTTTCTATTGCAGAGGAATTCAGTATTAGAGGGTCTTCTTACAACTAAATTACTTCTTTCGGAGATAAACAAACTATACATTATGGTATGGGATGCTTTTCATACTATGGTACAGGACATCTATTTAGAATTGAGGTACAAGAGATGCCGTATACTATACAAATATATCAAACGACATCATGATGTCCAAATGCTGAATATGAAATGGCACAGGGATCGGTATCTCAAAAAAATACCGACCCGAAACACATATCGAATGGAGCAAAAGCTTGGTTTAAAAAAATGGTTTGAAATTTTAAGTTGATCTGCACAGTCTCCAAATTTAAAGCCTATTGAAAATTTATGGCAAATTGACAAAGCGGCACTTCAAGGAAAAACTCCTTCTAATAAGAAACGTTGCGTGGATCTTATAAAAAGTAAGGGTAATTCCACTAAGTACATAAGTAAACAAACGGTAATTGAAAGGAATAATTTGGTTTAATTAATAAAAAAAAAATTCTTTTAGGCCATAAAGTTTGGTGAATTAATTTTTTTGAACAGGCAAAATAAGATCATTTTAACAATTTACGGCCCCGATTATGGTTCACAACTGTTGTAAATTTAATGTTGTATTTTAAAAACTGCGATTTACAACACCTATGTGTTATACTATATACTTTTGCCCGTATTCATAAAAAATAAAATTGGTTTATAGAGTGCTTGACATATTTCTTTGGATAATTGTCAAATAAGCAATTAATAAAACTATTGACTATAGTTTACAACATTTATTTTCATATGTTGTAGCCAATACAACACAACATTTTCGTGTTGTGAACAATAATATGTATTTAGATGACTTTTTTAATTTTGATCTGGGTAAGTTTTGTGTTTTTTATAAAAATCAAAAATATTAATCAAGTTTCTGTAACGTTTTTTCGGGCTAAAAGATGTTAAATCAGACTTAATCTATTTTATTGAACACCAATATACATATATGTACATATCAAAATAAAACATATGTACATACATGCAAAATTATTAATGCAGTTTATGGATTTTTGGGGATAAACTAATCAAGGTTTTGGGGATTTTCGGGATATGAATTTCTAAATTGGGGATAAACATGGAAAACTATCTGACAACCCTGCTGTAATATACATATGTTTAAGAGCGAAATGCACGAAACCAAATAGAATATCAATTATATGTGTATGTTATAATGACGTAAAATAAAATGGCATTGCCCCATTCTAGTATTTGTTTTGTTTTTTATATTCAAATATAGTATGTATGTACATATGTATATGCATATGTCGTAAGCATGGGTGAACATATTGTTTTTGTTTTTCTTTGTTTTGCTGTAATTTCTCAATCATAAGCTGTACGTCATGCTAGTGATGATAACAATTGAATTTTAAATTTAATTTGTGTTTACTACACTTAAACAAATTTTATGTTACACTTGGAAAAATCATTTAAAAAATTATAAAATAATAGCGTAACTTACCTATTAGTTGCTTTGCGGTAATATTTCTTTACGGGCACATTGCTGCCATTGGGCGATGTTGGTGAGTTACATTCAAATGATTGTTCCTGCATTGAGTAGTTAAACTGTAAATACAATAATACTACACTTTTTAATTATGTAAGTAAGATTTTAATATCAAAATATGGAATTATTGATTTTTTACCCATCACCACAGACCCCTTTTTACATTTTGTGCTTAAGTTTTTAAGATTTCTAAATAAATTTTATTGAATGACTACGAATTATGCATGGAATCTGTTCATTAATGCGTGCACATAATATGTTAAATAAAAATTTAGAAAACAGTTTAAAGAAGTTTACAACAAAAATCGGCACAAGTACTGGGTGTATAATTTCAATGCGAGATACACAAAAGAAAACATATTTTTTGCTTATGGCTTTGTGAGTTTGATAAGTTTTGTGATATTTTTTTTCAAATAAATTGTTTGAATTTAAATAATAAAAAAAAACACAAAACATCATGTTTCCATTTGATTTTTATTTCACTTGATTTCGATTTGCGAGAGCCGATCTCCACAGTTCAGAAGTAGTGATTTTGAAATTTCAGGCCAGCTAAAACAGATCAAAGCTAGCGAATTGAAGGCATAAAATTGTTGCAAAATTCTAGACAAATCGTCGTGCGGGAGTTTAAGTGCTCTATACGCCATTTTATATTTCTCGAGTTAATGGTGCCACTTTAGGTTTTTGACACCAAAATTTTTATAATCTGCAATGGCCATTTATCTTCGAAACTGGACGAGATATCCGAAAACAAATTGCAAACTTGAAAAATTTGGGGTCGAAAACCTGAAGTGGCATCATTAACTCGAGATATATAAAAAATATAAAATGGCGTATAGAGCACTTAAACTCCCGCACGACGAAATTTGTAGAAATGTTAGAATTCCTTTGACAAGAAATTTGTCGGATAGCGGTAACAGGTCGGCGGTTCTTGATATTCTGGGTATGAAGTCCGGTTAATTTATCACATTTTTAATGGGCCAAAAAAAACATTAAATGTTTCACATAATCTGACTTTCTTATTGCTTACAATATCTTTATCCCATTTAATATGGAACACAATTATTTTGGGGCTCTTTGACCGAGTTAAAGTCTAGACATACCGAATAAGTCGATTTTACATACTCAAAGAGATGTTTGTATTGTTTGTAATCTTTCATTAACCGAATTAATGCTAAAGCTGAAAGCTCTCACTAAAAAACACTTGGCTTGAGACCAGATCCTAAATTCTACATTTTTTTACATACAAATCGTCTAAGACATGCTTCAAATATATTTACATACAAAATTTGCAATGAATTCGAAGTTTTCAACGAATAAAGTAAATAAGTTTACAATTTTCTTTCACACATTTGCAAGAATGAGTAGAACTTTTCTGAAATTGTGGTGTAGGGTATTACAAAGTCGGTTTAGACCGACTAAATACATATATACATATAACTTTTTTTGTGACTTTTGAATTTATTTTCTGTATATGTAAATTCTTTAATACTTACAATGTTACCATCATGGAAAAAACGTTTTTGTGACATGATGTTCTCAATGTTAATGCTGATATTGCTGTTGCAAATATTGTTGTTGCTTTTACTAATGATATCGCTACTGGCTGCACTAAAGTAAAGCTTGTGTTTTTTTACATATGTTGTAGCGTACAAATCAGTGCATATTTTATGAGAAAATTTTTGAAAAATATTTTTGTTACGATTATTAAAGATGATAAGTTTGGAATTTTTAAGGAGCGCAGTTGGTACGAGTAAAGCATTGAGTTTTAAAGCCATTTTAGCATTTATGTTTATTTTTTTTTGTATTAAAAAAGCATGTTAAAGAAAGCAATAAGTTGTTAAGATGAAAATATTTGCAATTGTAGGGTGCAAGTAAGTATCTTTTTTGAAAAAACACAAAACAAACAAACTAAAAAAAATATTGTTGGAGTGTATTGGAAATAAAAAACAAAAAAAAAAAAACAAAAAAAGAAAACAAAAATATAAAAAATAAATAAATATAAAAAAGCATGTACAGGATCATTAATTAAAAGAAAATTTTTTCGGGTTTTCACTAATTAAAAAAGGTGACCAGATAGCAAAACAAAAAGTTTTTTAATTCGTTTTATTTCATGATTCTTCTTTCATGAATTTATGTAAAATGTGTTTTAAAGTATTTACATATATATTCGATATAACAAAACATCGTTTCTTTCAATTCATCGATGGACATCGAACACCCCTATCCCAAACCATCTAGAGAAAAGTAAATTTATTTAAGGGAACAATGGTCTATGTCCGATACATTGCGATTGCTATTGATTTTCTGCACACTTAACAAAATACATATGTATATCGACTTATCCGACCTGTATTTCAAAAGGAATAGCAGTTGCTTGCAATAAAATCAACACAACATTTAAGTTTGTGATAATTATGCACAAACTGGGACATACAAAATATTATAAATTTGGTATAAAATGGATCAGACCATTATAAATAGTTAAATTTCATTTAAGATAAGTTTCCTCATACAGCGTTATCCGCAATAAAATTAAATTCCTTTATTTTTCATCGAAATTTGAGAAGTACTAATGGTACGATATCTTATTTTCACATTTCAGTTTAACTTTATGAAAAATCTTTGCAAACTGAAGCAAAAAAAAAAAAAAAAAAAAAAAAAAATCAAAAACAAGGCTGTGACGATTTGATTGATACATCGCGAACACATTTTTGTTTATTAATCGATTTGGCTTGTGTAGACTCTCTGAATCCATGTCATGTTCAAGACTGACCATCTACAGTGCTACAATCAATTGTCATTTTCAAATTGACGCCACGTTCTCGAAATTCACAGTCGAAGAAATGAACGAAGCGTACTTGATGAAAAATTTAAATTATGATTTAGTATACCATCCATAGTCGATACATACTACATACACAAATTGCAGCAAAATTTTGACACTTGCACTGCCGATGTTTTGTTCATAATATAGCAAATCCATAATTCGTATAGACAAGGTTTTAACCCTTAATTGCATGAATTTTTTTATTTTTCTAAAATAAGCCACTTAAAAAATTCATGCACAATTTTAAGGAAAAATATTTAAAAATAATCTAAATGTATAAAATTGAATGTGTGTTTGTTTGCTTATTTGTTTGTTTGTTTGTACCTTATAGGAGACCAAACCTCTAGACCGATCTTATTGAAATTTTCACAGCATTTAACTGAGACTCTGACATGATTAATAGGGTACTTTTTTTCGACCACGCCCACTTTTACGCCCGCTTTTTTTAATATTATGTAATTGCTCCCATATAGGTTTTAACAGATTTACTTCAAATTGTATACACATTATACTCCAGGCGAGGTATAAATAAACATTTCTTACGCCACGCCCCCTTTCACGTAAAATTTTATTTGAAAGTTTTAAACATTTTGTTCTCTGTATAAATTTGTTCCTTCCAACGGATTTTTTTTATTTGGTAGTATATTGCTCTTAATACTGTTAACGTCGCCATATAACTATGAACCAAGTCACCGCCGTTAATTTTATTATATAACGAGGGGGTAGCGAAGCACACCGGGTTCAGCTAGTTTATTATAAATATCTAAAACTATAGTCCAATGGGTATAATCTAATGCAGAAATATTACAGCAGCGACCAATTTACACTAAAGTTTTTGTACATTTCTTTTCTATTTCTTCAAAAAAATTTATGATGGAAATTTCCATCACAATGCAATGAAGGGTTAAGGTTATTTTTGTTGCCGGTTACCAAGTGCAAGTATGCAGAAATAATTGAATATCTGTCACTGCGTATGTATTTACTGGCGGCCTTAAAGTATGCTTCAAAACGTCTGTTGAATTAATGTTGTAAATAAAGGAGGTAGAAGTTTAATTGCAAAATTTAAATCAAAACAACTGAAACAAAATTAAATTCTAAACAAATCACAAAATATTTAATTTATATATGATATTTTTTGCTTAAAATAAAGAATAAAAAATGTTAGAACATAAATAAAAGTATTAAAAATAGAAGCAATTATTGTTTGTTTTTCTTATTTTTGATAAGAAATACCTGCGTAATTAAAAGATATGGGTATGTATGTATATTTCTTTTTAACAAAATATGCGTAATTTTAAAATTAGCAGCAGCGACAGTAGAAAGAAAAACTTAATTTTCTATGTCAGTCTTCATAAAATGATTGAGAATAATAATAATACGAGTAATTATTGGTTGTTTGTTTTTCAAACTTTTGGAATAAATACCTACGCTGGTATGTATGTTTGTAGGTGACACGTTTTTTAAGAAGAACACTCAACAGATGTTTTTTTTTCGTTTATTTTATTTTTAAATAAAAATAATACTAAAAAAATTGTAAAAACTAATTTATTGCAAAATGATTGGGGAACTTCGCCATATGAAATTGCTGGATACAAGCCAAACATGTGCCAGGCACTTGTCTTCAATCAACAACAAAAAAAAAAAGTTTGAAACGCAAACTGATGCCCTCAGTTCAAAAAATCAATAAAAATTTGATTTGATTTGAATAGGAACTTAACAAAAAGAACAAACTGAAATATTTCTGAAAAAAAAACTTGAGACTCAAAACATTTAATGAAATAGGTACCTATAAAACGATTACTTGCCACTTTCGCTATTTTGTAAGTGGTTTTAACACTTTGAAAAAAAAAAATTACACAATAAATAAATCTTTGTCAATCAAGACAAACAAAACAACAGAAATAAAAGAAAAACAATAACAAATTAATACAGTTGATTCCCGGCATAGCAGACACAGGATTTTCGATATGATAAAATCCGATAGGCTGCGCTATAGAAAAATATTACTAAAGATCATTTCATCGATTCAGGAGCCTTTTCATGTATAGGGTGAACAATTTGAGGTTTGGAAGAAAAGGCTTAAAAACACAATTTTTTTTTACAAATTCAGTTCTATTGATAGCAATAACGTCCGCTTTTTTCACAAAATTTCGGGACAAAATTTTTGTGATAGAGCTTCACTTATCTCGTCAATGCAGGACGGATTTCATCTTTCAAGGCGGCAATATTTTGTGGTTTGTTCGCGTAAAACTGGTCTTTCAAATGGGCCCAGAGAAAAAATCCAGAGTCGGTAAATCACACGAACGAAGTGGCAATTTGACAACGCCAAATCGCGACCGAGAAATTTCTTATGCAATAACAATATTATTTGGCCGGCTATGTGGTTTATGGCGCCGTTCTGCTGAGACTAAAGGTCATTGACGTCAGCATTAGACAATTGTAGGCACAAAAAATCTATTGTCATGGACTCATCACTTAAGATGATTTTATTGAAAAATTCGTTGTTTTCTTTCAGTTTTTCAAACAACCAATTCCCAAACGTTCGATGCAAACAATGATAGTACAGCGTTCCATGGTTAACTTTTTCTAAATAAATGTCGAAGGATGACAATTCAATTCTGAACATTTCATTTTACAGCCAAATTACTTTGTAATCTCAAATTTGACCACCCTTCAGTTATCGCTTGAAATAATCAGTGTACTCAATACTAATACTCTTTAAGTTTTTGTTCCATATTAAATATTATATATGGATTGACTTTTTTAAAATCTCTTTCGTTATATGAATAGATGCATGATGTCGATCCATAGAAAATATTATCTTATTTTCATTTAAGTACTTAGATTTCACAAACTGTTCAAATGTTTCGAAATAATTAAAAATCATTTGGAAAAACTAGTTCCTTAATCAATAGGAATGTAAAACAGAGTTTATTTATTCCTTGAAAACAATCAATCAGAACTGATTTTTTATTGAAATAAAATTTGCTTATTAAATATTTAAAATTGAAAGATTTAATACCTATAACGTATCAATTAGTTTAGATTATTCGTTATAACTGAATCCAACTGTAGGTCGTGTCGGCAAAATAAATAAAAAGGAAGAAACAAAATAAAAGAAAACGGAAAGCTAATACACAGCACACTCAGTAGGATTTAATTAATCCAGACAGTATTTAATACTTATTTGCCTTATAACAAAAGCAAGTCAGCAAGTCACAAACACAGGTGGTTTATTTTTTTATTGCTAAATAATTTATAAGTTGGTCGGTCATAAAAATTAGCGATAATAAGGATCGATGTCGGTAAAGGTATTGACTAAGAGGCGTCGCTCCACGTACATATAAGGAACAATTGTATAGTCGTGATTCACTCTTGTAACTGAAAATTGTCGAGTCAATCAATTCGCGTAAAAAGGTCGAATGCAACTTCAAAAGAAAATCCATCAAAAATTGACGAGTCGAAATTGAAAAGTGTGAATCAATACATATGAAATTTATTGAATTGAAAATATTATTCTTATACTTTAACCGTTTCTAAGAGCTTTTGTTACATATTTATAAAAGTCTCTCTTTTTAAAACTAAAACTTTAATTTAAATCAATGTAATCTTCATTTTCTGTACAAAATTGTGCTACAGAAGCATTTCATTTAGGTATTGAGAATTTTGGCTAACTATGATTTAAATCTAATTTCTTAGCATTTAATAAATTATGGAATTAATTAAATCACTCTGAGTGTATCTATTGTTTAATGGTGTGTAAGTGAAAAAGATTAACTGTTGTTTTTTTTTGCTAAATTGCAAGGGTGTAGTTTTTAATACAAGATATACAAAAACAACACGAAATATAGAAACAAAATAAAAGAAAGCAAGCATGATTGACTAACACTATGATATTGGAAAAGAGAGGGGAGAGGACTCACTTTAAAGTCTTCGATTTTACGTAGAACGCACTTTTTCACTGTGATTTAATAGGGAAAATCAATTCCGGGCGTATTGCTAACAAAATGAGAAGAAAAAATTATGTTACAGTCGTCCAATTATGCTATACGTTTTCTAAGAGAATTACTTTTAATTTATTAGTTAATATTTTAATAAAATTTTAACAAATGTCTAATAATTGTAAATACTTTGTAATATAATGCTGAATTTTAGCAAAAAATCACTTCTTTTCTCTAAATTATTGCTTTTTTGTCTTTGTTTTTGAAATTTTTCTTCGTTGTACAGAATTGAACACAACGCGTTAAAGGTATCATAAAATTTTTATTGTTTTTATTTAATTTAACTGTTGTTTTATTAAATGCACTTAAAAATTTTTACACAATTAATATTTTTCCAATAAATTCTAATATTTTCTACACGATTTTTTTTCTATTTTACTTTCTTTTGTCACTGGTCACAAGTAATTTCTTGACGCAATACCCATTTGTGGTGGAGAAAAATATAAAAAAATCTGACAATTTTGGCGCAGACGCCCTATATGCATTTGTTGTTATTGTTTATCTGCTTGTTTTTATTTATGCTATTTTCTTTATCTTTTGCTCGTTTTTAGTTTATATAATATGTTGTGCTTTTGTTATTACTTTTGGATATAAACAATTGGTGTTTTGTTATTGTTTTGTCTCACTCTCACTGCCAATTTAATGCACGATGCACGTATTTGTTTTTAACAGAAAAGCCGGCAATTGTCAAAAAGCTTTTTATAATGTTTGTAAACAAAACCGGGCAGGCAATGAGAATGAGTCAAAAGATAAAAGTGAATACGCAACACAAAATAAAAAGCTTTTACATTGTTGTCAACCTTAAAATTTAAAAAGCGCCAAAATGAGTTGTATTTATATAAAAGCGTTAAAGATATCTGAGAGCAATTTAAATAGCTTGTTTTATAGCTTGTAACATGCAAATTACGGTTCTGGACCCACAAAAAACTTTACTAATCAATGTATGAATATTTTATGAAACAACTATAGTTTGTCTGTAGGCCCATACTCTATTAATATAAATATTTAATCATTAAGATGATAACTTTTATGCAATTTTGGAAATTGACTGCCATAGTTTATTTTTTCTTTTTCTATAGAATCAGTTTATAAGCCCTAAATCTTATCGTAGTGCTAGAAATTGAGTTTTATAATAAAAATTGTATACAACAAACAGTCACTTAGCTGTTTAATGTAAAAGTTTTTTTTAATAAAACTATTTTTTGTTAAATTATCTTTCTAATGCAGACAATAATCCATTTATAGCCTATCTCAGCTTCCCGTGACTTTCAAGATTTTCATAGCCTTTTTTTGGTCACATAATAATTAGTCAATGAGAAAAGTTATAAATACATTTCACATCGCATACGTACATTTATATAGGGTACTTTTTTTAACAGCTTGAGGATAGAACAAAACAGGTGATTCGCGGCATATATCCGCCTCGGATACGAGTTGAATTTTTTACTATTTTTCATTAATCTGACCAAATGGTTACTTGAATATTGGCTTCCAATACTGCAGAAGATGCTGGTTTCTAGGCACAGACCAAAGACGTTAGACCATAAAAAGTGGTACAGAGGCATTGTTTCTAGTGCAGAAAATCCGTAACTTCAAAAACTTTCAAATCATTTTTTTATCACTAAGTCTTATAGGGAATGAAAGGTATGAAACCTATGACATGGCAGTGTTGTAGATATACATTTGATTTTGCAATAAATCGATTATTAAGAGCGTTGTATAGCAAATTGCACAAAAAGTTGTTTGAACCAAATGTCGTTATTCATTGTAACGATTATGCACCCAGCGTGTAATATTGATTTGTTATCGTCTTGCGAATCGCTTCTGATCCATATACAAAAAATTTGCTTATTGATGTGAACATTTAATTAGAAATGAGCTTCATACTAAAAACAACACAAAAATACCAGTTCTCATCATTTTAAATGAGCTCAATCAACAAAAATTGGACCCACGCCATTAATCATGCTGTGAATTGTATTGGAATTTTAAGATACATACATAGGTAGATTATTTGTTGATGAGACAAGTTGCTGTCAATTTGATCACTCAAAGACCCTTAAATGATCAACAGCAATTGCTCCATCTGGTTAATGTGATTGGCGAGCGTCTTCAGTAGGTTAGCTGTTATCTTCCCAGAAGTTGGCCCTGTACTTCTGATCATTCGTTTTTGGTGGAATTGATTGGAAATGGAGCGGTTTCTTTAAGATATCCTTCTTGAAAGTGGGGTGAGGACCTATTATTTCTTTTTAAATTATAACATAGAAACACCGCAAATTTTATTTTTATAATTTTTGTTCTTTTCTGGAATTGAACCTCGGTCGTTTGAGCTTCTGTGCGAGAGCTCTAACCACTATATATGATTTGGATTTTATAGGCAGGGAATCTATGACACTTGCGTAAACTTTTCCACGTGGAAGTAGATCAATTAAAAACAAGTTGAGAACGGCCATGGAATGACATTTCGATGTCTTGTTGAGATTTATTTTCTCAAAGCCAATTTTCAAAATTTAGAAGAGTAACTCTGACGTTAAAAGATTCATGACGTTGAGCCAATTTTTACTAAACAGAAATTTAAACCCAGTCTTACTTTCAAAGGTTTAAGTTTCATTGTTTTAGCTTCTTTGAGCCATATTATAAGCGTGATTTAGTTTTAATTTTTCTAAAAATCTGCTCGCACTTTTGCAGTTGGAAGGAATTACAAACGAAACCTCAAAGCTTATGCTAAAAAATAAAGTTTGGACTTGAATTATATTTATTCTGTCTATACTCGAACAAACTAAATTACCCATGAGAAATAAATTTTATAAAAATATCCAGTTTTGCAATATCTACAGTCTCTCCCATACAAAAAAGTCAGACAGAAACAAAATTCTAATTTAAAACAAATTGAACGACTTCTTACAATGAATTGTTGTCATATGATAAATTTTACAAAAAGGAAAATATTCTTCTTGCAAATTGGTTTCTTTGTTAATTCCCATTTTGTCTGCCAAATCTAAATTAGAAATACTTTTAAAACGGATGTTGACACTATTTGTAAAACCAAATTTGGGTGAGTGATTACATTTCCGCTGTAGTAAATTTTACTCCATAATAGAGTATTTCCGTTGCTAGTTATAGTAACTGGAACTGGAAATAACAAACATAAAGAGACAATAGTTTGTAAATAAAAAGAAAAAAACAAATCAACAAAACATATAAAATTATGATGTCCAATGCCACAAAAAAGGGAAACACAAACGGGTTGATACAACACAATTATTATAGACTACAAAAGTAATATTGCAAGTCATGTTGCATTCAGCACTAAAATGGATGTGGAATTGGATTAAAACCTAGTAAATGAGGAACAACTTACAATATATTTAAAGCGTACCAGTGACATTCAGTTACCCAGTTTGGTCGGCTTTTGTTTACAAGTTGCTGTTGGGCGAGTGGATTAATTATGAAAAAATGCAAATGACAAACGAAATATTTATCCGTATTAACAAAATTTTTTAGATTATTACTATTGTTGTGTTGTGTCCAATTCAATTGCAAGGAAATTCAAATCGCTTCCTTTTGCTCATAATTTGTGCGAGTACATTAGCTCTTTTAAGGCATAATTAGTTGTGAAGGAGATTTGTAACATGATGTTTTGAAACTATAGCAGTATGAGCACTTCTAGAAAACCTCAAGGTTTTTTCCCACCTTTTAATCAATGCAACAATACATACATACATAATTGACCATTACAACCCTGTGTCAGGGTTACGGCCTAGCTTCTCGCACCACTCATGTTGTGTGTGCTAATTTTTATCCATGAGTGCCGGGACCTACAGTTTGAAGTCGACTTCGAACGACAGATTTGAGAAGCTTTTTCATGGCAAACAATTACTCTCAGAGATTTTGCCAGAAGACTGCCGAAACAAATAATAATTTTTTCATATTTCCGTTTTTCAAGATGTCAGAGCTGAGATTTGAACCCGGCGCTATCGTCTTAGTAAGCCAACACACTAACCACTAGACCACGGCAACCACATCATGGTAATCTGAGAAAGTAGTGAATAATTAGGCGGGAGAATATTTTTCACTCATAAAGGGGCGCTGGTTAATGCTTTGTGTTGACCTATGCCTTAAGTAATATGGGGAGTACCTAAGCCCCTGATCTCATTACTTTATTGAGTTTATTGTGGGTCGCCAAAAGCTTAAATAGGTAACTTGAACAAATGCAAATTACATCCACAGAACTCTTTGCACTGTGTTAGGTATTAAATAAAATAATAAAAGAATATATTTTCTTTTGCTTCTAATGCTAATATTGTTATAAAAAGATTTCAAAGGGAAATCATCTAAAGTTGTTTCTGTTGAAAATGCCGCCAGTTAGGTTTGTTACTGCTCTCTCGATGTTTGGAGGATACAACGATTTATGTAAACTTTATAAAATGAATTAGATAATGCTGTCAACATTCCAACGAACAGTTTAAAATCAATTGGTTACAGAAGTACAGTTTGATAACGAAAAATTGCTTAGAACATTAAGAAGCTTTTTTTTTTGATTTGTAGAGTTACACAAACTATACATGCTCCTTTTTAACCTTTTTTCATTTAGTAATATAGGGCATTTGAATGCCCGTTCATATCCATTCAATTGCTGTTGGCCATTCGATAGCAACAGCAATCGTTAGCACATGCCATCACAACTCCATTTACTAAAAACTAATCATGCCGAAACAAGAATTACCACAGCTTATGAATGGAGAAACAATTGAAAAAAAATTTTTTTTTCAGTCGATAAAATCATTCATTTATTCGTTCAATTATTTCATTTAACAACCATTCAACCAGTTGGAGTCAGTCATCATACTCGTACATACATTCTTTCACAATATTAATTGTTTCTGCTTCAAATGAAAATTTTTGGAATTGTTAATCAGGGTATAGGAAAACAAAATGCTCCATTTGAAGTGGATAGAAAACAAAATTCGTGGTTACAAGGTTCATATCCAGTTTGCTCTTAATTATGGCATGAAATGTTTTTCCAATGATGAAGAACTCTTCGTATCATTTGAAATGATGATAAAATTTGAAAAAAAAATTTTTTTTTGCAATGATCCATAACTAATATAGGATTTGTATGATAAATACTTACATGGAATACAAAACCTTATTTAAGTGAATATATAATTTTGAAAACTAGTATGCTTAAGGTACTATCTGTTTATCGTTGAATGAAAACTTAGGAAGTAGATTAAATAGCTTTGTTAAGCATTAGAATACTAATTATTAATGTAATGTTATGTAAATTTTCTGGGTAATGATAACTATGTATGTATGCAAACAACAATATTTGGGATATGTATATAACAAAATTTAAATACAACATTAAGAGGAATTGTTAGGTGTGTTCCCCACGATTGGAGAAATGCGCGTAAAATGAAAATTATTTTTTAAATTTTCAAAAAATATCCAAATCTGCTGGAGAGCAAAATAAAAAAGAAATATTTTTGTATTTCCTGAAGTACTAATTCCCCTTACTGTTAAAATTAAGATTTGTTTAAGTGATTTTAGACGCTTAAAAGTCATAATATTATAAAACAAATACATTAGCTGATGACATGGCAATGTCTTTCTTATCAGCAACTCCTGCAGCTCCATCAAGGTAGGAAAAGACCTCTCGGAGCCTTTTAATACCGTGCGTGGTTTTAGACAGGGCGATCCCTTATCCTGCGACCTCTTCAATTTCGTTATGGAGAGTGTTTTGCGAAAGGCGGGTGTACATCGAAATAGCACTATATTTAACAAGTGTCCAGCTCCTTGTGTATGCAGACGACATAGACATCATTGGGCATACCAAGCGAGATGTCACCGCAGCCTTTAATGCTATTGAACGGGAGTCTGCAAAAATGGGTCTGGCAGTAAATGAGAGCAAGACGAAGTACATGTTGTCGTCAAGTAGGGATGTTGAATGTATCGGCTCCCAGGTTACAGCCGGCAACTATACATTCGATGTGGTCAAGGAGCTCATCTACCTTGGCACCGCCATTACCAGCAAGAATGATGTCAGTCTGGAGATCAGATGAAGAATCACACTGGTCAACCGGTGCTACTACGGTCTCAGTAGGCAGTTTAGTAATAGAGACCTCTCTTGCGCGACGAAATTGACACTCTATAAATCGCTTATCCTTCCGGTGCTTCTCTATGGTGCGGAAGCATGGACGCTGTCTTATACCGATGCAACGGTCTTGGGAGTATTTGAGAGAAAAGTTCTTCGTAAGATTTTTGGTCCTCTAAGGAATGGCGATGAGTTTCGTAACCAACCATGAGCTCTATGAGTTCCTCGGCGATGTGGGCGTTGTTCAACGCATTAACATCCAGCGGCTACGCTGGCTCGGCCATATTGTTCGGATGGATGAATCTGCTCCAGCGAGAAAAGTTTTCGGTGCGAAGGTCACTGGACGTCGGCGTAGAGGACAACCGTGTTTACGTTGGAAGGACCAAGTTAATGAAGCCCTGTCGTTAATTGGTGTGACCAACTGGAGAAGGCGCGCGCTTAGCAGAGACGTCTGGAGACTAGTGTTAAGGCAGGCCGAAACCCGTTAACGGGTTGTTATGGCCATCTAAGTAAGTAAGTAAGTAAGATGACATGGCAATTTTTTAGTATTCGGTAATTTGTAGTCTTGAATGTGTTTAATACAACTCTGAAATTTAATGATGTCACTTTCAATTCTATAAATAAAAATATTTCTTTCGGCGACTACTTCTTAGCAGTCTTCTGCCAAATGCTCTGAGAGCAGTTGATTGCCATGAACAAGCTTCTCAAGCCTTTTGTTCGGAGTCGACTTTAAACTGTAGGTCCCCGTATTCAGGGATAAAAATTGACACACACAATATGGGTGCTGCGAGAAGATAGGCATTAACTCTGAAACAGGGTTGTAAGCGCCAATTATATATGTATGTATGCATTATCCATTCTAACCAGGACTGATTTCTAATATTTAAAACAAGAATTCATCAGCTCTAACATTTTATTATACATTTACCAGAAACATTTTTTCCTATACATTAAGAATGATTTTCATACTTTCTAGATAAATTTTGCAGATTCAAAACCTGATCTTATATATTCCAAAAATTCCCAAAATTCTTGTTATTTACGTTTTGACAATTTACAGCTATTTTTACTATTTGCAAAGATTTTAAAAAATCGTCAATAAAAGTTTAGTAGCTCCTTAGTCAGTATTTACCAAGTTTCCCTTGGACCTTCAACTAACTTTACTTTTTGACTTTTTTGGCAATATACTCTAGAAAATTCTCAGTAAAAGATTTACATACACTGGAACCAAAACAACAAATTTTTCAGATTTATTTTGAAATTCGGTCATTAATTGTAACAACTCTTTTTCCAAGTAAGATATCCATCGAATTGTGAATACATTTCATACGTAATAATATTGAAGACAACTTTTTGATATAATGGGCAATATTTTTTTTTCTCATTAAGGCCAGCACTCAGGGGACGGCCCCAACTAATGCAGTATATTGTGCTGGTTAGGAAAATATAGTATGGGAGGGGTGAAAGAGGGAGTAGTGCTTGTGGACATTTGATTTAAACTTACTGATATCGTAATTGGCAGGAAAAACGTTCGCTGGAAGCCCATTCCATAAACGAGCGGCACGACTAAAGAACGAATTCTCTCTATAATGCAATGTGCGATTAACTGGACAATCAACTACAAAAGGATGTGCTCTGAATGTGGAATCAAGTTCTTTATTTCATCGGAGCACCTCCCATGGTAGTACCGATAGAACAAACAAACTCACGCTACAATGCGCCGATGCTCCAACGTATCAATAGAGTTGGATACCCTACCGTCGCTGATAAGCACCTTCGCCCTTTCCAGTCCAGTAGCCCCAAAATAGACTTTGAAGCACCGACTCATAAATGAGATTTGTATTCCAACCTAGGTCGGATGAAGGTCTTGTAAATATTGAGACTGTCAAATGGAGTGAAGTATTTCTTGCACCGTTTTAAAAAATCGAGGCACTTGAATGCTTCTTTCTACACTCGAAATATGTGATCATTCCAACGCACATCACAATTAATTCTCATGCCCAAAACATCAAGAGCGTCCGCCTCCTCGATATTTAAGTTACCCATAGTCACAGATGACAAGATTCTATTATCACCACCATGCCTTTGCGTGATAAAACAACATTGAGTCTTATGCACATTAAATTCCACCCTGTTAGCGCGACCCCACTCGGAGATTATCTGGTGGTCATTTGTAAGTGTGTCATTCATATTTTGTCTTATTTTAAAACCTTATCTTAAAACCCTCGCATTTTTATATTTTTGATTTAATCTACATTTAAAATAAATGAACTACTGATTACATAATAAATAAAAATTATTAATGAAAAGGAAAAATCAAATCAAGATTTGTTTCGAATGATTTAATTTTTATTTTTAATTTTCTTTTTATTTTTCATAAAATATTTTACTTGTTTTTGTTCGTTCTTCTGTCTATTCATTGATTCGAGTACTCGTACGTCAACAATTGGCTGCTGCCCAAAAGAAGAATGTTGTTTCGGCAATGTACATGCACTTTGTGGTTGTTGTTATTGCTGTTGCTGCAAATTTTTCATTTAATCCATCCGTTAAAAAAGTCGTTTAATATTTTTTTTTTGTTTTGCTTAAAGCGTTAAATGCTCGTGCGTTCAGCATTAAAACGCGTTTTCTATTCAATTTAAAACGCACTTTTTGCCTTAAGAAATGTGAGGAAAAAAGTTGATTAATGTTAACCAGCTGGTAAAAGTAAACTAAGTTGTACAAGTAGCTGTTGGTCAAGCTCGAATATAAGATACTCTATAATAATAGATAAAAATTGCTTAAAATTAAAATAGAAATGGATTCATATGGACACTGTATTGACGTGAACTTTTTACTATAAAGCGCAGCAGATATTTGGCATACATGGGCATACTGCATTACTTACAATCAGTACTTTTTACTGAATACTGATTTCACTTAATGTTTATTGAATTTTTTTACACAAATCAGTACTTTTTACTGAATACTGATTTCACTTTTCAGTAATCAGTATTTTTTACTGAATACTGATTTTTCTTTTCAGTAATCAGTAAAATTTACTGAATACTGATTTCTCTTTTCAGTAATCAGTAAAATTTACTGAATACTGATTTCACTTTTCAGTAATCAGTACTTTTTACTGAATACTGATTTCTCTTTTCAGTAATCAGTAAAATTTACTGAATACTGATTTCACTTTTCAGTAAACAGTACTTTTTACTGAATACTGATTTCTCTTTTCAGTAATCAGTAAAATTTACTGAATACTGATTTTTCTTTTCAATAATCAGTAAAAAAAGAAAATACTGAAAAAGTACTGGTACTGAAAAATGCCCATCTATGATATTTGGCAATGCAAATGATGGCTATGCAGAGAATTCAGAAAAACGGAGGTAGACCCTGTGGTCCTAAATTAACACCCGGATAGCTGTTGAGGAATTTAATAAACCCATAACATTAATATTTGCAATTGAAATATCTTTTTATTATTATTTTTATTTAAGGTAAACCCCTACTAAATGCAGTGCATTGTATTGGAATGTTGAATATAGATAGATGTAAGATGTTAAGCGCCTTATGTCAATGGTCAAATTGCTGTTAATTTGATCACTCAAAGGCCAGTGTTATATTTTCACCTCTGAATGATTAACAGCAATTGCCTCATCTGGATGTTGAGTGTGAGTGGTGTGCGTCTGTTATTAGCTGTTATTTCCCAGAAGGTGCCGCTGTACTCCTGATCATTCGTTTCTGGCGGAATAGACTGGATATGTCAGGGAGCGGTTTTCCTGCAGATGGACACCTTAGGGGGGGACCTCTTGTTTTTTTAAATTATAATCTAGAAAAACCACAAATTTAATTTTATAGTTCGCATCCCTTTGCTAGGATTGAACCTCGGTCGTTTGAGTTTCTGTGCGCATGCTCTAACCACTATGCCACAAATGTCTTTTATATATTTGAAACATTTGCATATTTGGTCTCACGTAGAACCTGTCAAAAACACTTTGAGGCTTCGTTATTCAGTAGTATTTTTTTACTATCAACGGATTGTCTTGTAATAAAAAGTATGTTGCTTTATCAAGAAGTTTTCCCTCATCTTGACAATTTCTTTAAAATAAATTACTCAGAAATCTCAAGTGTTCTATTACTCTCTTCACCTCAAAATATCCAGGAAAAACACAATAAACATCCACTTCTTTTACATTGTTTTCACTCCATATATACATATTTTTATCTTCAATAGTTGGGATCTTTTTAAGACCTAACAAACCTTTAAAGTTAATTTTGTTTTGACTCCACACAATTTTTCTATCCTGTATTCTTGTATGCAGAAATTCATCAAATTGATTTATTAATAACGATGGCTCTACAACTTAATTTTCGGGCACAATGCACATTATCTTCTCTCAACTATGTATGCTATTTTTACTCTTATAGGTTACTAGTATTGTATTGAATCATTATAAAAAAGCACAATAACCGGTTGTAATGACACTTGGCTTTAGTAAATGCCATTAAAAATATGGGCTGGACATATCATTGTTGATTGCCAGCAATGTTTTTATTTCTGTGTTATAGTTTTTGTAGCAACTTTGTTTTTTCTTATCCTCCTTCACTGTGTGACAAACTGACAATGGACGCATTTCGTGTATTTTGTTTTGTTTTTCCTATTTGGGCTCTTGTAGACCCACAATCTAATCAATGATTTCATTTAAAAGTATCGTTTGGTTGTCATTTCTAGTGAATGCAGTGGTATTGGGTTTTGTGTTTCTATTGCGGAGTTTTGTGCCTTTTAGCTGCATTTAGATTTACGGTCATTGGCCTTTTTTATTTTTTGTATTGTTGTCTTGATTTAATTTTATGATTTTGTTCTACAAACAATTGTCATAATGCTGTTTGTTTAAAGAAGTGTTCCTTAATATTTAAAAATTAATAATTATTTTACAATGAATAGGATACTCGTATATAATCAGTAGCGAGCGCGATTCAATAAATTTTAACAATACGATATTAGTAAAAGAAGTCGACAATTTTGATTGTTTGCAGTAACGTTTATGTGATTGACTAAGTATTCTTTAGCGAGTGCCTTAGAATCCAAGGTTGTCGAAATTTGATTTAAAAACAATATTAAAAAATAAAAAATGTACTTGGGTTTTGTTAAATGCAATATTGTCTAGTTATGTCTAGTAGAATTAGTATGATTTTGAACATAAAAAATATAATATAGGATTTTAAAACACCAGAGTATGTGTTTTCACATCCAATTCCAACAACACTGGAACCAATGACACTTTTGATTATATATGTATATACATAATTGGCCTCGTTTCTCGCAGCACTCATATTGTGTGTGTAAATTTTTTCCATGAGTACCGGGACCTACAGTTTAATGTCGACTCCGAACTACAGACTTCAGAAGCTAGATCATCACTCCCACCATAGAATGTAAATTTTTTGCAAAGACTTTTTTTTAATTATTTGGCACATTTCTCGGTACTTTTTACGAAAACACGGAAGTTTTTCTGTAAACAAAGAATCTGGATAAAAACCAAAATTCTCTCTGTAATAAAATTAGTTATTGGCCAATCCACCGTGATATGAAATGCTCTGCAAGAAATACGAATTTAGAAGCAAAAATAAGATTATTGGAAACTATTGTAGCTCTGACATCTTAAAAAAACGTAAAAAAAAAGAAAAAATAAATATTTCTTTCGGCGACTATGTACCTCTTAGCAGTCTTCTGGCATAAACTCTGAGTGTAACTAACTGATTGCCATGAATAAGCTTCTCAAGTCTGTTGTTCGGAGTCGACTTTAAACTGTAGGTTTAACTGTGTGTTAAAAATTAACACACACAACATCGGTGCTGCGAGAGGCTAGGCTGAAATCCTGAAACAGGGTTGTAATGGCCAATTATGTATGTATGTTATGTACTTATTTATTGTAGCTTCGATAACAATAAATGCACGACACATTACGACGAAATTCTAATAAATCAATAAAGTTGAATTTCTGCTATAAGAAAAGAGCAACTTCACCCTTTACTATACTATGTGGTCGAGAACCTCTAAATTACACTTTAAATCACAGATCGTAGTACAATAACTCCAATGATATTAAGATGATAAAATGAACTTTTATACAAAAAACTTATATTTAGTCATATTCGATACGTACAAATAATATTGATTCAGACAGTAACTTTATAGCAAAAAAAAAAAAAAACAAATTATTTATGAATATGAGTTCGGTGCTGTTATATACGATATTGTACCAGTTTTGAATACAAACAGTAGCATTAAAAGAAAATTACTTTTAATGATTACCAATGAAATATAAGCAAATTAAAAGCAAAGTGAAGGTAAAATTCAGTTGATTTTGTTTTGGTTAAAAGAACTGCGTGCGTGTAGCTGTTACACCTTAAATCTAAATATATACTCGTATTTTCAGAGGTACATAGTTGCCATGGCAGTGCAGCTTGGCGTGGTCATTTTGAAATTCTTAAAAATATATTTTTATTTTAGGAAAATCTATAATAAAAAAATTATCATTTTAGCAAACAAATTAAATTAAAATTTCTGTTTTTAATCAAGTTTTTCCAAGTTTGTTAAGTTTTATTGGCCATTTAATATTGACCATGTTTTGATTTTTTGTCATTTAAACGCATATGTATGAATATGTCGATGTTTGGGTTTGTCAGCAAAAAAAAATATTTATCGATTACTTAGCACAAAAATGAAATTGAAAATGAATTAATTTCAATTCTGGGCAATTTTTGCGGTTCAACTAGTGATAACAATTAAAATAAATTAAATTCTTTTTTTTATAAAAATCTGAAACACTGAAAGAAATTTTTTTCAAAAGAGTAAATGTAAAACAAGGTATAAAAAAAATTTTTTTTAAAGTCCATTAGTGTTTAGGACAACAAACAAAATTGTTATGGCGTTTATTTTGTACACCTGATCCACGGTTTTGAACTAACACTTTGGAGAATAATAAACTTGTCTCACTTCTTTACTTTTCTTTTACAGTGGCGAGTGAAGTAGTAGACTTAAAACAGTTCCCACAACTTGCCAAAATTAAATTAAAATTTAAATCCCTTTTTTTAAGTATATTTTACAAGTCGTCGTGCAAGAGTTTATGTACTCTATCCGCCATTTTATATATCTCGAGTTAATGATGCCACTTTAGGTTTTTGACACCAAAATTTTTAAAATCTGCAATCCGTTTTCGGCTATTTATCTCCGAAACTCGACGAGATATCCGAAAACGGATTGCTAATTGAAAAATTTTAGGTGGAAAACATAAAGTGGCATCATTAACTCGAGATATATAAAAAATATGAAATGGCGGCTAGAGCACATAAACTCCCGCACGATGAAGTTATAAAATATTTCTTTCGGCGACTGTATCTTAGTAGTCTTCTGGGAAAAGCTGTGAGAGTATATGATTGTCATGAACAAGATTCTCAAATCTGTCGTTCTGAGTCGACATTAAGCTGTAGGTCCCGGTACTCATGGATACAAATTAATACACACAACATGAGTACTGAGAGAAGCTAGGCCATAACCCTGACACAGGATTGTAATGGACAATTATGTGTGTATATGTGTACATATATAACTAAAAGCTATGGAACCGCATTATATTTTGTCAGAGAGGGTATATTCTTATGTAAAGTGTTTAACATATTTATTTTATTGTCTATTATTGCGAATACATAAATTGAAAGACAGACAGAAGACGCTTGAAGAAATGGGTACGCATGTGTGAAGTACACGAATGTTTGTACTGGACATTTTTTTTGCTTATTCCGTTTGTCTTTTAAGCTACATTGTGAAAGTTTTAGGCAAGAGCAAAAGAGAACTGAAAAATGCCTGACTTTTAATTTCTACATTGCCCGACCTATTTTTTTTTTTTTTATTAAAGCAAGTACTCAGGGGACGACTCCTACTCATGTAGTACATTGTGCTGGTCTAGGCAAATATGTTTTGGGAAGAGGGAAAGACGGTATAGTGCTTGTGGACATTTGAGCTTATTGATATCGTAATTGGCAGGAAAAAACATTCTCTAAAACGAGCGGTAAGATTAAAGAATGCATTGTGCGATTCACTGGACAATCAAATAAAAAAGGTTGTGCTCTGAGAGAGGTACGAGTAGTCCGCAAATATATGTGATTATGCGTAATCAAATCCTTTATTTCATCAGAGCACCTCCCATGGTGGTACCAATAGAACAAAGAAACACACGCCAGATTGCGCCGATTATCCAACGAATCGATAGAGTTGGATACCCTACCATCGCCCTTTTCTGTACACAGTCGAAAATACCCATAATAATCTTTAAATTACCGGCTCATATATGAGAGTTGTATTCCATTCTATGTCGGATAAAGTTCTTTTAAATATTGGAAGTGTAAAACAATATATAGGGTGTTTTTTATTGAGGTATAGAACTTTAAGTTGGCATCACTTTTTTAACTGGCGGCAATTTTGTCAGCTGTCAAGTGATTAATATTTAGTTTGGTTTGCCATTTCATCATGAACAGGTTGACAAAAGAACAACGCTTGCAAATCGTGCAAATTTATTTCGAAAATAATGGTTCAGTTCGCGAAGTTTACCGCAAGCTCCGTCCATTTTATGGTCGACATAATCGTCCATCAGAGCAATTAATTCGGTTAACCATGGATCGTTTTCGCACTACGTTTACTAAATGTGATAATACGCATCCGCAAAGACGTCGAACAGTGCGCACCGAAGAAACAATTGCCGCTGTAGAGCAAAGTGTTGAAGAGAACCCGAATGAATCGATTCGCCACCGTGCACAGCAATTGGAGCTTTGTCCATCAACTTTATGGAAGATTATGCGCAAAGATCTTGGCTTGCGACCTTACAAGATCCAGCTTGTGCAAGAATTAAAGCCGCGAGACCATGCAATGCGTCGTAATTTTGGTGTATGGGCCGAAAATGAGATTGATCTCGATGCTGACTTTCATCGCAAAATTTTGTTCAGTGATGAGGCTCATTTTTGGTGAATGGCTACGTCAACAAGCAAAATTGCCGCATTTGGAGTGAAGAGAATCCACATGAGACCCTTGAGACGCCATTACATCCACAAAAACTGACTGTTTGGTGTGCTCTATGGGCTGGTGGAGTCATTGGGCCATACTTCTTCCGAAATAATGCTGGAGAGTCAGTTACCGTTAATGGAGACCGGTATAGAGCCATGATAACTGACTATTTTGTTCCCGAATTGGATGGCATGAATGTGGATAAGTTGTGGTTCCAACAAACATTCGATGAGTGCATAATTTCGCGGAATGGACCTGTCAATTGGCCACCAAGATCGTGTGATTTGACACCATTGGATTATTTTCTTTGGCGATATGTGAAGTCGCTCGTCTACGCCAACAAACCAAAAACGTTAGGGGACTTGGAAGCCAACATTCGTGGCGTTATTGCCAACATACGGCCCCATATGCTCGAAAAAGTGGTTGAAACTTGGACCTGTAGAATTGGCTTTATTCGAGCTAGCCGCGGCGGCCACATGCCCGAAATCATATTTAAGCATTAATTGTATAAAATTATCCTTCCAATAAAGCCAAATTGATGGACATTAAAACGATTTTCTTGTGTTTTATTTCAATTCGAAGTTCTACACCTCTAAAAAAACACCCTATAATAAATCCGTCTGTGATATACATATAAGCTTAAAAATAAAGGAATTAATTTCCTATATGATGCCATGAAAATTGGCAGATATTTTCAAATAAAACATTTTTCAAATTAGTTTACATTTTCTGCCAGTGTAAATCAAAAATCTAAAATTTTCAAAAATTCATAGGAAAACCGACAGACAGAGACAACATGCCAACATTTATGTGTAAATTTTATTATCCCACATATGTATGCATGAACGCATATTTACTAACGTTCAATACATTATTACCGGATTGTTAATGGCTGAAATATACCATTTTTGTTAAATATTGATATCATGGTCATGTTTATACAGTTACTAATGACATTATATTTGATTTGCCTGTTTTGTTATTGTAAATGTTTGTGTTTTTAAATGATTTTGAAATTAATTCTGCATTTTAAGTGAATATTTTTGTCACTTGACGGACATTTGGTGGTTGGAGGCGAAAATTTAATTAATAAATTGGCAAAAATAATTATTCTTAAATGTTTGCTTAAAAGTGACAAAATTCATTGTAATTATTAAAAAAATAATAATAAAACAAAAGTAAATAAGTTAAGAGTATTTAAAAGCAATTTCATGTTGGTTTTTAAGGTCTGTTTTTTTTTTTAACGAAAACTGTTTAAAAATAATTATAATTTTAAGTATAATTTGCTTTTATAAAAATGTTTTATTCATCAGGATATTTGATTGTTTAGTGTCACGCTCAGCCTACCCCTAAGCACTTCTATTGAAATCTATTTCACAAGCAGAAATATTTCTGAAGCAGAAACTCAGCAAAGTATACAAACATAACCATCTGTGATTGTCACCTCTGTAAACGGATTTTCAGAGCATTAAGAAAATCCATGAGAAGCACCAAGTCCGAACTGCTCTTAGTTGAAAACATCGAAAAAGTGTACAAATATTAAAGTCTAGTTTGAGCGTTTTATGAACCTGTCAATTTTTTTTTTATTTGAGACCAATACTCAGGGGTAAACCCCTACTAAATGCTGTGCATTGTATTGGAATTTTTTGGAAAGGACAGTACGAATATAATTTTTCTTATATTATTATTAAGCGCTTTAGGAATGAGACAAATTGCTGTGTATTATGTTATTCAAAGCTCAGTGTTGTACCTTCATCCTTGAATGATCAACAGCCATTGCCTCATCGTTGCATGTTGATTTTGTGGTGAGTGTCTTCGCTAAGTCGGTTTAGTTGTTATCTGCTACTTCTCAATAGGTGGCGCTTTTCTCCTGATCATTCGTTTTTTTGTTGACATTGGTTAAGGTGGAATAGAGTGGAATGTCGAGGAGCGGTTGCTTTGTAGTAGTTTCTTATTTTTAAATTATAATTTTGAAAAAACCGCAATCTTAGTTTTTTATTTTTCACCTTTGCTGGGATTTGAACCTGGGCCGTTGGTGTTTTTGTGCAAGCGCTCTAACCACTATACTGGGGGGTTACTTTGTGTTTCGATTCGAATCGAAAATGCTTTCGAAAAATATTTCCTATTCGAAAAATCAATAATAATGAATACAAAAATCTTTCGAAAATTCGTTAATTTTTACGAATCGTAAAATTTCCGATTCGAATCGAAATACAAAGTAACCCTCCTGACTTGAGAATAATAAAACCACTGAAAAGTACTACTTTCAGCAGGTATAAGATCTCCGCTATTTTTGTCAGTTCGTCTGTGCCAACAATTTTTGCTCTAACAAATCCTTCAAAATACTTTTTCAAACCTTCTTCTATATTGTGGTAGTAACACACGCCTACACAGTCCCCTTCCTAAGTTATCTTTTTTTCAAACAGTTTTGATCAGATTTGTTATAGCAACATCAGATTTAATTTCGCATAAAGTTTGCCATAGGAGGTACTACATTGCTGCTGTGCAATGTTTTATAATCATCTGAATACTCTTCATTTCTATTTTGAAACGCAGGATATATGAAACTACTTACTTGTTGTGTATTATGCCTGTAAGTATAAGAAACTTCTTCATGACAGTCACTGTCATTACCTATTAAACTTTATGCTGCTTTCAAAATTTGACCACAAAATGGAAGAAAAAAATTAATTTTTTCATTTTACAAATGCTAGAAATGAAGTGGGGAAAAAACTTTTTATCCTTTTAGGCATTTTGGTTATGGTTACATTAAAAAAAAAATGCCAAAGGAGTTGAAAATTAAAAACATTTTCTTTTCTTTCTGGTTAGAATTTTATTAAAAAAGAGCATTTAAAACGCGCATTTTAAATACAAAATTATGTCAAGTATTTAAAAAATAACATATTTAAGGTTTCACAAAAAAAAAATCGACTTGTGGTCGCTTTACAAAACAAACAAAACCGCTAATTTATAAAGAATTGATTTTATGGCTGGACCTTCTTTGATAGGCTTTCTTTCTTCCTTCCTTCTAATAAAATAGATTTTTATTAACAATAAAAAAATTATATAAATCGGTTAAATACGAACAACTAATTAGTTAATTAAAAAAGAGGAATACAAAAAAAAAAAAAAAAAATAAAAACAATTGAACGAATAATAAAACCCTAGAAAATCATTGTCCTGTTTAACAAGTGATTTCTTGAATTGTAATTGGTAGCAAAGAAACAAAATATTATACAAAATAAGGATAATGATGTTAAAATAATGTTTGTTGGAGATTTTCATTGAATTCTTATAAAAACAGAAATGCTGAAATTGTCACAAAAATAGATCGCCATTATAAGTACACGTATGTATGTATGTGTGTGTAAGTAGACCACTGTTCAAGACATAAATGGAAAATTTTTGCCCTCTATACAATATTATAAAACGAAAATTGTGTAATAAAAGATAAGAAAATATAATAATTTTCTCAATTATTTTCCACACAAGTGATTCATAAACAAACAACTGAAGGCTTGGCTAACTGAAAGCATAGAAAGCAAAGTAACATTGAATTTTCACTTCAGTTCAATGTCCGCTTTCTGAGAATAGAAAGCAGGGTATTTGTTTCCAATTGTTGGTTTCTTAGCAATTCAGTTGTAGGCATTCTAAGCAGTTCTATTTAAAGAACAATTGAAAGGAATTACAATGGTGGAAAACAATTGAAATAGTTTTTGCTCTCTAATGTGCTTAAATGTAGAGTAAAAATTTCTTTTCTTTCATTGGCTTTGGCAGTAATAGAAGGGGAACTAATAAGAAAAGAAAGCTGTTGGCAAATACTTTTTTACTTGAGATACAGGCTACAGGAGTACTAAAACTCCATCAAATGAGAGTATTGAAAAGAGGGCATTATAATACCCTACACATAAAAAAATGAAATAAAGTCCCACTACTAGAAAGATTCATGTCTACTGAATACATACATACATACATACATACATACATACATACATACATACATACATACATACATACATACATACATACATACATACATACATACATACATACATACATACATACATACATACATACATACATACATACATACATACATACATACATACATACATACATACATACATACATACATGCATACATACATACATACATACATAATTGGTTATTACAACCCTGTGTCAGGGTTATGGCCTAGATTCTCGCAGAACTCAGGTTGTATGTGTTAATTTTTATCCATGAGTACCAGGACCTACACTTTAAAGTCGACTCCGAACGACGGATTTGAGAAACTTTGCTGAGAGGTAGTCGCCGAAAGAAATAATTTTTTCATATTTATTTTTTCAAGATATCAGAGTTGAAATTGGAACCCGGCGCTATCGTCTTAGTAAGCCGTTCGTGGGGGATAACGTAGGGGGGACTGGATAACACTACAAAGAATTGAAAGGCGAATAGGGTCCAATCATTCCAAAATCATCAAGATAATCAAAATGTATATATTTTGAGCTAAAACATTATTTGTTGTATTTATAGAAAATAGTGTAGGTTTGTTAAAGGCTTATTTGCCAAATTCCAATGTAGGGGGGTGAGGAGTAAAGTGGTTAGAGCGCACACACAAAAACTCCAAGGGCCCAGGTTCAAATCCCAGCAAAGGTGAAAAATGAAAAAGTTAGTTTACGGCTTTTTAAAAATATAATTTAAAAATCAGAGATTTCCCCCCCCCCCCCACTCCAAGAATACCATCTACAAAGAAACCGCTCCCCGAAATTCCACTCTATTCCACCTTAAACAATGTCAAAAAAAAAACAATTATCAGGAGAACAGCGGCGCCTATTGGGAAGTTGCAGATAACAGCTAAACCTGCTTAGTGAAGGCACTCACCACACAATCAACATGCAACGATGGGGTAATTGCTGTTGATCATTCAAGAGTGAAGGTATAACATTGGCCTTTGATTGATCAATTCACAGCAATTTGTCTCATTCCTAAAGCGCTAAATAATAATATTAGAAAAAATATATATGAACCGTCCTTTTTAAAAATTTCAATACAATACACAGCATTTAGTAGGGGTTTACTCCTGAGTATTGGTCTCAAATAAAAAAAAAAAAACACAGACACTAACCACTAGACCAAGGCGACTACGATATGAAATAACAAACTCTAAAATAACGTTCAGGCAGCCTCGATGTTTAAAGTGCTTATAAACAGAACAAATTTATAAAACGAAAGCAGAAATATACAAGAACTTTCTAAAAAAAATAAACAATTTTACACAGATAATCCTGGTTTTTATTTTTTACGTAGTACCTGTTTTGCGTAATGAGAACATTCTTTGGTACCTGATTGTCTCCACTAATGTTTTTCTATTAAATTTGAAATGAACAGGATCATCACAATGCACTGCATGAGTATGGTTCATCAGCCTTTATTCTGTTTGGAACAACAATACTTTATTTAAGTGTCTTGTTACATCGCTTTTATAGACTTTAAAGTTGAATTAGAGGTTTTCTTCTCCTTTTTCTGTTTCGCTAGTAACAACCTAAATCACAATTCTCCATATAGCGTAATAACATTAGTCTACTGGGACCCCATTATGAATAAAAATATTTTTGTTTTAAAAAATTTGGCAGAAAAAGAAAAAAAATTTTTTAAAATTTTAAAATGTTGTATTCGTGAATATGCAAATTTTAAACTCTTTTTTTTGTAAAATTTAATTTTGAAAAGCTTCAACATAAATCAGTAACAAATGTCAGAAATTGCGAACAGATTAGAAGGTTAAAAAGAAAAAAAATTTGGAAAAATTTATTATGAAATCTATACGCAGTACGGACACTTGACTTGACTGCTTTACTATTCTAAGAAAATCTACATAAAATATTTATTTTTTAATATTTTCCAAGGCATACCTATAACGATATGCCGTGTATGCTTTTGAATTGTCCGGCCTGTTATTTTTCAATAATAACCGCCCGGCCGTTTGCTTTTATTTTTGGGGTGCCTTTAAAAATAAGAATTTCAAGAAAAAAATGTATATTTTTTCAACTGCCATTTGTGCAGCATAACAAGTTATTTTGCTACAATTTTTTTCAATATTAAATATCGTATTTGCTACAATTAAGATTCTTTGTTGTTGTCTTTGCAATTTTTAAAATGCGTGTCTTTTCCTTTCTTGCGTTGCATTTTAATCGTTACCGAAAATGTTAAAAATTTTAAGGCGTCAACTGGCATTTTAATCGTAAAAACCTTTGAAGAAAATCTTGTATTCGTTAGTGATTCCAGTTTGTATGTGTGTATGAGTGTGTGTCTTTCGATGCTAGAAGCCAATCTACAATATTTTGGCTTGAACGGGGTAACAACAGTATTGGATTGTTTTGTTAAAAGCAATTTATTGTTTCTATGTGAGTACCCTACACCACACCTTGCAGGTAATGATAACATTAAGGTTTGAGATTTACTGTTGATGTTTTATTAAAAGCATATTTCATGGACGGCATGAAATAAGTCTTCAAAACAAAAATTAAATAAACCCCTAAATATGAGGCCTTATTTCATATTGAAAATTTGGATATAAAATAAGCCCCAAGACGAAATAAAACAAGAACCTAAAAAATCTCAAGGCTTCGGTATTTAAAATTGTTTTTATGTAGAAAGCTCTTGTATATTGGCACAAGGATTACAAACTCTAGTATAACGAAGGCATTGTTTCTCTGCTCTAAATCTTTTTATAAACTCGTACGAGTATAATAAGTTTACAGAGCCAAACTTGTTTATATACTTGAGCGCAAATATTTCTTTTATAAATTACATTTCAGAGAAGAATCGCCTGCCATAACTAGTTTTTAAAAGGAAAATGCATGACTTAACTATTTGCGAACGACCGACAGAACGAAACTTTTTTGAAACTTAACTTCTGTATTGTAGAAGGAGTATTTATATTCTATTTTATTTTTAACGGTGTGTGATAACAACTAGATTCCTTTGCGAAAGAGATATAATAACGTGTCAGCTTATAAAGTGAAAGCTAGGTTCCAGAATTTGGTAAAGCACAGGGATTGAAATTTCATTAATACAGAATAACTATATGAGGCCAGCAGGTGGATCTTATTGAAAACATTTATCTTGAAATATTAAAACATTGGAGTGCCATGCTATTCATAATATTTTGGAGTACTATTTAGGGCCTACTTATTAGGCAAAACAGTGAATTACTATCGAGTATATGTATGACGGCTTAAAGTCTGTGATTGACGATACAAATTTGCGCTATATTCAAAAGTGTGCAAATGCTGAAAGAAATAGAAAACTTTGCTATATTTTAATTTCTATATCGTCCTGCTGGAGTTTATGTGTTCTCTCCGCCATTTTATATATTTCGAGTTTATGGTGCCCCTGCAATCCGTTATCGGCTATTTATCTCCAAAACTGGACGAGATATCCGAAAATGGATTACAGACTTGAAAAATTTGGGGTCGAAAACCTAAGGTGGCATTATTAACTCGAGATATATAAAAAATATGAAATAGCGGATAGAGCACATAAACTCCCGCACGACAATATAAGTAACTTATAAAGGGTGTTCAATAGAGGTTCTAAACTTTGAGTTAGCAACACTGCTTTATTAGAGAAATCATATAATTGCTGATAATTATTAGTTTAGTTTCTAATTAGTAATTAACAGATGAACAAAATGGAACAAATTTGTAACACCTGGGGCGCAGTGCAGTTTTTCTGGAAGATCTTGCCGAGCATAATATAAAAAACCGTTTTTTTAGATTTTTCACTAAATCTCGTAAAATCAAGTGATGTAAAAATTCCTATAAAAATTAATCAGTTTTGTATAACTTTTGACCAAGTTTCCAATACAAGTTTAAGTTGATTTTGTTAATCGTTTTCTCGTATGTTTAAGAAACTTTTTACCCACGCTTATATGCGCCGCTTGTCAAAATATTTTTTTTTATAATTTAAGTTTTGACAGATATAAATAATATATAGCATAATATAGGTGTTTAGTACAAATATAAATTGGTATAGGAAATTGTGTAAGCGGGGTCGCTAACAAAAGGTTTTTTTTTTTTGAAGACATACTGCTGTATTCTTTTTTCTTATTTGAGACCAATACTCAGGGGGAAACCCCTACTAAATGCAGTGCATTTTATTGGTATTTTTGGAAAGGACAGTACATTTATATTTTTTCTTATATTATAATTAAACGCCTTAGGAATGAGACAACTTGCTGTGAATTGATCATTCAAAGGCCAGCAATGGCCTAATCGTTCCATGTTGATTGTGTAGTGAGTGTCTTCGCTAAGTAGGTTTAGCTGCTATCTGCTATTGGGAAGGTTGCGCTTTTCTCCTGATCATTCGTTTTTGTTTTTTTTTTTTTTTTTTGTTGACATTGGTTAAGGTGGAATAGAGTGGAATGTCTGGGAAAAGTTTCTTTGTACATGGTCTTCTGGTAAGGGGAGGGTAGGGAACCTCTTATTTTTAAATTATAATTTTGAAAAAACCGCAAACTAACTTTTTAATTTTTCACCTTTGCTGGGATTTGAACCCGGGCCGTTTGAGTTTTTGTGATAGCGATCTAACTACTTTACCACGCACCCCCCACATTGGAATTTGTCAAATAAGCCTTTAATAAACCTACACTATTTTGTAGCTTAAAATATATACATTTTGATTATCTTGGTGATATTGGAACGGTTGGGCTAAATGACACCCTATTCGCCTTTCAATTCTTTGTAGTGTTATCCAGTCTTTACAATGTTAACCGCTTTTGTGACTGTAATTTATAAATACAGATGTCACTTTGTGGTTTGCCGTTTAGCGCCTGTTGCTTTCAATGTGTTTTTGCTTACAGTCTGTCTTTTGCACAAAATTTGGTTAAAAATAATATGAGAAAAAAAATATTTATTTTTTGTGTGCATAATATTGTTGTTGTTTTCTCTTTTTTTTATTATTTCTTTAGTAGAAAAATCTATAGCCTTTTATTTTAAATTCATTACAAATGCGTTGCGTTACTCATATGGCAACAAAGCAAGCAAAAGGCGTTACTTTGGCCCACAAATTCCTTTACGACATGGCAATTTGATTTTGATTTTTTTAAGAAATATATTTTGGCCATAAAATAAAGTGGATTATTAAATAAAAATAAAATTAAACTTCTTACATAAAAAATAAAAACCAAATTAAAAAATTATCACTAACAAAACCAATTTAGTTTTTTTAAATTTGTTGCAACAGGATGCTGTCACATATTTTGTCTAGGCTTTTAATTTTTTTTTTTTTTTATTAAAATTTCTTTTAAATTGTGGGATTTCCTGTGCAAAATTAAACAAATTATACTCGTTGCTGTAATAAAATTCTATTTTTGATTTATTTTTTGGGATTTTTTTTAGTGTTCGTTTGGATTTGTTGGCTTATTTTAGAGCCTCATTAATTTTTATTGCACAACTTTTGTTTTTTGTTTTTCATCAAAGCAAAGTTAACAAGTTTTTAACTGAACAACGTAAAATGAATAGGAATTTAAACGATTTAAATATTTTAAGCAGCATAGAAAGACATTAAAAAGTTTAATTTAATTTTATTTTTAAATTTATTTTTTTATTTGTTTTCCAGCTAAATGGCGGCTTACAAGACAGCATACTTTCTTGAGTAAAAATATTTGGTTAAACAAAGATTAAGGCATGTAATTTCAGTCTTCATATTTTGAGCTACTAGCTGAATAAGCCCTAAAGTTGTTGGAAATTAAGACTTATTTTCAGTAAAAAATTTACTTGAAAAGTCACAATAAGTATCTCTCGTATAACTCGGTGATTACGTTCC
The DNA here is from genome assembly GCA_963576795.1 of Metopia argyrocephala. Taxonomy (NCBI): domain Eukaryota; kingdom Metazoa; phylum Arthropoda; class Insecta; order Diptera; family Sarcophagidae; genus Metopia; species Metopia argyrocephala. Next base: position 6,298,444 of record OY756208.1, read on the forward strand.
AGCATAATGGCGCATTACGTGATTAGCAGTTTGAAAGTTTTGAATTTTATTGAAATCGCGTTGTATTGAAAATGCAATGTGGAATGCTGTACTTGTTGCGGCATTATCGGATCATTACCCCTAATAACACATTTACTAAAATTTCTGCACTACAACAACAAAAAATAGGATACCTTATTAGGATCACCTTATACATTTTTTGATTTTCACTATTTGTTAAGTTGAAATTTGAAGCTGGCTTCATGTTTTACAATTGACAGTATAGTACATAGTGCTTGCTGGTGATGGACAAATAGATTATGGAAAGGCAGTAATTTGTTTGGTCGGTTCAGGTGATCCCCAAAAGAAAAATCGGGAGCTAAAACTAGCACTGGTAGCACAAAACTGATATGCACAGCATTGGCCCTGGTGAGAATAACCGCTTCAACTTGCAATATTCAAAGAGTCAATGAATTTCTCCAGTGTAATATCTGCAATGTCCTTTCTCTCGAGTTGCGGCTGTGTTTGCCTACTGATAGGTTTTTATAAAGTTTTGCTTGATGGAGGGCGTTTTGGAATAATTTGCCTGTTTTATTGTCAAACATTTTTTAATACTTTTGTAAAATATGAAATATTATAAATTGACCCATAACTGACATAAATGTATGTTGATGGTTTTTATTAAAGAAAAAACAATTTTTTTTTTACAAGAAACTTAAGGTGTGCTTTAGTGCGTTAAAGTAATTGTGTGCAAGACAATGACTGATGAGCTGTGTGCGCACAACCTCATTGGCGAGCAGTTATTGTTATCGATTTTCATCAAAAATAAAGCAATTTTTTATATTTTTGAATCGATTTATTTATTACAGCAGCAGACAATGTAGGACGTTTTGTTAAGAAATTGTAGAAAAATATTATTGAAAATTAAAAAAAGAGTGTTCTTTGTTAAACGAACTTTAAAAGTTAAAGGTGTGTACGAGTGTGTATAATAAAATATTAATAAGTAATAAATTTGTAGTTCTTTTTTTTAATTTATTTGAGAACATAATTGTCTATTAATCTTTTGTATGGCAATTGTTTTTGCATGACATCATATTAAATTAGAAAAAAAAAAATACTTTAACAAAATGGGCGACTACTAATAAGAAACAATAAAAGTTTGTTTTTTTTTTTATTTTTTGCCATGATTTGTCTCGAATTTTGTTAAAAAGCAATAGAAAAGGAATACGAAGAGTAAAAAAATGTTTTCTTTTTGTTGGTTTTTTTCTTAGCAACAGGATAAAAACAATTTATTATGAAATAATCAATTTGTAATTTATCATGTTTGCCAGTCTTGGAACTTTTTAAGGCTTTGCCTTCCAATATGGTCTTTTGATTATTATAAATGGATTTTCAAATATTTAAAACTGTTACAGCAGATAACAGTGTGCACACTACCAATGTTTTAATGCTAGAAAATATTAAAGAATGCTTTTATTAAATGACAAAAAATATTTTTCGTCATACAGGCAAATACAATACATTCAATATTAAATATGCCCATAAGCAGGCAATACATACATACATACTTAACTGGCCTTTACAACCCTGTGTCAGGATTCCGGCCTCGCTTCTCGCAGCACTCATGTTGTGTGTGTAAATTTGTATCCATGAGTACCGGGACCTACAGTTTAATGTCTACTTCGAACGACAGACTTGAGAAGCTTGTTCGTTCATTTTGCCAGAAGACTGCTGAGAGGTAGTCACCGAAAGAAATATTTTTTTCATATATATTTTTTTAAGATGTCGGAGCTGGGTGTCGAACGCAGGGCTCATGTCTTAGTAAGCCAACACACTAACCACTAGACCATAGCGACTACAGGCAATACATTCCATACTTAATATTGGATATATTTTTTTGCTTAAAAGTAGAAAACCTTAAGGACTGATTCAATTAACAACATATTAGTTTATTAAATATTAATTAAATTTGAAGTTTATTGGGACGTAATAGTAAGAAAAAGACCTTTTAAGGCCTGCTCACTTATTCTGTAAGGCGTTATAAATGTCAATGTAACATGACACTAAAATCTCGTCTCTGCAGAATACCAAAGGGCGAAGAAAAACTTCGCAGTTCACTGAGACAACGAACGAAAAGTCTGTTGTAGGGTTTTAATGGCACGAAGCTCCCAACAGTCTCCGCTGAAGTTTACTTCTTAGAGCCGTTTTCTTTTAAGCTAAAGAAAATTGGATTACCATCACTGTTTTCCAACTTATCCTTAAATCTGTTTTAGTGGTGTAGGGTAACAAAAATGAAATTTGTTTTAAAAATAGGCTTCTGCATGACAAAAACTGTGAAGCGTTTATTTGAGAGTTTGAAAAAAGCCATAAAATTATTACAATCTAGAAATGTTTGTCTGAACAAATTACACTTAAACGCAGCAATTAATTGAAAAAAAACGAATAAAAAATGTTTATTTCAGAACAAAAAATTAAACATTTAAACCAATTTTGTTTAGATGTTTTTGTTTTTGTTTTTTAACAAAACTCATAAAAACGTACACAATGAATTTTATTTAACATTTATGCGGTGTATTGATTCGTTTGGGTGTGAGACATTAATTTAATGGCTATTACGGTTTTTCAAAGGCCTTAAGCAAAATCGAATTAAATTTTCAAAGTAATTGCAAACTAAATGGTTTCAAATAAAATTTTATTATTTAATGGAGCAAAAAAAAATTCTGGTTAAATATTTAGATCACTAAGAAAAAGTGCCATTTTTGAAGCGAAGACAATCCTCAAGCTACTAATGAATCACTACATTTATTAAAACTTACTGTTTACGAGTAGTATGGTTTATACACTGGCGACTAGAGCTGGCAAACTATCGATAGTCGCGCCATTCGATGTTTTCGATAGTTGGTTCAAAAACTATCGATATTATCGATATTATCGAATTATTTTAGAAATGTTAAATTTCACGTTCCTTTTAGCAGATAGACAGTCATACGAAGAACAAACTTGTTTCATATAAAGCGACACGTTACGGTAAGTTAGCCATCCTTTTCGCTTGAAGTCCACAAGTCTGTTGTAATTGCTCAGATTTGCACTTCATTAAGCATAGTTTGCAATTTACTCTTGGTTGTATTGAACAAATTTACCATCATCACAGTTTTCAGAGTGTAAAGGAAACATATAGCGGGGATTTAAGCATTTAATAAAATCTCGGAAATATGTATCCTGTAATCCTTGGGTGTAAATCATTGGCGACCAAAGTATGTAATAGTTTTTTCCATTCGGAATCCCTTTTATAGGTTTTAGACACTTTGACAAAATATTGGATTGTGTTTGATTGTTTCGGCAGCTGGTAATGAGATGGGTGGGAACGTTTTAGGTTGTCAAATAAGTTTGATATGTTGCCTCTAGTATTGTAAATTTTCGAATACAGAAAACATTTCCAAACATCCGATTTTTCTTGCATGTTTCTATAAGAAAATGCAATTAAAAATATGTACAATGCGAGTTAAGTTATTGCAACTTGAAAAAATCTGGCCTGTTGGAATTGTTGAAGCGATGATGGTTTTAAGCTATAGAAATCTGTATAAGTCAATTAAATGCAACATTTAACGATAGTATCGCTATCGAAAAAATAACATCGATAGTCTAATAAAAATAGAACTATCGATACTATCGATAGTGCTATCGATTGTTTGCCAGCTCTACTGGCGACATCAATGCATCTTATTTCTTCCAAAATGAGCAAAAGCTGCCATAACATCGAACGCTGAATGAATTTTTGTTTCCAAAAATTCAAAATCTAAATATTAACAACATTTGGTTGCAACATACATTTTTTCATTGCAAATTAAAAATTGTGATAATTTTCTTTAAAGAAATGATCCTGTTCACTGGCTTCCTTCTTTTGTTTTTAATTTTTATGGTCATGTAAAGACCGACAAATTATTTTATTATTATTCCGACAAATCAACAGCTCTTGAGGCATTGGAAGTCAATATTTAAACCACCTTTGATTAACTGCTAATGAAAAAAATGGTCAGAAATTGGATGAATTGACTAATTGAAGGAATCCAGAAGCTATAATTAAAAAACAAAAGTTATTCTACAGTCGAAATTACTGAAATTTACTACATCTTCAGCGATGAGGCTCATTTCTGGCCGAATTAAAGCCAAAGCCAAATCATAAAAATTTTTTTTCAAAATTTTTCCATTTGTCAATCCAGCCACCTTAAAGGGTTAACTTCACAACTTTAGAACTTTTTCAATAGTGTAAAAACATATGCCAAATTGCTTGTTTTTTATTATTTTTATGCACTCACCCTCGTATACATGCTGACTCATAACATAATAGCCATAATACTCTCATATGTAGAACAAAATTTCAAACTACAAAATATGTTGAATGCAACATACAATTTAAATAATTTATCTACTTTTGTCTACTTTTGTCTACAGGGAATTTATTATTGTTGCACGAACTCTTTTATCATCAACAAAATGTGTAACACAGCAACTGCCACTGTTGCAAGTGTTACAGCCACTGATACTGCTACTGCCTTTGGCTGTGAGTCTATTACAATAACGATTTCATTTCATACGATTTGCCTCATATGCTCTAAATCAGTGTTCCAAAAACGAAAAAATTCAAAAATGTTTTCAAATCAAGTGAAGATGTTGATGAAGTGGTTAGAAAAAAAAGGAAGTGGTAAGTGTGTGTGTTTGTGGTATCCTAGGTGGTGTTTAGTAAGCAATGCGTTCACATTACATTTTAAAGAGATAAAAACCTACAGAAAGAAACACACAGAGGAGTAGAACTTATATTCCATTTCGTAAATTTGTGGATGAGAATAATGCTGGTGATGTACTCGTATGTGGTTTCTATGCTCGAATTGTGTTTTGAAGTTGTGAGGATTCAATTTTAAAAGAAAATAATTTATGGCACAACTTTACAAGTAAATCTTCATGGTGTTTTCGTATATGAAGTAGCTTTTCTGCTTAATAAGACCACCAAAATGGCATTGAAAGTAATTAGAACAGACTAATGGGCACTGTTTTACAAAAAGGTATACAAGACACGGACGGACATATCCTTATTTTCATGTTATTTTTCAATCTTTTGTGTTTTTTTGTTTTGTTTTATAAATAATTAATAAAAGAATTTAGAATTGTTATTGTTGCCGTACTATTTGGTATTAAGAAATCTTTTAATCAATTGTTGCTCTGAATGTTTGGGATTGTAATTTGGAAAATTTAATTCTAAAATTTTTTCTGGGAAAGTATCGAGTTGGTGCAATAAAGCCTTTGTATTCGTGAAAAATACAACAACTAATTCTTAAGAAAGACGTCATTTTGGACAGAATTTTTTCATTTTGGAACATGCATATTGGTGCTATACACTTTAAGGTGACAAAAGCCCTTTGTGCATATCGTTTTTCTTATGTTAGGAAAGAGGCTGTCATACCGAGAATGACTTTATTGATAGATACTGCCTGCTATTGTTTGGACCATATCAAAAATGTTTGATGGAGAAATGCTGAGGAGGTACCCCCATAAAGGAATTAGGTAGGATACAAAGACATCCGTACCACCGTGATTTGGAAAAACGAGAACATATAAGCGGCTGTGGAAGCCCTGACTGGTTTAATCTCGTTTAATATTTATGTGATGAGATGTGGTTGTATCTTCAGTAACAACAGTTGTCAGAAAAATGCCCCAAAATATGTTATAGACTTTGGCCAGTCTTCATAGGGTTATCAGGAACACACTTTCGATTTCAGATGCCCAGCATTTAACACTAAGCTTTGGCAGAAGGTTCAGAGTTGTAGTTTCGAATCAGGAATGCTGAGGCCTTATTCTGTAACTCTCCTAAGATAAAACTCTATTGCTAAACATTTATAAACTTGATTTAGGACTTTTTGGCTACGAATACAATTATTCAACGCGTATTGTCATTTAAAAGCTTCATGCCTATTATCTCTAAAATTGTTAATTTTATATATTCTAACGCCCAGTCTGTTTTAAAAACTCAAAATTTACAGGAGCTGATCTATTAGATCTTTGGTAGTCCGAAAATGTTGACGGTTCTTCAGTGATATATTACACGAAAGTGTGTCAGTGCTGGTATTCATGGACCCATAGATAGTTGTCAAATCCACTAAGAAGGTCATTGAGTGTTTCGGCTGAGATCATGAGATCATTCTATACGTTCTGAGATCTATATGCACAGTGGGTTTAAGCATAAAACAATTAAAATTTTCTTTCATCTCATTGTATGACATCTAAACTATTCAAATGTTGTTATGAAATATTTCAGAGACTGGCGTTTAGAAATAGTGTCAAGTTGTTTTTAGTGCCTGGAACTGTGGAATAAGAGGCAATGAAGCATTGGTTAGGAAAGGATTTATGACACCCAATACACCCCGAGACCTGCTGGATAGCACCGATTTTTACTATTCTTATTTTGGTTAAATAAGTTTGGATCATTTAAACTTTCAAATGTGTCTAAAACATACTAAAGCATTGATCAGTAAAGCATTTGAGAGAAATTGTATGGTTCTGCAAATAAAATGGGTTCTATATCCTAACATAGAAAAAAAATTTTAATTTAATTAAAATTTAATTAATTTTTAATTAAAAATTTAAATCATGAAATAATGTAAGAGGGAACCCAAAATTAAAGGAATGGATTGGGGAAAAGTAATGTCACTCCAAAAAATAAATTATCTTACTATCCATTTCATTTTTGGATGGGTACGACATATCCTAATTTTCAAAAGGGGCAAAAAAAAACACAAAAATTTAGAAACATTAGACAAAATATTGCACAGCTAAGAAAAAAGTCTACTTTGACAAACAAAATATTTTTTTTTTTTTACAAAAACCTGCATTTTATTTAAAAGGCCACTGACTTAGAAACACGCCCTCGTACTTAAACTTTTAAATTAAATATTGTTTAAGAAGTTGCAGACATAAATTTTATTTTTCATTCTTTTATTTTTTTGTGTCTGCATTCTAATTGTCTTGTTGCATTGCAGTCGTTATTTTTTTTGCCGACTTTTGAAAAGTTAAAACAGAAAATTGCTTCAGCCAAAAGTCTTTTTTTTCACAGCAACAAAACTTTTAAAAGACATACTTTCAAAACAAATACAAACTAAAAAAGAAATGCTTCAGTATACGAATTCAAACTGAGTCTAAGACAGTTAAGCATTAAACACATTCATAACTATAAACTACCGACTACACTACTACAAACTTTGTTGGGAACATATGTTCCAAAGTGTTTCAGCTATAAGTAAACATTTGGTTTGTAAGCTGAGTACTATTTTTGTCACAAGCATTTTTATCTCGTGTTTAGTAGATATGTATTCAATACTTAGGGGTAAACCCTTACTCATGCAGTGCATTGTATTGGAATGTTGAATATATAGATAGATGTTAAGAGATTAATCGCCTTATGTCAATGGGACAAGTTGCTGTCTCATTGTATTGATAGCATTAACTTGTTTGTTGTCACCAATTAAAATATAAATTTGCCTAAGTTTTATATGCACACATGTATTCTATTTTTGATAGGTTGTAGTCGGTGGCATGCAGTTTTGAATCTGTTTAATGTATAGTAAAACAAAAAATTAGATAGTGTAGCAAAAAATTAGGTCACACATTCAATTTTTCATTTACGAGAATATAAAGAAATAAGTAGAAAATGAGAAAAGAATTTTGAAGAGGAAAGTAATTTTGGGTAAGTTTTTAACTATTTCATAGCGTATAGTGTATGTTAACTTTTAATACTTACTGTCATATTGTTTTATTCTTTTGGTAGCATATAAATTTTAAATAGAAAAAATAGACTGGAAATGTTATTCAATGCTAATGTGAAGTAGTTGTAGGCTGTAGTTTCATTGTTAAATTGTCTCTATTAAATGCAGAACTCTAAAGGAATGTAATCATAATTAATCAAAAACTTTTAATATATGAAAAAAGTGTTAAAATTCTTTAGTTTGAATAATACATTTTTTAAAGCTCTTAATTAAATTTTATTTAATTTTATAAACAAATCTTAATTGTATGTATACATAGTGTGTACGTACTACTCAGATATTGTTATAATTGGTTTGAAAGCAACTCCATACTGTTTCAACAGCTTTTCCTTGCGATTTAAATTCGTGCAAGAGTCACTAAGCAATGGCAGATATGTAAGTTCTTGTTGTATTTGATATTTTTGCCTACATAAATCACTTATTTTATGGCCCTTCTTTGGTAACAAAAACTAAAAAGTTAACAATCTTCCATATCGTCGCAAGAATTAAAGAACGCTGTAACTGACAAAAATCTAAAATACGTTTTTTTGCATCATTTTTATGAGAAAAAATACTCGTCGATTGGTCTCGATCCCAGACTTCTATGATAAAAACAAATTCACTTACACCGTCTGCGTTTTGAAAAATACCAGTGTCTTCTTTCTACTTTCATATAGGTTTTTTGGCTCTGATGAACATTAAATATTCTTTAATTCATGCGACGATATGCTATCAAAGGTAGTTAAAAATGTTTAGAATTTTAAAATACGAGTATGTATACCAGTTCTCTTATGATATCACACTTTTAAAACACTGCCTTTTCTTAAAGTTTTTTGTTTAAATTATTGCCGCACCTAAAGCTTTAAAGTACGTTTACATCCCATCTAGGAATAATAATGAAATTCAAACACACATAGACCAAATCTACTGTACATACTTGACAACATATTCACCAAATATGTATCTGTGGCTGTGTGTGTTACATGTAAAACACGTACTTGCAACATGTTGTTTACATTTATATGGATAATATTCTGTCACATATTTGTTGCTCTTGCATCTTTGTTGTTGCATTATGGCTGTTTGCTTTGGATTTAATTTTTGGGAGATAGCAAGAAATGTTGCTGTTATTGCTGTTAAGACTGTGTCTCAGTCTATTGCTGCAGTTGCAGCTCTCTTTTGTTGTTTGTTTTTATATCTCTTTAAAAAATTATGATGCCTGAATAAAAATAACTGCATTAGAGTGATACAAGGAACTGTTTTTTAAGAAGATTTTAGAAAGTCGTTAACAATTTGTGGGAGTTGGGTGTATGGGGCATTTGTATCAGAAGTAAGCGAGTTAAAGTAAATCATTTTAAATGCCAGAATTATATGCAAATTACATATATACCCTCATATCAGAGGCCAATAGTTCGTTTACTCATACTGAAGACAAACTTTGGAAATAATTTCTTCAATTAAAATTCATATGAAAACTTTGTTTAAGTTTTTCCATACGTCTGCTTGATATCAGATTGTGTTTGAGTGTTTTTTGTGAATAAATATTTTAATGAAAAACTTTTTAAATTGATTGTCTCTACTTTTGTTCACATTAATTCATATAGAATATATGTATATAGTATGTATTTATTTATTGTATACGAGGATGGGCAGGCAAATTTAAGAAATTTGTATGATTTTATGTTAAAGGAACACCCACGGGTCTACAATCTCTAGAATTAAACTCACTTTTACATCTCATGTTTATCGATTTTGCAAGTGCAAATTGGCAATGTAAGTATTTCGAAATAACGAAATCAACCCTTATAAGAAAAGAATACCGGACAAAATCGGTTGTTTAATGCGAGAGTGCAATTTGACACTACATTAAGATAAGCTAATTGATGTTGACAATACATAGGTAATTGGCCATTATAATTGATTTTCAGAGCTTCTCACAGCACCAATATTAAGTTCGTCATTTTTTATTTTACAATTTAACCTCGAATCCAAATAACAGACTTCATGTCAATCAATTACTCTCAGAGCTTTTTTTTTAAGACCAACATTCAGGGGTAAATACCTAATCATGCAGTGCATAGCATTGGCATTTGAAGATATTTAATTTTTTCTTATTATGCGCCTATTTGTTGATGAGACAAGTAGCTGACAATTTGACCTTTGAAGGGCCAGTGTTATATCTTCACCCTTGAATGATCAACGGCAATTGCCCCATTTGTCGGTGGATGTTGAATGTGAGTGGTGAGCGTCTTCACTAAGTAGGTTAGCTGTTTTCTTCCCAGAAGGTGGCGCTGTGCTTCATTTTTGGTGGAATAGAATGAAAATGTCAGGAAGCCGTTTCTTGAAGATGGACTTCTTGAAGAAGGGGAAAACCTATTACTTTTTTAAATTACAATATAATTTAGAAAAACCGCAAATTTTGTTTATATAATTTTTGTCCTTCGCTGGAATTAAGCCTCGCTCGTTTGAGTTTCTGTGCGAGCGCTCTAACCACTATACCACGACCCCCCAGAAGACTGGTCACTGAAGGAAATATTTTTTTACATTTTTATTTCTTTCAAAATGTCAGATAGATTAAGAGAATTCAGTAACATCTCATATTCAGCGTCAACATATAATTTAAGTTTTAAAAATGTATATTTGTGGCTATTGTTTAATCTGCTAATGCCTTTTATACCTCTGGAAGTATTACATTTTTATCAGGTTTTTACAAGTTTGGGGGTATTTTAATGGCATTTAGCAGAGAGAGAGAGAGTAGACGTATTTGTTTACAAATTTGTTTACAAATACATACTTCTACTGAATTTTACGTTTTCATTACATTATTGTTGCTTGTGTAGTTTTATTTTAGCGTAGGACTTTAACTACCGTATTCATAAAAAATAAAATTGGTTTGTAGAGTGCTTATTTGACAATTATTCCATAGAAATATGTCAAATAAGAACTCTATAAACCTATTTTATTTTTTTAGAATACAAGCGTAAATCTTTTGATTGGATTGGTCCTCGTATATACACATTAATTAAAGCTTTAACTAAAGTTCTAACTATAAGCCAAAAATAAGCCTCAAAGATTATTCTATCACTTGAATGTTTTCATATTTCTCACCGACAATTTAATGACCTTTTATTACATAAAAAGAAAAAAAAAAAAACAATAAAAATAGTTTTATAACGACTTTTGTATTATTATATCGTAGTTGACATTTAAAGTTAGTGTTTTAGTTTAATTTTTGTTCTTTAGTGGTCTTTTTGATTGTCTTAAGAAAGATTTATTTTTTGAAAAATTATAAAGACTTGCAAAAGAAATAAAATTTTTATCGTTTTAATTTTGAAAAAAAAAAATATTGGCCGACAAAACATAAAAGTCCATTGTGTGGAAATAAAAAAAAAAAAACCAAATAACTTCAAAGTAACCAACCACACCCTAAAAAAATTTGTATCAATGAAGGTCTTCGTTGCAAATAAACAATATAAATGAGCAGACACAGATAAAGAGTGTTCCAATACGAACTTTTGAATTTCAGCAGTTGGTTATATATGTAAGAAGTCATGTTTTTGGTGTTAGACAATAAGACAATTAGTTTTCAATTGATTATTTTAATTGATTCAATTATATATATTGTTGATGAAATTAAAAAAAAACTAAAATAATTACCACAAATCAGGCAAAAATTTATGATATTTTTTTAAAACACGTTTTTATTGCATATTTAAAATTTAAATAAATTACTGATATAATTTTAATTAAATTATTTAATTGATTCAATAAAATATGTTTCTTTTTAATAGAGACATTTTAAATTATATTTAAAATTTGATTTTGTAGTCGATTATTTGTTTACTTTTAACTTGATCTTTAAATTGATTGATAAATGCGGATGTTGGTCCCAAATCAATCAAAAACTTAATTGCCACTACAAATATTTTAATTGAATTTAATTTTTTTTCTATGCATTTGTTGAAATATTTGTCGTTCATTCAATTTCATTTGCTAAAACAAGTTCAATTTCCATAATATGTGAGAGTTATTGAATTTACGGCGATATTTATCTTTGTAAGATGTATAAGCTTTCAATGCATCTCTAAGAGCCATTATTACAACTTGCCTATAAAGTGTCCGATAGTTAGAGGTAACTTTCATTAACGGAAATAATAAAGTGACCTTTACACGCTTTTCGTTATAACAACTTACTTTTAAAAGCTATATTTTTTAAAATACGGCAATACCAGAACAAGAACAGATTATTTTTGGCATTAAATTTTTTTAAAAGACACCAAGTGGCAACAACACGCATGCTAACATAAATAAATAAACAAAAAATGTTATAAATTGTGCACTTAAAAAATTTAACAAGAAAGAAATGTGTTCTACTTTCCATTTTATTGAATTCATTTTATTTTATTCTTTCTGGACAAAATAAGCAAAATATTTTTGTTAATTATTTAACAAACAAAAAATATGTCAGCCTCAATAAAACATGGTAAGCTCAAAACTTTAAACCTCACGTTAAAAGTTAAAGGTAAGGCAATCTTCCCAAAAGGTCACTTTTAGGTTAAAGTTTAGTTGTAATAATCAAAAGCAATTTATCTGTCCGAAAACATCCTGCCTTTAACTAAAGGCAAATTGTAATAATGGACCTAAGAGTTATAGACTTTGGCCTGACAGCTTCATTGGTTCAACAATTTTAAAAATTGACGAAAACCAGGCCATTACTGTCAACTTTAATTGCTTTATATCGATGGTTATAAAAATTTTACGACCGTATTTAAATGATGCCAAATGCATGTGATTTCATAAAGACAGTTCTTAGTGCACATTCATTAGGAAAAACCGATTTGGGCCTCCTTCTATAAAGTTTTTTTCTTGTAAGAGTAATACGAAAAACAAAAATGTTTGTATATCGATGTCATAAAAAATTCTTATTAATTTCATGTGAATGATGAAACATGGCGAAATATTTTAAAGGATTGGTATTTTAAATAAATTTAGAATTTTGGTTACGACATTTTATTAAAATTAAAAAAAAACTCTTAAGTAAAGACTCTTTACTTGCATACAAATCGCTTCATTCATTTATTCACTTACTATCTTACTTGGCTTGAAGACAAAGCAAAGTTTAAAACGCAACCTACTCTTATCGAAATAATAGACAAAAAAAAAAAACAATTTAATATTCAAATATATGTTACGGCCGTTCAATAAATAAATTTATGACACCTTTTTCTGTTTTTTGATCGCGCAATTGTTAAAAAAGATCATTAATGGGAGCGATACTGCGACTACAATGGAAATGTTGCACATAAAGGCATGTCGCATGCATGTTAAGCAAGTGGAACACAGTCATAGGTCGTAGATAAGATTTGAACATTGAATGGAAATTATTTAAAAAAAAAAATTATTGTTACGCAATAGTATTATTTCTAGAGCAAAACAAAGAAAAATTGTTTTTCTTTTTGGGGTAAACCAAATTACGCAAAACATTACGGGATCTTAAATTGATGTGGGCGACATAATTTCATAATTTAATCATTTAGCAGTGACTGTTACTATGTTTAACGTTATGTTAGGACGTGCGGTCCTATTTGCAAATAAAGTTATTTGCAGTATACTTAACTCACTGTTTATAAGTATGTAAAAGTACTTGGAAACAAATTCGCTGTCAGAAAATTGTATGGTAACACCAAAAAATTATAATATTGTTTACAAAAATGTATGAAAAATATTCAATTTGAAAATTATTTTATTTTAATATTTAAACTTTTTTTTACAAAATAACTTTTTTTTTAATTGTTCAATTGTTCCGCCATATTTTTATAAGCCTACAGGTTGAAAACAATAAAAACATTTAAAATATAAACAAGTGGCAACACTTTACACTTTTATTTGCAAATAGTGTCGTTATTCACGACTTGTTATCGTTAGTTAGTAGGTTGCAATTATATGGCAACGTTTTTTACACTTATTTGTAAATAAGTCGGACGTATAATCGTAGTATGTAAGTTCCGTTCCTTTTTTTGCTTTCAATGCGAAGTGAATTCTTTGAAAATATAAGACTGCAGTTTCAATGAACTGGGTTATGAATTGCTTACTCATCTACTCTTTTCTACGGATTTAGTTCAGAGTACTAATTTCTTGTTTCCAAACCTGAAGAAATGTTGCATCAACAACAGTTTGACTTCACTGATAAAATAGTTTTACAAATAAATATATTTAATGCTCGTACACCTCCTTTTTTGGTATACATACATACATACATACATACATACATACATACATAACTGGCCATTACAACCCTGTGTCAGGATTACGGGTTAGCTTCTCGCAACACTCATATTGTGTGTGTACATTTTTTTATCTATGAGTACCGCGACCTACAGTTTAAAATCGACTCCGAACGACATATTTGGCAATCAATTACTCTCAGAACTTTTGCCAGAAGACTGCTGAGAGGTAGTCGCCGAAAGAAATAATTTTTTTATATTTCTTTTTTTCAAGATGTCAGAGCTGAGATTTGAACCCAGCGCTATCGTCTTAATAATCCAACACAATAACCACTAGACCATGGTATGAACAAACTACTTAATTGGAGAATCGTTAGACAAGGCGTGTATAGCTTAAAAGGGAAAACGATGAAAAATAATATATTTTATATTGAAAAACCTGTCCTTGTCCTCATATTGGTAAAATTGGTAAAATGTCTAAGACAATTGCGATGAAAAAATTTAGATGAGAACTTTTACGGTAACATCCGACCGCCTATAAAATGTTGCTTTTATGTATGTTTGTATACTGATATTTGATGCATTTGGCATGATATTGATAAAGTAAAACCCTGTTTCTGTTCATGCCATGTTGACATGTAAAGTTTTATTGTTTAAAACGAGTTTAGGGAAGGGTTCACGTATAGTTGTTACAGATGACAGAGTGCAACCTTAAAAATTCTTTTAGGTAATTCAACCTCAGTTAGTCCGTAACTGATTTGCTTCAGTCAGGCTGTAAAAGAAATATATGATGGTAGATAGAAATTTGGAGATACTGTGGAAATAATCAAACAATTGTACAATATGAATCCCCCAAGCATAAGTCCCTAACAAGTTTTTCTTTTTATAAAAACACAGTGCTTAAGATATCAGGCTTTAACGGAACAATCTGTAGCCGTTTATATTCCAACCAAGGATCTCTCACCAAGAAATACACGCACTTGACAGTTTATTGTGGCGTCGACTTATATATTTATGTGAGTTATTAAAAAAAATCCACATTTAAATCATTCGAACAAAAAAAAAGAATATAAAAAAACATGCAATCCTTAAAATATTGTCTTGAAAGAACATGAAAAAGGAAAGTACTCTTGAAATCATTTTATTTGTTTCTCTTATGGTTTTTTTTGCTGAATTATTTGTACTGTTAATAGCTGGAGTCTAAGAATTTTAATTCTTTTCGTATTTTTAAAGCAATCAAGTGCACAACGTAAGAAATACATAAAATTTTCCTTTTAAAATGCAAGAAAAAACACACAAAAAACGAAATAAAAACAGCCATTTAACGCAGAGATGTGTAGTATGAATGAAACGTTGGTAACGGGGTAACTGTAAATTAAAATTTTAAAAAATTTATTCTTTTATATGTATTTGTATTGGCAAAGTGCCTATAAATATTACACACACACACACACATAGAAACACGCTTAATTACAATGAAGTCTTTGCCTTTTTCAGCCATCTCTTGTTCGAGTGACAGTAATTTTCAAAAGTTAGTCTTTCACACACACACACACACACACACACACATTAAAAACACGGACACAAATTGCCTTAAAAAGGAATGAAAGCAAAACGGAAAACAGGACAAAAGTTCATTTAAATCTGCTGCACTGGAGAGAAAATATTTTTATCTTTTATTTTTTGGATTTTCTGTTTATTTTTTTAGGTTTTCTTGTTTAAATAAAACACTCTTTCCATCTCTCTTACTCAGTTTACATTGTTAATTTTCGATTGTATTCTGTTGTTGTCTTACTATCACAACAGTTGCATGCCTTTAGCAATCGATAGTGAATTTTAAATAAATGTTTCCATTTTTGTTTCTTTCTTCTTTAATTTCCTATTCCTGTATTCGTTTCCTTTGCAACACATACGCTCGTTTAAGTTTTAACTGGAGATAAGTGACCGTAATGACCTAAAATTTCAGTTTCTATTTTAAAACGAAATGAAAGAAAGTCTCATACGACTTTAATGACATAATTTTGTGTGTTTTCTTTTTGTTTTTATTTTTATATTTTTGCAAATCGTACTCTTCATTTGGAATAATGAGAATAAAGTTGGAGACACAAAATATAATTTCGTTTTTAATTAATCAATCTTAATCCTAATAAACCCGCCAAACCCTAGGCTTGTCCGCATAGCTGGTGTGTCTTATAGAAATTATCTTGCACGGGATACGTAACTTCTTCAGTTTATTCCACTTCAATAGAGCCGTAAGCCTTTTCATACTACACAAAAAGTATATATAAGTGAGACTGTATTTAAACTGACTGTTGTATAATCAAATAATACACAGTTTTTCTTTTTTGAAACCCACAGAACATTATCTTTCAGTCAAAGAAAATATTCATAAAAATCTTCTTTACAGCAAACAATATGACTATTCCTCGCTAATAGTTACAATTGGTTTTATTTATTTTCTTAGGAGGATCCAAGAGTATGCCCGCTATCACTGAGCCGAGAACGCTTTCATTATGCATATTTGAAGAAATTCTGGGTTCGCCTTAAGAATATTTTTTAGAGTCACAATGGCATCAATTATATTTCTTTTAGACGATTGATAGCTTGTAATAGAAAGTATATTCTCAATATCATCATAATGCCACACCCACAAACTATTAACTGTTGGTGAGTAATTGGACGTCCATGTTCCTTGGAGCAACGCAAAATTCTCACATATATGTGAAGGTTATTGAAAACTTTATCACTTAGAGGTATATGACTGAGAGGACTAGATGTTATTTGAAACAAAGTAAAAGTATTGAAAACAGAAACAAACAAAATATGTTCTTTGATATTCTCTAACATCTCATTTAGTTTTAATTGCTTTAGTAAGGAACTTGAGTTGTGGCATTAATTATCGCATGCATTACCAGCAGCAGAACAACGGCATGTGTAACACAAAAAAATGTTCGTGTGCACAGATTTTTGCTAATGGCCAAAACACTTTGAGGTAGGAAGTGCCAAAAAAAATTAAAAAACGTGGTTAATGCAATCACTGTTTTTGTGATCTTGAATAAATGATAAAGGATTCTATTTGGCTTCTCTGCAACAGGGTGCAATAGTAAATATGTATAAAAAAAAGTTTAACAATTTAAATACAATTTAAAATATTAACAAATAAAAACATTTTTGTATTTTAACTCTGTGTTTGTTCCATAAATTTTTAAATTGTAAATGAAGTTTTCAGAACCACTCTTGACACCCTCTATGTCATCTAAATTGTGCATAAATGTGTTTTTTCTTTTTTTTTTTTGTCATAATGTTTTGGTTAAAAGCATCCTGCTGTTTCACGTGTTACTTTTGAAAATTCAATTCCAATTTCAATTTCAGTTTTAGTTTTTATTTCCATTACCCAACAGTTTTTGTTTAATATGAGTGAAATAGACCAAAATTTCCCATGGTAACATGTCATATAGTGGGTTTTAATTTTTTTTTCTGTCTTAACATTATAAAGGATTTTATTAAAAACGATAAAAATCAAATTTTCTTACCTTTAGATTCTGTTTTGTTTTTTTGGTGCTGCATTAGTGCTTGTAATTGCTAAAAAAAAAGATAAAATTTCTGTGAATTGTGTTTTTATTTCAATTTTCAACTGAACTTTGTATGTAAACCTATCTTTTGGGATTTTTTATTATACAAATGTAATTAAAACTTTAAAAGTCATAGTATTAACTTATTTAAAACCAATTAGTAATAAATTATAAAATATACAGTGGGCAACAAAAAATAGTTTACAATATAGCTGTAAAATAGATAATTCCAATTCCAATACGAGTTCAGTTTGATAGTTTTGTAACATTAAAATAACTTTTAAGGCAACACGGTTACTTTATAACTGTTTTTGTTTTTTCCCAGCATTCCTTAAACACTTGGAACTCCATTTTGTTTAGAGCTAGAGACATACGGCTTGTGATATGGCCATAGAATTAAGTTGAGTAAGAAAGTAGCATGGCCTTTCGAGCGAGTGTACTATATAATTAAAAATTATAATTGTAATGAAATTGGAGTAGTTTGGAAACAGCTCGTTTGGAATATATGATATAAGTTTACCGAAAGAGTGTCATCTAATGGAGTTGTACTATACCGTTGGTCTATCCAATAATGTAATAAAATCTGTAAGCCTCGGTCAGATTATGTGGGGCACTCTTCTAGAAGGATAAGATCCCATATATATAAATACAAAAAACCCTCTTTCAAAGTTTTAGCCCAGGTTCTCACAGCACCCATATTGTGTGGTTAATTTTTATATATGAGTACCGCTACCTACAATTTAAAGTCGACTCCAAACGACAGCCGTGAGAGGCTTGTTCATGGCATTCAGTTACTCTCGGAGCTGCTAAGAGGTAGTCGCCGAAAGAAATATTTTTTTTTATATTTGAACCCGGAGCTCTTGGATTAGTAAGCCAGCACACTACATACTAGACCACGACGACTACAAGATAATATCATACTTAGACAATTAGACATTAGTTCTTTTTTTAGTACCACTAGTGTCGTCCCCAAATTAGAGCTTAAGAAACTCTGTCGTTGCAACGCAAATACAAACGCTTTTGCTATGTCCCAGAACCCATATAAGAGGTGCATTCGACTAATCCGAAATCGGCGCCAAGAAATTCACAACCTTCATGAATTACTTTAGACGTCGAGATGAAAGAATTTATCGGGATATTTCCAGGGAATATTGTCCTAATCAACAACCACTGTACAGCCTTAAATACGGCCATGATTTCCGCCCGAAATACACTGCAGTGGTCAGCCAGTTGTAAACCCCTTGCTGAAGGGCTGAAAGGCCTAAACTTGTGGTAGTTAAGTTGAAGACAGTTAAATCTGGGGCTAATTTAGAATACAAATATGCATATTATTCTTAGGAATCGTAAAAAATTCGTCGTAGTGATTCCAAAAAGCGACTTAATGTCCAACAGAACATTTGTATTAAACAATGTTCTTGACGTATAAACTGATGTCTCCAGTTTTATGGTTAACTAGCAAACCCGGCGAACTCCGTTTCGCCACCAGATGGCTACGTTTTATGTAACATTTCGTTTGGTGATTAAAAGATAAAGAAAAAATTTTTTTTTGTTTTATATATGAAAAGGAAAAATTATATTCCATTTCACAACAGTAATGAATTCATTTCGATTACAAAAATGAAAAAAAAAATTGATCACACCTTTCCTGGGGCTCGAACCCGAGCCTTCAGCATCTAATGAAGTGTTACTTAGTTGAACTTCTCTAAATAAATGAAAGTGAATCCAAAGTAAATACTGAATCGAAGCGTTATATATTTTTGGTAAACCACATTTTTTGTTTTTTGGTCTGACGTTAACACAAACAAAGTGAATGGTTTCCCAACTCGTGAACACGCAACGTATAGCTGCCATGTGAAAAACAATGATTTTCTAAATTTATCCCGCAAAAACTAAGTGATTGGCCTTGCGACTTGTTAATTGTCATTGCGAACGAAAGGCGAACTGGAAATTGCAATCGTTTTGTTTCTATGTATCAGAGATGGCGCTGTATGTGAAAAAAGATTTTCCCGCTTTTCTGTTAAAATGTTTCCTGAATTTTCTTTGCTATAAACCTCATGGAGCCCGAACGAATGCAAAACCGTGGAAATCGGTTCATGCGTTCTGGAGTTATAGCGTCAGGAAGGAAAACCCGACTTATTTTTATATAGTAGAAGATTAATTAATTCTTAATTCATTTTCCTAACATTCTTAACTGATAACACTGTGCTAATACAGAAAATAATTGCAACGCTATCTAATAAAACAGCTCATTAATCAATTACTTCATATACTATCACTCATTCCTATAAAGATAATTAATTGTCATATCCGTTGATTTCATTTTAATATTTAAGCCTTTCAAAAAATTACTACTTGAATAAAGAAATATTATTAATAAATTAACATGTTAAAAATGTTCATAATCGCTGTTGTTAACCGACAACGACAACTCAAATGCCAAATTAATCATTAATCAACCCAAAATTACTCAGAATCATGTCACTGTAATTATTAAGACATGCGTTTAATTTCTTAAATTAAAAGTTTACAAAAAATAAAAACAAAAAAAAAAACAAAAAATTTGAAAAGGAGTTCATGAAATTACACTGTAATTAAAACTTTAACAAGCTTTTTGTTTTGTATGGGTGTGTGTTGTGTTTTTATTTTATTTAAACGCACTTTAACTGGGTGATATATTTGTAATTTGTCTTTTAAGATAAACAGCACGCAAAAGTAATAAAAAAATTAAAATGCTGCAAATGCAATCATAACGAGCGTACCCTTGCCTCCCCACCCGTCTCATGAAAAAAAAGAAAAAAACAAAACTTTAAAACCCATGAAACCATAAATCTGCAGACCAATGAAAGAAAAAACAAAATATGATAAAGAAAACCTTGAAATATGCTTTGCTTTATGGTTTTTATACGATTCGTATGTGACCAGCATGTCCTGCTTATATGGAATAGAATGTAACGATTAAAGTATGCTTGAGATTGTTAGTTTTAAAACCTCGACAAAAGTAACAAGAATAACATCAATGCTGTTTGCGGCCCGATTATGCCAATGTGTTTGGTAATACGTTGACACTAATAGGAGGAATATACCGATTAACCTTGTCGATGCTACAAGAATAGAATAAAACTTAAAACAATTTTAAGGTTTAATCTAATATTTGTGTAAAGTGACACTGTAATAAATACTTACGAGTATATATCACTTATTATGAAAATATTTCGAATTGTATTTTATTGGGTTGCAATTACAGAGTTGTTTGTAGATTAGGATGTTCTATAGGGTTTTTGATTGGTGTGGTTTTTTTTAGAAGGAAATGCACTCTATTGTTTATGCTCGCCATTGCTGTGGTCTTACAGAGAGATATATGTGAAGTTCTCATATGATGGAAGTATAACAGTTATCTGCTTGTGTTCGTTTTGCTAAGAAAGAAGTGTTCTAAAATATGAAATTCAGTTCTTAGAAATACTTAATGAAAAAAATTTTTTTTGAGGCCAATACTCAGGGGTAAACCCCTACTAAATGCTGTGCATTGTATTGGATTTTTTTGAAAAGGACAGTACAGTTATTAAGCGCCTTAAGCTATATTTACACCACCTAAGTTCTCATCTGATTATAACAGATTATAACAGTTACAACTCAGACGGTAACAATTTTGAAAATAGAAAATATTCTATTTTCAACTGAGCTCAAGCAAAAACAATAAAAATTAAATTAGATTTGTAATTAAACTATCTGAGTCTATCTGAGTGCGCCTCTGATGAGAAACTTAGGTAGTGTAAATACCTAAGCTTTAGAAATGCGACAAATTGCTGTGAATTTATCATTCAAAGGCCAGTGTTATACATTCACCCTTGAATGATCAACAGTAATTGCCTTATCGTTACATGTTAATTGTGTGGTGAGTGCCTTCGCTAAGTAGGTTCAGATGTTATCTGCTACTTCCTAATAGGTGGCGCTTTTCTCCTGATCATTCGTTTTTTTTTTTTTTTTGTTGACATTGGTTAAGGTGGAATAGAGTGGAATGTAAGGGAGCGGTTTCTTTGTAGATTATCTTCTTGGAGGGAGAGGAGGGAATCTCTTGTTATTAAATTATAATTTTGAATAACCCGTAAACTAACATTTTCATGTTTCATCTTTGCTGGAATTTGAACCTGGTTCGTTGGACTTTTGTGTTATGATTTGACTTGGCAAAGAATGTAGTGTTGACTGGAGGATTCATATATAGACGAAATCTGTCGTTTTCATCGCTCATTCTTATGACACTGCTTGAACGCGGGCCTTAAGCAATTTCCTTAAATAAAGTAACACGAAGAGCTCATCTGTTATGCACTAAGAATGGTGTGGCCTCTTTCTGACAATTTTAGAATGGGTTTTCTGTTATCTGGTGTCTACTGTTATTGGACATTTTCATTTTTAAGGCCCCCCGTTATGATGGATCACTCCTTCAAGAACTTCTCTCATAATTATATTGATGTGATGGAGAGTGAGAAAATGCTATTTTGAAAATGGTTAAACACTTTTTATGACCATGACGACTAGTTCATATAACACATCTAAACCATAGTTAACCAAAACTCTCAATAAATGAAATGCGTCGGTAGCACAATTGTATACAGAAAGTGAAGATTTGGATTACATTGATCTAAACTTCCAAATTGTTTCGTATTAAGTTTTCTTAAAGACAGCGCTGTAAAAGAGATTATAGATGAGTAATGTAAATATTGAGAAAGTGCACGCTCTTAATAAGAAACAACTGTGATGTTTGCAAACTTTTATTGAGCAAGTGCTGCACTCCATATCGGTAGCCTCTCGCTTCTATGAAAATACTTTAACGGTAACTGTAATACATTACAGTCTTAGACAAATCTATGAATCAAACAATTAATTACATGCTTATAATCTGTTCGTGTTAAGAAAAAAAAAATATTTTAAAAGGCCTGTGAAAACAAGAATTGTAACTTTAAATCTTTGTTGATTAAAGAGAGAATGAAAGAATTGTCTTATTATTCGCCTCTAAAGTTTGATATGAAAAGCCACATGGCCAGCCTTCCCATAAACGCTTATATGGGTTTAACCCTCAAAGCAAACATTTTGTTTGCCAGTTAATATTTTTCATATTTATGACTCGTTAAATACATATATCTTATACTTATACTCTGATTCATTATGTTAACCAGATTGATACTCATTTGTCCAATACATATTTTTTTCATAATTTTTTTTTTTCTTCAAGTGATTATACATTTTGGTTTGTCACAACAGTTTAAATATATTTTTGCTTTCACATTTCCGAAAGTTGTTGCAATTGTTCATATTGTAACATGTCACATGTTATGGTTTCAGTTGTTTTTATGAATTCCTTTTTTTTTATTTTAATTTTAAAGTTTATTTAATGCATTTACGAGTATTAAGAAAAAATATTTCTTTTTTTTCTATTTCTATTGCTACGACACCAAAAATTTAAGAGTCTTAAATCAATCAACGTTTTAGATTTTCTATGGGGTTGTCTTAAAAAGCCCAAATAAAATATTTAACAACAAATATTGTTGCATATCAAAAATTCATATAAATTGTGCTTTAAAACCGTCTAGTCGATTTGAGTTTTTTTTGTAGTAATTTTTTTTTTGTTTGTTTTGTTTTTTTTTGTTGAAAATATTAACACAGTTTTAGGAATTTAAATTGTTCAAACACACAAAGTAATCTATTGTAGGCCTATTGAAATTGATACGCATGCGCGTGGTTATGAATGTTGCAGATTTTTTCTTCGATTGTGATACTTAACTAAGTGTACAGTGAGTGCAAATTGTAAACACTTTAGCATAATGAAAATAATTATTTTGATGTTTAATACGGGAAGTAACAAAAATAAATTTATGATACACTTTTTTTAAAATAACTTTAAATAAAAAATAAATATGTATTTAAGCGAAATAATAATGAATTGTTCTACTAAAAAGATTACAAAAAATTATAAATTTTTATAATAAATAAACTCGCTCAAATGGGGTGGCGTAGTGTAGTGGTTAGAGCGCTGGCTTACAACACAAAGTATCCCAGGTTCGAGTCCCAGCACTGCAGTATATGAGAAAACACAAAATTTGTGCGACATTTCGTTTTTAAATTAAATTAAAATATATATAAGATGTTCCCCAACCTCCAAAAAGTTCATTCCAAAGAATACCACCTCCTAACATTCCACTCTAACCACCTTTGTGCTATCAAATGAAATGAAGTCAGAAATCGTCACCTACTGGATAAACAGGCAGAACTAAAAAGCAAGGATAAAAACCTATGAACAACACCTAAGCAAAGATTCTCACGACTTCACAATAAACAAAAATTAACATCAACAGATGGGAAAATTCCTGTTGATCATTACAAGGGTGAAGGTATAACACTGGCCTTTGAGTGATCAATCGACAGCAACTATATCATAAAACAATTCAATACAATGCCTCCTGAGTATTGGTCTTATAAAAAAATACAAAATGCAAAATACCACATAATATGATGTAAAAAATTACCTATTGCTGAATTCATTCATACGCTACGCATACGCTACACCACCACATTTGTAATGCTTCTAGTTTCTTAAAATTTCTTTACAGTTTTGCTATTTCCTTGCACAAAAGAAAAGAGTATGACGACCATAATCAGCCCGTAATACATGAAAAGTGGGCATATTTGAATCAAATTTAAATTTTAATTTTCAATAAATTTCACAGGTTCTTTTGTTTTTACTCGATCTATAGTCTAAAATTGCCAATTTTTAATTGAATAAATAACACTTTAAAGAATAGACATTGAACAGTTTACAACCATTAAGGAACGGTGTGGTTTTAAAACTACTTCTAAATTTCTCTTCTACAGATTGCTGACTTTATAGCGAATAGGAGTTAATGGAAAACTTATCGGTCTTTCTAAGGGATCAGTGTTGCAGATATCAAGATGAAAAATACTTTGTCAGTTTAATTAAGGTGTGTAGCGGATAGCGCTTTTCATCTATTGTAGTTACAGCATTGGAAAATTAACTGCCTAAACTAGAAGCAGTGCTCTCATATAATTACCGATCCAAGTTAAAGCACAGTATAATAGTGGAAAGAGTCAGCAGACGTAAATTTGGCAAATCAATCTCAATTACAGTTTATTGGAGAAATTTTTAGAAAGAAATTTATAATATCGAAACATATGCAAGGACGTACATTTAATCGTAATTGAAAGAGGGTAGCCCATATCAGCATACTATATCACTAGTCAGTAGGCGGTAAAAGTCCTTCAATCGGCAATGATCAATTCAAAGGCGCCATTCGAGTGTCTTGGCCTTTTTAGGTCATTAACAAACTTTAATATCGATACATTAAGTTGGCTGAATGGCCATTAAAAATGTTGAAAACTTAAGTAACAGCTCCCGTTACACTATATGCCACCGTAACCTTTGACAATGATAAACGAATGATCAGAAGAAAAGCGCCATCTATTGGGAAGTAGCAGATAACAGCTAAAAAAAACCTACTATGCGAAGGCACTCACCGCAATCAATATGCAGCAATATAGCAATTGCTGTTGATCATTCAAAACTGAAGGTATAACACTGGTCTTTGAATGATAAATTCACAGCAATTTGTCTTATTCCTAAGGCGCTTAATATATGTTTAAGAAAAACAAAATATATATTCTGATGTCATAATGTCCTTTCCACAAAAATTCCAATACAATGCACAGCATTTAGTAGATGTTTACTCCTGAGTATTGGTCTCAATAAAAAAAGCCTTTATTGACATTTTTATATGAAAAAATTTTCTGCATATTGTCATAACTATGCTGGCTAATGTTAAGCTAAAAAATGTTGACTCCTTTCTGTAAGTAAGGAATTTGCTGGTTTTATGAGTGTACTTAATCGCCTACAGAGTGATGCTTTTTCGATGTTGTCATACTTTTTACATATACTGCTTAAAATACTGCGTGACTGTATGTGTGTTTTATGTTTTAAATTCTTAACTACACACTTTTCATTTTTAAAAATTAAAAAAAAAATATTAATAATAATAATAATATTTTATGTTGTTGTTGTTTATCGTTTTTTTGGCAAATTTAAGGTGTGCACACTTAGACTTGCATTTTCATGTATGATTTCAAATTCATATTCATTTTAGTACTTGTACTTGCAAAATCAATTGAAGGCTGTAATTAAAGTTCATAAATTTAAAATGAATCGATTTTATTTTTTAAATAAAAAAATTACAAAAAATTTAAATATTTATTATTTGGCATTAATTGGGCGTTAGTTAAACTGAGTGTGTGTATTTGCTTATAAAGTACACATTTAATTAAAACAAATTTTTCCAATTTTTTTTTTTTCATTTGTTTTTTCTTCAAAGTTTTCTTTAAAATTTTAATTACATTTTCTAAGTTTTGCATGAAAAAAGCAAAAATTATTCAAAAAAATTCTCACAATGCTACAGTATACCACACCCCACATGTAAAACAAAAATAATCATGGACTTTAAAAAGACTGACAGACAGACATTATAATTCATTTTTTTTAATTTTTAATGACTTTTTAAAAGCAAGTAATTTCATACATCGTAACTTTACAGAGAAAAAATAAAAAAGAATAAATAATTATACAAAACTTTAATCCTATTAATTTATTTCAAAACTTTGAAAGTATAAGTATATTATTTTAAAATATAAACAATTTGTTTTTTTTACAATGGACTTTCAAATTTTATAAGTCTTTTTTTTTCTTATTTTGCTCTCCGGAAACTGATATTTTTTTATTTCAGCTGTAAATACAATTTTACAATTCCTATCAATTGAAAACCGAACGAATTTGCACTGTTTTTTCTTATTAACTAAAAGCTAAAATGTCAAAATTTTTATATGTTTATTTAAAGGCTCTCATGTCAGTTGGTTTCGCAGTATTTTAACTACTATATAGAAATACCACCATCTGTGCTTGATTTATGTAAACGCTGGCAACTGCTGTATGCGCCAAATAGAGGCTGTAAACCGTGTCTAGAGAGCTTATAATACCAAATTCAATTTATTAAGCCGATTATCTAAGTCGCCGTAGTCTAATGGTTAGTGTGTTGGCTTACTAATGCTAGAGCATCGGGTTCAAACCCCAGCTCTGACATCTTAAAAAAGGAAATATTTCTTTCGGCTACTATCTCTTAGTTGTCTTCTGACAAAAGCTCCGAGAGTAACTGATTGCCATGAATAAGCTTCTCAAGTTTGTCGTTCGGAGTCGACGTTAAACTGTAAGTGGTACTCATAGATAACAAATGACGTATCATTATGGATGCTGTGAGAAACTAGACCGTAACCCAGAAACAGGGTTTTAATGGACAATTATGTATGTATAGGGTGATTTTTTTTAGAGGTATAGAGCTTCGAATTGAAATAAAACACAAGAAAATCATTTTAATGTCCATCAATTTGGCTTTATTGGAAGGATAATTTTATGCCATTAATGTTTAAATATGATTTCGGGCATGTGGCCGCCGCGGCTAGCTCGAACAAAGCCAATTCTACAGGTCCAATTTTCAACCACTTTTTCGAGCATATGGGGCCGTATGTTGGCAATAACGCCACGAATGTTGGCTTCCAAGTCCCCTAACGTTTCTGGTTTGTTGGCGTAGACGAGCGACTTCACATATCCCCAAAGAAAATAATCCAATGCTGTCAAATCACACGATCTTGGTGGCCAATTGACAGGTCCATTCCGCGAAATTATGCGCTCATCGAATGTTTCCTTCAATAAATCGATTGTGACGTGCGCTGTGTGGCATGTAGCGCCGTCTTGTTGGAACCACAACTCATCCACATTAATGCCATCCAATTTGGGAACAAAATAGTCGGTTATCATGGCTCTATACCGGTCTCCATTAACGGTAACTGACTCTCCAGCATTATTTCGAAGAAGTATGGCCCAATGACTCCACCAGCCCATAGAGCACACCAAACAGTCAGTTTTTGTGGATGTAATGGCGTCTCAAGGGTCTCATGTGGATTCTCTTCACTCCAAATGCGGCAATTTTGCTTGTTGACGTAGCCATTCAACCAAAAATGAGCCTCATCACTGAACAAAATTTTGCGATGAAAATCAGCATCGAGATCAATCTCATTTTCGGCCCATACACCAAAATCACGACGCATTACATGGTCTCGCGGCTTTAATTCTTGCACAAGCTGGATCTTGTAAGGTCGCAAGCCAAGATCTTTGCGCAAAATCTTCCATAAAGTTGATGGACAAAGCTCCAATTGCTGTGCACGGTGGCGAATCGATTCTTTCGGGTTCTCTTCAACATTTTGCTCTACAGCGGCAATTGTTTCTTCGGTGCGCACTGTTCGACGTCTGTGCGGATGCGTATTATCACATAGAGTAAACGTAGTGCGAAAACGATCCATGGTTAACCGAATTAATTGCTCTGATGGACGATTATGTCGACCATAAAATGGACGGAGCTTGCGGTAAACTTCGCGAACTGAACCATTATTTTCGAAATAAATTTGCACGATTTACAAGCGTTGTTCTTTTGTCAACCTGTTCATGATTAAATGGCAAACCAAACTAAATATTAATCACTTGACAGCTGACAAAATGGCCGCCAGTTAAAAAAGTGATGCCAACTTAAAGTTCTATACCTCAATAAAAAACACCCTATATATATGTAGTACTTGAATTGCACTATCGTTCATCAAACACTCAAAATGGCTTTAAATTTAATCAGAAAACAAATCTCCAAACATGAGTGAACCACGCTACAGAAATGATAAACGAAGTTAAAAAAATCCACTTTTGCCTTTTGCTTCTTATTGCAGTCTAACTAAGTAAATTTGCATAATTATGAAGCAGTAACAACTGCAATAAAACTATAAAAATATTTAATTAGAGATCTTTTGTAATTTATTTCATATTTACCTGCAAAGAATTATAAAAATTACAGACTAACCATACATACATACATAACTCGCCTTTACAACCCTGTGTCAGGATTACGGCCTAGCTTTTCGCAGCACTCATGTTGTGTGTGTCAATTTTATCCATGAGTACAGGGACCTACAGTTTAATGTCGACTCCGAGCGACAGACTTGAGAAGCTTGTTCATGGCAATTAGTTACTCTCAGAGCTTTTTCCAGACTAACCACCATATGCAAAAAAAAAATAGATAAATTAAGTCCTTATTTGCCTTACAAATTTTGAATTAAAGTCAACTTTATTTATTTTTGTTTTGCATAAAACTCAAAACCGTTTGGACAAAGCCTGCCGGCTGCTGTTAATAAAATATATTTATTTTGTGATAAAATAAAAATATATACTTATTTATTAATATAAAGAAATGAAAATTAATTGATATTTTTAAAATAGTTTGATTTAAATTCATCAATTGAAGTTGCTGAATTTTAAACTGCAAAATTAAGTAAAAGGAAACCGAGTAATGATAACAAATAAATACAGCTGCACTTATTATTTTGACCCTATGTGTACATTTGTATATAATATTGAAGAGCTAGTTTAATGTGTGGTCAAAACAATTTTAGCTCAGAGTCTATATTACAGGCTTTTAGAAATTAATTTAATTCTAAAGATTAAAGTTTGTTGGTTTTAAGCTAAAGACACATTAAAAAATGATTTTTTATTAAAGTATTCAATTATTTTAACAGTTGCAAGTGGCATT
Source organism: Metopia argyrocephala (assembly GCA_963576795.1). Lineage (NCBI taxonomy): Eukaryota > Metazoa > Arthropoda > Insecta > Diptera > Sarcophagidae > Metopia > Metopia argyrocephala. Next base: position 6,327,690 of record OY756208.1, read on the forward strand.
ATAACAATTATAAAAAAAATTAATGTGATTAATTTATCAAAAAAAAAAAAAAATATGCGACAGCTCACTTCTCAGATTAATACGTAATCAATAAATTAATAATGTGTGTGTATTAAGCTTTTAATTATGGTTTTGTAATTATTAAACAAATGACAGAAAAAAATTAAAATCAAAATCTAATTTTCAACCAATTTTAGCAAAAGCCTCTGGCCCCATACGATAATTATTAAATAAAATAAAATTCATTAAAACGCTCAAGAGAGTTTAATTGAAAGAAAAAAAAATCCTCTGGAAGCTGTATAAGAAAAAACACATCATTCACAATAGTAGGAAAAAAATAAATAAATTAAAACTATAGGCAGTAGTATAAGAGAAAAAAAAACGAATTTGAAAATTTTTCTTGTCTAATAAAAACCAAATCATGTTACAGCACAAAATGAAAACAAGTTTTTCTTTAAACATAAAAACCAACATGATCTTTGTTATAATGATTTAATTTTTTTTTACTTGTTGTTGCTTTTTTATGCCAAGTAGTTACGTTTAAGCCACATTTTATAAAGTGCAGCATTAGAAATAAGAAAAAAAAAATGTAGCAGGCTTATACCAGAGCTGTTTTAGCGTCTAAAAGTATAAATAAAGAGCCAGAATTTCATTAAAAGACAGTCTATTTAACGAACTCCAAATAAAACGGTGCCAATTAAATTGCTTTAAAAAAGTAAAAGAAAAAAAATATTTTTCTGTGAAAAATAAAATTAAATTTTCCAATAAAACAAAATACCTATAAAATACAAATAAAAATGGCTTTCAAGGTGCGTAAACTAGTGTGAAGAAAAATAATAAAAATACATTGTAAAGGATACTCCACCATTAACAATAAATTTTCTTTTTTTTCTGTTTCCTTTTTGTTTGTTAAGAAAAGGAAGGACAATTTATACGCAACAAATATAAGAAAAACAGAGAATAAAAAAAAAACCGCGAAAATTCATTGAAACAATTTTTTTTCGTTTGTTTTTATTGTGTGCATGGTGCATGTGTGTGTTTGTGTGGCTGGACATTAGCATGTTTCTGTGTGTGTTAAAAAATCCAAAACAAATAAAAAGTAACAGAAGAGAGGATTTTTAAATGAAATTCTTGTTGATTTTAATTAAAAGTGTTGTTTTTATTCAATTTTAATAAAACTTATTTTTGTTTTACGGTTTTAAGGCTAAGCAAAGGACAGTCAAAACAAATTTCAATTCCATAACAATACAGTCCTGCAGCAGTGTATCAGAGTTTTAAAATGGAAATATTTATCTTTTTTTATTTCAAACAATATTTAAAACTAAACCTGAACAAAAGTGCTAAGTGATGTATTTTAAGGCATTTAGCACTATAGTACAAACATGTGCAAATGACCATCATCGTTCTCTTTTTGTATGATGATGAGTAGGGCAACCAAAAATATGCATCTTTTTTTCTGAATGTTACTGACAAAACAACCAAAATATTAATTCATTTTAGGATAAACTAGGATGTTTAACACCTATTTGTTACGGCATATTTTGCATATTTCGTCATAAATGCATACTTTTGCATTTTTCAATTTTTTTTAAATTGTATGGCGTATTTTACAAATTTTTATATATGTTAAAAGAATGTACGTGTATAACCAAATTTTATTTTTTCAAAATAATGACTACATACTAGAAAGCAAAAAACAAATTAAATACAAAGCATAAAAACTTTACATTTAGGGGAATTAGCGTTTAAAAAAATTGCTTAATAATGAATTCTCAATTATAAATTACATATTTTTCAACGTTGTACCTATTGGAGAAAAATTGTCATAATTGCATGGTATAAAAAATTAAATTAAAAGTCGATTTTTAAATTAATTAAATTTTCGTAAGAATATGTAGAAAATCAAGCAATCTGTGTCAAACAGACTAAATAATTTACCGAGATTTAAAACTAAGAGGAATATTCTGTTTTGTAAAGTTTTCAATAAGACAGTGTCAGCAAAGAAAATATTTACCATAAATTAACACCTCGGAAGTCAAAAAAATATTGAGCTCAAAGCAAGAAATTATGCTAAGACCGGTTCCTTTCAAATTTGCACCGTTGATGTCGAAAAAAGTTTCTCGATGTACAAGAGCGTTTTACGACAAAGCTTCATGTTTCAAAATTTGAGCGATATGATATGATTGTTATTTATTGCAACAATAATTTAAATTAATTTTTTCCTCTTTTATTTTGTATTTTTGTCAGTCTGAATTTTTTGACATTTTTTTTTGTTAATTTTTGAATTAAAATAAATATATCGCTCATTTGCAAGAATAGTGGCATGACTAAAAAAACGATTCTGAGATAATGCATTTAAGCATTTTAATTTAGCCAAACTGATGGGAAAAGTACAAGACACTTCCGGTCGCCACTCAGTGAAAAAAAAGATATAAAAATAAAATTTTTAGATTTGTTTTATTTAAATTACAGCTAGTTTCATATTTCTAAAATATCAACTCAAAAAATGTGTTTTTTGAATTACTTATGTCGCTCTTCTCGCAAATGAGCCATATGTAAATATAAAGGAATTTTATTTTATCTGGTTGGTGGCTAATTGTTACTCTTCATGTTTTCAAATTTTTGAAGAAAATGTACGTAATTTTACATCAACATATGTACGTATTATGAGTTTTATAGAGCATAAAAGTATCTTTTCAATGCATATTTTAGGCGCTTAAAACTAATTTTATAGAGCATATTTTTGGTTGCCCTAATGATGTGTATTGGCAACGAAACTGTATTTACAATGAAATGAAATGTAAAAGTGTCATATCCACTTTTTTAAGTTTGCCTTCTCCTTTACTGTAGCCATTCTTATCAACTATGTAGCCATTTAGACCAAAGTTAGAAAAATCTGTTACCAGTTTTCAAGATATAGTCAATGTAAGTACTTTGTATGGTGCAACCATGATGTATGTATATATTTATGTATACAGACTATAGGTTCTTCCGGACACACAATGGGTTTTGTGTATAAATTTCTAGAAAATTGGTTGAGGCATTAAGCTGCCCATAAATTTCAGACATGCACATTACGTATAAGATATTCTTAAAAAAATTTTCAGGTTGAAATTTAAATATTATCAGCCAGCTGTCATTACTGTTATTTAATTATTTTCATTCTTCATACAATAAATACTCTTTTAATATTGAATGTAAGGAAATGGGTAGTTCCATGTTGCAGTATAATCTGCTGTAAATCTTCTTACGAATGAATAATGATATGAAAAATAGATTTGAACAGAAATTACTTATTTTTGCGTTTTCAAATTAATTTTTAATTAAATACTAATATAACTTTCAAAGGTTGTTTTGACATCTTTAAAATATTTTTAACTTAACTTTTTAACTTACCTCTTAATGTAGTGCTTCTCTTAAATAACAAATGTCTGTGCCAATTTCTTAGATAACTTTCGCACCCCATTAATATTGACAAGAATTTATTTATATAGCCAAGTCTTTATATCTTTAGCATTCATTCAATCTTTTATTCATCTTTTTTTTAATCCCACTATTTTAAAAACAACGTTTCAATATATTAGAAATAAAAATTACTTTTCTTTTCTCCATTATTTTGCCTTAACGTTTAATAAAAAAAGAAAGAAAAAAAAAAGTGTTTTAAAGTTTTGTGCTGAAACAATGGAGGTCATTTAAAAATATTTCATTTTGCAAAACTAACTTTTATTTATTTTTTCTCTTTGCAAAAGCTGCAAATAATGTTAAAATAATTACAAAACGAGGTCAATAAAATTGAAATTTAAATAAGAAATTATTTTCAAATATTATAAGAAAAGATTAACGTAAACGGAAATTATTTGATATCCTACTTGACAGACTAATGCAATATTTAAAATCTGAATCTAAAATATTTGTGTTTCTAGATTGTTAAATATGGTATTTTTTTATTAACTTTCTCTACTTAATATTATAATAATCTATTCATTTTCTAACAGATTTTTTAATGTGATAACTACAATATATGAGAAAACCCTTTTTGGTTCATAAAAAATGATACGATTAATACATAAAATATTGCATAAACATATCTCTAAATTTAAAAAATTGTACTAAAAATTAATAAAATTTAGTTTCATTATTCATTCATTCAAAAAGGAGGTAATATTTATCAGTTTTTTGACTTGTAAATCTATTGTACAGCTCTCAACTTAACTAGGATTTCTAATGTACCTTCCCCAGTTTCGTCGCTTTGACGAACTTTACCAACCTTGGCAAGTCAGTATCTTATATTTGATAATGAGCAAGGTGTCTCTTTCTACTCTTCTTTAATGCTGAACATTGACAACCTTCTAGTTATATCAAATATTTTTGAGAAACATCTAAAATTGTTAGCAGAATTGGACAGGCTCTAAAGAAGGCGAATTTGACAATAGGCTTGGCGAAATCTAAGTTTTGTTATCAACAGGTGAAATATTTTGGTTTTATAATAAACGGAAGTACTCTAAAAACAGACTTAGAAAAAAATAAGGCAATTAAGAAAATAAAAATCCTTAGAATCCAAGAGAAGTACGCAGATTTTTAGAAACCACCGTCTAGTACCGAAGGTTTTCAGAGATTTCTCCTCTATATCAGCACCTCTCACGGATGTTCTTAAAAAATCAAAAAAATTTGAAATGACAACACCAGATGGATGCATTTGAACAATTAAAAGCAGCATTAACATCAGCCCCTATTCTAAGGCATCCTGACTTTTCCAAGCGTTTTTACATCCAGTGTGAAGCATCTGACTACGGTATCGAAGTGGTGCTATACCAATTAAATAGTAAAGAAGAAGAGCACCCGATCGCATTTTATTCTCACAAACTAAACTAGTGCCAACGAAACTATAGCGTTATTGAAAAGCAGTACTTGGCAGCAGTTTAGAGTTGGCAAACAATCGATAGTACTATCGATAGTATCGATAGTTCTATTTTTATTAGACTATCGATGTAATTTTTTCGATAGCGATACTATCGTTAAATTTTGCATTTAATTGATGCAGATTTCTCGTGCTTAAAACCATCATCGCTTCTAGAATTGCAACAGGCCAGATTTTTTCAAGTCTTAACTCGCACTGTACATATTTTTAATTGCATCTTATTGATAGAAACAAGCAAGGAAAATCGTGATAAAGAAAGCAAAAATGCTGAGGTTGATATCGAAGCTATACAATTGAAAAAACTCGCAGAGGTAATTCAAAAGTTTGAAAATTTTTTCTAAGAACAAAAGATAAAGAAAATGCACAATGTGTGTGGTGTGCAAAAATTTACAATACTAGAGGTAACACATCAAACCTATTTGACAACCTAAAACGCGCCCGTCCATCTCATATACAACTGCCGAAACAATCACACATAATCAAATACTTTGTCAAAGAGTCTAAAACCTATAAAAGGGATTCAGAATGGAATCAACTACTACATACTTCTTTGATGACTTTGGTGGCCAATGATTTACAGCCATTCATTATAGTAAAGGATACATATTTCCGAGATTTTGTTAAATGCTTAAATCCCCGCTATATGTTGCCTTCAAGAAACACTCTAAAAAATGTGATGATGGTAAATTTGTTTAATACAACCAAGTGCAAATATGCACTATTACAACAGACTTTTCTTTTATTTAAGACCAATACTCAGGGGTAAACCCCTACAAAATGCAATGCATTGTATTGGAATATATAGATAGATCGATGTAAAGATATTAAGTGCCTTATGTCAATGGGAAAAATTGCTGTAAATTTGATCACTCAAAGGCCAGTGTTATACCTTCACCTCTGAATAATCAACAGCAATTGCCACATCTGGATGCTGGATGTGAATGGTGTGCGTCTCTTTTTTATATGTAGGTTAGCTGTTATCTTCCCAGGAGGTGACGCTGTACTCCTGATCATTCGTTTCGTGGTGGAATAGACAGGAAATGTCATGGAGCGGTTTCGTGGAGATAGACTTTTTGGAGGGGGGACCTGTTATTTTTTTAAATTATAATTGTTAAAAACCGCAAATTAATTTTTTAATTTTTTTCTCCTTCGCTGGGATTTGAACCTCGATCGTTTGAGTTTCTGTACACCCGTTCTAAACACTATACCACGACCCCCCCAAACTTGTGGACTTCAAGCGAAAAGGATGGCTAACTTACCGTAACGTGTCACTTTATATGAAACAAATTTGTTTTGTCTATGTGCTAACAGGAACGTGAAATTTAACATTTCTAAAAGAATTCGATACTATCGATAATATCGATAGTTTTTGAAACAACTATCGAAAATATCGAATGGCGCGACTATCGATAGTTTGCCAGCTCTACAGCAGTTATGGCAGTGAAGAGATTTCGTCCATACATGAAAATGATGCCGTTCACCATAGTGACTGATCACGCCAGTCTCAAATAGTTGATGTCCCAGAAAGATTAAACGGGCAAGCTTGTCCGATGGTCTCTTTAACTGCAGCATTTTGATTTTGAGATAACTTATCACAAAGGTTCTGAAAACATCGTCGCCGACACATTATCTAGATTACCTGTTGAAAATAATATATGCTCTGATATATGGATTTTCTCATCTTAAAATCAGAAAAAACATCCTATTTTATTCATTGAGTCTGCACTGTTCGATCGAAAGTCCTGTTAATATCCTCAGGCTGTTCCTAGAGAATCTAAAACACTACTAAAATCTTTTCCCATCTGACCAAAGAAGAGCAATCGTCTCTCCCTGTCCTTTTTTTCCTCACTATGTCCTCTTCTAAGCTGCCCTTCTCGTTCTACAAAAGGGCTCTGACCTCATTAGTGGCATGGCTGCTCCCTTGCAGGCAAATTCATCTATCATTTCTTTTCCCTGATATGTTTTTTTTTTCATAACGTATAACAAAATAAAAATAATGGTTTAAAAATAAACCAAAAACAGTAATTATAAGTGACTAAATAAATGAAGAAAAAGGTGTTTTAGACGATTTTTAAAATACCAGTGTAATTCCATGAGTGTATCCTTAGAACGGAGTTTTTAAAACGAAAGTAAAGGAAATTATTGAAAATTAAAGCACATCGAACAAAGTTCTTCTTAGTGAGTTTTATTTTTGTTTATTTTATTTTTTATCGCTTGAATTGCTTCTGCTTTGTGATTTTCCACACGACCGATATTTTTAAAACTCAAAGTAGAGTATTTTGTTTGCCCTACTCCACTTTTATTTTTTTTTCTCTGCGCTTCATTTTTTATTTGAAAAACAATGTTCCCCTTTTGTATTTCTATGAAGGAAAACATAAAGAAAATAAAACCATTTTTAAAATTGTATATCCCTGAGTCTCTTAAGCAGCATAAATACTTATTGACCTCTGCTCAAAGACATGCTGTGACTTTTAAAAAATAAAAGAATAATAAAAAAAATTACCACGTTTTAGATCCCCATAGAGTTTTCGCTGTCCAAAATAATTTCTTTTGATGTTGAAACTTAAAAGATTCCCCCTTTAGAAAAGAACAAATAAACAAAACAACAAAAAAAATAAATAAATAAAAAATTGCAAAAAGAAAGTTAAGAAAAAGTGGAACATCAACGTGTTAAATAAATAAAAATGAAAACAAAAATTATAAAGTACTTCAAATTTTTCTTTATTTTTTTTTTTCTTTTTTTCATTGAAGAATATTATTTTCTTGTTCTTATTACTGCTGCCATTACTTTATTTCTTGCCCTAGTGCACCCATATAATGCAGTATTTTTTTTTTTGTTTTGAGTTTAAAAAGAAACTCCATCATTATGCTGCACATTTAAGAAGACAAAAGAAAGGAAGTCTTTTAAAAAGAGTCGCTGCTATAAATATGAAAACTAACAAGCAAACGGGGTTGTCAGATAGTTTTCAATTTTTATCCCCGATTTTGAAATTCATATCCCCAAAAATCCCCACAGAAACTGCATCAATAAAAGTATGCATATGCATATATTTTGTTATTTACCTCTTTTCTTAGTGGAATTACCCTGATTTTTAATAAGGTCCAAGAAGCGTTTTGGCATTTAGTCCACAAATCATTAAAACATGTCGATTGTAATGTTCTTCCATACATCTTTAACAAATTTCCACAACTGTTTCTTATTAGAAGTGTTTTTTGCTCGAAGAGCCGATTTGACAATTTGCCATAAATTTTCAATAGGATTAAAATTTGGAGACTGTGCAGACATTGACGCCATTATTTTGAAACCAACCTTTTGCTCGCTTCGATGTGTGTTTCGGATCGTTAAGTTTTTGAAACACCCTTCGATGTGCCATTTCATATTCAGCATAAGACATCATGTTGTCGTTTAAAATATTTGTATAGTATACGGCATCTATTATATCTTGAATTATAAATAGATGTCTTATGCCATAGTTTGAAAAATATTTCCATACCATTAAGGGGAGAAGTAATTGGTAACCAAACTAAAACCAAAAGAATACGCTGCAAAAAAATTTTTATGAAAGTATGAGTTTTAAACAAGTTTATAAGCAAATTTTGCTTATCCCTATCCCTACATGAATTTTTTTATCCCCATTTCAGACAAAAAAATCCCCATTTTGGGGATAAATCTCTTAGTCTGACAACACTGCAAGCAAATAATATAGGTGGACAGAGAGTGAGAGAGAGAAAGAGATGGTGTTAAAGTCCCTTTAACTAGGAAACTTTTATTTTCTTTTTAATATTCCTGAAGAACTTTTTCCTCAATGTTTTGTGTTACTTTTTAGCTTTGAAAATCTTTTTGATTATAAGATTCTTAATATAAAAAAACAAAATAATTTTTAGTAAAAGAACTATTTTGGACTACAAATTTCTTTAAAAAAGGTTTTTTGTTGTTCTTAAAGAGGGTTCTTTTTAGCTTCCGTACCAAATTAATAAAAATTTAAACTTTAAATATTGTGACCTCTGACAATCCCGCTTAACGATCTAACTTCAATGAAGATAAAAAAAAAAGTTTTTTTCTTTCTCTTTTACATTTTAAGCTCTCAGTCATCAGCTGCTTTGATTGACATTAAAACAAATAAGGTCATATATGCAGTATATTTTTTTTCATTTTTATTACTATATTTTTTACATGATTTGCATTGTTTCAGTTTTAGTTTTAACAACTTAAAACCAAACTAATCTTGATTGACATTGCAAGCTGCAGTTTTGTGTACATATATTTTTTTCATGTAACGCGCAGCAGTGGCATTAAAACAAAATATGTACATATGTTGCATGCAACAGCAGTATGCAATTGAAGTTGTAAAATGATTTCTACTATAAAATATGGTTCATGTTTCAATTCGAATATGTGCATACAAATGTCACAATAATACCCATTTATTATTTTATAAAAAACAAAAAAAAAAATATTTCAATTGTTTTTGGTATTAAAAAGATATTTAACCAATAAATTAAGTAGAGCTAACATGAGGTATAAAAAAGAGAAAAAAAATATTTTAAATTAAATATTAAATTGTTTTAAAATTATTTTATGTGTTGCGGCTGTATGTTAATAATTACATTCATTTCTAACACTGTGCGTGCAGAACAAAAATAATATCGTTAATTGGTAGTAGAAAACTTTTTTGAAAATTAATTAATTTTTTTTATCACTTTTTATGTGTTTTTTTTTTTTTTTTTTTTGTTAGTGGCTAGTTCACAAACTCTATATACAAATTTTCAATCGGTAACAAAATATTTTCGATTGATCCGCTCAATTCCAAATAAATCTTATTACGCTGTAATAAGTATTTCAAAATATCTTCAAGTATTATTTATAGTTTAACTAAAAAACTTGTCTTGGGAGTTTTCACACGATTACGTTTGTGGTCAAACGCAGAAATCAATTACCAGAACGCTTTCTGGTGACGAATTGATCCTTCAAAATTGATAACACTTATTCATGTGAGTTACTTTTGGATTTCAAAATTTCTCACACTTTTAATTTGCGATCATTTAATTATTCCGGTATACAGATCTCATTTGAGTGTCCAGAACATTAATCATTTTCCGTGTAATTATGGCCAAAACGATTATCAAAAAATCACTAACTTCACATTGAAATAGATGGGGCAGAGTCTGTCTTACATTTATCAACTTAGCCTTGATTTTAGTCATAGATTTCGTGCGAAAAATTATGTTTAATGAGTACAGGAAATTAATTTTTTCACCTCTATTCAGTATTAATTGACGTCATTTGCTCAGATTTTGATATGACTCAACTTTCTGTTGAAGACCAATCCTCAGGGGTAAAACCCTACTCATGCTGTGTAATATACATATATTAATTTTTAAGGTATATTTTATATAGATATATATCAGGCGCTTTGTTTTGTTGATGAGACAAGTTGCTGTCAATTTGATCACTCAAAGGCCAGTGTTATACCTTCACCCCTAAATGAGCAACAGTAACTGCGTCATCGGTATCTGGATGTTGATTGTGAGTGGTGAGCGTAATTAGGTTAGCTGTTATCTTCCCAGAAGGTGGCGATGTACTCCTGATAATTCGTTTCTGGAGAGATAGACTGGAAATGTCAGGAATCGGTTTCTTGAACATGGACTTTTTGGAGGGGGAACCTCTTATTTTTAAATTATAATTTTTGAAAACCGCAAATTTTATTTATTTTTTTTTTAATTTTGTCAGGGGGAGATTAAGTCAAGAGGCTGTTTATTCTGAAAGTCACTGACTTATTGACCTGTCCTTGTAGCATAATGTTGTTTTGTCTAAACATGTAGGAATAATTTTAAAATCTTAATCTAAAGCAGAAAAAACACACACACACTATTCTCTTCTTGTTACCAATTTTTCTTGCTTTAATAACGTACTGTTCTTACTTTGATACCGTAACAGTACGTTTATCGGTTTTTTTCTTTATTTGATGCCGTAGCGGTCATGATTCGATAATAAGTCGTTCCTTATGCAATAACAGATCGTTTTTAATTTATCAACTTCTTGTATTTTTATACAATTTCTTCACGATTCTACTAACGGTTGTTCTTAATTTAGTAACTTATGGTATTTTGTGCCGCTTGTTCTTATTTTGATAAAGCATTATCTGATAGCGAAAATTACGAAATATTGCTCAAGATTCGTTCTTAATTTAATACCAGTAGTTAACAATTTTAGAACACTTTTTCCCCTCTGTATAGAAATCTTAAAAAATAATAAATATATAATGGCCATTACAACCCTGTTTCACAGTTACGGCCGAGCTTCTTGCAGTACTCATGTTGTGTGTGTCAATTGTAATCCATGAGTACCGGAACGTACACTTTAAAATCGATTCCGAATAACAGATTTGAGAAGCTTGTTCATGGCAATCAGTTACTTTTAGAACTTATGCCAGAAGACTGCTAAGAGGTAGTCCGCGAAAGTATTAGTTTTTTAATATTTCTTTTTTTTTAAGATGTCTTGTCTTAGTAAGCCAAAGCAGTAGCCCTAAGACTACGGCGACTACATAAAAATAATACCTTAAAGAAGTTTAAAAACTGATTTTAGAATTATTTATAATGATTTATTTCAAAAACTGTACTCTTTGTATTCTAGAAATTAAAATCGAATTCAAATTGCTATAATTTAAACGTAAATGTGACAATATTTTGCCAATTTATTTATTCATTCGCTTAATGAGGATTGCCAGAACATGCCAGATTTGATTTATTTATTTCTTTTTATTTATATATTTTAAGGTGTTAAATGCTGAAGTTTTATTTAACTTGATTTAATTTAAATAATTGAGCTTTCTTGAAAGTGTAAAAAAAACAAAATAAAAGAAATTTTCGAAAAGTTTAAGTGACATATCTTCCATTTTTCTATTGACAAAACTAATTTCAACAAACACTTTAAACAAACACTTTAAACCTGCAATTGACATGAAAGGTAAAGAGAGCGAGAGAGTTTATTAGACATTTAAATATGTTGTTGCTGCTATAGCAACAACAATACAACTGTTAGTACATATTATATATAGAAGTAATGCTATGCTATCCAAAGCATTTATATCTTCAATGTCTTTTAGTGTTGGATAAACACTATCACCACCAGTTGATATCCTTAATTTTTTTTCTTTTTCAATTTTAAACACTGCATCTGTACGTAAGTTTTCTTTTCACTTTTTTGTTTTGTTTCATTTCGTTTGAATAAATGCTTCTTCTTCTTTTTGATTATACCTCAAAGTGGAGCATCGTTTTAAATGTTTGTGTGCTACAAAGACATCAACTCATATACCACTTGTTTGAAGTGCATTTTATTGAAATTGAAGTAAGAAAGAAAGAAAAAAAAACAGAAAAATCATATACAGGAGCCATGTGTTGGTATTGTAATGTCAAGCCAATGGTTACCATTTAAATACTTCAATAAAAGTAATTGAAAATTAAATTAAAAAACTTGTATTTAAAATAATAATAAAAATAAATGTTTAACAATATCTTTTAAATGGCACACAATCAACAGGTTTTCTTTATAACGAATCATGGTGAGCATTTTTTAGTTTCAATATGAAAGCGTTGCGAATAAAACTTAAAAAAAGATTATTGAACATTTATAGACTATTGTTATACAAGGTTATTGAGTACCATTTTCAAATCCGATATAAATTCAATTAGTACATTTGAATTGCGCCGGAATTTAGTAGAAATCTTGTTCAAAATCTAGACCGTTTACACTGAACTTTTTCTTATGGAAGTGAATTGTCAAAAGAAATCTGACATTTCCAACGATATAATATTTTTAGATATTTTTTGTTGTTGTAATTTTTAACTTTAAATACTGCATAATTTCAAGCATCTAAGCTTACAAATACATTTTATGCAATCCGACATTTACTTTTTGTTCTTCTAACGTGCCAACCATTTGTTGTCTGCCTATAAAAATCAATGTTGCCTATAAACATTAAATAATTAAAAGTTTTTCTGGATCTCACATAATTTCTAATGGAATGTACTTAAAAGTATGAATATACATATATAAGTATGATTATATGTATATAATCATTTTAACTGTATAATCAAAAGCTACGTAATTTTGTCATTAAACACCCTGCATTTAATAACTGATTAAAATATTTGATTATTCATCAGTAGATGTCGCCGTGGTCTGGTGATTAATGTGTTGGCTTACTAAGACGGGTTCAAATCTCAGCTCTGACATCTTGAAAAAAGAAATATGAAAAAAATATTTCTTTCGGCGAATACCTCTCAGCAGTCTTCTGGCAAAAACTCTGGGAGTAATTGATTGCCATGAAAAAGCTTCTCAAATTTGTCGTTCGGACTCGACTTTAAACTGTAGGTACCGGTACTCATGGATAAAAATTAACACACAAAAGATGAGTGCTGCGAGAAGCTAGACCGTAACCCTGAATTAGGGTGGTAATGGCCAATTATGTCTGTATGTATGCATTATTTTGTAACCACTTAATTGCCTTTAATAATGAGTGATAAGTCTGAACACAAACATTATATTTTGTTTTGCTTTCTATTAGGAATGCCTTAAAATTTTTATTTATTTATAACTAGATTTATATTACTATTAGAAAATTTAAAATCATAAACTTTTTTTTGATAATAAAAATTAGGAACCACCCTAATGGCAGTACTTTACAACAAATGCTTTTAATCAGATTTGTTTTCATCATTATTATCACCACACATGTTAATAATCATTTCAATGGAATGAATTGAAAATTACAAAATTATACTTAAAATTTTTTGTCTGTATCATTTTGTTTTGTTTTTGGGCAGAATATGAAACTACAACAGCAAAAAAACAAACAAAAAAAAAAAAAAAAAAAAAAAAAAAGAAAACAAAAAATTAAAAACAAAAAAAAACTCGAAAGTTCAATACATTTTTTATCACTTAAACAAAGTGAAGGTTGAAATATCTACAGGCGTTATTACCTTGTCTGATGATACTTTGGTGCCAGTCTCATATAAATATTTTAGTTTTTAAATTGCCATTTCTTTTTTAAGGATAACGACACTGAGGTGTTAGTTTACAGGATTAATATTGGTAAATGAAAATAAAATATAATTTTTAAGAAATATTCCAAATAGAGCATGAGAGAGAACAGAATCTTGTAGTAGCTGCGATCTGAACATGAAACAACAGAAAGTAGTATCTCTCGAAATGAGAGACTCGTCCCACATTCTATTAAATTCGTTGGAGATACTCAAAGTGACAAATTTGTTCTCATTAAATCGGTGATTAGACGCACTCAGTTATTCACCAAGCGAGCAGCCGCTGAGAATGTCGTAATAACGGTCGCTTAGAAAGTTAGTGGACTCCAAATACCTCACAATTACGGTTAATCATTCTCTCTATAAAAATGGACAGTGTCAAAGAGATAATAGACTACTAGTCTCATGCTTTTTAAGAAAATGTAAAGTGTTGGTGTACCATCTGGCCCAGTAGAATTAAATATAATTAAGGTCTGCAAGAATCCTTTTAATTACTCGGGCTCGAAAAAGTGTACTGAAAATCGTCACTGATTTTCTTTCTTTCTTGAAAAACGGTTGGACGATGTTCGCCAAACTTGTATTACTGGCAATAATTCAGTTAAAAGGTTTTTTTTACCGGGGTTTGTGAATGCTTCATCATTATTGATTAAAAAAAATGGACCCAAACCAACATTATTTTTTATTCTCTGAACGAATGGCTACATGTAAAAGCCTTTTCGTCTCCAATGAGTGTCTCGCCTATTTGTGTAGCGAATCGAATTTGGCTTACTTGTCGTGCTCCCTTCTATTTAAATTCCCTTTGTTTGCTTAACTTGCAAATATTTTTTTAAATTAATTTAAATAATTTACCTAAAAGCATACTTTTATATTTTTCAGACACAAAGAAATTTATCTGTGTTTTTAATCACTGTGATAAAAAGTTGTTGGCTTTGGTGTTTAGATAAGTAAGAAAATTTTTTAATCCGTCTTTTTTTTTTTTTTTTTGTATTATTTTTAAGCTCTTAAAAGTATATTGCCAACAATTTGCTGTTGTTGTTATTTAATACTCTTTAGACCAAAACACGTGCTAAACAAAAACTTATAAAGTGGTTGTCATAATCTTCATGTTGTGTGAGTATCTTATTTTAAAATACAATGCATTGCTTGTGTCTCACGTTGCCTTAGACACTGAACGGAAATTAAGCATTTAATTTACTGTAGTTTAATGCCAAAAACTATACTTTAGTTTTTTGTTTCATTTTTTTGCCAGCCTTTCCACAATACACAAACGTTTTCTTTATGACTGGCCATCATTATTATTTTAGAAGTGATTTTTTCTTGTTTTGCAGTATTCTTGTTTAATAGTTGGGGATTAAAAAAAAGTGCTTAATCTGTTAGTGTTTAGTACTTTGTTGCGCCTTAGAGCAGTCTGCAACTATTTGAAGATTTATCTCTTAAGGGGATTTTAAACGTTTTTTTTTATTTAGTCCTTAAGGCAAAAGCAAAAGAAAGAAAAAGAAACTGAATGTTATCAAAAAGTTTATAATAAATATGCCACTGAATTGAAAACTGTATAGAAGAGTGACTATTTAGCAAAAAGAAGCAGTACATTTTTTAAGGTTTTTTTTATTAACTGTTTTATTTAATACCTAAGCAATTACAGTTATGAGTTAATAAAGTTTCACTAAAACAATAAATCAACAAATCTGAATCCAAAATTAAATTCTTAATTTCATTTATGGCATAAGTTGGCTTAAGAGGGACTCCATAAATTTTTAAACTGTTTTATAATAAATATTTTTATTTATGGAATGCTTTGTTTGGTTTATGAATGCAAAAAATATTTTTTTAATTTTTTTTTTTAATTGTGTTTTAAACACTTTTATTAAATTAAATTATATATTACGTTTTATATATTTATTTAATTTGGTTTACTGGTTTTCAGATTTTCTTTGTTTTGGCTGCTTTAGTCGCCTGTGCTTATGCTAAACCTGGTGGTCCTGCTGCCTACTCCATTTCAGCTCCCAGTGCTGATCATGCTTCGGTGGGTCAATCACAAGAGCACACCGTTAAGGGTCATTATGGCCAATCATCACAATCGGACTATTCAAGTGCAGTACAAACAGCTCATTCACAATCGCATGTTCAACGTTCTAGCACCAGCAATGATGCCGGCTATGCTGCTCCCGGTAAGTGAAATAACACAAAAACTGTAAACGGAAAATAAAACATATAACAGTTAAACAACAATATACTGTAAAGTTACATTAAATTATTTAAAATATATATAAACATACATATAAATTACAGCACTTTCTTATATACTTCCATATACTGCACAGTAATTTTGTGAAAAATTCCATCTTCTCCTCAAAGCACTCATAAATTTTTATAACCTAAAGAAACAAATTTGTATATGAATTGTTATTTTTAAGAGTGGTCTAAGTCCATTTTTTTATATACCGAGATATTGAAAGGAGTTTTGGGTTTTTATTAATCTAAAAAGAAAAAAAAAACAATTATAACTAAAATAAGAATCTATAAACATCCCAGCCAAAAAAGAAAAATACTGCTCAGGTCTGTGTATCACTTGTGTCTTATGACTACCACATATTAAATTCATTAAACAAAAATATAACTATTTTAGATCAATTTTTTTTTATTGAGACCAATACTTAGGAGTAAACCCTTATTAAATGTTGTGCATTGTATTGGAATTTTTGTGGAAAGAACAATACATTATGACAACAGAACATATATTTTGTTTTCTTATATTTTTAAGCCCCTTAGGAATGAGACAAATTGCTGTGAATTGATCATCCAAAGGCCAGTGTTATACCTTCACCCTTGAATAATCAACAGCATTGCCCGATCGTTGCATGTTGATTGCGGTGAGTGGCTTTGCTAAGTAGGTTTTTAGCTGTTATCTGCTACTTCCCAATAGGTGGCGCTTTTCTCCTGATCATTCCTTTTTCTTTGTCAAAGGTTTAGGTGGAATAGAGTGAAATAACAGGCAGCGGTTATTTTGTAGATGGACTTCTTGGAGGGAGGACCTCTTATTTTTAAATTATAATTTTGAAAAAATCGCAAACAAATTTTTTTATTTTCACCTTTTCTGGGATTCGAACAGAGGCCGTTTGAGTTTTTGTGCTAGCGCTCTAACCACTATACCATATTATTAATAATTCCATTAAATTCAAGAAATTTTATGAACATCCCGTACATTTTTTTCCTTTAAATTTATGGAAAAAAAATTATTTTCTGTGGTGTTCCACACAAGCCTAAGAAGTTTTATGAAGGGTGAGATGAGGATTTAATTAGTGGATCAATTCTGTATAGATACAAGGTCTGAAATTTTCGAATAAACCTCTGATACCACACTATAGTTATCTGTTTTAACACGATTACCATTACTTTAGAATCACTTTATAACTTTAGAATATGTATAAGTATGTATACCTGATAGCGTTGTGACACAAACTTTGGAAGTATGTACTGTACGTACACATACATATTTTAAAATATGAAGTTCTCAATTACTTTTTACTTCTTTAGTACTCAACAAATTTCAAATCTGATATAAAATGGTTTAGCATAACACTTTAGTTTCATGAAACATATCTACTGTGTCATAGGAACGCGTCCTGTATATTTTAATAGCGCTCATACAGCAATCTATTAGAATCCAAAACCATAAAGTTGGACTTATGAAAAAAAACTGTACAAGTTTAGAGGAATAACATCGTTCTTTTGCTGACAATGTTTTTCTTGTTGACAATGCAAATGTGCCTATATTCTAAAAAGAAAGTTGTTTTCATTAGAGTTATTAGGAATGGACTTATTCCGCATTAATTTTTTTTTTTAAGTTTTTAATAGAAATACTCGTTGAACATCGTTAAATTTGTGTGATTACAAATATGAAAAGAAGTATCTATAGCTTACTAAAATCACACTAAAACTAGACTTATACCACTTTCAAAAATAACAGCTCATAGATATATAAAAACTTCATAATGCACTAAATGTATAACAAATCTTCTCATATCTGTGTAAATATCATATATAAAAGTAAAAATTAACTAAACTAACCTGTTGTATATATAAAAAAAAACAAATTTGTAAAAACTTAAGCTCATGTAGTAGCCGCTGCTCCTGTAGCTCATGCTGTAGCTGCACCCGCATATGTAGCTCATGCAGCTCCAGCTATTTCACATGGTATATCATATGCCCATGCTGCTCCAGCCTATTCACATGGTATTTCTTATGCTGCTGCTCCAGCCTATTCCCATGGTATTTCTTATGCTGCTGCTCCAGCCTACTCACATGGTATCTCTTATGGTCATTCTGCATCAGCCTTATCGCATGGCATTTCCTATGCTGCTCCAGCCTACTCACATGGTATCTCTTATGCTGCTGCTCCTGCCATTAAATATGCTGCAGCTCCAGCTTACGGTAGGTTTTCATAAATAATAAGGAAAGGTAAAAATTATTTTAATAATTATATGCTTTTAACGCTTTTATAGTATAAAGTATATGCACCAATGATTTTTTTTTCATATCAATTGTATATAAATACATATTTACTGCACCGATATTTTCTATATAGTTTATTAACAAATATTTAAATATTAGTTTATATTAGTAGTTACGAGTATATTTAGTAAAAGCAAAAGTCGAAATATATTTATATTTATATCAGTAGATATATTTTAATTGTAAATACAAATATTGATACATTTATTTGTTAAAATAATTAATTAAATAATCGAGTTCAGAACAACGGAGTGATCAAATTGTTGTCATATTTATTAAAAACAACAAAAATCACTTCTCATTAATGAATGTCTTGAATAGTTTTTAAGCAATGACCAGAGCTGGGGAATGAACATTTACGGTTTTTCTCACCAGTGTTGCCATGTGCTCTAAAATTTGGTAACCAAATTGCATTATAAATAGTCAAAATTAAATCAATCAATGCTAAAATGCTAAATATTGAGAACAAAATATATATATATTGATTGAATAAAACTTGGAAGACTTCTTGATAAAGCATATTATTCTACTTATATAAGTACTTAAGCCTACAATTTTCCCTGGAAGCTAGCAGATTCGACACAGTAGCTTTGCCTTTTTATTTTAGTTTAAATAATCAAATGTTGGTCTTTTAGCCAAACATTTTCCTGGCTGTAGCTACTCACGATCAGAAAGGTTTAATTTTTTTTTTATTATTCTCAAACTATACCAACTGTTTGTTTATTAATTAGATGCCGATAGACAGAAGCACTGTTGCCCTTTCAGTTAAGCAGTAAAGGCGAAGATGATAAGATGATATTTGTGGGGGTAGAGAGGATAAGATTTAAAAATAAAATATTTAAACTCGAGTGGAGTAAAAAAATAGATAAAATTCGAGTATTAGATTTTTCGATAAAATTCTTATTGCAAAACAATAAAAACGTACCTTTGGGTTGGGGGTTTAACGAACTTATAAATCTTTTCGTGATTATTTATAATAATGATAATTCTCAATAATTCACAGTGGTATAAAAACTGATATACTTAAGAACTAAGGGTTGCCACGTAGACAATAATAATAATTCGCGATATTTTTATGTTACATCAGAAAAATGCATACAGTTGCTTCTATAACAGCCTAGTAACTTCACAATTTCACAATAGGCCAACTAGTCTATCTTGCAAAAGTTACTGCTTAAGGAGTATGTACTCTAATAAGTACAATTGTATAAAATTTTCTGATTGCTCTCACTTTACAAAGCACCTGAGTAGAAATGCAAGGATAGACTAATGTTTTGTAAAACATCGATAAGTGGAATTTAAATACCCTACAGTGTAATTGAAAGTGCAGATGAATAGTAAATAATAAAGTTGTTATATGGTCTGGAAATTTGATTTCGATTCCCAATATATGATTTCTACAGAAGTGTGAGTTAAATAGTTAATCAGTGTCATGAATATGTGCAGAACACAAACAAACTCTGATGAGACTACTGTAGCTGGGTTCGAAAACATGTTCCGTTCAGCTTGTGTACAATTCTTGCACTGACATTTTTTACTCCATTGAATATCAAATCAGTGCTAAAAAAATATAAATTCCTTAACTTTTGTTTAATTAAACCGTTTCTGATATAACAAAACTAATTGAAAAAAAAAAAAAAATAATCATTCTTTTTGAGTTTCAAAGTCGGATTTCCAGACCATCTTTTTTTTTATTTTATTTGAGACCAATACTCAGGATTAAACTCCTTCTAAATGCTGTGCATTGTTTTGGATTTTTTTTTTTGGAAAGACAGTACGTTACTATTACGTGCTTTAGGACTGAGACAATTTGCTGTGAATTGATCATTCAAAGGCCGGTGTTATACCTTCACTCTTGACGGATAAACAGCAATTGTCTCATCGTTGCATGCTGATTGTGTGGTGAGTGCCTTCGCTAAGTAGGTTTTGCTGTTATCTGCTACTTCTCAATAGGTGGCACTTTTCTTCTGATCATTGGTCTTTTTTTGTTGACATTGGTTAAAGTGGAACAGAATGGAATGTCGGGGAGCGGTTTCTAGGTGGTCTTCCTGGAGAGGGGGGGGAACCTGTTATTATAATATTATAATAATAAAAAAACCACAACCTAACTTTTGATTCGAACCTGGGCCGTTGGAGTTTTTGTGTGAGAGCTCTAACCACTATACCACGCCCCCCCCACAAACAACTTCATTATTCATTTCCACTTTCACTTGCATTGTAGGGTATTTGTAGTTGCACAAAACTAATATATCTTTGTTATTATATAGATGTGTTAACAAGCTTCAGATTTTGTACTTAGTTATCAAATGAAAGGAAAGTAAAATAGCGGAAACACATCGATGTACCGGTTTTATTAACGATGTTTTTTTTTGCATAAATATTTGTTTTGATAAAGATATTTATAATTACAAACATCAATATTTAAATTCAATTAACAATGCTAAATAAACTAGCTGAATGCATAGTCAGCTAGCTGCTCTTATTTGATTTTTATACAAAATTGACAGGAATGGTGAATTACAGATTTTAAAAATTTTAGAATTAGTCAAAATTAAAAAAATTAATTACAAGTCAATAGAAAAAGTATAGGTATTCTGGATAAAATTGACAAAACAAAATAAATTCCGGCGAAACAAAATAAATTAAAAAGAAAAAAATCATTATCAAGCATATCATTGTGTATTTACTTTTATAGCATCTGATTGACTGGTTTTCTTAATAAAATTTTTCCATGTTTTCAATTAATACTTGATAATTAAATCGCAATCATTTTATTAATAATTTAATAATTTCTTGATTATTTCCACAACTTAACCAAATTGTATTCCTTAAGCGAGTTGCAGTTAATTTTATATGCAGTATAAGACATTATTTTGTTTATTAATTGTCAAAATTTTACTGAAAAATTGTAATTGTCATTTTAATTAGATGCTTACATGTGCCACAAATTATCACTTTAAACCAATCAACTACAAAACTTTTTGTCATAGATTATGTGACAATAATAATTAAAAAGGCATCGTCATGCAGTAACATTTTTTGTGTAAAAGATAAAAATGAGAATGTTGTTACCACACACCCACATTCGTTGTGTTATTCTAATAAAATAATTCTCTTAAGATTGCATAGATGTGAGAAATTAACAGATAATTTGAATCATATATGTTTTGTAAATATTAATTGCTTTCATTAATGACATTTAAGTCATATTCTTCCTCTTCAAAATAGTTGTTGTCAATTGAAAATTGTACACTTGATTGATGTCCTTAATTTTCTTTTGTTTAGTGTTTGTCATTACGACTAAAATGGCTTCAAAATCTTTGTTTGCAATATTTTCTTCTCTTTCTTTTACACATACATAGTATATGGGTGTACTTATGTATGTATGCATATATACTTGATTATTTTACTAATGAAACAACGATAATGACTTGAATGCAATTCTTTTGCATATGCTGTGGTTGTGGAACATGTCAACATGATATGTCACTCATTTGTTTTGTAATCAATTATGACAGCCAAAGTCGATACAAAGCTGTTGTTTTTTTTTGTTTTGCTCTATACTATTTAAGACTGAATTAAATAATCTGAATCTGACTGAAGATAAGAATCACACTTCTGAAATCCAAAAAACAAAAACAAAGCAGTTTGTAGAAACTATTCCTGTAGTAAGTCGTCTAAATTGCAAAACAGCTGTTAAGAATTATTTGGTCGTGACACATAAAAGAAAAATTTAAAGTCGCAACACTTTATTTTCGAACTGGCAATCGCAAGGAATTGAAGTCAACCGAAGTGTTTTGTCCAACTAAGAACGCACAATTCCTTAAATAAAAAAAATTTAAGAAAATCAAAGTCAAAAACGTTTGTATGTCAGGGTTACGGCCTAGCTTCTCGCAGCACTTATGTTCTGTGTGTTAATTTTATCCATGAGTACCGGGACCTACAGTTTAAAGTCGACTCCGAACAACAGATTTGAGAAGCTTTTTCATGGCAATCAATTACTCCCAGAGCTTTTGCCAGAAGACTGCTGAGAGGTAGTCACCGAAAGAAATAATTTTTTTTCATATTTCTTTTTTCAAGATGTCAGAGCTGAGATTTGAACCCAGCGCTATCGTCTTAGTAAGCCAACACACTAACCACTAGACCACGGCGACTAATATTCTTTTTGCTAAGAAATAAATCATTTGAATATTAAATTCAGCCCTTGCTGTTCAATTCTATTATTTTTTTTTGGGATTAAATCAGTATAGAATGCATTCTGGAAGAAAAACAGAAATTTGTGCAGGACAAAAGTAGGTGTGGCACTGGTTGTGATTACAAACAAAAGCTGTTTTCTATATTTTAATTTAATTTTCCTAGTGATGTCAGATTAATAATGAATCTTGTTTTTAGTATTGACACTTAAATCATCAGAAGATGAAACAATATGAGAACGAAATATCTTTTAAGAAAACAATAATTTTTTTAAAAAATTGTCAACATCCTTTTAAATTGATAGCAGATTCTACATGTTGATCAAAGGCTATTAGTTTTCGAGTTTCTGTTGTTTTTTTTTTAATAACTAGTTTTTATAATATTTTAAGCACTTCTTTGCTCTTTGCATTCTAGTTCCAAATTTTTTTTCATACTCTTATGTAATGACCCAATTTATTACAATTATTCCATTTCGTTTAACACGTTTTTACACAAATGCTTGCCATAGTTGTTAATTCAGAGCTGGAAATAATAATTGATAATCAATAAAAGTTGAATAAGAAAAAAAAAACAAAAATATTTACACACACAAAGTCAAATTTTCACATACACACTCGTACAAAGTCATTTATAGATAATTTGATTGATGATTAAACTTTTATCAGAGCCATCATTTGCTGAAAATCAGAAATATAAAACCAACTTGAAATTGATATCCTGAATCATGCAGAGAAGTGATGCAGTGATGGGATAACAAGAGTTGGAAAATAGAGGGAAAAAACACATACGTGTGGCAGTAGAATATGGAGTGATAAAATCACGACTGAACAGCCACTTTAAATACCAGTGACAAATAATAATTGAAAAAGTCAAATAAACACATACATGCACAGTGCTAGTCAAAGGGAGAAAATTAAAAAAAAGAAAAAAAAACAGGACAACGATGTGAAATTATTTTAAGAACTCTTTGACAAGGATGTGATAAAAAAAGTTTCATTTTTTTTAAGATTAATTAGCACTGTTTTAAAGCAAACAGACAAATTAACCCCTTAAATTTTAACTATTTAATTGTAAGATGATGTTGCTAAACGTAGAAAAAAATATTATTAGTAAGGAATTAATCAGTAAACTGTTCAAAAGTCAAAAATTAGTGTAGAAATTAAACATATTGTGTAATACCGTAGACAGACGATGGCGTTAATGTGCATTAGTGAGTTTATTCCTTATCTGAAATGTAAATGCACAAAATCGAATTAAACTTACACTGCATTAAGCCTTTTAATATGGCAACATCGTATAAAATCAGTCAGTTTTTGGCTAATTATTTACTATTGGCAATTACAATGGATAGAAAGTAAGCAAAGGTATAAAACTCTCCTTTCTATGGGTATAAAAGTAAATAAAAATAGTTCACAAACAAACTAACGTTGTCGTCTGTCTACGCTATAAATGCATAAACTATCGTTTGGGAGGGTAAAATTTTAATTTGCATTAGTAAGTTCTTATTGGAAATTAACGTTGTCGTCTGTCTACGGTATAATCTATATATATAAAATAGAGACTTGTGATATAAACACTTGCTTACATACCCAATTCTCTCAAGATCTCAAGTAGAAAACTGCAGATTTCTCTCAATTACTCGTAATACGTTGTGGCTGGATTCTCTTTTTATTGTCATTCATTGCGTTACTGTTTTAAACGCCAGCTTTAAACGACAAATGCATTATTTTTTTGAAGTTGTTTTATGGCGTTATAGGTATTACCATCCACCAGCTAATGTTCTTCAAATTGGCAAGTGGTTGGCGGGTGTCTTATATACCATATCACAAGGGTATAAAGCTTAAAAAATATTGCATAAATTCTAACAAAAATCTGAAAATAACTTCAACGAACGGTGAGGCTTTAAGGTTTGTGTGATGTTTCATTTGGTCCTTTAAGTAGAGCACAATTTGAAAAGATTGTTGGAAAACTAGATTTAAATAAATCTTTGAATGTGCAATCAAATATGAATCCCACATTCATATATATGAGCTTCGCCATAATCTGCAAATGCGCATTAACATCACAATTATCTGTAAGAAAATGCGTTAGGAGCTGCAACCCTAACCTCAAAATTTTCACAAATAGTATAACATTCCAAGCAATACCACATTTGACAAGTGTTGATGTCATACAATGAGAAATAAATATCTTTAAAACTGCTTGGCTGCCTAAGAACATATTAATTGTTTTACCCTTAAGCTAACTGTCCATGTTTTTATCACCACAGTCATATAACATCTCAAATGAATCAATAGGGACCCGTTAGTTCCGTGAATACCAGCACTGACACAACCTTCCATTCAAGAAGAACTGACTTTGTAAAGTTTTTAGTAACCCCAATATGGATCTTTTTACAAATCACAATTCCAAAGGCATAGCACCCATAACCCAAATTTTGTTCCTAATTACCCTGTGAAGAATGTTGGAACTCAGCGGAATACTTTGATGAAAACCTTTGCTGCAGAACATCCTCTCACCTTCATCACATAAATTTTAAGCCTTAGGTGTAAAAGAAAAAAAAAATATATAATCTTTTAAGTCTTAAAGTTATTTAATTTGTTTACAACTTTTTAAAACAATTTTTTTAGGGAAATTATAAAAAAAATATTTTCTTAAAAAAAAGTATACTTTTAGGTTTCCTTTATCGAGATTTTAATTCCTTTTTTTTTACAAAAATTTTTTTTAAAAATGAAATTTTTTATATTCCTCTTTGTATTAAACTCTTTTAATAGCCCATGGTGCTGTTTTGGCTGGTCATGGTTTAGGCTATGCTGCCCATTATACTGCCCCTGCTCCAGCATTGGCTCACTATGCTGCTCCCGCAATTGTTAAGTAAGTTTAAAGAGAACAAACGAAATATTTTAAATTTTCTTAGTTTACCTTTGTTTTATAAAATATTTAAGAACACTTTTCTTACTTCCGGCTTTTAAAATAAATTCCTAAATAGCTTTTTTATTTACTCTATTTTTTTTTTTAAATTCTCATCTTCCTATAACACACAGAGCTGCTGTAGCTGCACCAGCTTTAGTGCATACATCCGTTGCCGGCCATGGTGTCCATTACGGTTACTAAGCAGTTGTGCAGGGTTATAGAAAATATAAAAATGAAAACAACTATGAGGATACGATGAACAACTTCCGTTTAACTTTTTAAACCCCTGCACTATTATAACCACCAGCCACCTTTAAAATTTTATGTATTGAATGATTTTTTTAATGTTTTTTTCCCCACGCTGAAATGGAGTAAAAGAGATATGAACGAACTACTAAAGTATAAAAGAAAGTTGTAAATAATTTTTTGTTGCTTGTAAATAAGAATGTGAAAAATTAATAGATAAAAACATAAAAATGCATAAAATACTAAAGAAAACTTAAACAAATGAAAATATTAAAACATAGAAGAGAGCAAAAGAAGAAAAAGTATTAAAAACTCACCACTACACTTTTAATGATTCCTTTTCCTTTCTTGAACTTTCTATTAGTAAAGGTACTTTTTTTTTTGCAGTAAAATATGTACTTTTTCTTTTGTCTTTTAATGTGTGTAAATAATAATTTTAAAATCAATTTATCGCGGTTAAATTTTACTATGTAAAAACAACAAACATGTTAATTATAAATGATGTATGGAAACAATAAAAACAAAATAAAAAAAAAAAAACAAAATAAAAAAAAAATAAATTTCTTTTGTTTTATTTCCTAGAGGTGTAACAATTAATAAGAAAAACTCAAGTTTATTTAAAAAATCAATACAAATGGTTTTAACTATTACTTACTTTCATACATAATTGACTATAAGAACCCTGTTTCAGGTTACGACCTATGTACAATAGCTTCTCACAGCAACCATCAAGAGAAAATAGTGGTTACCAGTAAGTTATTTTGTAGCATCAATAATGCATGATTTTTATATGAAATGAAACGCTAAAATTCAATAGAAATGCAAATTTATTGCAACCAGTAAGCAAATAGTGCAAAACATCAAAAATAATACCTTATCCTGTAGCATATTTGGAAGCTTTAAGGTATAAAGAACAGTATAATGCTTCCATTATTGCATTTTATTTATTGCTTCCAAATCTTAAAAATTCTTTGCTGGGCATGTTGTGTGCGTCAATTTTTTTCAATAGGTACCGGGACCAACAGTTAGTCAAGGCCATTAGTTACTCTCACAGCTTCTGCCAGAAGATTACTAAGAGGTAGTCGCCGTAAGACATATTATCCATATTTCTTTCTTTCAAGTTGTCAGAGCTGAAACCGGAGCTCTTGTCTATTAAGTCGACACGCTAACCACTACACTACGGCGACTACAGTTTTAACAATAGCCCAGATATACATATAGCGTAGGTCTATCCAAAAAGGTTATACTTAAATTTTTAAGCAAAAAATTTGTTTTTTTTTTAGAATTTACAGCATGTTTCCAGGAGACAAATATTGTTTTTAAATTGTCAAAACAACAAACAATAATCATTTTGGGGTTCTATAAGACAAACGTAATTGTTTTACACAAACAACGTAAAACTGTCAATTTTTCTGTGTGTAAATTGGTTTCTGTATAACAAAAGTAATTGTCTTACACAATATGAAATGTCAAAAATAGACGATCAGAAAAAACTCATTGTCATTGATTTGTTTGCTCTAAAAATTTGTTTTATTCAAAAAAAAATTGTTTTTCATAAAATAATTAAAAATAATGGATATATCTAGTGATAATGACATTAAAAAAGATATTTGTTTATTAAAGCACTACATTCACAAAACGCTATTTAGAGATACATATGTATGCTTTCATATACAAACAAAAATAATTTAACCAAAAAATTGGGTATAGACAATATTTTATCAGCTGACTGATAGGATTACCATTTTATATCACAAAAAAGTATTTTTTACAAGAAAAAATGTAAACAAAAACTATAAAATAAAGTAATGGCAATATTGGTTTTGACAAAGCAAAATTGTATAACGTAAGCCAGACAAAAATATTCTGTTGTGTTACAGAAACCCAATTTGTTACGTTATTGTTAGTGTGACAATCGTTTGTATGGTATTGTAATTGTCTCCTGGAAACATACTGTTATTATTACATTGAGATTAATTCAATGCTAAATATTTTATGTCATCTCAACTTCAACGCATTCTGTCTTCCTATTACTCTTTCTTATTTAGTGTTATACTAAATAGAGTTATAGCTGGGCACACAGGATTATATCGTCGATGGAAATCTGGGACCGGAATCAATCTGATACAAATGATGCAAAAAAAAGTATTTTAGAATTGTCAGTTACAGCGTTCTTTAATTCTTGCGACGATATTATAACTTATGTTCCACTTATCTTGTATGCGGAATACCGCCGGTTAAATTAAAACTTTTCTTAATAGAATAAAGGTCTGTATTAAACATAAAATTATTTGTTTTTTATTTAAATCGCTGAGGGTTAACATATCGTATGGTCATATGAAATATGTATTAGATTTAAATTTTATTTTTTATTGACTTTTCTGTTGTTTGCATAAATACTTAAATGCTACATATTCAAAGCACATGCTAAAATAAGTACATTTGTGAAATATGATATTAATTTAATCTTAATTTATTTGAAAATCCTTGACATAATCACTTTACAAAACTAGAAAAAAATGCGTTACATGTAAACTACTCTGATAGTCTGATATGTTTTATTTGTAGCCTTCGCGAAGGTGTGTAATTGAAATTCTATATATGATTTACAGCATAAAAAAATAAAAGAATTTTTTAAAGAGAGATACCAGCAGAATAATATTTAAAATCAAAAAAATTCTTTTATTGAATGTGTTATTAATTATTGCCATGCATGAGGGTATTCTGTGCGATTGTGTCAGTTTTTATTAAAATCATAAATAATTTCTTAAAATTTCCCTCCAAAGCGAAAGTCTTTGCACTATATTGGTAAAATTGTATTGTAAAATGGACAAAAAAAATTGTTTTTCCACTTTCTTTTTTGTAATATTTTTTATTCAGTGGTGTTGTCAGCAAATTTTAACAACTTCCTGGTGAACAACAGAGTTCAGTTTTATTCTTTTCATATAAATATGTAGACCTAAAAGAACTTAGCAACAAAAAGTGTACAGTGAATACTAAATATGAGTATAAAAGTGGAGTTGCAAAGCAAACAAAGGGCCTTATAGGAAATAAACATTTTTCTGAAATAAATTTGATGTTTAGGATCATTTATTAACAAAAGGTATTTTAATAGGTTAGAGATATAGACAAACAATACAATTTTTTAATAATAAAACGCTTTAGTTGCTTCAAAGATAAACTTTTTCTTAAATGGGCAAATTACAGCATTCGATATCGAACGAAATTTCTATGTAAATTATTTTAAAATTATATGAAGTTTCATTCGATATCGAATACCGTAATTTGCCCCCAGATATATATTGGGGGGGTCGTGGCATACCGGTAGAGCGCTTGCACAGAAACTCACACGACCAAGGTTCAATTCCAGCGAAGGACGAAATTATAAAAATAAATATTTGCGGTTTTCTAAAAATTACAATTTAAATTAAAAATTAAATTTAAATAAAATAAGAGGTTCCCCCCCCCCCCTCCAGCAAGACCATCAGCAAGAAACCGCCCCCTGACATTTCTAATCTATTCCACCAGAAACCAATGATCAGGAGTACAGCGCCACCTTCTGGGAAGATAACAGCTAATCTACTGAAGACGCTCACCATTCACATTAAAACATCCACCGACAGATGAGGCCATTGCTATTTGATCATTTGAGGGTGAAGGTATAACACTGGCTCTTGAGTGGACAAATTGACAGCAACTTGTTTCATCAACAAATAAAGGCGCAAAATATACAAAAATCTATGGAAAAAAAACTTCTATCAACCATTTTCACATTCCAATACAATGCACACTGCATGAGTAGGGGTTTACCCCTGAGTATTGGTCTTAAAAAAAAAAAAAAAAAAAAAAAAAAAGATATGTTGTAATAATTTCTCAACCATAAACGAAAATTACAATTCTAAAGTAATTATACAGCAGCTGAATTGAAAATATTTTCGATTACAGCTATGGTAGTCTCATGATACTCAAGGTAATCAGTACACTTTTCATCTAATGCTTGCAGCATCCAGAACATCTCGTTTTTAAAAATTTTGCGTATGCCTTTTATAATAAAAATGCTGTTTAAGTTTTTTGTTTAACTTTTCTCTATAATTTTTAGATAAGGCTGGAAGCTTTTAAATATATCGTCGTGTGGGAGTTTATGTGCTCTATCCACCATTTCACATATCTCGATTTAATGATGCCACTTTAGGTTTTTGACACAGTTTTCGGCTATTTATCTCCGAAACTGGACGAGAAATTCGAAAAAGTATTGCAGACTTGAAAAATTTGGGGTCAAAAACCTAAAGTGGCATCATTAACTCGAGATATATAAAAAATATGAAGTGGCTGATAGAGCACATAAACTCCCGCTTGGCGATATTCGTATGTCAAGTGTATCACATGCTTTTACGTGTCGGTGTGCCTGTAGGATGTTCTTAACAGTAAGGCAAATATTATAATTAAGTAATATTAAACAGTTATTGTAATTTTTTTTACGAAATGTTGCAACACCATTGTCTTTTGCTCTTTTCATAATGTATCCACAAACACTGCTCCCCTTTTCCTCCATCACATAACATACTTTCCTACACTAGTACAATGCATTGCATGAGAAGAGGTCATCCCCGGAGTTTATTAATTTATGTTGACTTATTTGATAGTAACAACACTAACATGATAAACAGTAAAAATCACTTATTTTGCTATCAGGCCAAAGGGCCCTTTAAACTTGTACCTCACACTTTATTGTATTGGTTACGTTAGCCTTTTAGTATAGCCCTAAGCCGGATGAAAGTATTTTTTTTTCTATTCAACACTTCCGTTTTGCAAGCCACACTCTTCCGTTGTTGTTTTGTCAAGCAATTTAACAGCAAAATAGAAAAATTATTTTTCTTTTTAATTTAATTTATTTTGTTTCCTTTTATATTGTTCGACTAAAATTGTTAAAAGTTTACATGTTTCTTTTTTTCTTCTATAAAATATAACAAAAAGTTGAATTATTGATAAAAAAAAAACAAAAACTGAAAGCGTTGCATTTAAATCTTTGCTGTGAATTATTGTGTGTCTTTCGTGTTTGGCTCAATAAAAATATTTCTACAGAAAAGTCAGCAGAATTACAATTTTAAATAGTTCTTTTCATTTCTTTTTAATATTTTAATGCTGTAGTTTATGAATTTCATCCTTTTAAATTAATAAATAAATCAATTTGAATCTCAGAAAATAAATCTATAGGTTTTAAATATTATTGGCTTAATTATGAAAGGATTTTATTTAAGATTTTTTAAATTATTCTCAGTTTTATTTAATTTTTTTCAGTCTTTTGAAAATTATTACATTTTTTTTATATATGAAGAACAGCTTAAAAATATACCATAAACTAAAAGTTTATTATTTTTTTCTTTCTAGAATTTCTTAATAGAATTGTAAAGCCATTGTATCACTCATTTCTGTATATTCTTGTGTGTATATAGAATATCCATAAAGCTTTACCACCCTTATATTTGAATACGAGTATTTCATAAATAACTTTTGATATGTTATTGTGTTCACTTTTGATGTTTCTTTTTTCAATGTTCTGTTTTGTTGGTTATTCTATCATAAATTTCAATACTTTTACGTTTGGTTTGTTTTCATATTTGCCAAGAATTAAAAAAAAAAATACTGGCGAGCGTATTATAAACGTTCAATGGTAAATGAAACAGAAACCAATCTGGATTTATTTGACGACCTTAATCAATGCATGTGATCAGAGAGATATGTAGCTGACAGCATAAGAGTATTAAAATCAAACCAGAGGTATTCCATTTTCTAAAAAAAGTAAAATTCTGTATGAAGTGAATAAACAAATAAAATCTAAAATATTGTGAAAGCAGATTGTTTTATTTTTTAAATAAGAAAAAAATGCTTTTTCTAATACAGAATTATGAGGAATTAAATTCTTTTAAAAATGTTTATTTAAATTTTATTTGATTTTATCACAGTTTTACATCAATTAGATATAATTAATATGTTAGTTAATAGGGACCCACTTACTGACTACCACACCTGGTTTTATAACGAAACTACTGTAGAGAGTTTATTGTGAAAAAGGTTAACAACTCCCAGTCTTCACATGGGGTATTTTCGAAACAGCTAAATCAAACTACCCGATTACTACAGCTCTATACATATATACATACATTCATAATTTCCCATTACAACCCTGTGTCACGGCTACGACCTAGCTTCTCGCAGCACTCATGTTGTGTGTGTTATTTTTTATCCATGAAAACCGGAACCTACAGTTTAAAGTGGACTCCGAACGACAGATTTGAGAAGCTTTTGCCAGAAGACTGCTGAGAGGTAGTCGCCTAAAGAAATAATTTATTCATGTTTCTTAATTTCAAGATGTCAGGACTGAGATTTGAACCCGGCGCTGTCGTCTTAGTTAGCCAACACACTAACCACTAGACCACGGCGACTACATCTCTATACATACAAAAATAATGTCTATCAAGATAGCAACTGCACAAGTCCAGTAGCGAAGTATATGGGATAGGTACCTATATATACACATATTTACTGATAGTAAACTAATACGCTTGAGAATATGTAAGATTGTAAGAGAATTTCGGGTCTCTCGAAAACAGATTTAGGGATATTGACAGGTTACCCTTATATGACTTTCTGGACTCAGACATCTTGTAGACAAAAATATGGATAATGCACTTAAAAAGCATATTCTACAATTAATTTCCCTACATTTTCCTACTAAGAGAAAAGTATACAATCTCGCATAGACTTTACTCAGAGGAAAATGAAACCAGTTGTTTAGTGATCACTCAAATCAAACGCGTCATGGGCTGCTTTAAATCTAAACAAAGTATATCAATAATCTCCCATGAGGCTACAGACTTTTATTGTTGGTGTATATCCAGTCAGCCAGTATGTAAATTATAGATTACAATGCATATGTAAATATGGAAATTAGTTACACAATTAATAACATATTGCTACAGATTACTATTTCATAATATTTTAACACATTCCATACGTATATGTGTGTATATGGCATATGAAATAACCCGTAGATACTATTTGCATAATAAAATTATTTGCAAGATTTTTTTTTAATAAAAAATATATGTTCAAGGGACGCGTGACAAATTCAATAAGACTGCAACATTTTAATAAATAAATCACAGCGGAACGTTGATTTAAAACAATTATAAGAAATAAAATTGGATGCATTTTAATCTTCATTGTACAGTTTTGTTTGTAAAATCATAAAAGCAGTTGAAGCAGTTTTCTTTTTAAAGATTTGTTAATAATTTTGTCACAATGATAAAATACTGAACATAGCCAGCAGCAAATGATGCTTACCAGTTAGGTACTTTGTAAGGAAGAAATTGTGAACAATCACTTACTCGTTCACATAAATAATGCATGATTTTCATATGAAATGAGCGTCTAATAAGCAATAGATTTTGCAACCAGTAAGCAAATAGTATAAACAATTAAAAATAAAACCTTGCCGTCGTGTAGCATTCTTGGAAGCTTTAAGGTATGAATAAACATTATAATTAGGGGGGTCAATGTATAGCGGTTAGAGCTCTCGCACAGAAACTCAAACGATCAAGGTTTAAATTCCAGCGAAGGAGAAAAAAATTTATTAAAATAATAAAATTGCGGTTTTTAAGAGCTCCCCCCGCCTCCACCAAGAAGATCAATATAAAAAAAACTGCTCCCTGACATTTCCAGTGTATTCCACCAGAAATGAATTATCAAGAGTACAGCGCAACCTTCTGAGAAGATAACAGCTTACCTGCTTAACGAAGACCCCAGCAGAAATAAGTGCTTATCAGTAAGCTATTTTGTAAGGGAGAAATTGTAAACAATCACTTACTCATACATACATAACTGGCCTTTACAACCCTGTGTCAGGATTACGGCCTAGCTTCTCGCAGCACTCATGTGGTGTGTGTCAATTTTTATCCATGAGTACCGGGACCTACAGTTTAATGTCGACTCCGAACGACAGCTTGAGAAGCTTGTTCATGGCAATTAGTTACTCTCAGAGCTTTTGCCAGAAGACTGCTGAGAGGTAGACGCCGAAAGAAATATTTTTTTCATTTTTTGTTTTTTTTTGTTTTGAAGATGCCAGAGCCTGGAGTCGAACCCAGGACCCATGTCTTAGTAAGCCAACACACTAACCACTAGACTACTTACTCGTGCGCATCAATAATGCATGAATTTTATATGAAATGAGCCGCTAAAATGCAATAGAAATGCAAATTTATTGCAATCAGTAAGCAAGTAGTATAAAAAATCAAAAATAATACCTTATCCTATAGCATTTTTGGAAGCTTTAAGGTATTCATAAACAATATAAAGCTTCCATTACTGCTTACAATTTTATTTATTGCTTCCAAATTTGAATAATTTTCAGTGGAACGCTCACCATTGACATTCATCAACAGATGGGACAATTGCTGATGATCATTCAAAGGTAAAGATATAACACTGGCTTTTGAACGATCAAAATTGACAGCAACTTGTCCCATGGACATAAGGCGCTTAACATCTCACTTATCTTTCTATAATTTCAAATTCCAATACAATGCACTGCATAAGTAGGGGTTTACCCCTGAGTATTGGTTTTAATAAAAAAAATAATACTTCAATTATTTCTTACAATTTTATTTATTACTTCCAAACTATAAAAAATGTCTGCTAGGTAGTGGGTGTTTTATTAATTTTTTAATAATAAAATTACAGCAATGAAAATTGGATCGGATGATACCGGGTGTTTTTTTTCCCGAAATATAACTTAATTGAGTTAATTTTTTTCTATAATTTTATTCAATTCGAGTCAACCCAACTAAAATTTAATTGTTCTGTGTCAAAGGCAGGAAGTGTTGCCATTTTCAAGATGAAAAAATGCCTTAATTATATCATAATGAATGACAACACTGCAATAAATGTATGATTGTAGTCGCCGTAGACCAATAGTTGAACTGTTGGCTTACTTTGCAAGAGCTCTGGGATAAAACCCAGCTCTCACATTTTGTAAGAAGGAAATAAAAAAATATTTCTTTTGGCGACTATCAGTCTACAGTCTTTCGGCTAAAGCTTTGAGAGTAAATAATTAGCATGAACAAGCTTCTCAAATCTATTGTTTGGAGTCGATTTTAAACTGTAAGTACCGGTAGTCACGGATAAAAATTAATGCACACACAACATGGGTGCTGGGATATAACCCTGGTACAGAGTTGTAATGGCCAAATTTGTATGTATGTATGTATGTATGTATGTAGTATATACGTATGTGAATAACTCTGAGAATTACACAACTGTATATATTTCACATCTTGCTAAGAATTGAGTTGTACTTATTAAGTAATATTTCCGTATGATGACTAAAAACCATTTCGATCGAAATTGAAATCGTTTGTATTTTCAATGTCATATAAAACTTTTTTTTTTATTTAAAATTTTAATAATCAAGAATGTGGTGGCAATGGTCAGTAAGATTATGTGTAAAAAAGAAAATCCAATAATGAAAGGATTTGAACGTTCTAGCAACTTAAAATTTCAATAGATTTCAATTTCGATGGAAATTGATTTCCATCACATACCGGATTAATTAATTTAAAATTCCATAAATATTATTCATCAAAAAACAATTTTTCTTTCAAAATTACTTAGTCTTGATGCAAGTAAGCTTTTATTTTAATTAGTGTTAAAAAAATTTTATCTTTCATTTCGATATTTCGATTCAATACAAATGGAAGTGATATTTTCATAACAAAAAAAAAAAAAAAAAAAAAAGAAGCAAATTATCATTAAAACTGGTTTTCTTCATGATTATTTTTATTGGTACTAAAAAAATTCAATGAATTTTAAAATTTTCCATGTAACAGCATGCATGCATGACAAATTTCCATATCATTCATGGCAAAACAGGAAATATCAGCTTAATTAAATTGAAGCGATAACAGTGTGACTGAATGTGTATCATTTGAACAAAAAACAAGAAAAAAATTATGAATTGAATTTCTGTTGGATAGAAATTTTTGTTATTTTTTAAGCATGAATAAGAAATATATGGTTTTAACATTTGCAGCATATTTTTTAATTATTCTTTTAACAGATAAAATTTGGCAAACGTGGTTATAATTTACAACATCACGAGAAAGATCACTTTAGCACATATAGTGGCCCATTGTAAGGAAGAAGGACATGAAATGCATACAATTTGAATAGAAAAATTAACATTTCGTCGTGCAGGAGTTTATGTGCTCTATCCGCCATTTTAATATCTCAAGTTACTGATGCCACTTTAGATTTTTGACACCAAAATTGTTTAAATCTGAAATCCGTTTTCGGTTATTTATCTCCGAAACTGGATGAGATATCTGAAAAGGGATTGCAGATTTTAAAAATTTTGGTCGAAGACCTAAATTGGCATCATTAACTCGAGATTGTATATAAAAAGTATGAAATGGCGGATAGAGCACATAAACTCCCGCAAGACGATTTATTGCTGCGTAGACTACTTTCAGATGCTAATATTCTAGACAAAATTTTAAAAAATAAAAGTTAGCTGGAAGATATTTTCCTGTTTTAACCACTGTAGAGACAAAAAGTTTTAAAGTCAAGCCTTATAACCCAGGATTGCAGTTTTTATTTATTGTAAAAAACTTTTTGAATATAAACGATGAATGATTCTGTCATAATAGAACAACAAAAATCATATCCCTAAACACATTACGATACAATGATATACAGCTATGGATACCTCTTTCAAAAATAACGTAATTTTACCACCGAAATCGTGTGAAGATTTGGCAGCAACATTTGTATGGTTCAGTGTTCTAAATTGAATAATAGAATAAAATAGTTTTTTTGGTTTTAAAATTTCTCTCTCTTTGAAATAAATTTCCTAAATAAACCCAACACCTCAATATATGTGCTTTCTGCGGCCCCAAAATTAATTATTTAAGCCCTTGTTTGACTGAAAACCATTCTTTCTAGCATTTTGGTATTTAGATTTTCCAAAGCTGTATGCATTACAAATTTATTGTAGACAACTGTTCCTTTTCTCATCTATTGCAATGTTTGATTATTATTTACATATGAATGTAAAGAAGGCATTTGATGGGCACAATGCTTACAAGTCAAGCTGGCGTATAAGTAAAATAAACAAATGATGGAGCATTACAGCATAGCTTTGCATACATACTTACATTACACAATACATTTTGATTCATTTACATTTCATGTATATGTTGAGGAATTGCACAAATTAATTTTGGATTCGGACAGTCATAGATGTGGATGTCAACCAAAGCAAAAAATACTGTAAAAGGAAGAACAAAGTTTAAAACAAAAATTTAATTTAATGTTTTAAAATAATCAAATCATAATTAAAACAATAAAGTTTTTTTCTTAAGAACACTGGGCAAAACTAAAAATAAAATTGAAATTTTTAACAAAACTTCTACTGCTGGATAATAGCAGTGAATCAGAGGGCTATAGAATTTGTATTATAAGGGAACAATAACAAATTCAACATCATTTTTGCAACCAAATTGAGAAACGAGTTGTAAAGAATTTAATTTAAGCAACACTATATTATTTGTCTTAAAATAACACACTGTTTAATTATAAATTTCGTATCAAATGCGCAATTTGGTATGTTTTTCTCATACATATTTTCATTCATATTTGCATCTCATATTAATGAGGCTGATGACGCAAATGTTTATTTCAAAATTTGAATGTATCAGTAGCACCAGTCTAACGTGATACAAAAATAATAATAACAGCGATAGACACTTTCATATTTTCGTTTTATATTATCGCATTATTAAATGGAAATATCAAGAGAGATAACAAACAATATTTATTTTTCTAAATAGAAAAACTAACAGAACACCTACACTGTTAGGGCAAAACAGCAGTAAAACACTACAACTTTAAAAAAATTCCTTTTTTAGAAGAGCAGTTCGTAATTAAAAATAATTTTCTATTTTTTTTTTTTCAATTCTCTTGATTACACTTATACATATGTACGCATGCAGAGATGACCTCTATTTATTTCTTAAATGACCAGGCGTATGATGAATATTTGTTTACATTAAATAATGCGTATACGTCACATCAATGCACTTAAAAACATGTGTAATTTTTCTGTTATTTTATTAAAGGCAAAATATTTTACTAATTTTTTAAAAACAAAACTTAAACAGAATACCTACAATACATAGATAATTGGCCACTACAACTCTGTGTCAGGATTGCGGACTAGCTCCTTGCCGTACTCATGTTGTGTGTGATAATTTTTATCCATGAGTGGCGGGACTTACAACTAGATTTGGTTTAACGTGCGTACCTGTCATGAGACTCACAATACGCCACCACGTTGTGAAGAGTGGTGGAAAAATACGCCGCGTTTGACCAGCGCCATTCGAAGCCGGCACCCTCTAATTTCGGACTTGTTTATGACACGCCGGTCAGAAGAAGACCCATGGACATCGAATTAGCAATTTAGTACCACCACTGCCTGCGAGGTTTCATTATAGCACTACCACATCACTACGAGTACTCCCCGAAGGCCGCACCCAAAACATCAGGCCGATTTTCCTTCCTGATGCCCGTAGTAACAGATTAGTTTAGGTTTCTCTGGTCAGTCCCTGAGATGGTCAGTAATTAACCATTACCAACCTCTCTGCCAATAGCGAGTGCCAGGCCACCCAGAGCTAGGTGAACTCCATATTCCCCGGAGAACACAGGACCCTGGTGTGAAGTAATCACCAGCAATCTTTAAGGTATCTCCGGGGAGAGCCGGGACCTACAGTTTAAAATCAACTCCGCACGAGAAGCTTTTTCATGGCAATCAGTTTACTCTCAAAGCTTTTGCCAGAAGACTGCTAAGAGGTAGCCGCCGAAAAAAATAAGTTTTTCATACATTTTTACATTTTCAACCCTGGGCTTATGTCTTACGACGTATTGATTTTCTACATAAAATGACTGCTTGTTGAAAAGTATTTTGCTTCTTCTATCAAATTATATTTTTATTTAGTTTTGTAAGAAAATGGCTTTTTTAAATTGTTTAAATGAAAGCGAATAAGAATATAGAGACAGCTGAAGGAATGGACCAACCTGTCGCAAATTTAATATTACTTGCCAGCGATAAAAGTGTTTAATCGGCACTTCTTTTACTTCTTGAAGTCTTGGTTTTCTCCAGAACTCTTTTCTAAGGTATGCTTACTACAGTCAGTTTCAGCGCTATCTAAACTTTTTTCACTGAAAACGGCTGGCTGCTACTTTGGGGGTGCGCACAAAAACTCAAAGGGCCCAGGTTTGAATCTCAGCAAAGGTGAAAAATGAAAAAGTTAGTTTGCGGTCTTTTTCAAAATTATAAATTAAAAATAAAAGTAACAGCTCCCTGATATTCCTTCTATTCCACCTTAAGATTTATAACGAAAAAGGAATGATCAGGAGAAAAGCGCCACCTAATGGAAAGTAGCAGATAACAGCTAAAAACTTACTTAGCGAAGGCACTCACCGCAGTCAAAAAGTAACCTTCACCGCTGTTGATTATTTAAGGGTGAAGGTAAAACACTGGCCTTTGAATGATCAATTCACAGCAATTTGTCTCATTCCTAAGGGGCTTAATAATATAAGAAGACAAAATATATGTTCTGTTGTCATAATGTACCTTCCTCTCCTTAAAAATTCCAACCTAATACACAGAATTTAATATGGGTCTATCCCTGAGTATAAAAAAAAATAAATAAAAGTTAGTACGAGTACTTTAAATGCCTACGTTGTCAAACAATGGTACTATTTTCTTGTCTTTACTACTTAAATCAAGTCCAGCTGCATACAACAATTAAGAGTTCTTTACTTTATATTAAAAACTTTTTCTCACAACACTTTCAATTTTTTGGAAAATTTATTAAAGAAATTTTTTTCTCTGTCTATTACTTTTAGTCAGCGTAGATTTTTTTGCACCTTTTTACTTCCTTATTTAACAGCACTGAAATAGAGTTTTGAGAAATAAATA
The DNA here is from genome assembly GCA_963576795.1 of Metopia argyrocephala. Lineage (NCBI taxonomy): Eukaryota > Metazoa > Arthropoda > Insecta > Diptera > Sarcophagidae > Metopia > Metopia argyrocephala. The sequence continues at coordinate 6,367,550 of OY756208.1, forward strand.
AAAATAAATAATTGTTTTACAAAATATTTATAAGAAAAATGAATACAAAATGAATAAACAAATTTGTATATTTATTAAATTGGTAAGAAAAAAATTGGTAGACAAAATTTTTTTGACGATGTAAAGTAGTGTCAGTTATTTCAGTTAAAATATTACAACCGTTGTGAAAAAACACTTCCACAATTGGAGCTCATGGCCAATTATTTAATTTTTTCATTCACTCATTGTTCATGTCTGGTGTATCTACAATCGAAAGTATATGAAAATGAAACCATTCTTATGACTGATATTTAAATAAGTTTTCTCTTGAAACAGAAATACAAATAATCTTTAAAATCATTTTTTTTATTGCCCATGCAGTAATAAAATATGAATAATAACTGATATGTCCTTTTTCTTGTTTATCTCTTAATAAAAATCTGTATTTTCTAAATTGCTTATGATTTTTTTCATACAAAAAAATAATAAGAATAAAACTAAAACTTGAAGTACACAAAGTACTATAGAGTAGATTATATTTAAGGTAGTATGATCACATTACGAAAATGATTGTAATCATTTTAAGTAGAAAATTTGCGAGAAAATATATATATTTTTTCATTTCTTTTTTTCTGCTTAAAAAATGTGAAATGCAATAAAAACCAATTAAGAAAATGTATTAGACTCTAAATGAATGTAATCCTTATCTTCATTTTCTGTACACAATTGTTCTACAGACGCATTTCATTTATTGAGACTTTTGGTTAGCTATGCTCTTAAACAAAGCTTACATTTACTCTCTATCGAGAGAGCTCTTACATATATTGGGCCTCTTATTAAGGGCTTCATATCTGTAAATTTAAATCATTGATGCCCAAGGTAGTAGTATTGGTGAGAGTGACGAAATAACACTGGAAGAAGTTCTGCAAGTGTAGTTTGTCTCTCCCACTCAACCTGCTGATTTCCTATTGGTTGATTGACGATCAAACAAAAGAGCGTAAGTATACGTGTGAGTTTAATTTGCTGATAACAGCCACTACTGTGCATCTTTATTTTAAATAAAATAAACTGGGTGTGAGAATTCATTTCTCTTTTTTTTTTGTTTTTTTGTGAAAGATCTCTCGATGTAGTATAACATTGTTCAAATGATAACCCTGAATTCTCTTAGTAGAGACATTATTTTCAGTTTTCCCTGACTCTGGCGCATAAATCAGACTGACTCTGACTGATACAATGGCTTTGACGACTGCAGTAGTTTGTGTCTTATTCGCATACACTTGCATAAACTTCACAAAGAAAGAAAATCTAACTTGGAAAAATCGCACGATATAGGACAGTTTACATCACCCCCGCATGAAATGGTCATATTTTGAAACCACTATCATATCCAATGTGGCATGAAATATGTGGCACGTAGCGTAGCTGTTAAAGCACATATTAATGATGTCTAGATCATTGAATTCAGGCCAAAAGAAATTGGTAATCAACGGCTTTTACAACTGACCGGTAACAGTGATGGTTTACAAAATACGCCGCTAGACTAAAATCCACTCCTTGATTTTTTCGAGATCAATTGGAACGTATTGAAGCACAAGTGAATTGAGATCATCCCAAATTTTACAATTTTATTTATTCATCCAAGAATTTACATCATCACTGAAGATGAGAAAAATTTTGTTTACGTTGCTCCTACAGAATATTATTTTTCATAAAAAAATTTGTATATTTTGCACGTGTTGTTGAACATATTTAGCCGAAGTGATTTTGTAAGTCACGCTGAATAAATGACAACTAATTAAACAGCTGAAGATGTTATCAACTGTCAAAGTTCTTAAATACTTATGAAGATCCTATAAATTTAACTCTTTGAAAACTTTCATTGTTTAAAACAGCAAGTTTGCATTTTTAGTTTTTAAAATTGCAAAATCGAATCAGCAATCATTTTGGTATTTTGATTTGCCGATTAACTTCCAGGTGAATTTATTAAAAATTTTACGCGGTTTAGAAAATCAAGTCTTTGGTAGAGCCAGTATTTCCATATACCAACCAGTATATTGTCCCTAATATTCAAGCATGTATCCCATACACCTTATCTATCTAGTTTGGCCAAAAATGTCGTACAATTTGATTTTTATTTTGCCAAAGTAAAGTCAAACACAAAGAGGCCATAGAGAGGTCAATGAAAATGTCTGCTTTTTTGGCAACATTACAAAAGTGGAAAATGAAGCCATCGTTGTGCCCAAAACGACAAAAGTAAAAATAAAAAAATTCGTGCATACATGTGTATATGAAAATATGTGTGCCTGTGTTTGGCTATGCCATTCCTATTATGATATGCTTTTACATTTATTGTTTAAATTTTACTTGGGACACAATTTTAAATTGTGCTCAATAAAGTGAATGTCCTGATTTTCTAAAATAATTTCAAAATTTTATTTTGTTCATTTTATTTTCTTTTTTTGCTTAAATTAAGAAAAATATTTATTAAACATTTTAATGTATCAGAATGTAAAATGCAATTTAAATCTAATATAAGGGAAAGAAATTCTATTAATTTTTATAAGATAGTCATCGTTAGTTATCGTTAAACGAACTTTTTTTTAAAAATATTTTATTAATTTTATATTAATTTTTAAAATCTAATAAATTTTTAATTAAAGGTTTGTGTTCTGAAATAATATTTTATAATTTTTGGAGTGTTATATATGTATGTAACTTGAGCGGAGGGGGGGGGGGGGGGGGGGGGCGTAATGTAGTGGTAGGGACTCTCGCTTACAACACAAAGCAGCCCCGGTTTGAGTTCCAGCACTAGAAAAATGAAGTATAAAAAATTTGTTCAATAATTCAAAGTTTTAATTAAAAAAAAAAAAACAGAAAAAAATATAAAAGTTTTTCCCCCACTTCCAAGAATTCCATAGTTAAAAAAAGCTGCTCCTGAAATTCCACTCTATACAGCTTTGATCTGCCAAATGAATGAATAGGAGAAAACGTCACCTACTGGAAAGTATTAGGCAGAACCAAGCAAGATTTAAAACCAACCAACAACATGATCCTCACAACTTCACAACAAAACAAAAATTGCCATCAGCAGATAGTGCAATTACTGTTCATTATTTCAAGGGTGAAGGTATAACACTGGCCACTACAATAGTAGGAGTGTAACCCCTCAGTATTGGTCTAAAGAAAAAAAAAACCATTTTGAGGTCAGTTTCTTTAGTAATTTTTTATTACACTACTCCTCTTTGTAGACTTTACAGACAAAATTACAACAAAATTTTTTTTAATCTTTTTTAATTGACTTTAAGATAAAACATTAAACATATAGACCACAGCAGAGTACCGACAACAACATGTCAAAATTTAAAAAAAAACATGAAAACATATACTTCGACGACATCACATCAACATGGTGATACATTTGTCTCTAACTAAGGTTTGGAAAATAATGAAAAAGTTATATGTTCTGATAAACCGAGATCTAATCGAATTAAGAACGACTATATTTTCAGTCAAATTTGTTTCGTCACGAAAACTTTAATTAAATCAAATTTAAATTTAATTATGAACCCATATTTATCCTGAAATGATTTTTAATGATCAAAAGGGATATTTGTAAGATTAATCAATAACAGCTGGTTGACTGAAACATATGCTCGTACATAAGCATACAAAAAACAAAATTTTTTTGGAAATATATGAAAATTAAATTTTCATATTTCAAAATTTGCATATTTAAATTAAAAAATATTTATATTTGGCTAATACGAATCGCTGTTATGGGAAACATTTATTTCATCGTACATTCGTTCAAAACATACTTGCCAACTTCAAATATATAACAAGTTGTTGGAGAGAAAATAACTTTTAATTTTCTTCTACAGCAAGTTGTATTTTTAACTTCATTTATATCTTTACCTTCTGTTTTATTAGTTTTTCCATTGGTTAAGTTTACTAATTGATTCTACGTTTACAGTTTATTTACTTTATTAGATATTTTTATTTTTAATAACGAAGTTTACCCTGTATCCAAACAGAACTATTATTGAAGCTTTCTATTTGGTTGTCAAATAAATTCATGAAAAATTTGTATAATTATATAAAATTAATATGTAAATCTTATTCAAAGTACGTATTAAAGGCCCTACCATACACAGTCGTACGATTCATTCACAAGCAAATCTTATCGATTTCTGTCACACTTTTAAACAGGGACGGTAAGAGTTATAAGAGAAACTACGAAACAGTCATATTTAACCATTAATGACAACGAATTTATATAATGGTTATAATTAACCATTAACAAGAAATATATTTTATTTTGGTCATCGTAACCAATTAAAATGAGAAATATTTTTTTTTGGTTGAAAATAACCATTATATCAACCTAAAATTTGTTTTGGTCCTAAATAACCATTATACTAATAAAAAAATTTTTTTTGGTTAGAAATAACCATTATATTAAAAAAGACATTTTTTTTGGTTAAAAATAATCAATATCAAAAAAAAAATTTTTTTTTTTGTTATTACTCCACAAAATGCAACATTTTTTGTATATTTTGGATGATGCAAAGGAAGCTATCGCAAGAATGATTAAAATCAATAAAAAGATTTTACAAATTAAGGATGTAACCAAAATTTTTTTTTAGGTCAAATGGTTATTTCTAACCAAAAAAAGTTTTTTATTGAAATAACCATTATTCTTAACCAAAATATTTTTTTTGGTTGATATAATGGTTATTTCTAACCAAAAAAGGTTTTTGATTGAAATAATGGTTATTCTTAACCAAAATATTTTTTGGTTGATATAATAGTTACTTATAACCAAAAAAATTTTTTTCTCATTGTAATTGGTTACGGTAACCAAAATAATATAAATGTACTGTTAATGGTTAAAAATTACCAAATGCAGATAAAGGGCATTTTTGCGTAACCTTTTTCCTCAGAAAAAAAAAAAATAACAATTATTTCCGGTCCCTGCTTTTAAAAGTCGCATCAAAATGGCAACATTAGTGCCACACCATCACACAAAATAATATGTAAGGTATATGCAGAGTTGCTTTTTTATCAAATTTTATAAAATGCAACCCTGAACGCATGGAGAAAAAAATTTATATGAATTATTTCAAAAGATAATGAAGTAGGATAGACTTGTCAAAAAATCTGTCATACAGATGCATTTTTATGCCACACATTTTTAACACACACACGATTTTTTTGACAAATCGAACGACTCGATAGGATAGTGTACACGACCTTAACTTATGTAATAAATGCATATACAACTAAATATATATTTCTCTCCAGCACCATTAAACACGCAAACATGTTAACCCTTTTTGTCTGATCTAAAGAATCAGATGACAATGTTCAAGACTTCAAATTTTGCACTTCAACTTCTACTGAAGCGACAACTCCAACTACATATTTTGCTAGCACTACTTTAAAACTGCGTTCTAATTTTTAGAAAGGTCGTAGACCTATTTGTTTCATTATATTACAGCGACTATTGTGTTCCCCTCTAAGCGAATTCCATATAGGAGTTAAAATAGTTTGGTTTGACAAAACAATAATTTTCATAAAAATACGCTAAGGAGAAGGCTTATTAATACAGTAAACTCACACCACAGACAGATTTAAATGACAGCAATTGAACAAGACCTATTAATAAGGTCAACTTAATTCTCAGTTGTTTTTTTTTAAATCAAAATTTTTCGTATATTGCTTGTTGCTTTCATCAGTGACACCATTTTTTTTTCCTACAATATACTTGAGCTCTTCTTCGTTTAAAATGGCAGCATCATCGTTCCACAACACACTAAAATGCCTATTTTTTGTAATGAGTTGTCTTGTTATAAGCCCAGGATAAGAATGTGAACAAGTAAATGCTTAAACATACGGGTATTTTCTGTAAACCGAAAACGAATGAACGTGGAATCGGATAAAATTTTAAATCTTTATAATTTTAAAATAAGACAAGTTATTGATATAATTTTTTATTCAATTAAAATAACTAATATGATCATCTAAACTTTGAAACAATTGACGTGATTATGCTTTGTTGTTGAAACAACACTCGATTTCAATTTCACTTGATTTCGTTTTTTAGAACACACCCGATAATGATTCCCAAATACTTAAATCATTACCATGAAACACATAGACCACAGCATGCTTTAACACCGTTAACTAAAATACAAAAGGCCGTATCCGGTATGTGCTGAAAAACGATTTCGATCGAAATTGAAATCGTTTGTATATTCAAAGTCATATAAAACTTGCCTATTTTAATTATTTTAAAATTTTAATAATCAAAGATGTAGTGGCAATAGTCAGTAAAATAATGTATGAAAAAGGAATTCCAAGTATGAAAGGTTTTTGAAAGTTCTAGCAACTTAAATTTCATTCAATTTCAATTTCGATCGAAGTCGATTTCCATCAAATACCAGATAATTTTACAGGAGAAGCACACAACTTTTTAGCAAATAATGCTTTTACATAGAAAATCAATTCAAATTTTCATCATAATATTGTCCTTTTTGTTCGCAGAATTGTAACATTTTGTCAATTAAAAGCTTGATTTTAAATATTTTGTTAGTTACACCTTTTTGCATATGAGCTAATGATATTGTATTTGGGCTTTTTCTTGTTACGACACTCTTTACTGCATCAGTTTCTGTTACCAGTTGATTCTGTTCTAGACCTTGATATTCATGGGGGCTCTTTCTTGAGTCCTTAAAAATAAATTCTTTCTTTCTTCATATTTAATATTTAAATTTTCAACATTTTGTTGATTTTATTTATTCACTTTTTCTAGCACAACATTTGAAAACTTATTTTCCAATTTTTTACATATTTGCGTGGGAACATTTAAGTTCCTTTTTTTTAAACTAAAACTTAAAACAAAAACAATTCATAAATAATTTAGAGAACGAAAAAATTTTGAAAAAAAGAGCTTAAACAGGATTAAGTAAGTACATAAAACGTCTTGCGATACACTTAGAAATTATAGGCCAAATTGCCACTTTGGAATTTTACATGAGACACTTGATCGGCAGCAGAGTATTGCAAGCCATTACGTGGTGCAACGGTTGAAGAGGCAGGAGCAGCAGTTGTGGAATAGGCACCGGTGTGAGTAGCCTGGGTAGGTGATGTATAATATTGTGATTGTTGTTGCTGTTGCTGTTGATTGTTCAAATAGTTGGCATATTGCTCGGCAGTGAAATATTGGTTGGCCTGTTGAGATTGTTCCTCAGCAGGGGTGGTAAAAGAGGCAGCTGTAGTTTGTTCATTGGATGGATGGGTGGTATAGAGTTGTTTCAAGAGTTGTTGCTGCTGTTGTTGGGCATACAATTGTTGTTGCTGCTGTTGCTGTTGCTGCTGCTGTTGTAGTTGTTGCTGTGCATAATACGCTCTCAATTGTTCGGCGTATTGTTGTTGTGCTGCTTGAGCCTGAATTTGAGGTTGTTGTTGCTGCTGTTGTAGTTGTTGCTGTTGCAAAGCCTGAAACTGCTGTAATGTTTGAGCATATTGACTGGCAGCCTGCTGGTAACCAGCTACTTGAGGAGCAGCAGCAGCCGCAGCACCAGTACCATATTGAGACTGTTGCAAAGGCTGAGCATAAGCGGTGGTATATTGCTGTTGCTGTGGCTGATATTGCTGATATTGAGGATTAGCATTGGATCCCAAAGTAGTGTACTGTAAACAGACAAAAAAATAAAAAATTAGAAATGAACAAATTATAACTGAAGTCTTAATTTGTTAATTTATTTGCAAATATAAATAAATTGTTGATGCTCACCATAGCATAACAATATTTGCTATTTTCAGTATTTCCTGGCATCATATTTAACATTTTCATATTTTCCATACAATAATTTATTCAATTCTACGTCTAATTTATATTTTTATTTTTTTTTTTAATTAAAAATTATTTGTTTTATATTTTATAAATTAAAAAAATTAAATCGAAATGATTTAAAATGCAAAGAAAATTGACTAAAAAATGGGAAATAATCCCTCATTTTATTTTATCCTCGAATCTAAAATTGGGGTATTCAAAAGGTATGATTTGTGACAATAAGACAAAGCAATACAATACAATCTCACATAAATATGATGTGAATGTGAAGTAAATATCGTGGTACTGTGATTTAATCCCGTAAAACTTTTTATTTCAAAGTTATCTTAAGTTACACTTATATGTGGGGAAGCCACAAACCATGCCATCGATCAAATTCGAATGCGCTTTAATCAGTGAAACCGTGCTGGATTTTGATCGATACTATAATCAACACATAGTGACCTCAATGGATTTTTTAAACGAATCAAATATTTCGAGGAGAACTCACACACACTTTGTTTTATTTTAATGCAAAAATATAAATCGCCGTAGTTTTGTGTGTAGCGTGTTGGCTTACTAAGACAAGAACTCCCGGTTCAAACTCCAACTCTGCCATGTTGAAAGAAATATGGAAAAATATATCTTTCGGCGAAGGCCTGACAAAAGCTTTGAGATTAACTGATTGCCATGAACAGGCTTCTGAAATTTGTTCTTCGAAGTCGACGTTAAATTGTATGACGCTCACAATATGGGTGGTGTGAGAGGCTAGGCTTCTGAAACAGGGTTGTAATGGCCAGTTATGTATGTATGTATGTATGTATATATGTAAAGAAAGAAATCGCTTAATGAAAGACACTATATTACTCATAATTTCAACTTTGTTGTGCGGGTTTATTAGGGTTGAGTGCAATGCAGTTTGATTTTACAGCCACGCCCTGTATTCATTTCCAGAATGCTGAAAGCTTCCGTCAATTGTTTTCGGCATAACTAAAGAATTTAATTTCATTACAACTTTGTTGAATTAATTTGTCTTGTTAGTTTTTAAAACTTTGCTTTTAGTAAGACAAATGTAAAGCAGCGCCTTATTTGTTGAATGCCTGCCATAATACGAGTACCAAATGATAATTTGTTCAATCAGTACCTTCAACTACAGCTGACTATCGAATACAACTCATATTAGTGGTTTTAGTTATATTGTTAAAACAATTTGATGTACTCAAATTGGCCTTAAATTAAGTTCTTGAACCCTATAAATAATTTTATTGTTCGAAATGTTTTTTGTTTTTTATTTTTTTTTTTCAAAAATAATTGTTATTTGTTTTAAAACAACAACTTTTGATAAAATCTGTGCTGAAGAATAGCTGAAATTCAAAATCATGCAACAAAAATGCACATGCAAATACTAAATTATTTAAAAAAATAAAAATATTTAAATAAAAATTCCATTTAATGTTGTGTTGTTAACAAAAAAATAAATATATGAACGAATAAAAATATTTTTATAAAACTTATTAAAGAAATAAATTTCACAGCAGTTGTAATTTGCAAATAATAAACGAATGAATAAATGTTGAGGCTGCTAAACAGATTATTGGGAAACAAAAATATTTTTTGCTAAAGAACGCATAAATTAAAAAAATATAATGCTTTTACACCTACCCGCCCTATTCTGGGTTTTAATTTTTCTATTTTGCTTAAATATTAAAGCCAAACCTCAAGTAAGTTTTTAAGAAAAATTATAACGAAAAACTATTGTGAATTATTATTACCAATGCCTTAGGATGCCAATATCTTTGGGGATATGACCAAAGGCGGTTTGATGGTAATGGGCAATATGGCTGAAGTGGTTAGTAATGCTGCGTTAATACAAAAGAATTTCGATTTTGAAATGCCGTTCGCCAAAGCCAATTCAGAAACCCAGATTGGTGCTGGTGGTGCCATGAGAAACATTCAAGATGACGATGAGGATTCATCTGAAGAAATCAGACGCAAAAGAGCTTTGGATTTGGATAATAATGCTCCCTGCCATATAGGTACAGCGGGCGGTGGTGGTACTGGTACTGATGACATCGATGTTGAAGAAGCTCGTCGTCGTATGTATAATCGTATGCGCAAGGCAGCTGCAAAACGTGCTAAACAAAAACAACAAACAGCAAAGAAAGCTAAAAAGAAAAATTTCTCCTCCAATGATGGCAACGAAGAAATGCCCCAGGCTTTGTCACGACGCAAACGTCAAACGGAAGTGGATGATTTAAATGCCAGTATGACAAATACGGGTAATGATTTAACTCAAAAAGCTCAACAGTTTGCCGAAAAGGTACACAATATATTTCAAGGTTTTATGAATTCCCTCAATGAAATGGCACAAAGAATAAAACAACAATTTAGTGGTGGACAAACACCAACAACAACAAATAATGAAGCTGTTTAATCAGAAACATATTAAAAAAAGTTTTTCGTTTAAATAAATTTATAACGAATTTAATTTAGTTTTACTTTAAATGGGTTTTAATTGAAGGTTAAAGAAAGATTAAAAAAAGGATTATTTCTGTATTAATGTTTTAATTGAAAAATTTTGGGAACAATAAATACCTGGTAATATATGAGAATCCAGAAGGTAATAAAAGGAATGTAAAATTTGTTTATTTCGAAAACCATTACCCTTAACACAGATTATGTTCTACGAAGGTAATAAATGTTTTTAATGTCCCCTCGTAATAAGTATTAGAATTCATTACTTGTAATGCATAAATTTATTATTTCTCTCAAATCCTGTTGAGCCACTGGAGCAAAGGCGTATTTTGTTTTTCTTTTATTATATGTTTTTTTTATATATTGATCATTTTGTTGTAAGTTAGTTACTGTATAGATTTATTTTAATTAGGATATTATATTTTCACGTACTCTTTAAAATTGTCACGTTTAATGTAAAGGCACATTAGAACTTAAACTTAAACTTGAAGGACTAACGAGAAATAACGAATATTTTTTAATAAAATATATTGTAGAACAATGTAGTCCTTCTTTTGAAGATAGGGCAATACAAAGGGTAATCCATATTTATGTACTTATGTCCCACATGAAATTACCTGCTCGATTCCAAAAGTAATATATTCTTAAGGCAGATACTATTTAATTGATTATAAAATAAGGTGATCAATTATTTACCGCTGGGTATAAATATTTATTTAGTCTTTTGGATTCGTAAAAGAAAAAAATGCTACAAAAAGCACCATTTTGAACAGATTTGTTTTGTTTTTTTCAGTAAATAAAATAATGAATGAAATTATGGTGGGTTTTGTGCTAGACTGCTAGTGCGAGGTTTCGATTCCCACCAGAGACTCTAGTCTGCCACACTACACCTAACTTTTGGCCTTAGTAACTCCGCTCGTAATAATTAAATAAAATATATTTTATTTAAATATTGAAATTTCATAAATAAATAATGTACTTTTCTTAGTTATGATTTAAACAGGGAATTACTGGCTAAAAAGAAATATAGATTTTAAATGGTTTGACCTGAAGAAGTTACCAAAATTTGTATTTATTTGACAAAAAAAAAAATTAAAATTATCCATAAAATACAATTTTTATTATTTAACTTTAAAGAATAAAAATTATCAATGAATTTTTCAAAGTGCAAAAATAGTACCAAAAAGGTACTTTTTTAAATAACAAAAAAAAAATTATGTGCTGAAGACTCAAGTTCGAGCCCCAGGAAGAGTGATACATTTTTTTTAAATTAATTTTTGTTTCGTTAGAAACGCTTTAATTAGATCAAAGTTAACTGCAATAAATATTTTCGGTTATCAAGGGAGAAATGATGTCCGGAAAGGAATAGTACAAAAGCCAAACTGAACATATGTTTTCAACTCCAGCTACGGTTGTCTCATCAGAGTTCTTTGTGTCTTGTGCACATTCAAGACAAAACATCAACTATTTTTAAGAAATAACATACTGAAATTACTTTTTTCCATATGTACTTATGTACATACACTTGTATGAGTTAGTCGAAGTAAAGTCAAACAACAATTTCTATCATATTATCCTTATTCTCACCATCAATGCAGTTTTTGTAATTGTCACCTTATTTGGATGAAAGAGAATTACAATTTATTTTTGTTTTTGCCCTCTTATTCCATTTTATCCACATAAGTCGTCATCGACGACATGTACGACTGTAGCCGTGGTGGTTAGAGTGCAACGCCAAACGCGAGCGCTTTGTATATTATGTGCTGTTTCGTTTCTGACGTTTGGTCTTGAATATGCACAGGACACAAAAAACTCTCTCAAAAAACTACCGTAGCTGGAGTCGAAAACATATGTTCAGTTCGGCTAGTGTTTTATTCCTTCACGGACATCATTTCTCCTTTATTAACTAAAAATATTCATTGCAGTTAACTTTGATCTAATTAAAGCGTTTCTGACGAAACAAAAAAAATTTTCAGAAGTAAACTTGCACGAAAGGGAAAAACGTGAATGAATAAGTAACAGTTAAATGGCATATTTTTTAAAGTACTTTTTTTTAATAAAGCATTGTAGTTCCTCTTTAAAACTAAATGAAAATAATTTAAATATTGAAGTGTTGGCTTTAAAATGCGTTGGTAAAAATTTTAATTTTAAAATATTTTATCAGTCGAACTTTGAAATTAATTAAAAAAAAATAAATCTTCTATTTATTTTCTGACTATAAAACTCGTTGTTCAGAAATGAAAGAAAAAACAAATATTATTTGAATTTGATTTACGAGCGTACAATTATAAAATTGTAAAACTGGCGAGAGTAACATTTTAGTGTTTGCTAATAAAAGGAAATGTATAAAAAATACAATAATAATTCTAATCAAATCGAAATGATAAACAAGTGCTGATAACGGTAATAAACATTTCCGTTACGGATACACAATAATTGTAATCAACAACAGCATCACAATCATTTGGGAATACCTACATATATACGAGTATGTACATATATTTCAAAATACCGTTAAGGTGTAGAATAGTTGTAAATTAAAGGTAAATGTGATAGTAAACGTTTGGCAAATGTAAAGGCAACTGTAACCGTTAATTAAACTGTTACAATAATTTTGTTTTTTTTTTTGATAACAAAAACAAAATTTTACAAAATTATTATCAAATAAAATAAAAATAAACATTCTAATCTAATTGTTATAGAAATACAAAATCAGCCCCCCCAGCAGCCAGTTGAAATGTTATAAAACGGCTGTGAATTAAGCAAATCTTATCCAGTTGACATCAACAGAAACTTTTCTATTGTTGAGCAATTGTTATTGTGTCTTCACTAATAATACAGAGAAACTCCATAGTACCTTAATAAAATATACAATTGTTGGCAAATTTAAAGAAAAGTATTTACCTACCGTAGAAAAGGTAAAAACATATTTTTTAATAATAAAATTTACATAAAATATAAAATAATAATAATTTCAAAATACCAATTAATCCGTTTTAATTTTAATATTTTTTTTAAGCATTAAAATAATGCTCCATAAATATCCACATATTTTGCCCATGAAACATAATTATGGCAAAATTAAAAGAAAAGTTCCAGCAGGTGGTGGTAGTTGTTATTTTATGCCGCTGGTAATGATTTTGATATCAAGTTTTTGTGTAAATATAGAGGCCAAAGCTTTATTAAAAAATGAGGTGAGTTTAAGTTTTTTTTTAACAACGCAAAATAGACACCATTTCTCAACGAATTTTTAAAAACAAGTATTCCCATATTATGAAACCTATAATGAGTTTCATTCCATGGTCGCTGTTTGTCGAACATCGAGAAATGTAAACAAAATTTTTATTATGCGGTGACAACATTGTCTGGAAAATTTCTTTTCATCTCCAATGTTTTGACTATGAAGCTGTTTTAAGTGTGCAAAACTTAATTAATAAAAGTAAATATTTTTATAAACTTCGAGCTATCGAACACAAGCTTTTTATATAATCCAACTTCAGAAAAATCTCATATTCTTATTAATTATTGAAGTTTTCTCTAACTTGTACAATTCACCTTAAAAAAAAAAAAAAACAAAATTGACTTGGTTTTTGTACATTGCAACAGAAGCATATCTGTAGAGGACATACCCTCCACAAACGCTTTCTTGTACAGTTGAAAGTAAACAAGAATCTGTAATAAAAATTCCGATATCTTTGCATGTAAAACCTCTTTGATATATTAATTACCCTCTTGCATTATTTTCATATATCATTATAAGGTTTGGCTAGTCCAAAGATGCCCAGTAGTGGCTGATATCAGCAAATTAAACTCACACGTATACTTACGCTCTTTTGTTTGATCGTCAATCAACCAATAGGAAATCAGCATGTTGAGTGGGAGAGACAAACTACACTTGCAGAACTTCTGTGTCTCATTTTTTTTTATCTCACCAATACTACTACCTTGGGTATTAATGGGCTAGTCTACCAGCTGTCTATTCGTATGTTGCTGGCTGAAGCTCTCAAAACATATGGTGGTGTTAGTTTCAAAATGTATTGAGTTATTGTGTTTGTTGTAAGCTCACCTGCCTATTATTATCCATTCGCCTTGATTAAGAACATTTTAAATAAGAAAAAATTTACAATAGCTATATTTTTGGAGCCTATTAAACCCTAGGGACTGGCGTAGTATTTAATATTTAGAATGTTGGATAACTAGCCCTGAAGTATTGGAAGAAGAAATATGAAATGAAATGTTTCTTTGGGCGACCACCTTTTAACAGTTTCTAGTAAAAGCTCTGAGAGTAAAAATTGACGCACACAAAAGGGTGCTGTGAGAAGCAAGGCCGTAACTCTGCAAAAGAGTTGTGATGGCCAAAAGAGAATACAAATATAAAGGTAAATGTCTCCATTCCATCTATTACAAATTTTCTTTATTAACAGCTTTAGATAAGATATGTAAATCTAAAAGCAAACAGATAATATTATCACATCAATATAACTTTAGGCCTGGTAAGTTTATCACAGACCATATATTCATATTTGAGGCAATTCTAACCAAACTGTTAAAAATAACCAAATTATCGATACCTAATATATATTATTTGAATATAAAACTGGTTTTGTAATCAAGTCTACAATACGCGCTGACTAAATAGAGGGCATACTGTATTTTGTACCACAAGATTAATTTTAAAAGTACTTTTTAGAAATGGTGTATTTTTTTATTATAATTAACATTTTATAACTCGTTTTTTTCCATTTTTTTATGTAATTTCTTTTATGACTCTAAACCCTTTCTATTCCTGACACCATTTAGAAATCCGTAAAGCTTTACAAAAGTTCCTCCTTTCCCTCATCGTCTTCTTCATTGTCTTTGTTAAAATCTCGTCATAAACGTGATACATTTGCTAATGAGCACAAACCGCAACATTCACTCTTTATACGCGAAATTAATGATGATGCTGCTGCCGAAGAAGATTATGATGAAGATAATAATTATGATGTTATACCCGATATGACGTCTAGCGATGATGATGCTTATCATCCCCAACAACCTCCTAATTTAGGGGATCAAATTTCAGAAAAAGCAAAACAGGTCGCTGAAAGTTTTTCCAAAATGTGGCAGTCATTAACGGATTCGATTGGACACTGTATTAATGCTTTTCGTCAACTTTTTGATGATGATAAAGAAGGGAGTAATAATGATGATGAAATGCTGCAACAGGAGCAGCAATTACGTGTTGCCATGGAGGAGTATTATCGTGCCAAGACTATGCATGATAATGAAATTTTAACACGAAATTATGAAAATAATTTGTGAAGAAATATTTGTGTTTTTTGTTTCGTATGAAATGCAAACATGAGAGTGTTGTATGACTTTTTTTTCTCTAATTAGTATTCGATAACGTATTGGTTTTAATTATAAGTTAAACATGAATAAAGAATTATTTTAAGAGTTTTGGTAAAAGAAAAAGCAAACAATTAATTGGAAAAACTTGGAAATTTTCATACGAGTTTATTTTATTAAATTAAAGAAAAAAGCAAGTTAAGAAAAATTAAAGAAAGGCATGTAAAAATAATTACAGTACACTCGCGGTAACGTGAACACCGTCTAATGTGAACAAGAAGCTATTTACACGGAGCACTCTATAACGTGAACAAACTCAGAAAGCTCTATAACTTGAATCATTTTTTTATTGCATATGACTTTAATATTACAATTAAATCATTGGTTTACTATGATTTATGGTGTGCTTAGCTTGCTAATGTTTCTTGTGTTGATGATACCACTGAAATCCATGACATTTCGCAAAAAAAAAATTAAACCACGACCATTAATTTCACGTAATGTCGTTTTGTTTTAGTTTTGTATTTTAATAATTCCAATAACAAAATAATTTTACTTTCAAGCGTGTAAAACACAGGTTTATATTGAAAATTTTATACTTTTGTCTTGAAATTTAACAATCGCTAAAGTGAACAATTTCGCTAACATGAACTCCTTTGGTTTTAATTAGTTCACGTTATCGCGAGTGCACTGTATTGCCATTAAATTCGGAAGCCAAATCAACTCTCTGGCGATCCAGTAAACTTTGCCAACGAATAATTATAATTTGAATTACCCAGATTTTACTCCTGGGTATGTATGTTGCTATACTACTAAACAAAAGTACGTTTCAAATAAAGCACTTGTTTACACGACAACTATTAAATATGAAAAAAGTTCTTTCACAGGTGAATCTTTAGTATAAATCTCACATGAAAAAAAAAATTAAACAGCTGTTTAAAGCCACTAATACCCAATGAATGTAAAAAAAGAAAACCTTTTTAATTCCACTCACACCCAAAAGTGAGAGAGAAGGGTTAAGCTAAAGCTTTTGAATTGGGTTTGAAAGACTTTCTGTACAATATATTGCATAATCAGAGAATGGGCGGAACTAAGAAAGTAGACATGGTAAAAGCTTTTGAATTTCGTCTAAATAACTGCAAATTAAATAAAAATTGTCAATAAGAAATGAGGTTGGACTTCTCAGTACGGTACCTTTTATTTTAAGTAAATATTGATTATTTATACATAGAATGGTAATAGTGGAATTATACTGAACCATACATATTTGTATTAAACTTTTATTCAATTCACATTATGGTAGCAAAGTACGCCGGAAAGTGAAGCATTGTATGAATGCACAGAACGCTAAGTGCCAAATGGAATCATGTAGGATGATCGGGGCTGATTAAAAAAAAGTGTATTTTAAATGCACTGAATAAGCTTTTAATATTTAATCAGAATAAGGCCGATGCCACGCAATGAGCGGCTGAGCGACAAAAAATTAAAACATATTGAATCCTACTGAAGGGGCCACGCAATGAGCGGCATTTTTGAGCTGCTCATAAATAGAATTTGTTCTAATTTTTAGTTGGTTTCTGAGTGGCGAAGTATAAACATGGCAAAAGTGAATGCGGAGCTTATAATTTTATCTGTACAAAGCCGACCGCTATTATGACAAGATAGATTACCAAATTTTAAAATTGAAAATATGTAATTTTAACAACTAACCGCACTAACCGCTCAGCTATGACTCTCAGTAATAAGGCACTTGCCGCTAAAACTCGCCGCTCATTGCCTCGCCTAAGAGAATTGGCCAAAGTAAAGCTTAACACCTCAAGGGTGTATTTTCAAGACTTCTAATAAGTAACAGAGACTAAGAACAAAGGAAAAGATATTGATTTAAAAAATATTGCATTCGTTTAATTATGCTATAAGTTCACATTTGGTTCACATTTCTCGAACTGTCGAAGTTAGATAATTTGAAACGAAGCTGTTTGAGGGTTTGTGTTAACTTGACCTATAAAAGAGATGTTTTAACTTCACCAGATATGTAAAGGTAAAAAAATGCAACCATTTTTCTACTACGTATTAATTCTGCTTGTAGTCGCCGTGGTCTAGTGGTTAGTGTGTTGGCTTACTAAGACATGGGCCCTGGGTTCGACTTCAGGCTCCGACATCTTCAAAAAGAAATATGAAAAAAATATTTCTTTCGGCGACTACCTCTCAGCAGCCTTCTGGCAAAAGCTCTGAGAGTAACTAATTGCCATGAACAAGCTTCTCAAGTCTGTCGTTCGGAGTTGAAATTAAACTGTAGGTCCCGGTACTCATGGATAAAAATTGACACACACAACATGAGTGCTGCGAGAAGCTAGGACGTAATCCTGACACAGGGTTGTAAAGGCCAGTTATGTATGTATGTATGTATGTATTAATTCTGCTTAACAGATTTGTGTTGTGCCTTGAGAATCAAGAGAACAGTTTAACGAGAAATTTTTTTAGTTCCCACTAGAGAAGTCATTGCAATCCCACATGAGAAAATTTGTATATTTTATCCCCCGCAGGGTCCTTATTCTGTGATTCTCTTAAGCTAAAATGCTAAAATTTTGAGTTTTTAAAACAGGCTGGACGGTAGAATATATAAAATTAAATATTTTAGAAATGATTTGCAAGAAGCTTTATTCTTACAATATGCATTCAAGAATCTTATAGATTTTTAGCGATAGAGTTTAGCACATACCAGAATTTTATACTCATGCACTTAAAAGTTCCAATAAATTTTAGTTTTAGTCTTATTATCACAGTTTCGCGTAGGATGATTTGCAATTGAAAAATTCTCACAAATAAATGTTGAAAATATTAGCTTCCTCAACAATTTTTTTTGTTACTTAATTTCCGTTATTTTCCTAAAAAAACATTTATTTTATGCAGAATTTTACCGCATTAAGTGAATACATTTAATATTTCATCAATTAACACACAGGAAATCATATGTCGTTTGTTAATTAAATAATTGCACGCAAACATTTAAAAGATAAAAATCTTAAAATAAATTCAAATTGAATGAAAAATTTATGAAAATAATAAAATAATTTGATTAAAAATTAAACGGAACTCTTTTAGAATAAAATACAAAACTAGTAATTAAAAGCATGTGATTGCAATGTAAATTAAAAATAATATTTTCTATAAATTTACATAAAATATAACCAATAATTTCAAACGCCCTAACAAGGCCAAATTGTTAAGATACATAAATATTTTGAATATCAAATCAAAGTAATGACGAAAGTTGTAAAATATTTAACAATTATAGGTTTACTACTTATGCTTAATGCTGAAAGTAAAGCAAAACCACAGGTACATAAAAGAAAAATTAAAAAACCGGAATATATTTTCCAAGAAAAAATAAATATTTTCATATTTTATTTTAAGGATATGGAAACCGCCGCTTTAATGGCGGTTGCTCAAATCAAGGAGGCTTTTGATAATGGTGCAGCGGCTAAAGATAAAAAGGAAATCGAATTTATGGGTGCCAAGTTTAAAAATGATATGGGTGTGGGTTTTGGTGATGCTATGCGCAACAAACGAAGCAATGAAGATTCATACTCTTCCTTGTCTTCTTCATCTTCTTCATCTTCCTCATCTTCCTCATCGGAATCTTCAGAATATGATAGACGTAAACGTTCTTTAAATACTATTTTATCAGAAGTTTTACAGACTTCTCAGGAGTTTTAAAGAAGATAAAATTTTTTCCAGATCGTGAATTTTCATCTACAACAAGTAATTCAATTCAAATAAAATAAAATTCATTATTCACTTGTTTCTAGAAAATGTACGGTTTTCTACGTTTGTCGTTTTGAATGAAAACACACAAAAATTTGATTGATTTTTGTTGTTTTTATGCAAAAGGACGAACATCTTAAACAATGCATTCTTTAAAAACAAGAGAGTATTTAAAAATTTCAGCAAAAAAAAAAAAAATAAAAACACAACCGTGTGATGAGTTAATAAATAAATAGACATTCCAGAGACAATAATTGAAATCAACACTGAACTGTTCTGCGAGAAGCTAGGCCGTAATCCTGACACAGGGTTGTAAAGGCCAGTTATGTATGTATGTATGTATGTACTGAACTGTCGAAGAAGTAATTAAGAGGCCAAAAGCAACTTTCGAAGAAAGTTTTGGTGACATGCGATGTAAAGTTTGTCGTTTTTTGTCATTTAAAAGCGTCAGTTGAAAATGTGGTCTCGCTTAAATTTGGTTTACCTATATGCCTTATAAATTCTCTCACATCCAAACTCATTATAAACAAGTATGCTATAGCAGTATTGGCTAAATGTTTCAGTTATGCTATTGCATCGGTATGTGTATTGGATTCCTTTGCCTACCGGCAAATAGCCAGCTGCGTTTCAAACTGAAATATAGGCAATCTCACTGTGATATCAATGGTACCGTTTACATATATTTTCTGGTATTTAGGCCGTAGTGAGCGCAGACTTCATATTCATTTTTATTGAGACCAAAGGAGTACACCCCTACTAAATGCTGTGCATTGTATTGGAATATTTTTTTGTAAAGGACACTCGATATATATTTTTCTTAAATTATTATTAAGCGTCTTAAGAATGAAACAAATTGCTGTGAATTGATCACTCAGAGGTCAGTATTATACCTTCACCCTTAATTTATCAACAGCATTTGCCTCATCGTTGCATATTGATTGTATGGTGAGTGCCTTCGCTAAGTAGGTTTAGCTGTTTTCTACTACTTCCCAATAGGTGGAGCTTTTCTCCTGATCATTAGTTTTGTGTTGACATTTGCTACGGTGGAATAGAGTAAAATATCGGGAAGCGATTCCTTTATAGATAGTCTTTTTGGAGGGGGGAGACCTCTTATTTTTTAAATTACAATTTTGAAAAAAACCACAAATTAACTTTTACATTTTTCACCTTTGCTGGGATTTGAACCTGGTCCGCTCTAAACACTATATTACGCAACCCCCTCCCTCCCCCCCACTTAAGTCAAGTGTAATCAAGGAGTGCTTTAAAACACATTTTGTAAAACTGGGTGACACCGACCAGAACAAGATTACAAGTTTCCAAACGGTATCAATTAGTACCAGTGAAAATTATATCTGTTCCTGTTGTCTATTTACTTGACTTCTTTTAAAGAGCAAAGAAGTTGCTATTTGGCTTTTGGTTTCCCCATTTATAAAAATATGGGGAAAACTTGCGTCGAAAAGCGACGGTGGAAGATTGTGATTAACCGCAGCTATTTCATTCAATTTTTAGTAGTCGCCTTGGTCTAGTGGTTAGTGTGTTGGCTTACTAAGACATGAGCCCTGGGTTCGACACCAGGCTCTGACATCTTCAAAAAATATATATAAAAAAATATATATTTCTTTCGGCGACTACCTCTCAGCAGACTTCTGGCAAAAGCTCTGAGAGTAACTAATTTCCATGAATAAGCTTCTCAAGTCTGTCGTTCGGACTCGACTTTAAACTGTAGGTCCCGGTACTCATGGATAAAAATTGACACACACAACATGAACGCCGCGAGAAGCTAGACCGTAATCCTGACACAGGGTTGTAAAGGCCAGTTATGTATGTATTTCATTCAATTTAGTACTCGTATGTTGAGTAAAAGGGATCATACGAATCATCATTCATAATAGGTGTAGGATACAAGGGATCATTTGATGATAACCATTGTAATAAATATCAATAGATAAATAATCGTAGGACCCCAAATGATACACTATTAACCATCAAAATTAACACTAAACATTCTCCAAAGTTTTGAAGAAAATTACTGTCTATAACTGTCAGAAATTTTATAATTTGACAAGTGATCATCAGCGTGGCTCTCGTAAGAGCACTATTCCCAGGTCTATTAGGGCAGCCATTTACATATTTATTTTTTTTTTATCACTTTATTTAATTTCTTCTTTTTTTTGCTAACCTTTAAAAGCCTCTGTCATTTAAGGTTCTTTTTTTTAACTTCCGATTCTTGAAATATGAACAGCCAATTTTGTATTAGAATTTCAACAAAAACCAAAGTGCAAAAAAAATACAAAAAAGGTGACAATTTTTTTTTTTTTTTTTTTGAAAAACTCGTGTTATCTCACAAATTTATGAACCCCCGCATTGAAAGCAGAAAGTGAAAACAAACAAACAGAAAATTATTTTTGCTGCCCAGCAGTGACTGCAAATAATGGCAATCTTTTACAGAAAGGAAAGCAAAAAAAAAAAAAGGCGGAAAAAAATTCCTTTTTTCTTGAAAACTTGTATTGTTCATTTGGCCACTGCTGGCACAAAAAAAATTAATGCCCCGTTTTTTGTATGTCAGAATGTGGTTTTTCTTTTGCTGGATTTTCGTAGAAAATATTGTATTTCCATGAAGTGTGGCAGGCCACTTACCTGGGCTTGTTGAGGAGTTTGTTGTAATTGCTGTTGCTGTTGTTGTTGTGCTCTACCATAAAAACGTGTAAAACTTTGTTGCAATCCGGGTGTTTTTAAAGTGAACGAATTTGTATTGGCATCAGTATGAAAAGCCAATTGGGCTGTACACACATTTATAAGGCCGACAATGGCCAACAAAACAAATGCAGACTTTTTAGCTTCACACGCGTACATGTTTGATTTTATTTTTTTTTTTTTTTCTATTTCTTTAATTTAATCCTTTTTGGTATGTTTAATAAAATAAAGATTAATTTTTTGTACAGGATTTTGTTTAAGTTTTTTGTTTTTTTTTTTTTCCTTTTTATGTGTTAACTATGGTGTTGAGGGTTCCAATTAATTTTGGTAACTGTTTTGATTTTATATTGTGAACAAAGATTTTATTGTTTTAAGTCGTTTAAGTGACAACAAATTGTTTAAAAAATAATATTAAAAAATTTATTTTAACACTCTCTTTTCTGTTTGTTTGTGCATATTTACCAACCGCAATAAATTTAAGCCAAAAGTAATAGTGGCTGGTTTAATTGGTTTGTATGCCAGGGCAGTCACAGTATGCTCTTAAGAGTCATTCAGTCTAAAACCAATTAATTATTCCACTCATAATATAAGCAGAAGACCACTTTTGTTTCAAAAATTACTAACAAATTATCATAAAAAAATCTAAAACAAAATAAATTTTTTAATTTTTGGTAATTTAAATTTCATAAGCTGTCATGCATTATAATCGTTTAATGGCATAGAGATTTCTACAAAATCATAACAATCAAATGCAATGAATTAAAATAATAAAATTTTTCATTTAATTAACTTAATAAACATGAGTTTTTTTCTTAAAATTTGTTGGTCTTTTTGCTGAAATCTTTTTCATTTTTATTAAGCAAAAATTTCCTGGAAGTAATAAATGTTCTAAAAATTTCTTATAAAATATTACTGATTTTTAAGTGTGTTTTGAAATAAAAAGAAGGAAAAAAGAGATTCTTTAATTATATGTATAATAGAAAAAAGGCTCCAAAATTACAAAACTGTAATTTAGAAAGTGAAGATTTTTTTTCTAACGTAGTGTACACAGAGTGTCGCTACTTACTTATTTTTTCTTCATTAAATAATGCTTATGTTTTTTTTTTTTTTTTTTTTTTTTTTTTTTTTGAGACCACTACTCAGGGGTAATCAGCAGTAAGCCCCTACTAAATAGAAAGGACAGTACATTTACATATATTTCTTCTTATATTATTATTAAGCGCCTGAGGAATAATACAAATTGTGGTGAATTGATCATTCAAAGGCCAGTGTTATACCTTCACCCTTAATTTATCAACAGCAATTGCCCTATCGTTGCATGTTGATTGTATGGTGAGTGTCTTCACTAAGTAGTTTTAGCTGTTGTCTGCTACTTCCCAATAGGTGGCGCTTTTATCCTGATCATTCGTTTTTTTGTTGACATTGGTTATTGGGATAGAGTTGAATGTCGGGGAGCGGTTTCTTTGTAGATGATTTTTTTGGAGGGGGAGGGGCTGATGAAACCTCTTATACTGAAATTATAATTTTGAAAAAACCGCAAACTAACTTTTTCATTTTTCACCTTTACTGGGATTTGAACCTGGGCCGTTTGAGTTTTTGTGCGAGCGCTTTAACCACTATACCAGAACCCCTGTATAAATAGGTCTACATTATGTCGCGGTCATATAGACTACTTTAATTTTTATTCAGTAGCATTTGGCACAACTGTTCGTAAAAATCGTAGACGACTGGCTGAGCGACAATGTCATTGAGGTTGTCGTCAACCGCAAAAGCATGTTGTCATTTTTCTGTTTATCGTCTACAACTTTAAGGAAATAATAATAAGGAATAAACATCGTGCACGAACACTTCCGCGATATTGTCGACAACCGTTAGTGACATGTTTTAAAGCCATTCTTGACGACTATATCGTGTACGACTATTGTGTCAACTTCGCTATTCATAGAACACGAATTGCCAACAGCAAATTTGCCTTCATATAAAGCGAATGTAATTTCTTTGTGTAAAAAACGTAACAACTGACAGATTGTTTTGGAAGCACAAATTTCTTGTGAATTTTAAAGAAAACAAGACAAACAGAAATTTATGTATATTCGTCCACCAAAATTAATGTGTTATAAAAACAAAAATTGTTATGTATTCGTCCATACACGTTTCGTTTGTGTCTTTAGTCTGACGTCTTCTATGTAGAGGCTTTAGGTTTCAAGGAAAAAACAAATTTATTTTTTATTATAATCTTTACCATTCATTAAGTTTTTGTATCAGATATTATTTTGCTTGAGAGGTCTAGGATGGAACTCATTCGCTCTTCCTTCATATGAGAACAGACTCGCTCTTATAAAACTGCCTACCCTGAAAAGTCGAAGAACAATGCTAAGTGTATCTTTTCTATTAAGATTAATACGTGGTGAAGTCCGTTCTGAGTATTTGTTAAGTAAAATTATTTTTAATGTTCCAATTAGACCGTCCCGTAACTTCCATTTATTATATTTAAAATATCACCGTACTGTATATGCCAACAATGACCCCCTTCGTCAAATATGTTTGAAGTTTAATAATCTTTATCACTTAATTGATCTTTCTGAGAGTAATGATTCCTTGAAAAGAAAAATTATTTTGTATTTAAATCATTATTATTAAATATTTACTTATATATTGTTTGTAAATTGTACTCTAGTCTGTAAGGAACTATTATCCATAGACATAATTAAATAAATAAAAGAATAAAGTATTTTCATACAACATTTAGTAGCAACTATTCTTTAATAGTTTTTTAATATTGCATTAAACGATTTACATACATACATACATACATACATAATTGGCCTTTACAACCCTGTGTCAGGATTACGGCCTAGCTTCTCGCAGCACTCATGTTGTGTGTGTTAATTTTTATCCACGAGTACCGGGACCTACAGTTTAAAGTCGACTCCGAACGACAGATTTGAGAAGCTTTTTCATGGCAATTAATTACTCTCAGAGCTTTTGCCAGAAGACTGCTGAGAGGTAGTCGCCGAAAGAAATATTTTTTTCATATATCTTTTTTTGAAGAGTCGAACCCAGGGCTCATGTCTTAGTAAGCCAACACACTAACCACTAGACCACGGCGACTACACGATTTACTTAAACGTTTTAAAAGCAAAATATTTGAGGTGAGCGTACTGTTGTGTAAGTTTAGACACATTCTGCATAATAAACAATAGAAAAAAAAAACAAAAAGAAACAGTTAATGGTATTAGAAGAGCTTGAAAGGGACGTTACGATGCGGATGTTACACTTTTTCCTACTGCATATCTTGTTTTGTAAATAAAGAAAAATTTTTCGTTTCCTTAAAATATTTTTTTTTAAATTTGATAAAAAAAAAGTTCTGCTGTAAGAAGAAAAACTGTCTTTAAAATACCATAATTTCATCGAATTATTGGTTTATAGCTTTGATACTAAAATTTTATCTATTTCATATTCATCATAACTATGTTGTACTGTATTAAATAATTTTATAAGAAAATTATATTGCATATAGATTTTCTGTAATTATTAAGCATTAAACACATAGACGACAGCAAGCAGCAGGCAGCAAGTTGTCAAAATTAGAATACACACGTTTATATGGAAACGATTATTTTAAAGGCAGCACAGCAAAACCCTAGACAAAAACCTTTGCTGCTGCTGCCCAACTTAGAATAATTTCTATTTTTTGAGGCAACAAAAACTGATTAGTGATGCTAATACAATATAAAATTTCAAATAAAAACGACCTAAAAAATATTTTTTATTACAATGAAAAAAAATTTATTTATTAATAAAGATAATAACAATTAAAAACTTTTAGCATTACAAGTCGGTATTTATTTAATTAAATTTAAGATTTTAAAGTTATGTTTGGTGTGCCACAACGATCAATATGCATTGTTGTTAAAAATACATGGATAATATGATGGGAAATACGAGGAAGTGGTTGAATGAATAACTATAATATGTCTTGTAACAAATATGCAAATGTGTGATGCACCAAATTATCTTTCTGATCATTGGATTCATTTTGGAGATAGGTAGCCGTACCAGAATTTACAGTATTTCAGAATTCATCTTGTAAAATCAGCGGCTAAGCAAAAATCATTATTTTCCAATTATAGCCAAAAAATTTGAGATTAGGCCAAAATTTTAATTTTTTTAAAGAGTATTTGTACAACTAGCAGAAAGTATATTTTGTTAATGAGTTTTATAGTTTTTTAATATAAACAAATTAAAATAAAAATAAAATATATATACATTTTAAACCAGCGATTTTAATTTTGCGGTTTCGTACACTTAAAAGTGGTATCACTGAAATATTTATTTCAACAATAAACACATGTTCATTATTTTATTTGTTTTTTTATTGTTTTGCTGTTGCTGCCTTCAAAATATTTACAGCCAGGCCCACGATATCGAAAGAAAACTTTAGCGAAAGAAAATCAGTCACTCACTGTGAATCTAAACTGCGGCCCACTAATTGTCACTTTATCGTTCGCGTTACCAACGTAATGCAAATAAACAACAAAGCTGCCATATCAACATATCAAAAAATAGTCGCGAATATACACGAAAAAAGCGCTGAAATGCTTAAATTGTACAGTAAAAAATGCAACCGTGTGCTAGTTTAACTTGACAGAAATGTAGTAAACAAACTTCTTCCGATTTTGTTTATTTATGAATATGTGTGTAAAAAAATTTTGTGTTACCAATCGCATTTATTTTTGGCGACACAGAAATTAGTGTGCCGCAAATCAGCTGTTTGTCGCTTAAAACTACACGATTCGATATCGTGGGCCTGGCTGTTAAGTAGCCGACTGCATGGCAGCAAATATTGTCGGCTGCATTTGCTACTTGCTGTCATGCTGCTTGCTGTCGTCTATGTGTTTAATGCTTTAGTTTGTACAGAATTGTTTTGCTGTTTTTCCAAAAAAAAAAAAAAATAAACCAAAATATGTAAATTTTATATAGGCAATATAATTTTATAATAAAACTATAATTTTTTGTTTACATTATATTTAGAAGCTTATAATAGTATAGCATTTTTGCATATAAAATCATGTTTTCTAATATATTTCCTGGTATTTTAATTTATGCACATTTTTAAAGCAAATTACGTTCTCTAAGCACACAGATATTCGAAATTTATAAATTTTTAAAGCACAAATGGATTACTTGTAGTTTCATTATAATTTTTTTTTAACAAATTAAGGTTTCTTGGAATTTAAATGTAAGAAAAACAAAAACAATACCAAAATAACAGCATAATTACATAAGTTGTGTTTGCAAAGCAAATAATTAATGTTGTTTTTTTATTATATAATTTTTAAAATTATAAAATTAAACTTTTCATATCAACATACATACTCGTAAAATAGAAATTATTGCTCATTTCCCTTTTATGTAAATTAAATAATAGCCCAACAACCAAGTTACCGAATGATTGAGTGTCACCAAGTGAATGTTTTGAATTTAAAATTTTATTTTTAAAATAGTTTATGGTTAAATGGCCCATATTGCACTTAAATTGTATTTCATGTTACTCGTAACCACATACATACTTTTAAAAACAAGAAAATGTTTAAAATAATTCTGTAATTCCATTCAGTTAAACAATAAACAATAAAAAAAAAGAAAAAATTTCGGATATTGTAGTTGTTATTTTGAACAACAAATATTGCAAAATTAGTTTAAAAATGAATAATACACTGGTCTTATATACGATACATACGAGTATGTCATTGCTTTGGTATTACGGTGGTAGGTCAAACAGTTGGTTTGCAAATGAAAAGTAGCAGTCTGTTGCATGCACGCACGTATGTGGTTAAGTGGGTAAAATGGAAATAAATTAAAAAATATTTTAGACAAAAAATACAGAAACACAAATACGAATATGTTTGGTTTAAAAATGAAAAAGCGTCTATTCAAAAGAGGTGTTTAAATATACATTTAATCCACAATAAACGTTAATTAATTAATAGTTAATATATAAGCTTTTAGTTAAGCTTTAGGTCGATTAAATAATTATTTTTTCGATATTTCGCTACTTCTCTGCGTAGCTTCTTCAGGAAATATTTTTAAAAAAATAATTATTTAATCGACCTAAAGCTTAATTAAAAGCTTATTTATAAATCAATAATAAGGTCACCTAAACATATTAATACAATTTTATTAATAGTTATAAAATGTTAATAAACCAGAGTTTTTACAAAGAACAAATATTTCTAGTAATTGAATCTCTAAAGTAAACACCGTATGTAGTGTGTTGGCTTACTAGACGAGAGTTCCGGGTTCAGACCCCAGTTCTGACATTTTGAAAGAAAGAAATATAAAAAAAGATTTCTTTCGGCAACCACTTCTTAGCAGTCTAAGAGTATGATTACCATGCAAAAGCTTGTCAAGTCTGTCAATCGGATTCGACGTTAAACTGTAGGTCATTGTACTGTGGGGCTAGCCCGCAACTTTGAAAATGGATTGTAATGGCCAATTTTAAGTATATATGTATGTACATATGTAGCTTAGTCTTGTAGTAACGTACATACATAAGGGTAAGTCCTCGTATTGCCACACTTTAAGATATTTACATTCAACATTATAATATCGGAATTACAGCTAATTTTAATTTGAAAAATAAATATTATTTTTATATGCGCTTGCTATTATCGTAATATTTTTTTTTTCGGAAGTGTAAAAAAAAACACTTTCAATCATTGACACCCGTTTTAAATCCATTACATAAACTATTAAACGTGCTTAAAAGGAAAACATTATTTGAATATTAATTATAATAATAAATATTCATACAGTTTATTAAAAATTATTTTAAATGCATAAGAATTTATTTATAGCACTCGTAGCTTTCATTTCACACTGGCTGCGAAATAGCACGTGTCTTCAAACAAAAGTTGGTTCAACGTTTTTTTTTTTTTTCTCAAAATAAAACGAACAATAAAATGTTTTCACATACTCATACCTGTACAAAAAAAAAATATCAATGACATTTAATTACAGTATTGCCCGCTCTGGAAAATTAAGCATAACAAAATGGTATTAAGAAATAAACAGAAATATGAAAAGTAAGTAATGAAAGAATTACAGACTCAGACAGAAACACACTCATGTTAAAAAAATAATAATAACGCAACAAACTAAAACAATCAACACTTGCAAGAATGTATACATACATAGAGAGAGAGAGAGAGTATTTATGTGTGTAGGTGACAGCGTTGCCGTTTTGGTCCGATCGAACCAAACTTGGTAGTTTTTCATGTTTTTAAAACCGTTTGGTAGTTTGGTTGGTTTGTTGCAAGTTTCCTAGGTTTTTGGTAGATTTTCATGTTGAAAACACTATTTATAATTTTTGAGTAAGTAAAAAAACTTTTTTTCGAGTAAACAATTTGCAATACTGTTAACCCTGTTTAAAAATTTTCACAGGTAAGGCAGCTATGTATAAAACATCTATTACATTCTATTGCATAGGTATGATTTGAGGTAGAAGTACCTATACATATAATGGGTTTTGCCAATTGTGTGTTTTGCACTGCTGTCAAAAAAGTTAAAATAGTGAATTTTCAGAAAGCAAATTACTGGCAAAATTGTCAAATTATTTAATGTATAGAAGTTGAAAAATTTTTAAATTTTAGATTCGTTGATAGCTTGCACTGTTGATTGTAGCCGCTGTTAACGACGTAACGTACTTGTACCTTTCAATGGAATTAATTTGTAATATGGTCTTAATCATCTCTGTTTAAAAAAACAAACAATATAATGACATTTTAAGTAAACAAAAATGGAAAAGTAAAGACATGTTTTATTAATAAATATCTATATTAAAAATATATCTAAATATATGCAAACATAACTTGTAGATATTTATCAAAAACACAGAAGTCGAACGAAACTGAAAATTTAGAGGACGATATTCCAACAACCAGGTAGAAACAATTACAGTTTGTTTCAAAAAGTTTCTACATTCAGTGACGAAAACAAGAATTTAACAAAATAAAATTTAGAGCCAAGGGGCTAAAAAGGATGGTTGTCCTTTTTGTGTATTCAAAAAGCATTTAAAATCCTAAAACTGCTATGGAAAAAACAAAGCAAATTACCTAAATTTGGATCGAATATTGGTACACCACTTAAAAGCAAGTATGGCATGCTAAATTAACTTTAATAATATTTTGCATTACCCACAACCCAACGTTTATGTTAATGAATTAACTGCTGAATGTTATACAGACTCTGTCCACACAACATTATCAGGGCTGGCCACAGATGGGCTAATGGTATGGCTAGAGATGTTGGTGGCTTAAAAATTTTATTAAGATTTGATACTGAAATAATTATTATTATTTTACAGGTTTTTATATTATTGAGCTTTGGTAGGCTGCATAGGATTTTGGTAGGTTTTTTGAAATTTTTTGGTAGGAAAAAAATTTCTTCTGTGGCAACGCTGGTAGGTAAGACAACATGAATTTAATTTAATGTTCTACAAAACCAATATGATCAAAATTTAAAGTAAACACTGTAATATGTGGGTTTTTATTTTCTTTTCTTTTTTTTTTTTTCCTCAGATGTAAATGAGCTTCATATGTGTTAGTAAGTGAATGGCTGTTTTAAAATTGTACGTCACATGGCTATTGTTGTTATTGTTACTATTGTCACACTCTCATCGTACTCGTATATTATAACTCGTTATTATAACATTGCAAATAATCCAGATGGAAATGATAATCAGTGGGAATCGAGAAGGTAATACAAGGAATGCATAATCTGTTGATTTCGAAAACCATTGCCACTAAAACAGATAATGTCCTACTAAAGTAACAAATGCTTTTAATTTTCCACCGTAATAAGTATTAGAATTATTTATTTATTATTTATAAATTTATTATTTATTAATAATTTGAAGAAATAACGAAAAATAGTGACTTATTTTAATAAAATGGAGAACAATAAATTCCTTCTTTTGAAGATATGGGAGTACAGAAGGTAATCAATATTTACTTGTATGCTACATGAAATTACTTTCTCGCTTCCAAAAGTAATATATTCTGAAGGCAGATAAAATAAGGCAATCAATTTTTTCCGCTGGGAATAGTCTCACATGTGCACACACGCTCGCATTAACTTAAAATATCATATGTTTTCTTTTTATTATTGTCATAGTGATGATAACCAGCCAGCCATTCGTATGTCAGTTATTACACGAGCAACATTACAAAGCACGCTTATGAAAAGATGAAAGAAGTGTAGGTGCATGTGATGGTTTTGTTTGCTTTTTCTTTTTTTTTCATTCTTATTCACAGCACGTCGCATATTTAAGCCAATAAACTTAACATTTAACTTTGATACGATTACTACTCTCTCGTAAACAATTACAAACCAGACACATACACTAATATGTCTATCCAAACGCATATGTTTTATACATACATACGTTTGAAAACAATTATTATTAATATTCTTTGCACATACAAACAAGTGGTTATCATTAACTGCACTACACAGTATTGGCTTAAGGAATAGAAACTCTGTAATTGGAATGGTTTATATATACTCTCACTGGGGAAATAACATCTAAATAATATATTTTTAATTATTTTTGTTTAAAAAGAAAGAGAAAAAGCAAAAACTTCCTCAAAAAAAAAAAAAAAAAAAACAGAAGAGAAGATGGGTTACAAAATATTTTTGAAAATACAATAGAATTTCGAAAATTTTAACTGAAATGTTCCAAGGCTTACTTACTTTTCTGGGATATGAATTTTTCAAAATTAAAAATATCCTGTCCATGACTCTGTTACACTTGCTGGTGATAAGATTAGAAACTATCAACGATAGCTTCAGAACTGTAAACATCAAGACTGCACGAGAATACTTGCTTACCATCAAGATAAGTTCGTTTGTGCAATCATTTCGAAGTCATAATAGATTTTGTGAACAGTATATTTGCTAAGTTTTTATTTTTTTTATTTTTTTTATTTTAGCATTTTGAAAGACTTTTGAGACCAAAGGAGGCTAAACTGTTGCCTAAAGAGTTGGCATGATAGATAAAAGCTCAATATATTTTCTTATTTAAAAACCATAAGTTAGTTAAACACAAGTCACAGATTTAGAAAAATCTAATGTTTCTCTCCCAGTTCTCCCCGAAAGATAGGGACAAACGCTGCTGGCGATACTTACGCCAGTGGCACAAATCTCCCGGGGCATATGGAGTTCAACCTAGCTATGAGTGGCATGGCGCCTGCTATAGGCAGAGAGTGGTTGGTGGTGCAAAGCGCCGCTTGTGCTATCGGATACTCGGCTGGAATCAGTCCAGGGGGCTGTTGTACTGGTGACAACAGTTTGCTCCTGGTGGTGTTGGCCTTGTCTCTGTAAGTGTGCGTGGCTGAGATTTTCTGGCGTTCTCAAGGACTGACCAGAAATGCCTTAATCTGGTACTACGGGCATCAGGGAAGGCCCGCTTTGCTTGTGCTCCCCTATCATTCGGGGAGTGAGGTAAATCGGCCTGATTGTTTGGGTGCGGTCCTTCGGGAAGTACACGTAGTGGCAGTGGTACATGCTGGGTAGTAGTTTAACCTCCTGAACAAGGGGGGTTGCTGCTATTCAGGAAATGGTAGTGACGAAATTGTTAACCCAATGTTCATGGGCTCTCCTCTGAGCGGTGTGTCTTGGACATATCCGAAATTGGAGGGTACCGGCTTTGGGTGGCGCTGATTGGACGCTTAAATTCGACTACCGTCCGGACACGGGCGGCATGTGATATGTCTAAGGACGGTGCGCATGTAAAATCATCTATTCGTTTCTTTCCCAGTATTATATGATTGCTTTATTTGCAAATCGATTAACTCCACTCTCAGAATTTCATTAGATAGTAGTTTTGAACACTTTGTTGACTCTTAACTCTACGAGTATAATAAAAGTAAAAAACTTGTCTGATAGGAAAAACGATTTATAATACTTAGTTATCAGACAAATTTATTGCGAATATAATGCAGCACAGATTCAAAGAAGTGTTTTGAAATTACTGTCTAATAAAATTTTACAAGTTGGAGTGAATCTATTTGGCAAGTTAAGCACTCATATACTGTACCAATGTAATCAAACTCTACTTTTTAAATGATACCATCCACAGTTAAATACAATTGTTTTTAAAAACCCAGCTTATGTTTTAAGTTTTATACGCAAAGTGGATTTTTTAGGAATGTAATTGGAGATTAATGGTCAATTACCTTTTTCTAAATTTCTAAAAGCCATCTTTTATGAAATAATATAATTTAGACTTAAGTTTTAAATATTATTTTAGAATTGCCTACAGCTTAATTGTTACGACATTGTATAACTATAATAAATACTAACATGTGTATGTGTGTTTATCAACAACTTATTCTTTTTTTAGTATCATAATAAAATTCACACGTTATTATTGTTTTTATATATTAAATTTATTTGGAATTGTTTTTATTAATTTAGCCTTTTACAAACGCAAGTTTGCAATTCTTTGCAGACGCAAACTTGCAGTTCTCCAAAAATACATTTATTGTATTTCCGGTTATTCTTTAGTTACAATTACTATTTCAGAAAACATTTATTTAGAATTACACACATACACACACTTTATATTATATTTCTTTTGAATTAAACTTTTGTAAATGCAAGTTCGCAAATGCAAACTTGCAGTTTTCTAAAAACCATTTTTTTGTATTAGTATTTAAGAAATTATTTTTCAATTAATAAAGTAGTCATTTATTGAACAACAAAAAGAGAAGGTGTTTTATTTTTTTATAAAACATACACTTCAATAATAAAAGTGGCGCAGTCGGTAGGATCGCGACACGTTTGAATTAAAATTTCAAATGTGAACGTATTAACGTTTAATCGCGATAGTATATCCTTTTTCGGGCAGAAGCCGATAAAGAATTAAAATTTCAAGTGTTAACGTTTAATAGCGATAGTACATCCTTTTTCGGGCAGAAGCCGATAAAGAATTAAAATTTCAAGTGTTAACGTTTAATCGCGATCATACATCCTTTTTCGGGCAGAAGCCGATAAGGAATTAAAATTTAAAGTGTGAACGTATTAACACGATCGTATATCCTTTTTCGGGCAGAAGCCGATAAGGAATTAAAATTTCAAGTGTGAACGTATTAACGCGATCGTATATCCTTTTTCGGACAGAAGCCGATAAAGAATTAAAATTAAAAACCCAAATGTGAACAACGAATTCATACAAAACCCAGGATATAAAGATATATCCTTAAAAACCCAAAAGTGAACAACGAATTCATACAAAACCCAGGATATGAAGATATATCCTTAAAACCCAAAAGTGAAAAACGAATTCATACAAAAGCCAAGATATATATAAAGACATATCCTTAAAAACTCAAAAGTGAAAACGAATACAAAAACATATTCCAAGTTAGTGAGAAAATTTTAACGAAATAGTGAAGAAATTTTAAAGCAAATATACATCTTTGAAAATAATCAACTTTAAACTCAACAGTGGAAAAATTTTTTACCAAGCAGACAACAGTATAATTTTCAACACCAGCCAACAACAGTTCATCAATCAATTTACGAAGACCAACAAGGTTCAACCTAATAGTCAAGAAACTTTAAAGCAAATATACATCCTTGAAAATACGTCCTAATCAACTTTAACTTCAACAGTGTAATTTTCAACACCAGCAAACAACTTTAAAGTAAGAATATTTTTTTTTATATATATATATGTATATGTATAAGATCAATGAAAATTTTATTATATGAAAAAGAAGAAGGAAAAGAAAGGATTATTTTGTATAGTACAAAAGAAGAAGATATTGAAAAATTAAAGAAACCTATTATAACCTTAATTAAAAAACACGCGAAGAAAAAGTATAAGAAACTAGAAAATAAAAGAGTCAAAAATATTAGAATATAAGGAAGTAATAAATAAAAAAAAAAAAAAATAAATAATAAATATATATTTATATATATATATATATATATATTTTTCTTTTTTTAATACACAAATAAAATTTTGTTTACACTCGAGTCCTCCAAAAACTTAGAAATTTCTTTTAAACATGGTAGACCAAGAGCAAAATAGATTAGTAATTAATCCCTTAAAATACCTTAATAACTTACCTGACTTCAACGGAGACAATAGGGATCTACAGACCTTCATAACCCTTATAGACAGGATTCACCCACACTTAAGAACATATGACGAACTTTCTCAACAATTATTTTCAGACGTTATAAAGTCTAAACTTAAGGGTAAAGCTAAACAAGCTATAGAAATAAATTGCCATGCAGTTTCTTGGGTGGATATAAGGAACATACTACAAAATAATTTCGGAGACAGACGTTCCTGCGAGGAACTTTTCGACGAACTACGAAGCGTGACTTTTAGAACGAACGCTTTAGATTTTTATAACGATGTAAAGAACAGGTTACACAGATTGAATAACAAATTAGTAGTTATCCTAGGAGAAACCGAAGCAACTAGACAGAGTGCGGTGAATAACAAACGCACCGCCCTCAACATCTTTAAAAGCAAAATCCCTGAGCCAATGAAATCTATCTTATTCTGTAGGAACCCAGAAGACTTGGAACAGGCTATGGACATACTGTTCCAAGCCGGGTACGCACATACCGAGAACAATAATGGAAATAACACAGAATACAATAAAAAGGATAGTAGTCGAAGTAGGAATAGCACACAATACAGGAACTCCCAACAAACATCTGAAAACTACCGAAGGAACTTCCAACCAATGCCTCGAAATAACCGAAGAGACTATCAACAACAATTCCAACAACCATTTGAAGACTACCGAAGGAACTTCCAACCAATGCCCCAAAATAACAGAAGAGACTATCAACAACAATTCCAACAACCATTTCAAGATTACCGAAGGAACTTCCAACCAATGCCCCAAAATAACAGAAGAGACTATCAACAACCATTCCAACAACACCGCACGCATCAACAAGCAAACCTACAAAATCCTAATCCTCCAAATTCCCCACTCTATAGATCAAATTTTAGAAACCAACCAGAACCTATGGACATAGGAAAAGTAGAAGTAGCTGAAAATTTTCAGGGATCAGCCTCAAAAACAAACTACCATTTATAACAATAAGAACAAAGTTAGGCTTTATAAAACTTATAATAGACACAGGCGCAACAAATTCAATTTTAAATCCAGGGATTTGCGACCCGAAAAGAATTCATCCAACTAACCCACTTTTAATTAAGACTCTTCAGCATCAAATTTACGTAAAAGAGAAAGCCATAGTACCTATATTTGAAGAATTTAACGACATTGGGACAAATAGAACATTAGAATTTTATATAATAAAATTTCATAATTTTTACGATGGTCTAATAGGTAATGATATATTGAGACCACTGAAAGCCTGTATTGATTATGGAAAGAAAGAAATAACCATCGGTAACAAGAAATTACCAATGCACTTCGAAAATGAAAATTTGAATAAAAAAAGAATAATAGCATCAGACAATTCCGACCTTATATATTATAAAGAAGAAAACGGCGGATATATACTAAAGGAAGGTATTTTGAACGTGGAAAATGGAGAAGTAGAGATAAACTTATTATCTGAAACCAGTCGCTTGACTACGCAGAAGGTAGATCACGAAAATTTCAGCATAATCGAAGATAAAGAATTTAAACCATTGGGTGACCAAATTAGAATAGGACACTTAAATCAAGAAGAAAGATCACAATTACTACAAATAATAAATAAATACCGTAATATTTTTTATCAGGAAAATGATAGACTTTCATTTACTTCCGCGATAAAACACAAAATTAGAACTACGAACAATATACCCATATTTTCGAAATCATACAGATACCCATACGTACACAAAAAGGAAGTTGCAGATCAAATCCAAGAAATGTTGAAAAATAAAATAATTAGGAATAGCAATTCCCCATATTCAGCTCCAATTTGGATCGTGCCAAAGAAGGCCGATGCCAGTGGAAAACCAAAGTGGAGACTCGTAATCGACTATCGTAAACTGAACGAAGTAACGATCGATGACAAGTTTCCCATTCCGAATATAGACGAGATACTTGAAAAATTGGGAAGAAGCCAATATTTCACCACACTCGATCTGGCGAAGGGTTTTCACCAGATTGAGATAGAGGAAGAAGATATTCACAAAACTGCATTTAGTGTTGAAGGAGGACACTATGAATTTCTGCGGATGCCTTTCGGACTGAAAACGGCTCCTGCAACATTCCAGAGACTAATGAATAATATACTCCAAGATTACATCAACAAAATCTGTCTGGTATACCTGGACGACATAATAATATTTTCAACATCCTTACAGGAACACATAAATTCACTTAAACTCATATTCGCAAGGTTACAGGAAGCAAACCTTAAGGTCCAACTGGATAAATCAGAATTCTTAAAAAAGGAAACAGAATTTCTTGGACACATAGTTACAACGGAGGGAGTCAAGCCCAATCCTAAAAAGATAGAATGCGTAGTTAACTTTCCAATACCCAAAACGACAAAACAGATTAAACAATTTCTAGGACTTACAGGCTATTACAGAAAATTTATAAAAGACTACTCATCTATCGCTAAGCCAATGACTAAATACTTAAAGAAAGATTCAAAAATAAACATAAATGATCCAGAATACGAAAAAAGTTTTAACACCCTCAAGACTCTACTTACGCATGATCCTATACTAACATATCCGGACTTTTCTAAAACATTTACATTGACAACAGATGCAAGTAATTACGCTTTAGGAGCAGTGCTTTCGCAGAATAACCACCCAATATGTTATGCAAGCCGAACCCTTAATACACACGAAACAAACTACAGCACAATAGAGAAAGAATTATTAGCTATCATATGGGCTACAAAATATTTTAGGCCCTACCTTTTTGGTCGCAAGTTTATAATAGAAACAGATCACAAACCACTAACATGGCTCTTCTCTATAAAGGAACCCAACTCAAAACTTGTTAGGTGGAGATTAAAACTGTCCGAATACGATTACGAAATTAGGTACAAAAAAGGAACAAAGAATAGCAATGCAGATGCTTTGTCAAGGATTGAAACTGAACCCAGCATAAATACACTAGAATGTGACAACGTAACAATAAAAAATACTACTTCACCAATTAATATATTTAAAAATCAAATAGTTATAACGAAAACAACCTCCGGATCATTGAGAATAAAAAATAAACGTGTTTTTAACAATAAAAGGAAAATAATCTTTATGAAAGAAATGGACAGGGAAACAGCCATTACAATACTAAAGAACCATTTTAACCCAACACAACTAAACGCTATTTTTATCGAAGACAAATTTTACACAATGTTTAAAGATGTTTATGAAGAAATGTTTTCAAATAACACAAATTTTAAGGTACTTAGATGCACACTCATAACAGAAGACATAGAAGATGAAAATCGGTTAACTGAAATGATTAAAGACGAACATCTTGACAAAAACCATAGAGGAATTCAGGCGGTATATAAAGAATTAATTACACGAATCTACAATCCGAAATTGATGCAAAGGATAACTCAGTTCATTAATAATTGTGAAATATGCAACTTGGAAAAATACGACAGGAAACCTCCAAAGATCCCTTATAAAATTACGGAAACCCCATCTAAACCTCTCGAAATACTACATATAGATGTATTTTATACTCTGGATAAGAAACTCTTTATGACAGCAATCGATAAATTTTCAAAATTCGCTTTAGCATTTCAAATAAACGGTAGAAGTTGGACAGAATTCAAAACGAAACTATTGCTGATAATTAACACTTACGGGAAAATAGACAAAATTATTGTAGATAACGAATTAGGATTTAAGGCTATACCGATGCAGGAATTTTTAAAGAAAGAGAATATAGATATCCATTATACCTCAAATAGTAACCATACGTCTAACGCCGACATTGAGAGACTACACAACACAATCAATGAACATATACGCTTGCTAAGACATGATAAAGATAACAAAGACGAAAGTATGGAAGATAAAATAATAAGAATAATAGGTTTTTACAATAACACAACACATAGCACAACAGGCATCAAACCGATTGATTTTGTAAATGGCAAAGTACACGAGAATAGATATATAGAAATTCGTGATCTTATAAAAGCAAAAAAAGAAAAGTATATTCAGAAGTTAAATAAAAACAGAAAAGATTTTGAATTAGAAAACGGACCGAATTATATTAAAGAGATACGAGGTGGAAAAAACCACAGAAAATATAGAAAGGTTAGCGCGGAAAAAATAGACGATGACCATATACAGACGATAGGTACTGGACATAAATATTATAAAGCTCACGTTAGACCCAAGAAAAAATACCAAGACAAAAATAACCCCAAAATTAAAGCAACAATTAAATAAATTTTTGTTTCAGATGATTAAATGGATCATAATAATAGTAACAATTGTTCCAACATTCAGGACTCAAACTATCGACTTACAAGACCTATCGAACAATAACGGATACATACCAATAAAAACAGGAGAAATTAGAACCATTGACCACTACATTAAAGTGCTACATATAATAAATATGACAGAATACGAACAAACAATACAAATAATCAAGACTAATATTGATACCCTGAAGACATCAAGTGTGGAAACAAGAAAATTATTAGACACAATAAATAAAAATTTTATACTATTAAAGACAAAAATAGAAAATCTTAACCCACATTCTCGAAGAAAACGTGCACTACTAAACATTGTAGGAAAAGGTCTCAAAATCATAGCAGGTACCATGGACAGTGATGATGAGGAACAAATAAATACAACTTTAAGAACGCTATACAAAAATGACGAGAACTTAGTTAATAAAATGAATAAATTAACATATGTAAACACACAAATGAAACTCCAAATCCAAAATATTACTAATCATATAAATTACCAACAAAATATAATAGAAAGCTATTTAAATAAATTCAAAAACACTATAGGAAAGGAAATTTCAACCATAGAAGACGAAATAAAATTTATAGAACACATATATCAGATCAATAACGACATTTCACTTTTACGCCACCATATAGACGATATTGGACAAATTATTTTCTCTAGCAAATTAGGAGTCATCCCTACAGACATCTTAACCCAAACTGAATTAGACCTAATCCAAGACTTTGAAAGTTATACAAATATCAAAGTAAGCATAGCACTTAATGAAAATAATATCATTATAATCCTTCTAATACCTCAGTTTTCAAAAGACCCACTGTCAATGGTGACATTTGAACCAATACCTAATAAAATTAACAAATCAATAGAATTAACTAATTATAATGTACTTATAGATATAAGAAATAACATTTATAATACGTATGTTAAGGATAATCTAAAAAGAAACCTAAGAATAATAAATGACAAATGTTTAACTAATATACTTAATTTTGAAGAGGCTAATTGTAAAATGCAAATACTTAATAAAAAAGAAATAACTGAAATAATACCAGGAATACTAATTTTAAAAAATTTTAATGATACTATATCCCATAATTGTAACAATGCTAAATTGAAGTTAAATGGGAATTTCTTAATTAAATTTGAAAATTGTGAAATAAACGCACTGAATAGAACTTTTTCAAATATAAAAATAAAATTGTACGATAAATTTATCTTACCAAACCTTATAACCAAAATCAAAGAGAATAGTAACACAACATTAACTGACATAAAAATTGAATCTTTATACTTGAAACAAATAGAATATGAAAAGACAATTGAACAAATACTATATAAGGACAAAAATTCTAAAATTGTTAGTTTTGGCATAGATGCCTCGATTATGGCAATAATATGTATCTTAGCTATTTTTGTATATCTCTTTAAAAAGAGACAAGTATATATTCCAAATGTACAACTAAAAAATGAAACAACTATAAATAATCCTGTAAAAATAATATAAAAATATAAGTATGTAATTTATTTCGTCGGAGCCTCAAACTAGCGGTGGGGGTGTTACGACATTGTATAACTATAATAAATACTAACATGTGTATGTGTGTTTATCAACAACTTATTCTTTTTTTAGTATCATAATAAAATTCACACGTTATTATTGTTTTTATATATTAAATTTATTTGGAATTGTTTTTATTAATTTAGCCTTTTACAAACGCAAGTTTGCAATTCTTTGCAGACGCAAACTTGCAGTTCTCCAAAAATACATTTATTGTATTTCCGGTTATTCTTTAGTTACAATTACTATTTCAGAAAACATTTATTTAGAATTACACACATACACACACTTTATATTATATTTCTTTTGAATTAAACTTTTGTAAATGCAAGTTCGCAAATGCAAACTTGCAGTTTTCTAAAAACCATTTTTTTGTATTAGTATTTAAGAAATTATTTTTCAATTAATAAAGTAGTCATTTATTGAACAACAAAAAGAGAAGGTGTTTTATTTTTTTATAAAACATACACTTCAATAATAAAAGTCTTAATCTGTCTGTGTCTGGATCATTAGAAGTAATGACGAGGGATTCTAAAAAGTATAATATAAGGGCAAAAAAGTCATTTTAATTTATTCGTAATCTGTAACAAGTACTAAAATTTGCAAAAAAAATAAAAAATGATATGACATTACAAACTTATACAGATTTTTTTTTTTACTTATGAAACTTCAAACGCTGAATTAATTTTTTTACCAAAAATTATTTTTACGGTTGTCATTCTGTCTGTCACTCATTGTCTCACACACTATAACACATTTAACAAAGTAAATGTATTCTCTCCATAAGAGTGACAGCATTAAAATTTATTTTATTTTCTCATTCATTACACATACATACATACATAATATGTACATATATGTATATAAATATACACCTAGCCAAACGTATAGACAGACAGACAGACATTTCATTTCTTTTTCAGTAACAATTGCAAATTTAGTGGTAATGGTCAGTTATAAAATATAATTTATTTTCCCAATTTGCTTTCTTATTTCTTTTTTTTTTTTTTGTAGTTTTTTTTGTGATAATGAGGTAACAGACATGCTAGTAAAATGAGACTTACTTACCTGTTAGTATAAGACAGAGGTGGCACTTAAAATGGGCCATTGTAGTTTGAAAACTTGTAAACTTATTACAGCCTTATTTGTAATAAAAAGTTAGTTTTAGTTTAATGTTTTAGTTTAGTTTAATTATTTGTATTTACCATGAAGCTATTTAAATCTAAGTTAGGTACTTATTCTATTATGGTTCCTAAAATACAAAAAAAATCATTACTTACTTTGTATTCCTTCCAATTTAACTGATGATTTGTATTGACACTTACTGTTACAATTTTAAAGATATAGACAAATAAATATTTATTTCACCGCTAAGTTGGAATCTTTAAATTTTTATAGCCGTTCTTTACCGATATACAGAAGGACAATGTAAAAATCTAATAAAAAACCATTCAGCCATTTAGCTTACTATTTTTTTGACGCGTGAGCTAGGGTTCAATAAACCTTCGCACGTATAGTTGATCATCACCAGCCTCTTCGAGTGGTGAATTCACTAAAAAATCCCTGCACTGGAGAGAATATCTTCTCGTAACCGCTTTCCGCATTATTTCGGGAAGGCCCAAAGCGACGTCCGTATAAGGACCATTTTCTCTCTTCCATGTCTAGGAACGCCAGAATTTTAGGCAGCATCGAGATATCAGCTCATCTTCTTATCTCATTTTGCTGCCATACATTTAGAGCGTCTTATCCAATATGTTGTCTGGTTTGAAATCCCCGATACGCTTCTGTATATATATTATACATATATATAAGTATATACATATCGACGATGGAATTAAAGAACACTGTAACTGACAAAAAATCGAAAATACGTTTTTTGCATCATTTTTATCAGCAAAAAAATACGCGTCGATTGGTTCAAGTCCCAGATTTCTACGATGAAAATAAATTCACTTACGCCGTCTGTGAAATGAAAAATACCAGTGTATTTGTTCTACATTTATGAAAGTTTTTTGGCTCTGGTGAACATTTAAGGTTTTGTCAGTTACAGCGTTCTTTAATTCCATCGTCGATATATACACATCTTATATGTATGTAATAACTCTGACAGACATGTGGTAGACATACCATACTAGCATTCTAAACCACATGTGTGTCAGCCTATACTACAATTACACCATCGAACAAAATGGTTTATAGCTTGTTCGTATACTACGTTCATGTATACGTACTATAAGCGTGGTATTGTATTAAACACAGCTAAAAATAAAAATA
Source organism: Metopia argyrocephala (assembly GCA_963576795.1). Taxonomy (NCBI): domain Eukaryota; kingdom Metazoa; phylum Arthropoda; class Insecta; order Diptera; family Sarcophagidae; genus Metopia; species Metopia argyrocephala. The sequence goes on from OY756208.1 coordinate 6,410,939, forward strand.
AATTTTCCAGACACTTCCAAAGTAAAAATAAACAAATGTCATAAATGTCATTTGATCAGCTGTTTATTATATGAATTAAAAATGTCTAATAATATGCAAATATTGTGCAAAATGCAAGAAGCTTTAAGAATAACAATGATGTTTTTCATGTGAACTGACTCCGACTCTTCTGAATCTGGCCTTAAGATGGCCAAATGCGTTCTCCACGACACGACGACCTGAAGAAAGTCGTTTATTAAATGACCTTTCCTTTTTATTTTTGTTTTGAATAGCGTTAAAAGGAAACATTTTTTTTTTAATTTTTCATAACATATGATCAAATGTCAAAGGAAATCACAATCTGTGCCCTACCTATATGTGTGTCACTATATTGTAGTCTGTAACACCATAGTATGCGTACTATAGTTTCTATTATACCACATGTATATCAGTGGTATAAAAAGAAGTTATTTTAATAAATATGTTTTACATTCTTATTAAAATAAAAATTTAATTTTTTCTTATTGTCTGATAAAAATTCTTTTAAATTAAAAATTATTTATTTTAAATTATTCAATTTTAAGATCTAGAAAGCATTGTTCCTACGAAATGCTTATTTTTTATCATTATTATTCCATTTATCAATCCATTATAAATTAAAAACATTCCACAATTTTCACGACTTCAATTTCAATTGCATTTTTGTACCTAAAATTCTAATGAAAACAAATCATAGTCTTTGGTTTTGACTAGAAATAGCAATTTTTAGTATTCCATAGATGTCATGTCATCATACATGTAGTATGCAGAAATTATTTTTGTATATTTAACATATGCAAGCTTCTTAATTTCCGTGTTATTTTTTCCGCAAAAAGAGGAGCTGAAATTGAATAAAAACAACAAAAAAAAAAAAAAAAAACAAAAATATTTGTGTTCTTCTGCTCATAGTAAATAATTCTAAAAGTTATAGTTTAATGCTGTTTCAATACTAATGGCATACGCTATTGTAGGTATTATTAGTCAGTTCTAGGTAACTCACTTATTTCGGTATTTTATATATAGAAATTACAACGAATTGAATTTATATAGAAAAGTATTATTTAATTTTAATCACAGAAGAATTTTATTTTGAATTATGACGCAATATGATATGATATGAGCCATAGCTAGAAAGAAAAATTATGTTGCGACATGAAAATAATCATTAAAAGCCCTCTTTTTAAATCTTTTTAACTTTGTTTACGAGGAGCTCAAAGCGAATTAAGTGTAAGGAGACAGCGCCACATACTGGGAAGATAACAGCTAACCTAATTAGTGAAGACTGTCACCACTCACTATGAACATCCACTGACAAATGGGGCAATTGCTGTTGATCATTCAAGGGCGAAGGTATAACTCTGGCCTTTGAGTGATCATTTGATAGCAATTTGTCTCATTGATATGTGGCTGTTAATAAAATTAAAAAAAAAAATCTATGTATCTATCTTCATTCTTCAATATTTCAATACAATGCACTGCATAATTAGGGATTTACTCCTGAGTATTGGATTTAAAATAAAAAAAAGTATAAGATGTAGTCAAGTAATGAACCATTTATTTATGGATATGATATCTGTCATAAAATAAATTTTAAAATGTTTTATCAATTCTGGATTCAATGTTAACTAAACAGATTAATTGATACAATAAAATGTTTAATTACATCATTATTTTGTTTCAAATGAAACTTTTTAATTAAACTTATTAAAATTTTTAATTGAATTTAATTTCAATTGAATTAATTTTTAATTTCGTTTTTAGTTGCAATTTTTAATTGATATTATTAAGCATTTAACTTAAAATATTTTTAATCAAAACCTTTTAAGTAATGGCGTTTTCTTTTCTTCAAAAAAATTTATAATTTCTTTTTTTTACCTTTAGCCCTAAAAATGAAATTTTTAGTTCTAAAAATATATTACACTAGCCTGAACCCGGCGTGCTTCGCTACACCTACCCTACCATTTGTACACATCTTTGAACTGATGATTTTTAATGACTACGAAATCAATTATACCAACTTTTACAGCTTTTACACTTCTCAAGATATAAAGAAATTAATATTTAACTTGCATGAGAGGTACAATGTCCTCTTCTGATTGAAGATTTTCCTTGACCATGAAGTCACTCAGAAAATTTGAGCTTTAACAGCTGTCAAGATATAAGTTAGGAATAATATGAAAAAATTTAACATCTAAATGCCTTATATCAATGGGCCGTATTTTAAATGACATAGTCGACATCGACAACCTGTACGACCATAGCCGGGGTGGCTAGAAAGCAAATTTGTATACCCTCTTTTATATGATTCCCTGTCAAATAGACCCCTATTATAAGTTCACAGGTTTACAACTTCTTTAAATATCCGTTTAGAGGGAATGGATATAAATAATATGTTATTAAGGAGAGAGGGAGGTGTAGAATTATAATGAAAAAAAAATATTTTCAAAATACTGTTTTTCATGTTTAAATGTCTTTTGTATAGCCAACGAACAAGCGGCTGTTTCTCTGGTAGGCGTACGTTTTTTAAGGTCATTTCACTTTTCCTCTTTTTTGCTGCGCCTTTAGTTTTTAATAAATTTCAAGAACGTTTAGGCATTATTTTAACTTGTTCAAAAGTACATGTTGATTCCAGAAATAAAACATTAGTATGTTTATTATTGAATTGTAGGAAGACTTACACACAAAAAAACGTTTCATATGTGATTTCATTAATTTTCATTTAATTTTAATTTTTAATTGATTGTTATAATTGACTTAAATAAATGCTTATTTTATTGTTGAGATATATTGTAGCTTAAATTTATATTAATTTTCTTCGATTATTTTTTACCACCAATTGATTCTGTTATACCTGAAATCTACTGTTACTGTAGAAAACAAAACAAACAAAAAATTGTGCAATTCTTGCACATACATATTTACACATGTTATCGGCAGCAGTGTAGATAAATATTGCCACGAGCAACCGCAAATATACATATTTTCAGGTAAATTGATAAAAAATGATCTAAAAAAAGACATACTTCTTAAAGCGCAAGGCAACTAAAAAGTAATATTCAAATGTGTATACAGTTGTCAGTACCAAAGTACAAAAAACCTTTCGGTTTTGTTTTTAAGGAAACTTAGAAAAAAAAATTGCAGTCAAGTGCATGTCAGCGGCTCTAATCAACTCGAAAACGTAATCACCTAACCATAACAAAGTAAGAATGAGCACACTCAAAATTAAAGGTGAGTGTTTTACAGCCCTAAAAATGTATTTTGAATGCCATTGTTACTAATTATAGAATACTAACTGTAATTTGACATACTTTTTCCAATTTCTATAGCAGAATTTATATTTCTCTGTAAAAACAGAGTATTTTTTTTAATTTGACACATTTTTCGAAAGGGTTAACGGTCCTGAACTAAACGCACTACTCTACTATACAAACGATTTAGGCTATGACTTTTTCAGTGGTAAACCCCTACTCATGCGGTGCAATGTATTGGAAGTTGAGGATACATATTTAGAAAGATTTATTTTACTTTTTTATTATGCGCCTTTTTGTTTATGAGACAAGTTGCTGTTAATTTGACCACTCAAAGGCCAGTGTTATACCTTCGCCATTGAAAGATCAACAGCAATTGCCCCATCTGTCGGTGGATGTTTAATGTAAGTGGCGAGCGTCTTCAGTAGGTTAGCTGTTATCTTCCCAAAATGTGGCGCTGTACTCTTGGTCATTCGTTTTTGGTGAAATATACTGGAAATGTCAAGAAGCGGTTTCCTGAAGATGGACTTCTTAGAGGGGGAGGGGGTAAGCTCCTATTTTTTTTAATTATAATTTAGAAAAACCGCGAATTTTATTTTTATAATTTTTGTCCTTTACTGGGATTGAACCTCGGTCGTTGCAGCTTTTGTGCGAGCGCTCTAAACTCTATACCAGGACCCCATTTCTTATCATGCAGGTATTGCTTGTTCGTTAGAAAAATGAGTAAAAAAGGCAGAGAGGCTAAAAAAAAGCATTACTGTGATTTCTTGGTATATCTCTTATACTCTTAATCTTATTATCTCTATTTCACAGTTATTTCTTGGCATTTCAATCCCGTCCATGAAGTAACGAAAACAGATCCTAGAGACCTAATAACAGTTTGACTATGAATACAAATGCGTCAGGGTTACGGCCTAGCTTCTCGCAGCACCCATGTTGCGTGTGTTCGTTTTTATCCATGAGTAACGGGACTTACAGTTTAAAGTCGACTCCGAACGACAGACTTGAGAAGCTTGTTCATGGCAATCAGTTACTCTCAGAGCTTTTGCTGGAAGAGTGCTAAAAGTTAGTCGCGGAAAGAAATATTTTATTAATAATTATTCTTTTTTTTTTCAAGATGTCAGAGCTGGAGCTTGAACCGTAGCTCTCGTTTTAACTTGACCACGGCGACTAATTGTGATACACGGCCAGCAATATTCGTAAAAATGGCTTAAAATAAAATTTCAGTGTGCACTTAATCACAGAATGGCGCGGTGATCATTTTACTGAAATCACGCAAATGTACATGCACTAGTTTGATGATATTTGGATTAGAAAAAGCTTTGGGATTAAAATTCAGTTTTTTATGTAATCTTTTGCAACTGAAAATTCTATTGGTTATAGAAAACCACCTTTTAGAAGGTAAAGTGAAGACAACAGCACACAGTGATGGCATAAATTTACTAGCCATGAAAAAACATGCATTTATGCAACGTTATGCAGAATATTTGTTCGAGTACTTTTGCCTGTGAAGAATGGCTTTTTTGCAAATTTGGTTTTTTTTTTCTTCTTCTGAATAAATATAACAAACAAAAGCTAGGCAGCCCATGCAAATGAAGAGGATGTTTCAACACTTTTGTGTATTTAAAAAAGACTTAAAAGGCAGAGAGTGTTGGTTACAAATGTTTGTTTCAACGTTAACATGAGCACACAAAAAAGAAGAATATTTTTAGTTTTTCTGCTCTCTAATAGTTTGTTTATCGTTGTTTGTTTTTGCATTTGGCCAATTTTTTTCAATTTTTGCAGTACTTTTGTTCATTTATTTATAGAGTGTTTCTTTTCAACATTTCAGTCGTTTATTATTAATTTTAAAAACAAATTGCCAAACGTGTTTCGCTTAAATGGCTTTGACTTGAAATGTGATATAAATGTGAATTGAATTTGATTGAATTTTTTTTTTCTTTTTTGTCTTTTATACTCGTAGTTTATACAGAATGGCATTCAATCACAACGACTCTCTACAAATTAGAAAGGCAATCGAGTACTCGTCAGACAATTCATTAAATTGCAGAAAACGTAGGTGCGTTTTATTACAAGCACTTTATTTGTTTTATTAGTTTTTATGCCATTTACCATCATCATCATCATCATCATAGAAACACATGCAATATTAAAAAAAAAATAATAAAAAAAACTAAAATAGTTTTTATAACAAATTGGCTGACAAAGAAAAAACTCATGCATACACTTAAAGGTAAGAGATATTAATATCAGTTAACCCTTAAATGAATGATAACAATAATAACTTCTAACACAATAATTATAACTATTTCCCCATAATAATTATAATCAGAAATCTTAGGAGAAAGTTCCTATATAATATTCTCTAGATCGACTCAATTGCTATTTTATGATACCAATCAACCTACATTTGTATTAATATATAGTCTAACAAAAGTAAACTTATGTTTAAGAAATTAAAATTATTTATTATATTTAGGAAGGCATATAGTCCCTTTATAGTCATAAACAGATAAATAAATAGGCCAACTTCCACTTCTTACTAGTGAAGTACTACAACCCAAGTTAACAACCCATTTTAACAATTATCACCTTCACTGTAAATTCAACACTCAAACAACCCTGGAAAATTTCTTTAAAGAGTTATTAATAAAATTATTATTGAAAACTTTAAAACACGTATTCCCAACACAATTAGGCTGTACAAGAGGTTAATGAAAATTTCATTAAAACCATTAAGAAGAATGAGAGTGTTTTGTAAAAGTAAGTAGTTGCACATATTCAAACAAACACACACATACACACAATCACTCTTTCACTCACTTAGCCACGTTTATTGTTAAGTGACACATTTTATATAAAAGCCTCAGTAATATGGTAAGTGCGTACAATTGTGCAGATAACAAGCGACCGTTTTCATATTAAAAACTATAGAAATTCCTGTCAAGGTGATAAGTGGATTATCAGCATATCGTTTCTTCAATGTCAAATAGTCATAACTCACAATTATAACTCACAATCTTAAGAGAAGTGAAAGAAAACGCCTATCGTTATAATGAAAAAAAAAATAAATTTATAATAATAAATCCAAATCGAATTTGTGAGGACAATAGGAATCGAATAAAATATAACGCTTGAAAAATAACATAAAAATTACAATAGTTTAATAGAGATTGGTTAAATTTTACATATAAAAACATTTTAAATCATTACTTCTCGTAGTCTGGCAATAATATAACTTCTGTCTGGTAAATTGGTTTCAGATCGCTTGACATTACAAATGCCCATTTGTAATTTAATAATAAATATTCACGCCCGTAATTAACCCATTATTGGCCGCTACCACAAAGTGCAGGAATTTTTTGAAACCCTGGCAGGGTGATGCTTTAGAGACTCCAATTAAGGATAATTTTCACAAAATTTTTCTTTAAGGCATTCAGTTGTCTAAAAACGGACTGGTCGAAAAATCGACCACTGGCCGAAAGCAGTAAAAAAAATTTAAAAAAAAAAATTTTTTTTGGAAAAAAATATTGCCTTAGGCTTTATTTGAATTGATTTAACGACAAAAAAAAATATTTTATAAATTTTTTTTTATAAATCTTTATGGTACTCATTAAAGCATTTTGTATGTAAGTATATATTACACTTCTTGCAGGTAAAAATGGTGTTTTTTACAGAGTTTGCAGCGACGATATTTATCTTCAGTACTTCTTATAATCAGATGTTCCTTTTCGTTATTCCTGGGATGATTTGGTAATGAATCGGTATCCCTGTTGTTGATCTCCGCATCATATTTTAGCAAATGTGTAGTAACTTCGGACCAAAAATCAATTTGTGAAAGCGGTTTTGTCTTTTGGAGCTTTGCCATTATATATACAGTGCATCTTCCATGCATTGACCATTGCGTTACGTAAAGCATTAGTCCATATTGGCCACCACCATTTCTTTCCTTTAATGCAGATGCGATAATTAGCCACGGCATCACACCATCAACACCTCCCATTCCATTGTTATACTCTTGAATCACTTTTGGCTGTGGAATAGTGATAATCTTCTTTTGTTTACGGCAAACCCGTTTAGCATTTGTCATTTGTTCAACTGTGGAGTTATTAGTAATAACATTAACGACATAATTATCGTTCCAACGCACCAACAGTATTTCTTGTTGGTCATCGAGCAACTGATCAAATTCTACGCGCTTGCATTTTTTTAAATTTTTTAAAGGAACTTTCAACATTCTGTTTTCTCGTATCGTACCAATAGCATAAAATTTGCGCTCATTCAATAGACACATTAGGTGATAAGATGAAAAAAATTATCGAAAAAAACTACATGGCAATCAGGGTCAGGAATGTTTGCCAATAAATCCAGAACAGTTTGAGCCCCAAGATGTGTGATGTTGCTGAACCACCATATAAAATACTGTAAAATAAATATCCACTTACTTAGTAAGTAAGAGTAAACTACCGGGTAACACATAAAAAGAAGTATTGCCAGATTTTAAATGAAAATAAAAACCGTAAAATTTGAAAGCTTCTCAACGCGAATGTAGGGCTTCCGGCCAGTGGTCGATTTTTAGACCAATAAAGTTTATGGGAATTTAAAAGCAAGAAACCTTATAATTCACAAATTGATTTCCTTCGATTCTTAAAATATACTATTTAAGCTTCAAAAGAAAGTAAAAATAAAAAAATATTTTTTCGAATTTATTAAACATTTTTAGATTGAAAAATTGTGTAAAAAAAGAGCTTTTTTTTACCCTTATACCAAAAATTTTTTTTAAGCCTTCAGAACATTAATTCAACACAAATATTTTAAACATCATTACCTATTTTATATATGTGAAAACCGATATAAAAAATAGCAGTCATCTTTGAAGATAAACGACAATAAAGTAAGTGGTCGAAAAATCGACCAGTGGCAAAGAATGGGTTAAAAGAGCTCAAAATCCATTAACTTTTCAAAATATGTAATATTTTTATGTACTATTAAAACAACATACATACATACATAACTGGCAATTACAAGCCTGTGTCAGGGTTTCGGCCTAGCTTCTCGCAGCACTCTGTTGTGTGTTTTAATTTTTATCCATGAGCACCGGGGTCTATAGTTTAAAGTCGGTTCCGAACGACAGATTTGAGGAGCTTTTTCATGGCAATCATTAGACCACGGCGACTACAATAATTAAAATAAACTTTGTCTAAAAATAAGATTTACTGTCTCCCGCACTTCTTACACAGCGAATTATATTTTGTAATTGATTTCAATTACACACTTAATTGATTTCCATCTTAAGCAACTGTTTTAATTACAGGTCTCTATTGAAAGAATGATGCCATTTGCCACAAATCAAACCAATATATGTACGTTTTGTTTTTCATTAATTCATGCTGCGAGAAGCTAGGCCACAACCCTGTAAATGAATTGAGATTATTTTTTCGATGATTACCTTACCATGTAGAAAGTGACATGTGTGAAGGAGTTTTACACCAGCAGAATTAAGCATGTTTTTTACCATACGGTAGCCTTATAAGGCAGGTAGACTTTCTTTTCTGCACATATACATGACAATCTTTAACTATTGAATCCACGCTTGTCAATTTAAATCATATATTAGAATTATATACATATTGTCTAGCTACCGTGCAATAAGTTAGTCGGTTCTGTTAATTATTGGTGTATCTTCTATTTTTTTAAACAAAATTACAGAAGTTTTCTTATTGCTTCTCTAGAAGTTTTCTTTTCTAAAGAAAATTATGATTGCAATATGACTGTCACTGCAGCAGAGTTGAAAGTATGTTCAACTCGGCTGGTTTACAATACCTTCAGGAGATGTCATTTTCTCCTTTTATTGAGAAATCATTGTAAAAATAATCTGAATTCATTTAATTAATTAAATTTATGTTCTCATCTAATTAAGGCATTTTATAACAAAATTTTATTTTTTTTACTGCTTAATTTGAGACAATGAAAATTTTAATTAATTCCCGATTTAATTTTAATTAAATTTTTTAATTAACTCAAAAAAATTTATAATATTTGTTTTCTTTCTTTAGTTTAATTTAACTTTTAAATTGAAATATTTAAAATTTTAATTAATTCCCGATTTAATTTCAATTACAATAATTAATAGACTCTATAAAATTTACAATAAGCTTTTTATTTTTTTGTTTAATTAAACTTTTTAATTAACACAATACAAATTGTATTTAATTTTGTTTTCAGTCAAACTTTTTAGTTGATATTGCTAAAAAGTTAACTGAAATTGAACTAAAATTTTTTATTGGCATTATTAACTCGGAGATTGTACCGAAACTAATTAAATATATAATTTATATTGCAAATATTTTGGTTAAATTTTTTCCAGGTCATATAACCAAGTTTCTAAATATCTTGGTCGCTATTACAATGTTGCATTAAGGTAGCGATATAGTAACAGGCATAAATAATATTTTTCCCCCTTTAGTGAAAAATAAAATTTTTACTGAACAACTTCTGTTACAAAGTGGTCTAATGGCTGAAAATATTTGTAAACCTGCAGATACTATACATATAACCAGCGCAGGCTTTTATAAAATTTTATTGATTTTACAATTAATAACACTTGTTTTCATAATTAAAATTGCGTTCACTTCTATTTAAATATGAGTTTTATGCACAAGTGGTGTTCAAAATGATGGGTTTTGTGCAAAATTCTATAGACTTAGTTCTTAAAAGCATAGAAAAAATAAAAGCAGATTTAGAAAAACATTTTTTTTTTATTATAATATCGTCAGTTTGTAAAACTAATTGTAAAGTGCTGGTCATGTTATCTGTAAATTATGAGTATAAAGGATTTTTTCAACAATTTAGTAAAGAATGTTAAATCGCTATGACAAGTGATTTATGCATTAAAATTATGAAAATGAAAGTGAAGAAAGCTTCAAAGTAAAGTTGTCCCCATCTCCATGCATAGAAAATATTTTTGCCGAAAAAATTTCTTCGCACCATTTTAATTTTAAAATAATTTTTTTATTATACAATTAATCTTTTGTTTTTTTTTAACAAGGCAAGAGCTCTTGGTCAAACCCCAGCTCTGACATTAAAGAAAAGAAGAATATAAAAAAAATATTTCTTTCGGCGACTACCACTTTTGCGAATATTGCTCCCGTTCAAGCCCCAGCTCTGACATCTTGAAAAAAAAGAAGATGTATGAATAAAATATTACTTTCCGCGACTTCCTCTAAGCAGCTTTCTGGCAAACGCTCTGAGAGTAACTGATTGCCATTAACATGTTTCTCAAATTTGTCATTCGGAGTCGACTTTAAACTGTAGGTCCCAGTACTTATGGCTTAAAATTAACATACACAACATGGGTGCTGCAAGAAGCTAGGCTGTAACCCTGAAGCAGTATTGTAAAGGGCAATTATGCATATATGCATGTAAGAATTGTGCTGTGAGTGTGTATAAAGGTACATGGTGAAAAATATTTTAAAACCCAATCATAACTCAAAATTTTGAATCTGCTTCGCATACATTAAACTCATTTGATCATAATTATTTAATTGCATTATCTATAAAAGCATTGAACTCTCAAGAATATTTGATTTTTATACATTCTCTTATTGGTAAATTTTGTTAAATTTTTAAAACTAAAGATCATTTTCTATAGAAGAATACTTTCTTGCTCGTTTTACATTGCTTTACGTAAGAAAGTAAAACGTAAAAATTAATGCAATCCCTCATTACTACTAATAAGGCTAACTGAGTTAAAACTTTTTAAACCTTTTCGTAATTTAATGACCTTTGCAGTGCAGACAAAAAGAAATAAAATCCAATTTATTTGGATACTTTTTTGTATAACAAAACCTTTTATTGTTGCTGCGCAAAAAAACAAAATACGTCGTCTTTTATAGCTTCTTGTGCGATTTTATTGCTCGAAATTTTTTTATTTTCCCATTTAGCACACAGACTGCTTTAATAGTCGCTTTACTTGTGACAATAAAAGAGAAGACATAAAAATTATAAAATGACAAAATAAATCTTTGGAAATCACAAAGCTATAGAATAAAAAAAAACTTTTTTTTAAAGAACAAATTTTACCAAAAAAAAATAATAATTACTTGTTTAAGTAATTAAGAATTTTAAGTTCTAAAGTTTATATTTTTATTTCTCACAGAGTTAAACGTAAAATAGTTTTCCAATCATTTAATTAAATTTAATTTAACTTATTCATAATCACCACTAACAATTAAAGATAAAATATAAGAAAAATGAAGAATAAAAAAAAAATTGCCAGACACAGTCAAATATAACAATAATTTTGAAATGGTTTTAGGAATCGTTCGATGGCTTGCACCTGTTATCTATCACCAATTAGATGTATTGGGTAAAAACCTACTCTAATTTGCGGTATTCACGTTCGACGAATATCCAAATAACAGTGTCATTGTATGTGATAGACAGTTTGCTGTCTTGATTAGCAGTGAGCCCTACACCATTCCAAGCAAAGTCGTATTTTCTTAATTGATTCCCCTTCGAACTTCTATTGAAACTGAAAGCCAAGTTGGTATTAGTAAGTCTAATTGCACTCAACTTCTATGAATATGAACACAGTGCTATAATGAACACAGTGCGTCGATGGAATTAAAAAAGGCTGTAACTGACAAAACTTTAACTGTTCACCAGAGCCAAAAAACCTTTATGAAAGTAGAACAAAGACACTGGTATTTTTCAAAATGCAGACGGCGTAAGTGAATTTATTTTCCTTTAATTCTTGCGACGATATCGTCGTGCGGGAGTTTATGAGCTCTATCCGCCATTTTATATATCTCGATTAATTGAAGCCACTTTAGGTTTTTGACGCCAACATTTTTAAAATCTGCAATCCGTTTTCGGCTATTTATCTCCGAAACTGGACTAGAAATCTGAAAACGGATTGAAGACATGAAAAATTTGGGGTCGAAAACCTAAAGTGGCATCATTAACTCGAGATATATAAAAAATATGAAATGGGGGATAGAGCACATAAACTCCCGCATGACGATATTCTTTCCTATTAGCCTTCACAAAACTTTCATCTGATAAGAAAATAATAGAACTTTTCAACGTATTTGTGTAAATTTTAATAAATGTTATGATGTTATAAATTTAAATGAAAGTAAAGATTTTGGAAGACAAAAATTATCTTATTTTTAAACACTTAATTGTAAACTTGATGAAAATTTATAGAAATTCTGTAGTCTGTAAAGATTTAGTCAATAGAGCTGAAAAAAAATAAATAAATGAAGGGTTCTGACATTATATTTACTCCTACAACTATCTGACCACTGTAGTATTTTTCAAGTAAAATCATGGTCATATTATACAATTTCTCTTAAAAACTAAGAAAACCCTTGAGAAAAGTAAAATAAGAGAGAAGAAAATGAAGAGGAAAATAAAAGTAAAGAAATAAGAACCTAATTTGTTTTATTCAGCAAACTGCAAAATAGCAACAGGCCCAGAATTTAAATCACATGTTCGTTAAGTATCCGATGACACCTGCTAAAAAGATGAGAGCAGTGATAGAATAATTACTCAATAGTTTACAATTCCGTCTCCTCACATAATCTCCAGAAATTAACAATGGGGGGTTGAGGTATAGTGGTTAGAGCACTCGCTCGGCCTCAAACGGCCAAGGTTCAATCCCAGCGAAGGACAAAAATTATAAAATAAAATTAGGGGTTTTCCTAAAATTATAATTTAAAAATAAGAGGTTCCCCCACCTTCAAGAAATCCATCTTCAAGAAACTGCTCCCAGACATTTACAGTCTATTCCACGAATAATCAGGAGTACAGAGCCACCACCTCCTGGGAAGATATGTAACTGCTAACCTACTGAAGAAGCTCGCCACTCACATTTAAATCCATTGACAGATGGGATAATTGCTGGTGATCACTCATGGTTAAAAGTATTACAGTGGCATTTGAGTGGTCAAATTGACTGCAACTTCTCTCATCAACAACAAGGCGCATAATAATAATATTAAAAATATTTTCAAATTCCAACAAAATGCATTGCATGAGTAGGGGTTTATCCCTGAGTATTTGTCTAAAAAAAACAACAAAACAATGCACGCCTCTACTGCAGAGGCCAGTAGTAAGACTCTTAGCCAGTTTTTTCTCGGACTTGCTTAAAGAAAATGGATATTTTTTGCAGAACAAACCAGATGGTTATTAAAACTCCGTAACTTGGCTAATGGTACCAATATCGATCAATTTCTTCCTAGAATTAAATCGTCCTATTTCGCCAATATACAACGGAGTCTCAATCAATAGCTCAGCCGTCTCCAGTCTATACAGTGACCCAGAAAAGTTGCATCAGTCTAGAACGGCCTTAGATTTAATTAAGTATGACCTGAGTACCTTAACGTAGCTAGACTATGAACAAAAACAGTTATCGCTTCACAAATACTCTTTATATTTGATCATATTTGGTATTCTCGCAGATAAAATTAAATTCGTCCTGAACGTATTCGAGAGAGAAAATATGATCGCACCTGAGAAAGAAAAGGCATGATCAAGTGTAGAGAAAAGTCAATGCTACCAAAGTTACGATATAAAATATATAACTTACCATCTTGCACTGATAAACTATAAGTATTAAAAAAGAATGTCGTGTTACGAGAACACTAGTGCAGACAGTGGGTCATAAAATAATACCCTAAAGCTGTGGGCTTTTATTTATTAATAACTTTTTTAAATAATTTTTGGAATTTATATTCAAACATCACTCACATTTTTTCTCCATAACACTGGTGCCGTGACATCTTTGACTTAAATATTGGAGTTTTTTTAAGGCATATGTCGCAACACAATACACCTAACCTTTGGTCTTATTGTTGGATCTTTAATTTTAACGAACTCAATCTCGTTATACGAGTATTATTCAGTTGTAAGTCTCAAGCCCAACATTTCACAACCGAGAATCGTTTTGTACTTCCTTTTTTGTTGCCTAGAACCAGCTCATACAAACCATATACATGAATTATTGCCATTGAAAATAAATATTCCATAGTTATCGTATCTTTTTGAATAAGAAATTGTAATAAATTTTATTAAATATTTAATACCACCATATAATCATCATTATCTCTTAGAAACAACATCATTAGAATTTATTTATTTTTGTTTTTTTTTTTTTGTTTTTGTTTTTGTTCCATTTTAATTATATTTTTTTGATTTCATTTTTCATATTTCTGTTACAAGTTTTGTATTGTATTTGTTTCAAGTTTATTTCATTCATTTTATGTATTTTTGTTATATTATTTAAGCAACTGTATATGTATGTATGTATGTGTAAGTACTTATTAAATATTTAATTAGAATAACAACAAGTTTAATTAATCTTCTTTTACTTTTATGGTTTCCTTTTTGTTTGTGTCATAATTATTATATTTAATTGTGAAAAAAACTGTGTTCCATATTTTTCTTTTAAATTTTAAGAGGTTCCTGTTAAAAAAGCTGTTATAGTTGTTTTATTTCGTTATACATTTTCTTACTTCAACTGTCATTCATATTCTAATAAATAGAGTTTTTAAGGTAAATATGTATGTTTTTAATATTTGATATATTTGCATGTATTTTTGTTTTTATTTTAGTTTAATAATTTCAATTTCATTTTTATTATACAAAACAGATATTTATATATTTTTAAGCTTGTTTAAGTTCTTTTTTTTTGGGGCTCAAAAGAAAAAAAAAACAACAAACAAGCTTAATTTAATTTGTTTTTAATTCCACTCTTGGGAATTATTTAATTTTTTTTTTTTTTTTGTTTTTTAGAAAAGTCTTTATGATTTTTAATGATATTTTATTTTTAGATATATAAGTAATATAAAAAAGATATTTTATAAAAAAATTAAAAAAAAAATGTAATTAAAAAAATATTGGCACATTTCTATACATATTTGTATTTTATTTTGTTTTTTTTTTATTCTTTACATTTTTGCAAAGTACTAAATCGTATTTAATAGTAGATACGAGTATGTAAGTAGTAGAGTAGTGTGTTACAATAATTCCATTAAGTGTCATTTTAAAGAGAATATTTTTTAAAATTACAACACAAGACAAACATCAACACTTCTGTATACATACAATGTAATAAAACTTAATTATTTTATATAAACTTTGTGCACATTTAAAAGATTTTTTTGTATTATTTTTCTCTAATTACAATTATTCTTTTTTATTTATTTTCAAAAACAAATACGGTAGAAATCTTTAAATTTGTTTAACAAACTTTGAATGACATAAACACACACATCAAATTGTTAAGTTAATGTAATAAAACTGCGTTTAAGAAACTAGCAACACCTTGTCAATATTTTGTTTACTAAGAAGTTGTATTTATTATATTTCTTGCACCTTTCTTAATTATAATTATAAATTAAATAGATTGGCAATTAAGTTCCATTTTAAACACTCATATTTTTGTCGGTATGGACAAAAAAAATTATATTTTAAAATATAAATAGAATACTTTCTGGCAAAACATCTGTTATTTAGCATTATACTGTAATTATAATACATACTTTAGATTAGTAGTAGTCGCAGTGATCTAGTGTTTAAGTGCGTTGGCTTACTGAGACTAAATCTCCAGGTTCAAACCCCAGCTCTGACATCTTGAAAAAACGAAATATGAAAAAAATGTTTCGTTCGGGGACTACTTCTTAACAGTTTTCTGGCAAAAGCTCTGAGTGTAACCGATGGCCACGAAATTAAATTGTAGGTACTCATGGATAAAAAGTGACACACACAACATGGGTGCTGCAAGAAGCTAGGCCATAATCCTGAAACACGGTTCTAATGGCCAATTATGTATTTATACACTATCTATGTTTATATTATAACACTATTTATGAAGCTCAGAAACTAATAAATTCAGTTTAGTCTTTTTTACACATAGGTGTTGAGGGGAGGGGGTACGTGGTATAGTGGTTAGAGCGCTTGCAAAAAAAACTCAAACGACCCAGGTTCAAATCCCACCAAAGGTGAAAAATTAAAAAAGTTAGTTTGCGATTTTTTCAAAGTTGTAATTTAGAAAAGAGAGGTTCCCTTACCTCCAAGAAGACCATTTGCAAAGAAACCCCTCCACGACATTCCACTCTATTCCAACTTAACCAATGTCAAAAAATAAAAATAAAAAAAAGGATGATCAGGAGGAAAGCGCCACCTATTGGGAAATAGGAGATAACATCTAAACCTACTTAGCGAAGACACTCATCACCACACAATCAACATGCAACGATGAGGCAATTGCTGTTGATCATTCAAGGATGAAGGTATAACGCTGGCCTTTGAATGATCAATTCACAGCAATTAGTCTCATTCCTAAGGCGCTTAATAATAATATAAAAATATATATACACCTAAGTCTCTTTTTACACGGTCTTTTTGTACACGGTTTTGATATAACACGGTTTGAAAATTGAATATTTTTAATTTTTTTACACGATTTTATTCCATTTAGCACGATTTGAAATTTTATGTACTTAAATTTTTTTTGTCAAATTTAATTTTTGCGAAGTATGTTCATATCACAAAAAAGTATTTATGAAAGAAAAAAGTCTAAAACCATCGATAGTATCGATAGTTTGCGAACACTAGCTTAAAGATTTAAGTAAATTCCCCTTTAGCGCGTACAAACAATTTTTACTGGTCAAAGCAAATGTGAATAGCACTAATTTAGGGGAATTCCCTTTATGTGCATACAATAAAATTTACTGGTCAGAGCAATTGAAACGTGTTAATATTTTGTGATCTGTCAGTGCAATAAGACGTGTTTGGTAAAGAAATTTTTTGCAGGCAAATTTGATTTTCCATTAAATTTAATTTTAACGCATTAAGATAAAAGGTAAGCCAAAAAATATTTTGTATTTATTCAGTTATTTATGTTTTTTAATTTTGTTAAATATTTTATGTATCCCTAAAAGGAAATGTCAGATATAAAACTAAAACGGAAGGCAATTTCTTTGGAAACCAAGATTAAAATTTTAGATCGCCTTCGAAATGGAGAAGGCTCAACTGCTCTTGGTAAAACGTTCGGTTTAAATGAAGCCACAATAAGAACTATAAAGAAAAATGAAATTGCAATTAGGCAATCGGTGATTTCTGGAACGAACCTATCTGTTAAGTCTTCATCATACACTAGAGATGCTGTTAAAGAAAAAATGGAAAAAGCACTCATAATATGGCTGGAGGAAAATGCCCAAAAAAGAATTCCCGTAGACGGAAACAATATCAATCAGCAAGCATTAAGGTTCTATAAAATGAAAAAAGACGAACAACCGTCTACATCCACACAAACAACTGCTGAGAAGAGCCACGTATTTTCTGCATGCACAGGTTGGATGAGGGGATTTCTCCATAGGCATGCGCTTCATAACATAAAAATCAAGGGCGAGATTGCTTCTGGAGATCAGAAAGCCGCCGAAGAATACCAACTAAAACTTAAAAAAATAATAGCGGATGGTGGATACAGTCCAGATCAGGTTTTTAACGCTGACGAAACCGGTCTTTTTTGGAAAAAAATGCCGAGAAGAACATATGTGGCCAAATCGCAAAAAAGTGCTGGGGGTTTTAAAGTTGAAAAAGATCGAGTCACATTTTTATTGTGCAGCAACGCTTCTGGAGATCGGATGTTAAAGCCCCTGCTTATCAATCGTGCATTAAAGCCTCGAGCAATAAAAGGTGTCGATTTTGATACATTGCCGGTTAATTGGATGGCCAATAAAAAAGCATGGGTGACGACTACAGTTTTCACAGAATGGTTCATTAAATATTTTGTGCCAGAAACTAGAAAATATTTGAATGAAAAGGGCTTAGAATTTAAAGTTCTTCTGTTGGTAGACAATGCACCCGGGCATCCTTAGTTGGAACACGAAAATGTACAAGTTTTGTTCCTGCCACCAAATACCACATCCCTAATCCAACCACTGGACCAAGGAATTATCGCAACATTCAAAACTTATTATATCAAACGAACATTCCAGTACATTTTGGACACTTTGGATAGGGATAAAACTCTAACAGTAATTGATGCCTGGAAAAAGTTTTCTATCAAAGATTGCGTTACACATGCTGCTTTAGCATTGTCAAATTTACGACCATCAACCTTAAACGGATGTTGGAGAGCAATTTGGCCAGAATGTGTAAAAAGTAAAAATCCTGTGGAGAAAAATACAAACGAATATCCCAATATAATTGCTTTAGCACACGCAGTTGGTGGGGAGGGTTTTGATGACTTGGTATCTGATGACATTGATGAACTGATGATTGATAAAGTTCTTAGCGAAGACGAAATATTACATTTTGCCTCACAGAATGCTGATGTTATAGAAAGCAGTGATAGTGAAGAACCTGTAAAATTAACTGAAAATTTAATTCAAGAAGGGCTTCAACTTGCAAATAAATTAGGACACCATTTCGTCAAAAATGATCCCAATGTCGAAAGAGCTGCACAATTCCAACGTGAGCTGAATTCTTGTATGGCTCGTTACAAGGAATTATACAAAGAGGTAGCAAGAATTGGCGAACAACGGCTCATAACAGAGTTCATTTTTCAAAATGTAGATGCCGAACGAGCAAGAGAAAGTCCAGTTCAAAATTATTCCAGCGATGATAGTGAATGTATACGCGTTCGAAGCAAGCGAATACGAATAACTGATGACGACAGCAATTAAATTTATGTTGTTGTATTTATGATTATCACTTATTCTATTTTATTTTATTTTTTACCTTAAAAATTGAATAACCTATTCTTTTCGTTCACAACATAGTTTTTTAGTTCCTGAACTTGCCATACATTTAATTTATATTACTTTTAAGATTAGAGTACATATCTTTTTTATCATTAATTACTATGCTTGTGAAAATAAGCATTATATATTTGATTTAATAAAATAAACATGAATTCTTGTTCTTAAAAATTCTTGTTTTTCACTCATTTTAATAGGTTTTAGAGATTAGGAACAAATCACCCATTTTTGTATAAGATCAATGTCTTTTTTACACGGTTTTTTTTTTTACACGGCTTCTTCTGGAACCAATCTACCGTGTAAAAACAGACTTAGGTGTATATATATATCCTCGATGGAATTAAAGAACGCTATAACTGACAAAACCTTAAATGTTCACCAGAGCCAAAAAACTTTTATAAAAGTAGAACAAATACACTGGTATTTTTCATTTCGCAGACGGCGTAAGTGAAATTATTTCCATCGTAGAAATCTGGGACCTGGACCAATCGACGCGTATTTTTTTTTCTGATAAAAATGGTGCAAAAAACGTATTTTCGATTTTTTGTTAGTTACAGCGTTCTTTAATTCCATTGACGATATGTACTATCCTGAGTATTGCTCTCAAATAAAAAAACAAATTAGCGAATATTTATACAACGGTATTGAAAAAAAGTATTTTGCACAAAAACCATTTATTTTATTATGGTATTTAACACAGCGAGATACAACAGCTTAGACGATTTGCAATAACATGCTAAGACATGACATGATGACTTAACATGACAGGGTATGACGCTGTGGTTACGACAACATGACATAGCATAGCATGGCTTTTTAAAAATAACATTTTTACACAAAATGTTGCGTCTTGCAGTAATTTACTAAATATGCAGGTGTAGTACATTTCCTTTTCTTTAAATATTTCACTAAGTTTTCTACCGTTTTGTTTAACATTTTTTTATATATATATAAATTATATACTCGTTTGCAAAATGAACTTAAATTCACACTCACTTTTAAATGTTTACTTTTTTTAATTTACAAACCTGACAAATAACATTTAAACAACAAAATATGAAGTTTTATTTTCCAATTATAATTAATTCTTTTCTTTTTAATACTATAAATCTTAGCTTTAACTTAATTTTAGAATAATTTTATTAATATTTGTTTATCCACTTTTATTTTAAAATAGTTAAATTTGTTATTTTAGTTTATTTTTTGTCTAATTTTAGTTCAGAGTACAAAAATATATTGATCTTTAATTGTTTATTAATTTCTTTAAATTAAAAAAAAATCAAATCAATTTTAAATTTAATTATTCATTAATTATTATTAATAACAATATATTTCTTTTATATATTCTTATATTATATATTTATGCTTTAAAATATTTATTTATTTTTTTTATTTTATTTTTTTATTATTAACTAAACCTACACTCTTCTTAGGAAATATTTCCTTAATCTTTATCATTCATTTAAAATAATTAAATTTGTTTTTCTGTATTTCTGTGTATAGTTTTGTGTGTCTTTTGGTATTTTAAAGCTTTAATTTTTCTATTTTTGTTTCCATTTTAAATTAAATTTATTGAAGCTTTTCGTTGCGTTTTTAAATTGAACTTTTGTTTGCGAACAAAGCCACTTTCATTTGCATTTTATTTCTATATTTGTTTTATTAATAAATCGGTTCTTATTTTATTATATTTTTAAAAAACAAAGATTTTCATTTCTGCTCTTTATAAATTCCATTATACAGACCCGTTTATGTAAATTTTGTATTTTGATTATGTGAAGAAAAACGAAAATATTTTCTTAGAATAATTCACTAGATTTAATAGTTGAAATGAATTTATACGACTATAGGTTGAAAAATAAAAAACTAAAAGAAAGTACATTTCGTAGGGGTTTACCCCTGGGTATTGGTTTCAATAAAAAAAAGTATAAAACATGAAACGAATTTATCAATTCGTTTTTATTAAAACTCGAAACAAAATCCTGTAGTGGTTTTAGACTGAAATTACCCTGTTGTCATATTCATATTTTTAACGACAATTCAGAAAAAAAAGGCATGTTCTTATATAGTTATGAGACAGCCTGGATAAGCCAAACCGGCGACACTTGTCCCTTGTGCTGTCATTAAAATTAAATGATGGATGAAATTGATAAAAGGGAGTTTCCATGCTAGTGCTGAGAACAGTACTCTGCTTGACAGAGTATCCTAAGGAAAAGAAGGCTACAAGAGCCCTATTCTGTAATTCCCTTAAGCTAAAATGCTAAAATTTTAGGTATTTGAAACAGTCTGGGTATTAAAATATTTAAAAATAAGAAGTTAAGAGGTAATAGGCATGAAGCTTTTAAATAACAATAAGCGTTCAAGAATTGTTTTCGTAGCCAAAATGTCCTAAATAAAGTTTATAAATTTTTAACGATAGAGGTTTAGCTTAGGAAAGTTACAGAATAATGCCTCAGGGCCCTTAGTCTTTGGAAACATTTACTTGTAAATAATGTTAGATGGAGAATGCAGTTCTCTGTATACAACGTATGGGTTTTATTCAATCTCAACCTCAACGTACGATGAAATAATATGAAACTGATTGGGAAAAAGTGGGCTTGACAATAAAAAAGTTAGTGCGATAAAATAAAAAAATCTACAGAACGAAATACTGAAATATCTATTAAATGAACGAATAATCCAAACTTGGTGCTTGTAAGCAGTAAAGAGGTTATTAAACCTTCTTCAGGCCTTGCGTCCTTAGTAATACTCGGTGTTAGAGAACTATGCAATCATGTTTAACAATAAGAGCAGCAATCAAGACACAAATCTTTTGTATACTCCCTCTCAAGTATGCAGATAATATAAAGATTGCTTTCATTAAAAGTTACATTCGAATTCAATTCCCTTGATACCAGCATCTAGTAACCCAGAAACTAAGGTATGGCCACAGCGACGTATTATTTCCACCTTGACAGCTTGGATTTACTAAAATCAGCAATGCGTTAAAACTATTAAAGAATGAGGAAAAGCTAAGAGGAACATACTTACAATTCAATAACGTAATGAAACCCAGCTTGTAATCATATAAAAACTACAAATGCAACAATTTCTACCTGTAAAAATTTTATACAATTAATCGAATAAATGCTAAACCACTACGGTGATATAAAATTATATTCGAAAAATGACTATAGTTTTGTGCATTAAAAACGATTTTGTTTAGTATTCTCAACCCGCGTCATCAAAAAAAAAAAAAAAAAAAAAATCCAGTATTTTATCTAACTGCTTAGAAATTTTGTATATTCCATATCTATATATCTGCTCTTATAATAATAATATTCTTAAAAATATATATACTTATATCTTATGTATACAAATGTATAAAAAATGTCATTCTAGCTAATTAAGTTGTCTAATGACTGACTTTTAACAACGAGCACCCTTTTTTTTAACAAATTGTGACCATGACTTACTTACTTTCTTACTGTTACTGACTTACTTACTGACTCACCTTCATTTACGTTTGTAACCACATTTGTTGCTTTACAATTCGGCCAAAAAATTTTCCCTGAAATCCAACTCAGGATGAGTTGAATGCGTTGAACCATGACCATAATCACGTGATTTCATAGAACTTCTGGCGGAGGAAGAAAATGAAGAAGTACGACCACTACCGCTACGTCTCACTACACGATTCTCAATCACAGACATTTTCGTTAAGGGTTGCGTAGGATCCAATTCACCGAAAGCACCCGCTATTAAATCGTTGCTATTTAAAGAATTAAAACTATCACGCTTCGACATACGATGACCGTGATGGTGATGATGTAGCGATGTTGAGCCAGCATTGTGATGAGCAGAGGTTTTACGTGTAAGACGCCGAGAATATTGATACTGTACCGCATTGCTTACGGCTGGAGCCGAGGATGGTAATATAGCGGCTTTATCACCAGGTGTATAGCTGTCGTAAAAATCTGAGGGTACCTCCTCATCTATACTACTTCGTTGTGCAGATTTGGAAGAGCGTATGTCCGCTTTGTCATAGGGTAAACTATGAGAAGTGTTGTCTTCATTCAATTGAGAGGATAAACTAAAATTATCTGAAGTTCTTAAAGGATCTGTAGAAGTGGGCATTTTGGCCGACAATGAAGAAATGGAAGTGTTATTGGATATCTCATATGAATATGGATCCAACTTTGTTTTAGGAGATCTTTGACAGATTTTCTCTATATCAGGTAGTTTACGCCGTTCACCTTCTCTACGTTTAACAGATTCGTTACTTTTATCTCTGTGCAGCAGTTCCTGCATATCAATATTGGATCTTTCACGCTCTAACAAATCCATTATTTCCATTTCACGAGCCAGAGTGCTGGAGGAATCCATGCGTGAGAATGAGCTGCAGTCATCAAACGATAAGTCTCGAGCACGCAAACCACTGCCGGCAACACCACCACTCGAATACACAACCATACCGTTAGATTTCTTCTCATAATACGGTGGCAGGCAAGTACTGCTGCCATTACTGTTACCCTGTACAATCATGCCACTTACTATAGATGAATCCTCACCATCACCAAAATTACTTACATCACCATCATCCAAGAGGCTACTGTTGCCATTACAGTATGTGGAGGAGGTTAGATTTGAGAACGAACGATTATCTAACGATTCCAAAGTCAATTTGCGTTGACCTCCTCCCAAACATGTCGATCTTCCATTGCTAGCATCAATAGAATTTAAACGTCTTTGGTTTGTTGAGGATTTTGTTTTGCCATCGGAAATAATATTTATTTTGACATCATTTTGTGCATGTCCACCAACACCACCACCACCACCACCACTACTACTTCCGCCACCACCGGCTAAAGTATCTTTATTACGCTTGTACTTCTTCTTGGTATCATAAACGCAATCATCATTTGTCAAAGCACCAACATTGCTGGAAGCAGTACTGTCATTACGTTTGGCTACTTTGCCGTGACGTGGAGGTGGCACTCGGGTAACACCATCAACAACAGCATCCCTACCCGTTAAATGTGGATGCGGATATTTTCCATGTTTATTATTTTCTAGTTTTACAGGCAATGTATCACTGGTTCCGTTAACACCACCACCACCACCACCACCAGCATCACCATTTAAAATGATGGATGTGCCTTGTGTTGTATTGGTATTTTCATCTTTCTCAATTGAATCTTCACGAGAACTGGGTGTGTTCCCATCATGGCCATTAACACCACGTCGACCACCACTACCACCACCCTTGTTACAACCTTTTGACTGTTTCGAATTTGTTTTATAAGACAAACGCTTCGAGGATAAACGAAAGTAGCCGCGAAGACGTTTTTGTTCCTCTCTTTATTGTTTAAAATTAAGTTTTTTTTTTTTTTGTTTTCGTTTTGAGTTGTTTTGTAGTGTCATCCAAAGTAGCATTAAAAAGAAAAAAGAAGAAGAAAAAAAATTAGGAAATAGAAAGGAAAAGTTATGTTTTTTTTTTTTTTGGAATACTCAGAACCAGCCACAGGCTAAAATGAAATATAAAAATAAAAGAAAGTATTCACAAACACATAATAAATGGTTGTGCTGGAAATCGTGTGATGAAAAAAGTTGGGAAAACTGTAATGTTTCAAGCCTGAGGTGCTATTCACTATTCAAATAGTTATTAAATAGAATTACAGAAAAAGTTACACTGTCATTGTTGTAAAATCATTATTAGCGCTGGGAGTATTGCATGAAAGTAATATTTGAAATGAATTAAGGGCACAAAATATTATCTCATTTATTAGCGTGCTATGACAATAAGCGATGATTGATGAAATAATTGTTACGCAAAAGTAATCAATGCCTGATTTGCTCAGTATAGTACATATAAAGAAATGAGGATAAAATAAAAACAAAATTGGGGATGGGGTTTGCATTAGAGAGGTTTATTCTTTTCTGGTTTCTGGTCTCGTATTAACATGTTTAGTAAAGCAATTACAAAACTTTCGGATAATACTTTAGTTTACTAGTTTACGGAATGAAATAAATATGGTGATAGAAATTTTTAATAATCCTACATGACCCCTTTTAGTGAATAATGCATATTAACAACGAAGTTATTTGTACAAAATTGTGTAACTTTTGCCTTCACCGTCTCAAGGTATATAAAAAATACGCATTTATTTTATATGACAGGTACCATCTATTTTATAAATGACTAGCCTAAGCCCGGCGTGCTTCGTTATACCTACCGCTACTATTTTTATACATTTTTCGAATGATGATTTTTAATGACTACGAAATCAATTACACCAAACTCAGAAACTTCAACTTTAACACTTCTCAAGTTATAAAGAAATTAATATTAAACTTGTATGGGAGGTACCACGCCTACTTTCTGATTTATGATTTTCCTTCACCATGAAGTCGTTCAGACCAAATTTAGAAAATATAGCTTTAACAGCCTTCAAGATTGAGTTCAGCATAATAAGCAGTCGCCACCTATTAGGAAGTAGCAGATAACAGCTAAACCTACTTAGCGAAGACACTCACCACATAATAAACATGCAACGATGAGGCAATTGGTGTTGATCATTCAAGGGCGAAGGTATAACATTGGCCTTTGAATGATCAATTCACAGCATTTTTGTCTCATTCCTAAGGCGCTTAATAGTAATATAAGGAAAACAAAATGAATATTCTGTCATAAATGTACTGTCCTTTCCAAAAATTCAAATACAATGCACTGCATTTAGTAGGGGTTTACCGCTGAGTATTGGTCTCAAATAAAAAAAAAATTATGAAAAAATTTTACATTGAATTTGTATGGGGATTTTATAGGGAAATCTAAATACAATATCTCCGGAACCAATGGACCGATTTCACGCAAACTTCTTATAAACAATCTGCAGACTATTCTCAACGTATCCTGGAATTTTGTCTGAAATCGATCCATCTGTTTCCGAGGTTAGTGGTGACATCAAAATGTACATTAATTTTTATATATTCGTTTTATGTTCACATATAAACTATTGGGATGGAATTTAGAAACTTTCGCTTAACCCGTTCTCAAGATATATAAGTCAATACAGTGCGAGCTCGATTTTCGCAACTCCCGATTAACGCAACACCCCGATTAGCGCAACAGGCAAATTTTTTACATTACAGTCTTTATAAGTGCAACGATTTTCAAAAATGAGTCTCAATAAGTGCAACACTATTTTTTTTATATATTTACAATGATTTATTTCTGTTTGTATTTCTTGTTCAGAAAAATAGTTTTATAAAAGTAATAATATTTAATCGTAGTCGCCGTGGTCTAGTGGTTAGTGTGTTGGCTTACTAAGACATGGGCCCCGGGTTCGACTCCAGGCTCCGACATCTTCAAAAAAAGAAATATGAAAAAAATATTTCTTTCTGCGACTACCTCTCAGCAGTCTTCTGGCAAAAGCTCTGAGAGTAAATAATTGCCATGAACAAGCTTCTCAAGTCTGTAGTTCGGAGTCGACATTAAACTGTAGGTGCCGGTACTCATCGATAAAAATTGACACACACAACATGAGTGCTGCGAGAAGCTAGGCCGTAATCCTGACACAGGGTTGTAAAGGCCAGTTATGTATGTATGTAATAATATTTAATCACAGAATCCCATTTCAATAGCAATTCTTCCACGTTAGTTCTGTCCCAAACACGTTTTAAAACACAAATACAAACGCATCAGTTTTCTGTTTTGCAGAATATTTATGTTTACACAGATGCGTAGGCTAACATATTTGTATAATTTCACTTTTTAAAACAAAAAATTGCTCGCTACGCCAATGTTTCAACAAGAAGACTGTTTTTTAACATTTAATAATTAATTTGTTTCTTTTTATTAAAAATGGAGTATTTTCCGGTAAAATAAAAAGTAGTCGATAATTGCAACTTTTTCGGTAATTGCAACAGGCCAGATTTTTTCAAGTTGCGAAAATCGAGCTCGCACTGTATATCGTTTAATGGGAGGTGTCATGCCCACTAATCTGATTTTGCCGAGCTTTTAACTGTTGACTTATATTTGCAATTAAATTATTTGTACCAATTTTAGAAACTTTTTACTGTTCTTCAGATATACAAAAATCATCATTTATATATTATTTATTCCGCCCAGTGTATGGCAAGACGAAAATTAGAACTCTTCCTTGAAATTTTCATAAAATTTTTATTAGTATCTGTTATTGAATAGTGGTGGGGTAGTGCTAGTTTGAGGTGCCTCCACCTAAAACCTTTGTAATAATATAACATATTTACATACAACAGGTGTTACGCTTTTTTTTTTTTGTTGTAGTCAAACATTTGCCTAAAGTGACCATATTTCTATTTAAGGCAGTGATCATAAAGTGACCATATCTCTTTTTAGTACTCACAAGTCAGTACAAATTCTCGTAACTCGGTACACATTACTCAATACTTTGACAGCCAGAGGTAACAGCTGTCAAAAATATATTTCTTATATTTGTACAAACACCTTTTCCAAACCTTTTATTCAGTAATCGTTGCAAAAATTTAAAAATAAAATATTATTCAAAGAATTTTTTTCTTTATTCAACTAAGGAGAGAACGTTTACCAACAACGTTTCTCTCTGATATGGAATTTCTAATTACACTGTACAACAATTTCAAACTTTTTGCAAAATTACAAGGTTCTGACGATTGATCTGGTAGAGGAGACTAAAAAATATATATATGTACTAGAGACCTGCATGACTCAATTCATCTCTTTAAAACACAGTGAATGCAGCTTAACACTGTTACAATACTTTATGTACCCACACACTAAATTAAGAATGTGAGTAACAGAGGAAGAAAATGTCATTCAACAATGTGTCACTCATAACAGCTTGTGTAGTACACACCATACAGCATATCAATAAAACACAAAAGAGACCACCAAATCAAAAGTATGAATTCACTGAAAAAAATATATATCCACTTAAAAAACTAGCACTCATTAAGAAATTGGTTTTTGTTTTCTTGCCAGACGCCTTTTGTACAAAGACAGCTTTGAAAAATTCTGTCGTCATTGAGAGAGAGAATATGTTTAAAATGTAAAAACATATATACTATGTATTTGCCCTCAGCTTTGCTCTTTTTTAGGAATGTTAAACTATGTATGTAAAAACAACAAAAACACAACCACAGCACAGTGAATGCTTACTGTTAAGAATGTGGTATTCATTGTTATTTTGAGTTACTGTGATTATGACTCACTCACTCAAATTAAATGAATGCAGTAAAAAATGAATTTGGTACACTATTTAGTCTGTTAAAGAGATATCCACATTTTTACAGATTGTGAATGATGAGTGAGAGCACAACAATGAGTCATTTAAAAGCATGTGCACAATTTTAGGTTTTTTCACATTCATTGCAGGTCTCTAATATGTACGTGTGTTGGCGTTTTGACAGATCACATCGGAATTTCATTTTAGAGGTGGTTAAAGCTTTCCATCTGTGGCCAACTCTTGCAGCATATCGGTGTATAAAACATTATTATTTTTACATCTGAGGTGTATGCTATGTTCAGCAACTTTGTAGAAAATATCACGACAAATATTTTCGTAGAACATATTAACCCTGTAACTCCCCCGCATAACTGCGTTTTGCGGCTTTTTTCTAACAAATCGTAAAAAGCAACACGAAAAAGGGGAGGGGCGGGTATAAAATGTTCTACAAAAATGTTAGCCATAAAATTTTACTATATATGTCAGAACACACCAAAACCCAAAACTTAATGCAAACACTTAAAAACAATGAAATTCGCCGCAGATGTAAGGAAATCATCAGAACCCCGTAATTTTTTTTCGCATTTAACAGTGTTATTTTTCTGAGGGAAATTTAATTAAATTTTGCAATGTACTCAAAAATAACTTATTGTACACCTTAACAAACAAAAGATATACGAATGTTTGGTATACAGTAACCCCTAGCAAATTCTTTTCAAAATTAAATTTTTTTATAATACAAAAGGTCATATTTTTATAAAGCAAAATAAAAGTTTTGTTTATACTTTTAAAACTTAATAGGCACTTGAAAAAACAATATGTAAAAAAAATTCAAGGAACAAATCAAAGCGACTTAAATCAAGGTCTTACTGTAGTTGCTGCTATTTGAATAATTGTCATGGTCAGGGTAAATAGAAAAAGCTTATGTATATGAAAGCCTTAAATTAATATTAATTAACAGACAACAATTATAAATAAGAAAAAAATATGTTTTTATTATTATTAAAATTAAAAGTAAATTAATGCTATTTTTAACCTTCTTTTTAATAAAACAATATAAATATTTCAATAAAAATAATACAATTGACAAACACATACACACACGCAACACACTTTTAGATATATATATGTATATATGCTATATATGGTTAGCTATAATGCAAAATTGCACAAATAATAAATAAACAATTTTACAAAAAAATCCAAATATATTTCAACTGGCAAGGCTCTCATTTATATAATTAATTCAAATTTTTGTCAGAGAACAGAAGTGAAAAATTTTGTCAAGACATATAGTTTAATAGCATTGCTGACAATCAATCCAAAACTTGATTTGGAATTTTTTGTTAGTTATGCCTTTCTGTATTTTAGCTAACGATATAGACACATACTTATAAATATATGTACGTTTACTTACCGTGGTAATATTTGGGAAGCATAAATACAAGGAAATATTACTGTTGGCAAAAAGGCAATCCACACAAACATCAAGTAGGTAAAATCGAAATTTTTTTGATTTTCATAGGTTTCTTCAATGGAGAGGCGGGCAAAGCGTAATATCATTAAAGGACACAAGCAAACAACCTGAGCAGCAGCCATACTGCCAAAATTACGTTGATTACGTTTTTCACGATTAACATCCCATTCAGCGCTATATAAATCATATGACCTTGTGGCAGTGCCAGTAGAATAAGGAGCCATGCCACCACCCACACTACTACCACCACCACCACCAATAGTAGCTGTAGTAGCACCACTATACGAACGGTCTACCGAGGAAGCTGATGAGTTGCTGTAAAAAAAACAAGAAGAAGAAGAAAAAAATAATACATTTTGTGGTTTTTTTATTTATGAGCATTTAATTCAATTGAATTAAGTTGTCAATAGGCGTTGAATTATTTTAACTATAATTGCACAAAAAGCGGCTAAAAGAAATCCCTAAAGTCATTAAGTCTACAGCCTAACAAAAGTGTGTTCAAAAACAGATGTTTTCCCCATACAATGAAAAAAAAATATTTTACAAATAAAAGGCAAATTCAAATTGATTTTGTGTCATTTAAAAATAAGGAAATTATGCTACAAAAAAAAACTAAAAAAAAATAAATGTGTTAACAAGGCTGTTATGGTTTCCCCCCACTCCCTTTTAAGTATGTTTACAAATTTTTTAAATCTAATTATAGGCTCTTTAAAGTATGTAAGTGTTTTCTGGAAGATATATATATATATATATATATAAAATATGAATATTATCTTTAAAAAGATATTTTTTAAACAACATCCTTAAATAAAATATTAAAATCTAATTATGACATTATTGGAAATATGCTTTGTATGTATTTTCTTTGAATAATTTTGTTTATTTGTTTTTCAAATAAATTAATAAAAAATATATTTTCCCTTGAAGTGTGTATATAAAGGAATATAAACATGCTTAAGAATTAAGGAAATTATGCCTGAAACGCATACAGACAGTATTTGTGTTTGAGGTTGGTAACATATCTTAGGGCGTATTATATTTAATACGTATCATAACCTTAAAATGTGGCTAAAATTGTATTTTAAAGGAAACGTTATTATTTATATTTACAAAGTTTAGTTTAAAATAATATTTAAAATTTTCATTTGATTGTAGGGGGTGATTTCGGTAACACTTCTTTGTTCAACAATCGATTTAACAGCCGATAGTTGCTATTTGTTTAATTTGGTTTAGCATTTCATTTGGGTACCCAACACTACTCAATACTTTTAACGGATTTTATATTTAAGAGAGTAGTCGCCGTGGTCTAGTGATTAGTGTGTTGGATTACTAAGACGATAGCGCTGGGTTGAAATCTCAGCTCTGACACCTATGAAAAAAATCAATATAGAAAAATTATTTCTTTCGGCGACTTTCTGTCAGCAGTCTTCTGGCAAATGTTCTGAAAGCAATTGATTGTCATGAAAAAACTTTTCAAATCTGTCGTTCGGTGTCGACTTTAAACTACTTATAGGTCTCGGTACCCATGGATAAAAATTAACACACACAACGTAAGTGCTGAGAGAAGCTAGGCCGTAACCCTCACATAGGGTTGTAATGGCCAATTATGTATGTCATAAAGTTTTCGTGTTTTTAAACAGAAATTGATTTGGCTGTTAAAATTTAAATTTTCCATACAACTTCGAAGAAAAAATACAACTCTTAAAATATTGAGCAGTTAGTTTTAAGTATTGAGTACTTAAAAATTAGTATAAATACTAGATATTCGGTACCTATTACTCAGTACTTTGCCAGCACTAATATAAACGTTCTCCAGAGTGGCTACTTTGAATAACAATAGATCGTTTTCGTACTGATAATATGCATCCCGTTAGAGACTAACCAACGTGTGACAAAGAAGCTATAGTTACTATCAATCAATTCGTCGCTCTTCTCAGTATCTGGGGTTGTGTTATTTTTCTTTATGGATCTTAGCTTAAAAGTTTTCGAAATTCATCTTGTGCAAGAATTTAAACCCAACGATCATTATTTAGTCGCCAATTCGTTGAATGGGCTGAATCACAAATTGATATTGAATTTCCGTTCCATGAAGTTCCGTTCGATTAATTTCATTTTTGGTTGAATTGGGACGTAAATAAGGAGAATTGTCGCATTTGGAATGAGGCTATTATTCATGGTATTGTTGAAACAACATTATATTCCCAGAATTACCGCGGGGATGCTCCTTATGGGAGTGCCGATGTGTCTTCAAAAACCGATGATGGTCACAATAATGCCATAATTAGTATTTTATTTTAATGCCACAAATAACTGTAATTAATTTTTCTGACATGGGGTTTCAACGAATAACTTGACGTAATTCTCTAATTATTTTGTCACCAAGATCATACGAGTTAACCACACTGACTTTTTAGGAGTTATAAAATCACTTTTATTGATAAATAATTTCTATTACTAATTTAAATATAATTTTATATCCCAACAAAAAGAAGTGCTTGGTATTCACTAAAAATGCTATGACTTTGGAACAACTTCTATTTTTTTCTGGGATATTACAAAATGTAAACTGATGTTATAATTGTGACGACAAAAGGCGGCTACCTTGTTTTTGTCCGCACCGTACCGTCCGTTCCACCGACTCGTCCAGAACACCAATTTGGTTATTTTTTTTATTTTTACTTTTACCAGTATTATTGAATTATATGTACTACTATCCTTAGCATTATTATAATTATTCTTATTTGGAATTATTGTATTATTTCCTATTGTATTATTTATTTTATTTGCTGAATTTATAAGTCCCATTGTGCAAAAGGAATTTCGTATAAAATTATTATGAAGACTTATTACTATTTTTATTTATTTGTTTTAATTAACGGTTGTTGTATGACATGCAAAGCCTCTCTGCTATATGGACGAATGTTCGAACAAATTTGCTTACATTTGTTTGTTAATAATATATGTATGCATAAACAAGCAAGCGCAACTGAGTAGAGAGTGAGTTAGTGATGAGCTGCTGATAGGTGAGGTCGATTTTATTTTTTAATAACATTGACTTTCGCTTAGAAAAAAATTAATCAAAGCACTAGTGGCGTGGTAGACCACACTGGTGTAAAATTTATTTATCAGCGGCACATTGACAGCTAACTGGGAGAGCCTGTACGGCAATTGTTCTGTGCGTATGCCGTACAATTGTTGTTCGGGAAAATATTTCCTATGACTGACTTAAATAAAACGTGGAGGCTAAGGAACAATAGTCTTCCTGTGCGTATGCCGTTTGGCTGTTGTTCTGTCATCTCCACTGATTTAATTGGACAATCTGATCTGACTTCCGTTATTGGGACATTAAGAATCACAGTCATCCTGTGCGTATGCTGTTTGATTGTTTTTCTAACCCTCCCAATAGATTGGACAAATTTGACTAACGTATACTAACAGGCTGTTGGAACAGCGGTCATTCTGTGCGTATGCCGTTTGATTGTTGTTCCGACACCCTTTGATTCATTAGACAGTCGTACTTGACGAACATTAATTTAGCCGGCATAGGGCATATAATTAATTTCTTTTTCTTATTTTCTTAAATGTAAGTTCTATAATAGTTTGGTAAGTAGAACTATTTTTTTGTAAATAAATATTTAAACAAACTTCAACGAAGTGTTTTTATATAACCACTGGACACCGCTGAACTACCCCAGCAACCAGCGTAAGCGTGTCGTTACATAATTATAAGCCAAGTAAAAATTACACACTTCCCTTATATACTAACGGAATACTTATACATATAAGGTTCGTACCTGATTAAAAGCGTACGACGTACGACGTATAAAAAGTTTAAAAATGTATACGTCCGTATTACCGAAATACGCAATAAATAAAAAAAGAGCAAAAAGAAATAAAAAACAAAAAAATTGTTTTGTCAACTTTTTAC
This sequence comes from Metopia argyrocephala, assembly GCA_963576795.1. NCBI lineage: Eukaryota > Metazoa > Arthropoda > Insecta > Diptera > Sarcophagidae > Metopia > Metopia argyrocephala. The sequence continues at coordinate 6,444,604 of OY756208.1, forward strand.
TTTTGTTTCTATTAAAAAAAACTTTATACAAATATTATTATATATTATTTTTTCTATGTTTGTTTTAATTTTTCGTTTGTACGATCTGTCAAATTTGGATTTTTGAAATCTATAATACACCTACACGACGTATTTCGGTAGCTCTCATACAAAATGTATGGGCATGAAACAATTCGCTTCGTTCGCTTTTATTCAAGTACGACCCTAAAAAGTATCATTTAAAAATCTGTCTTGAAAATGTATCTTTTTTATCATTTATTTATTATTTATTTCATGTGTTTGTTGATATATGATTATTTCTTAAATAATAAATTCAGATTTAGGGCACAGTTATCGTTTTACCAAAAACATGCTTTCAATGTTCAATTTTATAAAATCCTTAATATATGCTTCTTATTAGGAATAAGTATTTCTTAATTTCATTTCATTTGTTTTAGGATTTTTCGACTCCTTTTTCAATTAACCTTTTTTTAGTTATTAGGTTTTGAGTTCAATAATTGCTGTACTTTATCACTAATTCATTGAACTGTTCTTAAACATTAATCATCCTTGGAGTATGCAACAATATTGTCTTTTCAAAAGCCTTACAATATTCTTACAAATTTTCTACTTTCCCATAGGTTTATCATAATCGTATATGAGATTATTATGTATCTTGTTGCCTTTTGAATAATGCATAAAATTTTGGTTAATTAATTGTCCTAAATGTGGCCTTCAAACTTCTTTAACCACTTAACATGACTTTTATTATAGGGATATTTATTTAATCTACTAAGTGCTTGTTATACATACATCTTCAATTCCTTTATTTTTATTCATTTTTGCAAGTTTAGTATGTATGTAGCAGATTAAAGGAATACCACTTATGTCTTTTGAAAATACTTCACTTTATTAATTGTAATAATTTTGTTAAACCATACCAATATAAAATCATTTTAAGTTTTAGAACCACTTAATTATTAAATAGAATAGAATTTTAATATATTTATATTTGAACCTTTAGTATTTTATAAGTTAATGACTTATAATCACAGTTAATGGCTGCATAAATTTATGCAAAAGTAAAGTATTACATTTATTATTTTAATATTTCTTACAAGTAGTTTTTAAGCACTTAAGGAATAATTTATTATTTTATAAGACATATAAAACTTTTTAATCTCTATTTAAACATTCTAATATCAATAAGAATTTGTAATTTAATTCCCTTCTTAAGAGCTTTGTAATATATTTACTTGTTTAAAAATTAAAGTAAATTTTCTTTGGTTTTTGATTTCTGATTTTTTGTAATGAAATTGAAATACATATATATACGTTGTTTGTCCGGATGTATGTCCATTTCTCTTTCCCCAGCTTTTTGAAGTTATCTGACGTCGCAGCAAGCTGAAATTTTGCATACTTAAAGCTCGTATGCTTCAACTGTGGTCGGTGGGTTTATGTAAAATATGTTTACGCCTGGCAGAGACAGGCTTTATGACCAGTAAAACTGTAAAATCAAACTCAAATAGATATTTTTCGATTTCTTTAAATTTTTTCTTTATGATTTTTAATTTAATTTTTTACTTTCCTGCACTTACTAATAAGATGATAAAACAACTCACTTTTATAATGAATGAATAAAAGAAAATCAATTTGTAGTTTTAAATTAAATTAATTTTCTTTTCTTTTATGCTCTTTGTGCTTCCTTAACAAAAGGTAATAAGTTTTCTTACAGCTGATTGTTGCTGCCTGCTCCTTTGGTCTATTGTCTAATTTTCTATTCTATTGTAAAAACTTAAAACATTTTCTGTCTCTTTTTTTTTTTTATTTTTCACTTAAATATAATAATGAATGGTAGTGGGTAGAGCAGAAAAAGAAACCATAAACTTACCGTTGCCTCATTCTAATATCCACTCGATGTTCATACAGCATTACAGCCAAAGGTTCCTCAGGTGGTCGCAATTCTTGGGAAGTGCGTATATATAAGTAGGCCAATAAGACAGTGGGTGCACAATACCTGCAGAGAACAACGAAAAAAAAGCAAAATATTACCAAAACAAATTATTGTGAAGAGTTGTTAGAAAAGATGAAATATTATTTAGAAAAAAATTTAAAGATCAAACAAAAGAAACTTACATGAGTAAAAAGAGACCACGCATATATTCATGCATGTCATCCATTAGATTGACCACACACAGGCCCATGCCACTAAGACGAGGTATAAAATCCTGAAAGTGGAAAGAAAAAATGAAAAATTCATTAGAGGAAACGCTAATAGTCCATCAAATAATGGCAAGAATTTAAATTAAATCTTTATATTGAATACTTTCGATTCTGACATTGAAATTATAAAGCTTAACCACTTTATTAATAAAAAATATTTCAGGTTCAGTAAGGGTTTATTGGACAATTGCATAGAAATTTGTTAAAGAAGCTCTTAATAAATTTATAATATTTTTCATGAATACTTCAGTAGTCGCCGTTATCTAGTGGTTAGTGTGTTGGCTTACTAAGACGATAGCGTCGGGTTCAAAGCTGTGGCATCTTAAAAAAAGAAATATAAAAAAATATTCCTTTCGGCGACTACCTCTCAGCAGTCTTCTGGCAAAAGCTCTGGGAGTAATTGCTTGCCATGAAAAAGTTTCGCAAATCTGTCGTTCCGAGTCGACTTTAAACTGTAGGACCCGGTACTCATAGATAAAAATTAACACACACAATATGAGTGGTGCGAGAAGCTAGGCCATAACCCTGGCACAGGGTTGTAATGGCCAATTATGTATGTACATATGTATGTACTTCAGTAAGACTTAAAAAAGAAATTAAAGAAAATTAATAAATCGTATAAAAGAATCATATTCGTATAAAATTGAAGTTACGATTGCGAGCAGATTACAAGCGAGTGTATATAAGTATATACAGTTTTTCATCGTATAGCCCGATGGTGAGGTGCGAGGAAATTCCGCATTATGTTATTAACGTTATGGAATGCTTGAACTTTTTGTATATTCATACATTTACTATTTATCGATTTATAAATTTCTGTTACATTAAACATACAATGAAGCTACATCAATCCGCGTTAGTTGCTATTTGTTCAGTGGTGGATTTCCGCCTAGACCTGTTAGGCCAAGGCCTAGGGCGGCATAATTTAAAGGGCGCCAACTTAAAAAAAAAAGTTTTGCTCTAAACAAATACGGTTGTCAGTTTTTTTTTTTCAAAATTATAATTTAAAATAAGAAGTCCCCCCCCACATACCTGCTTCAAGAATTCCATCTACATGCAAACCGCTCGCTGACATTCCACTCTATTCCACCTTAACCACTGACAAAAAAAAAACGAATGATCAGGAGGATCCTATTGGGAAGTAGCAGAGATAACAGCTAAACCTACTTAGCGAAGGCACTCACCACACACAATCAACATGCAACGATGAGACAGTTGTTGTTGATCTTTCAAGGGTGCCTTTGAATGATTAAATCACAACAATTTGTTTCATTCCTAAGTCGCGTAATAGTTATAAACGAAAGAAAATATATACCGTTTCTTCCAAAAACTCTAATACAATGCACAACTCAAGGGGTTTACCCCTAAGCATTGGTCACAATATAAAAAAAGGGCGGCACTTCAAAAACTGCCTTATGAGGAGCAGGCCTAAATCCGCCACTGTATTTATTAAGACTCTGTTGACAAATTACAATGTTTTATTGAAGTGGGTGTTTTATTTGACCAATTATGTTGTTGAAAAATCATCTTCAAAGATGAAGCTTATTTCTGGATGAATAAGTATGCGAAAAAAACAAAATTGTTGAATTAAGGACGATGCCAATCAACATTTCCTAAAACTAAGAATTTTTTTCTCGTGTTTATGTTATATATAGTGTTATTTTTTTTTTTTTACTTTCTCTTTTCTTTTTACTATCGAACAATGTGACTATCAATACAGTTTGTCAACTGTAAGGACATCCCTAAAAATTAAAATTTTAATATTTTCAATTCAATTCAATTTTTCATAAATTTAATTGGCCAATTTACTGAAGAAACGAAAACAAGAAGTAAATTACCAGTAAAATAATCAATAATAACCAAAAAGAAAATATCACAAGAAAACAAAAAAATATTGGTTTTTCTGCTTTCGTTTTCTTTATAGAAAAGGGAAACAACTGTCGATATCATGAAATAATTTATTTATAGAAAATTGTTTAACAAACAAACACACATACACTCACTCTACTTTCTACAAAATGAAAACTCAATTGTAAAATGCATGAAATGTATGGAATTTTAAAAATTTCTTTTATGCAGCAAAAAAAAAAAAAAAGATAGTGAATAATACTGTCTGTCAGTATGTCATTCAAAAAAATTGGTTCAATTACTTACGATGTATGTACATATTTTACACAATTTTAAACAGAATTCAAAAAACAAAAGAAACGCAAAAGGGGAAAATAATAAAACAGTCAATAGTTTAATAATTGAGCAAAAAAAATATTAAATTATAAGTGTTGTATAGAAAAATCTTTTTTTAACGTCGATTTCGATTACAAAAATATAAAAATAAACAAAATTTTTTTCTCTCGCTTAAGTTTTCACTTTTTTTTTCTTAATATTTCTAATTAACCAGCCATTACTGTATTACATGCATGCATATCGTCATATTAAATGCAAACGGATGTAACTACGCAAAATTTTTAAACTGAGTTTTTTATTGTCAAAATTATAGATTCCTACGATCAAAAATGGCGATTTTATAAACGAAATTAAAACTGAAGTAACTACAAGTGCATGTATGCAAAAAATGTATGCAATGCAAAAAAACATAACTACATACATATTTATACATACAACAGGGTTTTTCAACAGAGTCGCTACAAAAATAGAGCGACAGGTACAGCAAACAATATTTCTTGCCGCTCTTTTGACATTTCTCTTCAGTAAGGTTTACCATTTCATGACGGAAAGCCATACGAGCCAACAACTAGTAGAAATTATTGAAATTTACTACCGAAATTCGGAGTCAGTGGCCTCAACGTTAAGAGCGCTACATCCAATTTATTGTCGTCATAATCGTCCTAGCAGATCAAGTGTGGAAAAATTTAAATCCGTAGGCACAGTACAAAATGTTCCCCTGCCAGTGAGACAAAGAAGTGACGATAGACTATTACCTGTGGCGCTGCGTCGAGTCTATGGTCTTTGCCGACAAGATAGTGACGATTGATACACTTCGTACGAATATCGAATGTGAAATTGCAGCAGTATCGGCCTATTTATGCTTGAAAACCCTCGAAAATTGGGTTTAGCGTGACGTCGGTGGCCATGCAAAACAAATCGAGTTCCATACATAATGGCATCGAACGTGCTTTTACAGGAATAAAGAATTTCATTGATATACAAAACCGTTTTTGTTTGATTTAAAAAAACTTTTGAAGGGCTCTTATTAAAAAACCCAATATATACATACATACATAGTTGGCCATTACAACCCTGTGTCAGGGTTATGGCTTAGCTTCTCGCAGCACTCATGTTGTGTGTATTAAATTATATCCATGAGTACCGGGACCTTCACTTTAAAGTCGACTACGAACGACAGGTTTAAGAAGCTTTTTAATGGCTATCAATTACTCTGAGAGCTTTTGCCACAAGACTGCTGAGAAGTAGTCGCCGAAAGAAATATTTTTTTTATATTTTTTTTTTTTCAACATGTCAAAGTTGAGATTTGAACCTGGCGCTATCGTAAGCCAACACACAAACCACTAGATCACGGCGACTATATAATATTTATTGTATATACAAACATATTTATATGAAAACTTTAAATACAAACTCATTTATATCTCAATTTTTGATTTTAAGGTTTTTTTGCTTCTCCTGTTAAAAAAAACAAAAAGTGCAGTTACGTTCGTTTGCATTTAATGTGACGATATGCATGTTGATAGATTTAAGTTGTCGGCTTGTATTAAACTATAAGTACTTTAAAAACAAAAGTTCAAAATGAATATAAACACGAGCACAAAAACACTCTCACACACACACACGCAAAAGTGTGTAAAAAAGAACTCCCACACTTACTGGTGAACTCAAAGTTTTTTTTTAAGGAGGAGTTTTAAATAAAAACAAAAGTGTGTCATTTTCCAATAAAGACAAACAAGAATTCAATTATCAATTACTTTTTGGACATGTAAAATAATTAAAACATCATGTCCTATAAAAACTACAAGAAAAAAACAAATAGCAATGTTGTTGAACAAAGTGAATGGGAAGTCTTTTGTGTATTATAATTTCTGAAAGAAAGTGTGCTATCAGATTATATTAATTTCAATTCTTTTCATATTTAACTTAATTTGTCCAAGGGTGGGTAAAGTTGTTACATTTAAACTGTTCACACGTGTTGTTTTCATTAATGCTTTAAATAGAAACGATTACTTGGCGGGCTTATAACTGCAAATTCTCCAGCTTAAAAACGAGTTAAGTGAGGCTTTACTGCAAAAGTGGTGCAATTATAAACAATGGTTTTAAAGCATAAACCATAATTAATTGCCATGCTGTTGTTGCTTGTCATTTCTATCTATAGAACTGAATTAAGTAGTTAAAGAATATTGTGTTTTCTTAATTACTTCCTTAGCTTAAATTTGTTCACCCTTTGTATTAACTTTTGCATATAAAAAATCATTTAAATAAGAATATTACAGAATTATCTCAATCAATCATAATCTTATTTTTTAATAATTTTTTTAATTATTATTACTTATCATTATTGTTCACTTAAAACTTTTTCTTCTTAAAAAAAGAAAAACATTATTTGTATAACTTTGTTGGTCATAAAAAGTATTTTTTAACAAGTAGAATATAAATCTATTTTTTAAAACTTATTTGCTAGAAACTTAAGATGGCTGGTAGATTACTGCCTCTTTAAGAAACAACAAGAAAGCACATATAAAACAAGCGATTATTTGTTGTTTTATTTTTCAAGTATTGCCTTAAAAATCTATTATTTGCAAACCACCACACCAAAATAAATGCCTTCCAGATAATAATTTATCAAAGTCAAGACAAAAACATGCACATCATTGACTTGAATCACTCAAAAACAAGAAAAAATGGAGAAAAAAACAATAGGCAATAAAAAATTGAGCAAAAAAGGGTGTCCCAAGATAAATGAAAGATTTAAATGTAAATAGAACGTACAGTTTTAACAGCCAAAATGAAATAAGAATGTTAAATGTTGTCTCTTTGTCAAAAATTATAAAGCTCATGCATTTTAAAAAGACGGTTTTACAGTGCTCTAGAAAGTGAAGTTAGCTGCAGCATAGAGTTGATAAGTTGTAAGTTGATATGACAATATATGACACAATTTTAACACACATATTTAGGTATGTCACTCAAGTGTTAACCTCTAGTCTAGTTGATTTCTTAAGGCTGTATGTGTGTATGATAAGGTAATATGTATATGGAATACTGACTCAAGGGCTTTGCTCATCTATGCTCATGCTTGGTCGTAAGTTTTGTTATCCATATACTAAAAATATACTTTGATAGAAATATAAACAAATTATATATATATACATATATATTAAGAACTTGGCTTAGTTAACAAAAGGAAAACTATAGTGTAAAATATATCACTACAAGGAGCCAATTGCGGTCACCATAATGGGTTATAGTAAGACCAGACAATAGCTCGTCGCAAGAATTAAAGAACGCTGTAACTGACAAAAAATCTAAAATTCGCGTCGATTGTTCCGGTTTCAGATTTCTATAATGAAAATAAATTTACTTACACTATCTGCGTCTTGTCTTCTTTCCACTTTCATACAGGTTTTTTGGCTCTGGTGAACATTAAATGTTTTGTCAGTTACAGCATTTTTTAATTCTTGCAACGATACCATCTAGTAATTGAATTATTTTATGGGTTGTATCGCTTTAACCTCATTTTAAACTTACTGGTCACAATTATTGGGACACCCTATAAAATGAAACGCCTTCAGTAGTAACAAAATATTTGCAGACAACAACTGCTGTTAAGAAAAATGTTTTCGAATTGCACATTAAATGTTAGCGAAACATGAATTATATCAGTAATCGATAAGAAAAAAAAAGAAAAGAACAACAACAACAACAGAAAAACCAAAATGATTTCGGATTGGTTTTAAAATACACTGAAAGAAATTTTGGAGAAAGAAAAAATTAGAAATAATTTTAATTAGGATTTATAAACTTGATATAAGTTTTTGTACAAAAAAAATGTTATTCTTAAACGAAAAATGGACAATTGTGTTTTTTTAATTTGAGACCAATACTCAGAAAATGTAATTTTGAAAAGGACATTACATACTTATATAATTGTATTATTATTTTTTTATATTATTGTATTATTAAGCGCCTTAGGAATGAGACAAATTGCTGTGAATTGATCATTCAAAGGCCAGTGTTATAACTTCACCCTTGAATGATCAACAGCATTTGCCTCAACGTTGCATGTTGATTGTGTGGTGAGTGCCTTCGCTAAGTAGTCTTAGCTGTTATTCACTACTTCCCAATAGGTGGCGCTTTTCTTCTAATCATTCGTTTTTTGTTGACATTGGTTAAGTTGGAATAGAGTGGAATGACGGAGAGCGGTTTCTTTGTAGATGGTTTTCTCGGAGGGGGGGGGGGGGGGGGGAGAACCTCTTATTTTTAAATTATAATTTTGAAAAAACCGCAAAGTAACTTTTTCATTTTTCACTTTTGGTGGGAATTGAACCTGGGCCGTTGGAGTTTTTGTGCGAGCGCACTAATCACTATACTACGCAACTATTTACTATTTACTAATAAATTATAAGTTCAAATGAACATTTGGATATAATCGGATATGTATGTTTCTAAAGAGAAAACGAATGAAAATTTAAACCTCTACTCATGCTGTGCTATAATTGGAATGAACATAAAAATAACGTCTTGGATAATTAAAGCAATGAAAAAAATTCATGCAATTACTCGATTTCAATTACACTATATGTATTTCAGTTTACAGAACATATGCTAATATATGATTTTATTAAAATAATTTAATTTAAATTAAAAATTTTTTTGAAAAGCGCTCAAAATTATTTAAAAAATATAGTGACTTTCCTACAAATTTTAAACCAATTGAACAGTTATTTAAACATATTTTATTAGTCCTAAAAGTTTTAAAGAACGTTTTTTCGTCATTTCTTCTTGGAAAAAAATTGAAAAGAAATTTTTCCAAGTGTAGAATCCACATGCCTTAGCACATGTTTAACACTGTTTTCGAAAACGTTCTTACTTTTTAAAGAGTATAGAATACTTTAAATTTTTTTTTTTACTTTTATTCAAAACAAAAGAAAAAATTCTTAGAAATTGCATTTCTTTAAAACATAAAAAGGAAAACTTTGTCGAAGAAGTGCAAAAAGAAAAAATATAGAGAAAAATTACGAGTTTATAACTTCCTTAAAATATCGTTAGGAAACTAAAAAAAAATAAAAACTATTTAAAATATTTTTTTTTTACAAAGAACTTTACTTAAGAACTAAGAATGCTTGCAAACCAGTGGTCGGCACAAAGAGAACATGCTAGAAATTTTAGTGTAATTGTGAGCAGCATATATACCAAAATGTGTACATACTTAAAAAGGCACATATTTCTTCTTTCTGAAACCGTTTAAAAATTGAAAATCGAATTAAAATCAACTGAGTTACGTCTTGATAAGTACTCGAACCTACCCGAAAATAGTTTTTTCTGAATAACTCCGAATTTTGTGGGTGTTTCCGAATTTTTAAAAATTGATTTATGATCTACTCAAGTATATTTTCACTGTGTTAATAAAAAAAAAATAGAGCTAAATTACGTTTAAAATAAAGCTACAGAAAGCTAAACCATATGAAACATAAGCTAAAAGACAGTGCTAAATTTCTAAAATTGGTTTTAAACAATAAAATTTCATAATTTGCATGATACTTATGACTGACACAGCGATATAGTTTTTGTTCTTATTTTAATCTTATCTTTATTATGGAAAAATGCCAGTGAAAAGGTGTGTTTACAAAAAGCTAAACCATACGAAATATAAGCTAAAAGACAATGCTAAATTTCTGAATTGGTTTTAAACAAAAAAATTTCTTACGTTGCATGATACTTATGACAGGCAGAACGATATAGTTTTTATGCTTATTATTGAAAAACATATTTATAAATGCAGCTTAAATTCAAAAAATGCTGAATTTGTCGAAAACATTAAAAAAAGCTGAAAGAAATAGTTCTGAAAGCGATCTTATTATTCAATATACAAGCTAAATCGCCAAAATTAAGTTGAATTTAGCTCTCAAATAATTAAAATGGTTGCACTAAAGTTAACAGATGCTATTTAGTGAAGAAAATTTATGTATTTCGTTAAAAAGAACCAAAATTAATTAATTTTCATTAAAATATGATGATTTGGTTTTCGTTTTTTTTTTTCTATTTTTGGCTATTCCACATACAAAAACTATTTAATAAAGAAATAATATGTTGCACAATTTCTCTTTGTATATTAAAATTTACTTTCAAAATCACGCTAGACCACTATAAACACTGACTACTTTACACCCCATTTTTTTATTTTAAAAAATATACAAAAAGACCTACAAATTGTTTGCTTGCATTAAAATATTTTGCATTGGTTTGCTTGAAAACAAGAATTTCAAAAGATAAAGGAAATTAACATTTGTTGTGGTAAACTTTTCTAATGTTTTATTAACTTTGTGGAAATTTTTAATTGTTTGTATTTCTTTAAAACAAAAAAAAACCGAAAAACAAGAAAACAAATTTAATTCTTTAATGTTGTTTGCTTTTAGTTTTTGCAAACAACATTAAAGAATTAAATTTGTTTTTAATTTCCAATTTTTTTCTGTTTTTAATCTAAAACAATAGCAATATACTCCTGTACTGTCAAATATTTATGTTAACAGTGAACTCACACAATAAGTTCTGTTTTGATAATTCGCACTTCCGTCAGGTAAGTACAACTGACAACTTGGCAAATTTATATTTATTTTTGTTAAATTTGTCGGGCAACAAACCTCAAATTAAAGCGGTTTAGCTGAAGATCCATTCAATTTTCGGTCAATGCCTTAAAAAATAAAAAAGTTGTAATAGTTGGAATAGTGTTTTTTTTATACAAAACAATTTATAAAGAGAACTTTCCATACTCCCGTTGTAAATATAATATTTTCGCATTTTTTAACTTTCACAAGACTTGACATTTAAATGTTTATTGATTGACATTTCTATGACTTTGTAAGAACAAAAAGCACAACTTATGAACTTCTTTGTAAACAATAGCAAAACATTTTATTAAGAATTAACAGATAATGTGCTATAAAACAATACCAAGTCCTTCATTTAATTTTAATGATGTCACATAAGTTAATAATGAAATAACAAAAAAAAAAAAGAAATTTACTATTATCTGAGGCTGTCAATGAAACTCAACAAATTTGTAATAGTTTTGGTAAAACAAAATCATCAATAAAATTGTTTAATTTCTTCGCATCAAATACTGTGCATGAAAGGACAAACAGAAAAAAAAGTGGCAGAAAACTACCGAAATTGACACCATTTGTGCTTACTTCGTTAACGCTTAGTATCGATTTTTTTTTATTAACTTATGATATTTTTATACAATTGTTCACGATTTTACTACTAGTTGTTCTTGATTTGTTAACCTATGATATTTTGTGCCATTTGTTCTTATTTTGATAATGCATTATGCTTGATTTAGTACCGAAAGATAACGAAATATTGTTCACAATTTCTTCTTAATTTGATACCATTGGTTAATAATTTTAGAACGCCTTTGTTCCCTCTGTGTACTATTTAAATTATAACATTTTCAGTTATTTTTTCTTCATGCGTTTGTTTGTTGGTGAGAGGAGAAAATTCCAGGAAATCCGATTTTCTGATGCCTTGTTTATTTTTATTTAATAAGACCAATACATCATCCCTACTCATGCTGTATAATGTATTGTAATCTTTTTTTTTTTTTTCTTTTTTTTGAAGATGTACCTTATGCCTTATTTATAATAAAAATTAGCAAGTCGTTGTACATAGTGGCTAAGATTGTCATTTCTATACGTGGAAATTATTGCTAAAACGTATAAGGTATTTAGTTTTTTGGATTCTCTGACTAGTTATCAAATGGAAGGTATGGAAAATTTGAATAATATCAGTTTATAGCGGTTGAAAAACTTGCCAGTTTTTTGTCCCATATGCTAACCAGTTGCTAACTTTTCATTATACATACGGCCGGTAAGGTTTATTTAGTTCCATTTTAGAGCCTTAAGCATTAAACACATAGACGACAGCAAGCAGCAGGCAGCAGGCAGCAAGTTGTCAAAATTAGAATACACACGTTTATATGGCAGCACAGCAAAACCCTAGACAAAAACCTTTACTGCTGCTGCTTAACTTAGAATAATTTCTATTTTTTGAGGCACCAAAAACTGATTAGTGATGCTAATACAATATAAAATTTTAAATAAAAAACGACATAAAAATATTTTTTATTATTGTACAAAGAAAAAAAATTATTTATTAATAAGGATAATAACAATTAAAAACTTTTAACATTACAAGTCGGTATTTATTAAATTAAATTTAAAACTTTAAAGCTATGTTTGGTGTACCTCAACGATCAATATGCATTATTGTAAAAAATACATCTATAATATGATGGGAAATGCGAGGAAGTGGTTGAATGAATAACTAGCTACGTTATGTCTTATAAGAAATATGTGTCATGCACCAAAATATCTTCCTGATCAGGGGATTTACTTGGGAGATAGGCAGCCGTACCAGTTGAGAAATACACAACATTTCAGAATTTATCCGGCAAAATCAACGGCGAAGCAGAAATCATTCTTTTCGCATTATTGCCAAAAAAAATTGGAGATTAGACCAAAATTTTAATTTTTTTTATAGGGTATGTGTACAATTACCAAAAAGTATATTTTGCTAATGAGTTTTATAGTTTTTTAATATAAACAAATTAAAATAAAAACAAATATATATACAATTCAAACAAGCGATTTTATTTTTGGGGTTTCGTACACTTAAAAGTGGTATCACTGAAATATTTATTTCAACAACAAACACCTGTTCATTATTTTATTTGTTTTTTATTGTTTTGCTGTTGCTGCCTTCAAAATATTTATCCAGCCGGCTGCATGGCAGCAAATATTATCGGCTGCATTTGCTGCTTGCTGTCATACTGCTTGCTGTCGTCTATGTGTTTAATGCTTTATATTTATTTTAATTTTGTTTTCTATCTCTTTTCTAATTGCTTTACATAAATGAGAAAATAAAGAATATAATGAGAGCCACAAACCGGAAAATAGTCTCTTTAAAGAGGTTTAAAAAGTGTCTAGCACTTTTATGCAATCGTTTTATGCACTTTCGATTTCTGATAGACATATTTCGGCCGACATCAGTAGATAATGTCGTATGTGGGAATAACATATAAACACTCAAGTAAGTTACTCATTCATCATACATACATTCACAACTGGCCTTTACAACCCTGTGTCAGGACTACGGCCTAGCTTCTCGCAGCACTCATGTTGTGTATGTAAATTTTCATCCATGAGTACCGGGACCTACAGTTTAATGTCGACTCCGAACGACAGACTTGAGAAGCTTGTTCATGGCAATTAGTTACTCTCAGAGCTTTTGCCAGAAGACTGCTGAGCGGTAGTTGCCGAAAGAAATATTTTCTTCATATTTCTTTTTTTTTTTTGAAGATGTCAGAGCCTAGAGTCAAACTCAGGGCCCATGTCTTAGTAAGCCAACACACTAACCACTAGACCACGGCGACTACTTTTTTCCATTCTCACTCAAACTATTTAATGAATTTCTCAATTCATATGTGGTTTCATCTAATTCTAATAACAGTTGGTTATTGTGGAAATTTCAACCAGTGGCTATGTGAGTGTTGGCCACTGCCAATGCCATCCATGAAAATTTAAAAATTTTAATTTTTTTTTAATTATTGACAAAACAAAACTTTTATGAATAAATGTAAAAATAAAATAAATTGAAAGTGATTGTATTTCAAATATAAAAACTTTGAATTGAAAAACTATCCTTGGCTAAACAAAATACAGCTCTTTTAATGTTAATTTAAAACAAATTAAATTCAATAATATTTTTCCTTTAAAATCTAATAAAATTATACAAAAAAAATAATAAAAAAAAAACACTGAAAATTGCTTTCAATTGAATTAAAATATATTTTTTTTTAAATTACAGAAACATTTTACTCCTGTATTCTACTTAACAATTCCATATTGCTTTTTTTTCCTTTCTTTCATTTCTTTCCTTTCTCCATTTTATTTTACAGCACCCATATGTAAATGGAATAAAAAAAAAGCAATCGTATGTATGACTTCAATACTTTCAAAATATAAAGTGTTGCAATATCATAAAATATAATATCACCACTCAGCATATGTTCACATAAAAACTGTCTTCATCTTTTTCATTTCCTTCGTTTTACATTTTTTATGCTCAATTTGTTTGTTTGTTGGAGTTTTGAGAAATACTTATAAGAGAAAACAATTTTTCTATAACATTTTATTATTTTGTTTATCATTATTGTTGCTGTAGTTGTTGGTTTTCGTTAGTAGTGACAATTTTATTATTATTTTTGTAGCATTTTTTATGTGATATTTTAGCAATAAAATATATTTTTACGAACTTGTTTGGGTGTTTTTCCATAAAACTTAAGGATTTCTGGCACAGTTTCACTTTGAAGAGGTTCTGTTTGGTAATGTTTCGGTATGTGGTGCGTATGAGTATTATTTTTTTATGTTGAGAAGCACATGCATTACTCATACGCACAAGTCGTCAATAGTGTTCAAAGTGTTAATGAAGGTGGATGAATATAACAAGCGACTGTTAGTAAAAAAATTCTACCGATAATACTTTTTCGAATTAAGTAGAACTTAGAAATAGTCCTCTTATATGCTTAAAAATTAAGCGCTTGTTAATTGAAAAGAAATAATTTATCGTCATATTAAATGCAAACAGACGTAAGTAGACTTTTCGTTTTTTTTTTAGGAGAAGCAAAAAACCTAAAAATCAGAAATTTTGTAAATCCTGAAAATTATATGATTTTATATCGAGATATAAGGACTAGAATTCCTATATACAAACAAATGAGTTTGTATGTAATATTTTCATATAAATACGCATGTAGTTATGTCTTCTGCATTTAGAAATACACGCACTTGTAGTTACGTCCGTTTGCATTAAACGATATATAAGTATACTTAAAATTTATTGAACGTAGTAGCGTAAATAGTCATGGACCACCCATATTATGAAAGTACGCAAAGCAACATCATCAAAGCCGCATTAGGTTACATATAACATGGATTGAATATGCCAGAAAAAACTTGAAACAAATTTGTCTGTTTATTACGCCAATAAGTACTAAATAAATGATCCCTACTTCTACAGCAAGTCTGTCGTTCGGAGTCGACATTAAAATGTAGGTCCCGGTACTCATGGATAAAAATTTACACACACAACATGAGTGCTGCGAGAAGCTAGGCCGTAATCCTGACACAGGGTTGTAAAGGCCAGTTATGTATGTATGTACTTCTGCAGCACAAAATATTAATATTAGAAGAATATATTATGGAAAAGGAAAAGAAGGTTGAGTGTTTGTGGACACTTAATACAAACGTTCTCATATTGTAATTGGCCTGTAAAACATTCACGAGAAGATTGTTCCATACAACAATCAACAAACGAATTCACTATACAGAATGAGTTGCTCTATGAGAAATGCCACTACAGTCGAATTCGGTTATAAGAAAAGTAAAAAAACAGAATTTGTTTTTCTTATAAGCGGAATTTTATGTTTTAGAAAAATTGAAATTCTGACAAAGTTAACACAAAAATTATAAACAATTTTAGCAATAAATGAAAATTTTTGCCATAAAAAATAATTTTGAAAATGTAGGTATGCACTAAATAAAAATGAAATGAGCCGATATGCAATACTCGTATTTGCAATTAAGCGGAGTTCTTTTTATACAATTTTGTGTTTTTGATTCTACTAAGCAGTTTTTCTTTGAAACGGATTTTCTTGAAAACGGGGTTAAATACCTTTGAATTTAATAGAAAACAAAAGTAAATGCATTTGTTTTGCAATTATCCGATTTTCTTATTTGAACGGCGTGCTTATATTTGAATTCGGCTATACTACATAAGGTTTTACTTTGCTTATTTCATCAGAGATCCTTCCATTATTGTACCGATAGAATAACCTATCCATATTACATCAATACCATACGAGTTGGAAACGCCGTTACCATAATTAATGAGCATATTTGTGTTTTTCTATATGCAGTCGAGAAGTCCCAGAAGCTTTATCTGTACTACCTTGAAAAAAATTGTTTGGATATTAACATATCATATATATTATTTCTAAAGCACTTTTTTTTGTCGGTTGCAAATATCTTCCATACCACCGCATCAAATTTAATGAATGATATCTCATTTTAAAGCTTATTTCTAACACTAATGACGAAAAATAAAAAAAAAAATTGAAAAACTAATATTTTCATTGATAAAAATTATATTTTATATAGAACTGCATGATAATACTGTTGTCATTATGATTATATGCTTTTGTTCAAGTGTGGTAATACAGGGTCGCTTAATAGTAATGCAGTTCTACATAATATAGTATGTATATTTTAAAATCCATTCTGGCAATACCGCTAATTACTATAAAAAGCTGTTTTGGAAATAATTTGCATAAGTTGTTAGATCAAGTGCGATAAACATACGTGGCTTTTTCTCGAGTGCGTACGTTTAAAGATATTTTTGTTTGTATTAAGGATTCGTACGGGCAAAAAGTTAACGATGGTCATGTCATTACCTCTAACATTGTATTTAAAGAAGTATTATAAAAGCATTTACGCATATGTATGTATGTATTTAAATATGTATGATATGTTATGATTTCTAATATTTTTATACTTTTAATAAAATGTATTGAAGTTACTTAAATTTCTATTAATTATTTTCATTTTATGTTACAAAAATGACAACTAACGGTGCGAAATATTCGCACGGGTCATCTAGTCCATTCTAATTTTGACAATTTTCTATTTGTGGTTAGTTGTTGTCTATGTGTATAAAGCATATGAATTTCTTTCTCTTTTTATCCATTTTAACAGGTAATCAGCCCAATCTTGTGTGGTAGCAAAAAATATAAATTTTTCAAAAATTCATTTCATTTAATAAATTTAAAATTGTATCTATAAGTTACGTTGACCTTATTATTAAGTAAGAAAAAAAATTTTTTTTTCAATACAATAAATATTTCCTGAAGAAGCTACGCAGAGAAGTAGCGAAATATCGAAATAATTTTTATTTTATTTGACCTTTAGCTTAACAAAAAGTTTATTTAATAAATTAAAAACTGTTTTTGTACGCATTAAAGACAAGTGTCTTTAAACTGCGTCATTTTAAAATGCCTTTTAAAAAATGTTTAGAAAGAAAATAAATCCAGCTTTAGACCCCTCATTCTTACAACAAAAGATTATTTATAAATATTAAAACAATTCTGAAAAGTTGTTTTCACAGCATAAGGCTATAATTTCCAACGTTATTTTTAAGCTGAATTAAAGCACATTCTTTGACATACTTGAACCACTTTTCTAAAAATAAATCTATTCGCATATGAAGCTGTTCTTGGCAAATAATTTTCTTCTTTTATATTTTTAGAAAACAAATAGTTAAGTTTAAATTTCAAGCACAAATATTTGTTAAACATAAACATCCAATTTCTTGTTGAGCAAATATTTTTGCCAAGAACTAAGCAAACATTTTCATCAAAATAAATGAAAATATGGACAAAGAAAAAAATTTTTTTTCCACTGCAAGTGTGTTAAAATTTTTGCAAAAAATATAAAAGAAATATTGTTATAAAGAAAACAAGACAACAATGAAATTCTATTAATCCACTTAAAAGTTAAGTGAAAATTGGAAAATTAAAGCAAGAAACAAAAAAAATTGTTTCTAACGGAGAGCAATTTAAAATGGTAAATATTTGCCTTTTTATAAATTAAAAATTTTGTTAAGTAGGTGGGCCCATCTCGTGTAACCTGGTCGCAGTGCGTTCTATTTTCAGTAATTTTTTTTTTTCATTTACAGGGTGAGTCAAATTTGAATAATTAATTTGAAATTTAAAAAAAAAAATTATTTCTTTTATAACACAAAAACTTTTAAGATTTTATAACGCCAGAATATATAAAATTTGCCATACATTCGATTATTTCAAGACCAATTAGCCATTTTCAGTGTAAGCCAGTGTAGAAAGTGTAATTATGCATTTTCAGAACCGCATTCTAGTCGTAAATTAACAGAACGTTGTTGTTACAGAACATATGTATGTTTGACAAAAAACTATTTTTTGACATACTTGAACCACTTTTCTAAAATAAATCTATTGGCGTACGAAGCTGTTCTTTGCAAATATTTTTTAATAAAAAACTATGCTGTTACCTCGTAAACTCAGGCACATTCTAGTCCTTGACCTGAAGAATATAATTTCATGTAAAACATCTTACATGCATACATAAGTGGCCATTACTATTCTTTTTCAGAGTTACCCAGAAGCGCCTATTCTGTTTATTAACATATCCATTCACATATCCATTCACATATCCATTCATTTCACATGACGTTCTCGTCATCACAGTAATCGATGATTAATTTTGTTAAAATGTTTTAACGATTTAAACAAATTGGTTTACCGAATATTTTTCCACCATAAATTAATAAGTCAAGACTAATGTTTACAAAAATGGCGGCAAAACAAAGTAGCCTACCTTCCCGGCGGACACCCAGTATAATTTTCAAACTTTTATTGGATATTTCATAAAAGTCAGTTAAGTTTGGGTCACTCTGTGCGTATTTTTAATGTCTACTTTGGTTTTATAATTTTATGTTTTTGTTTTTTGTAATCTAAGTATATCACACTTAAAAAAAAAGGTTTGTTACCCTTTAATAATATTCTCTGCTGTTTCTTTTTGAAAATTTAAACAAATATTTAATTGCACAAAATATTTGTGCCTTTTATTTAAGGGTCCCTCTTAAAAAGTTTTTTCTTTTCTTAGATATATGCCTGGAAAGCATTTTAAATATTTACTTTTATTCAAATTTATATTAACAAGGTAATCTTAAGGAACTTGATTTTTCCACTTAAAGTTTTTATTTCTTAAAGGATTGTATTTTAATAGTTCTCTGTAGAATTGTCTAAACGGAATTTGTCTTCAAACTAAAATTGTTATAGCAAAGTGTTCAATATTTATAAATCACTTTAAAAAATACCCTTTTTAAGTCAAACTTTTTTTTTGTATTGTAAACGTTACAAAGTTTATAGCATGTGTTCACACTTTTCATAAAAATTTTTTTCTTATTTTATAGCCCATAGACGAATTTTTTAATTTCCTTTAACAAAAAACCATGGTTTATGAATTTAAAATGCTCAAACTAAAAAGGCACTATAAAATTGTTAAAGAAATAAATTTTACGCATAAAACTTTGTTTCCAGAAATCTGTATAGTCTTTTTTAATATTATTATATTACGAGATATTTAGTGTGATGTGATACATAAACATAAAGCAAATACTTAGCTGATAAATAAATAACTGCGTAGAAATAAATTCATTAACAGCCTATTTCTCAATGTCGAATCAAATAGTCACTGAGCGAAAGAAAGACACACGAAAGAAATGTATTTTGGGTTTCTCTGTCTTTCGCCTGCTCTTACGAGTCACTATTTTAAAGCGCTGCCTGTTAAAAATTTTTAATAAGTTTCGTTAAAAATAGAAAATAAACTACTATTTTGCTTGTGAACAAATGCAACTCTGTTTAAAGTGTTTACTTGTACATATCCGTCACAAATAATCTTCCAGCTGTCATCCAACGTTTAACACATATTAATCAATCTTCTAAGCAAATTGCATTGTGATTGGGACAGTTTCATGTTGTAATTGTGACGTGTATGGGCAGCTTAATAATATAAAAAATGTCAACATAAAACCAAAACAAAAGAGTTTGTGTGTATATATATATATATGTGTGTGTGTGCTTCTGTATTGTAAAAAAAATATGAGTACGCATGAGAATTTTTTATACTGGAATCGGCATAGTTTTGTTGGCTTATATCTGTTCATATGCACCTATTGTACAGTCTGTGATTGTATGGGTATACAACTATTTCGTGTTTTGCATCAAACGAATGCAAAAGTGTAAGCTACTCACTTTGACATTTACCTTCGCTGCATTCGACATTGTGAAATTGGTTTTTGTAGGAAAATCATTACGTTTTGCTCTTTTCTTTTTATTATTCGTTTTGCTCGCACACAATTCTGATTTAGAGAAACCAAAATAAAATTTTTTTCGCCCAACTAGCGGAAGATAGCACTCACTCATAGATATTGTGAAGTAGGCTGTAAGCCTTCTTCAGTTCAGTATTCTACTTTTTGCACATAAAATAGCAGCACTAATATCCAGCAAGTGAATGACTGTAAAAAAAATACAAGATTTTTATACTCACACGAAATCGTGCAATTCAACTGATGTATCAGAAGTTCGTAATAGGCTGCCCATTTTAAATATCCCAGGAATTATTATTTTTTATATCAAAAAAATAAAAGATTATGGATTTATTAAATCATTTCCATTTGATTGTATTTTGTTATCGGATTATTAATATTTTATTAACAGCACAAAATCATTTAGAATTATAAAAAAAAAAAATTACGAATACACTACGTCTGCACAATCAAAACGGCGCTAGTAAAAATATCAAATTTTATAAGCTAAAGGCCCAAAGTTCGAGCCCAGGATAATTAATTTTTATTTCGCCAGAAACGCTTTAATTAGTAGATCAAAGTAAACTGCAATGAATTTTATGGTAATCGAAGAAGAAATAATGTCCGTGAAGGAATAGTACACTAGCCAAACTGAACAATTGTTTTCGACTCCAGCTACGGTAGTTTCATCAGAGTTCTTTGTGTCCTGTGCATATTCAAGACCAAACATCAACTATTTAACTCACACTTTTCTGGAAATCGCATACTGAAATTATTTTCTTCCATATGTATGTACATTGTACAAACACAAAAAAATACAAAAATATCAAAAAATTTTCCAAAATATTTGTAAATGATCACGTACTGATGTTCATCGCAATTATATCAAATCATAATTTAATTTAAAAATTGATTGTCTTCAGACAAACCCTGGCGGACTTCTATGAAATATGTCGCTAATAACTGACTTAAGCTAACTGGAAGCTGATGCAAATATACACACATATATACATAGTTGGTAATTACAACCCTGTTTCAGAGTTACGGCCTAACTTCTCGCAGGACCCATGTTATCTGCGCGTCAATTTTTATCCATGAGTACTGGCACCTAGAGTTTAATGTCGACTCCGAAGCTTCAGTTACTCTCACAGCTTTTGCCAGAAGACTGCTGAGAGGTAGTCGGCGAAAGAAATACTTTTTCTATATTTCTTGTTTTCAAGATGTCAGAGCTGAGGTTTGAACCCGAAGCTACCTCTAGACCACGCGACTACAAATATTTGAAACCAAAACTAAAGAAAAAAAAAAATAAAACAAACAGTCATATTTCGAACACATTCAAGTCTGCAGGACAATGCATGCACATCTACAACTATTCTAAAATAGTCAACAACTTAATTAGTGGCATAGTGGTTAGAACGTTCGCACAGAAGCTCAAACGGCCGAGGTTTAATTACAGCGAAGGGCAAAAATTATAAAATTAAATTTGCGATTTTTCTAAATCATAATTTAAAAAAATAACCCTCCCCCTACAAAAAGTTCATTTGTAAAAAAAACCGCTCTATGACATATCCACTCTATTTCACCAGAAACGAATTATCAGGAGTAATGCGCCACCTTCAGGGAAGATAACAGCTAACCTAATTAGTGAAGACGGTCACTACTCACTATCAACATCCACCGACAATCGGGGCAATTGCTGTTGATCATTCAAGGGTGAAGGTATAACACTGGCCTTGTGTGGTCATTTGATAGCAACTTGTCTCATTGAAATGTGGCGGTCAATAAAATTACAAAAAAAATCTATGTATCTATCTTCTTTCTTCAATATTCCAATACAATGCACTGCATAAGTAGGGGTTTACTCCTGAATATTGGTCTTAAAAAAAAGACGCTAGCACTTAGATAAACATCTGATCTGTTCTTAAACTCTTATTCCATTCCTGTGATGCTATTAAAATGTTGCCCATTTCTTTATGAGTTATATTTTATGCATTGCATATTTAAAACCTTTATTTCATTGTTCTGACAGAACTTACTTGTTCATTATCGCCAATTAAAAATGAAATTAATAAATTAAATGAGTCGTAGTTATGATAATGATGACTATGAGAATTATTATTTTCATATCCACACACTCATTCTAATTTAACAGATTGTAGTTGGCGGCTTATAGTCTTGTATATCTTTATTGTATTAATTAATATGAGTTTTTGATTCTTTCTTTTTGAATTTAACTCGTGGTTAGTGTTAAAACGTATGATTTTTGCAATTCATACAATACATGATACAATGTGCCCTTTCTTTACAAATATGTAATGGATTAGCTTATGGTAAGCTAAAACTTATGCAGAATGAGTAGCAACTCACCAGCTCGTAGAAACAACATAGTGTGTTCAGATCAAATTAATCACTTTTGACTCATAACTGGTTAACAACTGTAAGTTAGTTTACGGTTAACTGAATTCGTAACAGGAGAGTTTTGCTTAGTTTTTGATTCTATAAGTGTGTGTCAAATTAAAAGCGGCAATTATTGGCAATACATTGGTCAAACAATTGGCATATCAACGATGATTGGGCCGTTTACAAAATTTAATCAATCAGTGAACAATATTCCATTAATGCTTAAGCAATACGATGGCTCATGTAGCAATAGTATTATCTTTGCTGCTGTCAAATTTCATAAAATCTTTTTCCAAAGAAAACAAAATCAAATAAAAAGATAATCAAAAACCACTTGTTAATATCGATTACAATTGACAGTCAAGTCTAAGACTCTCCTCCCACAATGACATGATTAAAGATGAAAAGGGTGACTTGCTAATAAAAGAATTCTTATAAAGTCGCTGACAAGTATTTTCATAACATTTTTAAGGACCAATAATCTCTGGTTATTGGTTTTTCTTATACAACAACACAATTCACACCTCTGTCTGTTAGAATTTAATTTCCATAACAAAATCTATAAAGACAAAATTTCCCAAAAGATTTGCCAAAAAGTTTGTCTTTAAATTTACTTTATTATTGTAGTTGTTGTTGTTGTTTGTTGGTTAAAAACGAAATCTTAATGAACTTGTTCACCCAATTTTTTTGTTATTTTGTTGTTTAAACGAAACAAAGATAAAAGATAGAATATAAGAAAAAAACGGAAAATAAAACGGATTGACATATTCACTGAAATGGAAAATGGAATAATTTTGTAAAGTAGACCACAGCCAAATAATATTGAAAATGAGTTTTAAAATGAAAATAAACAACGAATCCGAAATTTCTAAATTCTTTGAAATTTTGTTTAATTCTCAGATTTCTTTTTATTGCCAGTTTTGAAAAGTATTTAGCCACCAGATTTGATAATCTGAAGTGTTTATTCACGCTTTAATAGAGTGGCAAAATTAAAATAAGAAATGACAAGAATTTACCTGCAAATGAGCTGTTATTTTGGAAAGTGTTATAAGTAGTCGCCGTGGTCTAGTGGTTAGTGTGTTGAATTACTAAGACGATAGCACTAGGTTAAAATCTCAGCTCTGATGTCTTGAAAAAAAAAAGAAATATGAAAAAATTATTTCTTTCGGCGACTACCTCTCAGCAGTCTTCTGACAAAAGCTCTGGAAGTAATTGATTGCCATGAAAAAGCTTCTCAAATCTGTCGTACTCATGAATAAAAATTTACACACACATCATGAGTTCAACGAGAAGCTAGGCCGTAACTCTGCAACAGGGTGGAAATGGCCAGTTATGTATGTATATACGTTATAAGTTCACTTATTAGAAAAAACGAGTTAGTGGCGATATGAGTTGTTCTTTAAAAATTTTGGCCTACCATCAAGTGAACATGAGTGACAAATCTTAGGAAATATGAAAAATAGAGTGGGAGTTGACAGAACACAACCGAAATACATACAGAATACTCCCAAAATTATCATGAGCTCTTTGGCAGTAACATCTTCTATAATCACTCTTGTAGCAAGAACCTGAAATTATTACCGATAGTGGAAGCAGCAAGTTTTGAAATTTGGGCCTGGAGCTATTCAGGGCCACAAAATTATTTTTACCAAAACTGTGAACAGACCTATTACACCACAACTCGGAGAGTAATTTCAACACGTCACCAGAGAATCGATCAAAGCCGTACTAATAGTGGCTTGAACTCTATTGGGCGGTAACTGTCGAATTACTTACTTCTTCCTTTTAATTATTGTTTCTCTTTCTTTTTTGAAGAATAATTTGTTTTATTGTGAATTGCAAATTTGCCTCAATTGTTTGAATTTTTCATAAATTTCCAAGTTAATAAGATGACTAAAGAATTACTTTCCGAAAGAGAAAGAGAGTTTTTTTGAAAAAAAACCCTTTAAGATTTGTGTCATTTACGAGTATTAATCGATTTTGGGTGCTTTATAACTCATTGCTTTTTTGCGAAAAAAAAATTCATAAATAATTATTAAAAGTTTGTGGTTAATGATGAATGACATGTCTCAGAACAGCCCAAGGGATGACTCGACTGCATTAGATAATAAAAGAACTAAATCGCTAAAACCAATAACTTGGGAAAAAATGTTTTATCAGCTAGGGAAAGTTATATAAAAAATAAACAAATTGGAACAAATATTTATGCGAATGAAAGCCACTGTTATAATTTTTTGTTAAGCACCATAGCATATCTTACCAATATGGTAAAAATTGTATGAAAAGACAGAAAAACTGAAGGCTTTTAAGATTCCCATTAGTTTTTTCTCTTTCTTTCAGTTTTGGTTTAATAAGAGGACAACAATATTAGAGTGTTAGTTGGTAATAAATACACTGAAATTAATAATATCTTACAGGCTTACATTTTTAATCGTATATTTTTGCTTTAAAAGTAAAGTTTCAAATAAAATCAAATACATAAATCTTTTGTTAAAATAATAATTTCTGAAGACGCTACACGAAGGGGCAGCGAAATATTGAAAAAATATATATTTAATATTAATATAAAAAGACCAGAGAAGCTAGGCCGTAATCCTGACACAGGGTTGTAAAGGCCAGTTATGTATGTATAAAAAGACCTTAAGCTCGAAAAAGAGATTTATTATCATTTAAAAAAAGAGGTCAATAAAATTATTATATTAAAATCTTTCTGTATTAAGAAAACCGGAAAACTCTAGTTTTTATATATAAATTGTTATATAAGAACAGAATAGGAAATCTAAAATCGGACTTGGAATACATTACAGCACAACAACGCTTAAATATTGTTAATTTTTTTTTTTTTTTTTTTTTTTTTTGTCAAAATATTGGTTCTGCTGATCAAAATTATTCTTCAGAGTGACTAATTTTAAAAATAAGATTTTTTTTTTTTTTTGAATCACGTATACTTTTACTACTATACTGAGCAATCGAGGATATACCCTTCCACTTTATGGAAAATTTTACAAAAGGATCTTGGCTTAACATTTTTCGAGATTAACTTTGTGCAGGCATTTAAGCCATCGTATGCGCCAACAATTTAGTGAGTGAAGCGAAGCACGAATTGAAATTGGTATTGAATTTCTAGTCTAAATATTGTTCCCTGTTTAATCCCATTTTTGGTTGAATGGGTACATATATAAGCAGAATTATTACATTAAAATTTGATGAGTTTTATAGACTTGCAAAGTCACTGATCCAAATGCCTTCAAAAATTATTATTGTCAGAATGGTATTGATATTGTTGGCATGTGATTCTAACAGAAGAGAGTCACATGCCGAAGAGAGAGGTTACAACAAATTTACTAAAAAGAAAAACTTTTGATGAAAAAAAGGGGGGGTCATGATATAGTGGTTTGAGCTCTCACACAAAAAACTCAAACGTCCTAGGTTCAAAAAATGAAAAAATAAAATTTGTGATTTTATAAAAATTATAATTACAAATAAGGATTCTCGCTCCCCCCCCCCCCCCCGCACCCTGACCGTCCAGTCTATTCCACTTTTGAAACGAATGATCAGGAGTAGAGCGCGCCACCTTCTAAAATGAGAACAGCTAACCTACTCACAATCAATATCCACCGACAGATGGGGCAATTGCTGTTGATAATTTAATAATAAAAAAAGAATAATTTCAGATAATTATTGAACTACATTGAATTATTTTCTTTGGGGTTCTGTAAAGTCAGTTGTCTACGTCGATAAGCCAGAGGCAATTGAATACCTGAGGTAAACATCAACGAGTTCCTGGCAAAATACTGTCAGCGGTAGCTGTCACATAACCTTGGTATATCCCATTAAGCCCAATTAATTGATATTAAAAACATATTCGTTTGTATTATTATCATTTAAACTTGTTGAGCTGTAACTGACCTATTCAGATCTATTCCATTTGTATTTCAAAATTATTGGGTCACTATATAAGTCATAAAAGTTAAACTGAAAAGTGTAATTTATTTTTCTCAGTGTTATGTTTTCACATGGATTTCCTTTTCGTGTATAAGATGTTGTATAAACAAATAATTGAAAACCTTCTGAATAGGCTATTTGATTTCTTATCCCTTTTTTTGTACTACCAACTGAGCAAAGAATAGATTTTTATTTGTTTTTATTCCTGTTTGCCTGTAGATTTCTTTGAAATCTCTTGGGAGTTTGGTCTTTATACAGCATACAATAAATATTAAAGAAATTTGTACGCAATTTATTTAGTTTTTGAAATGATTGGATTGGTTTACAAATTACAAACACGACAATAATATTTTCATTTGAATAGCAAAAAGAAATATTTCGTTTTTTTTGCACAAATATCAGTTGAATATTCATAAGACAGTTGCTTCGATTTTATTATTAACAAATGGCCTGACATGATAAGGCACAGTTAATAAAAGTATTATTATTATTATCTCAAAAGTACAATGGGTACAGTGTATGAAAAAAATGGGAGAGTGTTAGAGCATAATTTTATTTAATTTCATAGAAGATTTGCAATGATTTATAAGCAAAAGTAGTACGAGTATTTCAAATAATGCAACAGTTAAATTTAATACAACATTTAAAATTTAATTAGTGGTAATTAGAGTTCACCCCGTATCAATAGTTTTTGTAGGGTTTGTAAATTGGGGATATAATTGCTGAAAGTGATGAAAGCTGAGGACATCTTAGACATGATACGAATGAGCCAATCGGAGCTCACATTTGTTTAAATGCTTACACAAAAGACCAGTTCATGTGCAAGTAAACTAAATTTTTCATGGTGTTATGAAACTTATGTGAAACTATAATCCAAGAATATTATGATTATTTTGAGAATTTTAGAGATTATACCAAGTATTTACTAGTTATTATTTAATTTATACCGAGTATTCTTAATGAATGCCAACATGTCTCAAAATTAGTGGTGATCGTGATCTGCGGTAAGACAATTGGTCCTTTTGAATACATTTATGTAAACCCTGTGTCAATTTTTATCCATGAGTACAGGGATCTACAGTTTAATGTCGACTCCGAACAACAGACTTGAGAAGCTTGTTCATGGCAACCAGTTACTCTTAGGGCTTTTGCCAGAAATCTGCTAAGAAGTAGTCGCAGAAAGAAATATTTTTTTTCAATATTGCTTTGTTTCAAGATGTCAGAGATTGAACCGGAGCTCTCGTCTTAGTAAGCCAACACACTAACCACTAGACCACAGCGACTAAAAACCTAGCAAAACCCATAAATAGTTTAGCCCCACTGCTCGTTTATGAAACAATCTCCCAGCAAATATTTTTCCTATCAATTACGGTATGAACAACTTCAAATAAAATTTCCACAAACACTACTCCTTTTTTCCTCCTTTTTATAATACATTTTACATTTACATTAGTAGATACAATGCACCGCATGAGTAGGAGGAGTTATCCTTTGAGTACTGATCTCGTCAAAGAAATAATTAAATAAATGTAATCGCTGTTAATGATGTTTATTAGCACAGTGAGATCGCCATTTTTTCTAAATGCACGTGCTGAAAACAAATTCATAAATAATATTGAAAGCTTTTAGAAAAAATTTTAGGTTGAATTGGCAAGACAAGTTGCTTGCTACTTCGTTTAATTTATTTCGGCATATATTTTTTATTTTCCTAGACCAGCAGAATGTATTGCATGAGGGATGGTCATTCCTACTGGTGTTGGTGTCAATCAGAAAAAAAATTAAGAAGAAATGACGGAATTAAAAGCGATTTTGGCTCGAATAGAGAATTTAACAGAGACTACGCTTGAAATGAAAATGGAAGAAATATTATGAAATATTATTGGAGTTATAAAAAGGTTTTCAAAAAAAGAAAATGTCTTGCATACAAAAAATCATAAGCACGTATTTATAGAAAAACTTTCTTATACTTCCCTGTTTAAATATATAACACAGGAGCAGATATAAAGCTTACGTATGACACCGTGACCCATTTTAGTCAAACATGTTCGCAAGAAAGGTATTAATTTCTCTATGGGATATAATAGATTTTCATAAAAACTGAGAAAGCATGTGCGTGAAAAAATGTATTTCAAAATTCAAGGAATGTGTAAATTCAAATACAATAAGTATGATCCATTGGTTGATATATATTCTACGAGACTACTGTCAATGAGAAATTAACTAATTGTTGTTGGTTTTTTGAAAGACTTTACCTTACACCAACAAAACATTTCTGCACTAAATATAACACTGCCAGCAGTTGTAATATATCAATCGGCGGATACAGTTGACAATCAAGATCAGGCCTCATCGTATAAAAGTTGATGATATTATTATTATACTTCAAAACTTAAATCAAGCAGGCATAATATATTGATGAAAGCAAAGAAGAAAAAGAAATGTTATCATTCTATGTACATGCTCTAATGCGAAACCCTTGTTTCGAAAGAATCGAATTTTCGATACGTCTTGCATTTGCTATGACAACAAATACAGCACATTTAATGGGTATTACAAAGCACGTATAATAGCACACTTTTGTGCACTTTAACCATCTAGTACTCGTTTAATGTTCACTTACAAGAACGCATATTAAATTTACACCGTGTTTCAAACACTCGCTATTACATGAGTTTAAGGGCCCAATGAAAAATAAGAACTATAAAAAAGTTTCTTAAGTTCATCAGGCCAAGTTGGAAAACACGGAGTTTGCCGTATTGCAAGATCTGGATATCATATCATTATGCTGTATTTTTAAGCGATGTTTTCTAATAATATCTACTGTAGCATTGTGCGGAATTTGTATGATACTTTCATGCATAATTATAAGTTCACTTATGTATATACCTGCCTACAGGCTTCGTTAATTACACAAAAACAAAACAAAATATGTTGTTAAAAATAGGTACATTATATAGAAATAGAAGCAAAACTAGAAAAAGAACTATTTGTTTAAAAATCAGTGTTTCCTTCCCTATTTTGAAAACTCATAACTTTGTTTCGCCTGCCAGGGTAGGCACAGTTGCTGTTGATATTGTAATATAAACTTGTCATAATTAGTTTACACAAAATTATTTTGAAGAAATTTCAATTTTGTTGTTTGTGTTATTCCAAAACTTGTGGTTTTATTATATAAGAGAAACTACGTTTTTATTTTTAAGTGGCTGCTTCACGTTTAAAAACAACAATCTTTTCAATTTTGTTTTCTTCAGTTTTCTGTTAATTTTCTTGAGCATTTATTGAAAACTTGTTTTCTTAATTTTTTGTAACATGAATTTCATTTGATTTCATTTTAATAATAACCTTGACATTCAAAAATACGGTTGATTAAATTTACACATTGAAATTCGTATTATTTTTTACACTTTTATTATATAACTATTCATACATTTGAATGAAAGCAACTGAATTAATGTGTATATTTCCTGACCTTTTCTTTGCTATTTTAAATCTAATTTAAAAGGATTTCACCAAATTTATACCAAAGGCATTCTCACAGCATATATTGTTGTTATAATGAAAGCAATTCATGTAGAAATTTATTTTAAAAAGCCATATATTATTATTCGATTAATTTTATAGAAGCAGTTGATGTTTTGAAACAAAAGCTTTTGATGTTCTAAAAGGGTAAATTAATGAATATAAATGAGCTTGAAGTCATTTGAATACAAATTCACAAAAAATATGTGCTTGTAAGTTCAATGATGCTTTAAAATATAATACATTTTTAATTATTTACTTAGTTTTGGCACAGCAAAATATAATCTCTGGCGATTAAGCCTAGAAACCAAATATTTTAAAATTAAAAAAAATATTCACTTATATAATAAGCAAATAAATATATTACACAGAGTAAGCCAATAATTTAGTAAAATTAATAAAATTTAAATTAAAATATTGTAGAGAATTTATTTATATATTTTACAAAATTTTGTTAATGTTTTTTGTTTTTCTTTTTTTTTATTCTAAAAATTTAAATCAGATACTGAGAAATGTTCTGAGAAATGTCCAAAGAATTTGTAAAGTTGTTGAAATATAATTTTCTTTGTAATTTTGACTACCGTAGCTGGAGTCGAAAACAATTGTTCAGTTTGGCTGTGTGTACTATTCCTTCACGGACATCATTTCTCCTTTAATTACCAAAAATATTCATTGCAGTTAACTTTGATCTGATTAAAGCGTTTCTGACAAAACAAAAATAGTTTTGTTCCTTTAATTAATACTTATTTTCAACAAAAAGAAATTTTGCCTTTTTTAACAAATTGAGATTCTTATTTAAATCTAAAACTTTTTTGTATTTTTTATTACACTAAACACTCCTTTTAAACTTAAGGTAGCGTATGAGTAATATTCGTATTTATTAAATTAAAACGTTAAATATTAATCATACGCCCACAATAGTTGTTTATGTTTTCAGAGCAAAACAAATTATTATAATTTCCTTATATCTACATGCTATTGTATTGTTGTGACTAGTAATTCATTTATTTTTATTATCTTTTAATATTTACTGATGAAAATATAATTGAATTTTAATTCAATTAATCAAATTGCAATTAAATAATTTACTCTGTCGAATCAAGATAACATGTTAGCGTACTATTAAGAATATATTTTTTGATTTTGATTTTTTTTTTTTATATAAATATGAATATATGTATAAGAAGGCGTATGGCTAGTAATTATGTTTTCTTAACTTTAAGTATTTCACCATTAGCTTAAGATTCACAATCCCAATGTCGGGGCCGTTACTTCAAAGTCTATTTTTTTTTTTTTTTTTTTTTTTTTTTTGAGACCAATACTCAGGGGTAAACCCCTACTGAATGCTGTGCATTGTATTGGAATTTTGGAAAGGACAGTACATGTATTATTATTAATTATTTTTAAGCGCCTTAGGTATAAAACAAGTTGCTGAGAATTGATCATTCAAAGGTCAGTGTTATACCTTCACCCTTGATTGATCAACAGCAATTGCCTCATCGTTGCATGTTGATTGTGTGGTGAGTGTGCCTTCGCTAAGTAGGTTTAGCTGTTATCTGCTACTTCCCAATAGGTGGCGCTTTTTTTCCTGGTCATTCGTTTTACGTTGACATTGGTTAAGGTGGAATAGAGTGGAATGAATATTCTGGATGATGCTTTGAGGTGTAGTCAATATTAATTAAGCAAAGAAACATAAAAAATATATTATTGCAAGTGACTTCGCAAAAATAAGGACAAACAAAACATCCAATACAATGTATTGCAATAAGCATAGTATGTAATTTCAAGTGGCTTGCGCTAATTAATAAGGGTGACTAGAAATGCATTTCTCAAAATTTTGATTATTGTTTCAGTGGGTCACTGAAACAACTCTTTATACAAATAATAAATAGAGGAAATAATATAAGATTATAGATTATAGAAAACCTAGCATTAAAGAGTAAAAAGACATATAATAAGAATAGTAAATACACTTTGAGTTTTTATAAATAAAATTACAAATAACTCAGACTTCTAACTTCGGAAATTAACGTTGCCATCTAAAATTCTAAGGCTTTCAAATAAACTTGAATTCAATAAACTATATTCTATAAACTAGAATTCTGTAGAAAACTACCGAAATTATTACCAATTGTTATTGAAATTGTGTTAAGTATGTTTGTGTTTACTTCGTTAACGCTTGGTATCGATATTTCAATAACAAGTTGGTTTCAATTTATTACCAACCGTTATTGTTTTAATAACACACTATTCCCTTCTTATTACCTATCTTTTTTCTTTTAAAATGCACTGTTCTTACTTGGATACCCTAACCATATTTTTATAAGTTTTGTTCAATATTTGATAACAGGTCGTTTGTAATGTAATAACAGATCGTTCTAAATTTATTAACTTTGTTATTTTTACACAAATTGTTCACGATTTTACTACTGGTTGTACTTGATTTAATAACTTATGATATTTTGTGTCATTTGGTCTTATTCTGATAAAACATTAAGCTTGATTTAATACCGAAAATTAACGAAATATTATTCATGACTCCTTCTTAGTTTGATACTCTTGGTTACAAATTTTAGAAAGATTTTTTCCCTCTGTGAACTTATATAGTTCCAACAAATCACGCTATACTTTATGTAAGAATTCGTTCTTTAAACTCACGAATTCTTTACAGAACAACTTCCATGCGAATGTTTTTCTTGTCAATTTCCATATGAATGCATATAAAATAAATGACCACAATCACCAATGCATTATATGAGTAGGAGTTCTCGTTTCGTAAGAGAATTTAGGATTCATTTGTTAAATTAAATTAAAATTAAAATTTTAAAGTTTACGCTTTCAATTTTATTGATTAAGTATCATACTTCTAACTAAATACAGTCGAAACTCTCTATACCGAACTCCTGTATAACGAAGTTTTCTTTATTGCGAAGCAATTATAAGAACATTGTGTTTGGGTCTACTTTGGGTGTATTATAATCTCCATATAACGAATTTCCATATAGCGAATATTTCCTTATAACGAAGTGTTTTTGCGACCGTAACTTCAAGATTGAAGCGTTTTCAATCTCCATATAACGAATTAGGTCTTACCGAACGCACGCACACAAAAAATAAATCGATGTCACTTTGTGTTATTGGTGTTGTTATTGTTGCTCTGTGTCTACTTTGTTGCTTTCACAACGCACAAGCAGAGTCTGATGCTTTGAATCGTTTATTTACCATAAAATTAAAAATGGGAGAACCACCAAACTATGCAAGTGACAACTACAATCGTTACCATCTCTCACATTTCTTGCAGTCGCTATCCGTTTGCTTTTGCATTGAAGAAGAAAAGTGGAAAAATATACTTAAAACTAAAATAACTGACTACTACAAATAAAAAGTGTTAAAAGGAATAATATTGTTTTTCTTTTCCATATAGCGAATTTTCTTTATAGCGAAGTAAATATCCAGTCCCTTGGAATTCGTTATAGAGAGTTTCGACTGTACTTGAAATTATCACTCAAAATTCACTGATGAAACTAAGTAATATCGAATAAAAGACAATTCGTAACAATATTATTTTAAATTCAGGGTTTTTCAAAAATAAATTAAACCGGAAGGCTACAGTAAATTCACCACAAAACAAATTCGCTCTAAATGTAGTAATTTCTAAATAAAAATCTGTGCACAAAATGTTACCTCTACTACTGACATGACTCTCTTTAATATTATTTAAAAATTAAAATTTATTATAAATTAAAATGTTAATCTAGTTACAAACAACATTTTAATTTTTCTCATAACTAATAATGTACCATTGACAGATTTATTAAAATGAAATAGAAAGACTTTCTTTAATTTTTTTTTTCTTGAATTAGTAAAGATAAGAAGTAAAACTATATAGTACTCATATTTATTATGTAACAGCTTGAATTCAAATTATATTTCTTTTATAGAAAGAAGATAACAAAGAAAAAAAAAAGTAATTGCGGTATCCATTTTCTCATTCTATCACTCATTCACGTACTTACTTATGCCTGATAGTATGATAAAAAAAAACAAAAAAAATTACGCCTTAACTTATACTTGAAAAAAAATATGTGTTTGTGTATTTGTATGTTTGTAGATGATTACTTTTATTTAAATTTAAACACATTTGCAAGTATGTGTTAACATTGAAAGTTACAAATAAACACTTGTGTATGTGTGTGTGTGAGTGTGTAAGTGTTTTTACCCTGATAATAAGTAAAATAAATTATTATCTCTACTTTGTTTAATGTTTTGCCCGTTTCTCTTAATATTCTACACTTTTCTTAATTAAAAAGAAAAATAAAAATAAATATCATTACAGAGGGAGGGGAATGTGTAAGAGTGTTTTTTCTTAAACAATATTGTATCTGTTTAGGTTATTAAGTATGTGTGTAGTTTATTTTAATATGTAACATCTGTTTAAATATTTGTAAGCATATGTTCAATTTTCAAAACAAAAACAAGAATATAAAAATGAAAATAAAAATAAAAAAAGGATATAAACAACTCAGTTAACAAATTTCTTTTTAAAGGCATTTTACCGTAAATTTGTGTACATAAGTGTGTGTATGGCTAAAATTACCAACAAACACCAGCTCAGGTATTTGATACATGATGCTTTTGTAGAAAGTTGAGATTTGATTTTAAAACCTCTCAATTTTTTTGTGTTTGAAGCTAAACTCATATATACTTAGTAGGGACGGAAATACTTGGAACATACCCCTTATTGATCACGTTTTTTTTTTTTTTAAAGTAACCTCTATAGCATTAGTCAGTTAAGAGAATTTGAAACTGTGTTTACTTTAAGCTCCGCCGTAATCCTGACACAGGTTTGTAAAGGCCAGTTATGTATGTGTATGTATGTTTACTTTAACCCTTGAGTGATTAGATAAAGAAAACTGTATCGTAGTTATAGCACTTTTTAAGTGTGAAGAGAAAAAAAAATATTTTTTCAAAACGCTCTGCCCGCTCGACATTAGTTGCATGTTCGTCTACAGGAATATAAAATTGTTCGAGGAAACCGCCCCCGGTTAGGCCGCAAACGTACCGTGAAACCGTTTTGGAAACAATTGTGAAGCCGCTTAACAATTCCCTGTTTGAAAACCAGCCTTGGACTTTCCCACAAGATTCTGCACCAGCTCATAAGTCTAAAACAACACAGACCTGGCTTCGAAACAATTTGCCAGCTTTTATATGCTTGGAAGTTCGGCCATCTTTCAGCCCTGTTTTGAATCTTTTGGACTACAAATTGTTAACGGAGGATATAGTTTCCCACAAAATATACCATAACATTGATTTTCTGAAGACAGTTCTGGTTCGGGCTGTAGCTAAATTACCAATGGATAAGGTGCGCGCAGCTATTGAAGAATGACCAATGCGACTTAATGCGTATGTGAAGGCCAAGGGCAGACATTTTGAATAAAACTAAGATAAAAAAATTAGTTCCAAAACCATTCATTAATTTTTGTTTTATAGCCCAATACATTAGTAACAGTATTTATGTATGTCCCTATTAAGTACATATGTTTTATTCGTTTGTAACAAATTTATAAATCGAATAACAATCACACGCCCTCAATAAAGCAAAACATGAACCAACAAAAAAGGTCTTACAATTCAATAGTGAAATCATTGATCAAACTGATGAATTTCTATTTTAATCCATAGACTGGACTAGTATTTGTTTTGCTGAGAAACAAGGGTTTAGAATATTAAATAAATTTTTTTTTTGTAAAAGCTTTTAATTCAAATTATCTTACAAATTAATACAACTACTAAATTAAAATTTTTTCTAGTCTAAAACAAAACGTTCATGTTTGCTGGGTTTATTATCAAAGAAAGTGTGTGCATGGTGGGCACAGTAATGTGGGTTTTATTTACAACTTTTTTACTTATTGACAGAAAAATGAATTTTTTTTCTTTTTTTTCTTTTCCCTTCCTTAAGACAACTTTCTCCAACTTTCTTTACACCTTATAAATATTGTTAAGTTTTTTCCCACATTATTCCTTAACCTACATATAATTGTGGCTATAAATTATTGAAGAAAATAAGCACCAACTTATGTAAAAGAAAATTCCATAAAAATGCCTACAGAGTTAATATTTAATTATTAGAAATTAAATAATTAAAAAAAAAAACAAAGAAATAATTCATGATTCATGATAATTTAGAAATTCATAAGAATAAAATATTACAATCTTTTTATTATTACCCTATGCCTTTATATGAAAACATGTGTAATTGTGGAGTAAGTGGTATAGTGGTTAGAGCGCTTGCACAAAAATTCAAACGGACAAGGTTCAAGTCCCAACAAAGGTAAAAAAATTAAAACATTTGATTTCGTTTTTTTTTTTTCAAAATTATAATTTAAAAAAAAGAGGTCCCCCCCCCTCTAAGAAGTTCATCAACAAAGAAACCGCTCACTGACATTCCATTCTTTTTCACCTTAACAAAAACCGAATAATCAGGAGAAAAAGAGCCATCTATTGGCAAGTAGCAGATAACAGCTTAAACCTACTTAGTGAAGGCACTCACCACTATCAACCTGTAACGATGAGGCAATTGCTGTTGATTATTCAAGGGTGAAGGTATAATACTGACTTTTTAATGATCAATTCACAGCAATTTGTCTCATTCCTAAAGCGCTTAATAATATAAGAAAACAAAATATGCTCAAAAATTTTGCTTCGGCTTTAAATAGATCTGAAACTAAATTCTATTAAGAATTTAGATTTGTTTTTTTAATAGAATTTAGTTTCTGTTAGAATTAAGGCGTTTTAAAGACGAAATTAAATGGAGAAAAAAAATGTAGATCATCACAATCTGTTTGGAATTCGACTTTTGGGACAACTCGGATCATATAATTGATCAAACATTTTAAATTTCATTTAAATGCCAGAGTAAAATAAATTTGAATTTTATGTAAAAATATTTCCCTATTAGTCTTTAGAATGCTGCACAGCCATGGTCTGGAAACCCATGTTTATATGAAGCAGACAACTTCGGACAGCTTTCCATAAAGCATATCGTCGTCCCGAAGTTATCTGGACGTATATCACAAAATTAAAAAAAATGAGTTACGACCATTTTTGAGGCTTAAATTATTAGATCTTTCGACGTGTTCAATCACCAGGACTTTATGTCTTAAATTTTCTGAGATATTTAGGAGCCATTTTGCCGTATATCCACGTTTGGTAAAAAAATTTTATGTTATAATGACGTACGCGCCACTTTCGTGGATATACGGCAAAAAATGTATGGAATTTTTCAAATAAAAAAATTTTGCGTTATCTTGACGTACGTACATAAATGAATATATTTAAAAGATTTTTCATAAGAAAATAAGGTAAAACATAATAAAAAAACCATAAAATGTATATTTCTTTAACTTCACTTTATAAAGAACTAATTTTGATATTTTAAAGATATATAAAATTAATTTTAATTCAAAATTTATTTCATAAAACTTTTATGAATCAAAAGTATATTTTTTAAATACATCATAGATAATTCAAGAATAAGTATTCGTTTTAAAAATCAATATTAAAATATGTTATAACTTATATAAATAGTTTTGAATAAAATTGAACATCATTATGTGGAAAATATGGAAAAAGGCTTTTAATATAATTTTTTTATATTCAGAAATATTTATTTTTGGACATGTACTGAGTTCCTTTTCAAACATTTCTTCTGATTTTGAAAAAACTCCTTTTCTCGCTTGTTTTTTAAAATTTGATAACTGAAATTCATATTCACTTAAAGATGCTTTATAGGATAAAAAAAATATAAATTGAATTTATTATACTTAATTGCTTTAATTTTAGTAAATGGAATGTTCTGAAAATTTAGTAGATGCGCAATAACTGAAAAAATTGTAAAATCTGTAGGTAATATTTCAATAATATTTAATTTAAACTTTTTGGAGTGGTACTTTTTTAATTTTATTATTAAATTTAAAGGACTATGAATTTCTTTTAATTTTAGAAATCGATCTATTGCACTGTGGACAGAGTCAATTTCTTGAATTTGGGAATCTCCCGGCTCTGAAAATTGTTGAGTAATTGTTTTTAGATTATTGTTTTTATATAAAATACCAAAAATAGCAGACAAAAATTTTTTATTTCTATTTTTTGACACACAAGAGTCGCTCCAAAGAATGATATTCTCAATATGATTAAAATCCTTCAATATTTTTTCCATAATTTTTATTACAGAACTATCGATATCATTACCAGAGCGATCATTCTGTGCTTCGTTCCAAAAGGCGCAGTAACATTTTTTTCGTTTGGATTTTGAGTACATACTGTTGCTGTCTGTCATATTAAACACTAAAAGCTTTCTTTTATAATAAAAGATTAATGAAATTCCTTTAGGCAGATTAAAAGTGCTTTGTTAATCGTAATTTATTTATTTAGTAATGTAGTAATAAATACTAAATGTAAGAATTTTGCTTACTTAAGTATGTCTCATATACGTCAAGTTAATTTCAGACAAAAAACAATCCAAAATTTCTATCGGTGTTATTTTGACGTATATGCCAAAAATAAAGAAAACGTTCCCAAAAAGTGGCTTATACGGCAAAATGTTATTCTTTGTTTGGAGTTAAAAATGTTTAAAACTTAAAAAATTTTCTCCATGACTTAAGAAATTTTTGAACTATTCGATAAAGAATTATTAGCACTACATCTGATAAAAATTTTGAGTCACCTTTTTCGACTCAACTTTTGTCTATAAACTGATAAAACTCTAAATTCAATTTCCCAAAAAAATATTTTTTGGAGTTACGTCAAGATAACTTCGGGACGACGATATATAGCTGCTCTAATGTGAACAGTTTTTTTTATCTCAAATGGATAATTAAATTAATTTATAAATAAGTTTTTCTTTTAGTGAATTTTTCATATAGACGCTTTTCGAGGTTGTTCAAGCACAAAAGATTAACGAAACATCGATGTAATAAAGGTTTTAAAAAAAATAAAGAATGAAAACTTGAACAATTACATTCATTTTCTTTTCATAGCAATTTTTAAAGTTTTTAGAATAAAGACACAATTGTTATAAATTTTTTTCTTTTTGTTTAAATGTTAACTTTACACGCTTCAAAGTACAGGTACATGTACACATACATGTATACCTGTTTTGCAAACACGTGTAAACAAACTTAATTCAATACAAAAATAAAAATAAAAAAACAAATATTCTTTTGTTAAAAATGCAATTTACAAGTCTTTACAAAATTAAAAAAATTTATTTATATAGAAACAATTTAAAAAAAAAATTTTTAAATTCATTTAAAAAGAAACCACATGTTAAACCCAAAAACAATGGGGGAATAGAAAGAAAAGAATGAAATAATTTTGTTTACACTGCAAAAATCAAATACACAAAACAAGAAGAAGAAAAAAACATTTACTGGCAAACATTGAAATTTGCTGAAAGATTTTAATTTGGAAAATTGTGATTAAAAAATTTACTGAGTTGAGGTCAAAAATGAAATGGAACTTCATTGTTTATTTACAAACTTTTTTTGTTACCCCTTTTTTAAAGCTAAAAATATGTAAAATACTAAATTTGTTTTTGTTATGCCCTAATATTTACTGGGTTATTAGATCAGCACAGATTGCATGCTCAGTGACTTCTATTTCCATTTACATTTACAAATACTTGCACGTCTGTTACTTCACACACACGCACACACACACACCCAATATTAGACAACATCCTACATAAACACAAATGGTTTTCATTGTATTAACCCACATTTCTAGAAATGTAAAAAGAAAAAATTCCTTTTTATCCACCTGCAAACATTTTTTTAAATGATATGTTTCATAAATATTTTTTTCGTTTTTTCTTCTTTCTTTTTTTTTTCTTTCTTTCATACTAAATTCTATTTATAAATGTTTATGGGTGCAAACAAAGTGTGGAAAATATTTTTTGCTTTCCAACTCATGCTAAGCGTATAAATCATAATTCCCCTTTTTCTTCTAGTACTCGTTCGTATTTATAACAAATATTTTTACACATAAAGTTGTAAAGTTTTATACGAGTATTTACACTTTGGGTTTACAAATGATGGAAACAATGTTATGCGTGCGTGCTATTGCAAATGCACATTTTCTCATAGAGCGTAACTCAAACAGAAAAATAAATAATTTTCTGTATGAAGACAAAACTAGAAAAATATGTTCTTTATTATAGAAAACTACAGTTAACAACTAATACATACATAATTGGCCTTTTCAAACCTGTGTCAGGACAACGGCTTAATTTTTGCAGCACCCATGTTGTGTGTGTCAATTTTTATCCATGACAAAGATGCCCAGTAGTGGCTGATATCAGCAAATTAAACTCACACGTATACTTACGCTGTTTTGTTTGATCGTCAATCAACCAATAGGAAATCAGCATGTTGAGTGGGAGAGACAAACTACACTTGCAGAACTTCTGTGTCTTATTTTCGTCACTCTCACCACCTTGGTCATCAATGATCCATGAGAACCGGGACCTACAGCTTAATGTCGACTCCGAACGACAGACTTGAGGAGCTTGCTCATGGCAATCAGTTACTCTTAAACCTTTTTCAGAAGTCTGCTAAGAAGTATTATTTGAATTGGTGTTCTCGTCTTAGTAAGGCAACACACAATAACCACTAGATCACGGAGAGATAATAAAACAAAGTAGGCAAAGATTTCTGGGTACTTCTTATGAAAGTTAATAATTTTAAGAACCACTATTTTAAATAAAAAAAAACTTCATTTGCAAATCCATAACATTATATCGTCGCAAGAATTAAAGAACGCTGTAACTGACAAAATAATGAAAATACGATTTTGCATAATTTTTATCAGAAAAAATACCCGTCGAATGGTCCCGGTCCCAGATTTCTACGACGAAAATAAATTCACTTACGCCGTTTTCGTTTTGAAGAATACCAGTGTCTTTTTTCTTTTTTCATACAGATTTTTTTGCTCTAGTGAACATCTAGGGTTTTGTCAGCTACAGCATTCTTTAATTCCATCGAAGATATGTAATAGTAAATCTCTTTGTATATCTGTTTGAACCGATTTTGTGGAAATTTGGAACTTAAATTGTTTCAACCACCAAAAGTGCAAAACGGTATGTTTCTTTTTTTCAAATCTAAACCTGGGCATAAAATCTCTCATACAAACTAATGGCGTTGTCGTTTCTACAAAAATGTGTAACATTTTATTATTATTTTATATAAAAGTACGATGTATACATTCTCTTTTGATCTCGTCCTTTTGTAATCGAAATTTTTAATTATTGCTATAAATGATTTTTTTTTTAAGAAATATTTTGTCAAGATGAGAGAGAAAAATATATGAAATTCAACATTTCATTGTAGAATCGTAAACGCCGTAAACAGTAATTTTTGTATATCTTGAGAACGGTTGAAGCAAAAGTTTTCAAAGTAGATGGAATCGGTTACGGAGGGCTTGGTATCTCCCATACAAGTTAAATATTAATTTCTTTACATGTTGAGAAGTGTTGAAGCTAAAATATCTGAATTTGGTGTGATTGATTTTGTAGTCAATATGAATTATTGAGGACTAGTAGGTGTGGTACCTTCCACACAAACTTGCTATGGATTTCGGTATATCTTAATAGCTAAAGTTTCTGAATTTCGTAGGCACTAAAAATCATCAGTCGAAGTAGCGAAGTACGGCGGTTTGTTTTTTTTTTACCAATACTCAGGGGTAAACCCTACTAAATGCTGTGCATTGAATTTTAATTTTAGGAAAGGACAGTACATATAAGTACTTATTATTGTTAATTATATTATTATTAAGCGCCTCAGAAATGAGACAAATTGCTGTGAATTGATCCATTCAACGGAAAGTGTTATACCTTCACCCTTGAATGATCAACAGCAATTGATTCATCATTGCATGTTGATTGTGTGGTAAGTGTGCCTTCACTGAATAGGTTTAGCCAGAGTAGGAAAATACACAAAACTGAACGTTTGACTCATTTTATTTTTTTTTTTCTTTACAATGAGTAAAACAAAAACAAAACAGAAACAGTGAAAACGATTGTCTCATTTAATTTTGTATATTGATTTAGTTTTTAGTACTACAAATACACTAACTTCAATGTGCGTAGGTACAATACAAAATGAATGAGAAGAAAAAGAAAAGAAGAGCAAATTATACGAATGTAACGGAATAACAAAGCAAGCACAAGAGCGAAAAGCTAATTGTTTTATTTGCGCTCTTTCTCATTTAAAAAGTATTTGTTTTGGTTTTGCTCATGTACAATACCATTAAAAAAAATTTTAAAAGTGTATGACTTTGTTGTAACGTTTGCGAAATGTTTTGTTTGTTTGCCCACTCTGGGTTTAGCTGTTATCTGCTAGTTCCGAATAGGTGTTGCTTTTCTTCTGATTATTCCATTTT
This sequence comes from Metopia argyrocephala, assembly GCA_963576795.1. Classification (NCBI taxonomy): domain Eukaryota; kingdom Metazoa; phylum Arthropoda; class Insecta; order Diptera; family Sarcophagidae; genus Metopia; species Metopia argyrocephala. The sequence goes on from OY756208.1 coordinate 6,487,255, forward strand.
TTATTAACATTGGTTAAGGTGGAATAGAGTGGAATGTCGGGGAGCAGTTTCATTGTATATGGTCTTTTTTGGGGTCTTTAGTCTAGTATGTATGTATAAAACTCTTTCTTATTATTACTTATTAATACTCGTAGTAGTGTTATTGTTTCTTGTTAAGCTTTAATTTTTTTACTAAAATTTTGCTAAAATAAAATTATTTGTACAAATATAAACCGCCGGCTGGTCTTAATAATGTCTATATAGCGCTGAGATCACCTTTATTATCGATTAAAATAGTACTGTGAATAATAATAAAAATAATAATAGAGAAAAGTTTAAATTTATTCAAATTGCAACACAATATACATTAGTATTAATGTCTTTCTACTTCTTACAACCTTTAACCCTTGCTCCAGCAATCTATGGCAAAAAAATTATATTTAAAAATGTATAAAAATATAGAATCGCACTGCTGCGTGCATGATCAAAATGCTTTCCGAATTGGAAAAAAATGTCAACAGTACGTAATTTTCAAATTCTGTTATATAAGTGAATCGTGGTACGGCACACTCTCAGTAACGCAAAATTCTCTGTTTAAAATAAGTTTCGAAAAAATCGGATTTATTTACGGATAACAAGGATATAAAAACAACAATTACTTAAAATAATATCATAACTTATTGGCAGTCGAACTTGAATTACCAGAACACATAAAAAATAACATCAACTTTGTCTACAAATCTAACAAGAACAAAAACACCAACAGATTTTTGCAGAAGCACAATGTTATTTACAGAATCGAGGGCAAAGTGGATGATGATAACGTAACCCAACTCATTATACTAGAAATGCCTGAATTTATATTTTTTTTACATTTTAGTATGTTTATACAGCATAACTTATAATCTTTGTTTTTGGCCGTCAGAATTCTTCTTACTTTCTTCCTTGCTTCCTTTTCAAAACTAATTTATTATTCAAGTAAAAATAACAGCAAAACAAAAAAAAAACTAAAAACTTACCCCAATTTCAACATAAAAAGTGTAAATTGGATATGGCAAAGCAATAACCATGCCAGTCAACCAGGTTGCACAGCAACAAACAAATGCAGGAAAACGTCCTTTTAATGGATCACCCAGCCAACGCATACGATCCCAGGCTATTAAAATATGTGTTATCATGGCCACATGCAATGGTATGTCCTATAAAAAGAGAAGAAAGAAATGTTAAAAATAAAATATAAAGCAAATCAAAAAAGAAAAACAAAACGGCCCTCGTTTACATAATAAATGCTGAACAAACATATGTGCATAGACAAAGTAAACAAACACATAACTGTAGGCAGTTTTACAGTAACTGGCCAACAGTTTTAAACTTTTCTCTTCTTCTTCTTCTTCTTAAGTTTAATTACAAAAGTTTAGAATTTTTTATGTTAATTGTTAAACATACTCGTACTTTCAAGTGAAATTTCAGGGCAATGCCTTGTGCAAAAAAAAAGTTTTGTTTTCTTTGTTTTAATATTTTTTTTTCAACAATTTTGTGATGCCGGATAACTTCCACTAAAAAGCAAAAATTTTACATGTTTTAAGAATTTTAAAATTTAATATTAAAACAATCATCTTTAGACTTTTACATTAAATATTTGTCTAATGTGAGTGTACCTTTAGATGTTGGGTGGGTTAGGAAATAGTTGAGTTTGTGGAGTATTAATTTTTCCTGGTATTTCTAATTTTTACAGGTTTTTTAAATTAATTTTTTTTATTATTTGCTAGCTGTTTTTTTAAGATAAGCCATTTCCCAGAATTGAAAATTCATCTGAAAACTGTATTCAATTTTTATACAATTTTTGAAAATTCAAATTTATAAAAAACTAGCAGTAAGTCAGGCTGTCTGTAAGATAATTTGTTGGCTAAAAGCTCTCTCTAACAATTCTGTGTATATTTTTTTTTTTAATTTTATTTGAGAAAAATGAATGTTAACACAAATAAATCTCCACCAATTCCCCTCATAAATACTGTGATTGGAAAAAAAAAATTGCCTTCTCTCTGTTGTTACAAAGTTTTTCAAACATTTTCCATAATTCATGATGACTTATGGTTGAAAATTTAAGCTTTTTAGCTTTTAATACTTTTCAATTTGATTATAATTTTCTTTGTTTCATTTCTCTTGTTTCTTTTCTAATGGATAATACTTTACACCTGTTTTAAGTGAAAATTTTCTCAACATTTGCCAGTGTAAGACTGGAACAATCCTTTTAAGACTCACATTTGTTTTGTGGTTTTTGAATTATTTGGTTTTAAAATTTTATTCCACGAAATATTATTTGCAACACGTTTTGGCTAGTATTTTTAATGAATGGTTTTGGTGTTTAATTTACTTCATTATTTCTCTTTAAAGGAATATTTAATTGAAAATAATTAAAAAAATTTTTTTTTTAATATTTTTAATTATTTTACGCGTTTATATTGGAAGAATAAAATTTTTATGGTTGCATTCGTAGAAAATTAAAATTAATTTTATTGATCTTTTATGAAGTATGTATGAATGTATGTGTGTAGATGTAAAATCATAATAAGAATTTTTTGTTAAACACTTAATTCATTCCTGGTTTCCACCAATATAAATACATAAGAGGCCATTACCACCCTGTTTCAAAGTTAAGGCCTAGCTTCTCGCGGCACTCATATTGTGTATGTTAATTGAGAAGCTTGTACAGGGCAATCAGTTGCTTTCAGAGCTTTTGCCAGAAATCTGCTAAGAGGTAGTCGCCGAAAGAAATATTTTTTCATAATGCTTTGCTTCAAGATATCAGAGCCGGGGCAAGATATCTCGTCGTAGTACGCCAACACACTAACCAATAGACCACGTCGATTACTCATATTTATATTTCACTAAAAAAAATCCATTTAACAAACAACCATCGCATAAATGCAAAAGAATTTTGGAAGGTGCTTCAAAAAAAATCTTAAAAAAACGACGTCGTTAAAGACATCGTATGAATTGTCTCTTTAACCTTCATCTGCTCCTCAAAATAAATTACATTGTCTACCCTGGCGTCGTTTTCGACGCAAAATATATTTCTTATGGTTTTTAGTAGAAAAACGAAAAACACACATGATGAGAAAACTAAAAATTGGTAGTGTTTATATTTGCTAAATATTTAAACATTGATTTTAGTTTTATTTTATATTAGAGTGAATTATTATCAATGCATTTAACACGTACGTTTTGGTTATGTATGTTTTCACATGCACTTTTTGCACAAGACCAACAATATGCATGTTATTTTTTGAAGTTGAATTCCTTTCAAAACATATCGAACACCTTTTGAATACTCGTAGAAAAAATTAATGGGAACGTCTTTATGAACAAGGCTGTGGCCTTGTTATAATAACTCATAATTGTTGGCAGCCTTTTAATTTCCGGGTTCGACTTTTCTAGAGTTATGCAATGTACATTGTAAAATTGTACACTTTTTTCTATCAATACATGCATTGAATGCAAATGTTGATTTGTCAAAGGTAAAAGCTAATGGTATCATCCAAAGGAATAACTTCATTTGCATATTCAAAAGTGTTTTTCAACATAATTGCCCTTAATATTATACGAATATACACTGCATCGAATAAATCAACACTTGATTAATTTTTTTGATCTAAAAATATATACAACATTCATTTATAACGAGTAATTATTTTACCTATACTTATACACGCCAGCAAAGATCAAAACACCCATAGAAGCTCTCAACAAGCTGGAATCAATTTCGCAAGAAATCGTCGTCATACTTAGCATTTGTATACCTTAGAAATACCCTTTCAAGACGTATTTCGTGTTACAACGGGCGGAAGATTGATAACCTTTTAAGTTCTAATCCTGCCATCTTGTGGGTGACTACACCACTACTAATTACAGGCTTTCTGACATCAGAAAAACTGTAGTTATTTTCAGCATCACTTTCATTTAGAAGAACTCCTATTTCTTCACTTGACAAATATTTTATTTACTTTTTTTTAATTATTTGATATATTTTGTTTATAAATTTGTCAAAAATTACTTTATCACCTATAAAAAGCACATTGACTAGTAAAAAAACAAAGTTGCCCGCCAAAAAACACACCTTTTCTCATATGTGTCAAAAACGACGCATGAGGGTAGGCAACGTAACTTTTTAGATACAATACAAAAAAATAAAATTTATAATACGAAACTAAATCTAAATGTGCACATTTATGTATTCTACAAAGTCAGGAAATTCTACCAACTTTTAGCTAGCCATTTTAATAATATTTCAAAAATTGTATTGGGTATGCGTCGTTTTCGACGCAAAGAGCAGATGAAGGTTAAACAATTTTTTTAATTCTCCGCGGGGACCCAGTGGTCTAGTTGGTAGTGTGCTAGACTGCTAGTATGAGGGTTAAGGGTTCAATTCAAACTAGAGACCCTGGTCTGTGACACTACAAACGGGCAAAAGTCTTAGTCTCTCGTCTTGGATTAATTAAATATAATATTAATATTGTATTCTAATTTAAATAAATAAATTAAATTAAATTCTCTTGTAAATTTTTTCTTGTTTTACACATAGACAGAAAATATTTCATATTTGTTTTCACTGAAATATTTAATTAAATTTAATTATATTTAATGGTTTTATTTATTAAAAAGCTATATTAAAGGAATGATGACAATTTGCACAAACCTAACAAAAATGCATTTTAATTTTGAGTGGTATAGTGGTTAGAAGGCTCGCACAAAAACTCAAACGGCCCAGCAAAGGTGAAAAATTAAAAATTTAATTTGCGGTTTTTTTCAACATTATAATTTAAAAATAAGAGGTCTACACCCCTCCCCTCCACTACCAAGAAGTCTATCTACAAAGTAACCGCTCCCTGACATTCCACTCTATTCCACCTCAACCTTTGACAACGAATAATAAAGGAAAAGCGCTACCTATTGGGATAACAGCTAAATACCTACTCAGCCAAGGCACTCACCATAATTAACCTTCAAAGATGGAGGAATTGTTGTTAATCATTCAAGGGTGAAGGTATAACACTGGCCTTTGAATGATCAATTCACAGCAATTTGTCTCATTCTTAATAATAGTATAAGAAAAAATATATATGAACACTCCTTTTCAAAAATTCCGATACAATGCACAGCACTTAGTGGGGGTTTACCCCCTAGCATTGATCTCAAAAAAAAAAATTGAGTTCTAGTTAATCTGGCGCTAACGTGTTAGTAAGCCAACACACTAACCACTTGACCACGGCGACTACAACACCATGGGGCTAATTACGGCATTCGATATCGAGTGAAATTTCATATAATTCTAAAAGAATTTTCATACAACTTTTGATATATATCGAATGCCGTAATTTGCCCTCAGATTAATTCCGCTAGAGTTTATATATATTACAAATAAATAATCCCACTTTTTTAAATAAAGTTGTTGTTGATATGGTGTTCCATAAGAGGAAGTATTTAACTTATGATTCAATTTATGATTTAAGATTATCAGTGCTAATAAAGATTTTTTTTTTTTTTTTCTTATTTTTTTAAACAAACCTGTTGCTGTTTCGTTTAAATTTCTTAAATTGTTAAATGTTATCAGTCAACAAGTATAGCACGTCTGCAATGAATGTTACACTCATAAAACAGCCCCCAAATACGTGCAACAATAACGACGTAAATTAAAATTGTCTGCCGTCTGCCAGTCTTATATTACCTTTAATAGGAATTTAAAAAAAAACAAAAATTCCAAGATTTGCATAATGAAATGAAACAGACAAACATTTATACTTTCTTTCTTGTGGATTTTTTATTTGTGTTCTTCAATTTATAAGCCAATATATTTTAAAACTCACATTTAAATGTCTATTTTCACTGTATGTTGTCATGTCTTGAATTTGAAATATTAAGTCATAAATTTATTTTATGCCTTCGAAAAAAAAACAAGTAGAAAATTTAGTCGTAGTATTAATAAGACGTTTTTTAAATTTGTTTTAAGATTAAAATAAATAAATAAATTATAAAATATGTTTTATTCTGTAAGTCTCAACAGCAAATGTCATTTTGTGAAATTTTTATAAATAAAGCCTACAAATAGGTATTTATTTGTTCCTTTTTTTTATTATTTGTTTGTTTTTAAATTTCAACAGAATACCCATACCATGTCTTGTTTGTATGCCTTTTTATTGTATTTGCCTTTTGTAACAAAAATTTTTCTTAATTGACGCCGTAGCATTTTGAGGAGTAAAATTTGTCAGCCTACTTTAAAATATATATTTTTGTTTAAACACAGGGTGAGAAAATTTTGACCAGCTGATATGGAATGCTAACAATTTTTGTGTTTTAAGTTTTATAATATAGTGAAGACCGTGGTAATGTTAACGTTTAACTTGGTAATTTTACAAAAAAGGAAAAAAAGTGAAGAAGTTATTTAATGGATATTTAAACAGAGTGTGCGTGCTATTTATTAATCCGCAATCACTACTCTACATAATTAATCCTTTCTATTGAAGAGATTACTAGAAACATTGTTTTTAGGCAATAATGTTACTTCTTTAAAAATGATATATTTGAAAAAAAAACAAAATACAAAAAATTCGTATTTAAAATCTCTCTGTCTTTAATGTGTCACCCTTTATATAAATGTGTTTTGTCGCCTAAAGCTATACTGCATAATTTATAACAATTTTTTGCCGTTTATACCGGAAAAATAATGCCACAAAGTTTATCACAAATTACAGATTATAAGATAAAAGTCATATATTGATAAGAAATTTTCTGTGCTTCTTTAATTACTTTAAGAAGGAGAACAATTTTTTTGAAAAATAATAATATTTCATTGAAAATGTAATGACAATTTATCGTATAGTTTCTATTTTTCTATTCTCCAATAACAATAAAATATAAAGAATGTTTAAAATATTTGTTCATCAACGCTGTTATTTAGCCGATTTGGTTATAAAAATTTGACAATCCTACTATCAAAATATGGTGTGAAATAATTTAAAATCAATCTATAATGAAGTCACTCCAAAAAAAAAATTTTTTTTTTATTTATTTGGGACCAATACTCAGAGATAAAACCCCTAGTAAACGCTGTGCATTGTATATATACATATATAGTTTTGCTTATATTATAATTAAGCGCCTAAGGAATAAGAAAAATTGCCGTGAAATGATCATTCAAAGTCAAATTTTATACTTTCGCCTTTGAATGATCAACAGCAATTGCCTCATCGTTGCATGTAGATGTTGTGGTGACTGCCTTTGCTAAGTATGTTTTAGCTGTTATCGGCTATTTCCCAACAGGTGGCGCTATTCTCCTGATCATTCGTTTTTTGTTAACATTGACTAGGGTGGAATAGAGTGGAATATCGGGGAGCGGTTTCTTTGTATATAATAATATAATATATTATAATTTAAAAAATACCGCAAACTAATATTTTTATTTTTCGCCTCTACTGGGATTTGAACCTGGGTCGTTTGAGTTTTTGGGCGAGCGCTCTAACCACTATACCACGCACCCCTCCCCCAACAGGGCAAGGACCAAATCATTGCATTGGTTATGAAATTATAAAATTTTGTAAATTAATTTATTAGTTCTGAAAGATTTTTGATTTAAAATTATTTAATTTTTTATTTTTATTTATTTATTTCAATCAAAATAATTAAAAGCCATCAGGACCGTGTTTCGCATACTTTTATTAAATTTCATTTTGTTTCCCAATAATAAATTTTATATTGTTTCTAAAAAGTTCAAAAAAATAAAATATATTATTCTCATAGTTTACTTATGCTTCATTGAGCAATTATTGTTGCATATGTAATATAGTTATTTCAAGGGACTGTATGCCAAACAACTTAACTTAACTGTTTGAATTTAATACACGCACAGACAAAAAAATATTGCAACGTAAGTTATATTGATCGACATTTAGCAGCATATGTAAGTCAAATTAATTTCGAAGAGAAACTTCTGCTTAAACTTTTCTATTGCCACTATGGTACTTTAAACTTAAACAATTTAATACAAAATAAAGTAATAACTGATGTTTTGATAGTCAAAGTACAAGAAAAATGAGTGGAGCAGATTTACAATTTGAATGTTTTCTCCTTTCTTCAAATATATAAAATTTCCATGTAAATGCAGAGATGTAAAGCAAAAAATTGCTTAATTTAATAGCAATACAGTGCATATGATTAACACGTTATGTTAATACATCCTTACAATTTGTTCATACATTTTCATATATCATTTAATTTGTAATATATATATCGTAATAATATTTGTTCTTTTTTTATTTAAAATTTCAAATACGATTTGAAAACAAGTTCAGATATATGACAATAAATCATTGAACGGGGTTCAATTCCATCCAAGAATTCATAACTTCTTTGTTTCTTGAAGAAAATAACTAAAATTTAATTAATATTTCATATTAGGGCCCAGTTTTTAACTTCATACTTAAATGTAAAATTAGTTAATTTTAATTTAAACTTAAATGGCATAAAATATAAACAAATTTCCCATAATTCTTTCTAGAAACAGCTGTGATTGGCTGTAGTAAAATAAAACACAAGAAATCAAATAAAAGTAATATTAATAAATATCAATTAATAACAATGAGTGTAATTAAAAAATATTAATTTTATTATTTAAATTTCAGCTTTATTAATAATATGCCCATTAAAAAAAATGAGAACATGTGTTTATATGTAAAACTTATTTAAATGAAATTTAAATGGGCAAAGTTGGGTATTTATTTCTAGATCGATACTATAATCGGAAATGTGTTGCCAATGTGGAATCTCACACAAAGCACATCCACTTCTGGTTTATTATCCATTGGATCCAGTTCGCATAATCTATTTTTCTCAACGATCATAAGCAACGTTTTACATTGAGTGCAGGCTTCGCCTATATATTTCATATTACGAATACTTTCTCCTAAATATTCAATTTCTCTATTATTTTTCTAATACGAAAAAATTAAATTTTCTCTTTTTGTCCTGCAGACAGTGTATTTATGTACATAATGTATTTACTAAATGGTATCAAATAAAAATATCTGCTTTATGTAAATGCATGTTTAAGAGTATTTATTGACCATAAATACATTTCATGTAAATGTGTGTAAATATGTGTGTGCGTATGTCCCTTAACACAAGTATCGATGTATTGCATTAAATAATTTTACCCACAGACATGCACATACACAAAGTAAAACTTGTGTTTTTATATAATTTATGTATTGGATTGACACTCTTATTGTTACTTATTGTAAACAATATGCAGTTCTGTTACACAAGGAATTAGAGAGAAAAGAGAGAGAATGAAAAAATAGGAAAATAAATAAGAAAAATGCATATTATGCCATCAGGCACTCATTAATGTTAGTGTAAGTGTTACTACTTATCACCCTAAGTGTTCGTTTGGGTAACAGTGTATGTTTGGGTATGTAAAAGTGTTAGTCCATAAGTCTATGACTGTGGGATTGTGTGAGTGTATGTTTTATATCTGCTTTAAATCCATAATAAATGCCGGTTCAGCAATTTTTTTACCATAAAAATCCCAGTAAAGCATTTGAAAACATTTCTCTCTTTTAACTTTAATTTTAAATTTAAGTGTTTATACGTCAGTGTATGTGTATGTGTATGTGTGTGTGTTGTAATATAAGAGTATGCCATGAATAAAACATGTATTTTCTACATTTACTTTCAAGATTCTGAGCAATCTAATTCACAGAAATTTCTAAACAGAAATGTGTTCTTAAGAAGTAAAAATAATTCCGATTACAACAATAATAATAAAGAAAAAAGAAAGAGAAATAAAAAAACCTACAGCCACAGGGTCAAAGAGTAGGTGTGCAAAAAATAAAAAGTAAAAAAAAAAAAAATTAAAAACTAAATGAAGAAGAAATTTGTGCTTGAATTTGGCATTGATTACAAAGCAAAGAACACCCTATTTATATGAAAGTAACAGCATTGAAATAAGAAAAATAATAAAGACAGTTAATAAGAGAAATATAGGGAGAGATAAACGAGATTTGGTGGCTATTCCAGCTGCAGCAATAAAACCCACTTAAGTGTATTGTTTGGTGTAGTTGCAGTGCTTGCCCGGAGAAAATTGGCTTATATTTTTGAAAATAAACACGGTGTCGGCGATTCAATTACTGGTATATATAACGTTAAAGGTTAAAAAAAGTCTAAAAACAATTGTTACATAAGCTAACAATATACTTAAAGCCGTAGCAACTCGTTAGCATATGGGACAAAAAACTATCAATTTTATCATCCGTTATAGACTGATATTATTAAAACTTTTTATACCTTCTATTTCACAACTAGTAAGAGAATCCAAAAACTAACTATCTTGTACGAAATCGTAAGAATTTTCACGTATAGGAATGACAAACTTAGCCACTGTGTACAACAACCTACTAATTTTTTATTATAAATAAGGCTGTTAAATTATAAATATAATCAAGCGTTACAAAACTATCAAATGAGAAACTTTAATGCCATGTGTAGGGTAATAAAATAAATTAAATCTATAAATAACCATCAGCCAGTTTGATTGCAAACAGAAACTAAAAACGTGATTACTTAAAGTAATACAAAATTCATTAAGAGATTAACATCTGCCATCATTGGTAACCTTAAAACATGTATTTGCATTTAAAGTAATTCAGGTTTAAAAATAATTGCTTGTTTTACATAAATTTAATTTATTTCTAATAATATTAAACATTTTTACACACCTACATACCTACATAGTTAGAAGACATTTTTTACTCACCTGCAGCATTGGCAAAAAGAAACATAAAAACTGTCCAAATATCCAATTCTGTATCAGCATTACCATCAATGATATCGGCAACACTACAGCACACTGAACAAAATGGCAAAATGCCAAATTTACAATGAAGGCATGTGTGACATCTTTGTACAAACGTTGATACATGATATACGCAATTATGGCCACATTCATAACAATACCCATCATGGCCAATATCGCATATTGTATAAGGAAAATCCAATAGAAATTTTTAATACTCGCTATTAGAACTGGTCCATTATAACGATCTATGACATTTGTGTCATTTATGTGACCGCCAAGAAATTGTGCGATAATGAGAAAATATTTATCGGGACTATCTTTATCGGCCATATTTGCTTTTTGATTATTCTGATCGTTACTGGTACTCGCAGCCACATGAAAATCTAATGTCTCGTTGTTGTGCTGTAGGGTAGGTAAGCTTAGGGGCAAGGGTGGTGGCATATCAGCTAATGAAGTCATAGTGGAAAATAACTTGCAGGAGAGTTCAGCTGAAAAGAAAAGAAGTGTTGATATTGTGTTACTCTGTTTTCTAAGTATAATAATGCAGATATTGTTTTGAAAAAATGCATAAAAAAATTAAAATTAAAGCTTTACTTAGAAACAATAATTAAAATTATTTTATTTTCCATTAACGTTGTTTGAAGGATGGTCCAACTAAAACACTCTATATTAGAGGGTCGTGGTATAGTGGTTAGAGCGCGTGCATAGCAACTCAAACGACCGGGGTTCACATCCCAACGAAGGAGAAAAAAATTAAAAAATAAATAAAAAAAAACGAAAACCGCCCCCTGACATTTCTAGTCTATTCCACCAAGAAACGAATGATCAGGAGTAGAGCGCCACCTTCTGGGAGATAACAGGTAATCGACATAAAATATACTCACCACTCACATTCAACATCCAGCTGGGGGAATTCCTGTTGATCATTCAAAGGTGAAGGTATAGTACTGGCCTTTGGGTGATCAAATTGATAGGAATTTGTCCCATTGACATAACGCGCTTAACACCTATCTATCTATACATTTTAATACAATTCACTGCAATTAGTAGTAGTTTACCCCTTATTAAGATATTAAGTACTTGTGAATAAATAAAAAATTGCAGAGAATTAAATTAATATTTTTCATTATGATAGAAAGATCTCCCGCAATTATGTGTGATGATCCATATTTTCAATATCTTTGCGGCATAATTAAGCTTCCATGTCGTAAATGTGCTGAATTATCTCGCACTTTAGCTTTCGAATTGAGCTTATTTTCTAAAGGAAGACGTTCAATAGTGGAAAATCATTTTATGATGGCGGCGTTTTAACATTTCCACGACATGAGATAACACGGCCATTGAATTCCTTGCCTAAAAACTAAAGGTCTGCATGAATGTTTTGCTTTTCTGCCAGTTTAGAATGATTCGAGAAGTGTACTCTAATTGAGAGTATATTCAAGCATCGAAACAAATATTCATTCTATTCGTTTTGCAGCCAACGAAACGAAACGAAACGAACAGCCTCAATAAACGAATAGAGTAGAATAGAATAAATCTATATTTACTCTCATAATTCTAAATTATTATGGAGACATTCGAATGTCTTGGAATGTCTTGAATGTCTTGAATTTCCTTTGTGAATGAAAGCATGTATTGAAGTAAATGCAATAGTTTGTAGTACAAACAAGCGAATGAAAACAAACAAATTGAAATCTAGCAAGAAGAATAGTGTGTGTATATTAAAGCATTTAAATGCAAAAAAAAAACAATTACTTTTTGAATATGTAGTTTATTTATATTTTTTTTTTAAGTTTTTGTAAATAAGTATGTATGTATTTTTAGAAATTAAGCCAAAAATAAAAAAAATAAAGAAATATAACATGAAAGATTATTCAGTTCATTACTTATATTATTCAGTTCTTTAGTACGTATAATACCAGTACAAGAAATTCTTTTCTATCATATTACAAACAAGGCATTCTATTCACTCTATTCATTTCATTCTAACTCTTATGTTTCATGTCTCTCATGTCTCGATACTCTCTTGTCTCTATTCTCTCATTATTTACATTCTAACGACAACAACCACTTTTTATGTTTGTTTTATTCGTTTCGCTTTTACGAATTAGAGTTGGAAGTGTGTTTGAAATTTTTAGAATGTCTTGAAGATCGTTTCAAACATACCCGTGCAGACCTTTACTAAAAACCATTGGCAACATTTTGTTGGAATCATATATCGTCCAGATCCATATTCTCAATTTCTGGCCACAAGAAGATTGTTATTGTCTCCTGACAATGACACGGCAACAGCGTTTTTGAAAAAGTACGGCCATTATCAGGCCTTTAACCTATAAATCGCACCAATCAGTTACTCTTTAAGAAGGTATCGGCTCTTCAACATTCACTTGTGAATTTTCATTTGCCCAAAAGCGACCGAATAATGGCACTATAACTCTTAAAGAACAGGTTTAACATGCATTTCCTTTTGTGAAATAATATTTTGGTTTTATGTTTATTAGGGAAATAACTTTTTGCATTTTTTGCAAATATCAAATCTCCCCAGACAAAGTCGTGTACAGCATGGACAAATATTAGGAACTCCGTTTTTAGTTTTTGAATCCGGCACTATCGTCTTAGGAAGCCAACACACTAACCACTAGAAGCTAGGCCGTAATTCTGTCACAGGGTTGTAAAGGCCAGTTATGTATGTATGTATGTTTTTAGTTTTTCGCTATCGTTAAAAAGGGTTACGCACCAAACGCGTTAAAGTTTTGAATCAAACAATATTAAAAAAAACTTTTTTTGATGCCTTAACATCTGACCATTACATCTATATAACTAAGGAATGCATTCAATAGTAAAGTCCGTTTTCGAGTCAAATTAGCTTTTAATTTCCGCTATTTTTTTTTTTTTCATTTTTTTATATAAAAAAAATCTGTTTTCACATATTTTATTTCGTTTTATTTTTTTAATAAAAATTCATGGCATTTCTTGTCATTTTCATATATTACTTGTAATTTAAAACAAAAAATTAAATCGGTTTGGTAAAAATGAATTATAAGAAAAGCAAAATAAGTGTTAAAAAAATTCCAAGATTTGGTCCAAAAACTTAACAAAATTTTATGATGTTCTTAAAAACTGTAGAGATATACCTGTCGTTGATATACCATTACATGAATTAAACAAAATGCCAAAGGAAGATGATATTAAAATTATTGTTATTATGTATTTGTTTAGATACTTATATATAGTATATATGTGCCCATAATTATGAAACTGGTCTAAGTCAAAATTTAAAAAAAAATAGTTTATCAGTTATATCATAACACATTATTTTAAACTAAATTTGTGCAATGTAATTTTTACGAAATTGTCAAAAATGAACCATTAGATAGTGGTTGTAATTTCAACATTATATGGAATTCATTTAGTGTTGATTATGAAAGTGGTCTAAGTCAAAAATTCTTTAGATGATTCTAAATTTCACGTTTTGGATCTTTCACGAGGAAGACCCAAAATATACGGAAATACTAAATTACTTTGATTATACAACACCAATAGACCAGTATCGGATGAAAAACATAAAGATATTATGAGTTTACTATCGTACATCCCTTCAGTTTTTCAGGAACATTTTAAGAATCTTAAATACCCGAAATAATGATAAAAATGGATTACTGCTTAAAAATAATTAATAAATGTTCAGGAATTACTTCAATCAAATTATTGTTTTAAATAAAACTCAAAGTTCTTTATTGCTTTAAGTCATTTATAGCACATTCAGTTAATTTCGAAAGTGGTCTAAGTCAATTCAAACTTTAAAAACGATATTATCGTATGAAATTCACACGAAATTTCATATTCATAATAAATTTCCATCAATTAAGACCAATAAAATTATAAATTAAAATGTCGCATAATGTAAAAATATTTTTTAATTTATTCAAATGCAATTCATTAAATATCTTGAAAAGAGAAATATATGACTTAGACCACTTTCATAATTATGGGCATATATATTAACAATATTTTAAAAAAAATTGTTATTAAAAAAAATATTTTAAAAATATATTAAAGGCATTTTAGAAATCGCTGTCGGTGCGTAAGGTTTTTTTACCAATGTGAACTGAAATATTTTTTTTTTATTATTAATACAATATTTTCCATTAGAAAACTCCTGAGGAGAATATTGTCCAAAAAAAGTTACCGCCCTAATGTACATATATGTCTACGAGTAATATTTTTTATATGGCATATAGGTATACATATCTGTAATAGATGGTTGTTGTTTTATTTTTAATCTTTAACTTGTAAAAAATCATTAGTTGCCTTGCTCTAGTTCAGTTTCTACCCGCTTTGTTTTCTTTCAAAAAGATTTTATATTTTTGATTCAACTGCAGCATAAAAATGTCTTTTATTTTCAGATTTCACTCATCATATGTGTATGACTTCTTTCAAAGCATGATAAGAATTTCTTATGCTCGTATATGGACATGCATTCTGTTGTGTTTTATATAAATTTCTCTTTGGATTTGATTAATAAATGCTTGTCAAGCTGTGGTGTAGAAACAGAAAAGAAATGTTGTGGAAAAATTTTGTTCACACGAACATACAAATATTTTTTTTCATACCAATACATACACATGCATGCATACAGTATATACATCTGTATGTATGTACATGCAATGCAGTAGTTAAATGATTATTATCATTCATTAAACTGCATTATCATCTGTATCATTCTTTTTTATCTCTCTGTCATTACAATTATTAACACCAACCATGTCATGCCATGAAACCAACATTATTAATACTCCCAGCTTAGAGTGTTTTGCTTGTGTTTTATTAGAAAATCTGTAACTAAGGATACACAAATACAAAGATGGTTAGTTTACCACACACCACTAACACAAATGACAGGAAATTGCATTAGACTTGATGGCATCAGTTTCAATTTGCGTGTTGTTTTTGCGCGTTTTGGTCTTTAGCATTTATTGTTGCTGTCTTCATTTGTGGTTTGCTGAGATTCATTTCTCCCTGTTGGCATTTGTTTTTTTTTTGTTGATTTTTGCTCCTGTGGTCTATGTTTGTTCTACTTGCAAACTTTAGTTTTATTTGTATGTTTTCCAACAACATTATTTGTAATTTGACTGTGTTACTGTTCATGTTTTAGATTCTTTTTAATATTTTTTATGATTTTTTTTCCATCAAAGTCATCTGTTACACAGTTGGAAATCCCACAATACACCACTATCTGTACATATGATAACACAAAATTTTTCTGTTTGCCATTGCGAAAAACACTCACAAAATTAAAACTGATAAATACCCAAAAACAAAATATTAAATTAATATTTTATAGCTAAAACACATGTTTAGTTTGGATGAGTCTCATGCCAACATAAGTAACTTAGTTTACCATTAGAAAAACCCTTTGGTTTGGTTAAGTAGGCTGCACATTTTTCAAAATTTATTATGAAATTTATGAGAATTTTTGTCAGAGCCACGCAACTAGTGAAAAAGAAAGGTGGATACTCTTCTCGGATGAGACATGTTTCAGATTTTCAAACTTCTATTTGGAAACAATGATCGAAGGACATTTAAGACTTGCATTGGATACTCTAGGAATAATCTGAGTATTTTGCCGGGGTTTCTGATTAGAAACTGCAGACTCAATAGACATTTAAATAAAATTAGAATCATCTTGAAAAATTTGTGCAGATTCTGTGATGAGGCAATCGAATCAGTAGAGCACATACTGGGCACTTGTACAGCATTGATGCAAAGTAGTAGGAGCCATTCTGGTGATTATAAAATATCTGTTAGGGAGCTATCAAGGTTGGCACCAGTCGACATTTTAAAGTTTGTCAAGACGATGAAACTGGGGAAGCTACTATAGAAATCCAGATCTTCAGGTCAAAGTACTTTTAGTACCACATGAATAAATAAATTAATGAAGTAGTAAATAATACACCATTTGGCATGGCCTATATTCAAAATTACACGCACTAGAACGGTATTGTGTCACAGTAGGAATAACTTGTTTCAACGAATGGGTATTCGATACACCGAGAGCAAGAAATGGTTGAGTTTTTCCTTTCTTATTACCCTGTTCTCAGTAGACGCCGTCAGGATATTCTCGGTAATTTGTATATACAGAATATCACAGAAGAAATTGTTTATTTATTCGAGGGAAATCCTCCGATATTTAAATCTATCAAATATATATGAAATACATTCTAACTGTGTTTACAAGTACTGTGGTATTATTCAAAATCGTTCTATAGAACGCTATTGCTGAGTTACCACATTGGTGGATTAACTAACCGCCAAATGTGAGTTGACAAACAGCAGAGATTAATTTCTATTACAAAGATATTTGGTCTCACTTTCACTTCACTCTCATGTATTATAAAATTTTTTTTCTAATTAAGGCCAGCAGTCAGAGGACGACACCAACACATGCAGTACATTGAGCTGGTATAGAAAAATATGTTATGGGAAGGGAGAAAAAATGTTGCTTGTGGCCATTTGATTTAAACTTATTGATGTCATAGTTGGCAGGAAAAACGTTCGCTGGATGCCTGTTCTATTAACGAGCGGTACGACCAAAGAACGAATTCTTTCTATAATGCATTGTACGATTCACTGGATGCGCTCTGAGAGAGGTACGAGTAGTCCGCAAAAATATGCTATTTTGAGTAATCAAGTGCTTTATTTTACCAGAGCACCTCCCATGGTAGTACTGATAGAACAAAGAAACGCACGCCACATTGCGCTGATGCTTCAACGAATCGAGCATCATATTTTATTGTGATATGAAAACAAATAAATAAATAATTGTATTGCATTATATAGTTAATCGCCTTATTTTTTGTACTTAGTAAGAGCCCATAAAAGTGGTCATAACTCAGTCTTGCCTTTCGTTATTGTTAAATTTCCAAAATTCTATTTGTTTTTTTTTTTTTCTCGAGCTTAATTTTGATTTGATATTTTAAAATAACAATAAAAGAAATTGTGCAACTGTAGTATGCGTGTTCTCTTTAACTTCCACTACCACTATTTCTTTGCCAGTCAAGCTGTTAATCATTTTGATGAGGTTCTGTAACATTTTCTTTTCTTTTCTCTTTTCTTTCCATTTAAATGACGCTGACAAGCAATAATAAAATATGTACATGGAAAAAATTACACATTCTTTTTAATATTCTTTAATTTTTATGTTGCATTTCAAAATTATTTAAATATAACTGACAATTTTTCCCCTCTTTTTTAGTTGATATCACTGTTTAGTGAAGCTCCTATTCTATAGTTTATTAAAATTTTGTAAAGAATCATTTCATTCAAAGTGACACTTTCATTTTTATTTAAATATTAAAGAGTACTTAGATTAAATCGTTTATATTTTGTTTTTTTTTTCTGTCTTAAGATTTATTAAATTAAAAAACATATTTTGAAACTATTTTTAAACTAGAAAAATGGGTAATAACTGCCGTAGTAAAAAGAAAATATATACGGACAAATGTACTTTGTTATACAAATTACTCATATTACGTACACTTATAAATATATTTTCAACATGGCAGTAAATGTGTAAATTATAGAATGTTATTAATCCTTTTAAAGTATAAATGTGCTATATTCTAAATTTAATTTTTCTAAATATTTCAAACCAAAAAAATAAAACACAACATGTGTTAAAGCCACAATTTACAGGTAGAAAAAAGTATTAACAGAAATCACATATAAAACTGATTTTTTACTACATTTAAAATCATAAATTATAACCTGGTCATAACAGACAGTCAGAAGATAAAATATTTTTAAATTTTATGCAAAAAAAAAAAAGTTAAAACAACAAAAAATTGCATCTTTTATATTTAAAACCAACAAAAATTTTTAATCTAAACCACAGAATACATATTTGAAGAATATACGTGTGTACGAATGTGTGACTAAAGACTAAGAAAAGAACTAAATTTTCAAAAACTAAGGGTTCATTAAACTTTAGAAGGAATCTACTGGTATTTGAGCCAACAATTCAAAAATAAAAAATTAAATACACACACTTACTCATCTAACACTAGCCCTAACTTATAAGTCCATATTTAAAAGCAGCCTCATATAGTAGTTACATGAGTGGAAGTGAGTATAATAGAGTTGGTTTCCGTTTCCCCTAAATATAAGCCGACTTGTAAGAAACATGATAACTGAGAGATTTATTTAATTTTTTTTTTTTTTTTTGATTGTGAGAGTATAAGTAAAAGAAAAATATAGTGAGAAGTAAATGAATATGTAAATAGATAAGTTACATATATGACTAATACATGTACAGTATTTCTAAAGTATCTCTGCAAATAAGTAATAAATGAAAAAAAAAACTAAAATATATATATAATCAGAATACTACTAGTTTAGAGAAAAAGTATTTTGGGAAATGTACTGAATTGATTTTAAAATTTTTTATTTATATTATGAAGTTGCTAAGAAATTATATACAAAATGTTGACTGAGGCGTTTGAGCAAAACATAAGATCAATTGTGGTATAACCGGTTTAAGGAAGTCCGAGAAGATGTCAATGACGATGGATTTTGCACCACGATAACGCACCAGCTCACACATCGATGCTTGTGCGTGACTTTTTGGCCAAAAACAAAACCGTTATCATGCCTCAACCAGCGTATTCACCGGGCTTAGCCCCCGCTGATTTTTTCCTCTTCCTAAAACTGAAGACACCGATTGAAGGAAAGAGTTTTGCTACGATTGAGGAGATAAAAGAAAAATCGAACCAGCAGCTGTTAGCGATATCAAAAAGCGGGTTTCAGAAGTGTTTCGAGGATTGGAAAATAAATCTGAAGGGGATTACTTTAAATGAGACAAGATAGTTATTGATAAATAAATAAATACTTTTTGAACAAATTTAAAATAACGGTTATTTTTTGTATCATACCTCGTAGATTGTAAGAGAAAGTGATCGGTAATTAATTGCATGTCTTCTAAGAAAAAGAAAAAATATGATCAAGAGAAAATGTGTCATATATTATTGAATTCGAAGTCTTCTTCTCAGGGTTGTGGAGTCGGAATTGCATTACTGGAATCGAAGTATCTAAAAAAATTCGCAACTCTAACTGCAGAATTTTTCGATATTACACGTGCATAATAAACTCAACAAAAATTTTCAAATATTTTCCAAAAAAAAATTCCTTGAAATTGGCGACGTAATATTTTACAAATCCGTATGAACAAGTAGTTTTTTTTAAGATTTAGTTCATTCAAGTACCCAGATCTTAAATGTGTAATAATAAAAATTATTTAGGCATATTTTTTGAATAACGCAATCAAGGGCCTGAGTTGAATTAGGAAAACTTATACTTGGGTTTTGATCTAATTTTAGCAATTGTAATCGGTATCGATATCGGAATTAGAATTTTATTTTCCTTACTTTACATAAATGTTTCTTTTATGCTTAACAATTTTGTTTCGAACTTCATGCATTAATAAAATACTTCCTATTCATCCAGAGAAAGTTGATATTATTTTTAAATTTTTTAGTGAATGATTAATGAATTAATATATGCCATGAAATATGCCAATTTTATACTATATTTTCTTTTATAAACAATAAAAAGAAATAAAGTTCATATTGTCAGAGGCGATTAGAGATTTGGTCGCCGTAGTCTGGTATGTAGTGCGTTGGCCTTCTAGACGAGAGCTCTGGATTCAATCGGCAGTTCAGACATCTTGAAAGAAACATATCGTCGCAAGAATTAAAGAACGCTGTAACTGACAAAAAATCTAAAATACGTTTTTTGCAACATTTTTATCAGAAGAAAAATACGCGTCGATTAATCCCGGTCCCAGATTTCTACGATGAAAATAAATTCACTTACGCCGTCTGCGTTTTGAAAAATTCTATTGCCTTTGTTCTACTTTCATACAGGTTTTTTCGCTCTGGTGAACATTTAAGGTTTTGTCAGTTACCTCTTTACCAGACCACCTCTTAACAGTCTTCGAGGAAATGCCTGGAGTGTAACTGATTACTGTGAACAAACTACTCAAATATGTCGTGTGCAGTCATCGTTAAATTGTAGGTTTTGCTACTCATTCACGCACACAATATAAGAGTTGTGAGAAGCTAGGCCCTAAATCTGAAACAGAGTTGTAATGGCCAATTTAGTATACATGTATGTACTTGATGTCATATCATAACTAATAACCACTCATTTCATATAAAACAATTCAATCGTCACAACTTAGTGTCTATTTTATGTTACATTGCGTTATATTAAGCTAAACCATTTTGCAGTTTTGGTATTTACTAATAGAGCTACCAATTCTTTGGTTTGGTTTAGAAAAATATATTGTTTTTTTTTACAACATGTCTCTTTCCCTCTCCAATATAAAATGCCAATAAATCTACCTAAAAGCTAAATTTTTTTATTAAAGTCCAGGTCACAAAAGCAAACAAAATATGGTAAATTGAACGGAAACATTCGTTTAAGACAAATATCATCGTACCAAAGAAAAATGGCAACATAAAAGGGCTATAAAAAAAATCTACAAATATATGTATTTGAACTCGTTAAATAACAAGAACTAACAGACGCTCAAATTGTAGGAAAAAAAATCTAGATTTTAAAAATAATTTTTTTTTTGATAAATGAAGTGGCATGTTTATTGGTCTGTCAGGCTGCATGTTAGTGTTCATTTCGGTTGCATTCTATACTTGTCTGTGGTAAGATAATCATGTAGTACATAAAACTAAATGAAAGAAAGAAAAAACGAATAAAAAGCAAGAGAAATATACAAATTTGGCTCTGTGGCCAAGAATTTTTTTTCTCATTTTTATAGTAAAACTTGATTAAAGTCAATGGAGCATATCCCACTACATGAACAATAAATAGAGAATTTATTTAAAATTATCGTTCATAAGTTCAACATGATTTATTATTTTTAGTTGGGCAGTATTGATTGAGAGCATTGAACCTGAAACTTAAAAATATTTTAAATGACAATTTATTTCTTAATTGTAAGTTTTTTGATCTTTTAAAAACTGAAAAAAACTTTTATAAACTAATTTACTTATAACTGATCTCCTATTAAAAGAAATTTATAAACGGAATTGAAAAATTATCAATATGTCTGAGTTTGTGTTTCTCTTTCCAATTTAAGCCGTGGCTTAAACAGAAACGTGTACAAAAGTGGGTTGAATTATACAAGTAGGCATTGCACAACTTACACAAAGTAAACAATTTTGTTTCCAATATACATACGTCATCAATCAAAAAGTGTGGGATATTGATTTTTTAATAGTGATTCTCTCCATACTTATTTTACACATTATTCTCATGAAGGAGTACAAAATTTTGCACGTAAAGGAATTACAAAATGATAAAATTTTTTCTTATAAAATATTAATTCTTAAAAGATCCTGAAAATCTATACAAATAAAAATCAATGTTGTTCGTTGGTCATCGGATCAGTTGAGAACGGATGGACCAATTTTGATGACTTTTTCTCTCTATTGATAGTCGTGATCCAACTTAAGTTTTTACGGAAAGAAAAATTTGCCACGCCTACTTTTACCCCCATTTTTGTTCTATTTATCTTTAAATACTGATTTTTGTATATCTTCAGAACAATTAAAGTTTCGGAATGGGGTCTGAATGACTTCATGGGCAAAGCAAATCATCAGTCAGAAAGTGGGCGAAATGGGACAAGTGGGTGTGACACTTCCTATAAAAGTTAAAAATTCATTTCTTTATATATATCTACGTATCTTTAAAAGTGTTGAAGGTAAAGTTTCTGAATTTGGTGTGACTGATTTCGTGGTCATTATAAATTGTCAGTAGAAAAAAGGCAGGACAAATAGACGTGATAGCTTCCAGACAAACTAACTATTGAGTTCAGTATATCTTGAAATCAGTAACAGTTAAAGTTTTTGAATTTGGTCTAAATTACTCCATAATCACTAAATTTCAACAGTCGAAAAATGTAGTAGGTGTAACGAACCACGCCGGGTTTAAGCTAGTAATAAAATAAATTTGACCGCTTATGAATACTTGTAGTTAATTTCTCATCTCTTGCAATTATTTTGCCATATTCTAAAAATGTTCACCTTACAACACTCGATAACATTTTAAAACGTGTAAGATATATGAGAACTCATTGTACGCTTACAAAAGCCATAAAATAAAAAGAAGAAGAATTTCAAAAACAACAAAGCACACGTACTTCAAAACAATTTCTTTTTAATTGTAAAACAATAAGAGTGAAAACAAAACACTCAACGATGACTGTCCAAATATGACATAACATTTGACAACAATTGACAAGGCAATAACAGGATAACAAAGAGAACAATAATTGCTTCCCAAACAAAGAAATTCAAAATATTTGGTTTTTTTGTTTTACTTTCTGTTAACAACCAAACAACAAAATCAAAGAACAAAAAATAAAAAAATTCCAAGAATTTGTCATCACCAAACCATTCAATGATTAGCAACAATCACCACCGCTCGTGAACCTCAAAAAAAATATTTTGTTTTGTTTGAAAGGCATTTTTGAAATATGTATGTAGAGATACATCGCCTGCTACCAAATTTTAAAGCATATGTAGGTGGTATGCCCTGTTAACTTAGGAAATATTTATACACACACACATAGGTATATGAAGTACATATGAATACCTAAATATACCTTCTGCTTGCATATGCAAACACACTCACAATAGTCAGTGTGATTTATGATTCAGTTGAAATCGATTGCAATTCGATTACTTTTTATTTCCTTTATTTATGAGCATGTTTTTGTCTTTTATTTAAGAATATGTTCTTCTTTAAATGGAAAAAAATAAATATTTGGCAAAGTGTCATATTTATCTACAGAAAACGCCTAATATACGAGGGTAGTAAATAGTCTAAAAGTTTGTGTAAAGATCTCTATCGTGGACATGGATGTGATGAGTAAGAGAAAATGCCAGTTGAGTGCTCCCATTTTAATAAATTTTTTTTTTTGGCAAATTTCGATATGAATTGATTGTTTGACTTGCAGAAACTATGTAATCATAGTTAAATTTTTAAATACCATTAAGCTTAACTATAATTAATTTATTTTTTTTTTTTTTTTGTTAAGAAATCCTTTACAAGATACTGAGTTCCAAATACCCATAAAATTAGCTTAGTTATCATCATTATCTCAAAGGATTAGCTGTTTGAAATGCCTTCGGCATCATTCACACTTACTATCTTGAACATTTAAGCGATTATTGTGAAATATGAATCACAGCTTTAAAGGGGGCTTAAACAGAGTATATCGAAAATTTTAAAACCGGTTTTTTTATAAACACAATAACTGTTTTGCAAAAATGCAAATTTAAATATTGATGAAAAAATGCAATGAGTAGAATATGACAGGGAAAACCATGATGTGTTTGACAACACTTCGACTAACTCATTTTCAAGTACTTCGAGAAAGTAAACATAGTTTCTATATATGCGGAAAATATAAGTTAAATATCGTCATAATAAATGCAAATCGATGTAACTACACTTTTTGTTTTTTTACAGGAGAAGCAAAAAACCTTAAAATCAAATATTTTATAAATCCTGCAAATCATATGATCGGGTATAAGGATTACTATTCCCATATACGACAAATGAGTTTGTATGTAAGGTTTTCATATAAACATGCATGTAGTTATGTCTTCTTGCATTTAGAAATACAGGCATCGTTAATAAAATCGCCATTTTTGATAGTATGAATCTAAAATATATTACGAACTATAATTAATAAAAAACTCAATTTCGGAATTTTGTGTAGTTACGTCAGTTTGCATTTAATATGATGATATGTAGGTAATGATTATCATGAATCTGTACGAAAACATGTTCATTTCAACTGATGTATAATTCTAATGCTCTTCTTTTATTGAAAAATCATGGCAACAATATTCTGAATTTATTTAAAAGAATTTGATTCTGATCTAATTACAGCATTTCACAACATCACAAAAAAGCGCTTATTTGTACACAGTATGATTTATTACTTGTCACTCTGTGAATCTAAATATATAAAATTGAATGTGTGTTTGTTTATTTGTGTGTTTGTTTGTACCTTATAGGAGACTAAACCTCTGGACCGATCTTCCTGAAATTTTCACAGCATTTAACATTTAATAGGGTATTTTTTTTTACGCCCACATTTTTTAAATTATGTAATTGCCCCCATATAGTTTTTAAAAGATTTACTTCAAATTGTATACACATTATACTCCAGACGAAGTATAAATAATAATTTATTACTCCACGCCCTCTTTCACGCCCCTTTTCACGCTAAATTTTGTTTGAAAGTCTCAAACTTTTTGTTCTATGTAGAAATTTGTATTTTTTTTTTTATTTGGTAATATATTGCTCTTAATACTGTTAACGTCGTCATATAACTATGAACCACGTCCACTTCACCGCCCCCTTCTCTTTTAATTCAGATACTTACTTACACCACTAATAATGTTTGCTATACAAAATACTTTTTTTGTAATATGTATATAACGAGGGGGTAGCGAAGCACACCGGGTTCAGCTAGTACAAAATATAATCGGGTGTGATACTTTTAAAACTTTATTATCCAACCTCAAATTTCTGTATATGCGTATTTAAATTGTTAGTTTTGCCAAAAGAAAACCACTACCTTGCAGGCAAATTAAATTAATGTTTTTCTGTATATATATACATACACACACACACACACTCACATACAGAGTGAATGACTGTTTAATATTTAATTGTAGTTTTCTGTTTTATGCAAATTATTACTCACATGTTAACATGTTTCCACCCAATTTCATAAATATCTGTGTTACATGTGTGAATATTTCGATTATATATGAGGTTGTATTACCTCTTCTCAGTCTATTTATACATATTTTTGGTTTTTGTAAAATTGATTGCTTTCTTGTAATGCTTTGCAAAATAAACGCGCCACACATGCACTGCTTACAAAAGCAAAATAGCACACATGAGCTCCTAATTTACACAAGATTTTTTTTAAGAATTTCTGACATTTATGTGTATAAACACGTAGTATGTAGAGTACGTGTGTTCTATTGAAACATTTCGTATAGAATAATATTTGGGCTTTTTGTGTTCTTTAAAACGCTAATACGCCGTTTTGTGCAGCATATTTGTACAGAATGACTCCTTAAAATATAGATTTGATACATATGTAGTTCAGGGGTTTCTCTCAGATTTACGAGCAAATTTAGAGAATACAAATATTTGGCGAAAAATTTAGTGGGGGGTTTTCTGGATTTCACTAATTAACTGTACAGACAGTCACCTTATTTTAAAGCTTAATAAAAACCTCTATATTTTCGTTTACTTTTAAGACGAATACCCAGAGGTAAACCCCTACTCATGCAGTGTATTGTATTGGAATTTGGAGATGGTTAATAGATAGAGATTGTTTTTTATAGATATTTGTATATTATGCACCTTTTTGTTGATGAGACAAGTTGCTGTCAATTTGACCACTCAAGAGCCAGTGTTATACCTTCACCTTTGAATGATCAAACAGCAATTGCCTCGTCAGTCGGTGGATGTTGAATGTGAATGGTAAGCGTATTCAGAAGATTAGCTGTTATCTTCCCAGATGGTGGCGCTGTACTGGTTTCTGGTGGAATAGATTGGAAATGTCAGGGAGCGAATTCTTGAAGGTGGACTTCTTAGATATTACCGCTATAAGTCTCTAAAAATCTCTAGATGTCTATCTAGATTATAATCTTTGAATATAAGGACTAAAATTACCACTGTTTACAGCTGAAACCGTCTTAAAGGTCCAGTTATCATAAAATAATACATGTCACAACTTTGGCCAACTTATGGGTTAATTTTAATTAGAGAATGCCCTACACATTTTGTAAAGCACAAAATCGGTTTCAAATTAATTTAAATCAGTTGCAGTTACATGCTTAAAATGTGCATTAAAACAGTATTTCCTCTATCGGCACCAATCCTAAATATACATTTTGGAGGTTTTCATGCCATAAATTATCAAATTCCCTTTGTAGTTGAGCTCAAATGTATGTATTTATATCTAGAAAAAAGAGTAGAAATAAAGTTTTCTTGACACATACATATTAACAAAGTATTTATATGTAAGTTTTATTTTCTTTTTATTTTATTCTATTCAAATTCTCTTTGATATCATCTGTGCTAAACACAGAAATAATTTTTAACAATATTTTATAATCCCAACTTCTCTACTAATTATCCACATAAGTTTCAAGTACAATTTCCTATTTAAAGAAATTATATGCCTAAGGCCGTTTTAATTAAAATGAAATTTAATTTCTTTTCAAATATTTCATATTACATTTAGATTCTTTCATACAGGCAGACATACATACATACATACATACATACATACATACATACATACATACTCGCGTATACATATGTGTATGCGATGTCTTAAATTTAATTAAAACTATTGCCAACAGTAACATAACATGGAATATGTGGATGGGCTAAAAAACTTAATCGAACTTAAAACTAAATGGGGATATACTCATGGCTGTTGAAACTAAAGAAAAAATTAAATTTAATTTTCACTTTAAATTCTCTATCAAAAAACTATCAAAACCACAATTTGGTTTTGTTTAAACTTCTGTTACCAAACTACCAAAAATCAAATTTAAAATATTAAAAGTTAAATACGAGTATAAATTTAATGAACGATATAGTGAAAGGAATGGAAGATTGTTTCTTCTTTTTTTATTTTATTTTAATATGTTAAGAGCTGCCATACTCGCAAAAATAAAAGCAAAATTATCGAAAACATTGAAATTCAAAGAAATGTTAATGAACTCTAACCTAGTTAGTTCAAGTGAAATTGAAATTCTAAAGTATGAGTGTAAATTAAACAACGATCTTTACAAAATATTTAATAGAATTCAAATTAATTAATAATTTAGGCATAAAAAAAATTTTAAGCTGTCTAACTGTTAAATGGAAATCAAATAAAGCTGAAAATTCTAAAAATTTTTAAATTTTGTTACTTCTAGTTAAAAACTTCTATTAAAATTAACTTTTAACAAATGTCTTGGCTTGACATTTCATTAATTACTGGAATATGAAATAAGAAACTACAATTTTTAGTAAAAAAATTTAATAATAATAAGCTGACATATGACGAGTTGCTAATATGAAATAATGTGTGTCATGTCATGTTTGACAGCCACTAAGTCAAAGTTTTAATTTTGTTAAAGTATGATTAGCATTTTAACAGAAAAAATTTTTCTGAAATAATTTCAGCTAACAAATTATTTAGTATAATACAATTTTTTCAATTAAATTTTTAATTATTACAATTAATTTTATAATAGAAATATAATTCAGTTTTCCAATTAAATTTTTAATTATTACAATTAATTTTTTAATACAAGCACACAAATAGAAATGTTTGTGCGTATGTTTTTTTCTTTTGCCTCAGTGCTGTGTAATATATTATATAAAGAATCAATATATGATTACTTTTTCATTTAAAATTCGAATACGTAATGTTATTAACGTAATTTAATTAATGTTTTAATCGGTTTAAAATGTTAGCGCCAATTGATTTTTTAATTGTACCAATTAATGTCTGTAATTTAAAAGTGTCTGAATTTTTAATTAATAGTTTTATTGGTCCAATTAAATTTTTAATTGAAAAATTTTTTTGGAATTAATAAAAGTTTTAATTGATAAAATTTATTTTCAAATAGCTCGACACAAATAATTTTTTAATTGCTATTATTAATATTGTTTGTAGGGGCAAAACTAGTAAACAATTTAATTGGTAGAACATACATACATACATACATAATTGGCCATTACAACCCTGTGTCAGGGTTACGGCCTAGCTTCTCGCAGCACTCATGCTGTGTGTGTTAATTTTTATCCATGAGTACCGGGCCCTACAGTTTAATGTCGACTCCGAACGACAGATTTGAGAAGCTTTTTCATGGCAATCAATTACTCCCAGAGCTTTTGCCAGAAGACTACTGAGAGGTAGTTGCCAAAAAAATACATTTTCATATTTCCTTTTTTCAAAATGTCAGAGCTGAGATTTGAACCCAGCGCTATCGTCTTAGTAAGCCAACACATTAACCACTAGACCACGGCGACTAATTGGTAGTACGCATTTGTTAATTGAAATCGATTTTAAATTTTTTCTGTGTAATTATTATTTTTGTACATTTTAAAACATTTGAATAATCCTAACAAAGGATTTTAAGTTCAAACTAGAATGAGGCTTATTTAAGAAAATATATTTCATAATATAATTGCTCTTAAGAAACTAGTGAGGAGACTTTTTTCTAAAGCTAATGCGTTCATGATTTGATGCGTATGGTACTTTTTGTGCATTCTATGCTTTTCTAAATTCAAGTTACATGCAATGCGTTTTATACGCCATATTATTTTTTTTTTTTTTTTTTGTATCAGCTGTTGTATTAATATTGTTATCAAGTAAAAACGATTTAAGCAAAATTGAAATTTTAAAAGAAAATTTATGGAATTCATTGCTTTTATATTTATAATATTTTATGCTAGAAGGGCCTACGAAAAGCTTGAAAATAACACAAGAAAAATTTTTTAAGCTTCTTCTCCATAATATTTGCGTTTTAAATAATAATTAACATAACAGAAAAGGCACTCAGCAGTTAAATTTTATCGATAAATAGAAAACAAATTGATAAAAAGTTACAAAACATGAAATTTGTATTTAAAATTATTTTTTATATATTTTTTTTTCTTAGAAGTTATTGGAATAATTAAAGCTTTCTCTTTTATTAAAAAGTTTTGAGAGAATGCACCACACAAACATATTTATCGATAACATTTAAAATAATATATAATATCTCATCCATGACTATCAAAAACCGACATTTGCACCACTCATGGGACGGATACAAAAGTAAAAAATATACCCAATTTTTTGCGTCGATACGTGTATGCATTCCTTGCGTTTTGCTGTGTAACTTGTCACATGCAATTACGCTGATACTACTTTTTTGCCAAACGCATAAAAAGGACAGACGCATAAATGTATGGTGTGGACTTTCAGCTTAAAACAGATGGTACATTGGAAGAGCGGGCGTCTGCTGTCATGTTAGAGCTGGATATTCACCAAACATCATATTCCATTAATAAGTAATTCCCATATTTCTACTTTACTTGGTATCAATGTAACTCAATTTCTCAGAAGAAAATGTGTTTTTAAGCCAATTTAATGATTAACCTCGAATTTGCCCACCCTGTATATATGCATATTAGGGTGGGTCAATTTGTTCGGGACCGAAAAACATGACAAAGCGTATAGCAAGGTCGTAATCTACGAGAAATTCTAAGAACTTTTCCCAAAGAAACCATGGTTCTAAAATCAAAATCGAGCTTCCGGTTTTTTACGAGAAAATTTGGTGTTCAGGTCATCCGAAAATAATGCTATTTTTTTGGAAGTATTCATTGCAATTGTTGAATAGTTGACCTGTAACGCTGGAAGAGGGCTTATTTTAAAGGAAATTATCTCAGCTTTCTATATCTGTCCTCATTTATAGAAAATTGTTTACCCAAATAATGGTTTTGGAGGTTTATGTCAAAATAATAATAGTAAAACTGTTAAAAACCTAAAATTATTATTATTGTGACATAAACCTCCAAAACCATTATTTGGGTAAACAATTTTCTATAAATGAGGACAGATATAGAAAGCTGAGATAATTTCCTTTAAAATAAGCCCTCTTCCAGCGTTACAGGTCAACTATTCACCAATTGCAATGAATACTTCCAAACAATTATCATTATTTTCGGATGACCTGAACACCAAATTTTCTCGTAAAAAACCGGAAGCTCGATTTTGATTTTAGAATCATGGTTTCTTTGGGAAAAGTTCTTAGAATTTCTCGTAGATTACGATTTTGCTATACGCTTAGTAGGCAAAAAAATTGACCCACCCTAATGCATATGCTTTATTTGCATTACATACATACATACATACATAATTGGCCATTACCACCCTGTTTCAGAGAACAACAGATTTGAGAAGCTTTTTCATGGCAATCAATTATTCTTAGAGGTTTTGCCAGAAGATTGCTGAGAAGTAGTCGCCGAAAGAAATAATTGTTTCATATTTCTTTTTTTAAAGATGTCAGAGCTGAGATTCAAATACAAATAAAAAACCATTCTCAGCTCTTTATTTGCATTGCAACAGATTTTATATTGAAAAAAACTACGGATTAATGAAGATACCGAAATATATGGAATTATTAGGATTTAACGCAATTTTTTCAAACGATCGACACTTTGTTACGAATCACTGAGATTTTCGATTCAACAGAGTACGATTTATCAGAATACCATTGCATTTAAACATTTAATAAATGAAATTTATTTTTATTTCTTAATAATCTGTAATATTAAAAAATCTGTAATATTAATCATTCAAAGTATATGAAAAAAAGCAAATTTTAGCTTTCATTTAATTTTTGATTATGTTAAGAATTTACATTTTCAATCATTTAAGTTAAAAAAGAATAACACCTCTAAGAAAGCAGAAAAAACAACAAGCAAATGTATCGTATATATTTGAATGACTAACAGGGCACATGATAAAGAAAAAAAAAAGAAAGCAAAATTCAATCACTAAGATTATTCAACCATTAAAAAGGGTAACAGTTTACAATTCGATAATAATCGTGATTTTTAGACATTTCTTTAACACCCTTTTTCTTCTTTATATGTAATTTGTTTTTTTTTTTTCAAAATTATTAACAGCCTAGAAAATGTATATTTTTAAGAAACTGAATTTAAAAACCTAATCAACTAAGTGTTATTTTAAGCTACTTGAAGTGGGTTTCTAAGTATTCAGTTCGCATACAAATTTATGAATATTTCAGGTGAATGAACTGTGATACAAAAGGGATTCGCACGAGCTATCTTTCAATATTTTCATTTTCATAAAAGCTATTGAATTTATATTCAAAATATTTGTTATATTTATTTAAAAAGCCCGCATGTCTTTTAAAAGGCAACAAATGAAATCAATACAATAGACAACAGGTTATTTTTATATACATTCTGTTTATATAAAATTCTATGAAACCATATTTTTTAAAATACCTTCACATTTGTCAAATATTTGACAAAAAAAAGCATAACCACTATATACTTATAAGGAATATAGTTTATTAAAAAATTCCGTTTTATATTATCGTTTCTTAAAGTATTACTTTAAAACTGATCAAGACAAGGTATAATATATGAATTTACAATTTATTGAATTTGAACTTTCAAATAAAAAAACCATATAAATGTATCAGTTAAATAGTTGTTATGCCTTTTCCTTTAAATATTTTAAAAAGGTGAACGCACCTTTAGGAATGATGAACCTGTTGACAAGTAGACAAAAACATATTGTGAAAATGAAAAAATTTAAAATGATAAATAAAAAATACAATATTTTATCAAATTCTTTTCAATGCTTTCAAAAAAGTGCTGCCGTATATTAATAAAAGAAATTTCATCTTTGCCAAGGTTTTAAAAACAGCAAAAAATACAACATTGAAGCACTAAAAGTACTTCAGCACTGCGTCAAAATAATAGGACTGTGCAGAGAACACATGAAACAATGCGTAAAATAAGTTTGTTACATTTTATTTTATTTTTTTGTTTTTTATTATTTATGTTTCTTACATACATAAAGCGATAAGTTTTTTATAGCAAATTTTCATAATTATATGTAGAATGTAACATTAAATCCAATACAAAATCTCTTGAAGCCAATTGATGTCTTATTTCACTGTCCTATTCTAATAATTCATCCGCTCTAATATTTCATCCAACATATTAATGAAAATATTTCTCCAAACATATATCCAATAGTCATATGGGAATGTATCCCATGTTTTTAGGTGATACAATGCATAGACATCTCATTTGCAATATCATTGGTTCTTTTAAATTTCGATCCACAACCATATAGAGTTCTTGGTGTCTTTTACCCAATTTGGCTATTCCAAAAATGTCATAAACTATTGGGAACATATTTGATTTAATCTTTTTTATGGATTTTAAAAAAATTTATTGTTTTACCAATAAAAAAAAACGAACCATCATTTCGACATTTGGTTAAATATTAGCTCTTGCTTACGTAGTGATTTTTGCTACCGCCTGACTTGTATAAATCGATTCAGTCTATTGTCAGTAGCTGTTCCACTTAATGATAATATTATAAGCTGATTATAGCACGTAATTTGAGTCGAAGTTGGTTAAGGATCTTACTTATTGGACTGGTTCAAAGCATCTCTAGACAATAGTTTACTACCCATAGGCTAACGGCCTAGTAGAGCCATGAACCAAACCCTGAAATATGCCAGCAAGTGTCACACGTCTTGAAATTGCACCGAAAGCTTAGCAATAGTGTTATTGGCTCTAAGGACAAGCTGTCTCTACAATTTTTCTAGCAGTTTAAAAATTTAATAAATTTCTGTTTTTCGTTAAAGAATCACATTTAATATATAAGCTTTTAATTAAGCTTTAGGTCGATTAAATAATTATTTTTTCGATATTTCGCTACTTCTCTGCGTAGCTTCTTCACATTTCAAAAAAAAAAACGAAATTTTTTTTATTCATTGTTTTTCTTTTATTTTTTTCTTTTGACTTGCTTTTATTTCTGAACTCAGTCTTTGTAAAGCTTAAGGAAAATTACCTCAAATTATTACGTTTTTATATATTGCTTGAAGGAAATCAATTTGTAGTTTTTTATTAACCTGACCCATTGCTTTGGAGTCTGTATTGTAAGATTAAATGGAAGCATTGCTGCTGCTATTCAATATTAAACCTGTTTACGGATTTAAGTCTTAATAGAGGTTTTCCATTCTCTTGGTGCTTAGACGAAATATAATATCTTTTATTAACAAATTTTCAACTCTATTTTTCAAATTTCTTTTTTTTGTGTAATAAAAAAATTCTTTTTTGATGGTTCTTTATTTTGTTGCACAAATTTCCTAGATTTTCTTGACCATTGCGGGCCATAAAAGTTTACACACTATACATAATTTGATTCTTTTTTTTTTTGCATATCTACAGTAGCTTTCTTAACGTAATTTCACTTTTGGCCAACAGTTTGATATAAAAACATCTCTGGGGTAAAATTAAAATGGCATTTAATGTATGAAAATACACACTATTTCTCTAAATTTTTACAGCATTTATTTTATTTGTATGCAGTTTCCGGGTATAAAATATATTTGCTTTAGAGAAGAAAAATAAAACTATTTTTGAAAGAAACTTAAATGTTTTTTATGATTAAACAATAGTTTTAGTAACATTACCAAATAAACACTTTTTATGGTTATATATAAAATATATACTATATATTAAATTTGATTATAAATGCGAAAAGTTGGTTTTCTCGTAGGATTTACTAGTATGAAGCAAAGATAATTCATATAAAAAATTACTTACTCAAGACATTAAGTACTTCTGGAAAGGAATTTATTTGGATCAGTTAAATATAATTCAATATAAAACCAGATATTGTTATTCTAAGTAACGAGACGGGTAACCACTAATAAACTTTCTTTTATTTTATTAATAAACTAATTCTTAGGGCTCTTATTGGGTATTAGCAATTTTTGTATGAAAAAAACTAAATTTTTCATAGTGGTTAAAGCGGTCGTACAATAACACAAACGGCCCAGGTTTGAATCCCAGCAAAGGTAAAAAATTAAAAAGTTAATTTTAAAAAGAAGAGGTCTTCCCCCACTCTATACCACCTTAGCTTTTGACAACGAAAAAAGAATGATCAGAAGAAATTCGTCGCCTATTGGGAATTAGCAGATAACTTCTAAAAACCTACATAGCGAAGGCACTCACCGCAAACAACATGCAACTCTGGGGCAATTGCTGTTGATCATTCTAGAGTGAAGGTATAACACAGGCCTTTGAATGATCAATTCACAGCAATTTGTCTCATTCCTAAGACGCTTAATAATAATATAAGAAAAAATATGTATGTACTATCCTTTCCGAAAATTCCAATACCATGCACAGCATTTAGTAGAGGTTTACTCCTGAGTATTGTTCTCAATAAAAAAAATATATATATATTTGAGCATTTTTCAACGTTAGAAACAACAAGTAAATATTTGTCTAATTTCTATAAATTATATCCATAATTCGCCTTAATTTAATATTTAAATGATTTCAGATGTTAAAAATTAAAAAAAAATAAAGAAACTAATTTGTTATTGTGAATAAAAATCAATTATTCAAATTATAAATGACAGGCTGACACAATTGACCCAAATAAGTTCATTCATTAAAAAGAAAAATTGAATACAATTTTAAATCAATTAAATTCGTCTGTTATTCCAATTAAGAAACTTTGTTTTGGATGATTCATTTAGAATAATAATTAGTTATGATGTTTTTTTATTTTCTGTTGTATTGTAGTATTAAGAGGCGGACAGAAGCTAAACAACATCTATGGGTGGCGTATACGTAATATTTGTGTAACTCATACGTACCGATGAACCACAAACAATTAATTTTAATAAAGGCAACAAAATCTCGGCATTTAAAATAATTAAAAAAAGTTGGAAATTACATACATACATATTAAAAAATTATGTATGTATTTATGTATGTATGTATGTATGTATGTATGTATGTATGTATTTTTTAAAAAAAATTTTAAATAAAAAATAATTCCTGAAGAAGCTACGCAGAGAAGTAGCGAAATATTGAAAAAATAATTATATAATAGACCTCAAGCTTAATTAAACGCTTATATATTAATCAATAATAAGGTCAACTAAACTTATTAATACGATATTTCCTATTATTTATATTTTTAATAATTATTATTTTTTTTATTATTATTGAGACCAATACTCAAGGGTAAACCCCTACTAAATACTATGCATTGTATTGGAATTTTTGTGGAAAGAATAGTATATTATGACCACAGAAAATATGTTTTATTTTCTTATATTATTAAGAATGAGACAAATTGCTGTGAGTTAATCATTCAAGGGCCAGTGTAATACCTTCAATCTTGAATGCGGTGAGTGCCTTCGCTAAGTAGGTTTTTAGTTATTAACTTCTACTTCCCAATAGGTGGCGCTTTTCTCCTGTTTTTCGTTGTCGAAGGTTAATGTGGAATAGAGTGCAATGTCAGGGAGCGGTTACTTTGTATATGATCTTTTTGGAGTGGGTCGCTTTTGAGTCGCAAATTAACTTTTTCATTTTTCACCTTTGCTGGGATTCTAATCTGGGCCGTTTGAGTTTTTGTGCGAGCGCCCTTACCACTACACCACGCACTCCCCCCTAAAAATCTTCTACTATTTGATCGAAAACTATTTATTATAAATTTTTCTGAATTGTTTTTTTAATATTCGTATCATTAATATGCATTCCTTAAATTGTTTTAAATTTCCGATATCCTTTAGGCTCTAAATTCGACCAGTTTTTGACACATAGACTAAACTCAAGATTTAACTTCAAGCCTTAGTACTGTGTATACTGTCTACAGAATTTAACACAGTTGAGCAGTTCAGGATTTCTAATTGCTGGAATGTAAAAATATAATTAAAGGAATAAAGATAGCTAGGTTATCGAGTAACTCTATGATCTGTAAGTATTTGTTATACTGGAATAGCCTTTTGCCCTTTAAGAGTTAAAGATAATTCACACTTCGCCTTTCACGCTAACTGATTAAAACGTGATCAGCATGTTGGTCTTAAGTTTCAAGGCAACCCAAATCGCTTTTAAATTTACACCATTTATTTTGTAACATACTCATGATTTTTAAAAGGTCTCTTTAAATTGTCATAACCAATCACACAATTTCGTTATATTCATATTATTTTTAAAACAGTACCCTGTAGTGTGTATATTTTTATAAATATCATTTATACTTCTGCTATAACCAAAAATAAGTATTTTTATGCATTTAAAAATCCACAAAAATTGTTTACATGCACTACATTGAAATCACGATTGTTTACATAGGAACGAAAATGCTTCCTGTCCAATGAATTTAATGTTGATTTACTGAAGCAAAAGAAATAATTCATTGGCTATAAATAAAAGCAGTTTTTTATTAAATTTTTTTATTATTGTATTTTCAATAAAAATGAGGAAAAACAATACAATACTTAATGCTTCTTTAATAATGTTTATTTCTTCACCATACATTGGGAGTATTAATAAATGAAATTGAAAAGCACAACATCAAATATCATTGAGTTTAAGACAACACGATGCAAGACATGTGTTTTAATATTTTTATTTTTAATTAATAGTAAAAGATATTTCACAAGATGCGTTTTTGAAAATGTATGTCCAGGAATAAAGAAAATACACACTGTTCGAACGATTGGATTACTGTTTGTCATGATTGAAAATATGAAAATTTAAATAAACAATGAAATAAATTGCGAATATTTCTGAAAAAAACAAACTGTTGAATAATGAAATTGGGAAGGTTTTTTTTGTAGGTCAAGCATGTCTCTCTTATTGTAGGCTAGAAAGAATAAATTGTTAAAAAAAGAAATTTTCCAGAAATTATTAAGCAGCTCAAATATACATTAGCATATAAAAAAGAAAATAAAATTCAATTAAATTTAAATGTTAATGTTACTCATATTAGTTCAATTTACATATTAATTTCGAACTAAAATCGGGGAATGCAAATAAAGACAGGATATCTTTTGCATTACAAATTACGGGTGACAGTCATTTTTGTAATTCTCAAATGGTTTCCTTGTCAGACAATAGGCCAAATTTGACGTAATTGGACTTAATGCACCTTGTCACGCTGGCACACTACTCGCTTAGGCCGAGGCCAGCCAATGAGCGGTGAGCGGCAAAAAATTAAAACATATGGAATACTACTGAAGTGGCCATGCAATGAGCGGCATTTCTCAGCGGCTAAGCGGATAAGCGGCACCGCTCAGAGGTAGAACTTGTTCTAATTTTTAGTTGATTTCTAGGCGGCGAAGTATAAACATGGCAAAAGTAAATGCGGAGCTTTTCATCTGTACAAAGCCGACCGCTATAATGGCAAGACAGATTACCAAATTTTAAAAATAAAAATATGGCACACTAACCACACTAACCGCTCAGTAACGACGCTCAGTAATAAGCCACTTGCTGTTCACCCCTTTGCCGCTCATTGAGTGACATCGGCCTTAGGACATACCTCTATCCTGGCTGAGTATTACATGTTTGTTGGTCAGATTAAATCAATGCAATCCAAATCTTCATTCTCTGTACACAATTGGGCTACAGACGCATTTCATTTATTGAGAGTTTTGGTTAACTATGGATGAATACATACAGGGGTGACTGGTTCTCTGGCGTAGTCATTTCTAATGCCTCAGTGGAAGTCTATACGAGTTAGTAGTAGAATTTTTTTCCGAAAACCTTGGCTTGAGTATATCTTCCCACTTCTCAGATTATTGTAGAACATTTCAGGCCGAAATAAAGGCAAGTGATTATTATAAATAGAGCTCCGACTATTGATAAATACAAATTTTGTAACATTAAAATCTCTTTTCAGCGTGAAGATTAGCATAAACAAATTAGGTGCTGTTGGATGCTGAATCGAGGTGTATTCTGCCTTCACAGCTAAACTTTGATGTTCCTAATAGGATAGGAAGCGCAGTAATCACCTTATGAAGCTTAATAGTAGAGACAACTCTAGGACTGCTTACTAAGCAAACATGCGAAAAACCTGTGCTTGCAAACAAGTGTTTTCTGTCAAGGTTGCTGAAGAAGAAGATAAAGTATCCCAACTAGTATGTCACTGTCCTTTGCCAGCTTACTATACCAAACGTAAAACTGAGAGGCAGACAATAAGAAGAATGAGTAGAACAGCGATAAAACGTACTAAGTAAAAACAACAATTTCCATAAGGACAAATAGTTTTTAAGATGAATAATAGTGTAGGACACTTGTGAACATAAGTAGGTAGTTGTTAAGATGGGTGATATGTTATATTGCTCGAAGGCAAAAATTTGAAAGGAATAAGTTGGAAAGTAGTCTTAAATGTAATGACGGGATGGCCACAGATAAATTTGAAAACAACAAATCAGATCTTTAAAACTTATAAATGAAAGCTTCAGACGCTAAATCGATCACGTTTTTTTGAGAATATTTCAGTAATTTTAAAGAGCTTTACTGACCCTTTACTATATAATTATCGAAGCAAATATTTTGTAATGGAAAAATTATTTTATAATATTTAGTTTACAGGCATATAACCAGCAGAAAATAATGCTTAACAGTAAGTTGTTTTGTAAAGGAGAAATTGTGAACAATTACTTACATGTGCGCATCAATAATGCATGATTTTTATATGAAATGAGCCGCTAAAATGCAATAGAAATGCACATTTATTGCAACCAGAAAGCAAATAGTGCAAAAAATTAAAAATAATACCTTATTTTGTAGCATATTTGGAAGCTTTATTCCCGTATTCATAAAGACTATTTTAGGTTTATTGAGGGTTTATTTGACAAGTATTGCATAGAAATTTGTCAAATAAGTCCTCAATAAACCTAAAATATTTTTATGAAGACGGGCATTAATATATAAAAAACAATATAATGCTTCCATTATTGCTTACAATTGTATTTATTGCTTCCAAATTTTAAAAATTTTCTGCTGGGTATGTATTGAATATTATATAGTACAGACTCAGTAAGGTGTTTTTAAAATTTTTAAGTAATAAAATTGTGAAAGTAAAGCTAATCGATATGGCAAGTCAAACATTCAAATATAATCTTAAAACATGAATTTAAATTAATTAAAATAAAAGGAAAATAAAATACTACCAACCTATAGATTAAAAAACATCACACATACAATTCTATTATAGAAATTGTATGTGAGTGTTATATTATATTTAACTCACAATTCAAGGCGAATTGATTAAAAGCTGCGGTTAGTCAATCAGTTTGTTATTTCTTTGTTGCTGGTTGAGGTTGTCAAAATGTATTGCAGTATTTGTATGGTGAGAGGTGAGAGCTGTTAAAGATTATTTC
Source organism: Metopia argyrocephala (assembly GCA_963576795.1). Lineage (NCBI taxonomy): Eukaryota > Metazoa > Arthropoda > Insecta > Diptera > Sarcophagidae > Metopia > Metopia argyrocephala. Next base: position 6,527,152 of record OY756208.1, read on the forward strand.
ATTATTGATTTGGCCTACACCTTAAAATCATGCCCACAACGCTTTACTAGAGATTAAATTAAATTGTACTTTCGAACAAAATCAAATAAAATACAAACTTTAAAATTAAAATATAAAAAAGTTCTACCAAAGGCTTTAAATTAAGCATTTTTTTATTTTTTCTTTGAACTTTCTTTGTACGGTTTCTCTGTATGACACATAAAAGGAACTCTATTTTACTTTTTATTAAACACGAACTGCATATCACATACACCAACAGACTGACTAAGCATATGCTGCTCTTGCTGCATTTCTTTATATTTCATACTCTACAGCTGCTTCGCACATGTTTCGTTTTTTTTTTGAACTGATGTTTTTCATCTTTTTTGTTTCTTCAATTTATTGGTAAAGAATACCAAAGGACTGCAGTCAATGACCTGTCTGTCTGCCCATTTTGCCAAGTAGTGTAATGCAAACAAGTTAGTTGGTTTGTCGTTTTGTATGGTCCGTCGTTCGGTCGATCCTTTAGTATACGAATATAAAGTGTAGGGAATTGTGAAGAATTGTGTAGTACATAAAATCCACTTACATTACACTTCAACGCTTATTCAATTTTATTGATTTTTTAAAATATTTGCTCATATTTTTATTTTTTTCAGCGGTTACTGTTGCAAATTGTTTTTTTTTTTTTTTGTTTTTTATTTCTTTTTCTCCTGAAATTTCATATGTGAAGACAGGAAAAAAATGCTGAGCTTCAGGAGACAAAAAAAGGAAGAAAATTCAAATGGCCATAAAATACTTTTCTATACAAATTTATACGTTCATATACGAATACATTCCTTAACATGCTTCTCTTACCCAACAACTCATAAATCAATAAAAAGGCGTTTTAGGAAAAAACGAAACCCAAGAAAATTACTAAAACTTTTAAATATAAACTAGAAAAGAAAACAATGACCAACAGCTGTCAACATACGTACATATGTATATAGGACTTCCAATGTAAGGAATTTTAAACCGTTGAAATATATCAACAGCACACAACAAGCAAAAAACTTTGGAAAACAATAAACCGCTTGCTTGTATGTAAAATTGTTTGAAACTGTGAGGTTTCCTGTGTCAATTTAACAAAATGTAGAATTTCTTACATTGACTTTAAGTGGCAATTAAATATTTATATACTCGTATATTGTACCGTTACATTGGCACACACACACATTTAAAGTCATTAAACTAATAGATGAATGTATCAGTCAAGTGCACATATACTCAATATTTGAATTACACACCCATACATCCGTGTTAGACTTTTTAGGAGAAAGAATAAAAAATAAACAGGGGATAATAAATAATATACTACTGGTAACGACCTCGACCCATTTGTATTGTAACCAGTTATTCTCTTAATGTTTTAAAGAAAAAAAAAATACAAAATATTTTTTGTAAGAAATTCAGTACACAATAGTATGAGTTGACTCCATTTATAAATTACTTACATATGAAATAAATAATTGCAAAATATAATATCTTTCTATACACAGAAAAAAATAAAATTTAATTTCAATCAAATTATTTGTAGAATCAATTAAATTATTAATTAAATGTATCATATCAGTTAGAATATAATTTTTTTATTGAGACCAATATTCAGGGATAGACCCCTATTAAATGCTATCCATTGTAGCGGAATTTTTTGTGGAAAGGACAGTACATTATGACAAGAAAACATATCGTCAATGGAATTAAAGAACGCTGTAACTGACAAAAAATCGAAAATACGTTTTTTGCATCATTTTTATCAAAAAAAAAAAAATACGCGTCGATTGGTACATGTCCCAGATTTCTACGATGAAAATAAATTCACTTACGCCGTCTGCGAAACAAAAAATACCAGTTTGTTTGTTCTACTTTTATAAAAGTTTTTTGGCTCTTGTGAGCATTTAAGGCTTTTTCAGTCACAGCGTTCTTTAATTCCATCGACGATATATTTTGTTTTTATATTATTAAGCCCCTTAGGAATGAGGCAAATTGCTGTGAATTTATCATTCAAAGGCCAGTGTTATACCTTGACCCTTGAATGATCAACAGCAATTTTGATTACGGTGAGTGCCTTAGCTAAGTAGGTTTTTAGCTGTTATCTTCTACTTCCCTATAGGTGGCGCTTTTCTCCTGATCATTCGTTTTTGTTGTCAAAGGTTAGGGTGGAATAGAGTTGAATGTCAGGGAGCGGTTACTTTGAAGATGGATTTCTTGGTGGAGGGGGGGTGGAAGGGGAAAACCTCTTGTGTTTTAATTATAATTTTGAAAAAGCCACAAACTAAGTTTTTCAATTTTCACCTTTACTGGGATTCGAACCTGGACCGTTTGAGTTTTTGTGCGAGCGCTCTAACCACTACACCACGCATATGGAAATATTTTGAATCAACTTTATTTCTGGTTAAATTATTTGAGATTAATATCGTTTTCAAATAAATATTATTCTTGTTTTGTTATATTTTATTACCTCTTTGTGTACCATAGTCAGGAAATATATAATTAGCGGTAATCACTATCAAACCTAGCAAACCAAGACAAACAGTAACAAAATTTAAGCACATGTCGTCGTGCGGGAGTTTATATGCTCTATCCGACATTTTATATATATCCAGTTAATGATGCTACTTTAGGTTTTTGACACCAAAATTTTTAAAATCTGCAATTTGTTTTCGGCTATTTATCTCCGAAACTAGATGAGATATTCGAAAACGGATTGCAGACTTGAAAAATTTGGGGTCGAAAACCTAAATTGGCCTCATTAACTCGGGATATATAAAAAATATGAAATGACGAATAGAGCACATAGACTCCCGCACGACGATATGCTAGAGTTTCTTTGCTAGAATTTTAAGGGCATTTGCTATTAAGAGTGATTACCACTATTATGTTTGGCAAAGATATTTGAAAATGATATGAAATTTTTAATACATTTTTTATTTGTTTTTAAACTTACAATTTTTAATTGATTTTACTTTTTAAAGAAAATCTTTAATTGTTTTTTTTTTTACTTTATTTATCTTTTATTATTTTAATTACTAAAAAACCGAAAATAACTATTTTCTATTAAAAATCATAAATATGAAAGGTTATGGTGTGTGTTCAAAAAGAATTAAAAAATTAATTAATACGACAAATATTTTAATTGAGATTGAATTGTAGTTTCTTCTGTATATAAATAATATAGCTGTAACTGTTTATTTAAAACTAAATAGATTAAAGTTTGTCTGTGTTCAGAGTTCTTGAATATTAACCCACTAAAAATGGAATTGCATTAATTAGAGTCATTGTCACACAATTTTATAATTGAGCCAACCGTAAGAGATTATAAACTGACTGGCGTGTTTATTCAACAATATATTTAATTGATTGTTCTCCTTAGTTGGAGCCAACATTTAAGGGACTATTCTTTAGTTTACTCAATAGTCATTGAGTATTTTTGTCGAATTAGAACGGCACTGACAAAAGACTTCAAGGCATATCAATACCAGAGTGAAATTGTTATATCCCTGGTAGTAGTTCGCATCGCAGCTTGCAATGGCTTACGGCTTTAATTTGTTTTATCCAGCGAAATTTACCAAAATTACCCTGTTAGGAGCTGAGAAAAGTTTAATCTATGCCACATTTTTGCTGAACTTAATACAATAATACTCCATAAGCAATCTAGCTTGTCTATGGCTACACTTAAACTCCCAGAATGTTTTCTTTCAGTAATATTGTAGTAGATACTTAACAATTTGAGTTTTGTTTTTTTCACAAATACTATTGATTGGCAATTTTAAATTTTTTTTTTTTTTTTTCATTTTAATGAAACGTTGTTAAGGTATCTTTATGCTGTCAATCACTATTGCCAATTGCTGTCATGTTTTGTTATGTCTTGCCATGCTATTGCAGTTTAATTTACTTCTGCATCTTTATTTATTCAATTTATTTATTTTTTATTTTTCAACATTGTATTGATGGTAAAACACTCGTATCTATTATAAAAGTATTGACAGTCAATCGTGTTCATACTTTATAGTGCAGTTTATAATTTTGTTTTAGCAATTTGGAAACGGTCAATATTAAAGAGAAGCACTTTGCTTTCTTTGTGTTCGTTGTAATAGAAATCAATACGAAATATAAGGGTTTGAATTACAATTCGTTATTTTTTTATGTTATTTTACAAAATGCATTTCACCATGGACAAATGATAAACTATTAAGGAAAACAGAACAGAATTCATTTGAAGAAACTCTTTGTAAATATAGAGTGTTTTTTTAGCCCAAAATTAATTTACTGTTGAAAAAATTGTTATAACAGGTTATCTATCTATTCGATAATTACTATTAGCCTACTCTGAGAAATCATCATAAATGGAGCGACGGTTACATTATTTTCTGGCAATCTCGTTTTGTTTTAGTGTAATATTTGAATAATTCTAATAACAATAAAAGAACTTCACTTTCAAGCGTGTTAAGTACAGTTTTATATTCTAAAATTTTATACTTTTGTCATGAAATTCAACAATCGCTAAAGTAAACAATTTCGCTAACATGAACTCCTTTGGTTTTAATTAGTTCACATTACCGCGAGTGCACTGTATAACATTTATACTTGCAAAATATGATTTTTACCAAAAGGGACTGCATGCCTACCGTATGGTAACTGCAACCGTCGGCCTTCTAAAACCAAAACTTAATATGTTTAACTGCTTTAGTTCCTAAGAATGCCTGTATGTACTGGGATTTTAAGGCTAATTAAAATTATACATTCTATTTACATAGTAAAAGATTCAGTAGTGTTACCAATTTGGAATTCAGAAAAATGTGTAATAACTTTTAAGCAGTATTGTTTAAAAATTAAGAAAACTGCTGCAAGTTGAGAAACATATATATTTTCTTTAACACAAAACTTAAACAGAAAAAATTTAAAATCGATTCCAATTAACAAATTTGTACTACCAATTAAATTGTTTACTAGTTTTGCCCCTACAATCAATATTAATAATATCAATTAAAAAAGTAATAGTGTCGAGCTTTTTCCAAAAAAATTTTTCAATTAAATATTTAATTAGGACAATTAATCTTTTAATTAAAAATTCAGGCACGTTTTAATTAAATAAATTAATTGGTATAATTAAAAGATTAATTGACGCTAAAATTTTAAACTGATTAAAAAATTAATTAATAGAGCTAAAATTTTATATTAAATATAAAAAATTTGTATTAAAAATATACAATTAAAAACATAAATACGATAAATACAGAGATGAGTACATACGAGTATTTAACCAGTACGACAAAAAAGAAATTAACCACTTATTATTATTCTTTATATAAGTGCATATTTGATTGTCTATTCAAAATTAAATAATAATAGGAAATATTATTTATATATGTAAATATTTAATTATTGGCAATTGAATAACAAACTACTTAATTAAAAAAATTCTAAAAATCTTTTATTTTTTTGGAAACTGAGGAACTGAGGAAATTCTTGATTTTAAGGCACATTAATTCCTTTAAAAAATATGACCAGCGTTCATGTATTTTTCCTTCCATTTGAAAATGTAATGTGAAATCCATGTCATTCTAAATTAAAAATGTATGCATGAGTTATAAAAAGAACAAAAAGAAAAAAAATTAATTGAATCCTTACCAAGGACTTTTATATTCGGGCCATAGTTTGATCAAACTCGTCTTGCGAAATGTTGGTATATCGTAGATATTTAATATTTCTTTGCTTAAAGATGTCAGAGCCGGAGCTCTCATCTTAGTAAGCCAACATATTTACCACTAGTCCACCACATACATATATATACATACATATGTATTTTATTTATATGTATATGTACACAAAAAATATATGTTCACAAAAAAAAAAAAAAAAAAAAAAAAACAGACACATACAACAAAAAACAAAGCAAAAATTTTACGTATACATATTTTTTTTCTTTTTATGGATTTTTTTATCGAAAAAATTTTTATGGTTAATTATATATTTTTAATTACTTATGCCCGTATTCATAAAAACTATTTAAGGTTTATTGAGGACTTATTTGACAAATTTCTATTTAATACTTGTCAAATAAACCATCAATAAACCTAAAATAGTTTTTATGAATACGGGCATTAAACTTTTAAGTTATTATTGTTTCAATACAAGATGTTGTTTTTAAACTAAAATACTTGTAAATATATGTATGAAAAATATGTATTCTTTATATTTTAATGCTAAACTTTTATTTAAATTACGTAAATAACATTACGTATTCGAATTTTAAATTGAAAAGTATGTAATCATATATTGATTCTTTCTATTATATATTAAACAACACTAAGACAAAAGAAAAAAAAAACATACGCACAAACATTTCTATTTTTGTGTTTCTATTAAAAAATTAATTGCAATAGTTAAAAATTTAATTGGAAATATTGAATTATACTTATCAGTGTTCGAAAATTTACCTTATAAAACGTACTTTAGTGTTCTGTACTGTAGAATATTAAATACAGAAACACTAAAAGTGTTTGTGTAGGAAATTCAAAACAAACAAAAAACATTATAATATTTTTGAATTTTCTACATAACGAATATACTGTTCTTAACCTATAGAAAAAACAACAAAGGAAAAATATTTTTTTTTGTTGTACTTTTTTTCAATTTTTTTATTTTAAACTGATTGATAAAAAATGCAAAAAAAAGAAAATATTTTGAAATTTGAGAAAAAATAACCCAAGATCAGTAAACCAAAATGTATACAAACACTAAAACTGTACTGTTTTAAAACAAAAAACAGAACGACTTATTCTGGTTGTGTAGAAATACACAAACACTAAAAAAATAAATACCGTTCTTGGATTTGTGAACCGTACATATAACAATGTACAGTTTATTTTCGAACACTGATACTTATTACCTTGTTAGTTGAAATTATTTCAAAAAAATTTTTTCTGTGTAGTACAAGAAAATCATAATCAATAACCTTTCTTTTTTATCAGGTATTTGTAAAATGTGCTTAAATACGTTGATTTTCTTATATTGCTGTTAAGTATTATATTCCATACCTTAATACTTGTATAGATAAATGTATTACTTCTGTTTTAGCTCTGTTATCCTCCTCCTAAACTTTGTCAAACAGTGTGTTTAAGTTTTCATACATTAAGTCTTAAGGTTTTAGAGCATATGGTATTAGGCTTGTGTATGCGTGGATGTGTGTATAAACATATATTTTCCTTTTCATACCTTTCAAAAATGTTGTATTTCAATTTTGTAAACTCCAGATATTATTTTCAATATTCAGCTTTCCAGCTGTGAGCATGTGAAAGCCATCAAAAACGTCTGTATAAAATGTTCTGGAAAAATTAAAAAAAAAACCAAACAGAAATTGTTATTTGACAGCCATCAATTTAAAAAATAAGGCATAGTTTGAAATAGAGTTACAAAACATATTGGAAAAAAAACCATTTATATACGCATGTGAGGATAATAATCATAAAACTAATGCCACAAACAACTACGAACTATAAAATTTTACACACGATTAAATTTAGATCCTCTTCCCCCATTAAAAATAAATACAAGTACTATGGCAACTTTAATTTAAAGAATATAACAAAAAATAGACACTTTAAATAAAAGGATGGTACACAATGTAGTCGTATCTTGATTATAGAGCTAAGGCTGCCACAAAAATTTACACAAAGTGATAAAATTTTAAAATTTATCTACCAATCGGAGCTTACAAAAATATTTTAAAAGCAAAGTGACAATGTTATATATAATATTACGTAGGAAAATAATAACTTTCATAAATATGTATATTTTAAATTTTGTCGAATAAACAGTGAGATATGTAGTCGCCGTAGTCTAGTGGTTAGTGTGCTGGCATTCTAAGATATGAGCCCCGGGTTCGACACCCAGCTCTGACATCTTAAAAAAAAAGAAATATGAAAAAAATATTTCTTTCGGCGACTACCTCGCAGCATGAACAAGCTTCTCAAGTCTGTCGTTCAGAGTCGACATTAAACTGTAGGTCCCGGTACTCATGGATAAAAATTTACACACACAACATGAGTGCTGCGAGAAGCAAGGCCGTAATCCTGACACAGGGTTGTAAAGACCACTTATGTATGTATGTAAACAGTGAGATATGCATGTATAGGCGTTTATATAAATATTAAATTGGAAAAAAGTTATATTAAAAACAATTACTATTTTAAATTGCACTATTTGGAGAGAAAGTAATGAAACTAAGATTTTTTTTTAATTTTTAATACCAGCTCAACGTTACTAAATGATTTCATGAAAAAAGAAAATCTTTTTTTGGTGATTGCCAACGTTTTCTTAATTTTTTAAACAAACTCTAAAACAACAGGGCAGTAAAGAAGCTTTGAACTTCTGAGAAGAATTTTTGTTTTAAAGGACCCCATCAGTTCCTTAATAAATAACAATTATGTGGAAATTTTTCAAAATTTCGATTTAAAAACAAAAAATATTTTTCGCTATATAGGCAAATACATTCAATATTAAATATGGAATGTATTGCTTATGGACATAAGCATGTCCTTATAGCGAATTCATCTCTGCCCAAGAGACTCGACATAAGACTTTTTCCCAAGACCCTATTAAATCCATAAACTCTTATGTTCAAAATATTATTCACTAAATGAGAATTATATCCCATATAATATTTAAAAAAACCTTCCTGTTTTTTCTTTCATTCATTTTAGGTTTGAATAATGCATGCACCAAATTTAATGCATTAAAATTCCAATATTATATAAAAATAGCAGGACAAGCAACTGCTTTAAATGTTGAAATATAACATTTTGCAGCTTCTTTATGGTCTTGACTTTTTAAGATAATTTTTAAAAGTTAAGCTCTACGAATATTCTCTAAGTAGTTAATAAAACAAAACAATAAAACAAAATTAGCAATTTTCCTGACTAATTATGATGAAACAAGTTCTTGTCCTTTCAACAATGTCTTTTTAGTTCTCTTGTCTTCTTTTGATTTTTTTTTTTCTTCTCTTTTCATTCTTTTACTTCTTGTCAGCATAATGAATTAATTTTTACATGTGCCTTTAAGTGTTAGAAACAAAAAACAAAAGAAAGAGAATAGGGGGAGTCTATACAATATTCTAAACTTTCTTTCTTTATTGCCTTATGAAATTCAAAGCAATTTTGTCTAACACAAGAAATCTCTTTAATGCTCTCATAATAAGCAAATACACCAACAGAAGTTTTGTATGTAAAATTAACAGAGACAGCTGAGGTTATGAATGGAAGGGGCATCTGTAGGCCTACTAAAACAAAAAAACGCTCATGGAAAGACAAAGCTTAACTGCAAATTACTTCTGTCGCAATAGTATATTGATCGGGAAGGAACAGAGTGTATCCCAATTTCATATAACAATGTCTGTTTCTAGCTTAGAGTAGGATTGGGTTGTTTGGCTCTTTGGCAATAATTTGACGCCGCTATCTATCTATAATATAGAGATCATTGTGAGGTTCATCGATTAGTCGCCGTGGTCCGGTGATTAGTGTGTTGGCTTACTAAGACAAGAGCTCCGAGTTCGAACCTCAGCTCTAGCATCTCTGAAAAAATATATATAGAAAAAAATATTTCTTTTGGCGACTACCTCATAGCAGCCTTCTGACAAAAGCTTTGAGAGTAAATGATTGCCATGAACAAGCTTCTCAAGTCTGTCGTTCAGAGTGGACTTTAAACTGTAGGTCCCGTTACTCATGGTTAAAAATGAACACACACAACATCAGTACGGCGAAAAGTTAAGCCATAACTCTGAAACAGGGTTGTGTAATGGGAAATTATGTATATATGTACTTATGTATGTGTGTCAAGTACATCGTATTCTCAGTATGGTTTCTAGAATAGTAAGGAGAGTAATGATTTTAAACGAAGCCCCTGATCTGACCGTAGGTCTCGAATTCATCTGATGAAGGATTCATTATGAAGGCTGCCACTCCATGATATTCTATTGTAAGCTTCAATTTTTAAGCTAATATTTGAAAATTTTAGTTAACCATGATTTGATATGTATTTAATTACTATTGGGGGATTCAAATGATCGTTTTGAAGTTATATATCATAAAACAATAAAACGAAAAAATATGATTGCTGTGAAAAACCCGTCATAGTTTAGTGTATTATTTTTCATTTTATTTTTTTTTATTATTTTAATTATCTTTTATTTTTCAATTTATGACAAAATGATAAACACAGATTGAAAAGTCTTATTGTTTTATGACTTTTTTATTCAAAGCCCAGCAACAAATTTTTTGAACTATTTTAAAATTTTATGATATTATGACAATATGACTTGATAGGACACCGTTTGAATACCACAATTGTTTAATTGAGACAATTAACTGAAGCATTTTAACTAAAACTGTTGCAAAGGTAATTAAAGAAGAAACAAATTATTTTGTTAAATATTTCTCTACCAGCATGAAATTTGGTATGCACTTTACATAGAATCCATGTTAAAAAATTCCAAATATTTTAATACAGAAATGAAAATACCAAACATTTTTAAAGAAAAAATACAACCAAATATGTTTACCAAAACTAGTGTATATATTTTATACTGTTTCTTAACAAATGCTCATCACTGTTCTCTTTCTGGAGACACAAATTACTAAATTACTTTAAGATCTTAATGCATGCCAAAGCATGATGTATTTCTTTTAGGCATACTTTTCTAACCATATGTTGTAATATTTTGCTCTGTATTAACAAAAATGAACAATGACAGTTGAATGGCAGATAAAGTTTTTTTTATGTCTTTAACAAAATACGAGGCAATAATAAATATTGGGTGAGTTTTTATATGAACGACAGGATTTCTAATAAACTATTTTGTTTTTCACTATTGTCTTCCTTAAGTTCTATACACCTTGCCCAATATATGTTAATTTTTTTATCTAAATTGGTTTCTTTCTTTTTTGTGATATTCCTATGATTTCTTTCGTGATGGAAGTTCATTTTCAAATCCGAAAAAAGAGAAAAATGGTGTTTTCCAATTGCATGTTTCTTTTTTTAATCTTTATTAAATGGACACAACAACTTGGTGGTAATGACATTGCCTGGCCTTCTTTAATGTCGATTCACTCTAAGAAATACAATATTTTGCTTGATGTTTGGTCCCTGTCATATTATGGTGGACCCAAAAGTTGTTCAAAACACACAAAATCTCGCTTATATTTAAAAGACACAAGGAATTTTAGACTGTTTTACCATTCAAATTAACGCTTAAGATATTCTCTTATATTAAGCTTAGCCTAAGTTTAAGTGAAAATTTAATTTCTTACATTTTCTCAAACTCAATGAAGAAGTTTATTAAAATTTCGATAGCTATGTAAAGACAACAAATTTAAAAAATCCTAGATTTATTAATCCGCCCTCGTTATAATGAAAGTAATTCTTTTTATTAAATTCTGTTAAAGTACTTCCATTAAAGAACACATTTACTGTATAATGCCACACTAATTCATTACTCCAACACGTACTTTGTGTCTACGATTAACGTCAAGTAGTTTCTTTTTTCTTTTATTATTTAGAAATATGCTGTAACATGTAAATGAAAAATATTCTCTTATTTTGTTATTGAATTTTAATGTTATTCCCATAAGTTTTCGTTATCTTTTGAGCTTGTGATTTTTTATTTTTTTTTTTTTTTATTTCATGAAAAATCACAACACCTACCTCTCAAAAAATCTTGTTTTGAAACTTTGAAAGTTTTACTATTAAATTAATTAAATTTATCTTTCTATTTAAATATATACCTGGTATTTTCTTTTGGGTTGTATTCACCATCTTAAGAATCAAATTTTCACACAAATTTTAAAACTTAAAAATATTTTATTGAATACGCTCTAGAACAACAGCAAATATATAAACAATGGGCATGTGAAAGTTGTAATATTAAAATATTATGAATTACAAATACTATTTTCACTAGTAAACATGTACATAACCAACATGTATGTATACATTTGCCATACGGATTTACTGTTATACTGTAAAACCCTTGCACTGTGCTTGACAATGAAAACGGATGCAGCTTATAGTTTGAGATAAATATCCCATATCCCAGGTGGAATGTTGTGTAAATTAAATATTTTGTTTCGAAATGACAAGTAAATTTAAAAAATACAAAATATTCTAGGAAATAATTATGATTAATAGAATACATTAAAGAAAAAAATATATAAGTACTATCTTTTTTGTCTTCCATTACTTAAACTTTTTTTCTGCCATATTGAAGATGATATGCTTTTTAGATTCATAAATATTGTATGTATGTAGGATTAACAATAACAAACTTACCATCCAAAATAAAATATTAAAATTAAAACGTATTTTAAAATGTCATTGTAAACTACCTTTATATTTTGTTTGTCTCTGAGGCGTATGTGAGATATTAAATTTATTTAAAAAGAATCAAGATTAAGTATACGCAACGTGGTCATATTAGATGTGCAGAAAACACACTTTTACAAAAGTGTGTTAATGTTTATGTCCATGCATACATACATATATATGTATGTATAGGTATAAACATATATACATTATATATGTATGTACATAATTGTCCATATATTTTTTTTAAATAATATTTAATGTGTATTTTGTAATTTTTTTTTATTTAATTTATTAAGAGTTTTAAATCTTTAAGGTTTTATAGCAATAAAATATGATCCCATGCTGGAATAATTGCTTGCTAGTACCAAAATATAAAAAATTATTTTTACCCTAACCAAGTTTTATTTAATTTTATTTTATTTTTTTTTTTATTTTTAATTAAATTTTTAGCAGACTTTTCCTCACAAGCAATAAGTTTTTATTATTATTTCCTTCTTTAATTAGCTTATATCGATACTTGAAAATAGAAATGAATTATTAAAAATAATTTATAGTAATAATACATTTTATTAAAGGGGGGTTCAGACAGTAATACAAGTCGTACGACATGTCAAATTTTTGTGTAGAAGAGAATGAATAGTATCGTGTAAACTTGATATGTAATGAGATAGTACGACATTGAGAGAAAATACGGCTCTCTTGGTTTTTTAAAATTAAAAAAAACCATCACATTTCATTAGTTCAGGGATGCATATTTATGTTTTTGTTTGTTTATGCTAAATGTATTAACAATGTAATTTGTGTGCATGTATAGGTGCATTTTATTTTTTAATTTTACTTTGTTTTAATATTTTATCAACCGTGTAAACGCCAAAAATATCTGTTGTTAGATTTTTACTCTCATTTTTAAAATACGGATTAAATTTCATAATATTTTCTCTTTGATTTTACGTACGACTTGTATTACCGTCTAAACCCGCCTTAATTTACATTTGTATTTTATAATTTATTTTATAAATTTCAATTCACAAATTCCTGTTAAATAAATTTTACAAACCACTTGTTGGAGCACAAATGTTTTTTAACTAATATTTTAAAAAGTCATATAAAACATTAAAGAAAGAATAGAGAAAAACTTTATGCCCGTATTCATAAAAACTATTTTAGGTTTATTGAGGACTTATTTGACAAATTTCTATGCAATACTTGTCAAATAAACCCTCAATAACCCTAAAATAGTTTTTATGAATATGGACATTTAGCTATAGTTTTTGTGACACTATGTTCAAGAAATTTTTTGTGTTCAGAAATTTAAAGTATAAAAACCTTCTCATATCTGTCCATTCAACTTATTAATGAAAATGAGAATTTTAATAATTTTTTTACTGAAGGTATGTGTTGGAACTTTTAATATGATAAAATAATATGATTTAATATGATTTACAACAAAAAAAATAAAAATAAATTAAAATGTTTGTAGTATCAATTAAATTGGTTATTAATTTCTATTTAACACTCAATTTTTTCATATTCCTAACAGAATATTCTCATAAGAATACCAGTGTTAGAATCTTAATAAAATCTAATGAAAATTAAATAATAGGAATTTTATTGATAATATATTTCAACAACCTATTTAATATAAAAAAGTCACCGTTAAAACAAAATCAATTAAAAATTGAGTCAATTAAAAATTAATTAAAATTTGAATTCTTCAATAAAGCTTTACTATTTTTAACGAAGTTTTATCTAAAAAAATATTAAGTACATAATTGAACAACATAATTAAAATTAAATCGTTTAATTAAGTTGAAATATTTTTTTACACTTAAATGGGTGATATTTGGATAAAAAAAGTTAATATTTATTTATTAATACAATTAAAAGATAAATTTAATTTTTATACAAGAGACAAAAACTAAATAATACTAAACTTCTTAAAGTATATTACCGTTTTACTATATTTTTCGCAAACATTAATAAAAAGCGTCTATAAATAAAAATTTTCTCTCTTATTCCAACTAAGAAGGTTTAAAAATCTATTTTTACTTTATATTTCTATTGAAAATAATATGTTTTCAACAATAAATGTTGAAACAAGTCTCTACTGAAGGTACTTTGTTAATTTGAATAAAAGTCATCTGTCAGTTTTAACAAAAAAACATGTGATTTGTTTTCTTTATTTTATTACTTTTATTTGTTTAATTAAATTTAAAAAACAAAAAAAGATATCTGAAGACAACAAATTTGTTTTCAACATTAGAATCTAAAGAAAAAAATATCAACTTGATGCCTGAAAATCCCTTAAGTGATTTTAAGTAATTTTACAAAAAAAAAAAAACAAATAAAGTATGCATTTAGGCAACACAAATGTAAGAGAACAAAAGCATACAATTTGTATACAAGTCTTTTTTAATCGCATAGCTTTAACCTATACTAGATATCGTACAATTTTATTAAAAAGATTAAATGCATTTGAGCAAAAATTAATTAACTAATAATAAAAGATATAATTCAACATTAAATCTCTGTGGATTTTACGAAATACAAAAAACATTTCAATTAGTTTAAGCTGAAAAGTATACTTTATATTTTGTATACACTGAGAATATGTTATTTTGAAGATATATGCGTTAAATGTATGCCTACTTTAAGCCACGTGTTAAAGAAAATAATTCATTGTAACTTTATTGTATGCTTTCAGGCTGCCACTTTAAGGCATATTGTGGCTTCTTTATAAGCACAATAAAATTACATACGAATGTTTAATTGTTTTATATTATTTAATTAAATGTCATACAAAATCGTTTTATGGAACTTTACAGTCTAGTAATTTCTAGCTTTTTTTGGCAAATACGATTAAATGTGAAAAAATAAATTATTTGAAAAAAAAAACGTCTGCTAAACCACTTATCACTGTGTGAAACAAATCAATTACATCTGTTCTCAAAAAGAAAAAAGAATTTTTTCTAAAAGAAAACTAGTAAAAAGGTTATAATTGGTTTTGCTTAATATTATTTGAAAAGAAAAACGAATTTCAGTCTCAAAACACATGATACACGCTTTGTCGTAATTCAAATAAATAATTTATAATAATGTAGAGTTAATAGACATGCCTTTAATATAAAAACCACACAAAAAATATCACAAATAGTGACAAGAAATTTTTGTCATCAATTAAGAGATTTAGAAAAACGAACAAAAACACTTTTATGCAATACTTTTCTCTGAAAAAACAATATCTTTGAAACAAATATTTATGCTTCAAATTATTACTTTTCTTGCACTCCTAAATGTATGTTGCAAAAAATTTCAAAATAAAAATATTACACAAGAAACTATATATCTTATCTTTTATGGCAAGTTATTTTAATTTACTGGTAAAAGGAATTCATATATCAAATCTTGTCATTCAATAATAAGAAAACATGTTTTTTTTTTCAAGAAAGAAAAGAACATAAAGAATTTTGAAATATTGTGCTGTGTTGGCAATCATAAATATGAAAAAAAAATTCTAAAAATGTGAAGCATATTTTTTGGCTCATAGTCAATAATATTCTTTTGATGTTTTTTAGCACAGATTTCTGCTATGTGTGCCAGCGACTTGTGTTTAAACATTATTGTCGAAATTTATCCTTTTTTTTGCTTTTCTTTTACTACTTTCGAATTAAGAAACGATAAGCCTTTTTTGATGACTGCAGAATATTTATTAAAGCAAAGACACCTACAATAGAATAACTTTAAGTAGAGGTAACATTTTATGGAACTCAAAATAGCAATTGTTGGCATGAATACATATGTCTTTTATGTTTTATAAGCGGAATTTATAAAAACAAGTCACATAAATCAAATGGAAAATTAGACGTTTAAATTATTAAAACTATGCAGAGTTCTATAAATAAATATAAAACTGGTATCAATCCCTAACTTATGCTACTATTATAAAATTTTTATTATAAAACTCACACATTTTAAGCCACAATTCGTACTTTATTCTGTAGCTGTATTCTTATTCTAAAAGCTTTCGACTTAGCAAATCATATTTAACTAAAACTTGATGTGAAATCATTTTTAAATGGGCCACCATCACCTGAAGAATTATAGGGTTTAAAACACAGAGTTATTTATATTTTGGGGGCGTTAATTTTAATCCGACTAAATCCACCGAATACGTCTTCTTTCTCAAAAAAAAAGTAAAATAGGAACAACTACTTGAATAAAAAACAACATGAAAAACTAAAACTTAACCTAGGCTGATGACTGACAACATTTATGGCTTTAAACGTGCCAAACTTTTTGTATTAAAAACTGCAATAAAAAAAAAACATTTGCTTAAAATGCTTTTTAAATTAATTGGCCTCAATAAATGGCAAGAATTTTTCTCCCATTTAATTACACTTTATTAAACACACACAAGCAGTAAACGGGAAATCATTAATTAAACATGCATAGCTTTAGGCGTTAAACAGAATTATTCTTAAAATTTCAAAATTTCTGCTGTTATTAATTTCAAAATTGTTGTTAACAATCTATTTAACAAAAGGGAATATGGTGGCAAAAATTGTAAAGCAGTAAAACAGCATTAAAATAATGAAAATTAGAAAAAAATTTTAAAATTTTGAAAAAACAAACTTCATTAAAAAAAAGTATTGAATGTAAAATGTTTTTTATTTTATAAAAAGAAACATACTTTAGGGAGCATTAATTAGGATACAGGCATTAAAATAATTAAAAGGAAAATCTCAATCTACATCTTACTTGTAAGGATGAAATACATAAATATCCTTAATATGTTGCAGTTTCCAATAATAGACTGGGATTATTATTGAAAATGTGTTTCAAGACTTTTCTAAAATTGAACAAATTTGAAAGTGAACAAATTTTTATCATTTGCTTTTATAAAGAGAAAGGAATAGAATATTCTTTAAGAATTTGCTCAGATATGGTATTTTCTTTAAACCTGTATGAGACTTACATTTTTCTGTATATTCAATACCTTTAAGAGCAGGACACATACTTACATATATTTAATGTATATGGTATATGGTAAAAATTATTCGTATTTGTACTAAATTGTGGTCGCCGTCGTCTAGTGGTTAGTGTGTTGGATTACTAAGACGATAGTGCCGGGTTCAAATCTCAGCTCTGACATCTTGACAAAAAAATGAAAAAAATATTTGTTTCGGCGACTACCTCTCAGCAGTCTGGGAGTAATTGATTGCCATGAAAAAGCTTCTTCTCAAATCTGTCGTTTGGAGTCGACTTTAGACTGTAGGTCGCGGTACTTATGAATAAAAATTAACAAAGACAATATGAGTGCTGCGAGAAGCCGGGAAGAACATGAAGTAATTCCTATAAAAGCATCTGTAATATAATTTGTTTTACTCTTAAATATAAACTCTTTACCATTAAAAAAATATTTAAAAGATTATTACATTTAGCAATTTAACAGCCTCTTTAAAGCGAAACCGTTATATTCCTTAGAAAAATTTATTTGTTTTTTTATCATTTTGTTTTTAATACGTATGTTTCAGATCTATTTGAATTTTTTTTTATGAATATGAGGTTAAAAATTTACAATTTAATTACAAAAAAAAATTCTTTTTAGGTTTTCACATAAAATATTTGCTTAAAATAGAATTTTTTGTTTGTTACGACACCAGAATAAGAAATCAGTATTAATAACATAAAATCATTGAGGGATTTACATAATACCCAATTATAGCATATTGTTTGTCAAATTGATGACGTTAAATAATAATTGAAAAGTCTGTTTAATGACATTTAAACCCCTTACAAAAGGAAGGAAGCACAGTTTCTAAATGTAGGCTGAAGTATTTTGTAATATTTCAATGAAATTATTTTGAGATTTTCAATTGACCTTTTTTATTGTTTAAAAACATATTACTTATGAATATTTTTTTTTCTTTTGTATACCATTTTGTATTACCTGCTAAGAATGGTACCAAAATTTAAATATTTCACAATCGTTAGTTTACATAAACAATACATTAGAGAAAATACTTTTCAATCAAATATTTATTTCTTATTAAAGTTGCATTCTTTATGTCTTGGTTTTTTTTTTGCCTGCCTTTGTGGTGGCAACTTTCAGTCAGCCTACTTTATAACATGTTTCCAGTAAACTAATCATATGCTTGGCTAAACAGCAGATTTATAAATGTTAACTTAATCAGGAACGCATTGTGAAAGTTCATCTACTCTCAAGGAAATAAAATATTTCGTTTTATCTGATGAAGAAGTTTTGTCTCCTTGTTAAAATTTTATTTTTTTATATTTCTTTTTTGTTGTTTTTTTTAACCAACTAATTACCAACTGCCTGACTTATAGTGTTCACTTACTCGTATCTTCATTCATTTGGGACCAAGTTTTTATTTTTACTTGAACTATCTTTGCTTTTTGATTATTACAATGTTTGCTAATTAGCAGTTCCGGTTATTTTTTTCTCACCTACTTCCTCTAATCCTATTTACTGTGTTTCTCATTTACAAATTTATTAATAATTTCACCAAGTTCCCATAAAATTCAAAGTAATTTGGGTCTTAATTTAAAGAAATAAGTGTAAATGAAAAATAAGTGTAATGAAAAATATTATTTTGAGTGCATACGACAAGAAATGTCTTTAAAATTTCTTTTTACGATTGCAATAATGTGTTAATGAGTATTTCCTTGGCTCATCCAAACAATTAAAATAGAAATCACACACACAAGTGAACCCACATAAATACTTAGAAAATAATATTCTAAAAGACAGAAACAAAATAAAATGTTAAAAAAGTGAAATTAAGACCTTAACACATGACACTCTTTGTAGAGAACTCTTGACCCTAACAACGCTTTATAGCTTTATTGTATACGTAACAAATACCGCAGTATACTTACATATATGTAAGTACTTTCATATAAGTGTGTACATTTTCAATTGTTTTGTTGTGTAAGTATGTATGTATGTAGTGAATGCAGAGTTATGGTTTATTTTCAATGCTTGTGTATGTGGTAGAGTGGTACTTAAAAAAAATATTACAAAACAACACACAGTAAATACTGAAAGCAAAAATTATGTAAAGGAATCAAGAAAATAAAAATAAAACTGAAATACAACAGATTATGCACAAATCTATGCTCATATTCAATAGAAATTTTGTGAGTACGTTATACTGTTATGTGTGTGTGTGTTTTTTGCTTTTAGATTCTTTTTTTTTTTTGAGAGAAAAATCTGTATTAAAAAGGTTACGTTCATGTCATAATTTGTGTGCAAAATATGCAAAACAATAGCAATAACAATATAAACCCGTATTAATGGTAGATGTGTATTGTTTTTCTTTTTTGTTTTTGTTGCTTTTTAGTTTTTTAACAACAATAATCTACTGATGGCAAAGGAGAACAACGCTATATAAAAAACTGTAACGTTAAGTACACTCAGTTGAAACAACAACCTTGAACCTTTTTTTTTTCTCTCTCTCTCTCTCGGTCTCTTGTTATGTTTTTGTTACAATTTCTCTTTCGTTTTAACTTTTTGTTAGGCTCATTCATTATGCATCGGTATGTATGTATAAATGTGTGAGTGTATTTAGGAGAATGAGTTTATTTTTTTATTTATTTAAGTTAGAAAACACTATTAATATCATATTTAATAATTCCGAGACAAGTCACTAAATCCTTTGCTCGGTGTAGTGTCGCAGACCAGGATCACTAGTGGGAATCAAACCCACAGCCCTCACTCTCGCAGTCTATTACACTACCAACTAGACCACTGGGGCAACCATGAGAATGTTAATTATCTGTTTTTCTTTGAAAATAAAATTTTTAACATTTTTGTGTTTCTTTCCTTTTTTCTGCTTTTTTCTTCTTTTATTAACGATGTTTTGTTTATTTAAAATCAAATTAATGCCCAAATGCATACATACGAATGAAAGTATAAATTACTAGCAGTGTTTAATTTTTCTTTTTGTTATTGATAAAGAATTTAATGCATTTGTATGTAAATATAAGTATTGGTGTTGGTTTGATGTGTTTTTGCCAGTTTGTTTGACGTTAAATAACTCCTAAAACTCTTGACCGATCACTATTAAATTTGGCATGTGTGTGTGCATACACTTTCATGAGAAAAAATTATACGTATGTATGTACATTCAAACTGTGTGTGATGGAAAGGAATGCAAGATATTCATACAAATTTAATAAATTTTTAAATTATTACAATAAGAGAATATAGTTTGAAGTAAACGTGATCACCTTATGAGGTATTTGAAGTTCACCAGTTTGCTAAGAGTTCGCGAGTATAGCCTCATGAGCCGCTTTACAGGTGATATGTTGGCTCTGGTTTCTGTGTCATGCAGTCAGTCTATAAACAAGTTTGGTAAAAGCTAAGTTATCGCTCTTACATAAGGTACTTACACATGTTCAAACTTATTTTCTTTGGTGTCGTTAGCACCTGTATAAACTCCAGAGAATTTGCAAAAGCAAAAGCATATGGGTACACCTTATATTATTTAAGCTGCATTTGGAGCCTCAATAAAGTTCCAAATACCACGCGCTTGAATTCCTTTTTAAACGTCTTAATAAATTATCAGTTTTTAATCATCACTAGTACTCGCCGTGGTCTAGTGGTTAGTGTGTTGGCTTACTAAGACGATAGTGCCGGGTTCAAATCTCAGCTCTGACATCTTCAAAAAAAGAAATATGAAAAAAAATATTTCTTTCGGCGACTACCTCTCAGCAGTCTTCTGGCAAAAGCTCTGAGAGTAACTAACTGCCATGAACAAGCTTCTCAAGTCTGTCGTTCAGAGTCGACATTAAACTGTAGGTCCCGGTACTCATGGATAAAAATTGACACACACAACATGAGTGCTGCGAGAAGCTAGGCCGTAATCCTGACACAGGGTTGTAAAGGCCAGTTATGTATGTATGTATGTAGTACTCAGCAAAGTAGTTTGTAAAAAAAACAATATTCCAAACGTATAATTGTCTTAAAATTAAAACTATACAGAATAATAACCAATTCCCAGCCTGGTTTGCTTTATATACCAAATTTTGGCATTGTCTGCTATTACTCTTCTCCAGATATACAAACATCAATATTTATTTTGTATGGGAGGTACTTAACAAATTTTTCTATTTTTTAATTTTCTTTTTTCGATTTGTACACAAATAAATTATTAAAAGCGTAATCTCAATATCCCCTTCACAATGAATGCATTCTTTTTGTTAAAGTTTAATCGTATGAGAATCATGCAAACCATTGTCACAAATCACATGTGAAAAACAAAGAAAATCGCCATTTATAACTAAAAATATGTGAGAGAGCACTAACAAAAACAAGCGTTTTTTTTTGTGACCGATACTCAGAGGTAGACCCCTACCATATGCAGTGCATTGTATTGGAATTTTTTGAAAAGGATAGTACATACTAATTTTTTCTTATATTATTATTAAGCGCCTTAAGAATGAGACAAATTGCTGTGAATTCATCATTCAAAGGCCAGTGTTATACCTTCACCATTGAATGATCAATTGCCTCATCGTTGCATATTAATTGTGTGGTGAGTGTCTTCGCTAAGTAGGTTTAGCTGTTATCTGCTACATTCCAATAGGTGGCGCTTTTCTCCTGATCATTCGTTTTTTTGTTGACATTGGTTATTAGGATAGAGTGGAATGTCGGGGAGCGGTTTGTTTGTAGATGGTATTTTTGGAGAGGAGGGAGTACCTCTTATTTTTAAAATTTAATTTTGAAAAAAACGCAAACTAACTTTTTAATTTTTCATATTTGCTGGGATTTGAATCTGGGTTATTTGAGTTTTTGCACGAGCGCTTTAACTACTATATAACGCTAGTGTTTTGCTAAAAATTAGAACAAATAATGTCTTTGTATTATATTAATACCAGACCAGCGGAAAAGCGCCAATCTTTGGAAATAGTACACATTTCTTGACGATAGTGTGATAGAAATTAGTAAGTAAATTAAATTTCCATACCAAGCAGTTCAAGAAAGATGACCATGAGAACTTTCTTGATGATAAATATATTAATAAATCCCAAAAAATTAAAGAATTTTTCCTTTTAAACTATTTATTCTATTACCTTTTGCAATAAACATGGTCTGGAGTATTCATTAGGGTTCATTTATTCATTTGACAATAATTACCTAGAACTTTGGCAAATAAGCCCTTAATAAAAGTATCTTATTTATTGTGCACATTAATTATATTAAAGTTTGTGTGCGTGTGTGTGTGTTTTTTTTTCTTATAAAAAACTAAGCAATATGACGACTGTTCGTCTTTTTTATTAAATGTTAATTTTAATTGTTCGAAAAAAGTCAACTTTTTGTGATGTATGAATATAATTTAAAAAACAGGTAAAAAAAACTACTAAAATCTTAAAATAAAAATGATTTGGCGATTTTTATATATGAGCATAAGGAAAACGTTCCCAATAAACCTGAGAACCCTGCGTACTTACTGTATTAATTTAATGATAAGCAATTGTGGTTTTTTCTTTCGTATTCATTTATACAAATTTTCATAGGCAAATATATTACGGGAGAGTGAGTGAGAGACAGAGAGAGATAGTGCGTTTAAATAAAACCTAAAACAAAACAACATAGTATGGCGTTCTAAATGTAAGGATTCATTTTTTATTTATAACCTTGTTTTCTTACAAAATCCCAGGAGAGTGAGACAGAATGTAGGGGGTGTACAGAAAAACTAATATTGTTTTTAAGAAAAGCACTTGTTATTAATATTTGCTTTGTATTAAATACTTTAGATTGTTTTTTTTTTTTTGTTCATTTGCATGTACGTGTGTTGGTAAATCAATTGGTCAGTTCTTTTATCTATTCAACCCATATTGTTTGTAAATGTTAAATTAGCTGTAAAGCAATTGACTTTTATTATTCCCTTTAAAGAATTTTTTTATGAGTTTCCAATGAACGAAACCATCAAAGTCTTTACATTTTTAAAAGAGTTTGTAATTTTTTTTATTTGAAATAGTAAATTAAGCATGAAAAGATTTTATATAAGTATATACATACATTTATATATTTTCTTTTATTCTAATAAAGTGACAAATAGCAAGTTCTGTTGTACCCAATTCTTATTTCATTCATTTATTTTCATTTAAAATTTTGCATTTTGTAAGAAGAAATTTAAAAAGTTAATCTTGTTTATTTAAAATATCGATTTCATCAAACTGTTTACCTGTACAACATACTCAATTCCATAGTACAAAAAAGCTAAACTAGCAATAATTTATCTCTATTAAATACTTATATACAGCAGGAAAGTGTTTGCTAAATTATTTTTGCCCTCATTAATCACGTGTGTGTCAAAGTTTCTTGACATTTAACAACAAAGAAAAATATTTGTGTTTTCAAAGTTTCTTTAAAATAAAATATTCAAAGCACATATATTCAGGCGCGTATTATATGTATTATGTATACCATATGTATATATTTATTTTCTTATAATACAATAAAAGGGTTATTTTTCTACTCAAAGGAGTAATGAAGCCATTTTTGTTAACAATCTTTTACAACTATAAGTTGTAAACTTTTTTATCTTTTTTTTATTAATTTTTATAAAATTCGACAATCACTAACGTGAACATTGTTTCTCTAAGTTGAACTCCCTTGGTTGTCATTAGTTCACGTTACTGCGATTAAACTGTACTTTCATTTTGCGTGATTTTAAGTAATACATATATATGTACATACATACATAATTGGCCCTTACAACCCTGTGTCAGCATTACGGCCTAGCTTGAGCTTGAGTACCGGGACCTATAGTTTAAAGTCGACTCAAAACGACAAATTTGAGAAGCTTTTTCATTTCAATCAATTACTCCCAGAGCTTTTGCCAGAAGACTGCTGTGTGGTAGTCGTCGAAAGAAATAATTTTTTCATATTTCTTTTTTTCAAGATATCAGACCTGAGATTTGAATCCGGCGCACAGTTTTTTATACGTTGTTCCTTAAAATATAATATAGCTTAAAAACAGGATGAATTATTCATTCATTCTATCTTAAAAATATTTTTTAATATTAAATTTAAAATGTATTGTTTATGGGGATAAATACTGACTCTGCTTATCAGACACGTCAGACGACTTTTTCCCAAAGATGTTATTAAAACTATAAACTCTTATGTTCAAAAAATTATACACTAAATGAGAATTATATTCCATACTTAGAGGAATTTTATATGAAAACAAGTATTTAATAGAAATAAATAAATTTATGTATTAAAACGGACAGCAAATTACACCGGCTAATGGCTTATAAATTTACACAACCGACAGACAAATTTTATATAAAAAATTAAAAACATAAATAAAAAGAAAGCATTTTAGTTAAATACTCTCTTCTTAATTTAATAAGAGCAACATCAATTATATTTTATGGTTGAAGATGAAAATCCAAGGAAGTAAAATAAGATACGAAAATAATATTTAAACACACAATGACGCTCATTTGTTAATTTCAGACACGTAGGTATTGGTATACTTAACAGGCTTTTATGTATTTATATATAAATATATAACACCACTACGGGCATACATTAAAACAACTCATTTTATGGGTGTAGGAGAGAAAGAGAGAGAGAGAGTGAGAATGATCAAGTTAGAGAGTAAAAGCCAAAAGGCTTTATATATACGGATGTAGTAGTGTAACAAATATTTATAGCAGCAAAATTTATAAATTAATAAATTTATGGGTTTTATTTTTATTGTTCTCTAAGAAAAGAAAACAATAACAAAAAAATTTGAAAACAAAACGGAAGTTGCTTATACGCCTTAGTGTATCGAAAAACAACGTTAAAATAAAGCAATAGTGTGGGATAGATTTTGTTGGGAAAAGAAAAATATTTACACATTTGGTTCATTTGTCTGCTTCTTAATTTCTTTAATAAATTATAAGTTCTTTTTTAGCCACATGTTGCTTTCATACACTACCAAAAATATACATAAACACAGTTGTCAGCTCTTACAGTATTACAAAAACTGTACATATGTATGTATCTTCTACACAGAAATATATATAAAATTGTTTTCAATTAAAATATTTGTAGTATTAAATGAATTACCAATGAACACAGTTATCATGTAATATTTTTAATTTTGTTTATTAATACTTCTAAGTAATTTGTTAATAATAATAATTAGAAAGTGAAAATTAAAAAAAAAATAATTGAAAGAGAAACAAAAATTTATTAAAAATTTTAATTTTTCAATTCAAAGTTAAATTGAAAAAATAGGAACACCAAATTTTTGGAAAATTTAATTGAAACGATTAAACATTTTAATTAAAATTTGATTAAATTAAAAATAAAATTTTTAATTTCAGAAATATAAAAGATTTTAATTCGTTGTAATATTGAAACTTATTTAAGAAATTATTGAACCAATTAAATAAATTAAATAAGAATTACTTTATATACTTATAATTAAACAACATTTTATTGTTTTATATATTTTCATATTTAAAGCATACTATACTAGAGTATCAAACATTTAATTGAATCAATTAAAAAACAAAAATTTATTAAAAATTTTAATTTTTCAATTCAAAGTTAAATTGAAAAAATAGGAACACCAAATTTTTGGAAAATTTAATTGAAACGATTAAACATTTTAATTAAAATTTTGAATGATTAAATTAAAAATAAAATTTTTAATTTCAGAAATATAAAAGATTTTAATTCGTTGTAATATTGAAACTTATTAAAGAAATTATTGAACCAATTAAATAAATTAAATAAGAATTACTTTATATACTTATAATTAAACAACATTTTATTGTTTTATATATTTTCATATTTAAAGCATACTATACTAGAGTATCAAACATTTAATTGAATCAATTAAAAAAATTAATTGAAATTTAAATTAAAATCAATTAAATTTTTAATTGAAATTAAAACTAATGTACTTTTTTTCTATTTTGTATATATTACAATTTAAATTTTATTATTTTATTTATTCATTCTTTTCTCGGTAGGCTTAAATTTATTTCATGCAGTGTCATCTAGTACGTGTATACAAATATAAGTCTTTAATAGCATCCTTTTGAATCGTTGTCTTAAAATGTCTTCCCTATGAAAAACTTTGTAAGTACGCATTTACAGGATATGAAATAATGATTAGAAATAAACACGTAATTATGATGATAATGAATTTGACATTAATAATGAGAATTTATATTCAATAAAGCACTTCATTAATTTGAATTTAAAGACATTTAATTGCGAATTATATCCGGTAATATTGGGAAGTATGTTTTTTTTTTTTTATTAATAAAATTAAAGGAAGTATGTTTGTCTATTTTGAAAGAAAAAAAATATTGATTTTTTATTTATAAATTTCGAACGATTTCTATAAAAATTTTAATAATTTTTTCCATACAGTCATGACTGCAATGTATAGCTTTTTGTATCACAAACTAATAAATTATAATCAATAATATATAGTTAGCATGCGTGAAGTAACAGATTTCTGAAATTCTATTTAAAAGAGATCGACAACTCCTTTGTTTGTGCCGCATTGTTATCAAATTATTTCATTATTTGTCAAATAAATTGGTTATTAATTACTAAATTGATTTAATGGCATATATTGATTAGATATTGTATGTTTTTTACAAGTTTTTTTTATATACATCATATGTAGATACTATGTACCTACATACATATGTATGTAAATTAATTAAAATGAAAAAATTTTAATGTTTATTGCGGTAGGCGTTATAAAAATTTTTCAGTTTTACTTCTTTCAATATTTTAACACTCATTTTGCAACATTTAGCGCTTACATTTATTTAAACTTTTACCTGCTACTACTGCTGCTGTTGGTGTTATTACTTTTTTGCTTAATCTTTGTAAATATTTTGTGGACAACAACCAATGCTTATGATTTATATACTGTGAAAAACAAACAAACAACAACAAAAACCGACTTTAATCGGCTTCCTTTTACCTCATAAATCGCTTGTTTTTTATCGCTCAGTTTATTAAACACACAATAAATTTTATATTTCGACTTATATACTCTATAAACACGTAACTATGTATGAGTAAATGAGAGCGATAAGAAAATGTAACTCATAAATGTAAATGCACAAGAAAAAAAGAGAAACAGAAAGTATACAAAATAGGCAATTGCCTAGGAAATTGTTGTGAAATAACAAAAATAATAAAAAAATAAGTAACGGAATTATCAGTAGCTTCATTTATTAAAGCAACAAAAAATTGGAGTGAGAGGACCAAAGTAAAGAGAGAAAATTAAAGAGTGTTGTAATAGGAGAGTGTTAAAGATAATAATAAAATACAATAATAATATGAAACGTGACACTGGCATGAAGTAATATTTTCCGTTTTATTTTTATGTTTTTTGTTTATAAACGTGTGTGTGTGTATATCAGTGTGAGCGTAAATCTTAAGCCCACACATATAACACGTTTAAAAAAAAATGACATAAAAAAATTCTTAAAATAGGAAATATTGTACAGAATGAATGACTTAGTGAAGGAAAATTTATAATGTCTATTGGCAAAAAAATATTTCTTATAAAAATTTTGTTTTTTGCACACTTCCTGTATCTTCCCTTTTTTTATTTATTGCCAATTTTAGTTATATTTTTAAGTTACTAATACACTCTACATTACACCATAGCTGCTGGTGAATGCAAAGTTTAATATTTTCTATTAAAACAAACAGCTTAAAAACACTTTAGAGTCATACATACATACATACTTAATTGGCCATTACAACCCTGTGTCATGGTGTGTGTGTTACTTTTTATCCATGAGTACAGGGACCTACAGTTTAAAGTCGACTCCCAACTACAGATTTGAGAAGCTTTTTCATGAAAATCAATTACTTTTTTTATTTTATTTATTTTTAATTATGCCGAAAGAAATATTTTTTTCATATTCCTTTTGTTCAAGATGTCAGAGCTGGGGTTTGAACCCTGAGATTTAGTCTTAGTAAGCCACCACACCAACCACAAGACCACGGCCACTAACATTTTAAAGTCAACTATACATTATTTTTAACGATTTTGATTATTTGGACTTTGATTTAATACGTTGCTTTTGTAACAGCCTTGCGGTTGTTGGAAGTTCCTCTCTGGGGATAAAATTTCCCTTATGTACAGTTTTCGGCCAACTGAGAGTCGGGTCGGTCTGAAGTGTAGATCTGATTGTCGTGGAATATATTAAATTTTAAATCATCATAAGATGGCAAATCAAATCGCAATTTGGTTTCTTTAAATATTGTAGCGACTTGGCACAGTTTTTGACTGGCAATTAACATGTTACAAAAGATATGAATTTATTTATATTTTATTAACATGTAACATTCTCTAAAGTCTTCATAAACTGACAATAACTTTTTTATTAATTTTTTTTTTCTCATATTTCTATTATTTTTGTGATTACTTTTATCCTAGAAACGCATTTATTTATTCTGCTTAGCTACACATATAGATATATTTTATTACGATTATTTTTTTTCTCTCTCTCTTTATTGTTTATTTAAAAACAATTGCTTTTTGAAGAGTTTACGTGCAATTTATATCAAAAATTTTTACATGTATTTTATCAAGTATAATCTTTTATTAGCTTTAGAAAATAAAAATTATTTCAAGTGTTTTGTATTTTTTACATTTGAATTGTTTCATTTCAAGTCTTTATTGGTATTATAGAAAAAAAAACCTATACTGTGTAAACAAGATACACTATATAAGTATATATGTACATTACTTTTTTTGAAGCGTAGTATCTCTTAAGTTTTTTTTTTTTTTTCTTACATTATGAGCCAAAAAACTCATCTCTAATATTGATAACTAAAGCAGGATAAATTTTGAAATTTCATACGAATTTTGTCTTATTCAGCATGTTATACAAAAAACAATCAAGTCAAGTAAACAAGTTTTAATGCCCAAAAGTATACTTTAAGAATTAATGGAAAATGTTATATATTAAATTTAATTCATTGAAAACTTATTTTATACCATAACAATGTGGTTTTTTGACGTTTTTTCTCTCTAGTGATTGTTGGGATTCAACTTAGGTTTTTACGGAAAGAAAATTTTGCTCCGCCCACTTTTTTGATTTACCTTAAATCAGAAAACGACTCTATCGATTTGAATACTGTTTCTTTCAAATGTTTGTATCAATCGATTTTAAGTTTTTATCGATATAAAAATTTGCCACACCTACTTTTACGTCCATTTTTTTCTATTTATCTAAAAATCGGAGAACTGTTGCACCAATTAACCAATTTCTTTTTCAGATGTTTGATGCAATCCAATTTAAGTTTTTAGCAATTTTAAGAAAATTCTTATGACATTTTTAAATAGATTACGATTAGATTCAAATCAAAGATCTGAAGATATTTTGCTTCCAAATCCTTGCTAAACTGAATTCATTTGTTGGTATTTGATTTCACTTCAGATAAATATTATTTCAATTAAACATCTATTTATTTCATTAAAAACTGTAGGCAATTTAACAACTTCTTCTTCACATTAACTCTTAAATATATTTATTAAAAAATATTAAGTAACATAAGGCTTTCAGACTTTCTTATGAACAAAAACAAATAAGTTTTCTAGTAGAGCACTTTCCCTACTAAGAGCGACTGTGTTATTAGCAATCATAACTACCATACGAATCCACAATGTAATTATTTTTGTTCAACGATGCAGAAAAGATAAAGGCAGTCAAGCACTTATGTTGTACTCGTACATCTTCAGTACTTCTTAGCAGACAACATATTATCATATATATATTATTAAATGCTTTTATCACCTTAAAATATGCTTTTATTAATGGTATTACAATTTTTATTGCAAAACTGTTGCTAAAGTGATTTATCATTTACGTAAATCATGAAATCCTAACTAATTTAGTAACAATGGTAATTTTTTTCTTTTAGTTATGATTATCAACTAAAAATAAATAATATATAGCAATAAAAGCTGTTAAAAATATTATAAACGAGAGCACAAATTTTGCAAAAACTTATCAGGTTAATAATTGTTGTTATAAATCATGTTTAACCTTTTTATTAAATAATTAAAACGAAAACTATTTATTTTTTTTTTTATAACAAAAACTCAAATTCATTTCATTAATTGAAAAAAATTGTATTTTTGTACTCAACCTTATTGCTATTACTTGTTGTAGCATATGTTTAATTGATAAAATTCTCCCATCATAATCTAACGAAATGCTGCATATATGTAGGCGTTATAATTTAAATATTAACAAAATTTTTAAGGTATACATATAAGGTTTACCACTACTACCGCACTAGCAGCAACTTAAACGTCAGTGATTTAACTATTTTTTCAATAGCCTTATCGCGTTCAATACAGAGTATTGCTTCTAAAGGCAGACAGCTGGTTAAGCAGACATACAGAGAAATATTTTATTTGCATAAAGTCACAAATTCAATATTTGTTTAAGTAAATATTTTATAAAAACTTTGGTAATATGTATATACGTATAGCTAAGCGAACTGTGGCCTTGTTTTGGACAAATTATTTATACTGATACTGAGCACTAACTTATTTCTAGAGTTATTGTATGAAGATAAACATGTTGCAATAACAGTGTTTTTAATGTGTTTTAGTATATGAATGCAATAAAAATTTATATTTTATAAACATTCTAATGGAAAGGGAAAACATGTATTAAGTGTTTTGTTTTCTAAGTAGTAAACAAATATATTTGCATACTTATGGGACCACATGCATACATACATATACCATAATAAACGAATACATTTTGTTTAAAAATAAATTTATTTTAGCACAATATGTTAAATGCCACATAATTGAAAAACTCAAAGCAATATTAAGTAATAAATTATTAAATATAGAGATCACAGGCATGGACATGTGTGGCGGGGTATACTCTATCATT
Source organism: Metopia argyrocephala (assembly GCA_963576795.1). Lineage (NCBI taxonomy): Eukaryota > Metazoa > Arthropoda > Insecta > Diptera > Sarcophagidae > Metopia > Metopia argyrocephala. The sequence goes on from OY756208.1 coordinate 6,558,472, forward strand.
AGCGGAATATATCAATTACTCAAATGGCAAAGATATCTTTTTACAAGCATAACAATACAAATTTTTGTTTTAATTTCTGATCTATCATAAAAAAAGGTTTATCCAATAATAGCCAACGGAAATCAAGCTTAAAGAGTTCTATTATTGATTAATCATCAATGAATATAAGATGTGGTGGTCCTAGGATCGAAGTAATACCAAGACGTGAATCTTAAATTTAGCTCTTAGAAATGCATGGTTTTTAATGAAAATGCCGTGATTTTGAAGAGAACTTTAATTTTTATTTTTCTGGTCTTACACAGAAATCTCTAGCTGTTATCATTGAAATAAAACTCGATTGAATTTTATTTAATTATCTTATCTTGAGTATGCAGTTTTCTAATTTATAAACTTATAAGATCCGTTCTTTTGAAGTTAATTTGAAAGGATTAAAAAATTAAACATTTACATATAAATTTACGTGTTTTCTTAGAAATGTAGAATATTCGGTAGGCATAAGTGTTAAATTGGCTGCTAAGGTCTGTTTGATTGTCTTTTCTAGTATACTTTGGCAAATCACCCAAACAGCGTTTACAAATTGTAGTAATTTTTTTGCAAAATTCGCGTTCTATTTGTCTAACTTATAGAACACTTTGTCAAGGTTATAGTGTAGTGACTAACATTCCTCCAAATCAAGTTCGTATAGTGCGTACAGAAGAAGCCATTGTAGCTATATGCAGATGTTACTGTGACAGAGGGCTCGAATTTTTCGTAGGAACTCGGTCTCTGTTTGTCCAGAAAGTTTTGAGGAAAGATCTTCACCTACATCCATATAAGATCCAAATGGTAAGAGAATTAAGGCTAGGACACCATAAATTTTCTAGCTTTCTCCAAGAATGAACTGAAAATCAATGGTACGGAGAGACAAATGTTCTTATTTGTCGGACAAAGACAAGAATGGTTAAGCGAGACTCAATAAGCCGATACTTTGTTTTCAGTTTAGCCGTCACTTCTCGTAGTATATTTTGTTTTGTAATTTTTTTTATTTTATATATTTTTTTTATTGAAACCAATATTCAGGGGTAAACCCCTACTGATGCTGTGCATTGTATTGGATGTTTTTTTTTTTTTTGTTTTTTTTTTTTTTTTTTAAGGATATTACATTTGTATATATTTTTCTTATATTATTATTAACCGCCTTAAAAATGAAACAAATTGCTTTGAATTAATCATTCAAAGGCCAGTCTCATAGCTTTACCCTTGAATGGTGAACAGCAATTGCCTCATCGTTGCATGTTAATTGTGTGGGTTGAGTGCCTTCGCTAAGTAAATTTAGCTGTTATCTCTTCTACTTCCCAATATGTGGCGCTTTTTCCCGATTATTCGTTTTTTTTTTGTTGTTGTTCGTGTTTAGGGTAAAATAGAGTGAAATTTCAGGGAGTGGTTTCTTTGTAGATGGTCTTCTTGGAGGAGGGGGCGGGGTGATCTATTATATTTAAATCATAATTTTGAAAAAAACCGCAAAATAATTTTTTTCATTTTTTCACCTTTGCTGGGATTTGAACCTGGGCCGTTTGAGTTTTTGTGCAAACGCTCTAACTACATAAGTACTATACCACACACCCTCCTATTATTTTTACAGTAACCCAGTAAAAAAGCTACCGAATTCCTAATTTCGATGCTCTATTTAATTTATTTAGCTTTGCCAAGTGTAAAAGCCTCCGAATTCCTTTTACATTCGTACTTCACGACACCACTTTATTAAACTTTCTTAACTTTGCCGAGTGACAACGCGCCTGATTTTTACTTCGCACTCATTTAAGTCAAAATTCATAATAAACCCGAGCTATCTTTATGTCTTTATTTAATTGTCAACAAAATAAGTACCAAAAGTTGAAGCGTAAAACTCGAAGTCTTATAGTTTGTTGCATGGCAGTGTATTTTAATTTTTAGTAATGAGAAATATGTGCTCAGATATGCATTTATAATACAATTTAGTACATATTTTGTTCCAAAAAGATTCTATGGTACTTCTACATATATGTCTAAGTTTACTAAGATGTAATTGGACAACCATTAAGAAAACTAGCTTCAGATACAGCTTCTGTTTTAAATTTTAAACTTTAATTTTTCTGTCTTTATTGTACTTTAAATCATTAAATTTAAAAGTATAACGAAACACATTAAATTTCACGTTCATTTATAACAATTTTCTTCTCTTGCATAAAAAGTTTCTTCCCAAAAGTATGCTTACAAAATATGAACTGTCTTTGCTTCTTCCATACGACAACAAAATTGCATAATTTAGGGATATGTAAGCGGCTAAAATTCTGTAAATTTCAATATAAAATATTCTAAAAACAATGTTTTAAAACGTAATATTTGTAATAAAAATATGTCTGCTAATAAAAATATATATATAAACTGTTTATATAGGCAGCAATTTTTATGAGGTTTTACAAAATAAAATTCTCTTTAAAAAGACAAAATCAAAAGGTTGTTATGGAATTTTTCTTACACTTTATGATTGTTTTCGTAAAAAAAAATAAACACAAACGAAAATGAAAAATATTGCATATTTTGAAGAGTAAATAAAATAAAAAATCATTTTTTTTTATGATTATTGCATAATTTAGGGAAGAGTTGTGTAGTCAAAGTGTATATAAACAGCGTAAAGTATAATGTTTTGAACAAATTTTGTCGATGATGTGGGATTTGTTCAAATTATAAAAAACTCGAAAACCAAAGTAGGTTTTTTTTTTATAAAAAATCCTTAATTTCATTTTTTAATATAGCTTTAGAAGCTTAATATAAATTAAGTCGTTGCATTATACAATTTATGAAATTCTTCATGCAAAGATAGACTTATATAATTTAAAATATTTAAAGACAATTCTTTAATCTTGAATATAAACAATTTATGCATAATTGCATTTATAATTTTGTTTTCATTTATTTATTTCATATAGCCTAAAGGTAGGCAATTAAAATTGTATAACTTTTGTATATTTTGCATAAGAAATTACAAAATTATGTATAAAATTTTTTACAGAGGTTTTAATTTCAAATAATTTTAATGTTCTGGTGCTTTATAATAAAGTGTTGGTACGAAAACAATTCCTTAATCTTTGTTATTGTTTAAAAATATTCAGAAATTGACTACCGTTCGATTTTAACATCTTTAATATTCACAAAAATACCTAGAAAATATTAAATAGGCTTAGATAAGTGCACTTTTACTGGCATAGTCATTAGAATTAAAACGAATATTCAATAATAAATTTAAAATAAATTTTTTTGTGCGTTTTTAATCAATTAATTTAGCTTAAGTTTATTTGTAATGCTTTATCTAATGAGTATTAAGAAATTTGTGTAATAAAAAAATGCTTTATCAGCCCTACATTAATTTATTTCGTTGTTATCCTTAAAATAATTAAATTAAATAAAGAAAATTAAAGTCTTATATATTAAAGCCCTAATATTTACAATAGCATACTTTAAGGCTGAAATATTTCAAGCTTTTTCTTAAACAATGTTACAATTTTTCCAGAAATAAAATATTTTTCTTAAAAAGGGTTATTATTTTCTAACTCCCAAAACTTAACAAACATTTCGGCAATTTAAAAATTTATTAGTTCTCCTACAACTTTTTTAATATTTTTTTTTTTTTATTTTAAACTCACTTCCTAAAAAATATTTTTCATCCATTTTGTGCTTCATACACATGCATATATAAATTACAAATTCATACCAATTTAAATATGAAAAAATGTGTACATCCGCTAGATATTCTTTGCTTTTTCTTCCTTTGCTTTTAAATATTTATAAAACTTTGTAAAAAAAAAATAACTTTTTGCGTTCTTTATATACATATGAAGCAAATTGGTATTTTAAGGCTTAAGCTTAACAATGTGTTCTTCCCATGGAAAAGAAACAGAAAAGATTTTCTTGAGAGTCTTTATAAGTGTCATTATGTACTCGTTCTCAACTTATATGCTCTACACAACTAGTTTTTATTTATTTTTATGTGAAAAGGAAATTACATGCAATAAAAACCAGCTATTTAAACTTTTAACTATTATCGGTTTATAACAAATTTCGAACATATATTTTTCCAAATAACACCTCTTTAAAATACGGTATTAAATTTAGTGTATCAAGAACTATACGAGTATGTAGCGTAATAATAAGAGAGATATTTAAAAGTTTTGCTTGTTTTGCTCGTAATAATTTTTTTTAATACCTTTATTAAAACTTAAACTTTTATTTAATAAACGTAATTTTTTCTCATCCCTGTCATATACTTTAATTTATTAATTTAATTTCCCTTATAGAAATATGCTTCAATATTTTGCAAAAAAATAAATGTTTTGTGTGTAATAAAACACTCTTCAAACTATGCAAAAAAGTTTTACTGTTTGTTTTCAATATTTGTTACAGTAAAGTTAAAATAACAACTACATATCTAAAAGTACAAACACAGTCGAAGCATGAGCTTAAGAGGTATCAGGAAACTAAAAAAAAAACTTATTTTTGTGCCTTTCCAAATCCAGCCAACAAAATATTGGTTTGAAATTGTTTTCACAGAAATAAAAAAATTGGCATATTATAAGAGATTATAAATTTTAAAAGTTTTTCTTTAATTTATTTTAAGGAAATTGAAAATATGTTAGAAATAATGCTTTCAAATGCAGTTTCAGAAACTGCAATTTTAAAAAAATTTTAATTTAAGTTAAAACAAGTTATAACAATTTTTTTTGTTTTTTTTTTTTGTTTAAGTCAGTACCTACTTATACACACATGCATGTTGAGTGTTTCAGTTAATTGAATCCATCATAGAATAATGATAGATGTATAAATAAATATCTTTTAATATTTCTGCTTTTCAAGACATCAGAGATAGAGCTCCGACCCAAAACTCTTGTCTAGTATGCCAAGACTCTACTCTCTAGACAACGGCAACCACAGTTCCTGCTTAAGACATTAAACATTTGCTTATTTCTAGGTGAGAAAACATTATAAAATCATATTATATTACAATTGCAATAAAATTATTTAAACATGCTTAAATGAATAGAACGGATCCTATTTTAGATTTAGAATGTAAAAAAGAGAGTTTGTGAACTAATAGTTGGATATTAATAATAAAGAACAGACGTCGAATCAAATTAGAAAGTTTTTATGAAATTGTCGATTACTTCTACCAAATAGGTTTCCAGTAAAATGATATTGATTTATATAACCTTTTCTTAAAGCTAACTACTCTCTGTTCAAAGTAATATTATAGAAATTTTATACTTTTTAACTACAAACACTAAAACTGGGTCATGCAAATATTTCAAGACATAATTTTTCAATTCGAATCAATAGTATTTTAAAATAATTTTCACCAAATAAACTTACTTTTAAAACAATTGTAGACGCCGGCCTGAAATTAAACCTCGTTTTTCACCAAAGTACAAGAATATAGCTTAGAAGCCATTTTTCTTTTATATCTATCTAAGAAATCTACAAAGGTAGTACAATATTAAAAAAATATAATTTTGTTCAACGCAACTTCGATTTTTTTCTGAGATCACAGCTGCCCTTCTTTATAACTATTTATCAAGTTTAAAAGAAAATTAGTGAGAAGTTCAAAAATGTTATTTTTTCTCTACTTAAAAAAGCAATTTGCCCACTGTACCATTATTTACAAAATTTTAAATAGAAAAAAAATTACATTCACCTACGCACACAAATGCTATTAAATTAATTTAATCACTAAATTTAACTTTTTTCGAACATAAATTTTAATCATGAAACAATTAAGCATTACGCCTTAAAACTCGCTAACAATATTAAGCAAGTATGAGTAAATGTAAACAATACAAAACACACGCACGCACATACACATATGAGCACTTGAATAATTGTTGCTTTTCCGCTTAAAAAAGAAAACATTTAAAAAACCAAGATAAACAGTGCATTACAAGAGCACAAACAAATGAAAGAGAATTACAGTTGAACTCAATTAAAACAACAAAATATTTAAAACCAAAAGTAGGCATACACACTTATGTACTCGCCCGTCTCCACTAAAAGAAAAAACAAAAACAAAATGTAAATATATGAATGATGTGCACAAGTACATGGGCATGTTGTCTTAATTAACGGTTATAAAAAGAGAGGTATAGATAAAAAGAGAGTGAGAAGAGCCTTACCATAAAACAACAACATAATGGTTAACTATTTATAAATCATAATAAACGCGAACACATACTATGTAGGTTACACACATACAAACCTTTGTAAAGAATAAAAAAGAAGGCAAAATTTTCAATTATTTCTTTGGGAGTACATATGATTTTTTTTTTTTGGTTACAATAAATATGTATTAAGGAAGACTCTTAGCACACACTGCCTTACACACATTCATATATCGTCAATGGAATTAAAAAACGCTGTAACTGACAAAAAATCGAAAATAGGTTTTTTTCATCATTTTTATCAGAAAAAAAATACGCGTCAATTGGTTCAGGTCTCAGATTTCTACGATGAAAATAAATTCACTTACGCCGTCTGCGAAATGAAAAATATCAGCGTCTTTGTTCTACTTTCATACAGGTTTCTTGGATCTGGTGAACATTTAAGGTTTTGTCAGTTACAGCGTTCTTTAATTCCATCGACGATATGTACATTAGACTGACTTGTATGTAATTTGTTGCTAGTTTACATATGTATACACACTTGACATCTTTCTGTACATTTTGATAACATTTTTTCTTTTTTGTTTAAATAAAAGCCATACTCTAACCACTGACAAATTGTAAAAGAAAACAAAAATGTTAAGCATACTTTAAGGCAGGTAAGTTTTAACATTTATATAAAGTGAATGTGTATTTCATTATTTTTTTTCCTTTTGACCACAGTTTTAGTGTCATTTGTTTTTTTTTTTTTTTTTTAAGTATAATTTTATAAAAACTAAAAGCCTATTTGCCTATACAAATTCATAAAATTAATGTTCGTATATTACAGAAATAATTATTTTTTCTTAACAAAATAGTCTTTTCATTAAATACATATTTCTTTTGTATACTTATTGTAAATATTAAGGGAAAAATGAAAAAAGATAAAAAGTAAAACCCAACATGACTATTCACTTACTATTTCATAATTAAATTCAAGGTTGTTATAGAGAAGCAAAAGAAAAAAAGAACAGAAGTCACCTATTAATATATTCCATAATGTATACATTTAGGCGTATAAAAAAATAAAAGTAGTGAAAAAACCTGAAAATACAGTGAAAGAAATTCTTTGTTATGTTATATTATATTTTTAAATATATCTAATACAGAATAGGCATATGATAATAAAATTGCGGTAAAAAAATTATAAGCAATTTCAGAAATCTTCAACCTTTATTTATTTATTTTATAATATTTATTTATTATATATTAAGTATGTATCATGGTAGAAAGCACGTGCCCAGTTTGGTGGTTTGATAGTCTGACCACTAGACTATCACTGTCGTATATAATAGGATGGGTAAGAGTAAGAAGCAGCTAAGCATTTACTTTATAATTCCCGGGCCCTTTATAGCTACCGTCAAGATGTTCTTGGTAGCTGGTTTATACAGTACATCGTAAATAAATCGGGCTTTGATTTACGATTGCTTTTTTATAAAACCGTGTTATAGGACAAAAACAAGCAGCCTAGTTGACCAACGCAGCTAATCTATGTCCTTGAAAAGAAAAAATGTGTTCGCACACTCCATAGAACTGTTCGTTTATTTTTTGTTTTTTAGAAGTACTCAGGTTGGTATAGAGGCGGTTTCTCCCTAACCCTAACAATCAAACTGATGTATCGAAAACGGCGGACAATCATTCATTATAACTATCAGTAACATAACGTTAATGTAGTCGCCGTGGTCTAAAAGACGAGAGCCCCTGTTCAATCCCTGGCCCTGATATCTTGAAGCAAAGAAATATTAAAAAAAATATATATCTTTTGGAGACTACCTCTTATCAGTCTTTTAGCAAAAGCTCCGATACTAACTAATTGCCATGAACAAACTTCTCAAGTCTGTCGTTCGAAGTCGACAATAACACACACAACATGAGTCCTGCGAAAAGCTAGGCCGTAATCCTGACACAGGGTAGTACCATATTCACCTCTGCTGAGCAAAACAATCAATGCTCATATCAGTGTTGAGTTTTGCAGTTCGGTGAAGTGTATCAAATATATTTGAACTAAAAAAGTATTTCATCGAAATATTGTATATGGCAAAACAACGTTTGTCGGGTTAACTAGAGTGTTATAACTGTAAGTTCTTAATCTTAAGCCTTTAAGGTGGCAACTACTTAGAGATTTTTGTTTAGCAGATTATTACTGGTAATTTACTTGGGAAATACCTGAAGTAACCTAATATACTCTTACTATCTATTTATTGTTACGAAAAATATGCAGCATATCTTAAGGGTATTTAAAATATGTAGCATACTTAAGAGAGTTTATTTATTTTTTATTACTCTGTGTAAAGTTGTATTTCAAATTGTGTTTACTAAAACGAAATTCAGACTATGACTGTTTCTTGACTTTGTAAAGAGAGCAGGAAGAGCAGAGAGGTTGAAAAAATTCATGAATTCTTTAACTTTTTTTTACTTCTCTTTTACTCTTTTTCTTTTTATCTCTTTAAAACTGGCTTCGATGTAAAAAAAATAAAGAAGACCTGGGACGGAAAATATGAACCCTAGAATATTTGGGACGTCTCTTTTAAGAAAAATTAAAAAAATTCTGGAAATATCGAGTTCTAACCGGCATCACATATATGGCAAACAAAATATTGAATATTTTAATTTTGCTTAAATAATAATTTACAACTTAGGCCCATTATTACAACTTGCCGTTAGCTAAAGGTAGGATTTTATCAGGCCGATAAATTGGTGCTGGTTATTACAAATAAATTTAACCTAAAGTGACCGATGAAGTTATTGGGAAGATTGCCTTACCTTTAGGTAAAAGTTAACTTGTAATAACAAAAACCAATTTATCGGTCTGATAAAATCCTACCTTTAGCTAACGGCAAGTTGTAATAATGGGCCTTAAGCTTAAAATATACTTTTTCAGTGTATTTCTTTTAATATTTTCTTATTTTCTTTTATTTTGCTTTCATTACAATACAAATTATTCTACCAAGTCCTTTATTAAATAAACTAATGAAAATTACAAATTATAATAAACCATTATTTAACAATATGTAATTATAGGCAAGGACTTGTTTGAACGGATATATTATTTTAAATATTAATTCTGGGAAGGTGAGTTTCAAACTCATACTATAAAGAAAAAATTAAAACATTTTTTATTTTTCATTAATTAAAAAAATATATATGTATATGTATGTACATACATAGCCATTATGCCGCACTAAAATTTTGGTTGTGATGGATAATTCCTCTACAAAGTATTGTATTCAAAATAAAAAAACTGTTTTCTTATATTGCCTATAATCACACGATTGCCTGAGTTTGACCAATGATAACCGCTATGTTTTGTGACTTATACGCATATACCTGCAACGCGATTCATGCTGATTGTTATAGTCCTAAATAGAAATGGGCCTCATTGCTGAAATGGTGAATGTATTCATTCAAAGTAGTTTGGCATAACAGATGGTATAAACGACAATTAATTTGATAGATCAAGTGTTAATAACATCAAGTGTCAAAGTTGCTATTGGATGACCATATAAGAATACAAATATATTTTATTTATAATTATTTTATGAAACAGATTTTTCCTCTCTAAGCCTTTTATAAGTCAAGAAAAAATCGTAAGAATATTAGAATATGTGATTCTCGAAAAATTTTCTGCTATTTTCTTGATAAAATCTATAAAAAATATTAATTTTATTTAAGGACAACGCCAAGCTTTTTAAAGCTACTTACTTCTTAATTTGGAGTATTTTTAAAGGTAAATGTTCTATTTCAACACACGATATGAATATTTTTCAGCTTTATATATAAAAAAACAACGAATGTACGTTATGCATAAGAAATTTATTTAAATAAAATATAAAATTTTCAAAGAAACTGCTGAAATCAAAATGAGATTCAGTTTGCTTAAAGGAAAATTCTATATTATATGTAATTAAATTCAACAAATATTTAAACAAAACACAAACATATGAGTATTCATATGTGTGTACTTCTTGTTAAAAAAAAAATAAATAAATTAGAAAAAAATTTCGTTACAGTTCTTATATAATTTATGATCTACCAACAAGCTATGTCTTACATATTAAGAATTCTTTGTCATGATAATGCACTTTTTTTAGTTATTTTTATGCAAATTTGTTTTGTTTTTTTTTTTTTCTAACAAAAGGTAACACTTCTATACTCTTTATATACATATGTTTAGGTTTAGCAAAATTAATTCTTATTCAATAGTATCTGTTATATATTCTGTAATATGTTAACATACTTTTAGATTTTGTATTTTTGTCGGTTAATAGAGTATACTTTTAAGCTTAACAGCAATACTAAAAACTTTGTAAAATCTATATATAGAGGCAACTTATTATCATAGCCGTACATGTATGCTGAAATTTGTTTTTCCTTAAATAAACATAACAAAATATTTGCATATTTTTAGGATCCCTTACACATATTTTTTTACATGATAATAGAAAATGGGTTTCTATGCTTAAAATAAATACAGTTCGAAGGTTTGTTAGCATATTTCAAAAACTCATTGCCTGTTTTTTGTTTTAATTAATATGAAAATTGTTATTTTTAAAAATTCTAAATAGCTGCACGTTGGCAAATAGGAAATTCTTATGTTTATTAAAATATTCTTAAAAAAATTTCCATTTCTAAAAAGTTTAATTTAGAATATTTAAAAGGCTTACTTTCATGTTTATATAAAAAAGAATTAATTAAATGGCGTTATCTCTGGAGTTAAATAGCTTTGGAGTTCATAATTGTAGCATATCTGAGGGCTTCAAAATATAAATATACGTTGCAATTTATAAGGGCAATTAAAGGAGAGATGTATATTACTAAAAAGTACAAATGTTAGTTTCATTTAATATTAGTTGGGAATAGGGCCAAGTACTTGTGCTCATTACGATGAGTCCAATAGAAAATAAATAGGAATTGATTGCGCCTTAACGACAATGGAAATGCCATTACTTTTTCGTATTTTTGCATAAAGAACCATAAATATTTCCAGTATAATGAAAATGATATGATGACATCTTCTGATACAGTCATGGATACGGCTGATACAGTCATGGAAAAATTATTCGATGATTGAATTGGTAAGTTAAGAATAAAACCGAGAATAATGGCAAAACATGATGATGATTTGTTTTTTTATTATTTCTGATTAGGGGATTGATGACATGCGTATACTTGATATTTTGAAAAAATTTTGTCGCTTTATTAAGTTCACAATTGAGAAGAAGCGCGATTTTAAGCTTTCCTACAGGGATACCTAGTAGTATGTGTGTTGGCTGACTAAGACGAGAGCTTGGCGTACAAACCCTAGCTCTGACATCTTGAAAGAAAGAAATATAAAAAATATTTCTTTCGGCGACAACTTCTTAGAGGTCATCCGGCAAAAGCTTTGAGAGTAACTAATTCCCACGAACAAGCTCTCCAGTCTGTCGTTCGTATTCGACGTTGAACTGTAAGTCCCGGTATTCACGGATAAAAATTGAAGCATAAAATATGGGTGCTTTGAGAAGCTAGGCCGTTATTCTGAAAAACGGTTGTAACGGCTAATTATGTATGTATGTGCTTGAATAACTTGTTAATAACAAAGGAAAAGAAGATAATTTTAGACTGCTGCCAAAAACCAACATCTTCAGGAAGGTTTTTACCTATTACTCTAATATATAATGACACTTTAACATATTAAGAGATCATAATTAACACGGCTAAGAAACTAATTATGAAAAATGATGTAGAAGAATATGCAGAGGATAAGAAGTATATTAATATTATAATTTAATAAAGCAATATATGAGTAAAAATAATTATAATTGTGATGATAATAATAGAACGGAAAATAATAGTACTGACGATGACATTATAAGAGATAATTATGGTCGTAATCTTAATCATAATGATAATGTTACTAATGAAAATTATAACATACAGCATGGAAAGTGGTCTATAATTTATGTATCCCAAATATATAAGCAAAAATTTCAATAAACTTTTAGTCGTGCAAAATGTCAAAGAAAAATAGTTTTTTTTTTAATATACTTCATTATTCTTATATAAAAACGAAAAACATGTGAATTTAATTTCCAAAAAGATTTACATCACGGATAAAGTGGAAATATTTGACAAGTCTAAGTTAGCATATAGCGCCGTTTTCATATCTCAGCTGTGACATCTTAAAAAAAAGATATATGAAAAAATTATTTCTTTCGGCGACTATCTTTCAGCAGTCTTCTGGCAAAAGCTCTGCGAGTAAATAATTGCCATGAAAAAGCTTCTCAAATCTGTCGTTTGGAGACGACTTTAAACTGTAGGTCCCGGTACTCATGGGAAAAAATTAACACACACAACATGAATGCTGCGAGAAGCTAGGCCGTAATCCTGATACAGGGTTGTAATGGCCAATTATATATGTATTAATGTAAGTTAATATGGAATAACAAGTTAATATGGAATAACATGTCACGGAAATGATGCAGACGAATGCACTGAAGTATAAGTGAGTACGACCAAATATATTGAAGACGAGAATTGTTGAATATAAATTATAACAAAAATGCAGGATTATCAATTGTCACAGCAAAAGGATTCAATCTCTTCACTATTGCCAATTTAATCACAATACCACCTTTGAAAATGTTACAATATTAAACAAAAAAAATATTCATTATAAAGACCGTTCAATTTTACAAATTATTGATGTACCCATAACACTGAAAATTATTTTTAAAACACATTTTAATCAATAATAAAATTAAAATAATATCAAAGAAAATAATAAAAATGTAATAAAAAATAAGTCTCCCTAAAGTCAGCATACTATGCTTTTAATTGCTAAAGCCTTGCCATATGCTACAATTTTCTATTAACACAAGAAAATGTATGCATAAGCTTTATGTTTCAAACCAAGAGTCACTTAATTAGTTAAAGATTTCTATAAGCTTTTTCCACTTGCCTTGAGTGGTTAAGTTTTGTTTATTAAAAAAAGTACATATTGTTAAAACCCCTCAAACTATGTTCAACATTTTAATACAATTTATACTCTTCAAATGTTTATCAACAAAAAATTTAACTTTTTCATAAGCTATAATTTATTCTAAAACAATTTTATAAAGCTTATTTTATTAACTCGTTCTATATTAAATGTTGCTGCCTGTAATAAGGCTTAAATAAATAAATCTATAGTAGTATTATAATATCAAAACCCAAGTGGGAAAATAGATTATGAAAATAAATTAAAATCCTTTCTTTAAACATATGCATGTATATAAAGATTACGTAGCCTTGAAATATGTTGTAATTGAAATACTTAAACAGCCATATATATTTTAATTGAAATTTAGTTGAAATTGAAAAGCCATTAAACTAATTAAAGTACAATATAAACATTCGCTACAAAAACACTGTAGAGTATTTAAGGCAATTCCATACAACACCTGAATGTATGCTTTATGTTTAACAAACGGCAGCTAAATATTATGATTGAAATGAAACTTATTTAAGTATTTTAGTAATTGCTACAAATTTCGCTGCTATCTTTTCAGACTTAATTTCAAACTGCGTAAATGAAAACAAAAATTAATACATAATTTCTCAGAAATTACTTTCTTTTTCAGTTTAATTTTCTTTAGCTAGAAATATAAATTTCCAAAACAAGAAAACTTTTAATCCAAGGGGAATTTTCAGTGGTTTTATGGATGTTCAATATTCATTTTAAATTCTAAACTTTACTCGTTTTATTGTGTATTTAAAACAAATTAAATTCATAAAATATTTTGTTTTTATTGAACTTAAAATTAAAAAAAAAACAGTTTTAGTTATAATAGTTAATTAAAATTTAAAGAAAAGTTAGCAAAGCATACGTTTAGGCGGTGAGTACTTTTTTTTAGTTAATTATTAATAAAAAAACTGATTTTCTTATAGTTTTTCGATAAAAAAAATGACAACACGTCAAAACATTTCAACAATTTATAAAAAAAATATTTTTTTGCAGCATAAAAACTGTACCAATAGTCTAGTGTGTAGTGTGCTGCACTGCTAATTGGAGAGTTTTGTGTTCGATTGCATGTAGTCGTAGTTGCCGCTTCTCTCATAAAAATTAAATAAATAAAACTTTGAACATTCCCGCAAACTTTTGCTTATTACAGAGCTGCCTTTAGAATAAGTCACCTTTGTTTATTTTAAACTTGTATAAAATGTAAATTAATAAAATGTAAGTATAAGAATAATAAGAAAGTATGGAGAGAGAGCAACTTTCAAAACTCCAATTACTCAATTTTTGATTAATAATACGTATTGATAACAAAGTTGTTTTATTTAAATTTAAAACATTTGCTACATATTACTATTTTCAAGACATACTCGTATAACATATCAGTATTTCCTTCGTATGGAGATAACATTTTGTATCAATCAGAATAAATTTTGAAACTTAACTTAAACCGTTCTCAAGATATACAAAAAGTGAATAATTAGTTTGCATGGGAGATACCACGACTACGTGTCTAATTTCGCCATTTTTGCCCAATGATTTTTACTGACTAAGACCCTACATATGGAAATATATTTATACTTCCTCATTTTATATGGGTATGATAGTTGTTCCTAGAAATATGATACGGTTTAGCCGTTTAGCTGTATATAAACTTCAAACAAGCAAACTCACAAACATACATTCAATTTTATACATACTGTGTATTAGACATTTTCTTTATAGTGAACTATCATCAATGCGCATTTAGTTAACAAGTTTTGAATTGATGACCTTAAGTTACTGTTTGAAATTTAAAAGTATTCTACAAAAAGTTGAATACGGTTATGATCAATTCAATATAAAGGTTGTTTGTAATTCTACCTCGAGTTTAGTGTTATTTTTATAAAAATTTATTATCACCAATTTTACTAGGATTTCTAAATAATTCAGCCATATAAATTTAAATAATCTGATTTAATAAAAAACAAAATAATGTTACAAGTTCTTTAACTTAATTTTTCAGTCAGAACTAAAGATGTCAAAACGAAAAATTCTTCAAAAGGGTTTTTGTCATTTCATACCAAATTCTTATAAAGTCAACATTTATCTCGGCTATGTGCCATCAACACTATATGACAAAAGAAGTCGCCTGTGATATCATATACCCGTTACCGTTCAGAGAGTTATAAAAATAATTTAAATTTTTATTATTTATTTTTTTTATTAAGTAGCCACCCTCGTATATGCACAAATTTTAACTTTTTTTCCAACCAATTAAAAATATGTTGTCCTACTAAATATGCTTTGAAACCACCAACGGGAACTCCCTGTAAATATGCTAGCAAAAAATACAAATAAACTCCGCTCTGTTTGCGGCAACAAAAATACAGTAAAAAAACTGTTGCATATTTTTTGGTTGCCTTAAACAATATATGCCACAAATATTTTTTCCATTATACGCATTCATATAAAAATAATTTTTTTTTTGTTTTTTTTTTTTTGTAATGTGATATGAATTCCCTAGGGGACGAAAAATGGCAGGGAAACAAAAACTTACTTTTACTGTAAAAATTTAAATTTAATTGAAAAGTTGTGGTAGTTATATTATTCCTTTAATATTGAAATATAGTACAGTAATCCAAATTTTTCGATATTTTTTTTTAATGTAAAAGATTAAAATAGTTACATTTAAACATTTTAGATTTTAAGTAAATATTTTTTAACACTTATATGTTATTTTAACACTGATAGATATTTTTTTTATTAAAGATAAAATATTTATTAAACATTAAAGAGTTTTGTTTTTAATATTTTATTTAAATTTTAGCTTAATAATTCAATTTCTAATTAAAATTTTTTTAGTAAAAATTTTTTTATATAATTTTTAATAATTTTAAAGGATATTTTTTTATATATAATTTTTTTTTTTTTCAAAAATTTAATAAAGCCATAATATATGTTGTTACTTTTACATAAATTTACTTTAAAAATTTATAATCAAAACTGTTATTTTTATTTTATTGCCCGTTATTCCACAAAACCGCTTATTCTAACGTTCATTTTTAATGCCATGAATTTTCGCGTGCAACTAAAGGTAAATTAAGGCGTGCATTGCTTTTAAAAATGAAAATATTTCATTTCGAAAAGCTTTTCTCTCTACAGCTGTTTAGAACGTTTGCAAGAAAATAAATTTTCGCCCTTAAATATGGCCACTCTAATATAATCAAAAAGAGCTTTTGTGAGTACTGCAAAACAAACAAACAAAATGAAGCATGCGTTAAGGCTTTGTATACTCTAATAACATCCGGTATCTAATGTTTACAAATTGTAGCAGTATATAACGGTAAATATCTTTGTGTATGTATGTATGCATATACAGAAAAGTTGAAATAATGGCAAGCATTAGAATAATTATTTAAAAGGTCTACTATTAGGAGGCAAAAGAGCTTAAATTATTCAAAACAAACACATGTTGCTTCTATGGTAGTCTTAAAATTTATAAAATCAAGAAGAAAATCTGCAGTATCATTAAATTCATGTCAAATAAAAAATAAAAAGGTAAGATTTTCAAGGGTTAAAGAAAGAAATATTGGCCAGAAAATTTTAAAATATAATCACTCATTAAAAATACTTAGCAAAACATACAATACTTAAAATGAGTTTATATTTTTTCTATATGAAAATATTCCATAAGAGTTTTATTTATAAGAGTTTCATGTACGAAGGTACGTTCACATTTGTCAAATGGTTGATAAAAACAGAGTAACCATTATTTTATTGAAACTTTAATTTTATTTAGTTTTTATTGTTTCAAATTTTGTTCATTAAAAATTTAAATTTTATTCCTTGTTGTTTGTCTGTCTTTAAAGAATTTTTTAAAATATATTTTTGTTTTAAAAAAATAAAAAATTAGAATTTAAATTTAAAAAACAAAAATGTATTGCTTTTAAGTTTTCTTGTTTGTTTTTTTTTTCTCTTTATATACAAAATGAAATATAATTCTCATTTAGTATATAAGTTTTCA
This sequence comes from Metopia argyrocephala, assembly GCA_963576795.1. Classification (NCBI taxonomy): domain Eukaryota; kingdom Metazoa; phylum Arthropoda; class Insecta; order Diptera; family Sarcophagidae; genus Metopia; species Metopia argyrocephala. The sequence continues at coordinate 6,575,657 of OY756208.1, forward strand.
AATATAAGAATTTAAAGTTTTGATACCATCTTTGGGAAAAAATATCGTAACGAGTCTATTGAGCAGAGACTAAATGGCCATAGAGACATACCTATCTCCATATGCCATACACTTAAATATTAATAATTTTAAGAAATGTTTAAATAAAGCCAAAATTTTGTATAATATGCTTCCATACAATAATAGTTACACTTTTTTCATTAAATACTTGATAAATGTTAACATAGCCTAAGACTTGCACTGAATGAGTTTAGTTTTCCCCGTATAACAAAAACAATTTTTGTGTTTTCTTCTTAATAACTTTCTTAATATTTATTTAAATAAATATAAAATTTAATCTCCACCATTAGGCCAAACAATTTTTTCTATAAAATCTAAAAAGGCAGCTACTCTCGTGTAAAGACCAGGCGTCGAAGAAGCACAACCAAATCCAGAAGAAACTATGCCAACTAAACGATAATTTTTTAAAGATTCTGAAATAGAAAATTTTAGATAAATTTGTTTTTATCTATATAAAACACGGAATTTTTGTTAACATACCGTCGACTATTAAATTTAATGGACCACCCGAATCACCTTGGCAAGCATCTTTTATTTGATCTTTATCTTCGGCACAAAATTGTGTGCGTATAATACCTTCTGGTATTCTACGATTAAGACCATATTCCGTAAAACTACGATTACAATTTTCCAACGGCGAGGTATGTAGAGGAGCTTTTAATAAAATATCGGAAAAGCTGCGTGCTGCAATATGTTTGAAGAAAAGAATTTGTGAAGCAAATATGTAATTTCACAGAATCATAAAAAACTTACTTGTGGTATTTACGGTACCCCAACCGGTAACCCATAATTTTATTTTGGTGTCTGGATCAGTTTCATTGGTATACAAACAAACGGGATAAATATATTCATTCGTTTCAACTTCTCGTTCCAATTCCAATATAGCAATGTCGTTATAGGTTAGGCGTGTCGAATAATTGTCATGAATAAAGGTTTCCTAAAATAGAATACAAGCTCGAACAGATTAGAAAGTAAAGAAACTATCTTTTAGTATATTCTAAAAATAAAAAGCAAAGATATAGAGTAAAAATATTTCAATTCATTAAATTCCGTGCCTAATGACATTATTTTATATATAAAAATGTATGTGTGCTTCTTTGTTTGTTTAACGTCCATAAATAGCTAATTGGCTGAACTGATTTCCTTGAAATTTTGTAAATCTGAAAGGATCTGTAGACATAAACTCAATATTTATTTGTCAATATCGTCAAAATGATTATAACAGACAGCTTTATAGTTAATTATAATTTTAAATATGGGCGGAGTTGGTTAGGTTGCCACGATGTCTTGAGAAAGGTTAAAACTAAACAAACTATATATTGGTCTAAATATATTAAGCCTATCACACTTTGCTTTGGCAAAAGATCCAAGATTTAAGTATCGGATCGAGAATGTTGGTCTAGTACGTATTTGGTTCGGAGTGAGTTCGATCTGAACTGGTATACCGATAGTGCCAAAATGAGCAACGGAGTTGAGGCTGCTGTTCATGGGCCCAGGCAAAACTTGTCATTGGGTGTTTATCAGGCAGACATTTTTGCCCTTCCCATATGTGTTGAAATTAACCTGAATATTGGGCTCAAGGGCAACACAATTAATATTTTTCAGAACGTCAGGCTGCCATATTCACATAATATGTGTTCTGCTATTTCTGATGTCTGTGACTATTAGGGTATTCAAACGATTAATCGTTAATCGATTAATCGAAGAATTTTGTTCAAATAATTGTTCGAATTTAAAATAGTCAAATTTCGAATAACCAATAACTCGAATAATTCCCTACGATTAATCGATTAATCCATATAAAAAAGTACTTTATTTATAGAAATAATAAATGGTATTAATAAACTTCCTACGTGTTGTAAAATATTTAATAAATCTAATCAAAAACAAACAAAAATTGCAAACATATGTTATGCTGCAAGAAAAGAAAAAGAAATTTGTCTTGTGCATGATGTAAAGCATCGATGGTCGTCTTTATCTACCATGATTGAAAATTTTCTTCATATTTATAAATACATAAATTACGCTCTATCTGATTTTGGTTTGACGACTTTTACAGATATGGAAATTAAAGTTTTATCCAATTTGAATAAAGCCCTTAAACCACTTGATGTTGCTATTACGGAGCTCGGCAAGGATTCTGCTACATTGATAGATTTAGAAGGCATTACACAATTTGTTATTAATACGATGGAAAATGCAAACAATCCCTTTTCAAATTAATTATTAGAAAGGCTTAAGATTCGAATAAATGAAAGACATGTAAAGCTACTTAGTACACTTATTTTATACCTAAATTCTGGTACATTTTCACTTTTTTAAAATATTGCATAAAATCTGAAACAAAAGATTTTGCAAACAAATTGTTTTTGAGAATGTTTTTAGAAAATATGAAACAAAATGTGACAGATGATGATATGATTGCAAAAGATTTAATTGAAATAAACGAAAATAATCTATTTTCACAATTCAATGAAACAATTAAAAGTGTACAAAATTTTAAAAAACCTAAAAGAGGCTGCAACGATTTAATGGGTGATTTCTTATATTAAAAAAAAAACAAAAAACAGAACCGACAAATTATATATTCTTTTCCATGCACTTCTCTTAATTTCTCCAACAGCTACAATCAGCGAGAGAGTGTTCTCAAAATCCAGTTTTATTAAAACTAAAGAAAACAATCGGTTGAATCGGTTGAAACATATAAATTACACGCTTTTTTTAAAAGACTACTTTAATAGAAGTGCATACTTTTTTTAACTAATTTTTACTCATACTGTTACCGCCACCACCATTTGTTATATCTATATTGTTAACTTCACATACTAAATGTCAAATTTTTTTTTGTGTTGTAACCATTGAGTGATTTTAATATCGTTTAAATTTCCACGCGCGCTGTACATTTTATTTGCACAGCCCTATAAATAGTTGAAACTCCAGTTTTATTGCGAAGTTCTGCTAAAAAATTCTTCACATCAACACATCTTGGTTACAACACAAAAAAGAATTTTAACACTAAAGTTAGTCTGTATATTAAATTAAGATTGAATTGATAATATTAAATAAATATATTACTAAAAAATCGTATACGACTAAACCTTGTGTTCTTAATCTATAGTTGGATACCAAGATCACCAACGGAACTCCCGCAACAACTTTAAAATTCTTTTTTTTGTTCTTGATTGGAATTCTAAAAATAAAAAGAAAACGCCCTCACCAAAAGTTTGGACTGAATCGAAGAATCACTAGGCCGATAGCACGTAAGTCCCAAAACAATGACTTCTTCATCTTCCTTACAGGGTCAACCACTTAATAGTCAACTTGAGGCAAACTCACCTATACAGCACCCATCGACCTGTGAAATTTGTCACATACCTTCTGATAACAGTAACCTAATGTTCTGTAGCACATGTAACCTAGCATTTCATTTTTTATGCGCTAAAGTCGATAGTAGTAAGTCTCAACAAACATGGCTTTGCCAAAATTGTTTAGCCCAAGAAAATACCACACATTCACCTCGTTCAGATTGTAGCAGTGTTTCAAGCATAGCACACCCAACTAATTCACGTTTAACAATTTTGGAGCTTCAACGTCTAGAAGAGGAAACTAAACTTCAAAGAGAATATATTCGAAGAAAATACCAAATTCTTCAAGAATCGCAAGAATCAGGTGATATATCAAACCATAAATTAAGTATTCTCCCAGATCAACCAACAGAAATTCATAATCTGGCATTTTCAAATGATACAACAAATACAACAGATCAACAACAAGCCGTAAAAACTTCATTACCCAATTCGTCAAACCCGTCTTCAACAAGTGTAAGTAATAACCAAATTTATACAACAGCAACATCAACAACAGCGGAATCAAAATCAGTAAATAACTCATCAAACAACAACACAGCTTCATTTACGTCTACATTTATTAGTAATATTCCACACATTTTTCCAAATTCAATAACCGAAAATATAGGTAAGAAACCAAACTTAAATAAAAACGGCGAAGCTCACGTACAACCACCAAATATTTCAAATATTGGAACAACAATTCATAATCAGATACCATTTTATTCCCGACCAAATAATAGCAACTTAATTTACAGCGCATCAACAAACCAACCAACAAATCAATCAGCACAGCCACCTAATTTTTGTCTAAACAACTCCACCTCCTTTACGCAGCCATTTCCAACTTTAAATCACAATGCATATAGTTTTCAGAGCAATCTTACGCACCAACAAATGAATGCACGACAGACAGTGCCAAGAGACCTACCGGTCTTTAGCGGTATGCCTGAAGAATGGCCACTCTTTTCTTCGACATATGAATGGTCAACTGATATTTGTGGTTTAACCGATGCAGAAAATCTAGTCCGGTTACAGAAGGCACTACGGGGCGAAGCTTTGCGATCAGTACAACACATTTTAATTCACCCTTCTTGTGTTGCAACCGCAATGTCCACTTTAAAACTTTTATATGGTCAGCCGGAAAAAATTTTAAGCTCTCTAAAAAATAGAATAAAATTATTACCATTCTTAAATACAAAAAAGTTACACACTATAACTACCTTTGCTGTAGAAGTTAAAGGTTTAGAGACCACGATCAAATCCTGCGGTTTATTAGATGAATTAAACAATTCCTCTTTATTGCAAGAGTTAATTGTTAAAATGCCATCCCATTTTCAACTAAATTGGGGTTTGTTTAAAACAGAATTGATGAAAATGAATAAAAAAGCAAATTTAACAGAATTTGCAAATTCGATTTACGAAGTAGGTATATCTGCTAGCTGCATTAACATTAAGAATAACAGCAGTAAGTCTTTCTCAACAGATCTTACGCAAAAAACAAAAAATGCATATGTTAACGCACATCCCAGCGGGAAAAGATTGATTACCTTATTTTATAATCAATTATATAATATATTACTTCAGAATATATAACTTTTGGAATCGAGAAGGTAATTTCACGTGGCACACAAGTAAATATTGATTACCATGTGCATTCCCACATCTATGAAGAAAGAAGTTATTGTGTGTTGGTTTTTGTCTTTTTTATATTGTTGAAAAAACTGTAATTTGGTTTTTTCTTCTATTTTACATATCGATTACCATGTACATTCCCACATATATAGAAGAAAGAAGTTATTGTTTCTGCGTGTATTTGTTTGAGGATTTTTTTGTTTTTTATTTTTTTTTTCATAGTTAAAAACTCCGTTATTTTTTACGCAAAAAGAAATGTATTTTATTAAAAAATGCAGTTGGTGTTTAAATGCGCAGAAGTGCAGACACCAAATTAATATTTAATATTAATTAATATGTATATTAGTAGCTATTCGGGATTATTTTAAAACTTAAATGTTTGCAAAATGTTTTTAACATGAACATGGTAAATAGTAAAACAAATATTCCCGAATAGCTACTATTATTTTATTTATAATGGGGGAAATTAATTTATTATTAATAATTTAATGCATAATTTAATATACTATAAATACATTAATAATATAATGCATTAAAAATAATACATAATAGAATTTATACCTTCAAATTATTAATAAATAATAACTTTATGCATTACCAATAATAAATTCTAATACTTATTACGGGGGGACAGTAAAAGAATTTATTACTTTCGTAGGACATGATCTGTGTTAAGCGTAATGCTTTCCGTAATCAATAGATTATACATTCCTTGTATTACCTTCTCGTTTCTCATTGATTACCATTTCCCGCTGGGATGATACGAAAAATAAAAGAGAGTGTATAATCTGTTCTAAACATTGCGATAGTGTTGGAAAGTGCAAAACATTCTTAAATGCTGACAGAAATACTAGATGGAGTCTAATATTAGATTAATATTAATAATATTAGTTTAATATTAGTTTACAGATGTTATGTTTTCTAATATTAGAAAACATAACATCTGTAAACTTTGTTTATGCCGTCACTACGGTGTTTGCAAAAGTAACATTTTCTGTGAATATGAGAACTGTAGAGCAAAACATAATAAGCTTTTACATAAAATAACAGCAGATGATAATAAAACGAAAATGTTAGAACAAAAGCAAAACAAAAACGAAAGTGTTAATGTCAATGCACATTCTGCAAACAGTGGTGAAGAAGGCGATAAAATTTTATTTAAAATTATTCCCATACTAATATATGGTTCAAAAAATAAGTTTATAAAAACATATGCTTTTATTGATGAAGGATCATCAGTTAGCCTTATACACGAAAATTTAGTTAATGAATTGCAATTAACTGGTACTCAAGAACCACTGTGTTTAAAATGGACAAATGACATGGGAAGGACAGAAGGTGATTCTAGAAAGATAAGTTTACAGTTGTCTGGACCAAATCAAGTAAAACACAAACTAGAAGTTCGAACTGTTAAAGAATTATCGCTGCCTTGCCAAAGTATTAACTATGAGAGTCTATGCAAGAAATATTCACATCTTAAGGGTTTGCCTATTAGTAGCTATACAGATGCGGTTCCAAAAGTGTTAATAGGAATTAACAATTTAAAATTTTGTTTACCTACCCGAGTAAGGGAGGGACTCGACGGACCTACGGCAATCTGTACTCGCCTCGGTTGGCTATTGTGCGGAAATTCAGCCCTAAAACAAAGTACTCGAATTGAATATTCATTTCATATATGCGAATGTAGTCTCTCTAACGAAAACAACCTAAACGATTTAATTAAAAAATTTTATTCTCTTGAGATGGTGGGTATAAGCAACGCCTGCACTTTAGTCGGTAAATTTGATCAAAGGGCAATAGACTATCTTGAAAAATATACAAAGAAAACAGAAAGCGGCCATTATAAAACAGGTTTACTCTGGCGATATGACAACATCAATTTACCACCTAGCTTTAGTATGGCAATGAAAAGACTTAAATGTTTGGAAAAAACTTTAAAAACCAAACCAGAGTTATTTAATAAATTTGAAGACACAATACATGAATATTTGAAAAAAGGTTATATTACCAAAATTAACCAAAATGAAACAATTTCTAAAAACATATGGTATTTGCCTATTTTCCCTGTGTTTAATAAAAATAAACCGAATAAGATGAGAATTGTTTGGGACGCAGCGGCTAGGTCAAATGGTGTCTCGTTAAATAGTATGTTGCTTAAAGGTCCGGACTTATTAATTTCGCTTTTATCTATCTTATTTCGTTTTCGTGAAAGACAAATTGCAGTTTGCGGTGACATTGAGCAAATGTTTCACCAAATTTTTATAAGAAAAAATGACCGCGATTCACAACGTTTTCTATGGCGAAGCTGTAATGAAAATAAAGACCCTGACGTATATGTCATGAATGTTTTGATATTTGGAGCATCATGCGCACCATGCATATCACAATACGTAAAGAATTTGAATGCTTCAAAATTTGAGAATGAATACCCCAATGCAGCTGCAGCCATAAAGAATTCACATTACGTGGACGATTTTCTTGTTTCAGTAGACACCATCGAAGAAGCCTGCAAATTAACAAAAGAAGTACGATATATTCATAAACAAGCTGGCTTTAATATCAGAAACTGGTGCTCGAACTCTGATACTGTATTGCAAAATCTAAATATCGAAAACGCTTCAGATACGATCTGTCTTAATATTAGCGATGGATTAGAAACAGAGAAGGTTCTTGGAGTATTTTGGGTTCCTAAAACGGATACTATTACATTTAAACTCTCACCATCAATATTAAACAGCGAAATATTTCTTGGTAAAAAACATCCAACGAAGCGCGAAATTTTAAAATTCCTTATGAGTATATATGATCCATTAGGTCTTATAAACAATTTTTTAATGTATTTGAAAATAGTTTTGCAAGAAATATGGAGAAGCGGTGTCACCTGGGACGAGCCTATTTTTGAACAACAACTTGCTAAATGGAAATATTGGTTAGCTTTTCTCCCACATTTACAGCAGATTAAAATACCGCGATGTTATCTTAAGGGTTTTGAAACTTAAGCATTAAACACATAGACGACAGCAAGCAGCAGGCAGCAAGTTGTCAAAATTAGAATACACACGTTCATATGGAAACGATTATTTTAAAGGCAGCACAGCAAAACCCCAGACAAAAACCTTTGCTGCTGCTGCTCAACTTAGAATAATTTCTATTTTTTGAGGCAGCAAAAACTAATTAGTGATGCTAATACAATATAAAATGTTAAAAATACACGACCTAAAAAATATTTTTTATTACAATTAAAAAAATTTATTTATTAATAAAGATAATAACAATTAAACACTTTTAACATTACAAGGCGGTATTTATTTAATCAAGTTTAAGATTTTAAAGTTATGTTTGGTGATCCACAGGGATCAATATGCATTGTTGTTAAAAATGCTTGTATAGTATGATGCGAAATGCGATAAAGTAGCTGAATGTAAAACAAAGAAGTAAATACGTTTTGATGGATCGAAATATCTTTGTGAATAGGAGATTTATTTTCAAATATCTTTTTATTTATTTATTTATGTCTATGGATAATATTTTCGTACAGACTAAAGTAAAATTTACAAACAATATTTTATAATTACATAATGATTTAAATACAAAATAATTTTTCTCTTCAAGGAATCATTACTCTCAGAAAGATCAATTAAATGATAAAGATTATTAAACTTCAAACATATTTGACGAATATTCAGCCGTACCAATTGAGAAATACACATCATTTCAAAATTCAACTGGCAACATTGCCAAATAATTTGAGATGAGAGCAAAATTTTAATTTTTTTTTTAAAGATTATGTGTAAAATTAGCGAGAAATATATTTTGTTAATGAGTTTTGTAAAGTTTTTTAATACTAATAATATATAAAAAAAATTAAAATAAAAAAAAATATATTCACATATGTACATTTCAAACAAGCGATTTTATTTTTGCGATTTTGTACACTTGAAAGTGGTATCACTGAAATATTTTTTTCAACAACAAACACATGTTAATTATTTTATTTGTTTTTTTATTGTTTTGCTGCTGCTGCCTTCAAAATATTTATGTAGCCGATAGCATGGCAGCAAATAATGTCGGCTACATTTGCTGCTTGCTGTCATGCTGCTTGCTGTTGTCTATGTGTTTAATGCTTTACAAGAATATTGAAGTACAATTACACACCTTTGTTGATGCCAGTGAAAACGGCTACGCTGCTGTATCTTATTATAGAATTTGTAATGGGAATAAAATTGAAATTTCGCTTATTGGATCTAAGGCTAGAGTAGCACCATTGAAACTAGCATCCATACCAAGGCTAGAATTAATGGCAGCCCTAATCGGGGCACGCTTTGCCAGAAGTATTTTACAAAATCATTCTATTACTATTAATAAAAAATTTTTCTGGTCTGACTCTCAAACAGTATTGAGTTGGATTCGATCAGATCATCGGAAATATAATCAATTTGTTGCTGTAAGAATAAGTGAAATTTTAGACATTGCTGAAATGAATGAGTGGTTATGGATAAGTGGTAAAAATAATGTAGCTGATGAAGCAACTAAATGGTCAAAGAAACCAGATTTAAGTAATTACAGCCGCTGGATTAATGGCCCTGAATTTTTGAAGTTGTCAGAAGAACATTGGCAAGTAGAAACAGCTCACTTACCACAAACCACAAAGGAGTTAAAGCAACACAATCTAGTTACTCAAGAAGTCAGAACCCTTATAAACACTGAACGCTTTTCCCGATGGTGTAGATTGCTTAGATCAACAGCATATGTCGTTCGCTTTTGCTCACTCGTTAAAAATAAAAATCGCCTCCAAAATAATATAGAACTAACACGAGAAGAGTTGGCAAAAGCCGAAATATTTTTACTGAAACAAGCTCAGCAACAAGCGTTTGCTAGTGAAATTTGCTATATTCGACAAAACAAAAATTTAAAAAAAACTAGCTCTCTGTACAAATTATCACCTTTTATAAACGAAGCCGGTTTAATCTGTGTAGCTGGACGAATTGAAAATGCCAACATCCCTGACGAATTTAAACATCCACCAATTCTACCTAAGTATTGCCATATAACAAAACTACTTATATTACACTATCATCATATATTTCATCACAAAAATCAAGAAACTTTAGTAAATGAATTGCGTCAGAGATTTTATATCCCAAAACTTAGGGTCGTGTGTAAACATTTTATCAAGCAATGCCAAATGTGTAAAGTTCAAAATGTTTATCCCGTATACCCACAAATGGCAAAACTACCACGAGCACGGCTTGCCTCCTTTCAATCGCCTTTTACATTTACAGGCCTTGATTTTTTCGGCCCACTCTTTGTCACAGTAAATCGCCACAAAGAAAAAAGATACGGGGCACTATTTACATGCCTTACGATTAGAGCCGTGCATATTGAAATTGTCTATACTTTAAATACTAGTTCTTGCATCATGGCGATACGAAATTTTATAGCTCGTAGAGGTTGGCCGAGAGAATTCTTTAGTGATAATGGCACAAATTTTATTGGAGCAGAACGTGAGTTGCGTGAGGCTGTTAAAGAAGTGGATAAAAATGAATTAATTCGTACTTTTACCAATTCAATAACAAATTGGAATTTTAACCCGCCATCTTCGCCACATATGGGCGGAGCCTGGGAGCGTTTAGTGCGTTCTGTTAAAACCGTTTTATACAAAATAAAGTCTGAAAGATATCCAAATGACGAAACATTACGAAGCATGATGACTGAAGTCGAGAATATTATAAATGCTCGTCCACTTACTTATGTTCCAGTAGAAAGCGAAAATGATGAAGCGCTAACACCTAACCACTTTCTTCTTGGATGCTCAAATGGCATTAAGCCCCTCGCTTCATACAACGACGATAGTGTTGTGCTCAAAGAATGCTGGTTACGCTGCCAACAATATGCAGATAAGTTTTGGAGAAGATGGGTAGCAGAATATTTACCAACTTTAACATGTAGAACCAAGTGGTACGTGAAAACTAAGCCTCTATCAGTCGGAGACATAGTAGTAGTGGTTGACCCTGCGAATCCCAGAAATGTGTGGCCTAAAGGTCGTGTGATTGAGGTTTACGAGTCTGCAGATGGGCAGGTGCGTAAGGTTAAAATCATGACTATTTGTGGTATACTAAAGAGACCTGCAGCGAAAATAGCAGTGTTGGACGTGGCTCAGCAAAAGGAGTAAGATTTCAAGTTGCTTTCATCTTACTGGGGAGGGGTGTTACCGCCACCACCATTTGTTATATCTATATTGTTAACTTCACATACTAAATGTCAAATTTTTTTTTGTGTTGTAACCATTGAGTGATTTTAATATCGTTTAAATTTCCACGCGCGCTGTACATTTTATTTGCACAGCCCTATAAATAGTTGAAACTCCAGTTTTATTGCGAAGTTCTGCTAAAAAATTCTTCACATCAACACATCTTGGTTACAACACAAAAAAGAATTTTAACACTAAAGTTAGTCTGTATATTAAATTAAGATTGAATTGATAATATTAAATAAATATATTACTAAAAAATCGTATACGACTAAACCTTGTGTTCTTAATCTATAGTTGGATACCAAGATCACCAACGGAACTCCCGCAACACATACTATGAATTATTTTTAATTAATTATTTAATATTTTTATTACATACGAAGTAGTAAATTATTACTTTTATATATTAAATCGTTATATATATGATCTCAAATATTAAAATTAATTAATGAATTATTTATGGTTTAGTTTTTCAATAATATGTTTGAAAGTAAGATATACGATCTCATTACATTTTCTACACTACACATTACTATGTTTTTGGTTATTATTATTTGTTTTTTGAATAAAATGTTTTAATAATACACAAAATTGGTATCTTATTTTATATAAAACAAAATACGATTAACCGAACAATTTTGAAATTTTATTCGATTAATCGATCAAGAAAAAACCCGAATAATAACTCACTCGATTAATCGACCAAAGAAAAAAGTCGAATAATTGAATACCCTAGTGACCATGTCTACAATCATCTACATATCGTCATGCAGGTGTTTATGTGCTCTAGCCGCCATTTCATATTTCTTATATGTCTGGAGTTAATGATGTTAGGTTTTTGACACCAAAATTTTTCAAATCTGCAATCCGTTTTCGGCTATTTATCTCCGAAACTGGACGAGATATATATAAAAAAACAAAACCCACCTTAATTCTTAATTCAACAGCTTGACTCATTTGATCTGGATCCGTAAAATTCACTACACCTAAACGAACAATAGTTGGTATACTTTCACGATCTGAAACGCAATGGGCTGCTGTCAGTACAAAACGTTTATCAATTAAAGTACCACCACAACGAATATCATAGGGTGGCCTGTTATCACCACCAATACGACTGTAACCAATAGCGACCATATGTGGAAATTCTCCAAGTTCAGCAGGAGTACCACCCAGTATATGTGGTGAAAGCGAAGCGATAAGACCCTTTTCAATGCGCCGACAAGCTGAAATTATAGAAAAAGAATTTTACAAGTAATAAAAAATATATTGAAGAAAAAATGGTGTTAGAATTTTTAAATTTTTCTTTTATAAAAATGTAAATATTTCTGATTCAAACGTCTGGTAAATTCCACAATAACCACGGTTTTATTTCCCTTTTTTTCTTTCCCAAAGCAGAGGAATAATAAAGAAAAATCGTATGCAAGCTTGCAGAAGGCTTCTTAATGGAATGGATATTACGAATTTTGATAGAGTTCCAGAATTTATTATTAATTCTTTTTTCAGTCAAGGAACGTATAGAGAACGCCTAGACGGTATTATAGTTTTAACGTGGCATTGGGATTAGTTGTATTTTGTAATGGTGATATTAGAAAACATGGAACACGAATTCCAATTTCCTACTAAAAATATAATAAAACACATACATACGTAATTACGTCAACAATTTTTTTAATATTGTTTTTCCAGTAGTTAAGTTCGGTACCTATTTGTACACATTTCTTTAAAGTTTTTTTTATTATAGTAAGTATAAAGTAATTAATAACAAAAAAAGTAGAGCGATGAGAGATAAGGACAAAAAATTAAAAAAAAAATTAAATTGTCCCTTTTACGAAATGTCCAATATATAACTTTTTGCATAAGAAAAAAATGAGAAATAAAGCCATGATGGCCTTATATTTCATGGCTCTATCGCACCCCTCCATAAAAAAATCATCTATTTATCAGATAAATATTTGAAGGGTTTCATGAACTTCTGCACGACAGAATGGACATACTAGTTTGATCAATTTTGTGAGTTTGCATTGTAAGACAGCATTCACTGCAAATTTTCAAGTGCTTACAAGGAAAAAATAAGATATTTGGCTGCTTTATAAAACAAACCATGCACATATTATTATTAATTGTATTTTGGTTGGTTTCAATATGATTTAACGACTCGTCTTCAATGTCCTCTTCCAAATATGATAATTCTTCAAAAAGATCTTCATCAGGCTCCATTTGTACAATTAAATTATTTTTTGATAACACCAGTTGGTCAAGGAATTTAGAAAGAGTTATAGTACCTTGTAAGAGATCATTCTTGAATTTCGAAATCATATCTGCTTTCAAAACACAGGACTTTTTAATACGCTTTTTTTCCACACTACCAATGATGAATACCAATCAATAGTTCAAATTTTCTTACTTTTTCAAATTCTTGCATCTGTAAAAATTCTACAAATTTGAAAAAAGTAGCCTTCTTTGGAATGCTTTTTCCTATGACGCTATTGTAAGCTTCTATTGCAGACGTAGTGCGGATTTCAGAATCGAAAACTGAAAAGTTATGTGGACCGATCTATAATAATAAAATCATAACACCTTTTTGTAAATATTATGTAAAAGGGAATATTGTACCTTTCCCACCAAAATATAAATTTAGGGGTATGAAATATGTAACTCCCACTTTACAAAACGAATTTATTCCCACTCAAAACGAAATAAGTCCCACTTAAAATAAAAACGCGTAACGAAATAAGTCCCATCAATTGACGAAATAAGTCCCAGTTTTAAAAACGAAATAACTCCCACTTTCAAAACAGCAATTTTTTGTGGGACTTATTTCGCTTTTAAAAGTGGGACTTATTTCGTGGGAGTTATTTCATAGACCCGATTTTTAACCAATAATTTCAATCAAATTTGTAGAAAAAAGCCGATTAGCTTTAAAAATCTTATATTTTTAGGTGAACTGAAGAAAAATTAAATTTTCGAGGAATACACATATGGTCAAAATAAAAAAAGTGTTTTGTTAACTTTTCAAATATAAAATAAACTCGGAAAAGCATTACCATTATTTTTAGGCTGATTTATTTGATTATCCCAAATAAATATTGAAAACTACTTCTAAGCTAATGCGAAAGTATTTACAATTAAATCTAATATCATACTAACCTTTTACGGCTGGCCTATCGCCTGAGGAATCTCTTGTTGTGGGCGTGGGATTTGGACTAAAAAAAATAAAGAGAGAAAAAGAAAAGTGAAAAAACATTTAGAAAGTAGAAAAAAGTCAAATGTTTACATTTAATTCCCACTTAATTGAAAGTATAAATAAATGAGGGATTAGTGTGAAATCAGTATGAAAATGAAATATTAAAGACAGACAGTATTGATATACGTATGTGTATACCTTAAAGAGTTATTGTCTTCAGAAAATATATTTTCATTTCCTGGCGGTGGACGAAATTCAAAAGGTTTAAATGGATCCAATATTTGAGCAGGTAGCGATTGTATATTTGGTAACAAACTAGTATTCGATTGTTGGAAAATTGGTGATGGAGAGCGTGGCTCTTTCATTAGGGACTCATTTTGTTGGGGCTGCTCAATAAGTTGTTGCAATGGCTGCTGTATTAAATGTTGGGGTTGTTGAAAAAAAACCTGTTGTGTGGGTTGTGCAAAATGTTTGGGATTCGATATTTGCGGTTGAACCACAAATACTTGTGGTTGCTGTACAAATTGTTGCTGTTGATGTTGTAATTCATTAGACTTAACGATGTCAATGCCAGAATTTATTAGATTGTCGTAGACCACTTGTACATGATTGAATTCAGGTTGATGTATAGGATTATTAGGCCATGTTTCCACTACAACTGGCTGTTGTATAAAATTTGTAGAAGGTGCTACTTGTAAATCATTGCCATTTATTTGATGTTCCACAGTGGGCAGTGTTTCAAAATATCCTGTCACATGAGGATTTTGAAATACCACTTGCTCTTGATGTTGATGTTGCGGTTGAGTTTGATGAGATGGCAGTTGTATGAATTCTACTGGATTTGAACTAGATTCCTGTGGTGATAGCCAGTTAACAGAAGGACTATTACTTAAAGGTGCCACTGGCCTATTATTAAAGGAATTTAACTCCGGCGTTTGGGAACCTATTTGAGGTTTCAAATTAAAAACACTGTTTGTTGTTTCTTCTACATTTCCTGCCAAAGGCTTTTCTTGATTCGCAACTGATTCTTCTGCGTTGTGATTGCTGTTGAAAGAAGTATCGAAAACATTTTTAATTAGATTTTCTATTTTCTCTTCTTCATTCGTATTGTCATTTTTGGTCTGGGGAATAGTGGGATGTAAGCTGGAGCTTGGTAGGAGATTTGCATTATTTATATTCGGATTTTGTTCTGCCATATTGTTCAAAGGCCTGTTAGGTCTACGACTGGATGGGGCTTCATTTTCAAAAAATTGATTGGGTCTTGTATTTCCATCAGGAAAAACAAAACCTCGATTTTGATTTCCTATACCAGGACGACCTCTACCATTATTATGCTGACCTCTTCCACTATTCTGACCCCACACATTACCTTGACCTCTTCCATTATTCTGACCCCAAACATTACCTTGACCTCTTCCATTATTTTGATTCCAAGCATTATTCTGACCGCGGCCATTGTTTTGATTCCAAACATTAGCTTGACCGCGGTTATTATTTTGATTCCAAACATTACCCTGACCGCGTCCATTATTTCCATTTCCTCTCAAGTTATTTCCAGACTCGTCGTATATCCACTGGTTTAAATTTCCTCTGCCATTATCCTGATTTGCGGAAACCCCTAAATCCGCATTATCATTATGATTAGTTGTACTGCGTATGGTGGTTACTTGACGTTCTTGTTTTGAACCACCAGTATGTTTACCACTTAACAAGGCATTGAGATCGAAAAATTCGGAACTTTGATTTAAACGTTGATCCCTTACTATTAACGGTTTTGGGGTGGTTGTGGGTTTTACCGTTGAAGTCGTAGTTAGCAAGTCCAACCAAAAATCTGGTTTTGTAGTTGTGGTTGTGGTGGTATTCATTATTAAATCCAACCAAAAATCTGACACTGTAGCTTGAGTTGTAGTGGTCGCTGGTCTATGTAAGAAAATTTGACAAAAGTTTTTTGTTAGAGTAAAAAGGGGGAGAAAGGGAGAGATTAGAGAAGAAAAAGCAGAAATAAAAATTATATAGAAATGCCAATACCATTAAAATAAATAAAAGAACGAAAAAAGTAGCAACAAAAACAAAAATTAAATGAATGATTTTATTGTTTTTTAAAAACTAAATAAAGGGAAAATTGTGATAAATATTTTATATTCTCAATATAAATTGGTGTTACTTTATGGATAAACTTACATAACAAAACGATCTGTATTTGTAATGGTGGTTGTTTCTGTATTGGTATTTGTTC
This sequence comes from Metopia argyrocephala, assembly GCA_963576795.1. Lineage (NCBI taxonomy): Eukaryota > Metazoa > Arthropoda > Insecta > Diptera > Sarcophagidae > Metopia > Metopia argyrocephala. Next base: position 6,592,375 of record OY756208.1, read on the forward strand.
TTAATTCCGGACAACATATGAGTTCCTCTCGTACTCCAAAACCACAACTTACAACTTCACGATTGGTATACTGGCCACTTTCGATTAAAGTCTTAATGACGGGGCACTCGCCCCATTCTCTACAAATACCCGGTTGATTTTTACTCAAACAGCTATCGCCTTCTAAAACAACGAAAAATTTTTAATAATTTTGAAGGAAAATATTTCTTAAGACTACAAAACAAATGAAAAAAATTCCATAATGACAACTACACTTACTGAATTTGGCAGCATCGCTTGTTTTTATTTGTTGAAATACCATTGCAATGAGCATCAGGGTCCAGCTTATTATCGCCATTACGTTTGGCATTGGACTGTAAAAATCATAATGACTTTTTGAGGTTCGTTTCATTTTCTTTGGTATTCTCTTCTTTCATATAGGTATGTACGGAAATGTAAAAAAATATATATGTATATACATATATACTTATATATTATTTAATTGTTTGTTTTTCTGCTCTGCAATTTTTGGTTTGTTCCTATTAAAAGAAAAAATATTTTCTTAAAGCAAAATCATGTACAGATTTCTAAATATTTTCATTTCCATGGAAAGGATAACATACTTTTATATCACTAATATTGAAATTTTTCATTATCAAAAAATCTTGACTTTAACATTTATTCTGAAGTGTAGTTTTTTATTAAGTTGTATTGCTTTTCAGGGTTTAATCTCATTCAATTGACAAAATACTAAATTGATCTATACGTAGAACATCTGCCTGTCGTCACAATGCAAAATAATTTCAAAATATATGTTTAAGAGGAATTCAATTAGCAGAGCAAGAAATTAAACAAATAAGAAGATGAAAAGAATTTCTAAATTTGTTTTATATATACACTGTTTGTATTCAGTAGAAAATAATTTTAGTTTAAAATTTATAAAACCTTTAGATAACACATATATTTCAGAAACACATACATACATACATACATACATACATACATACATACATACATACATACATACATACATACATTGTACTTATAATTGCAATACAGTAATCCCTCGAACTGCGCGGTTTCGGACTTGCGCGTTTTTATTTTTACCACCAAAATTTCGCATTGCGCGGCAAAAGTTTCGCAACTGCACGGTTTTTTTTTTTTTTTGCGTACATATTACATATTTCGTGCAAAATATGATAAGATATGATATGATATGATATGATATGATATGATATGATATGATATGATATGATATGATATGATATGATATGATATGATATGATATGATATGATATGATATGATATGATATGATATGATATGATATGATATGATATGATATGATATGATATGATATGATATGATATGATATGATATGATATGATATGATATGATATGATATGATATGATATGATATGATATGATATGATATGATATGATATGATATGATATGATATGATATGATATGATATGATATGATATGATATGATATGATATGATATGATATGATATGATATGATATGATATGATATGATATGATATGATATGATATGATATGATATGATATGATATGATATGATATGATATGATATGATATGATATGATATGATATGATATGATATGATATGATATGATATGATATGATATGATATGATATGATATGATATGATATGATATGATATGATATGATATGATATGATATGATATGATATGATATGATATGATATGATATGATATGATATGATATGATATGATATGATATGATATGATATGATATGATATGATATGATATGATATGATATGATATGATATGATATGATATGATATGATATGATATGATATGATATGATATGATATGATATGATATGATATGATATGATATGATATGATATGATATGATATGATATGATATGATATGATATGATATGATATGATATGATATGATATGATATGATATGATATGATATGATATGATATGATATGATATGATATGATATGATATGATATGATGATATGATATGATATGATATGATATGATATGATATGATATGATATGATATGATATGATATGATATGATATGATATGATATGATATGATATGATATGATATGATATGATATGATATGATATGATATGATATGATATGATATGATATGATATGATATGATATGATATGATATGATATGATATGATATGATATGATATGATATGATATGATATGATATGATATGATATGATATGATATGATATGATATGATATGATCTGATATGATCTGATATGATATGATATGATATGATATGATATGATATGATATGATATGATATGATATGATATGATATGATATGATATGATATGATATGATATGATATGATATGATATGATATGATATGATATGATATGATGATATGATATGATATGATATGATATGATATGATATGATATGATATGATATGATATGATATGATATGATATGATATGATATGATATGATATGATATGATATGATATGATATGATATGATATGATATGATATGATATGATATGATATGATATGATATGATATGATATGATATGATATGATATGATATGATATGATATGATATGATATGATATGATATGATATGATATGATATGATATGATATGATATGATATGATATGATATGATATGATATGATATGATATGATATGATATGATATGATATGATATGATATGATATGATATGATATGATATGATATGATATGATATGATATGATATGATATGATATGATATGATATGATATGATATGATATGATATGATATGATATGATATGATATGATATGATATGATATGATATGATATGATATGATATGATATGATATGATATGATATGATATGATATGATATGATATGATATGATATGATATGATGATATGATATGATATGATATGATATGATATGATATGATATGATATGATATGATATGATATGATATGATATGATGATATGATATGATATGATATGATATGATATGATATGATATGATATGATATGATATGATATGATATGATATGATATGATATGATATGATATATGATATGATATGATATGATATGATATGATATGATATGATATGATATGATATGATATGATATGATATGATATGATATGATATGATGATATGATATGATATGATATGATATGATATGATATGATATGATATGATATGATATGATATGATATGATATGATATGATATGATATGATATGATGATATGATATGATATGATATGATATGATATGATATGATATGATATGATATGATATGATATGATATGATATGATATGATATGATATGATATGATATGATATGATATGATATGATATGATATGATATGATATGATATGATATGATATGATACAATATAATAGTTTTGGTGGAAGAAAGACGTGTTTTGTAAACTCCCATAAATTATTGTTAAATTTTGTCTAAAACAAATCGTAAAAAACTCCAGTTTGTGTTGTTTTTACCAGTCTAAAAACCTGAAAACATTTTGTTATTTGGATAATAGTTTAACAATCATAATTTTCAATAAAATACAAATTTTTAGAAATAGATATTTATAAACCTTTACAGTAAAAAAAAAAATTATAACGAAACAACAACTAAACACACCGAAAAATTTAAACAAATACAATAACAATTTCCATATAAATTTTTTGTTTGCTTATATGTATCTGAAATCAAAACACTGAAAATTTAAGTAAAATGAAACAACAACTAAACACAACAATAATAAAAGTTAAACAAATACAATAACAATTTTTTTGTTCGTGCTTATATATCTGTAATCGAAAAATTTGAAAATATACAAAACAAAACAACAACTAAACACAGCAAAATAAATAATAAACAATTACAATAACAATAATTATAACATATTTTTTTTTTCGCGCCAAAAAAGTTTAATATAGTACAAGAACAAGAAATCTACAAAACAGCTGATCATTTCTTAAAGTATTTTTGTTTTGGTAGTGCCAAGTTGATAAACTACAAAAAAAAAATTGAATATTGCCATACGGAAAACAACTTAACGTTATTTTCAAATTTAGAATTATTCTGGAAATCAATTATACGATTTTATAACAAATAAACAATTCTATCAACATTTAATTGATTCTTATAACGTTTAAACATTTTTAATTTACAAACTTAAATTGGCTTGCAATATGGAGTGCCTAAATTGTAATGTCTCTAATAATGACCGCATGGTGTCCTGTTGGTTGTGTCTCGGTTGCAGTCACTTAAAATGTAGTGGGCTTAAAGCCAGAGATGCGGATGCACTTCTTGATCCCGTAAAGTCATTACAGTGGACTTGTCATCGATGCAAGTCTATTAATGTGGAGTTCTATAAATTCTTCAAAAGTTATAAGAGTGAGTTTGAGAATTTAAATAAGGAATTTGTATCTCTTCAGAATAAGTTCTCTAAATTTGGTGAGCTTTTCACAAATTATAGTAACTTAGATAGTTATGAGAGGGGACATAATGTCGCATCACCTAATATTACGAAAAATACTAATAAGGCTACGACTATAAAGTGTAACACACATTTTTCTTAATAACTTTTTTCACCTTTAATCAAAATTATTTTTCTTAATCACAATATCTTTGAAAAATGTGTCAGATTTTAAAATGTATCAGTTTGTCAAATTTGACTTGTTAGTTAGTTCATAATGGATAATCAAAGACAAGTGCATACAAAAATTATTCAAATAATTCAAAAAAACCATATTGGAGTTATACCAAAGTTGCTAGGGAAGTCCACGTGACCAGGCAATGTGTTTCCAGAGTGGTCAAAAAGTTCAACAAAGACCTAATAATTCAAAGAAAGCCTGGAACAGGTAAAACAAAACTGGTAACGAACGACGCGAAAGCCAAAAAGGTTGAGAAGCTTTTGCTGGCTCTTCCAAACATTTCTGGTCGCGAAGTGGCCCGGCGCGTGCAATGTTCGGAAAGTTTTGTGCGCCGAGTTAAAGCTAAAGCTGGCCTTAAAACATTTAAAGTCCAAAAAGTTCCGGAGAGAAATGCTAAGAAGAATATTGAAGCAAAGAAAAGAGCAAAACTCCTCAAAAAAGAATTTTTTCAAAAGTTCGAATGTTGTGTAATGGATGATGAAACTTACGTTTTTGCAGACTTTGCGCAGCTTCCTGGCCAAGAGTTTTATGTAGCGGATAGTAGAGGCAATGTTTCTGAAGAGTTCCGAACTAAAAAACTATCAAAATTTCCCAAAAAGTTCCTAGTTTGGCAGGCTATTTGTAGCTGCGGCAACAAGAGTGCATCGTTGTTACATTGAGATCAATAAACTCAGATATTTATATCAAAGAGTGTCTTCAAAAGAGGTTGCTCCCATTTCTAAGACAGCACAACATATCAACATTCTTCTGGCCAGATTTGGCAACATGTCACTACAGTAAAAGCGCAATAGACTGGTATAATAAAAATAATGTTATTTTTGTTCCAAAAGAGGCTAACCCACCAAACTGCCCAGAGCTGCGGCCTATTGAAAGATATTGGGCTCTGGTCAAAAGAGAACTAAAGAAGAGTACATCTGTTCCCAAAACCATTACTAGTTTTCGATATAAATGGACAGCTGGTACCAAAAAAATCACCGCAAACACTATAACATTGCTTATGGATGGCATAATGAATAAAATAAAAAATTTTATAAAATTGAATTAATTTTTAAATAAAATAATACAGAATATAAATCTGTAATAAAAATGCAAAATAAAACTGTTTTATTTTTAACTCTAGCTTACTCCAGTCAGTTTTTATTTGACTTTTGATGTGTTACAGTTTATAGTGACGCACACCTTACATGTACAACAAATTATTCCATGACAGCTTCGCCCTTGAATACTCTTGTGAATACTAATACTATTTCACCAATGACCTCGACTGATAATGCAGCTTTTTCGACAAACATTAATTTGAGGAATAATTCTAATTCGTCTACTGCACTTACACCTGCAATAAATATAACTGCAGCAATGCCTTCGACATCTTGTACTAATTCAAATTCTTCAGCAATAGTTGTTGGTAATGCATCCCATTTAGAGACTTCAACTATTAATATTCGGCCATTGAATAGCGAAGAATCATCCTCTGAACTACGTACCATCGCATCAAGAAAAACAATATTTGCAACACGTTTTCATTGTGATACAACTGTTGAAAACATAATTAAATATATTTGTTCTAAGCTAAATTGTAGCCCATCAGTTAATATCAGTATTTATAAAATTAATTCGAGAAAAAGAGCCTCATTTAAAATAATAGTGCCATTGGAATACTATGAAAAAATTGTAAATACTGACTTTTGGCCAAAATACACTATAGTCAGAGAGTTTATTTATCGTGAAGAAAAACTGGCACACATTCCTGCTTCTGATACAGCTACCAATCAATCAAAAAACTAGAGTCGTCCTCTGTACTTAATATCATATACCAAAATGTTAGGGGAATGAAAACTAAACTTACTGATTCATATCTTAATAGCTTCGGAGCCTTGTTTCACATTGCTGTTTTAACTGAGACATGGCTGGACAAAAATATTTTTAACTACGAAATTATGAGCGATAACTATCAAATTTTTAGGCGTGATAGAGGTAGTAAACGTGGTGGTGGTGTCCTGATTGCTGTGTCTACTTTATATCCAGCTGAAGAGTTACTACTCCAAAATACATGTGACGCTGAATTTTTGGCAGTTATTATTCATATTCATAACGTATGTCTGTTTATAACCTGTTCATATATACCTCCTAACTCGAGACCACAAATTTATGAAATGCATTCTGCTCTAATTGGGTCCGTTGCATATAGACTTAGGCCGATTGATTATTTAATAGTTTTAGGCGACTTTAATATTCCATCAGCCGCCTGGATGTCCATGGAGGAGACTGACTTTTTGGTTGCCGTCACTTCACATGATTGGTCTGAAGATTTTTTAGCATCACTGGCAGATCACCAAGTTTTTCAAATAAATAATGTCTTAAATTCCAACAATAGATTATTGGATCTAGTATTTGTTAACAAGCCTTCGCTATTTGATGTGAGGAGAAACTCGCCTTTCTGTACGCCTGAGGATCATCATCACCCAACATTATCAATTTCTACACAGCTTCCTCAACATTCTGCTAATTGTAATGTATCTAAATCCCTTTGTTATAAAAGAACGAACTTTGAACAACTCAATCAATTGTTATCCAATATTAATTGGTTGGAACTTCTCGAGTGTAATGATGAGAGTAACTTTGATCAAGTGGTTAACAAATTTTATACATATCTATTAAACTGTTTATCTGAATGTACACCTTTGGTGAAAAACAAGACATCTAATCGTCCTCCCTGGTTTAATAACACCTTATCTTGGTTAAAAAATCGTAGAAATCGCTTTTATAAAAAGTTTAAGAAAAGTAAACAACTAATTGATCATGCCCGATATCTCATTGCTGCTAGCCGTTATAATTTGGAAAATAAGAAACGTTATGCAATTTATATTAACTCAATGAAAAATAAAATCAAAAATAATGCAAAAATCTTTTTTAACTTTGTTAACTCAAAACGGAGAGTTTCATCTTATCCTACAACGATTAGAAGTAATGGCGCTACATACTCTAATAATGCTGAAATAGCTGATGTTTTTGCCAATTTTTTTGAGTCTACTTTTTCATGTGAATCCTTCAATAGTTATTCCTACCCCTATAAAATTTCAAAGTCAACATCAATCAACATAAGAAGTTTACATGTCTCGTCTGTTTTAAGAGGCCTAAAGTGTGTTAAAAATTCGTATACTCCTGGTCCTGATGGTGTTCCTAGCTGCATTTTAAAAAACTGTGCCGATGTGCTGGCTGTCCCAATATCTCATCTATACAATTGTTCTTTGAAATTTGGGAAGTTTCCTGATCGCTGGAAAGACTCTTTTATAATACCTCTGCATAAGTCTGGTAGTCGAAATGATGTTACTAATTATAGAGCTATAGCTAAACTAAATGCCATCCCAAAATTATTTGAAAAACTAATAACGGATATTTTGTATCACCAGGTCTCGCCAATTTTATCTCAAGCACAGCATGGTTTCTGCCGTGGAAGATCTACAACCACAAACCTTTTGGAATTAACATCTCATATTAACTCAGGTTTTGTTAATGGCCTTCAAACTGATGTTATATATACAGACTTCAGCAAGGCTTTTGACAAGGTTAATCATGATTTACTTTTATTAAAACTTGATGCGAGTGGTTTCTCTACAAACTTTTTAAAATGGATTAGATCCTATGTGACCCATCGTAAACAATGCGTTGTATACAATAATTCAAAGTCAAAATACATTGAAGTCACATCGGGAGTTCCACAGGGTAGTCATCTTGGCCCTTTGTTGTTTCTGTTGTTCATCAATGATTTACCAAATGTCGTTCGATCTAGTTATATTCTCTTGTATGCCGATGATGTTAAACTTTTTAAAACTATTTCCTGTTCTGAGGACAGTATTCTCCTCCAAACTGATATAGATAAATTTTATGCCTGGTGTATACAAAACCTTATGGTGCTAAATCTGAGTAAATGCAAATCTATGTCGTTTTCGAGACACTCAATATCTCCTCATGAGTACTCTATTAATGGTGAGGCATTAAAAATGGAAGATACGTTTTTGGATCTTGGAGTACTGTTTGATAAAAAATTAAATTTTAATTTACATGTACTTATGACTGTAAGTAAGGCTAATTGTGTGCTAGGTTTCATAAAGCGTTGGGCCAAAGAATTTGATGATCCTTATGTTACAAAACATCTTTACACGTCGCTAGTGAGACCAACACTTGAATATGCGTCTGTAATTTGGGATCCCCAGTACACTTTTTATATAAGGAAATTAGAATCTGTTCAAAAACAGTTCTTACTATTTTGTCTTCGAAACCTTAGATGGAGTCCGAGTGAAAATCTACCACCATATCGCAGCCGACTTGCTCTTATAAATTTACATACTCTAAAAAGTCGGAGAATTGCATCGAACATATCATTCTTTTTGAATCTGATACAGGGAAATATAAATTCTAGTAATCTCTTGGAAAAGTTACAAATCAATGTACCTAACAGGCAACTTCGGTTTTATGAACCAATTTATTTAAAACCGCATAGATATAACTTCATCGATAATGACCCTCTACGTAGAACATGTATAGAAATTAATAAATTTTATAATCTTATTGACTTTTCTGCCAACTGCGCTACAACAAAGAAATCAATACTAATTTATCTTAATTCAAATACCTATCAATATGATTGTTTTTAATATATGTATGTTTAGCTTTGTTATTTGTTTTATGTTAATTGTATTACTTTATATTATAAGCTGTTAAATTTAGTTTATTAATAAATAAATAAATAAATAAATATGATATGATATGATATGATATGATATGATATGATATGATATGATATGATATGATATGATATGATATGATATGATATGATATGATATGATATGATATGATATGATATGATATGATATGATATGATATGATATGATATGATATGATATGATATGATATGATATGATATGATATGATATGATATGATATGATATGATATGATATGATATGATATGATATGATATGATATGATATGATATGATATGATATGAAGATCTTTTTGTTGAAGAAATAATAACATATTTTGCAGATAATAATAATGATGAAAATGACGATAATGAAGATGTAGAAATTGTTGAAAAAACAAATTTAGTAGCAAAGCACTGGCAGAATTTTTGAAGTGTGGCAATCAACTTGATGAAGAAGCTATTGACCTAGTCCCTGATTTAGAGAGTGCTTTAAAATTCCGTAGACGTTTGGCGGAAACTTTAGCGCCGTATAAAGAACTTTACAGTTCAAGAGATACTATTAAGCAATCACTATTAACAAGTTTTTTTTACGAAGATTTTTTTTTTTCAAGATTTTATTTGTTTAATTTTTAAGAATTAATTTATAATTTTTACCTTTTTTGTTTATGTTAATTTTTAACTTTATGTTAATATTGAATGAAGTCTTTTTTTAGTTATCTACTTGGTTTAAATTTAAAATTTTCATGATAATTTTAGGATTTGGAACGTATCCCCCTAATTTCATACAAAATAGGGTTCACAGTGCGCGATTTCGGATTCCGCGCTGTTTTTTCAGAACGTATCTACCGCGCAGTTCGAGGGATTACTGTATTAATGTGATTTAAAAGAAGAAAAATATTCAATGAATTTTTTATCGGATATTCTTCAGTACAGGGGTACCAGTTTAGAACCTGTTAAATTATTATTTTTGTATGTAGAAATACATACTTAAGCTTTTAGTACTCGTATTAAACAGTATATAACAAAAATCTGCTACAGGTAATCGATTCGGGTTATAGCACAATCTGCATATAAGCATATGAAATGAATTTTTCAAATGAAAGACTCAAGAAATATATTAAAACATATTTTCTATGGTGGGAGTAGTCTTTAAACAATTATAGCAGTTTCTATACAAGCCTGGTGAGTCAGGTCCTGTTACCTCACTCTGTTTTTTTGCTGAGATCAGTCTTTTTGTATTGGCGTTAATCATGTGGTCTGAATTAAATTGGTCTTAAACACAGTAGCTTTTATCTCCCCCAGAACCAAGTAGCCTTAAAGGCTGCTGTCATTGGGCAATCTTAATTCAAAGTCTAAGATGGCAGCATTGTTTTCCATTTAACTAAAGAGTGGGCCATTTAAAAGTTTAAATTTATAACTTTTTTTTGTTTTTGTTGTGAAGTACAATTATTTTGATTATAAATGGAATATTATTTCATTTATATGCCTGCGGTGGTTGACCTCACAGTACCCCATTCGATCGGACCATTTTTTCGAGCACTTTTTCGAGTGTATGGTGTCGAATCTCGGCAATAGTATCATGAATGTTGGCCTTCAAATGATCAATTGCCGGCATTACATTTGTCTTTATTGGCGCCCTACAGAAAATAGTTCAATGGTGTTAAATTGCGGCCTCTTGGCGGCCAGTTGGCATCACCATTTCGACTAATTAAACGGCAATTGACGGAATAAATCGATGCGTAACAAGTTGTAGTCGCCGTGGTCCAGTGGTTAGTGTGTTGGCTTGCTAAGACATGAGCCCTGGGTTCGACACCCAGCTCCGACATCTTAAAAAAAAAAGAAATATGAAAAAAAAATATTTCTTTCGGCGACTACTTCTCAGCATTCTTCTGGCAAAAGCTCTGAGAGTAATTAATTGCCATGAACAAGCTTCTCAAGTCTGTCTTTCGAAATCGACATTAAACTGTAGGTCTCGGTACTCATGGATAAAAATTTACACACACAACATGAGTGCTGCGAGAAGCTAGGCCGCAATCCTGGCACAGGGTTGTAAAGGCCAGTTATGTGTGTATGTATGAAACAAGTTGCACCGTACTGTTGAAGCCTTATCGCATCAATACCATCAAGAGCGGGCACAAAAAATTGGTTGACCGTAATTGTCAATGGATCAATGATACCTACGCTCCACAAGCCACACTAAACAGCCACTCGCAATAGGTGCGTGCATTGGCTTCTGTAAGACCACGTGTTGGTGTTCTGAGCCCCAAATACAGCAATTTTGCTTATTAACGTACCCACCAAGACGAAAATGAGCTTCATCCGAAGAGATGGTTTCTTTTTCTCATTTTCGTGCAATTACCGAGCAATCGATTCATTTCAGTATATTGGATACTATATACTACTGAATTTTGTGACAGAATAAAATGGCCAATATTGACTCACAACTGCGACAAAGTTGAATGAATAAGAAGGAGACTACAATTTTTCATCTTTTGGGTCATCGTTTCACATTAAAGGACTTCTGCCTCAAATTTTTGAGAGTATGGCGGTAACGTTGCTTTTCGAAGCTTTTGGTCGTAAAACTGGTTCTAACAGAAGGTTTTCGCTGTCCGGTCTGTCAAGGTCATGTGTATGATAATGATATTTTTTCCCTTGATAATGTTGCTGATTTTTTATGCTGCCCCTAACTTTTTTACTCGTTTCCCTTTACGACCATTTAAATAGATCCAAGCATATGCATGTACATATTTGTTGAAATTTAAATTTCATATTTGTGTAAATCACCCCAATAATCAAATTAATACAAATTTCCCAATTAGCACATGGGTTTTTTTTATTTTACTCTATTAATTTTTAATTATTAGTTTTTCATTATTTTTTATTTTTATTTGACTTTACTTCTTTATTTGATGTTTTAATTTAATTTTTTGTTTTTGATTATGACAATACCTCTGTTTTGAACGATTCTAATACTGTTTTGTTAATTTATTTTACAATAATTTTTAATTTTATTGTAGATATTTTATTTTGTGTTATTTTTTCTAATTTATATTCATGTAGCCACGAAGATCATCATATGGACTAGCATTCGTGACTATAATAGGGCACAAAAGATCTTTTAGATCGAGAGTAACCTATTGCTTGGCAACAATAACAATAACAATAACATGCTTTATTATAATAATTAAATGCATATTTATTTTTAATACAAATTTTATCAGACCTTTGCCATAAACTACATATCGTCTTATGAAATTCAAACAGCCCTTATCTTAAATGAAAAATAAACCAAATTTTTTCAGGTTAAGGTTATTTTTTTTTAAAATTAATTAATATTTGAAGGAAATTGTATATGCCTCTATTACTTAGAGGTATATAAAAATTACACAAGTTTAATAATTAATTTATTCTGAAACCGAAAAGGGCTTAAGTCAAATTAAAACATGGTTTTAGCAATTTTTAAGAAAAGTTTTCTTATTTTCTTCATTATTTGAATGAAATATATATATTTTTATTTTATTTATACATATTTTTTTTCGTTTTTATGTATTAAAAACTACCCCATAAGGAAATAAAGTGACACCAAGCTAATCATGTGACTGTTTCCTAAGTTATAGAGACCGGTCTGAGTTCTAACACTATATGAAAAGGACTTGTCACATATTCATGGCGAAGAACGGATCCAGTCGACACAATTTTGGCCACTTTGGTGGGTATCAGATATAACTTGTCATTTACAGCAATGTTTGTTCTACTTATAGTTCTTTAAAGTATATCATGTAACTGCATTAAAAAAATAATTCTTGTGTACATAGAAAAATATTTTGATAAATTGGTTATCTATTTAAAGAAACAGAATGATCTTTTATTTAAAACACAACCAAAGAAAGCTAACATTTTATACAAAAAATATAAGCCTACCTTTCTTCTCTTAGGTTGGTTGGTTTTATTTTAATCGAAAGGTATAAAAAAACTTATCACTTCCTGGGGCTCGAACTCGAGTCTTCAGCATATAATAGGTACACGTTACATTTTTTTAATTTGCTGCGCTTGCACTTACGGCTTTTAGAAAGTTATTAATAAAAATGTTGTTTTTAATTGCAGCAGTGTAAAATTTTGCAGAAACATGAATTTTGACACGATGTGCCATAATCAGTCAAAAAGTCAATTTTGAATTTTTTGTCTTTTGGATTTATTTATAAAAGTCCTAAATTAATTTTAAATAATTTTACAGGAGGAGCAAAAAATCTTTCAATAAAGAGTGCCTTTAAATTTAAAATAATAATACAATAAAAAAGTTACTTGTTTCTTATAATTCAATAGTCCCACAATAAAGTAATTTTTGTCCGGTTTTCCAGTGAACTTCATAAAACGTTTCAAAACGAAGTTTATAAAAAATTATTCCTGCATTACTGTAAACAGCCTATAAGTAGAAGACGAATGTCTAAACCCATTCGCCTTCTATAACTGAACTATACGTACATAATTGGCCATTACAACCCTGTGTTGTGTGTGTTACTTTTTTTCCATGAGTACCAGGACCTACAGTTTAATGTCGACTCCAAACGACAGCTTTGAGAAGCTTTTTCATGGTAATCATTTACTCCCAGAGCTTTTGCCAGAAGACTGCTGAGAGCTAGTCGCCGAAAGAATATTATTTCTTTTTTTCAAGATGTCACAGCTGAGTTTTAAACCCGGCGCTTTTGGCTTAGTAAGCCAATACATTAACCACTAGCCACGCGACTACAACTGAACTACATATATCCACCTAAAATTTACAGTAAATTATGTTAAAATTTTAGTCAAAAGCTACGCGCTGCCTGAAGTAAATTTACTGAATTTCAAGAGTGTATATTTGAGACCAATAAAAAATAATGCTTAACATGGGTTGGGGACCAACATTTGAAGGTGTTTCGAGCATTATAAACATTTATACATTTATTTATCTCTTTTTTGCAAAAATTGGTCTATTGTTTAATTACATGTTGTAATTGGGATGCTCATACGATAATTAAACCATTATATTTTATTTTTATTTTTGTTTTGTTTTCTTGTTTATTTTAATTTCTGTTGTTGTTATTATTATTCTTTATAATTAATTTTTTTTATTCAACTCCAAATAATATCAATCGCACAATCTAAACGCTCAATAACACACATACGAGTACATATATACTTAACACTTAAACATAGATTTAGAACAATTGTTCTTTTTTTCCTTTGAATTAAAACTGCAAATTAAATCAGACGTTTTGTTTCACCATTTTGTTTCACTTGTTTATTTTTTTTTTATTTAAGACTTATTTATTATTTTGATTAGAAATTATTATCAATTAATTCTTGTTTTTAATAGATGCTGTATACAAGTATGTATGCCTAATATTGCTGATTATTTTTACTAAATTTCTTTGTTTTCATGTATTTTTTATTTTTAATGATGCACTTAAACTCACTTGATTATCAATTTATTCTTTTCTTTATAACATTTGCTTAAACGGTGAGTCGCTAAAGCCACTTTTTATTGTAATTTTATTCTAGACCGGCATGTATAATTAACAACCATTTCAAAACACGTCTCATCAATAACTAAAGCTTGTTTTATAAACATCTTCTCACATGCAAAACTGTTGTGTCAAATTTTTCTACACAATTTTTTATTGCGAATAAAAAAAAATCCATTTACCTAAAAAAAAAAAAGTAAATGAGTGTAGTAGAGAAAAAATTTCTTATTTTTTAATTGAGAGAATATCGATAATGGTCAATCAATTTTTGAGAATGAGAGTATGTATATACTATGTGCATACAAACGTGTGCGTTAAACCTCTCCACACCAAACACTTGTTTGTATTTTAAACTTTACTTATAGTTTTAATACATAATGGCGGTATATTTGTTTAATGTGACGTTTGTAATACCTTCTGGAGACTTTTTCCCAAAGGTAGTATTTTATTTATTTTTTATTTATTTAATATGTATGTGCAAAAATATAGACTTACAATATTAAATTTACAATTATCATTTATCTAAAAAAACTGGCATAACCTTTAGTTGTGAGCCAGATTAGCAAAATGTAAAGCCGACACAATATTCCTTTTATATACATATAAACAATAATTAGGTAATAAATTAATTCTTATTTTTATATAAACTTAAAATTCAGTTAGTTAATCGAATTCATTAATTATTAATTTTATATACTTCAAACAAGCTTCTAAATAGTTGTAAAGTATATGATAATTAAAACTTACGCCATTTAGTATGTTTATAACTTCCTCTATATTTAAGTTAGTTTTTCCAAAACAATTAAGCCTATGTACATTAAATATAGGGCACACTCCAATAAAGTGGAAAGTGTTTTCCGCAACATCCAAATTACACAAAGTACAAATTCCATCTGTATTGTTTCTAAACGCTCTGCCAAAAAGATCTAAAAGTCCACCCCTTGCTCGTATTAATAAACTGCTAGCACGTGATGAAAATATTGACAATACAGGAGGGACTATGTAGTAATTTATATCAGAGTAAAGGTCGTGAAATTGTTCTCAGTACCTGAAGTATTTGATTCCAAAAGTCGCACAGAGGATTAGTCAAATTATCGGAAACAAAACCAATACGTTCGCATATAATTTGCCACTCCTCCGCCCAATATGTAAGTATTTTTCAATATTATTTTTTCAGCGAGAATGCATGGTAGTCTATGTTGTGGCATTCTCAGGGCTTTACTAATATATGAAAAATGTAACTTTAGAGTATCTGTATATAATGTGTTTAATCCAGTTCCTATGTAAAGCATATAATTTGGTGATTTGTTTGGTAGAAATAACATCTTTTTTATAAAAAACCTGAATAACTTTTCAACTTCATCATATTTTTTAAAACCCCAAATTTGATCTCCATAAAACATAATCGATTAAGATGCAGCTTTAAATATTTTCAGTTTGTTATGGTTCGAAATTTTAGGGTGATTTATATAATTTGACCATGTTGAGGAGATTGCCATTTTTGCTGAAGTTAATTTATTTGCCAAATGTTTTGCAAATGATAAATTGTAGGTAAGCTCTATTCCTAGATATTTATAGCTGTTAACAGTTTCTATACTCGAGTTTCCATGAATCCAATTTAGATTTCTAGAAATTCGTTGGGTGCCGCTGAACACTAATATTTTAGATTTATCTAGATTTACTTTTAACATCCAGGTTTTACAATAAGTATATAGCGCATTTATCATATTTTGAAGATTTTGTGGAGAGTCCGATAAAATGACAATATCATCGGCGTAAAGTAGGACTTTTACAAGCACACTTTCTATTTCTACGCCACCGGGAAGTGCATCTACTAGATCCCAAAGGTAGTATTCAAAACTATAAATACTTATATTAAAATAGTTATAGACTAAATGGGAATCATATCCCATTTAGTATAGAAAAATATAACAAAATAATTTACAAAATTTTTAATACATTTTATAATATACTAGCTGAACCCGGTGTGCTGCGCTACTCCCTCGTTATATACATATTACAAAAAAAGTATTTTGTATAGCAAACATTATTAGTGGTGTAAGTAAGTATCTGAATTAAAAGAGAAGGGGGCGGTGAAGTGGGCGTGGTTCATAGTTATATGACGACGTTAACAGCATTAAGAGCAATATATTACCAAATAAAAAAAAATACAAATTTCTACATAGAACAAAAAGTTTGAAACTTTCAAACAAAATTTGGCATGAAAACTGGCGTGAAAGAGGGCGTGGAGTAATAAATTATTATTTATACTTTGCCTGGAGTATAATGTGTATACAATTTGTAGTAAATCTTTTAAAACTATATGGGGGCAATTAATTAATTTAAAAAAGTGGGCGTAAAAGTAGGCGTGGTCGAAAAAAAGTACTCTATTAATCATGTCAGAGTCCCAGTTAAATGCTGTGAAAATTTCAGGAAGATCGGTTCAGAGGTTTGGTCTCCTATAAGGTACAAACAAGCAAACAAATAAACAAACAAACAAACAAATAAACAAACACACATTCAATTTTATATATTTAGTTTTATAATATATTTAATTCTAATTTTGAAAAGGCAACATTAAAAATGTTTAGAACTTAAGAATAGTATAATATAAGTAGTATATATAAATAATTTGGACCGCTAATTCGAAAAGCTCAATTAAAACTGACGATTAGCCCTTGTTTATAATACTAAGAACTCCTTTTACTTCTAAACAGCTGTAAGTTTATTAATCTTTAATTTTTGTGTCGTGGCTAGAAAAAGTCTTGATAAGAGTGAAATTCATTCTTATTTTTGTGTTTGTGTCATTTAATTTGTGTCACATACTCGTATAACACTTTGCAGGATAGAGTTTTAAGTAGTCGTTGAAGACCGAATAAAACATATTCTCCAGCTTTGTTTTGTTTTGTATTTTTAATTTTTTTTTTTTACTTTACTCAATACCTGCATACAAAGTATTCGTTTGGCCGCTGGAATATTTTTCAAGTGGCTAAACATTATTTTGTTCCGCTACTTGTTTGTTTTTTGTTTTTTTAGATGTTTGACTTTTAACAAATTTTGTTTTTACCTGTTTTCATTGTTTTTGCTTTTTTATGTTGTAAAAACCGGCCAATGAATCATCCATTCACTTATTCGTTCATTCATTCAAGAAATATTGTGAAACTAAAACCGCAAAAAACAACGTCATTTAATCTTCAACTCATATTCTTGTCGACTTCTTGACATTGATGTACAATTATATGAAAATAAAAAAAGTATCTAAAATCTGTATATATTTTTCAAAAGCTTCTTAATTCGATTAATTATTGTTTATTTAAAATTGATTTCTTCCAATCAAAATAAATAAAAAAAATAAAAAATCATTTAAAATTGCTCAATGTTATGTTTTATGTTTGAAAATGTAACAGGCATTTGTACGAGTTTGGATTATTAAGTGAAGAGAAATTATTTGCATGTAATGTACTTATAGTTGTTATGTATGAGTACAAAAAAATTTTGAAAATATTTATTAAACCAAAATATAAAAAGAGCCAAAATAAACCAAGATATACCAAATTTTAAATAAATTTATGGAGGTATGTACACTAGACCGGTTCGAATTGTATGGGTGGAAAAAAACCAACAAAACGTATAGCAAAAACGTAAACTACAGAAAATTCTAAGAACGTAATGCCAAATAACCATGGTTCTAAAATTAAATCCCAGTTCGCGCACATCGACTTTAGATTTAGAGGTCATACTTATTAAATTGTACTCAAATAATAATATAACAATTGGGTTATAATGGTTATTATTGTTAGGTTATTTTGTTAGCTTTCCATTGGTGCCATGGATGCTATTATCAGTTGCGCCGTTTCATCATATTTTAAAAACGAAAAGCAAAAAGTAGGGTTTTTACTACAGTTTTACACGCTGTCTTACTCTTTGGAAGTTTTGAAAAATTCGAATTCATGGTTTATAAACGAAAATTGTATGTCATCGTTTAGCTTAGAATCTCAACTTTCCATTAGTAGCATGGACATTCTAACAAATTTTTTTTATCTCGAACACATTTCGGACTACTTTGGGTAAATTTGGTCTCTTTCGCACACAACTTTTAATTCTAACAGAAAGAATTTAAAACGAGAACCTATCAAACACAGTCGCAGCTTTCAATAGGTGCCTTTTAGTATCAAAGATTTTATCGCTTATTAATTTGTAGTCGCCGTAGTCTAGTGGTTAGTGTGTTGGCTTACTAAGACGATAGAGCCGGGTTCAAATCTCAGCTCTGACATCTTGAAAAAAAGAAATATGGAAAAATTATTTCTTTCGGCGACTACCTCTCAGCAAAAGCTCTGGGAGTAATTGATTGCCATAAAAAAGCGTCTCAAATATGCCGTTCGGAGTCGACTTTAAACTGTAAATCCCGGTACTCATGGAAAAAAATTAATACACACAACATGAGTGCTGCTAGAAGCTAGGCCGTAACCCTGACACAGAGTTGTAACGGCAAATTATGTATGTATGTATGTAATTTGTAGATATTATTTAAAAGGAAATTAAATGTGTACGAGTATGGACAAGTTGATATTTATTTGTTAACCATTTTAATTCATAAAGGCCTCGTTACTCAAACGTAAACGTTGCGGATACTTAAACCTTGCAGCCGAGTTCACCGAATGGTTTAGAATTGGTTTACAATTTTTAAACAGCTGATATGTAAAAACGAAGAAAAATTTTAAATTTATTGGATTCGCCCGCAACGCAACTTTACGTTTACGTATGAGTAATCATTTACACATAGGCTTGATAAGCAAAACTGAACAGCTGTTCCGCAACGTTTACGTTTACGTTTGTGTAACGAGGCCTTAATTTTGAAAAGAAAAGCGGTTTGAAAACAGGATTCAGTGTACGAAGTTAATATTTTTATAATTTTTTTATAATTCATTTCACTTGAGTTGCGTTTTCTAAAAAATACTTAATTATTAAATTAACCAACTCCTGTTATCAGTTCTATTTTGTTATATATTTATTCTTGCTAAGTTTGTTTTTTTTTTTTTTAATTTTATAAAGAAAAATTATTTTACGTTTTGTTATGGATTTTTATTGTGCACTGGTATCAGAGTGATACACAGTGTACTTATTTAAGCTACAGTCGTTGTTAAAGTTTAACATGATATTTGTAACACAATTTTAAGCTCCTCATTTTGTATGTATCCTTTTAAATTAGGTTGATAACTCAGATACAACAGTGTCAGTGCAGTTGTTGTTTCAATCTTTGTTCTGAGCTTTGAAAACTGAAATTCAGAGAAACTATTTATATTCAGTTGCGAATATAAAATAAATACAAATTTAAAAGGGTTGACAAAGCTAAATTTATAAAAACTTAAACTTCATCCCTAAATTAATTTTTCAGCTGAAAGACTTATTTCATTTAATGACTGTACACTGTTGCATATTAGAAGATTTTAAAATTATGAAGAGTGTACATTAAAATTTGGCAATACTTGTTACAGTTAAGTCTCTGCACTGTTAAAGTAAAAACTTAATGTAATACAATAACTTAATGTGCTGGAGGCCCGAAGTTCGAGCCCCAGGAAAGGTTAATACAATAACATTTTTAATATTTGTTTGCTAATGATCAAAATCCCGTTAGAGTGTTGATCAGTATTTATTATTTTGCCACAAAACGCTTTAACTACAACAAAACTAAATACTATTAAATAAATTCAGATTATTTAAAGCAAAAACAGGCATCCATTATACTCTAGTCGAGTTAAACATGTTTGGGATTCCAGGTACGGTAGTCTCATCAAAGTTCTTTGTGGCTTGAACCAATAATGTATGTAATCATTTCTAGCAATATTTTGAAATTTTTCAAAATGAATACATTTTTTAACACCCAAAAAATATTATAATAGTTTTGATAGGAAAATCCCAAACATTGGTTTACCGGTCTAGTGTTAAATGAAGTTTTAAAATGTTTATCAACCCCCGGCATATGTCGTTTGTTTAGCTAGAAAAGTATGGAGCTTGAAAATCACTATTATTTTATAAAACCTACCCCAGAAAAGTTAGAATGTTACGTGATCCCAAGACAGTTTAACTATAAAGCGTTATATGTAGGGTATAGTTAAATGAAAGTTTGTTTAGGGTAATTTGCATTATAGGATATTTCATATTCGTGTTTACCCGAATAAAATTTCCACATGTGTTTAAAATGTATGTAAAAAATTAAATCAGAACAATAAATAAAGAGTGTATATGTTTATGAATTTCTTTTTTAGGTCAAGTTCTCAAGTAATTCACTGAGAAATTTTAAATATTTTTATTAAAAAAACACTCGTTTTATTAATTAAATTAAAAAGTGGGAAACAAATTAATTTCAGTACAAAACTTTATCGCCGTATTCAAGAAAAAAAAGTAAAATATGTATACCTGAAGTATATTTTTTCAGTCAAAATTTCTATACAAATTCTGTTAAAAGTACACTTCAAGTATATTTTAGGTTTTTTTTTAATACTTCTTTTTGTGGCTAGTCGCCGTGGTCTAGTGGTTGGCTTACTAAGACGATAGCACCGGGTTCAAATCTCAGCTCTGACATCTTGAAAAGAAGAAATATGAAAAAATTATTTCTTTCGGCGACTACCTCTCAGCAGTCTTCTGGCAAAGGCTCTGGGAGTAATTGATTGCCCTGAAAAAGATTCACAAATATGTCGTTCGGAGTCGATTGTATGTAGGTCCCGGTACTCATGGATAAAAATTAACACACACAACATGAGTACTGCGAGAAGCTAGGCCGTAACCCTGACACAGGGTTGTAATGGCCAGTTATGTATGTTTGTATGTATGCATACGTATATATGTCACGATTGTTTGTTTGCAAGGCTTGCAATGACGTTTGCAACAAAGAGTGATTACCGCTTTTATATATTATGAAATATCGAAAACTACGTAAAGAATATTGACAGTCGTATGGATTTCATCATTTCTAGTTATTTTTCTAAACCAGGGGTGAGCAACCTTTTTAATCAACGGGCCACTTATAAATTTTAAAATTTTTTGGCGGGCCGTACATAAATACTAATAATTTACAAAACTCTATTTATAATAAAAATTAGAATAAAAAAAATATAAAATTTAATGCAAAAAAAAAATATTTGCTTGAAATTTTAATGTGAAATTTGGCACTGTTTTTTCGATACAACCTGATCAATATCAGCAAGAATTGATGAGGTAGGTACACATACACAAGTTTCTAATCGTGCATTACTCAGTCTTGATCGGTGGTAATTGGTCGGTGGTCGGATTTATAAACATTCTCGATGTTTACTGAGAGAAATACATTTTTTACATCAGTATTATTCTGCATGTCCATCACTTCCCTTTGAAAGTCTTCAGGAACTGTATCCACAGCGATAATTAATGGTTAGGAAAACATTTTCATGGAAACTGCTCTCTTCTCAGTTTCTTCGTAATTGAAATTCGATGATTAATGTGTCTATATATTATGTGTATTTTTGAGAAGCAGCAACATTTGTTTGGCGGGCCGCATAAATAGGTTGAAAGAGCCGCAAGTGGCCCGCGGGCCGCGTGTTGCTCATCCCTGTTCTAAACAATTCAATTCTTCATATGATTAGAATTGTATTTGTACTAGAGCACATAAAGAAAATCTGAGATGGAAATTTGAAATTTTGCGAACTTAATTTTACTATTCCTCTCTGTTTATAAACAATTAAAAAAAATTTTAAATTTCAGTAATTTCATTCTATTTTTGAAAAAATTACACATATTAGTTATTTTATATTTTATTTTTCCTACATAATTCAATAAAAATCTTTAAACTTGTATTGTAATTAGAATTGCAATTTTTTTTCAGTTTTCAAACACGGCGCACTCTACTTCTATACTAGAATTTACCCCTATTTACAGTAGGAGTGTAATAATAATTATCTTATCAAGCAGTGATTCAGTGCTAGAAACTTGAAATCACCCATTTTATCAAACTCTTGTTAGTAATCAAAATAATTCAAATACTACTGGTACTCATAGAAATCGATTTGAATTTCTTGTTACAACAAGTGACATGATTGTGTTGTGTTTTTCGATAAAGAAATCAAATAGACAAAATTTATAATTTTAAAAACTTCTCCTGCGCACAACTCATATATAAAGACCAAATTATTAAATTAAAGCAAGTACGACGCGTACCACCACATATCACACCATTGTAAGAAATATGATGCAAATTTCAAAACTCATATTGTGGTGTGTATTTCTACAGATCATTACGGCTGCAAGTATTGATCATAAGTCTATAAAGATTTATCGTGAGTCTACAATTGAACAAAATCTTTATGAGCAATATACGTTGGGAAAAGCGGAAGATGGTAAGTTTTCTTTAAATTGTTTAAAAATATTTCAATAATTTTTTTTTTCATAACTCGCATTGTATACTTTAAGACGCACAAATAATTTACATGTACCAATATGCCCAATCGTTTGATGAGAGACAGCCGGAAATTTCTTTCGATTTTAGTTATCCTATTGAGGGTAGTTACGATGTTGATGAGACTCAAAATCTTCCGGTAATCACTCAAATTCAATTATATGTTAAAACTCAAGCTAATGCTTACACCCAGGCCTACATTACGGACGGTGGCATAGGTGAAAATAATATTAGATTGCGCATTGTTTCAAATAATTCCAATTTATTAAATTATATGGTAGTGATTTATGGTAAAAAATTCTAATAATGTACAGACGTGAAAAATTTTAGAAAAAGCAGTACATATTGAGTTAAAAAATTAATTTAATGCATATAAATAAAGATTAAAAAGGCAAAACTATCAAAGAAATTATTTATTTATTTTTTTGTTTTTAAAGAAACTTTTATTTTAATTTTAAACTATTTTCGCAAGTGTATAAAAACTTCAAGGTGTAACTAAAGGTTAATTTTTGTTTTTATTATACAACCAGTTTGCATTTCTTGTAACTGTCAAATTTTTTTATTTTTTCTTTTAAGTGTTTAAATTGACAGTCAATGGTTAAATAACTGAAGTGGTTTAGCCAACATAATATCATCCATTTATTTTGTGTAGATCTAATTAAACCAATATTTGTTTTTATTTTACATATATTTAACTAATATTTAACAATATAACTAAGTTTAGCAAAAGCTTTACAAAATTTTGTATTAACCAAACCACTTTAGTTAGACAACTAAATATACATATACTCTGAATGTTGGCCTTTATAAATTGTAGCATTTGCCAATTATTTCACGACTGCCAGTTGATTTATTGAGGTCTATCCGGTGGTTTGTTACGGACCGGTGGCACTGTACCTTTCCGCTTATCCTGAAAAAACGAAAAATATTAACGAAATCTAATATATAAAATTCTCGTGTCGCGGTGTTTGTTGCCAAACTCCTCCGAAATTACTCAACCGATTTTCATGAAATTTTGTGAGCATATCGGGTAGGTCTGAGAA
Source organism: Metopia argyrocephala (assembly GCA_963576795.1). Classification (NCBI taxonomy): domain Eukaryota; kingdom Metazoa; phylum Arthropoda; class Insecta; order Diptera; family Sarcophagidae; genus Metopia; species Metopia argyrocephala. Next base: position 6,616,705 of record OY756208.1, read on the forward strand.
TCGGTCAACATCTATTTTTCATACCCGTAAATGTTAAGCTGACCCGCCCCAAGGGAAATTTATGCCTCATCTAAATAACGTACCGACGTTGATGAAATTTTAAGCTAGATAATATACATATATCTGCGTACCGCAGAACACATATGGTTTAGGTTTTTTTTTTATTAAGTGGTACTCAGAGGGGGCAATACAGGGGATATTTCTCGCTATAGCCAACAATCAAACTGAAGTACAGAAAATGGCAGATAATCATTTATTAAAATTATTAGTAACGCAGACATTGATTGCTCATATCAAGGTTGACCTTTGCAGTTCGGTGAAGATTATCAAATATACTATTTGAAATAAAAAATGTTTCCTAGAGCAAATTTATATGGCAAAACAACGTTTGCCGGTCAACTAGTAGATATATAAAATAAAGCATTAGAAATCTAAATTCACGGGACCACTTGAAGAAACTTTGTTTGGAAGAAAGTGTTTAGCTCCAAAATTATGCCAACATGTTTAAAATTTAAAAAAAATAATTAATACATAGTTCATTGAATTAAATTAGAAAATAATGAGAAATTAAAAATATAAAAACAAAAATAAATAAATTTTAAAATTTTACCAAAACACATATTTATCTAATAATGAGGTTAAAAAAATATAATTATGATCAACAAGGCTTAAGCTTCTTGATATTCCTCTAAGCCGGAATAGAATTATGTAAATAAAACTAATAACTACACAGATAAAGAAGCTCCTTGAGTTGAATTCTCTATCGATTTTTGTTTTTTTTTGCTTAAATTTTTTTTTTTTTTTTTGTAGAATACGCAGCTGGCGGAAACGTCGCCAGTGAAACCGGTCCGTAACAGCTTGTCTACTAATAATATCATTCATAAAAAATAATTTTTTAACAAATCTTCAAGACCCTTAAATTTTTTTAGGGAATTTATTTTATATTACAAATATTTTTTTCAAATTTGTTGTTGTTTGTATTTAAAAACGTATTTGTAGATATTTTTATTGAACAAAAAGGTCAATTGAATTCTTTTGTTATTTTCCTTTTTATTTTTATTTATCAAATTACAATACAATATTAAATTTTATTCTAACTAATATTACAAGCGGAGTGCCTGACACTATATGCTCGGTGTATTGCAGCAGACCAGGGTCTTTGGTGGAAATCAAACCCAAAATACTTTCACTAGCAGTCTAACAAATTACTTACTAGACTACTAGGGCATCCGTATTTTATTGAGAACAATTAATTGTATAAGAACCTCTTTTAAATGTTGATAAATATAAGTAAATTAATTATTTTATTTATTATATAGTGAAAGGTGTCTGGAAAAATTACTCACCACAAGAAGTTTTTAATATTCAAAACTAAGCTCGAAAGATTGCAGTACATTAAACGACAACTAATAATCAGATTTTTATTTTACTTATTAAGCGATTAATTGGTTCTTATGCTCGGAACTGTAAAATAAAATAATGTCTTTTCACAATGCCTAAAGATATGCTCTTTTTCTTTAATAGCAAATAATTACTTTAAACATTTAAAACTGCTTTACCATATAAAATTCAATTTGAATTTTTTGTATTTTTATGCTCGTATTCATAAAAAATAAAACAGTTTTATTAATTGCTTATTTGACAATTACTCCATAGAAATATGTATGTCAGATAAGCACTCTATAAACCAATTTTAGTTTTTATGAATACGGGCATTAATTCCGCATAACGAAAGCATGTACATAGACAATTTATATCTAATCTGTATTCAATAAGATGATGTTCATTATACAACGACAAAAATTCTTCCATAAACTTCAGGCCATGTTCTTGTACAAAATTGAGTAAAAATACGACACCCCAATGACAATACAAAAATGTTTTTTTTTTATTTTATTATTATTTTATTATACTAAATCGAGTACCATAATGCGAAAAAAAATTGCTATACATTCCACTCGATTTTATATGGATGTATATTTTTATTACATAGAAGTTTTTTATGTGGGACTCCCTCATCTCGAACACCGACTAAAAAACAATCTCCTCCCATAGCATCTTTGGGTGTGCAGCGTAAAATTACATCTACCTTGAAATCAATCTCAGACTAAGCGCATGTGAGTCTAGCCACATTTGCGTTCTAATCACTTGCCTTAATTTGCTCCCTGCTTCTTTGGTGTCTCTATCGCTTATGACTATATTATCCAACAAGTAAGGTATCTGAAGGCATTTCATAGCTAATATTCCACAGATTTAGCCCTAGACTACAGTTTTGTACTGCTCTTAATGTTACCTGAATATTTTGCTGGCCGTCGCTGGTGTTATATATCAGCTCTCTGTTACTATGGTAGTCTCTTATTATCCATTTCAAGTATACTGCCACTCGAAAACGGAAGTCCAGTGCTTGGAACACATTTAATAACCTGAGGCTGTTGAAATTATTTCTCACGTCTAAAGTCGCCAATACGATTAGAGATCTTCTGAAATGATTTATTTTTTGCGCCGCTTCAAAATCATATACGAAGTCTTGCAACGCTCCAATGATACACCTTCCTGGTCTAAAACCGTGTTGTTTGCTTGAAATTCCATGGGTTGCCTCTATGGTCCTTATTAGCCTTTCCAGCAGTTTGCTGGCCTTGTCGATTGTACAGAGTGGTCTGAAAGCTAATATGGGTCAGCTTTTCCCTTACTTAGGAGAACTAACTTCTGTACTTCCAGATCTGTCTCTTGTTAGCTTCCGTCTGTATTTTTTTTATTGAGACCAATACTCAGGCGTAAACCCGTACTTATGCTCAGCATTGTATTGGAATTTTTGGAAAGGACAGTATATATTTTGTTTCTTATATTACTATTAAGCGCCTTAGGAATGAAACAAATTGCTGCGAATTGATTATTCAAAGGCCATGTTATACCTTCACCCTTGAATAATCAACAGCAATTGCCTCATTGTTGCATGTTGATTGTTTGTGGTGAGTGCCTTCGCTAAGTAGGTTTAGCTATTATCTCTACTACGTCCCAATAGAACTCGTACTTCAAAGCATTTGCCTCTTGCCTTTGCATTCCACCAATGTACTATCTTTTTCTCCTGCCTCTCTGTGCAGAATGTAGGCATCGCTTGTAACATATAATCTGATGTTATTGTGGTCTAAATATGAAACGAAATAAGAATTAATCTTACCTAATATTGTTAGTATTTTTATGGAAATGCCCATACATATATCGCTCAATAATTACCTTTAATCATTACGAAACAGCACAAGTACATATGCTTCTGAAGGGCTTTAATTGTTTTCAATTTCTTTAACATCGATAAGAAAAAAATAAAAGGAGAGCTATATATAGGTATGTATGTAAATCATTAAATGTTGAATTAAATGATAATATGCACTCATATAACTAACTTATGTTGATTAATTAAAAGATATTGAGTGAAATTAAGCAAATACTTTTTGATTTTTAAGAAAAGATAATTTTTTGAAGTATTTATTTGGTGGTTCGGTGCGCTTTTTAAATTCTAAAATCGCAAATAAAAATGCAAAATAATTAAATCCATTTATACTTCAATGGTATTTACGGTATATCTGATAAATACTCCATATTTGTTAGAATTAAACAAAACTTATTTAATTTTTTATTAATCTTAATTGAGTTATAGAATTTATTTTTTTTTTTGGTAAAAAAAAAGTTTATTTTTCCGTTGATTAGTATTGTGTAGGGTATTATATAATTGGCATTCACTGATTACAATTTCTTTCCTAATTAATTTTTAATATTTTTTGAAAAGTTGAACATTTCTTTAAGTGTTAACGATTACATACTCACAAAATTTACTTCCCTATAGACATGCATACGAGTAACTACCTACACACATTCATACATATATAAAAGTATATTCCAGTACAATTTCTATTGCGAATTATCATATTTTAGTGTACGATTCTTGCCTTAATAGCAATAACAACACGATTTTTAAAAAAAGAAAATTTTAATTACCGTTTTCATTTTATTATTGCCTTTTTATTTGAGAAATTAAGTTTTATTATCAGAAGTATTATCTTGCTTGTGGCAAAAAAACACAATTGTTTGTTAATAAAGAATAAATATGTTTTTTTTTTTTGAAACCGCCAAAAGTATTAAAAAGTTTCCAACTCTGACTTACCGCTCTTTTATAGCTGGTCAATAAAACGATTATGTGCTATATATACAAAATTTGCAATTAAAATATAAAGAGTAAATTAAAGAAATTATTTACTAAATAAGCTACCCGTACACAATTATTTTATTTGCAATAAAATACCAAAGGTTTATAAAATATTAAAACCACAAATTTCTTATATAATTATTATTATTTTTAATTAACTTTATTATATAAGAAACTTGTGGCACTTTTATTTTATAAGCCTTTGGTACTTTGGCAGAAACTACTACATATACATATAAGCCAACGAAATCAGTTCGAAGGACCATAAACAAATATGTATCAACAACAAGCGAAACAAATTTTTGTAGCATTTTTGGTATTTCAAACATATATTTTCCCAATGTGACCGTAGCTTTAGAAGTACAAAATCTATAAAAAGTAGGTCCAGTACTGGCTACATACAACCAATACAAATAACTGCAGAATAGAATAATTAATATTTTCCGATTTTAAACACATCCTTAAATGTAATTGAATAAATTAATTATATATTAGATTTCAATATACAATTATATAAATATGTATATTGTTTTTACTTCTGCTTTTATAAATAAAACTTAAAACGAAAAGAAAGAGATTGTAGCTTCAAGGTAAAAAACTTAAAACAATACTTAAATAAAAATTTAATAATGTTATGGACTTTATGATGCGATTTTTGCATACTTTTTCCTTTTGGATTAAACAGAATTTGTTTGGACTTCCTTCAATGTTTTGCCTTTTAATGGTCCCTTTTTGTTTTTAAGTGACGTTACAGTAATAACCGTTTTTAATAACCGTAAAGATAAACTTGATAACCATAATTGTAGGTTTGATTAGCAACAAATAACATTTCAGCATAAGTATCGCCAATGCCGCCATCATTAACGAGATAAATATCGGCATCGGATGTTGTCAAATCGGTATAGATTTGAATGAAGCTTATAATAAGGCCATCATGACCCTTAGCAGGATACCACATCGATACTTCCACATCGGTACGGCGAGTATAAGATGTCTCTTCATATTCTGTCAAAATCAAATGATCACCTGAAAAATGCAATGAAAAATTGTTCAAATAATTAAAAACCAAAAGATATATGAATTATTTTCTCTTTTAACTTCATCATTGTTATTAAAAATGTTTTTTTTTTATATAAAAATATATCAATATCCATTTAGAAGTTTGGTCAATTAGAAAGAAATAAGAAATGGTAAGGATGTCGTAAACAAATGGAATAAATAGAATATCGTAGGCAACAGTTCAGCAGTGTTTTCCCTGTCAGCAATTGGAAGATTGCTTGCTCATAAATCACCAAAATGAGTCTTTTAAGCCTCCCTTAGGTGATCAAAAACTGATTAAATGTGCGGAATCATAAAATAATCGTGCAGACGTTCGAAATACGACTGCTTTTATAATTATTTTGCGTCGTATTTTATTGTTTTCTTCTGCATTTCGTTACAATGGGATTTATTTTATTTGAAAGAATAAGAGTTATGCAATTATTGTGATGTCGTGGTATAGTGGTAAGACGCTCGCACAGAAATTCAAACGACCGAGGTTCAATCCCAGCAAAGGGCAAAAATTATAAAATAAAATTTAAGGTATTTCTAAATTATAATTTAAAAAAATAAGAGGAATTTCATCTTCAAGAAACCGCTCCTTACATTCCAGTCTATTCCACCAGAAACTTGTCTCATCAATAAAAAGGCGCATAATATACATATAAAAAAAGAATTCCTTCAGTTGAGCTTGATGAATTTATTTTTTTACATTTTTAAACAAAATACAATATTTTTATTATTGTAAAGATAATAAAAAGATAAGTAAAACTCGTTTAGAGTGCGGAATCACAAATGACACGTTCAGGGGAGTCACAAATGACTCGTTCAGGTGAGTCGCGGTAAGGGTACATTTTTCTCCCGACAAAACATTCATTTTGACTATTTTAATCGCCCAGAGGAGTCAAAAAAGACTCATAATTGACCAAAAATGCTGACTGGGTTGTAACTAAACATTATGCCAACACTGCAAAATTTTGTTATGCATAATGCCGATCGTCGACTACCAGCTGTCAAAAATATAATATATACATGTGTGTGTATGTAGTCGCCGTGGTCTAGTAGTTAGTGTGTTGGCTTACTAAGACATGGGCCCTGGGTTCGACACCATGCTCTGACATCTTCAAAAAAAGAAATATGAACAAAATATTTCTTTCGGCGACTACCTCTCAGCAGTCTTCTGGCAAAAGCTCTGAGATTAACTAATTGCCATGAACAAGCTTCTCAAGTCTGTCGTTCGGAGTTGACATTAAACTGTAGGTCCCGGTACTCATGCATAAAAATTGACACACATAACATGAGTGCTGCGAGAAGCTAGGCCGTAATCCTGACACAGGGTTGTAAAGGCCAGTTATGTATGTATGTATGTATGTGTGTGTATGAGAATAGTTATTTCAGCGGCAACATGGCTATCAACGACAACACTATCGTTGTATCCCGTAGCCAACTTAGGCTATTATTTATATAAATTAGTGCTGTTAACATAATAATGTGCATGAAATAGAGTTTTCAAACGCAAAAATGAAAAATCTTGTTTAAATCCTCTTATTTTTTTATTGAATTTTTAATTTAAATTATAATTTTAGAAAACCGCAAATTTTAATTTTTATAATTTTGTCCTTCGCTGGGATTGAACGTCGTTCGTGTCAGTTTCTGTGCGAGCGTTCAACCACTATACCACGACCCCCCAAACATGACGCTTATAGTGTGCTTAACCTTTCCGATGAATTTAAATTACACAATTAGGTGTGTAGGGCAACTGTTTTTGTACACTCCGGTTCACTTATTTAAAGGCACAAAAAATCCCATATTCAGGAGCCGGTATCTTTTGCAATTTTTAACCGATTCCAGAATTTTAAAATAGAAATGGAAGCCAGACATCTTGAGATATAAACAAAATCATAACAATGGTGGTTTCTTAACTAAGGAACCTTTTTTGAGGAATTTATAAAAAAAATCTAAAAATGTGGTTTTTTTTTTTTTGGTTCACTTGAATAAAGGCACTTTAACTAACTTTAATGAAAAACAGCTTTTCTTGTTTTTTTCAGTTATTATTACTTTATTTGCTTTATTAAAGAACTATTAGTAATGGGTACAACCCCCTTTGTTTTTAATAACTTCAAATAAACGGGTTTTAATTGACAAATAAAGAGAATTGATGTAATCCATTAATTTGGTAGCAGATTCGAACCAATATTGCACCAAAAAGCACACTCTCCAATTGCGAAACACTGAAGTTTTCATTCATCAATCTTTTTGTGGAATAATAATATGAAATAAAAATGTGAATACGAGTACATGTATAATTACCCAAAATGTAGTATTTTCATTGCACCGAAATGTAGTAGATTATTTTTCAAATTTTTCTCAAAATCCACATCGTTTACACTACATTTTTTGACATTTGACACGATTTCGTGCACATAAGCTTGTCAATAAAAAAATTACCGTTTTAATCAAGCTCTTATATGACCAATCGGCACAAAATATACTTCAATATCATTATCTGGCTGTTAAATATTTTAATTATAAATTTAATTCCATTTTTTTGTGTTTTTTTTCACATATGTTTTGTTTTTCAAAATTTTATCAAGAAAAAGTACTGCATATACGATCTTATTCAATAATTAATTTTAAATGTTAAATTTTTTTGTTTTTTTTTTTTTTGTTACAATATATGTATGTAGCAACAATTATAAAGTAACCAACTTTTGTTGTAACAAATTCGTGTTAATAATAAAGTATTGTTAAAACTCAAGGATTTGCACTCATGTACTAATTGTTGTACTTGTACAGCAAACAAACAAAAAAAAAATTATTATTTTGGTATGTAAAAAATTTACACACTTCAAAATTATAGGCGCTGCAAGTCGATAACAAGAAATTGTTAGAAACAGTAACAAAATACATAGACAATTTTTAAATAGAAGTCAATGCTTTTTATTATTATAAGTATTTATTAATTTATTGAGTTTCACTTAGTATGTATAATTTGTATACTATCGCGCCCACTTACCATCAATACGCTCACCAATACTGAATATAATATTTCCTTTAACATGATTCACTTTACTAAATGGTCGTAAGACAGCATGTGGATGTAAGGTGGTAAAGCGATTGTCATCGTCAACAATTTTAATTTCCGTTTTCTTTACATCGCCGCAAAATACAATATTCGCTGCATAGGTGAATACAAGAAGTACCGTTAAATTGTAATGCATTTTAAAAACCATATTTTATTTTTTTTTTTTATTTCCTTTTTTTTCTTTTGTTCTTGAAATGTCTTCTCTTGTAGAAGTTTTAAACAATTGAACTGTTTGTTTATAATTTTTAACATTTTTATAAATTTCTTATCGCAAAAATACAAAAGTTGGAAAAAAAAAACAAAAACGAAATCATAAATTTCGTAAAATATTAGGAAAGAGCGCTTAAAATTAATTAATGAGTCTAAAAAAGAAGTTAAAATTCAATATTGTTGACAAGAAAACTGTTTTGTTGTTTCGTATAATTTCCATTGGAGATTTTATTGTTTTTCTATTAAAGATAAGATTTCTTAATGTATTGTTACGCGTACTCTTACACGCACCGTAAACTCTCTTTCTTTCTGTCTTCTTTTTCTCATTCTCTCTTGATATTTAAAGTGGTTATAACAGGTATGGAAAGTTGTATAGATTAAGAAACAAGACCATAAATTTTATTTTGTTCTCTGTTGGCATTTAATATAAACGATATCTCACGAGACTTACTGTCATTTCATATCAAATTCTTATAAATATAGTAAATGGATGGATTAAAAATGATATCCCACGCCCGCCCGATAAACCTTGTTATGAAGCTTTTTCTACTCCGGTATTCCTTTTGGAAATATACGTTCTATTGATTACGATTTTATTTCACTTGTGCTAAGCAAACGAGTAATGGTTTTATGGCTGGCTGATAATGAGTTATCAACTTAGAATCATTGCCCTGCGTATAGTATATCGTAGTAGTGAGGATTCTTGTTGTACTGAACATTGTTGGTACTGAACTTTACCTATCTTAACAGTTTATTTATAATTTGCAATTTTAAATCTATTTCTTACTTAATTTCCGTATCAATCAAAGTGAGTTAAAGGGAAATTCCCTCAAATCAATGAGCTGTATTCAATTCAATTTTAAGGCTTATTTAGCATGGCCTTCAAATGTATTATTTAAGAAAGATTTCCACTGACCGTAACTAAAGTTCCGCCATGCAAGGGTTTGAAAGATGCTTTGATGTAAGAAATGGTTTATTTGGTACATAAAAAACTAAAATACCGGTTATTTGTAACGATTATGTAATCAAACAATATTTTTTTTTTTTAATTTGCGAGGGCCAAGAGAAGGGATTTATATAAGAAAATCAATATCTGGTACTTCAGAAGACGATGAGGATTGGCTTGAACAAGTTCTAAAAAATAAGAAAAGATGTAGTGATTAAAATTATACGAATATCAAGGTTTCCTATTCGATTGATAGGTTATTTAAATATGAAATTGCAATATACATACATATTCAAATTATCCAAGGCTAGAAAAACATACTATGCTCACACGAATAGCAATTATCGAGGTTCGCTCTATTATTCTCGATTCACGGTCGAATGCTTATCTGAACTAGATAACAAAGCAAAAAAAGGCAAATAGTAATTCCCGAGAATTGAATAGATGTTTTTAGAAAGAAATACCAAAATTAAACACTAAACTATTATGTGACCGGTGGGGTTCTTAAACGTGGTTCAGAGAGATATTGCCGTATTTTCAGCATAAAAATTTCTTTCATTTCATGCGTTGTTTTTTAACCTGACTTTACCCACGAAAGTACTTTCATAAATATAAAACCCTGAAACAAACACGAACCAGAATTTTTAAATTTGATTAACCCGAACCCGTATCTGAACCCGATTTCCTTCGGTGTTTCAGTTCTGGTATGTGTTATCTCCAGCACTTAAAGAAAATCTTTATAATCGTTATCTTTCTTTATCTGCCAATTCTATAATTAGCCGAGCCAATAAAATAATTATTCGCAAGATTTTTTTTTTTTTTTTTTTTTTTTTTTTTTTTTTTAAGACCAATACTCAGGGGTAAACCCCTACTCATGCAGTGTGCATTGTATTGGAATGTGAAGATGGTTGATAGAAGGTTTTTTTTTTTTCTTTTTTTTTTTTTCATAGATTTTTGTATATTTTGCGCCTTTATTTGTTGATGAAACAAATTGCTGTCAATTTGTCCACTCAAGAGCCTGTGTTATACCTTCACCCTCAAATGATCAAACAGCAATGGCCTCATCTGTCGGTGGATGTTTAAATGTGAATGGTGAGCGTCTTCAGCATATTAGCTGTTATCTTCCCAGAAGGTGGCGCTGTACTCCTGATCATTGGTTTCTGGTGGAATAGATTAGAAATGTCAGGGGGCGGTTTCTTGCCGATGATCTTGCTGGAGGGAGGGGGGGAACCTCTTATTTCATTTAAATTTAATTTTTAATTTAAATTGTAATTTTAGAAAACCGCAAATATTTATTTTTATAATTTTGTCCTTCGCTGGGATTGAACCTTGGTCGTGTCAGTTTCCGTGCAAGCGCTCTACCACTATGCCACGACCCCCCCCCCCCCTAAATTTTTCAACCAATTGTTTATTTATTGGACAAAGATGTTTTATTATTTATTTTATATTTTTATTTTTTTCTATTACTTAATGGTCACCAAATGTTTGCAGCTATAGGTGTTTGACGTCGATTTTTTTTGGATTATATTCAGCTAAAAATAACTTAAAGTAACATAAATGTTTGAACATTTACTTTAACCCTTTTAATACGACTTTTGGCCAGTAAAGATATTTCTGTATAATTCACCTGAATTTGCAATGATTTTTCAATCGAAATAGAAAATGACATCCGTGAAGAAATTGTACACCAGCCAAACTGAATATATTTTCGACTCCAGCTACAAAAGTCTCATTAGAGTTCTATGTGTTCTGTACAAATTCATTTATAAGTGAATCATCAGCTATAACTACTTACATACTATATTGAAAATGGATCACAACAACCTGTCTGGGATTGGATTTCGGGCCTCCAGAATATCTAAATGTTTAAACATTAAGAAAAGTTTACCAATTATTTATTATATTTTAATACAAATTGATATAAAAACATATGTGAAACAACAACAAAAACACTCAAATTTTCTAGTGTTTCTCATATAAAGCGACGAAGGTCAAAAACCATTCATGTTCTGTGAACATGCTGTTAGACTCTGTTTTAAAAATTTATTTTTTTGTATGCACTTCTACTCACTTCTGTACTGCAATATGAGACTTAAAGTCATGTGTACGGAACGTAAAATAGCTACGAGTAGTAAATAAAATTGTAAAGCGGCATGGCCACACATCTAGCTCCCGTTTCAAATTGTTGCTGGGCTAACACATCAAATTTATACCTTCAAAGGTGTTGTGAAAAAGAAAAGATGTTTTATTTTTAGTTGCAAAATATACATTTTTTTTTTTTTGTTTCATTAAAAGTATTTTTTTTTTAAATTTTAAAGGGTTTTCTCATGAGCGAAACTGACGATTGTTGCATAGCTATTGCACTAGCGCAAGCAAATAAAAAAAAATGTATAAACCTCAAAGCGTATTTGGACGAAAAATCTGATCAGTGAGCTTAAATTGATTTTACCAAGTGATTTTCGAATTTTTCTTCGCATTTGGATATTTTTCTTTGTATTTTTCCAGCAAGATGTCAGGCTGTACATTTTTAATATCTATTGCTATATTCTATAGATTTACTTGCCATAAAGCAGGCAAACCGTGATAAACTTAAAAAATGCATGTGTTGTCGCTAAAAAATCTAGACAAAAATTAAGTTTGAAGTATTTGCTCGGCCAGACATCAAACTGGTTTCAAATTTTTGCTGCGATTAAATTATTTTGATTTTCTTCAAGCTCACATCAGCCCATACGTTTGAATATTTGTTTACCAACGCAATTTGACACAGCAGTTTGATGTGTGGCCGGGTTGCTTAAGAGTTTTCAAAACTGTTTACCACAAATGCAAATGTCAAAGTATATACTATGATTGGACGCAACTGGTGTAAATGATTGTAAATCTATAGGTATTTTTTGTATTTTTTTTTCATTATAAAGTACTGGTATAATAAACTAATGAGCCTTAAAACTAATTAATCATTATTAAAATACAATATTTTTTTAAACAAATAACAAAGAAGTCATTAGATGTTTTTAAAATATTTACGAAAAGAAATTGAAATTATTTTGTAATTAGTTGTTACTGAATAGATAGATAGATAGTCTCATTAATATACTTGTGCATACAAACGTAATTGATAATTACAAAATACAATTATTTTAGAGAAGAAAGATTTATTTCCTAATAATTACCCTGTTTCGTTTAGAAATATAAACAATTTTTTATCGAGTGATAAGTTGATCCTTTACTGAAACTTAAATTTATTGCATTCGTGCCGTTTTTAATCTTAAAATTTATTTATTATTCCTTCCTATCAATTCTGTTGTTTGTTTACGTCATTCGCCCATCAGTTTCTAATTTATTAATTTAATGCAGCAACACCAAACTTCGAGGTTTGGTTTGAAAATTTGTTAACTATACTTTTAAAAGTCTACATTAGTGAGTCCCAAAAAAAAATTTTTTTTGGGGATCGAGCTTATTTTGGACCACTATGACGCAAAGTATTTTTGAGAATTTTTTCAGATTTTTTGGAAGTGGTTTAGAGGTCGCGCAAATGGATTTTTAATCAAATTTCTAGCTTTTTGGGCTCTATTTAAATTTTGGTTATGAATTGGTAAAAAATCGATCATTTCTCGGCTTCTGAGTCAATATTGTTAAAGAAAATATTCCGATCTTTAATTTCATGTGCATAAATAATAAGTTTAGGCAATGATTTTGCACATTTTGATAAATTATATAACAGTTTTTTTCTAAATTTTCAACAAATGTCGAAAACAATGGTTCATAACTTTTAAAATTTGTATCAAGACTAAAAAAACTAATGATGCAGTTTAAAAGATTATTAAGTTTTAAATAAGTTAGCAGAAAAAAAAATTATTTTCTTTTACCGTTCTCGCTTTATACCCTTTTAAAACTTTGTACCCACTGTATGAAATTTTTAATGCTATAAAATGTGAACTAGGTTATACAACAATTATATAAACAATAAAAAAATTAGATTTCTTATAAATCATTTATTTGGGTTCTTGCGATGCTGCTCTATGCTCTGCAGTAAATACTGAAAGTCTGTTTCAGAAGGCATCAACTTCTGAATTTTGAATAAAAGGTTGTAGCTGCTTTCGAAAAATAAATATTTTTAGAGAGTATATAATTTTTATCATCCAGCGAGCTCGGTTAATATCACCCAAAAAAATAAGGCTCAATTGTGCATTTCTTTATAATCTTCCCTTATTGCATATTCTTCAGCTTCCCTTTTACAAAAATTATTAGATATTGGGATAATTTTTCCAACAATGTCGTGGTTCGAACAATCTGAAAAATTGTTTTTAACCCCCTTTTGCTGAAGACTGACGAAAATTTTAATTTGTGGGGATGTAATTTGATCCTCAATATTAAGGGCGTTAAACGCTGATCCAGCAATTAGTTCCAACATATGGTGGCGACATGCCAAAAATATGACGTCTTTTTATAATTTTTGTAGACTCTACATAAACCTTTTTTAATTTAGCTCAGTTAATTTTTTTTTAATATAGTCGACATTGAGAGAAGAAATCTCCCCAACTCAAGACTATTTAATTTAAAGTTTAAATGCTTTTTATAATATATATGAATATGTACATATGTATGTATATGGGTAATTTTTTAATAAATCAACCATAACCACATGTGCCTATTCTAGAAAAGGAACAGTTCATAGAAATAAAGCACCATTTTCGACGATGGTTAAAAAGTCTGAAACTCTAGTGGTAGATATGACCACTAGCGAGGTCTGTAAATACGCTCGATTATCGGTGCTGAGCAAGGTGCCGTTCGAGACGATTAAGAGTTTATTTTTACGTGATCGAGCGTTAAAGGATAAACTACCCATAGGCACAATAAAATTACTCCGAAATTACTGAAAAATTCATATTTATCTTATCAATTTGCAAACTTTTATCAAAATTTATTTTATACCCATATACATATACTTATTTAAGTATATATGTATATATATTTGCTAAATTCATTTTTTTTTTATCAAATCTTGCTCAATAGATTAATTTTCTATAATTATCTAGAAACACGTGCAAGTAAAAACGTTATTTGACAAAAAATAAATTAAATTTTAACGTATTTATTTAAAATAATACGTTTATTTATAAACATTTTCATAAATAATCACAGATAGTAAAATTTGCGTATCTGAAATTTGTTGGGACCATCATGAATATGCGCATCCTGTTGCGTATTTTTTTTTAATTAAATTATTATAGTATTAAAATTAAAATAGATATAATTTAATATTAAAAATAATAAATGATAAAGTAAATAGTAAAATGTACGAGGGTTAACTATAAAATTATTTAACAAACGCGAATAGGTAGGTGAAATAGTTTAACAATTGATTTTCGAAAGAGTAGCACTAACTTTCAGCTTTTGGATTTATAATGCACAAAATATTTCCAGTTAGCTTACAACTTGAATTCAAAAACCACAAAGCAATGGTAAATTTTGCCATTCGTTTCGCCCTTTTATCGCACTTAAAATTTGCCTCAATCCAGGGGCCTATTTCACTAAGCTACAAGTTTACAATTACAAGTGTTTTTGCCTATAAAATTGTAAATTGTAAAATATTGTGTTTTATAAAAATACAATTACAAGTTTGTAGCTACAAGTAATTTTTACAATTCACAAGTCATACTTCTACAAGTCGTTTTGTTTCATTAAACAAAATTTTCACTTGTACACTTGTAGAATTGTAGAAAAAAAGCTTAGGGTCGACATAGACTCTCAAAAAAAGTTTACAAGTTACAAGTGAATGATAAAATGAATTCAAATTTGATTTTTAACTATTTTTTAATAAAAACTAGTTCAAATAAACACAAAATCAAATAATTTTAATATTAATTACCATTAATTTATTTATTTTGTTTGTTTTTAATTATTTATTTTTTTAAATAAGTGATTATATGTAATAAAAAAAAACTAAATCACATTGTTTGCTTATTACAAATTATCGATATTAAAGTATCCATTATAGTAAAACTATTAAAAGTATTCCTATGTTCAAATGCTTACAACGTCAGAACTATTTCTCCGATCTTGTTTATGGAGCACTCATTTGCTTTGTTATTGTGTTTTCTTTTAAATGGATACATGAGAAAAACAATCTAGAAAACCGTTATCTTTTTATATTCAGATAATTAGACAAAGTGCACATTATTAATTCTTTGTGTTAAATTTTTCTACATCACCAAAAGCAGTTAGAAGTGAAATCAGAAGGAATAACTAAGAAAAACTTTAACATTAAGAATATGTTGGAGTTGTTAAGAAAATCTCTAACCCTTTTTTAAGAAGTTTTGATACATTTATTATTTTTAAAGACAAAAATGGTACGTTTTTGGCCGAAGAATATTGTGGAGCGTAATTCACTAGTTTTTAAGGTATAAGCTGTCGTGCAGAAGCAGCAATTATCGAGTTCAGTAAAAGGGTCGTTATATAATTGCACTAAAATGTGGCTTTTCCACTACATATTTGTGCAAGTAAATGAAACGAAATCTTTAGCCAGCAGAAAGTAGAGACTGCAGTGCAAATTTATAAAAATTTTATCTTATTTGACAATTTTAATCTGTCGTCAGTTAGAAATTCATTGCATTCTGTTGGTCAGGGTGGTCGAGCAAAAGTAAACAAACAAACCACTGACCACAAAATGCCATCGAAAGCTTCGCCTGGATTTTGATCGGTCGCACTTAAATTGAATTAAATTGGATTATGGAGGATTGGAAGATGGTCCTATTGCCGGACTAAACCAAAATTAAATTTGTTTTCCAGCAATACAATAATTTGAAATTCACCGCCAAAATAACTCAAAAGTGGTTAAATGATAGCGAACTGAAAGTAATACAATGGTCACCGAAATAGCCTGACCTCAATCTGCTTGAGTCCTTCTGGGAGAGCGGATTATTAGTGTAGTGGGAGTCCCAAAATCTTTGAATGAATTATGACGGCATTTGGTTAAAACCTGGGGAGAGAAAACTCTCACTATCTATGAAAATCTAGCATAAATTTAAGCTGTAATAGTTGCGAACGGTTGTTATATAAAATATTAATTTATGTACTTTTAAAAATTTTTTATGTTTAAGCAAACAAAAAAATTTACCATATGCGCTTTTTTCATTTATTTCAATATAAAAAGATATAGTTTTCCCAGATTGTTCTCCTAATGCACTCATTTAAAAGAAAACACAACAACAACAAAAATAAGTGCTCTACGAGTAAAATCGAATGAGTGGTTTTGGAGTTGTAAGCTTTTGAACATGGAACATTCAAACACGTTGTAAATTGTTTGAGTCTGTTTATTAATTTATCAAAATAACTTTGTAAAAATATTTTATTTTATTTAAAAAATTTGCGAAATATTATTAAAATATGTTACCTTGCGTTTTTATAGAATATTTTAGCACTTTGAGTAATAATAAATAAGAATTTTATAATTAATATCACAATATATACAAAAGAATTTGTAATTGTAGAAATTGTAGTTTACAAGTACAAAAATCTACAATTGTAATGAAAATTTTAATGAAACACAATTCATTATCACTTGTAAGAATTAGACTTGTAATTGTAACTTGTAAACTTGTACAATTGTAGTTTAGTGAAATAGGCCCCAGGTTGTCTATGGTATAATCTCATAAATTATGTAAATCAAAAAATATACTTAATTTCTATTTGTTGACGCCTTACGACTAAAAATACTTACATATGCAGTAGCCAAAATATTCCCTATTTAATAAGTGAGTTAACAGCTTTCAATTGGCAGTTGCCATCTGCAATACCACTTTGGCAACTGGCGACGCAACTCAGTTTGGTTACCATACATATTCGACCCATTATTTCATTCATTCAAAAGGCTTCAAATTTCTTTAATTTTCTCATATGCACAGGATTTTCAATGATTTACTCATTTTAAAATCCTGCATGATGTGTCCCCTAAATTGAAACAAAAAATGTACGGTCACATTAGACAATTTTTTATGAGAAAATCGTAATCACTGTTCATGAAAAACGTGTTTTTTAATTTTCAATTCCTTCATATTTGATTAACAACTGCGCACAACTGATTAACAAAATTCGCAGTTCTCATCTTTTTGTATAAATTAAGTTCAGTTTAATTGCATTCCCAATTTCCAAAAAAAATTCATTATATTTTAATATCGTAAAACTTTAGATGAAAAACAAGCTGTCAAAGCAGGTGATTGGTAATTATATTCAATCAAGACGAGTTAAAATTGTTCTCATCAACATGTGAAAAAAGGTCTTTGAATCAATTTCTCTAAATTCTCTCACAAGCGTAACATATCGTCGTGAGGGAGTTCATGTGCTCTATCCGCCATTTTATATACAGTGATGTGCAAAAAAATAGAGCCAGATAGCATCCAATGCTCTTACCCCTTATAAATCCCTCATACAAAAAAGTACGCACAAAAGAGTTGTTGCGTTCTTTTAACACATCACTTACAAATATAATTCCGTTATATTTCAAATAATTTTAGCGTTATTTTTCTTTATTTTATTAATAGTATAAAATTGGATGCGAAAGCAGGTGTACAAAAAAATAGAGCCAGTTTTGAAAAATAATAAATTCTTATAAATTACAAGCCTTTTCTTTATTAAAAGTGTATAAAAAAGTAAGTGTAGTGTTTCCTAAATACAATTGGAATGAAATCTGACAAAATTTTAAAATAGTAGAATTCACAATGGGCAGAGCACTGTTCCTTTGAATGCCGGGAGACAATAAAAAAGCTCCATAATAATGGAAAAACTTACAGAGAAATTGCCGAAATAATTGGATGCTCTAAGAAAATGGTAGAAAATACCGTCAAATATAAAAATAAAGCTGAAACTAGAGGAAGACCGTCTAAATTGACACCTCAAGACGAACGGAAAATTTTGCGTCATATAAACAAAGACCCTTTTGTCACCTCTTCTACCCTTAAAAAAGAATATAGCCTAGATGTTTCTACTTCAACCATAAGAAGAGTTCTTATTAGAAATAATTTGATGGCTAGAAGTAGTAGAAAGGTCCCATATCTGACTAAAAAACATCTAAAGAAAAGATTAGAATTTGCCTAAAATCATGTAGATTGGCCTGCAATCAAATGGCGCAATATTTTGTGGTCAGACGAAACAAAGGTAAACTTGTTTAATTCTGATAGAAGCCACCTTTCTGTACGAAGACCAGCCAACACCGAATTCCGTCCGCAATACACAACAAAAACCATTAAACATGGAGGTTGAAACATAATGGTATGGGTCTGCTTCTCTTATTATGGTACAGGACCTCTATTTCGTATTGAGGGCAGAATGGACGCATCTTATTATACCCATATCCTTAATGACACCATGATGCCTTATGCCCAATGGGAAATACCGCTTCGATGGCTGTTTCCACAAGACAACGACCCAAAACACACATCGAAGCGGGCAAAAGACTGGTTTGAGGACAATAACGTCCCGGTTTTAAGCTGGCCGGCACAGTCGCCAGCCTTGAATCCTATTGAGAACCTTTGGCAAATTGTAAAAGTGGGTCTCCGAGGAAAAAATCCATCCAATAAAGATGAACTTTGGGATATAATTAAAGATGAGTCGAAGAATATTCCTGTAGCAATCTGCCAAAAGCTTGTCGACTCAATGCCAAAGCGTTGCTCAGACGTTATAAAAATATGGGCCATTCTACAAAGTACTAAAGTAAGGAAATAAATAATTAATGAGAATGAGACCGATCAGTAAATAAAAAAACTTTATTTTAGGTAACTAAATTTTGTGGCTCTATTTTTATGCACAGGCAGGATCTGACGTTTTGTAAGAATTT
This sequence comes from Metopia argyrocephala, assembly GCA_963576795.1. Taxonomy (NCBI): domain Eukaryota; kingdom Metazoa; phylum Arthropoda; class Insecta; order Diptera; family Sarcophagidae; genus Metopia; species Metopia argyrocephala. Next base: position 6,636,017 of record OY756208.1, read on the forward strand.
TATGAATAGAAATATATTTTAGTTTTGGATTTTCTTATTCCCATTATTTTTGCGTCATTTATTTTATTACTAAAGCGAAATAAAAGAAAATGGATTAATTCTCAAGATTTTTGTACATAATTTTTTGCTTGAAAAGTGTTAGATCAAGGTGGCTCTATTTTTTTGCACACCACTGTATTTCAAGATAATTATTTCACTTTAGGTTTTTGACACCAAAATTGTTAAAATCTGCAATCCGTTTTCGGTTATTTATCTCCGAAACTGGACGAGATGTCCGAAAACGGTTTGCAGGCTTTAAAAATTTGGGGTCGAAAACCTAGTGGCATCATTGACTCGACATATATAAAAAATATGAAATGGCGGATAGAGCACATAAACTCCTGAACGACGATAGGATGTCCAATAATACCTGCATTAAACCCTGTGTCAGGTTAAAGTCGACTCCGAACGACCAAGACTGCTAAGAGGTAGTCTCCGAAAGAAATATTTGTCCAATAACAGGCTAATGTTAATTGATTAAATTAATTATAAAATTAATTGGAACTCAAGAATGCATTTAAAATAAATTTAATTCATCCAATGAATTAGAGATCGTGAAAATTACATTCTTGAATCAGTTGCATTTCATTTTGCTGTTGATAAGAATATTTGGCTCTGTCGTGGAAATATGTGCAGATTTCTCTAAAAAATATATTCTCGATTTAAAATATATGCCAAGATTTAATTTTTTTTTTTTCATTCATGCACTCATGACCATTAACATAATTTGTTTAATTATAAAAAGTTTAAAATTATTTATGTCTTTGAACATACATATATTCCTCTTCGAGTTTACTCGTTTTCCAATTCTAGCACATCAGAGAATATATTTCTTAAAGTCTTTATATTTCTATCTTTTTGAACTAAAAACGGTCGCATAATACCTGAAAAATCGGCTTTTAAATGATAAATGAAAATTTTTAAGGTTGTTAACAAAATTCAAAAACAGATTCTTGAGTTCCAATAACTTTTTTTTGTCGTTTTTACACTGAAATTAATAAATAGCAGAAATATTCAAATATAACATATTCGAAGATTCGAATATGACAAAAGGCTCCATTATTTTCTATAATTACACAAAAATTTAAAAACACATTTTATACCAAAATTTTAATCAATTTAGGAAAAGCAAAAACTTTCTAAAATTGAAAACATTTTTAATTATTTTGTTTTTTTTTCATGTTTATTATATAATTTTTTTTTTTCTTTTGTTTTGAATAATTTCTTGTTTAATTTTTTTGTTCAGACTTGTAAAAGTAGTTTTTATCCATAGGTTAAAAAAAAATAATAATTAAGTAAATACCTACATACTTATTAAAATTACAAGTAAAGAATTTATTTAGTAATTTTCCTTTTGCAAGTTTTATCACAAATTAAAAATGAGAATTAAAAAGAAATATATATATAAATCAACAAACATTAAAAACATATTAGTATTAAGAGAAAAACATTTTTTTTTATAAATGGAAGCTGTATTTAACAGTAAATTGTGTATTAAATGTTATTTAAATAAATATTCGTACATATAAAATATCTTAAAAACAAGTGTTGGCAATGCTTTCGAATGGTTTAAATTGAAAACTAAAATTTTAAGAATATAAAGTAAATATTAATAAAGACTTATGTTTAATATTATAAATAGATTGTATTTTGATTTAGTCAGTTATAAAATGTATAAAAATCATTTTATCTTTATATGTAAAACCAATATATTCAATAAAAAGAATTTACAAATAATTTTCTTTAAAACTATAGATTTTCTTCCTATATTTTTTATGCTTTTGTTAAGCTTTTGAAACCCACAAAATTTACGAGCACATAACATTCCATTTCATATTTCTCTCTACAATGTTACGGTTTCTTTACTAACCATTTGCCTTTAGTTTCATGTATATGTATTTCTAAATTTTCTAATAAATATATTTCATATTAATATATTGCTTATAATTTCTTTTGTATTTCCATTACCCCTTCTTTTAACAATTTATCATTCACTCACTCATTCATTCGTTAGGTTTTTATGTGTTAATAATCAATTAGTATTCTTAAAAAATTCATCATAGATTGTCTAATATCTGGGTTTAATAGGTTTAAAGTACCACTGTTGATAACCATCATTAGCATCACAATGGGCCAAGAATAGTTGTTGAGTGGTGGGATGTAAGGCCATGCATTTTTTGTGGGCACGGTGTAGCAAATGTTTTGTTTGTTCGTTATAATTCCAGGGACCATCAACAGTGCCTAAACGACAGACTGCCAATTTAATGCCTTGGCGATCAGCTTCTACACAACGTTCGCCTACACCCAATTGGCCAGCGGCATTAAGTCTTATTAGTTGATTATTACCACCACCGTGACAGTGTGATAGACCCATTATAGCTGGCGGTTGATTGCCCATGGAATCGAGACAGTTATCTGAAGCCACAGAACGTAGTTCACCCCAATGTAAATTGGCAGGTAGGGCAGGAAATTTATCATAAACATCATAGGCAATATTATCCATATACCATTGGAAGGATTTACAATTTAAACGCTTTTTCAACGCTAATTGTTCTGTTATATCGCCCATATCCAAGAACCTAGCCAAAGGTTCTCTGGTGTAAAAATATTCCTTATGTGTATCATCAAACCAAGTCTCAATAACACGTTTATAGTTAATTGTTATTAAAGGTCCTTTCTTTTTCTGGGCAAGTTTACCAAAATTGTAGGGCATAAAGCCACGATAAACATGTCCAACATGAGAACAAGGTACCCATTCAATGCTACCACCACACTGCCAAATTTTAAAACTTAATTCGAAATTTTCACCACCCCAAACAAGCAGGCCAGGATCATAGGCACCTAGTTCAAGGAAATATTCACGATTTATTGCAAATAGGCCACCAGCATGTGTAGGACTACGATAAGGTTCCGAATTGTGTTGTCTACGACGTTGTTCACGTTTGGGTACTTCGTTTTCTTTGTACAACATGCCCCATTCAAAAATGCCACGGAAATGATTTTCACTGCCATACACAGAACGATATTCAAATGTCTTATAATCAATACCATCAATAATTGGAACTGTCATAACAGTACGATCGCGGTATATAGGGGCCAATAACGGAGGCAACCAATTAATATTAACCTCACAATGGGCATCCAAGAAAACAATTACTTCACCTAAAACAAATTGTTAATTTTACATTAAAAGTATTTTAAGGAAAATATACAGTGGTGGACACGAATTTAAGACACAGCATTTCACTTATATATTTCTTTTAGATCCTCCATGTTATTTTTTCAAAGATCCCAGTAATGTTATGAAAAAAAATTACCAACAATTTGTCACTAACATATATTTTGTTAGAAATTTTTATTTCAATTTTACACAGATTAATACAAGTTTTAGCCTGGTCATGTATTTAGGAAATGGGCAAAAAAAGTAAGGCTTAGATTCATAAAAAAAAATTATATTTGGTTGGATATCCTACTTTTTGAATCACAATAGCGCATCACTTGCGTAAGAGTGAGATTTCCCTTTAAGCAACTTTTCACTAGGTGTGAAGTATGCTTAGGGTCATTATCATGGATAATCTTCCACATTAGAGGCATGTTGTCTTCAGCGAAGGGTAACATAATGCAATGTGCTGGTCCATTTTAGTGTTAATCTTATGAATGAGACCAACGCCATGCCAGAAAAACGCTGCCCACTTCATGATATTGGCACCACCATGCTTAAATCTCTTAAGGATGTTCTTTGGGTGATGCTCCAAGTTTGGAGAGCATCATACGTACAGTTTTCCATCAGAACCGAAGCGGCAAAACTTCGATTCGCCGCTCCAAAGCATATTTTTCCAAAATCTCATCGGTTTTATTGTGGTTTTCTCTTGCAAACGAAAGTCAGAATTCAACATATTTCTTTGATACAAGTGGTTTACATTGTGCTATACATCTATGTAATCTGTTTTCACTCATACGTCGTCTTATTGTCCAGGACGATATAATAATAACGAAATCCGATAAAATATAATTTACATTCTTACTTGAGCTCCCGAATGGTTCTTCAACAGCTGCTTTATAAATTAAGCTATCCTTCCAAGGCGTAGTTTTTCAGGCTCTATGAGGTTTTTTAACATTTTGGTGGTACCAAGTCGCTTGATATGTGTCAGGTCCTTCTAAATCTTAGATCTCGAACATTTAAGTAGCTCAGAAATTTCCATTATTGTTTTTCCAGCAGTCTTAATTTGTTGAATCAGTTTTTGCTTGGCATCCGAACGTCTAGTACCTCTGGCGATTTTTAAATAAATAATTGTATGTATCCCAACATAAACTTTATTTATTTATTTATTCATTATTAATGAAATATTCAAAAAAAGTAAAAAAAAACACTTAAAAATCTGATTTTTCGAATATGTTTTAAATTCGTGGCCAGCTTCAAATATATGTACGTTTTTACAGTATTATAATAAAAATTGCAAAAAAAATTTAAATTACTGGTTGCCCTGAAAATCAAACAGTATCTAATTTGATATTGCAGAGTGGTAAAAATTATCATAATAAAGGCCGTTACATGTCATGTCTTAAATTCGTGGCCACCACTGTATGTATGTATGTAAGTGCGTGAGTAACATAAGAAACAGAAAGTATTTAAAGTTTTACATATTAAACCTTTACAGCTCTCTTTTTATTCTTGTTTATAAATTTTTTTATATCACTTATAATGAATGTAAATTAATTCTTTATATTAATTTATAGCGTTTTTATTCACAAAACAGTTTTTTTTTAAGTTATAAATACTGAGCTTAAATTAAAACTGTGGCTCACAACTTATTTCAAACAGTATGTTAATAATTTCAAATTAAACGAAATATTGATTGATAAAAACTTATTGAAAGTTTTTGGAATATATTCCAAACTTTAGTTTAATACACCTTCACAATTCTCTTTTTTACAATATCAACTCAAAAACAATGTTAAATAAAAACGATGGTGTCAAATGTAAATAAATTAATCACCTACCTGTAGCTACTTGGGCACCTCTCGATCTTGTACGTATCAGACCTTCTCTCTCTTTATTACGTACTAGTTTTACTAGTCCGTTAAATTGTTCAATATACTCATCCAACTGTTCCTTGAGATTTTTTTTGTCTGAGAAGTCATCGACTAAAACGATTTCATGTAAAACATGTTTAGGAGATCGATCTATCACTGAATGGACGGTACGCATGAGTACGGAAAAACCTTCATTATGGAAAACAATTATAACACTTGTCTTGGGCAAGTCATAAGGATAATTCCAATGACGACACTCTTCCAAACGCGTGTCGCGCACACTGCGATGCATTGAGATTTCATCCGAACATGCAATATTCATGCCATATTCCATTTCAGATTCATCGGCTTTATTCTTTTTATTGGCTGGTAAATGATAAGCTTCGCCATTTTCACCGGGACCCTCACGAGCTTCTAAATGTTTAGGCTCAAAATTCCCCAAACCTATTAAAACAGAAAATTATTAACAGCTACATACATACATACATATAATATTCCCTGTATTTACAACTTAATTAGTAAATAATAAAGAAACACTTGTGTTTGTTTACGAGCATTATTTTGCAAACTGTTCTTTTGTTTGCGCTAAAAAGTAAGCGTATAAACATGCTTATATTATTACACCACACTAACCTTCTACTAAGACTGGAACTTCTTTAGGTCTACCTTCCAGGCGTTGATAGCTGCGCCGGCCAGAACCAAATTTTGCTTGATATACTTCTTGCACACGTTTATGGCTATCACTCCAGGTGGTTAGCAAATAAAGAAGGGGCAAAATGACCAAGCAAATCAAGGCCAAACGGCACATGCGTCCGCTGCGTATATTACTGATACGCATCTTTTACGCAATCTTCGAAATATGTACTGGAAATGACTGTTCTAGCAGCTCTGCGTTACAAGACTTATTCCTCGGCAAAGAAAGTCTCATTTACTTTCTTAAACAGAATCTTGTCGACGTGGATCTCTTATTAGATATCTCTGTTGCTTAAGACAACAGCCGCCTTCAATACAAACCAACCAACAACAACTACAGCAACAGCAGTAAAAACATCAAAAGGTTGTAGCAATTCTTTATAGACAAATGCTTGGCCGTACTTGTTAAAACTGTTTTTTTTTTCTATTCTTCACACATGCAGCTATAGATATAATAACAAAAACTCGAAAAAGAAGAATTAAGAAATGAGAGATATAGTATCAGAAGTAACAACAAAAACTGCTCAATTGCTAAACCAGGTTATAATGTATTGATGGTCTAAACACCAACAACAAACAAATAAAACAACTGAACAGCAACAATATTGCCAGAAAATAAACCAATTGAACAGAGAAAATAATGTAAAACAAAAACATAAAATACTAAATGTCATAATTACGTTTATGTACAGCATATATATTCAAAAGCTGCATAGTTGAAGAATCTGGAATTAGAAGAAATTTATTATAATAAGGGGTTGCCAAGTTTTGGTACTTTTAAAACCGTTAAGAATTTTTATTGTAAAATTTTTAGTTTACACTGTAAACTTTACAGACAACATAAGAACTCAATTAATCGAAAATGTTTGAAACTTTTTAACTGTATTTATTATCAATTTTAACATGGCTAATTCTCATAGCAATAACCTTAGTCTGCTTTTACAATGTAGACATTTAAAGGCCAACAGATCAAGTTTGTTAAAGAGGGGACTAAGAAGAGACGGTGCTGACTTGTTTGTAGCAGACATATTTTTCTTCTCTTTTCCACTTTCCATAATTTTCACTTGTTGCTTCATATTAATTTTCTCATTTTATTGTCATTTTAAAACTGCTGTTGGGTGCCCCAGTTGTCTGGTGGGTAGTATTCTGGACGGTTAGTGCGAGGGTTGTGAGTTCACTTCCCACCAAAGGCCATAGTTTGCTACACTACACCAAGCTTATAATCTTTGACACTCTGCTTCTTATAATTAATTAAAATATAGTTTAATTTTTTATTGTAATTTAGCTGTTTTTAATTTAATAAGTATATAAATAAATAAAATAAATTTCTCTTCTTCAATATCTATATTGTAAATGCAGATTTATTGGAAATAAAAAACGGTTATTTTTATTAATAAGTGCCGAATTTTACAAAAAAATAACTTTCAAAGTGTATCTATACTTATCGTAAAAGTAGCTTTTATAATTAAAATAAAAAACGCCATTTTATTAGTTGAAACCCAATTTTTTTCATTTTGCATTACTATTTTACATTCGCATTTAATTTTTAGGCTGGCAGTACTGCCCATGATTTTTTGTTTACAAAAAACAAGAATTCATAGAATTTAAAATTTTATTTTAATAAGGGTTGTTTTCAATTTGAATTTATTGCCTGTTATCAGTGGTAACTACTGTGGAATTTGTTTGTATAAATTTTTTTTGGCACAAGTTCTCATTTAAAACTTCACACGTCTATATATGTACATATGTATGTATATATGATATGGATAATCAATCGCTTTCGTCTTCTAAGCGTACCCTGCCAAATACTCCACGCGTTAACGATAAAATTATGGAATATTATAACAAATTCGGACATGGTCGTGATTTAGAAAAATTTATGCGTTTGTATTCTCCAGCCAGCAGTCAAGAGAGTCAAAAAACGCATGAGGGTATAACTGATGGCACTACTAATGTCAACTGCTGTAAGGACGCCACAGTATCAAACTGTAGTTGTGGTGATTTGGAATTAAAGCTGCCTAGGCCACTAAGTGTATGTGGTGCAGGAAATAGCAAAAGTCTACCAAATATTGACGTGCAGGGACAGAGTGTGTGTAAAGACCGGGAATATTTTCCAGCTAAGGATGTGATAGTGGATATAAACGCTGAAACAGAGAGTGGTGGTGAAAAAGAAAAGGTAAATGTATCGTCTCGGTGTTTTTTTTATTCTTAATAAATAGTGGTATTTTTTGTATTTTTTTTTTTTTTTTAATTTTCGCTATAATATCTACATAAACATATATATATATATATATATACATATACATATAAACATTTCCTAAAAATCATAAAATTTTTTTTTACACATGCATCTGCTTAAAAAATTACAGATGGTAAGCGCATCAACAGAAAATTTAGAAACTCCTAAAAAGATTTTAAAATGTTCAAAAACACAAACCCCTGAATCTGTTACTAAATCACACAGACGCTTAGAATGGGACTCCTTAGGTGATATTGGCTACCAAAAGTCCATGTCTACTAGCAATATAAGCGTATTGGAAAAATCATTACTTGAAGCTTTTTTCAAGGATAATAGTGTAATATCAAAGCTTGTGACATCAGCACAAAGTAAAAGCGATAAAGCTGAACATCGTAATAGTCTAAAGGAACATAAAGTAGTTGAAGTAGAACACAGTACACCTCCTTTGGCTTGTAGCACTTTGGTAGAGTCAAAAAAGGAAGGTGATAAACCAAAATTAACAAAATCAACTTCTTCAACTTCATTGCAAGAAAAGTTTGAAAAGTACGCTCAAACATCTTTAAGGGAACTGCCAACAGTTCATTCAAAAGAAATACAATGTAGCATGTCTGCTTCATCTGGTTCTATAAAAGAGGGTACAGCAACACCTTCAAGTTTTGAATATTATTCCTCAACATCTTCAAAATTTAAATCTTCACACTCCTCAGATAATTTATCCCAGCAATTGGTTAACCCAATTGATCATCCCTTTATTAAAAGCATAACAGAGTTGTTAATGAAAAGAAAAGTTTTATCTGAGAAAAATCAATGTAAAGAACAACAATACAATAAAATACGCGATTTACAAGCAAAGTTTAAAGCTGCTTTAGATGAAAATAAAGAAAATCATTCACACTTTTCTTCTAACATTTCATCAACGACTACCTCTTCCTTCTCGCTGACAAAGCATGCACCCGAATTAGATTTGGGTATACAATTGATTTGTTCACTTATAGATGCTAAAAGTGTTAATTGCAGACAGAAAAAACAACTAATACGGGATATAGTTAAACGTTTAACAAGATTAGAAATACAAGGTCATACAAATCACTCATCTACTACTACAACACATAGTAGTAGCGGCACAACAACACAGTATTCAAACGATAGTAAACCTTTTCATCTTTATGATTCTGTTCATTCAAATATTTTTAACAATCAACAAAGCAATATGTATAAAACAAAATCTGGAACTGAATTGGTTATAATACCCACACTAGAGAAGCAAGTACCTGTAAATAACACTGAAGTACAAGAGAAGCATACTAATTCCTATAATACCAGTGAAAATTCCAAAAATCATCCCGGTAAGATATTTATTTCAAATGAAATACGTAGTTTTATATTATTCTTTCAAATTTGTTAGTAACTATGCAACTTTTAGATAAAGCAAGCAAACTAAAGACTTCTGGCGATGAAACTCCTCGACAGATTCAGCAAAAAAAGAATCATTCCGTTAATCAATCTCCATGTAAACGAAAAGATCGACAATGTGAGAATATTTTAAATGAAAGTAAAAATAATCTGGTTAAGTCAGCAACAGACGTAGAAAGTAAACAAAACACTGAAGCCTTGAAAGAAAAATCTTCTCCAGTTCGCTTAGTACCAGACAATTCAAAAACAATAACAGAAAATAAAACACATCGATCTACTCAGACAAATCCGTTTTCAAAATCACATAAAAAATTATCTTTAACTTCGACCTACGCATCGTCGTCTTCTACCAGCCAAGATTTGACTACACAAAAATGTATTGGCACAACTAAAAATGAGTTAAATAATTCCAATACGGATGCAGACCAACCTACAATGCGTGAATGGCTAAATCCTTTGACACAGTCCGAAATTGAATACGAAGAAAAAAAGCACGAAGAAAATAGAAAAAAGGTGGCCGCTATACAAAAAGAAAAATTATTGAAAAATAGCAGACATGACTGTGGCCGAGTACAACAATTGAATTGGATAGAAAGTGAAATAAAAAGATTAGAGTGTTTAAAGCATCTTCTCTTAAAAGACGTTACAACTGAACAGAGTTCCACAAATCTTTCAAGCCATGATTTTGCCTCTTGTTCAGAAAAAAACTTCACAAAAAATTCGACACAAACCGATAAACTTTACGACACAGTTTATTCAGATAAATCTTCTGTTTTAAGCGAAAGTGCAGAGCGTTTGGTTCAAGAAATTGAAATTATTTTAGAAGAATCTCGCGAAGATGTAATAAACATTAAGGATAATTTAAAAAAATCTAAAGACAGAAAAAAAGAAATACAAATCGTTTATGAAAAAGAAAACACGTTTGAAAATAATATAGGAAAAGTATTGAAACCTAAGTTTCGCTCTATAACAGAAACTATAAGTATAAATGAAAAGCAATTGTTAAACGGTCAAAATGAAGAAATGGAAAATAAACAAAGACGCCAAAGAGAAAAAATCGATACTCCAAGTACTGAAAAAAGCCAAGAATCCGAGAGTATAAAAGATATGGTGCAACAAAGAAAAAAAGATTTTATAAAGGCATATAAAATAAAAAAACAACACCATTATGAGGCACTTAAACAACAACAAAAGGAGAATTTTAGATATCTACATCAAGAACGTAAGCCTACTGAAAGGGCTGCTACCATTACTTCTGCCACTACTAACACGGATCATTACTCAGTACCACATACAATGCCTCGAACATTCAGTGCTAACGAGTTGTCTTATGCCTACACTCGAAATCCTTTACCTTTAATACCTCTTGAGAAAGAACGTAAAACACAAAACTACAAACCCAAAAATCATCATATAATATATAGTACCGCAGCTGCTAAACAACCAGACGCAAAACCATTGAATAATGCTACTACTACTGCAACCACCACCTCTTCATCTTCGACATCAATACTTTGTGCATCCTCAGATGTTTCCGTGCCAATGGGTTCTTGTAATACATCTACATCAGCCACAACTACTCATCAGTATGATGATGTTGCTGCAGCTGCCGCTATAACTGGCATTGCTGTACAAACATCCGATTCTATGATGTGTACAAAACCCTTATATGGACCCAAACAAACGGCTGCCATTTTCATACCCTATAATAAGTCCACCACCAGCACAAAATCAAATACAGCTTGCATACAAGTCAAACCTAAATCCATTGCTTATGTTATTGAATTTGAAGAAGATAACAAGCTCTCAAATACAAATACAAAATCTTCTAATTCAGCTACGGATACAAAAGGTTGTCTTTTAGCCAATACTGAAGCGACAAATAGTTTAAAAACTTTACTTGACACCGAACCACAATTGACACTGCAGGAACACTTGGAAAAAAGTAAACCAAAATTTTTGCAGCATTCAAAAGAACGTAAAGCCATTCTCAATCAATTAAAATGTTTGCGTCAGGAACGCTATCACCAACTAAGAGAAATAATCGATAATGCAAGTTTCAATTCATTGGAGAAACGTTTAGATAATTTGCCACCGCCACCTACACGTAAGTTAAGATTTTTCTAATTATTACGTTTTAAAGTAAAAATAAAATATAAAATAAAAAAAATTGTAAATATTTCGCCCATTTAGAAAAATTACGAGTATTTAATACCAAGGAAATGAAAGCTTTGACCAATAAACGTTTTACAGCGTTAACAGAGGTGGTAGCCAAGCAAGATCGCGAAACTGAAAAGAGGAAAAGAAGAAGTAATCGTATTTTAAGAGACATTTTCAGTCGAGTGAGTAAAAAAATATAAATATAACAAATATTCTTTTATGTTTAAACGTTTATTTTTACAGCGCCTCCAAAAGCGTGTACTCAGCGGTAAACTGTCACGAAATCACAGTAGAACTGTAATTTAAATCTGACTTGTTGATGATACATTCAAACTACATATTTTTGAATCATTTTATATATATTTTCTGAGAAAATACATGTTTTCGACAAAATTAAAAATATACACTTAATTGGAAAGATTGTTGAACGAAAAAAAGTACTTCGTTTTATTATTCTTATTTCAAAAGTCGCCGTTGTCTACACCTTTCCCATTTGTAATTCAGAATGCGTCAACTATAATTCAAAAAGCGTCAGTTGTAATTCAGATTAGTCAACTTTAATTCAGAGTGCGTCAATTGTAATTCAGAAAATATAAATTGTAATTTTGAAACAAAAAGTTTTCTTAATTATTTATTCTTATTTTATTACAAAAAAAAGATATAATGAAACATAAGTATATATTCAACATTGAGTATAGATTGTGCGCACTTCTTGTAAAATAAATGTAGACATGGCATCAATCGTATTACTAGATTCCTTGTCATTACAGTTTGGCAAATTGCGCAATATTCTTTAAGCTCCATTTTTATGCGGTTATGCCATAGGTACTTGGTTTTTAACTGAACTGTGTTATTATTGATAAATGTTTTTAAAATTAATTCGTATGTATAACGCACTGATTACTTAAAGTATTATAACTTTTAATCAGAAAGAGTTTATGTTGTAGTTGTTTTTTATTACTTTAATAATTTTCTGTAATAATCACGTTCGTACAATGATCACGGCATTGGCAAGTCAAACTGGATGTGTGTGAGTTGGGTCAATGTGTAGGTATTGCCATAATGTTTCTGTTCTCCTCCATTTTTTTAATCTGGCAAAGCTATTTTGAAAATTAATAATCAAACAGAATACGACCGCGACTTCAGGCAAAAACGACTCTCAGAGAAGTCATGCCCAAAATTAAAACAACGGACGCAGCTTGACGAACTGTCATTTATTGTTTTTACATTTCTTGTGTGCAAAGCTATTAAAAATTTAATTCATGAGAGGAATTGATTTTATAATTAAATTTTTCTATAATATCACGCATTTTATTTAGCAAATTCCAAAATTTATTAATTGTTATAGTTATTTTCCTTGGCGCCAACAAAAAAAAAAACAAATGGGTTTGTTTAGAAAATGTATGAAATCAATAAAAGTGTGGTAACAGCGTTCAGAGAATTTGTTTCTAAAAATGAGAGCATAAGAACAATTGCTGTCAAAATAAAATAGATTTTATTTCACGACTGCATTCTCCAGCGTTTTTATGTGTCAATTTGTCTGGAAAAAAACGTCATGCCTCAGTTCTGTTTAATAATTTAAAGTCAAATAAGAAGTAAACAATTTAGTTTTCCCCCGAATTATAAGCAAATGTATAGTCGCCGTGGTCTAGTGGTTAGTGTGTTGGCTAACTAAGACATGAGCCCTGGGTTCGACACCCAGCTCCGACATCTTAAAAAAAAAAAGAAATATGAAAAAAATATTTCTTTCGGCAACTACCTCTCAGCAGTCTTCTGGCAAAAGCTCTGAGAGTAATTAATTGCCATGAACAAGCTTCTCAAGTCTGTCGTTCGGAGTCGACATTAAACTGTAGGTCCCGGTACTCATGGATAAAAATTTACACACTCAACATGAGTGCTGCGAGAAGCTAGGCCGTAATCCTGACACAGGGTTGTAAAGGCCAGTTATGTATTTATATATGTATAGTCTGTGAAGGAATTCGTGGATGCACCTTCTCTATTACTTCAGCCTAATCACGTCCATGAAACAATCATCACATGATTGCACCATGATCACGCCCTTGACAAGTCAAACTTAATGTGTGTGAATTGGGTCAATATATAAATATTGCCATAATTTTTCAGTTCTCCTGCATTTTTTAATCTGGCAAAGCTATTTTGAAAATTAAAGTCAAATAAGAAATAAACAATTTAGTTTTCCCCCGAATTATATGCAAATAAATTGCCTGTGCAGGAATTCGTGGAGCACAGGCGACTATACTACGTGGATATAAAAATATCAATTATTTGGGAAGTTTCCACGTTTTGTGTTAAATCAAGTGCCATTAGCGATTAACAGCAGGAGAAAGATGCCGACACTGAATTTAGTCTGCGTAATATGTGATGAAGATTTCAAAAATTCTGAAATTATTCAAAGTACCTATTGCGGACATATTTTCCACAAAAATTGCTTGGATGCTTGGAAATTACGGTAAGTTTGAAGAAATGTTTTTTATTAGTTGATTAATAATTACTTCGATAATATAATAGGAGAAGAAGCTGTCCCATGTGTCAGCGAGAATTTTCAGTAAGTACATTTGATCATCAATTGTTTTTAACTTTGGATGATCAACAAGTTGATCTTGAAGACATCAAGAAAAAACTGGAAAGTATAAAGAAAAAAAACGATCAGCTGCAAGACCAAATAGCAGAGATTGAATTTAATTTTTTACATGCCCAAGAGCAGTTTACTACTTCTGAGCAATCTAAAAAGTATTTGGAACAGCAAATAAAGGAGCAAATCAGCACTGAAGACAACTTCTTAGAGCTTCAGCGTCAGTGTACAGAATCTGTAGAAACCATAAAAGAGCTCAAGAAATTAATACAGCAAATAAATATTGAGGATGAGAAAAAAACTAAAGAGTTAGACTTGAAGTGCGTCGAAAGTTCGAATATGACAGCATGTTGTTTATCGGTATCTGAGGATACCGTTTTGAAAAACAAAGTTAGGATTTTGGAACAAAAATTGAAATACGTAGGTAAACAGTTGGAAGAGGAAATTGCAAATAGCACTCGCCTTTCCGTAGAGAAAATGAAAAAAGAAAGTTTAATTGAAAAAACAAAAAATAATCTTCCTGATTTAAATCGTGAGAATGTTTCTAAACCAGAGCATCGTTCCAGTAGTAGTAACACTAGTAACAGTGTTATAATAGAGAACTTTCCAATAGAACATATAAAGTGTTCTTTGAAAAACTTAATAATCAGTTTGGGTACAAAGATTAATTTGCCAATGTGTTTGGAAGATATATGTGAAGCACGAATTTTGGACAAAATTGAGAGTCCGACAACATCAGGCGGAATGGTTTCATTTCTCGTCAAATTTAAGGCGTACGATATGAAAGATAAATTCCTGCGCAAAAAAAATATTTTAAAAGATGATCCTATTACCAGTTCATGCGTTGTAAGACAGTATGAAGAAAATACCAAATCACTTAGTTCATGCATTGTAAGACGACAGTATGAAGAAAATACCAATCCACTTTTTATATATGCCAAAGAGAAATTAAAAAACTACTTTTCAGCAGTGTATTGCAAAGAGAACAGGGTCTTTGCAAAGAAGCATAAAAAAAGTAAGCCTTTGCTAATATTTAATAAGAACCATGTGGATAATTTACTAAAGCGTGATATTGAAGTACAACATTTGAAAGATTCAGATGAAAAAAAGTTTAAAAATCACGAAATTGATGAAAACTATTATCAATTATAAAGTTTTTTTTAACAGATGCCTGTAACGAGTTCTAATGTGATTGTTAAATGAAATCTTTTTGCATGTGTTTGAATTATAAATTGTACTCATAACAACAGAAATTCTGTAAAAATAAAATTTGTTCAAAACAAGTACATACATAAATATGTTCATTAGGTTTTCTGTACACTAGGGAACATGGTACAAGAATACCATACTAGGGAATGGTAAATCGATTGCGATTTTAATTTGAAATCTATTTTCTGTTATTAATTTTCTGCTGAAATCATTTATTCGCCTTAAAAAATCGATTTTTAAAAGATATTAGCTTTACAATGAAAATCTATCTATATAAATAAAAATAAATGTTCGTTGGTCATCGCATTAGTTTTTCTTTTTAATGATCGTCGTAATACACTCAATGCCTCGCCCACTTTTTGCCTTAAATCAGAAAACGGCCCCATCGATTTGACTAATTTTTCTTTCAAATGTTTGTATTAATCCATTTTCAGGTTTCATACAGAGAAAAATTTGCCACGCCTACTTTAAGGCCCACTTTTTTCAATTTATCTAAAAATTGAAACACGTTAGCACCGATTTAGCTAATTTATTTTTCAGATATTCGATGCAACCAAGTTAAGTTTTCAGTAATTTTGAGAAAATTTTTATGTTATTGAAATTTTTTATTTGACAGTAGGAATCGAATAAGTTTTATTTTTTTTATTACTGGTTACCTGACTATTGATCTTATTAACTAAATCGTAAATAGAATACCATTAGATTTACAGCATATACATACAAATAGTTTTATTTCCTCTTTAACGCATTTTAAAAATTTTTTTAAATGCTGATGCTTGGCAAAAACTAAGTTTAACAAGTTTTGAAATAGACATTTTTTAATTTGAAGTTTTATTACTAGGTTTGGAGAGATTGTAAATGAAAAGTCAAAAAGAAAATGGTCTATAACCGAAATTTGCCCAACTGGTTTCGGGAGCCACCAGTAATAACATCTTTCGCCTTTGGAAGAAGCTGCAGCAGGTTTAATGCAGTATGGAAACCTATTTAATCCGGTAGATGTAGCCCAAGGCATTCAATTATTAATTTTTGGATACTCAATACTTAAAAGTGTAACTACTCAATACTCTAAGAATTGTTTTTTTTTCGAAGCTGTTTGGAAAATTTAAATTTCAACGACCAAACAAATTCTGTCTAAAAACACAATCGGGTATGTTCTGAAAAACAAATTCGAGTGAAATTGAAAACGAAAGTTTTTTCAAAGTTAAATAAAACTTAAATGCGCGAATTGTTTTATAGTTTTGGTATTCTAGGAAGTTACATTTGTAATTATTAAGCGAATAAATAGAAAAAATTATCAGAAAAGTTTAACATTTTAGAAAAATAGCATTTCAAAATTTCATTCTATTTCACTTGAATTTGTTTTTCAGAACCAGTGTTCGAAAATAAACTGTACATTATTATATGTACGGTTCACAAATCCAAGAACGGTATTTATTTTTTTAGTGTTTGTGTATTTCTACACAACCAGAATAAGTCGTTCTGTTTTTTGTTTTAAAACAGTACAGTTTTAGTGTTTGTATACATTTTGGTTTAGTGATATTGGGTTATTTTTCCCCAAATTTCAAAATATTTTCTTTTTTTGCATTTTTTATCAATCAGTTTAAAATAAAAAAATTGAAAAAAATTACAACAAAAAAAAATATTTTTCCTTTGTTTTTTTCTATAGGTTAAGAACAGTATATTCGTTATGTAGAAAATTCAAAAATATAATGTTTTTTGTTTGTTTTGAATTTCTACACAAACACTTTTAGTGTTTTTGTACTTAATATTCTACAGTACAGAACACTAAAGTACGTTTTATAAGGTAAATTTTCGAACACTGTTCAGAACATATCCGAATACTTTATGAATTTGTTTTCTTTAAAAAATAAACTTCATTAAAAATATTGAGTAGTATTGGGTACCCAAATGAAAGTACTCAATACTATCGAGTAGTGAAAAGTAACAGAATTAGACAGCACTCATTCAATCTTCTACAATTTTTAACTCACAGTTTTGCTTTGTGTTCTAAGTGAAGATTTTTAATGTTCTTCATAGAAACTTTTTTATTGGAAACCAACATAAAGAACATTTTAAAAAAATCATATCATGTAGCCACATTGGTGCTTCAAAATGTAGCAGAATTATTTAAACAAAAATTGTTCTTCCCATTTTTCTCGATTTGATAAAATACCAAAAACAATTTCGAACGGAATGAAAATCATTCCGAACGGATTCTGTGAAATAAGAACCGGTTGATTTCAAAATATTCGATATCCTGGTTTTTAATATCCATATCACGGAGTTTAGTCCTATTTGGAAACGGACTTGAATCCGTATTTTGGTGCTTCAAAAAAAAAGAAAAAAAAGGTTTGGAAATGAAATCACCTAATTTCATAAGCGGAATTGATATTTTCTCTGTTCTAAAGTCCAATACATACATATGTATGTACCTATTCAATCCTGTGTTCGAAAATTTATCGATAACGAGTAAGGTGTATCGAAATTTGAGATTATGGCATTCGATAACGAGTACTCGATCGAATGCCATCTCTCGAAATGTCATTCGATACTAAAAGAGCAATCGAAATTATATACGCCTTGTTTATTTGGGCATATAACAAGAAAAAAAATTAATTATTTTTAATAAAATCGACAGAAATGTAAGTAGCATTTGTATAAAACTAAAGTCACCCTTACCACCATTGAGTTGAGGCTGTGAAAGCCCTTTCTATTAAAGAATATGTGCTCATTGGACGTTGGCTTTGGAGTCCCATATGCCTGCCATCCACGCAACCAATGACTAAGGTGATATATAAAGCGTTACACAATTTCAATTCCAAATAATTAAAAGATCTATGTATGTATACTAACCGCCGGGAATCTTATAACATCATGTCCATCATTAAAATGATGGATCCAATATCTAAATAAGTTTAATTAAGTTAAAATTAAACTATATAACTATTTTGCTCTTATTTTACTTACTTTCTTTTTATTTTAAAGTTATTTGATTCGTTTACAAAACAAAAAATCTTTTACATTTTTCTTGTAAATTTCGATTCGATAGCTATCGAGTGCCATAATTTGGTTATTCGATACGAACGTTCATTCGATAACGAGTGCCGCGATTTGGGCCCTGGTATTTTTAGTATATTCAAAAATAGTTTTTGTTCCATACAATTCAATCAAAATAAAATTTATAACACATTTCACTCATCACACAATTTTGTCCATTTTAGAAATTTTAAACCCTGTAATTGCAACAAAAAGAAAAGTTAATGGGTAACTCTCTCTCGATTTTTAAAGACTAGTGATACTATTGCTGTAAAGGATAATTTCGAAATGGCTTAATCGTTACTTCACTGGATATTCCCATGTTAAATTCGCCGCTCAAAAACTTATCAGCCCAATTATGAATGAAAATTTCCCGGGAAATTTCTTCCCCTTTTTTTTATTTTTAATAAAAATTATTATGATTTTCTTTTCCTACCAAAATCAAAACAATTGGCTTTGATTTTCTCCATGCCAGGAAAAAAATTCTTCAGGCTGCATGTTATAGATTGTGTTGGGACTGAGTTGGTACATAATAACCGATATCGTAATCGAAGCAAAAAATATACAAATACCTTAGAAAACTATTATTCGTTTTGGTTTTTTCTTTTATTATATTTATATAGTTTATATTATTATTGTAATAAGAATTAATTGCCCATTGATTTTTGTTTAATAAGTTATTTGAATATATATGTATAATCAAATGAGACATTGCATTACACTTTTACATAAATATTTGTTTTTTGTTTTTATAATTAGCTAAAATATTTTTATAATCAACACGTACATATAGATTTATCTAATAACATTATGCAAAAACCAATTATTTGAAAATATGTATATAATAAAAAAGAATTGTTTTGTTTTTTTTTTTTTTGTTTGAGTTCAAAAGCAGATTTAAAATTGGTTTTCTTTTTTTTCAATTTATTTATCTTTTTAACAATATAGTATTGTTGTAACATATTTTTTACTATTTAGTTTAACTTTTAACAATGCTATACATATATTCCTGCTGTCTTTTATAAAGTGAAACATACATATGTAGGGAAGAAAAAAGCAAAAACAGATAATAAGAACTAGTACAGCAATTGTTATTCGTTGAAGTATATACGAGTATAAATATTTGAAAATGTTACAATTTAGTTTAGCTTAAAAACTAATAATTGAATAGCTTAACATACCACATAGAAAGAAATACGTGCAACCATAATATTATAATACAAGAGTATAATAGACAATTATGCTTGTGGAATGTTGTTTAGGCTAAAATATTGGAGTAAAATAATAAATAGCATTCTCTAGCTAATGTGAACGATAAAAGTAAATTTGCTATACAGTATGAGATCATGTCAATACAAATGTCTCTTTTTTTATAAACGTACAATGTGTAGGTTCAAATAAAACATATTACACATCTTGTACATCATTACTCATTTTGTTGCATCATCTTTCTGAGTCATTATTTAGTTGTTATGTAAATTAAAATAACTTTATAATAAAACTAAGTTCAATGGATACCGATTAAAATTTTGAAACATATCCTCTAGAGTTTTATTGCTTTTACTTTCTCTACATACGCTCAACAAACATTTCTTTAGACAAGTATATTGCTTTTGGTTTATATCATTTTCTGTTTTTTTATTTTTATTGTTTATTTTTTCGTGATTTTAAATTTATTAGAAGCTATTTGCATATTTAATTAATAGTTTAGCTTTGCAATAAATAACATGTGTTATTCTGTATTTAATAATATTTGATATTTGATTTGAAATATGTTTTTTTTTTCTTAAGATTTGTTTTTAATGCATAATTTCTTTTAACTTACAATTATGGGATTATAATAATCTTATATGTTTTTTATTTTTGTTTAGAAAACAACGTTGAGCTCAACAATGGACATGTTCAAACTATTACGAAGTAGTTAGTGTTTGCTCACCATATCTAATCCACCTTCTTCTTCCATTTTCGACAAGAATTTAATTGCACGATGTTGTGGCTCAGTTTGACGCGCCATGTCGATAAGAGCCAATAGTTTTTTAATACCGATGAAAACTCTAAAAAAAATATAATAAAACAAAGAGCATTTAATTTGACACATTGGTTACAATTTCTATATAAAAACGAAGTACATATTTAAATTATAGCCTAATATTTCTTATTATTTTTTTAACTTAAAACAAAAACTAAATTAACCTTTCTGTTTTTTCAAAACTCATCATAAAAACTTTCTTTTATAACGACCCAATATTTTACAAACATTTTAAAGAGTTCTTCACTCATTCATTTTACATATTGAAAATTATATCTTATACACTACAGCCAGTAGTGCAATCGAACTTATTTCATTATTTTCTCTACTTCTTCAAATGTATGATGGTTCTTTAAATGTAGACTAAAGTATTATTAAATGCGATATTTACTAATTGAGTTTCTATTCCCGGTAGATAAATTCAAAGTGATTCAAGAAGAACGGAATTTTCATGACTCTCAAATAATTAAAATTGTCAAGCACTGGTTTTGATTTTTTAATTTCAAATGAGTTTAATTCCTCTAAATTCTCGCACAAACTAATGATTTTCAATGGCATGCTTATGTCAAAATCATGATGCCATTTTGCACCTAAATTGCAGCATTTCGTCAGGTGTAAAGTCCGTGATTTCATTAAATTTTTATCATATTTTGATGGATACATGATAGTGGTCCTATTTAGAAGTAAATGGCATAATTTTACTTTACCATCAAGAATTTATTTTATTCATGTAATGATTTGGAAGTAGTGAAAATGACCTTCATCTGGAAGCACTTTATTTTGCTGCATACTGGTAGAATAAACATTTTAGTCTAAAATTTGAATTGTGGAAGATAAACAAATATGTTATGTATACCGCTATTTGTTTGTACAATAATTTTAACTGCATTTTTATATCAAGCTTTACTGAATATATAGCATATTAACTAGCATTAAACTACTTATTCGACTTTTGTTAAAATTCTAAGAATAAAATAATAGACTTACCGCTTGCCAGACATTTTCTTGCCAATAGCTTGCAATTCTCCCTTACTAAAGAGATCAGCATCTTCTAATACAGCCACAACATGTTCAGGTTGAGAAAGATTAGGTACATGTAAAACTGAAGTAAATGCGGATAACATTTCCATCTCTTCCAAGACCTCACTGTAACAATATATGTATATATAAACATTTAATAATTTGAATAGTAAACTAATTTGTATTTATCATATGTTCTGTGATGTTAAAGCCTTATTTATAAATTAATTAATAAATAATTAAAATAAATCAACATACCGTCTGCTAGAGGTAACCAATATTAACAATTTTCGTCCCTTTGGTGGTTGTTTCTTAAGAAGCACCAGCAAAGCTTGTAGTGTTAAATTTGAATAACGTGGACCAATAGGACCATAGTCTAATAAACGTTCAACATTATCAACAACAATGCAACTTAACATTGAGCGATAAGCATCATCAAAAATCTTTAAAGGAATTAATAAAAATTATACCGATTTCTTTACAAAATAAAATGAGAAAAAAGTAATTTACCTTACGTATGTGTAAGCATTTGGCTGATTCAGTATAGCCCACCATATCTTCTGGTGAGCAAACTTTTACAAATGGAAAATCAGACATTTTAGCTAATTTGGCGGCTAAAGCAGTTTTACCGGAATTTGGAGAACCTTCAATTAACACCGATACCAAACCAGAGCTGTCAGTAGCACGAGCTTGTTGTACATATAGCATGCCATCTTCCAATATATTGGAAACGGGTTGACCCCAATTAATAATGCCTCTAGAAAGCATATTTTCTAAGATTTCTAAAGCTGTACCAAAAGCTGGTTTAATATCGTTCTCTAAAGCATGTAAGAAATCGGATCGTGTAACCTTTAGCTTTTCCATGGCTTCGGGATCTACGGTAACCTTAGCATCAGCTTTAATTAATCGATTCATAGCGGTAGATTGGGCAGCACGAACCAATCCTTCCAACTCGGCACCACTAAAATTTTTAGTGAGCGTTGCAATTTCTTTGCTGTCTACATCAGGTGCAATTTTATTGAATTCCCGCATGCGTTTAGTATGAATATTTAAGATTTGAACTCGACCCTGTTCATTTGGTAAACTAATTTCCATTTGTACTTCTAAACGACCTGGACGTAATAAAGCGTCATCAATCATATCGCGACGATTTGTCATGCCAATGACTAAAATGTTATTCAACTGTTCTACACCATCGATTTTAGCTAACAATTGATTTACCACTGTGTCATGAACGCCGCTATTGCCAGCTACAGAACCACGTTGTTTGCAAATTGCATCGATTTCATCAAAAATTATAATATGCAGACCACTGTTTGGACCCAACTAATAAATATAATATTTAAAATATATTATTTTTTTATTTTGTTGATAATTCTTTTTGATTTGTAAAACACTCACTCTCTTCTCTTCCTCCTCAGCTTCGGCAAATAAACGTCGTATATTCGCTTCTGATTCGCCCACATATTTATCCAAAATCTGAGGACCATTAACAATTTTAGGTTCTCGAGCGTTCAACATATTACCAATTTGACGAGCCATCAAAGTTTTACCGGTACCAGGTGGACCATACAATAAAATACCTTTTACGTGTTTGCAGCCCAGTTGTTCTACCAACTCTGGTGGAAATACTCGAGAGGCAAAAGCTCTTCTAAAGATGGCATTAAACTCCTTGTCCAAGCCTCCAATACCCATTTTACCGAAATCCCAATCAGGATTTATAATCGACTGACGCACAATTTTACCCTTAGATTTGCCTTGTAAATTTAAAGATGAATTTTCTGCTTTCTCAAATTGCACTATAGTGTTGCCGGTTATTCGTCCAAATCTCACATTTCTAGTTGCAGCCTCTTTGCCCTCACTAAGAGCTTTGGGATCGACAGCTAAAATATTTTTTTTTTTATGTTATATATATGTATGTTGATGTTTTTTAATTTCTATATCGTTTTTACCCTCTAAAGTTTTAACAGCCAAACCTAAGAGTTTCTTATCCTGGAAACTGAAGACTAAAGTTTGACCCACTGTTAATGCCATTCCAGCAAACTGCATTAAAAATTCTTTAGCCATTTGATCGGAATCATAAGGCTCTTGAGAAGTGCTAAAATTTTTTATAAATATCATTATAAATTGATAACGAATATACGTAAAGATAATATAATAATTTTCTCGTTGCAGGAAAACTTTTTATACTCTAAACAAACAAAAAAGTATGGCTTATAACACAACTCCCCTTTTGTTTTATAGGGATGTAAAAATTTGTAGGCAATCATTATTTTATACAAATATTGCCCATAATGTTTAATTTATATTTTAATTGTGTCTATGAGCAATTTCATTGGTGCTAAACCAGCTGAAAATTTTTTTATGTTTTAACATCTAAACAGCTCTTAAAAAGGATTTTAAAGATTAACATCCAAAAGTTGAAATGGTGTGTTAACATGCCCTAGTTGGCACAAGAATACCCGCAGCAAACCTGTAATATTTAATGTAGCCTGCAAAATCGATTTTATGGCTGAGGGGAGTTTAAGAAGAAAATGTACTTGTGTGTGAACTAAATAGTAAAATATCGTTAACGTCTTCTTATGTTAACCTTGATGCAAAAATTACCACCTTACACCCCTTAAAGGAGGGGGAACAATTTTCCAATTAGATTTTGTTGTGAAATATAAACGTGATGATTAAGTCGTTCAATTATGCATACGATATATATATGTAAAGTTTGTTGGAATTAAACAGATTTTTGTATTTTCTATTTAAAAATTCCAACAAAGTTGCATGAACTTACATTTTCTTTTGCAAGAAGTCCGTTTCAAAGGACACCAGTGTTATAATATCAGAATTGCCATCAAAACGATAGGGTCGTATATCAATGTCTTGGTTAATAGAGAGTGTGGCCCATTTACGTTGCACTAATGAAAATCCAATATGACCGCGTGGCACTTCTGAAGTACGTTCCAAAGCAAATATATAATGTTGGCCTGGTCCAGGGGAAATATCGGCATATCTGCAAGGGAACAATTCTTATTATTATACCGTTTTCTTCCATTATAATTTACCCTTTACTTTATATCTTCCGGAAAATCGTTAATATTGACTATGGCCTTGTTAGTCAATGACAGTTCGTCTGTTGGGCATTTTGTTGCTTTCATGCGCTAAAACAAACACAAATCATGATTGGTGATAATCTCATTTTTTATTCCTGCTTAAGAAATTCAATGCTATTATACTTACATAGGACATTTTGAAAAGATGTTAGAAAGTTTCTGCTGGAAACTATCGTCAATTAAAAATTTTCTTTTTTTAACACATAAACAAAAACACAGCTGATTAGTGTTTTTGCGTTTTTACAGTTCTCTTTTTGTGGTTTTGCAAAGTCTCTCTGTTTACAAATTTTCAAGTGTTTGTGTAGCGCTCTCATTTACCCTTTACAAAAACAATAGGCAAGTTTCTGTTTCTTCCTTTTGCAGTGGGGAGGCTGTAAAATAGTGAATATTAATATCGATCCAATTTTTTTCAGAAAAATTTTCTTTCACGTATGTATATTCAATACAAGCAATTAAATTGAATCTTTTTTCAATTGTTCAATAAATTATAGTCTTAGTTTATTAAGTATTAATTTTCTTTTTTAATATAGTAGTAATACCGTTTAATTCAAGTTATGAAATAACTTTTTCAAATTTTCAACCTCTGTATTATTCACTATTTAATGAAATATAGTGACGCAGCTTAACGTTTAGAGAACCAGCTCAGTAATAAAATTATTTTTGGGGAACTTCTATACATAGTTGGTAAGAAAGTGGAGCAACTGACTAAAATAACGAAAAATTGGTAACACTTTTTTATAAAAACATATCTATCAACAGCAGTGTTGCCGTTTTTGTTATTTTCATTACACTGTGGATATATGAAATTTATTTTCCTCGTTTTGGTTACTTTTCCTTTGAAGCAAAAAAAATAATTTAAACGATTTGAATTCAAAGTAAAACTCATTATTTGTGAATAATTTCGCAACATCGTATTATATAAAAGAGACAAATGTTTCGAACTTAATAACTTCGGGAAATTAAAAACACACCATTTTTTAAATTTTCTTATCGACTAAGCAGATAATTAAGACATAAATTTTATAATTACTTACATGAGCAAATTTTACAAATTTCTCACGTATGTATGTATGTACATATAATGCAACTCCTTCATCAATAAAGAGCATTATAGGTTTATTTCTTATTCCCTTATAGGTTTATTAAGGGTTTGAAAATTATTCTATAGAAATTTGTCAAAAAAGCTTTTCATAAACCTATAATATTTTTAATGAATAAAGCCGTAAGAATTTAATTTTAATTTGTATTATGTCTTGATGTATAACTTTGAATTTAAGTACATGCTGATGAGTTTATATTATTGTGAATGGGCAAGTAAGTCGTATCTTCTTCTATTTTCTAGGTTTTATTTATTTATTTTTTATTTAAAATTTGCATCATTTCATTCACTTTGGTTACTTTTTTGTTGAAATTTTATTACAAAAAGTTAAACGCTGTGGCAACACTGATCATATGTATCTGGAAAAGTGCTACCAAATTTTTTTAATTGACCTTAATGTGTTATGGCATACCAGTTTGAGGCGAATTAATTATAAGGTGCGGTTAAGCAATCGGCTGTCTAGTCGTTTGTTGCTGGCTGAAGCTGTCAAAATATATTGCATTATACGAGTGTGGGAGCTGTCAAAATGTACTCCATTGTCACAATGTATACAGTGATGAAACTCCAACAACTATAGCAAGAACAACACACAGCAAGATAGCCACAACAAAATTTTTGCACACACAATATCACAGTGTATAACAAGATAGCCACAACAAAATTTTTAGCATACACACAACAGCACAGTGTATAACAAGATAACCACAACAAAATTGCACACACAACATTACAGTGTATAATAAGATAGCCACAATAAAACACAGCTGATTTTAAACTTTTTGAGCTGTCAATTCCTGTATGCACTGTGCTTATTTTATGCTGTGATGCATATACGTAACAGACCCTATATCACGCTCATATAGAAAAGAACAAGTTAAAACATCTGTATAAATAGCCACCGACTCCAAACTTATTGTACTTTTTCTGACAAGCGATAACAAAAAGAGAGTTCTAAAGCTCTCTTCAGGAAAGTGGGATTCCATCCTATTTCCTATCTTTGTCCAATAAAAAGTTATGCATTTAACCCCAAGCTTTGCTTTTCAAATCTCGACTTAGCAAAAAAGGTATGATGACATGTTGCATGCCGATTAGATGTAATTTAGATCCTATCTTATGGATACTCAGGATATTATCCTACGGCCATGGATTAAAAGGCAATTAAAAGGACCCACTTGTACAAGTTATTTAAAACTAATTTCAATATTGAAATGTAGGCCACTCAAATATAACAGGCGTTAATTTTTTCTCGCTAATTGTAATCAGCTACACAGAAATAAATTTTAAAATATCGAGTATATTAAACAAACAGTTTTGGTATTTCTTATTTTATTGATATTATCTTGTTAATACTTAATATATGTATGTATTTAAGTGTATTAGTTTTCTAATTTACTGATGTTTATATCTTCGTCTTAATTTTTTCTTTATTTTCAAATAAATGTATATTTTAGATTATAGAATTCAGTAGTTAATATAGTTACGATCGATCATTAAACATTTATTTTTAATACACGTACATATAATATACGAAACATTTTGCAATTTTTTTAAATGCATGAATATGTACTAATAAAAGTTTTCAGTTTTATTTGCAACTTTTTTCTAACTCTTGCTAATTTTTTTTTTTTCCATTAAATGTTGTGTAGTCTTTAAATATTATGTATAATTCGCATTTTTAATAAAATAAGTATAGTTTCAATCGTTTTGTTCTTTTTTAATAATGAATTTTTGCCTCTATATTTTACTTAACATGTCTTATGTATTTAAATTCGATAAAATGTTCATTTTGTTTTCTTTTATGTGTTTACATACATACATATTTATGTATATATTTAAAAAGAGTGCCTAAATTATTAATTTTTATCATGTATTACTTTATTGGAAAATAATTCTGTTAAATTGGTGGAAAATTCATGAAGAGAACATAAAAGAATTTATATAAAAGTTAAAAAAAAATCGAAAGACTCGGTTTCGTTAACTTTTTGTGAAAATGTTAAAGTGCACATCTGTAAATAAAATTATTGTGTATTAAGTGTATACTCTATAATGTCAATTAAATCATTAAATAAAATACTTTAAAAATTCCGTAAAAAAATAAAATGCATACGGAGTTCCACTTTTATTTTTTTTATGTTTAATACTACTACTAAAATAAATGGTATATTTTTGTTTTTATGTTGTTGTTGATTTTGTTTTTATAAATGTCATATAAAATATTATTATTAAAAATGCTTAAAAATTTGTTAAAAATAATGTTTAGCAATCCGTATCATACCAGGCTGCCAAGTTATTACTATCGTTAGGTGGTGTTGGCATAGCATCCAAATCAAAATTCAATGCACCAGCATCAATTTCACCAACATCCATATCCATGGAATAAGGTGAAGTTGGTGCTGCACTTGGTGGAGCACCACCACCGTTACCGCCTCCTACGGGACTGCTGATTTCAAGACCCTGCATAGAGTCTATTGGTAAAGTATCATATCCTGCTTAAATAATAAAGAAAAATAGAAAAACAAATTAAACATTACAAATTAGTATGCTTTAGTACATATATATAAAATAATCTCTTAAGTTCTTGAACTTTAAAATAAGTTTTAATATTAATTTAATTAAATACTTGTTTGCATTCGGTATATGCGAAAAAAAAAATTAAAACTAAGAAATTAACATGCTTTTACAATTTTATTAATTTATGCATGCATGTAAAAGTATTGCATAACTATAAACATACATACATATCTATTTATATTCGATTAAAAACGTTTAAAATGATCTCGGATTATCTCGATATTGAAAATGAACAGTATATTCTTATAAGAAAAATATTCGATATAAGAAACCGACTTTTATGTGTCCTGATTTATAAATGGCGACTTTTCTCATGCACTCTGAACGCAAGGCTGTATTAATTTAAATTTAATCAAATAGTTTTAATTATTTCCGAACATATATGTACATATGTAACAAAGTGCAAAATATAAACTATTAACCCGCATTTTACTGACATAAAAATATTTCAAATCCTACTAACATATGCCTCTGAGGCTCATATATAAAAACCTTAATAAAACGGTATAAAACAATAACAAACAAATGTGAAATGAAACGTTTTATTGTACAATGTTTACATAAAAAAGTTTTTAAAGAGTGTTCATTGCAGATATTTTTGCTATATTTTTGGCAAAATTCTTTTGATATATTTTCCAGTACAAATATGTATCGCAACTGATGTGCTGTTTTCAAGCTTACAAGCAAACCACTTGAAATTTAACTTAATGAGGATTTCCCAAAATTTAAATAAGCAAAATAGAAAGATCAACTTTTGTGTATAAAAGATTACTATTGTATATGGAAAATACAGAATATAATATTGTAAATTTTTTTTACCAAATTATGCAAAAATGTGCCTCAGAGGCACAGATCAATAAAATTAGGTAAAGAGGCTCCCCAGCCAAAGGGATGTTGCAAGAATAAACAATATTCGTACATAAAAAATATAATATATTGAATTATATTATTAATTTTGTCTGACAAACCGGACACAGGGTCCACTAGCATATTACAATATTAATCTCTTTGTTTATTTGTCAGTAAACCACATCTAAACGACTAAACCGATATTGTTGAGATGTGAAACAGATAAGATAAATTCAAATATCAAGAGTGTAAAAGGATATTTTTTTATTTATTTACATACATATGTATTATATACATATGTATATTATATATTTCTACAAAATGAATACTGATTTTTGTTCAGAAGGGTATAGACAACATTGCCGAAATTGGTCTAAATGTTCAAGCAAATCATCCATTAAAGAGAAGGCGTAGTGCCTGTCATTCAAGATAAATACTAATGTTTGTACACTTTGAGAATAGTAACAGCGAATATAATTATCTAAATTAATAGGGTTCGGTAGCGAAACATGCCGGTGACTAAAATGGATAGCACTGCAGATCTTCTACGACAGATACCGTCCGGGCAACGCCGGATAAATAAAGCTACTTTTTTTTTTATATAAATCAAGAATCTACGTTACCGTAGTTTCAAGTTGTTTTTTCTAAAGTTTTATAAACATGTGCATAGGACCTTATATGTTCTTATTTGCAGTTTTTTATTTAAAATAAAATTATTTAATTAATTTTACAATTTAGTTTTAACCACAAATAATCATCATTCTCCATGCAAAATCAAAATAATCTTAATTTTAATAATTAAGAAAAAAAAAATAGTTCTTAAATCTCATGTAAACAAAGCAAAAACAAGATCAAATTTTTAAATTACAAATGATAATGTATCGTAATAAAAACAATATTTCTCTCAATAATAAACATTGAAAAGTTTTAATTATACTTTGTTTGTATATACTCGTAGTAAAACATTAAAAGAATCATCAAATAAAGGTTTTCTAAATAACAAAAAAAATTAACTAAAAACAAAATAATAACACCTTGTTTAACACGTTCGCGGACACAAAAAATTTTAGGGAGCTGCAAAAATATACAGGCAATTATTTTTGAAACTAGTTGTAATATCCGAAATCTAATTAGATATATATTATAAGAGTAGTCAGAACATCGTATTTTAACCGTTATATACATATACATATATATATACGAAAGTATCTAATGAACCAATTGGTCATTATTTTGAATGTGTATTAATTACAAAAACTTAAGATTGTATAAAATTAAATGAATAAAAATTGGCTTTAAAATTTGAATGCTATAGCATTCACGTCATTTTGCATCAGTATGAAAATGAATGCTATAACATTCACGTCCTCGAACGTGTTAAATAAAAATCGATATAGAAATATGTATTTTATACGTACGTATACATATTTATATAGAATGGTAATAGGTATGTATATGTACATATACCGAACTTGACACGGCAAATATTAATAGCCGATGCAATAAAATTGATAAAGAATAACATTTAAATCAGGTCACTAACGTCTTTTAAGTGTTAAAGAAATTCCGGAAAAGAGAAAAGCTCTTTTAGAATGAAATTAGTTTAATTGCCATATTTTATTTTTTCTCAAAGTCACAGGCAATATTTATTTTTGATTTAAAATTTCAGAGAACTTTAACAAAAAAAAAAAAAAAAAAAAACTCAGAAAAACTCGTTCTATCTTTTTTGCAACCTTTAATTTTTCATGAATTAAATAATTAAAAAACATTATTGAATTCTTCAAGAAGTTTATAATTTCGTCAAATTAACATAAATAAAATAAGGATATTAATAAGAGGAAAATTATTATTACCAAAAATATAGTTAATGGTGAAGATAGTATTCTCGAATAGCTACCATTTTTGTATAGCATATTATAATACGAGTACTTTTAAAATGTTGACAGATTTTTGAAATGCATAATAACACTACAAAATAATTTATTTCGAGTATAATCAAGAAAAATTCGACACAATTTATTCTATATACGTTTGTTGTAATTCTATTAACAACATTGCAGACAACAATACATGATATACATATATGGGTAGATTAAAAACTATTCGAACAAAATTATGTATAAGAAAAAATGATATGAAAACGTTTTGCAGTTTATAAAAAACCATACACACAGCTGTTGTCAAAATAATAGCACCACCTTCATAACATTTTTTATAATGTACAAAAATAATTGTATTTACATATTTATTCTTACATTTTTCAATTGCTACGACAACATTGCATTTTCAAGTAGTTTTACATACTCTCATGCATCCATGGTGGTTTTTATATGGTGTATAAATCCAATACCATAGAAGAAAAAACATCCCCATATCATGATACTAGAACTGCCGTGTTTGACAGCCTTTGCTGTAAATTTCAGGTTAAATTCAGAATTTGAAGGTCTTCTTATATAAGATCGAAAACTTTTACCATCAAATAAAACTATTTTGGGCTCATCTGTCCATAAAATATTACCCCATTTTTCAATTGGCCAATGAAGATAATCTTTTGCTAATTGTAACTTTTTTACCACAGGTTTATTTGTTAAGAGTGGAACATTTCTTGAACTTTGAGCTTTTAATTTGTGTTCTCTGAGTCTTCTGTATATAGTTTTAATACTCACAGGTAGATTTAATTCCTTTTTATGTTATGCAGCCGCCATAAACGACCTTTTTTGCCTTGTCGTATAATGCGGTTGACCATTAAAAGTGTTGCTATGCATTTCTAATAATTTTATTTGAACATCCAAAAATTATTCTTACTTTCATCCGAAATTACTTTTTTTTAATGATTTCACGTTACTCTCTTGAACAGTGCTTACCACGACCCATTGTAAAGTTTATATTGCCAAAATTCATGAAATCTAGATGTAATTATTAATAACACAAATGCAAATTCTCGTTTTAAATTTCACTAAGAAAATATAACGCACCACTTGGCTTTTTAATAAGAAATAAGAATAATGGTGCTATTATTTTGACAGACCGAAATTGTTCTTTTTTTTTTAGCAATTTGGAAAACTTTTTTAAATGCAGTTAATATTATAACAACAAAGTATTTCTTTTTTCATAGATCATAATATAAGACTGAAAAATTTGGATGTACAGAAACAGAATTAGAAGAAAAAAGTCAATCCTTATAGTGGTGCTATTATTTTGACAGTAACTGTATGCATTTGTACATTCGGTATTGATTTAAAAAAATTAATAATAAAACTAATCAACGTTTACTTGTAAGATCAACTCAATTTTACAAAAAACAATAGTCATTTTGTTGTCATATTTGTCAAAAGTAGCCAGAGTTGTAATTTTTAAAATTAAGAAAATGGTAAAAAAATGGTAACATTGCTAAAAGCAACAACAGATGTACTAATAATTTTGACAATTGATAAATTGTTTACATTCAAATTAGCCTGAGCATTGAGTTGACCTTATTAATAGGTCTTAAAATTAATGTTTTTTTTTTTGTTTAAAGACATTAACAATCACCTATGAATGTGTAAAGATTTCGCTGGTTAAACATATTCCTGTGAGCAAAAAACAGTTGACAAAAAGTTAAATATACATACATATGTATCGTATGTACATACAATGTATGCATTTAGTTTTGTTTTTTTTTTTTACTATGATTATTGCGTTGAATATCATTTAAATGTTTATTATTATTAAACTGGTTTGTTTATTATATATTTGCCTTTTTTGTGATTTTAATTTTTCAATGTTTATATAAATAAAAAAGCGGATTCACTTCAAAACTTTTTCAATTTGAAGTGAATTCGGAGTTTGAGTTTAATGATGATATATGTTAGGCTGGCTCAACTGTTTGTTTAGTTTGAAGTTTTTTAAATTGTATATATTGAGTTTTATATATAGATATACATATATATTTTTTTGTTGTTTTTTTTCCAAAATAGGAGCGTTTAAACAATGCACACAAAAAAGAGAGAGAACAATTTTTTAAGTAAAAACAAAAAAATAAAAGAAATAAAAATACATTATTAGTTTTTATTCAAGTCCTGTTTTATTAAAAAAGAATTTTTGATTTCGATAAATTTTAAAAGAAATTCAAATTTACTTCTATATGATATGGCTTAGTTCTCGTGATTTAAATATGCGGGTGTTGTTGTATTTATGATATCAACATTTTTGTAACTTTGTTTTGTATAAACAAAATATGCATTAAATGTTTGTTTTTTGTTTTAACGAAAAACTGTTAGAAATCTAATAAAACCGAAAAACTAAATTCTAATGTAATGATTTATTAAAAAACAAATAATATTAATAAAAATTAAATATGTAAGAAAAAGCATGTGTTTAAGAAACAGGTGCGCTTAAGGTGTTATTTTTTTCAAATTTGGTAAAACAAATTCTAAATACTATATTAAGTATTTTATTTTAAAAGTTATTTTATTATAAATTAAAACCAGTTTAATTAAATTTTTAAGCCATGTTGATTGGTTGCCTATTCTAATATGAAATTTAAACATTTTTAGAAATCTCCACATCTGAATTTAAATTGAAAATGTTTTAAAACCAAAAGCTTTAATAGCTATGTTTTTTATATAACTTGATTTTTTAATATCCTTTGCAACGTAAGTAAAAACTAAAAATTGTTCTTGTTTTTAATTTTCTAAAAGATATTTTTTAATCTAAAGATTACAGACTAAAATTACACAGTATGTAATAAGTGATGGGCTGGACCACATCGATTAATCTGTGTGTATAAATTGAACTTTATAGAACTTCCTTTAGTAATAGGTACAAATGTAATAAGTTTCAAAGTTTTTATTCGTTGAACTTCGGTTTACAGATTAGATTAGAATGGCAAAAAGAAACATTTGTCAAACAAATATGAATTTAATTGGAAAATTGTTAGAAACGAAACAAGTTGTGTATTAAAATTAAAATGTATACTTTTAAACAAAATACATAGTAAACTTTAAGAAAAAAACTGTAAAAACAATAAATTGGAACGTTAAAAAAAAGAGGACAAACGTATGATCTGATAGGATATATGGCAGGGGAATAAATATGGTGGTAAAAATAGTTACTATATAATATAAGAAGAAGAATAAACCAACAGCATTTTAACGACAAAACTGTATGTTGCATTGAATTTTTGGACTTTTGTGGGGGGTGGTATCGTTTGCGACAAGTATTTGTTTTTAATTTTTTTTTTCTATAATTTATGTTTACAAATGGTTTTCTTTTCTGTATCTTGTTTGAGTATGAAAAATTTTTTCATGCTTAACTGAATTGTGGAGGTATTTTTTTTTCAATTTTGTTTTTATAGTTATTTACTAATAATGATGATTTGAATCGGGGTGGGTCATGGGGAGAAATGGATATTAAAACAATTATTATTTAATAAGAAACACACAAAATTATAGGAGTTATAATACGTACCTTGTTGGAATGCACGACCGCCATGAGAGCTGTGTACGCTCGGTGGCCCCTGACCATAGAGGCCTTCATATGCTTGCTCGGTACCAAGCATATCCTGTGTTGTATACACATATCGAAGTTTGATTTTTTTGGTTTACAAAACGGTTAACATTGGGATGATTTTTCAACAAAATTATTCGATTTCAAAATTCGGTTTATTTGGTATAAATTTTATATGTTGTTGTCAAAAATGGTAACAGAAAAATGTCACATTGTAATAATAGTAGGTTGATAGGATGTTTAATTTTTTGTATGTATTTTATCACATTAACCATTAACAATTATGTATTTTTTGAGAGGGAAACGGGGTTTTTCAATACGAGGGGGCCACCAAAAACACATTTTTGTTTTTTTTTTTGTTATGAATAAAAAATATTTAGCCAAATTTGAAGTTTTTTTATATTTTCGTAACAGGTGCAGGGGTATCAATTTTACGTGATGGTGGTGGGTAGGGTGGTTGAGTTTACATTTGGTGTTGGTAGCAAAAATTGTAATTGTGAAAATTTGCAAAAAACGAATGTAAGTCATAAAAATAAAAAAGAAAACAAACAAAAAAGAAAATTAAAATTAATAAAAATAATAAATAAACAAATTAAAATAAAATAATCAAAACGTTAATAATATAATTAAAGTACAACATTAAAAGCTACAAAATAAAAATAATAATTATTTATGTTCGTATAAAAGCTAATAATTTTGCTTTCTAATAATTCATATAAAAACAATACAATACTTTCTTTATGTACTTTCCACTAATTTTTTTACTACATTTTTACAAAATAAAAAAATAAATAAATACTGTCAAATGAAAAAAAAACTATGTAAAAAAATTTTGCGTTTAAAATAAATATATAATTATCTATTCT
Organism: Metopia argyrocephala; assembly: GCA_963576795.1. Taxonomy (NCBI): domain Eukaryota; kingdom Metazoa; phylum Arthropoda; class Insecta; order Diptera; family Sarcophagidae; genus Metopia; species Metopia argyrocephala. The sequence goes on from OY756208.1 coordinate 6,671,458, forward strand.
TACATTGAACCAAAAAATATTCCTGTTTTTTATATGTACAATACTTTAATAATATAATTAATAATATATAATCGTATTTATATCAGCATATTTTTACATGTATTTGCATACAAATTTCGATAAGAAGCATATATATTTCGTTTTTAGGTGACATTAAACATAACGAACCTGTAAGTCTGGACCCATGCCGAGATCAGCATTGCCCCATATATTATTATCCTCGCGGAGAAGTGAGTTAGTTAACTCAATAGAGAGACGTTTTTTATAGTCTTGCGGTTTATCTTCACTCATACGGAATAAAACCGCCGCTGCATAAGTGGCCACGCCTTCATTGCGTGAATGTAACAAATCTGTTAAGGGCCCAGTGGCTCCCTCTTGTTCTATAATTTCAGCGCCCTCTTTGTCAGCGGCTAATTCGCAAAGAACACCTGCAGCCACGCGCTTTAAATAGTGAATATATAATATTTTTCAGATTTCTGTTTTGCTTTAATTTTACAGTAAAATCTGTATATATGTAACTCACCTGTATATTTTCAATTTCATTGAAGAGCAAACGTACAAATATCGGAATAACCGACTGTTGGCGAATCAAAGCCCGATTATGAGATTCACGGGCTAATATGTGTAACGCACCAACAGTGCCTTCAACTATTTCCTCCATGCGAACACCATCTGCATAAGCCGAAGGCTGTTGTGAACCAGTTGTAGCTACCGAAGAACGTTGCTAAAATAATTTTGACAAATCAATATCCACATTTTTCCTCGTTTCTTTACATACAAATTTTGTATTGTTCAACTTACACGTTCTGTATCCTGGAATGCACGCATAAGCAAACGTACTAAATGATGTATGGCACCATGTTCACGCAATGGTGCTGCATTAGCTGGACACAAAGCCAAATTACGCACTAACCCAATGGCAGCTTTAATTAATGGCCAACGAGATGGTGGATGTAAAAGTTTAACAATTACCGAAAGACCATAATTCAAACGTACTGCATTTTGAGCCATTTCGGAATCAGCATGGCGTGTAGTCAAGTGACGTAAAGCACATACGGCCGGCTCAGTAATTTCTTCACGATCACCGGCATTAATTATAGTGCGTACCAAAGCGTCCACGCCACCAACTTGACAAACTGTGGCTTTATTACGTTGATTATTGCAAGTCAAATTTGAGAGTATACCAGCAGCGCAAGTAACTACGTTTACATCTGTTGAAGCCAATACCTGTACTAAAGATTGTAAAAGAGCCTCCATGCCATCAACTTTTGTGGCAGCATCAGATAAATTACGTAAAGTCCACAAACAGTTTTGAACTAAACGAGGCGATGGATTGCCCAAATGCATGGCCAAAGCTTGCATACCGCCAGCATCTACAATAGCGGGTTTATTGCTTGAGCATACTGATAAAACTTTCAAAACACGCGACGTAGTCCACAACAACTTTTCATAGTCGTAGGAACGCATAATGCGTACCAATTCATTTGGACCACCAGATGCTAAAATTATAAGTTTACTTTCTTGATTACCATAAGCAAGAATCTGTAAACAATCTGTGACTATGGCCAAAAATTTTACGTTATTACGCTGCAACAAAGTAACCATTTTTTGAAGACCACCAGCCAAACGAACTGCCATTTTAGAACCATCTTGATGCAATAATAAATTATGCAAGGTGGTAATGGCATAGAATAAAACACTCTCAACCGGAGAAGACAGTAGTTTCACCAAAGCTGGTATACCACCGCTCTTGAATATAGCCAAGAGACCTTGTCGATGATGTGATAAATTATGAAGAGTGCCAACAGCAGCTTTAGTACTCTCCAAATCGTTGCTGTTCGAAATGGCGCGCACGAGAGCTGCCACCATTTGTGGACTATTCATAATAGCATGGCGCGAAGCTTCTTTCTTCGACAACTGGTGTACCATCATGGCTGCTTGGGAGACAACAACTTGATCTTCATCATTGAGTAATTTTATTAATTCTGGTATAGCGCGTGTTGCTAATTCAGCATCATCCTGATAGTTTATAAGATTAACTACAGCATGCTTCAACATTTGTGATGGTTCGGCCAAACGTTGTACAGCTGTTGGCTGTTGTGGATCAAACTGTGTGGAAGGTATTTCAATACCTTCTTCCAATGTTTCGGGAAACATTGCGGCACGAACACGTTGCGAACGTGTCTGGCTCAACTGACTGTTCATGTCGTCTACTTGATCCTGTGTAAAATTTTGTGGAAAACCAGTATCCAAATCAAACATAAGTGGATCACCATCCATTTCTTCATCTTCTTTACCAGATAGCGATGGTGCCTGAGTGACGGCACCTGAATGTATACCAGAATCTACTAAATATGAATTTTGCTGCCACATTAGAGTTTGCTCCTTGGATGACACCATAGGTGGCAAATCCGGTGGATTGTATTGATTGTTGTGAGACACTAAAAAAAAAACAGAAAAAGTTATAGTTTAAAGCGAAAAATTTTAATTTAACATGTATATACATATGTATGTATGTATGTATGTATTTATAATAATTTATACTACAATTTTAAGTTGTTTTATATCAATACAAATCAATTGCTTTAAATCAGAGACTGTAACGGTTGTAAGTCATTACAAAAAAGGGTGCTTAAGGATTATTTTAAGAGTTAAAAAAGTCAGTTATAAAGTTATATTTCATAACGAAAACAAGTTAATATTAAAACAAACCGTCATATACAGCAATGACTAATCAAATCTTCGGTCAAGGGGATAATGCAGAGATGTTCTCCGGCTAGTTCCAAGCGATTTTCGTGATGTTCGGCCGAAGATTCGCTAAGAGCACCCTATTAAGAGTCGTTTGGTGTATAAAAACATATATATGTATATACGTTTAATTCGGCTCTAACATGAATATTATTACAGATTAATTTTTATGATCCAAATTTAAATTGTTTTTAAACAATACTTTATTATTTTAAGCAGCAACAAAATTATAATTACTCGTACTTCTTGAATGACGCTTTAATTTATTAAATAATTTATTTTTAATTTTGTAAATTTAAAATTTTGCGCTAAGAAAAATGTATCTGTCGTCGTCTTTAAAAGAGAATCAAAAGGTTCATATTTAATGTGATTAAAAATAAAATCATTCCAAGTCGGAATGTTTATTCTTCATGCCAAACAAATATTTAACTACAAAGAGAATCCATTAAAGTTATTGGAAAATAAAAAAACGGATTGATATAAATTCATAGAATATATACAGAATGTATTAAGACAGGGCAAAATAAAATACATATTGAATTTAACTCATGTTTTAAAGAAAGAAATAAATCAAAATAAAAATATGTACATACATATGTATGTGTGTATGTATAACTATGTAATGAAGGACTGTAAGAAAAAAGGGATATACTTTTTCCGACATAAAAACTTACGGCAGAGTTCTTTTTGAAACATCAACTGAATGGCAAAATCATTAGAGCATATTGCTATAGGCCAAGTAATTTTAGTTGAGTTGGACCGTACATACTCGTATGTTAAGCCAAAAAAGTCAATGTCTACGTACTTTATTATGTTTTTATATATTCAAATATACTATATATGTATGTATACATACATACACATGCATATACGAATATACTGCCGCCAAACCAAAAAAAAAACAAAATGAAAATCCTACAATTACAACATAAAAAACGCCAGCAAGAATTAGTTGTAAAAAATAGAAATAGATATGAAAAAGACAAACACTAATTGTATGGTGGAATAATATCAGCAGTATTAAAAATCTAACCAAGTGAAATATAAAACATCACACATTTGACTTTCGTAGAATGGTAAAATTTCAAATTACATAACTTTAAAAGTTTTTCAGGCCTTATATTCAAAGAAATTAAAAAATGTGTATTAAAATTGTAGATAAATAATTTTTTTAATAAATATTCCAGAGAAAATAATTTACTTTTTTTATTTCTTTCATTTTATTTATTTATTAAAAAGTAATATAAAGCCACTTTTGGCCAATTTAATATATATGACAAGAAATAATTATAATAAATATAAGTAATATGAAAAGAGAAAATAATATATTACAAATATGTATAAGAATATGTTCACTAAAACGCTAATGAGGCAGAAATACAAACTAGCACTGTCTTTAATTCATTGGTCCCACACAAAAGGAAAATAAAAGGGAATAGATAGAAATTTAGAAATAATACTGATCCCAGCAGTGTATATGGAAGGAAAAGAGAAAATATGTAGACTGGCATATGATTTTTAATTACTGTTCAAATTTGCAGTAATCACTCTTTTTCTTTCTTGCAAACTTAGCAAACTATCAAACAATAACAAAATACATTCAGATATGCTAGCTTTTATCAATTAGTGACCGTTTTTATTTATGCATAATATGCTCACAAAGATAGAAAAACGCTCTCAAGTTTATTTTATAATATAATGATATAATGACGATATTATGAAAAACCTTAATGAAATCTAAACCAACATTTACTAAAATACAAAATTTATATATCATTATGCAGAGTAAAAATCTGAGCATTACAAATTGTACTTTTCCCAGCGACTTTTCAAACCACTTAGAGCTTCTGCATGTATTTATGTGACAAACATTTCCGTATAAGTGGTAAACCGTGGATTTGTTGCCGTCGTAAATTATAGCAAAAGAAATAAAAAATGCTGTTCATAGACCATAGACTGTGAATGATACGGTATATAATATCACTCATGCAGCAAAAGGGTTCTTTTTGCATATTCTAAACGTCAAGACATTTTGTTGACGTATTCAAATCTATATTAAAATATTAAGGAATTTTACATTTAGTTTTCAAAAAGAAAAATAAATAATAAAAAATAATTTGAAAAAGTTATTAAACATTTTTGTATTCCAATCAAAACTTTTCTTAACTCAACATTAATTTTTTTCACATTAACTAACCCCCCGTTACCAACAAAGACTATACTTGTCTGTATATAATTACACAATGTCTGTGTGTATGTTTGTTAAACAAAATATAATGATAACGACTACAATATTAAATGTCATAAAATCATCCACAAAATTCATGTCCACACATACAATTAAAATAGAAACCACGTCCTTAACATCTCTGCCACTAGCAAAATCATCCCCCTTTATCATAAAGCCTTTTACACCAAAATGAACAAAATCATTTGTAAAATAAAAAAATGTCTTAAAACAAACAAATCATATTTACATATGATTGAATTGAGTACTGATGTTGATACGTCAAGTACACAAAAAGATATGAAATCCTGTTCAGAAAGTGAAAGAATAATATCAGTAATAATAGAATAATGGAAATACATTCATCTATATACATACATACACACACAATAATACAAACATTTTGCATATGATACGACTTGTTGGATAGTCTAAAGCCCCCTTAAAAAATATTTTATCTTGCATATCAAAGCTTTTGAGTAAATTATAAAAGGACAAATGTTAGATTATTTGTCTTCAAGCATTGTTAGAGGGCTCTAATTGGAAGTGGGTGGACTCAATAAGATCGAGGTGAATGGCAGAAATCCTTCTGCTGTTGTTGGAAGTTCCTCACTGAATTTATTTCTGTTTGTCAGGTGGTGGATAAGTGAAGAAATTGGGATACCTCAGATGAACGTAGCCAGAGATCCACTCGACGTAAGGTGGTAGGTTTGCCAGGGCAGTTGAACAGTGTCATGAAGGGTTTAGTGATAATAGGTGGAGCAACGATTATATGTACTGGGAACAATTCTTTCCCAATAACAATTGAAAATACTGGACCAGCCAGATCTTAGTTGTCCCAAGATGAAACAGGTCTGTCTGGGGAGTTGCCCCTCATTATCCAAAATAATGGGCGGGTGTTTACTTAGGACTTTGTTGCATCTAAAGCTATTTATAGCCTTAGTGACCGCCAAATTATGCAGAGTTTTCTGAGAATCAAACAGGAGATTTTGTCAACATCTGGCGGGTGGACTTTCTGTATGCTATCTCCAAAGCAACGAAAGTCCTTTCAGATGTGTCTTAGGGGAGGATCCCCCATGATAATATGATGGTTGGGGTGGGTTGGCAGATGACATGCTATCAGGTATTGTCTGGTTAACATAATATTATGTTGCCTAACACCTCTGCGTGCGCAAATTGGTGCATCGTCTTAGGTCACACCAATTTCTACAGCTGTTACAAAGTACACATGTGACGTTCCTCCTTATTAATTGCTGACATACGGAACAAGCCCATTGAGAGTTTTCACTGGAGTGTGTCAGTGGGCTGTTATTACACCATTCCGCAAGTTAATGTCAGAGGGGGAGGTGACATTTGTAGGCTGGTATATACAACATCTTGCCCTAAAGCTGGGGGACCAGTGCGCGGTTGGCAGGACCTGAACAAGGTCTTAAATGGCACGAGTTGTTACAGACATTGCGTCACACTAAGGTGGTGTTACGATTAAAACGGTCATGACATTCAGACATGACAATCCTTGGCCGTTCCCTATTGTCTTGGGAACGAATTTTGAAGACTTGCTGACGAACTCTTTAGGAAACAGTCTGAGGCGGGAATTGACTGACAGGGCTATGCAGATGATATTGTTCTACTAACAAGACGCAAATTCAAAGACACACACTGAGAAATTATCCAGATAGGTCTTAGAATAGTAAGTAGGTGGTGTACATCAACGGGTATGTATATTAACTCGTACAAGACCACAATAACGGCATTTGCTAGGAAAAGAAATTTCCCTAAATGAAGGAGTACAGAGATATTGGGTCAAAAATTTTGCAGAAGGAGGTTAAATATCTGAGAATAATACATACATACATAACTGGCCTTTACAACAGACTTGAGAAGCTTGTTCATGGCAATTAGTTACTCTCAGAGCTTTTGCCAGAAGACTGCTGAGAGGTAGTCGCCGAAAGAAATATTTTTTTCATATTTCTTTTTTTGAATATTTCAGAGCCTGGAGTCGAACCCAGGGCCATGTCTTAGTAAGCCAACACACTAACCACTAGACCACGGTGACTACATCCTGTACTTATACATACTTCAAAACTCCTACTGAGATTTGTCCCAAATCCTTATCTGCGACCTAATAATATCGTGTCATTAATCCCAAAAACTAGTCCAGGTATCATTAATCGACGAGTACAGGCTCCTTGTCACACGATAATTAGACCTGTAGCGCGATTCAGTAACATATTTTTACCATAATCGCATTGTTTTCAACAGTAAACAACAGAATTGTCGATATTGTTATTCATCATCTTTTGTTTACGATAGTCTCATAAACCAACGACAAAAATTGTTATGCTGTTTTTATTCAGTTGGAAAATCGTAAAATTTTTATTTTGAAATTTTATAGAGAGATATGTCTACGCTATTAACTAGTTTGTTTGAGAACTATTTTTGTGTGCTTTTATACCCAAAGAAACTAGAGGTTTGTAACTGCTTACTTTCTATCCATTTTAATTACCAAAACTGAAGAAAATTAGAGTCGGCGGCTGTCGTTAAAGTCGTTAGTGCAAACAATAAAAATTGTCGACTTGTTTTGCTAATATCGCATTGTTAAAAGTTACTGAATCGCGGTACTGTTCTCTCAATATTTCTACTCTCTTATCCGGATCTATTTCCTAATTAGTCCATATGGCGGCCTGGGATTGACAGATACCGAGTCCAGGGATTGTGAACCCAATCTAGCAAAAAATTATGAAATATAAATTCGTTATGAAATCGTTGTTTCATTCCACTCTTTTCTTGATTATTTAAATATTAAATAATACAATTAAAATACAAAATTTCTTACCGAAATTTTAACATTTATACATATTTTAGAAAACTTTTTTAAATATTATTTAAAAAATATATATATAAATATACATATATATATCTATTTGCTTTATTAGACATGAAAAAGAACAAAATTACCAAAAACCTACCAATACTTAAAAAAAATACCTAAAAAAATTTACGTTGTTCACGTTATACACTAAGCACTACACGTTGAACATCACACACCACACAAACGTATAAATACATATTATGTATGTATGTATGTAAAAATTCATATACATGAAAAAGAACAAAATTAAAACAAAAAAAAAATATAATTTAAAAAAGAAATGTACATCAACAATAAGAAATTTGATGTTTTAACTTAAGTCTCCTTCTTATACTTTATTTGTACTGTTACTGCTGGTGGTGGCTTTAAGTGGCGGGTGGCTGTAAAGTGTTAGCCATATGGTAACGCTTGTTATATCTAAAAAAAGTAAGTACAAAATTATTATGATTATTATTGTATTAGAAATCCATATTTATATTGTTTTTTTAGCTTCTTTCATGTTTCATATCTTGTTAAAAAAATATTTCATTTTCAAAGGGCATATGTTTGCCTTATTGTTGCTGTAGCAGCAGTTTTATTATGGTTATGAGTGCACCACTTCACTCTAGTTTCGATCCCAGCCATTAAAGAAGAAAATATGCCTTTTTTGCACATTTTTTTTTATTCTTTTTTATTTAAAGTAGTTCAAACATTTTTATTACAAGACTTATGTTAGCAAAAAAAATTTGTTTAAAATATGCAATCAAGCGTAGAATGAGTATGATTACAAAGCATAAAAAACAAGAGGGAAGAAAAAAATATTTTATTGGAAAAGTTTCTCGTGCTTGTGTAAAGTACATGAGTAAAATGAATTACATATTTAAATTTGTATGACTTGCACATACATATGTATACCGATTCTGTATGTATGTATGCAAATTTGTCATTTTACATACGACACATAATTTTTGCTATCACACGTGCATAGTTGGGTTTGTAATGTGTATATAGCTGTTTTGTTTATATTTCTCTTTTGAAAATATAACCTGCTTTAATCCATGGTATAATCATCATAAGGTAGCCCCGCTTTAACTGCTGTTTACTTACGATTGCCAAAAATCATGTGTCCTCTTCTTCTTTATTTATTTTGACGTTGAACAAATTCGAATTTAAAAATTTTTCTTTAACGATCAACAAATTGAAACAAGAATAAATTTTCTTTTAAGATAATGTAATGCTTTAGAAATATAACTTGCAGCTACATATTAATGCCCGTATTCATAAAAAATAAAAAAACAGTTTTATTAATTGCTTTTTTGACAATTACTCCATAGTCCAATAAGCACTCTATAAACCAATTTTATTTTTTATGAATACGGGCATAAAACTTTAATTATTATATTAATATTTAATTATTATATTAATGTTCCTCTATAATAATAGTGTCGCAATTCTGGTTATACTTCTCCACATCATTGAAATTGACCACTAAAATACACCCTTCTGGGTATTATTCTGTTCTGAAGATTAATAGCCTTTTTCTGTAAAAATAGCTTTTCAGAACGCCTGATAATTTGTATTTAAAACAAAAACAATTTTATTTTTTTATAAATTAGAAAACGTTCATAAGCGAATTTTTTTGAAATTTAAAAAAAGAGTCAACTACAGTGTTGCTTTTATTTGACAATCGGCAGAGAAGCAGAATTGCAAATCTACAGGATTGCATCTCATTTCAAACTGGGTATACCATATGATGAATTTACCATGTTCTAATCAGAAAAAAAAAATACGTATCGCACACCTAGCTCAAAAGTGACACAACTCAAAAATTTTTTTTATTTATATGCTTAAGCTATGCAGAATGCACTTGTTTATTCGTAAAAATAATTAAGCAAAAAAAAAAATTTTTTTTGAGTTGTGTCACTTTTGAACTAGGTGTGCGATATGTACATATCGCACTTGATCAACAATAAGGTTTTAACTCAAAATTTTTGAAATTACACTTTTTGCAAGAAATCAACTAACAACATCGGTATCTAACCGTTGTAAAAATAAAAATCAACATATTGCAACTACTTTTTCATCTCTAAAACTTTATTTAAGACCATTTTAGTGATAATGTATTGACTACCTTTCTATCAACAAAAAGGTATTATTTTGAGTTAACACAAAAGTTGAAATAAAAATGTATCGTATATTTTCATAAAAAAGGTATTACATACTTTCATTTAAGCCTTTATTCAAGGCTTACTCTTTCTTCGGCTTGTTTGTGCAAGTACACAATAATCAGCTGTTTGGAAAATTATAATAGAAAAAAAAAAAATTAAAAAAATATTTATAAACTTGCTGTCAAAGACTTATATGACCTAGTAAATTTTAGTTAATATGTGCATAAAAAAATATTTTTTTTTTTGCGTTCCCGTACTTTTGTGCATTTTTCTATTTGAGACAAAATATTAGGCCGTACTCTCATTGGCGACGTCGTCTTCGTGTAACGACAATTTTGTAATAGATCAAAGACAAGAAAAACATTTTTTCTTTATTCTGCTACACAAATGTCGTCAGACGACGACGTCGCCAATGAAATAGGGCCGATTTGAATAAACCTATTGATTACAAAAAAAATTTTTACGCTATTTTTTTACTCGAATTTATTCGGAATGCATCTATCATATAAAAAGCAAATAAGGTGTACATGTGTATAAATACTATATATGTTTATCTGTACTTACTTGTACGATTTTGCGTTGGCATGTAACTCATTTTGGTGATTTAGGCGTTTTACACCACACCTGTAAATAAAAAATAAAATGAATTATGTATATGGTAACATATTTAATTATTTTGTTAATTTAATGGCAGTTTTTCACATTCATTTTCACATTTGTAAAATTATTAACTAATTTGTGGCATTTTTTTCATCTTTTTTTTTTGCTTTGAAAGTAGTACCCTAAATTAGTTTTTCTGATAAGAATTTTATAAAATTTTCACACTGTTAGCGTTAAAATCGTTCATGTTTTATTTTAATCGAATTAAAACTCCAATTTAATGTGTTGGACTCACAATTTCATTACATTTTTGTGAAGCAAAATTTTGCTGGGAATGATAATATAAAATTACTGCTGCAAGTAATTGTTCTGCATTAGTTAAGGATAAAACAAATAGGTACATAAAATAATAACCGTAAACAAAAGGTTAATAAGAAATAGTAAACAAACGTATGATTACTAATTTATCAAATATTCCCGTTTCAAATAAAATCTAAGAGAACCAAAAAATCTATTTTTTTCTTCTTTCGTTTAACTGTCACGCAGCGTAATTGGTTATCACATGAAGAAGACAGCAGATATAATGTTTGTAAACATACAATAGAATTTATATGTATGTATATAACAGTGGTCTTCACCAGTATTACTCAGGTAAATAAATTGTTCGGATATTTTTTTAGTTTTTCTTACTCTCTTCGTGAATATTACAACCAGGGTTGCTTAATTCCACTAAAATTCTGGCAAACAGCTTCTTAAAATATACCAAAACTACCCGTATCGTTAATTCTTATTATATTAGTTTAAAATTAAATGTATTGTACTTTATTAACAAATATCACTTTTAGAATTCCTGGAAATCAGTTTCTGTTTTATTTTCCTATTAAAAACTTAATTAATTATAAAAAATATGCAATGTTAAAAATCTTTCATAAAAAGAAATCCATACGCTTTGTTTTCATCATGTTAAACGACAACCACAATTATTACAAAAACATGTGTGTGAGACAAAAATTGCGTATGTGTTTATGTTTTTTTAGTTTTCAAGAGAGCAAAATTTGTTTGTCAGACACTGAGAAGTTATGATAATAAGCAACATAAACTTATTAATGTTTATATTTCTTTTAACTACATTTCAATTTGTTAATAGCATTTACAAACAATTTATTTCATGAATAATTTTAATAAATTAGTTTAAATTTTAAAATTAAAGGTTTTTAAAACGAAAATTTTCACAAATTTCATTCAAGTTGTTAAAAACAATACAAATGAAGAAACCAATCTCATCTCTCAGTGTATTTTTGTGTGACTCTCTTTGTGAAGACCACTGGTATATAAATACTATACCTACCTACGTTAAGAAAATGTTTGTCTATAAATATTTGCTTTGTATGCTATATAGGCAATATACAAATGAACATAACGTCACATGATATCAAAAAAGCCCTAATTTGTAAAATATTCAAAATCTATATTTTGATTGTATGCACCGTATTACTATTACAATTAAAATTGACAGAAATTTTGAATTGGTTTTCTATGTAAAACCATATCTTACAGAAGTAGTACTTTGCTTATGAAAATGTTTTCAACGAAACTTAGGTCTTTAATGAATTCATATGTCGATATGCACATTGTCATCAGTGATGCCATTGTGAAACTTTTCAAATTATATTGTGACGTGGTTTGTATTCATTTACTTTTTGTTTATTTTTTTAATTAGTCATTGGCCATTTATTTTTACCAAAGCAATATTTCTCATTGATTTTTTTTTTCTGTAAAACTGCTATTACTACGGAAACTACAACAGTTGAAAAGTCTTTGTATTACCCTTTTTTACATACAATTATATATATTTTTTTTAGATAATATACCTTAAAAGTGATACAACATAATATAAATATTTGGACCGGAATGTAGGTATGTATAAAGCCCTCTTATATTTTTGTTTTCATTCTGTTTCAATTTAAATTTTTAAAGAATAGCACAGACAATAATTGTATGTAGTATATATGTATATATTTTATGTATATTGCTGTATTGCTTATATATATATAGGTATATTAAATCACCCAGAAATGTCAAAATTGGAAAAATATCGAAATGAACAAAATATACCAATTTTCTGTTAAATGGCACTTTTTATAATTCGAAAATGGTAACACCAATTTATATGTGAGTGTATACCTGCTCAAAAAACAGGTATTAACAATACAGCAATAACACAAAAACATTTAACAAGAGCTAATTTAAAATCCATAAACACGAAACAAAACGAAAATATTTGATTTCCTTTTATTTCTTGAGTTCTCACTTTTTTTTATCACACAATACTGTATACACAATAAGTACTTTTTCGGTTTAAAGCGCTATTATTACCTTTTAGTATTTTAACACAGTTATTTAGACTTATTAAAATTATTGATTTTTATACAATTTTAAAACTTTATATAAAATATATATACGCATATACGGGTATTTATTTATTTTATTATAAACATAATAATCTACTTATAAATTATATGCTGTAATGTATGCTTTTTTACTTTCTTGGCTAAAACAAGTATTTATTAACAGAAAAACAGCATTACACGATGAAAGACGAAACTTAACAGTGAACTGTATACTGAAATCCAACTGCTTGAAGCAAAAACCCTCACGAAACAATACCAGATTTCGCTGCCGACGACACATATGCAGCAAATGCTGCCGTTGTTGCCAGACTGAAGGGTCGAAATTATAAAAATACCATTTTTGTCGCAACCATTGTGCAACAACTCTTATAGTAAACCCATTAAATCCTACAGGCCACCAACTACACGACTACAAATGTAGACAAGTCGTAAAGCTCTTATCACACATTTTTCTTTGTATTGAAATATAGAATATTATTATTATTAGACTGAAATATAAAAAATGCAAACAAAATACTTATTTTTGTGTTTAGATTTATTTCAGTTTAGATATTTTTTATTTTGTAAAAAACATTAAATTTAAGCAAAATACCGTGTATATACTATATAATTGGAGTATAATTATAAAATATTTTAAATTGCTTCTGTATTGATGTGAATTAATTGAACTCTTTACAACCGTTATACTTTATTATTATAGTATGGTTGACTTCATAAATGCCAAGGCGCATTTATCATAAGGTGACTTTGAGATTACAAGTAAAATATTAACAAAAACAACAACATTGTTGGTTAGGGTAAAGAACTGACAAATAAATCAAAACAAAACGTGTGAAAACAAATACTTTGTATAAAAAAGTAAGGAAAAAATTGACAATTCTTTCACAACTTGTCTAAAAGAAATTAGCTCAGCTGGTATGTCAGTCAAATGCTCCATATTTTCAAGGCAACAGTTTAATGTCTAAATTGTTTATCCTTTTCAACGGTGGCGCGAATATTTCCAAGTTTTTAATATTCATATTCACAGCAACAGCGTCTTGACAACATCTATATAAGGCATCCTGTTGTATTTATATAACTAACCAATTCATTGGCGTTAAAAAATTGCATATGCATACATACATAGTCTAATATGTGTTTACATTGGATAGTGCTGTCATAAAAATGTGTACAAATTTTGAAGACTGTAATTTTGGACAGTGATTTTTAATATGTGTATATGTTTGTTCTCTATTCATTTGGACTTTAGTTTATATACTTTGTGCTAAATCTAATAATACAAAAAAATAATAAAAATACCCACATTTTTATACTATACAATAAAATAAAATTTTTCTATTTGAAATAGAAAAATAATATTAAAATTGAAAAAAGCCGTTTTTTGTCATTTTGATATAGAAAGAAGACAACGATTTAGCATAACCCTAGGTTCATTTTAATTACAGTTTTAAATTGTCGCATTAGTACTGGATTTAGACTGTTTTATAGTAAAGTATGTTGAAAGTTAAGTAGATAATGCCACTATATTCCCCTCGGAAAAGAGTTTATCCCATTTATATCACAGCTAACCAAATAACTCATTTTCATATACTCCTTTCTGATGCGATCCGCGGTTCAGTTAAACGAAAGGTAATTACTTCACAAGTGTTTTTATTTTACTGTAGTTTTGGCACATTATTAAGGCGCTCATAGCAAGCGCAATGTTTTAACAATTGTATAAATTCTGGAAGTTGTACGAATTATTGCGGATTGTATGAATGTGAAAAAGAGCTACTTTTAAATTTAACTAAACAAAATCATAAGCATGTTCATTAATTAATACTTTAAAAAACCGTCAATATACAGTACCTTTGTTTATTTATTTATTTAATTCAAATTCAAGTAATATAAAAGCCTCACAGGCTAATTAATTTATACTACAAAAGAAAAATCCTGAATACAACTAAAGAAAAACTTAAAAGTAAAAAATTTTAAGTTAAATGTTGGCTCCCCAGTCTAATAAAAAAAACCTACAAACATATAGAAAAAATTACATTAATTTTTAATTATTACAAATAAGATCTTGAGGCCATAAATCACAATTTAAGAGATTTTGTTCAGGCACTCAGAACTGTTCCAAAAATAATTGCTCAACATCACCAAACAAACTACCTTAACTTTTCCACATACAACTTGTAAATAAGAAATTACATATCCATATGTATGTATACATATAAAGACACTATTGCAAGATTTTTTTTTCTATTTTTCATCAAAAATTCACACCCGAATTTTAAGTAAAATTTAAGGTCTAAATATACATAAATATTTTTCGGTTTCTGATTTTGAGTAATAATTTAGAAAAGCATTGAATTTTATTATTTACTGTATAAAACAATTTAACAATTCACCACACCCCTTCAAAACAAATCGTAACAAAAGAAAATAGTATACATTTACTTACACACACGTACATATAGGGCATAATGAATAAACAATAATTCTTTCATAAAATTGAATTTTAGCTATTTAATAAAATTGCTACAATTCTTCTATTACTTACCACTTATTGAATTACAGTTATCAATTTAATATACAAATATTGGTTTTATATCACTTTTTACTTAGAAAAATTAAAATTTTCAATTAGACGAAAACCCAATTTACAACTAACGAGTTAAAACGAACGCAGTAAATCAGAGACGGTCGACTTCAATTAGCGCAGTCTAATTACAGACGACGTTTCTATTTTAATATAGTGACGGCTTAGCAAAGATGCTGAAAAAACGCTAAATTCAATGCGCATCTAATAAGGTGATGTTGATTCTACAATATTACTCATTTTATTTAACAAATTCAAAAATTTATTAATATATTTAAGCTTTCAAATGTTTTTTCGATTTTTTTTTTGTTCTTATTTTTCTTTACGTCAACAACAAAAAAAATGGATTTGTTTACAAAATGTATGAAATTTAATAAAAGTATGGTAAATAAAATAATATTATTTTGACAGCGATTTTTCTTATGCTGTCATTTTGAGACACAAATTCTCTCAACAATGTTACCATGTTGCAGTCATGAAATAGAATATATTTTAATGATTAAAAAGAACTGGGGCATGACGTTTTTTTCTATACAAATTGACAGATAAAAACGCTGGCGAATGCAGTCGTGAAATAGAATCTATTTTATTTTGACAGAGATTTTTCTTATGCTCTCATTTTTAGAATCAAATTCTCTCAACAATGTTACCACACTTTTATTAAATTTCATACATTTTGTAAACAAACCCATTTCTTTTTTGTTGTTGGTGCAAAGAAAAATAAGAACAAAATAAAATCGAAAAAAAATTTGGAAGTTTATAGTGCATTTACACCAAACTCAAATCAAGTAAATTTAATTTGAAATCACTTTGAAAATCTATAGTGTTTACACCGACATTTTTTGACAACTAGCAGGATTTCATTTTCATAAAAATAACAGCAAATAAAAAAATTAATAAATAAAACAATATTTTTTCTTATTATTTTATATTTAATAGAAGAATAAATAAATAAACCAATTTTTCTTTTGATTATTCTACATTCAATAAAAAATAATTCAAAAATCTTGAATTTATTTTTGTTTTAGTTTTATGGGGCTCTTTTCAATTGTCAGTTTCTTAGTCGGGATTTACAATGTAGAAATTGAACGACAGACAGAAATTTGTAGAAATAGTGACGAAAATGTGAAAAATTTAGTACACGAATGTTTGTACAGGATATTTTGCCTTTTGCTTTTCCACTTTTGTAGTTTTTACTTCTTCTGTTTGTCTTCTAACTCCTATATGGTGAAAGTTTTAGGCAAGAGCAAAAGAGAATTGAAAAATTTCTGCCCTTCAATTTCCACATTGTAAATCCCGACTTACTGTAGTTTTGTATTTTTTAGTACAACTTAGAAAAAATACAGAGTTGCATCGGAAAGTACACTAGATTTCAACTAGATTTTGTCGAAATCAAGTAACGAAGTAGATTTTGTTTTATATGGGAAATCAAGTAAAAAACGACTAGATTTCAATTGAAATCTGGTAATTAGTTGATTTGAGTTTGGTGTAAATGCAGTATTAAATAAATTAATAAATTTTGGAATCTGTTAAATAAAATGAGTGATATTTTCGAAAAAATAATTGAAAAAGTGTGTAAAGATGATTAAATTATAAAATATAAATTCAATTCTTTGCAAAAACTCTCATAAACTTAATAATATTTAATAGCTTTACATATAAGAAATGTAAAAACAATAAATGGCCATGAGTATCAGGACCTATGTATATTTTAACGTCGACCCCGAACGACAGACTTGAGAACCTTATTTATAGCAATCAGTTACTCTCAGAGCTTTTGCCAGAAGACTGCTAATAGGTAGTTGCCGAAAGAAATATTTTTTCATATTTATTTTTTTAAGATGTCAGAGCTGGGTAAAAAATAACAAAACATGGCTTTTTGTTGTTGGCTAGGGTATAGATCTTATAATCAATACGCTATGGGGTACATCTTAGATCAGGCTTTTTGTATTTTTATCAGAGTGAGCAAACAAACAAAACATTTCGCAACCGTTACAACAAAGTCATACACTTTTTAAAATGGTATTGTACATGAGCAAAACCAAAAACTTTCTAAATGAGAAAGAGCGCAAATGGAACAATTAGCTTTTCGCTCTAGTGCTTGCTTTGTTATTCAGTTACATTCGTATAATTTTCTCTTTCTCATCTTCTTTTCTTTTTCTTCTCATTAATTTTTTGTTGTACCTACGCACATTTGATTTAGTGTATTTGTGGTACTCAAAACAAAAACTATATACAAAATTAAATGGGACAATCGTTCTCACTGTTTGTTTTATTTTAGTCAGTGTAAAGAACACAACAAAATGAGATCAAACGTTCAGTTTTGTTTATTTTCCTACTCTGATTTTTATAAATGATATACGCTATTTCCTGTGTCTATTTTTTACTTATGACTTCAATCTTATGGAATCTGATTCCTATATGTAACGACATTATTGAAATTGTAATATTTTTAATACTGCATAAATATCTTAAAGCTACGGTTATATTACATAATATTTAAACCTTTTTCTTTACACACCGGGGTAAGAAATTTTACATCCTTTTAATGTTTTATAAAATAAAATGTAATAAGACCATAATTTTATTGAACAATTATATATACACTGCCGCTCACTTGAATAGGTTTACTATTTTCATTACATTCAAATTAATTTTTTTCTAAAAGTAATTAAGTTTTTAGTTATATTATTTTCTAAAATGGTAAAATATTGGATTATGTGTGTTTACAATAAAAAAAATTGTTTCAATAAATAATAACTGAATTTTAGTAATTTTTTCCCAAAACGAATATGATTTTCAGCACAATTTTTTGGGTCATTTGAATAGGTTTACTATCATTAATTTAAAAAATTAAAGAAAAAAATGATTTTTTTGTAAACCTTTTTTAATTTTTTAAGATTTCTTACAATGCTTGATGATTTATTAAGGAGTATAACCTCCTTTATTCGATATAACTTCAAGAATACCATTTGGGATTGAGCTATAAAGGTTTTCAATTAATGATAATAAAATTTTTGGACCAAGCTTTTTTAATTCCTCCAATGAAAGCCTATTTGGTTTCGTATTGTCTGCCGGACTCGTAGACTTTGCGAGAAAGCAAGCCCCATACATTTTCTATAATATTTAAGACAGGGGAATATAGTGGCCCCATCAACATATCGACATTTTGGCTTTAAATCCACACTTTACAAACCTGGCATTGGGTATCGGGGCATTATTTTGTGTAAATATCCAAAGAATTGGTCTAAAAATAGTAGAAAAATATGGAAACACCTTTTCAAGTACTGTTTTGTAATTATTCGCGTTCATTTTTGATGTGAGGAATTGAAGCACAAATGTACCATAATATGAAATCGCCCCCCACACCATTACACTTCCCTCACAGAGACGAGACGACTAAGGTAGCGTTCCTCCTTATGTTGGTCGTGGAAATAGTAGTTTTATCCATCCGGACCTTCCAAGTTAAACATTTTTTTCGTCTGAGAAGGCAACACGATACCACTCATTTTTATCGTTCATGTGTTCTCGTGAAAAATGAGACCGTGTCGCTTTACGAGCAGCAATAAAAGATGTTGTTTTTTAATTTTTAATCTCCTTAAATGTTTAGAACGTCGAATAACACATCTTACAGTGCCTATGATAGCTGTGATACCCAATTTTTGTCTAATTTTTGCAGCAAAATCGCTCGAATTTGAGGAAGCTCTTACAATAACTCTTCTGTCCGCTTCTGTTGTGGCTTTTTTCGTCAGCCCTTTCATGTTTTTATACTAATCGGACAGATTTCTTAAACAATTACTTACAACATTCTGGCTGCGATAAATTTTTTTGTCGATATTCCTATGGCTTAAGCCAGTTTCATTGAATGCTTAAATTTTACCTCTTCCTTCTTCAGTTAATCCCTTGCTGCGCCCCATTTTACGTAAAATATATAAAATATTATTGCAGTAACTCACAAATATTTAAAATTTTAATTATACTGTCGATGATCAAAAGCAAACTAATTTTATTCCTATTGAACCTATTCAAGTGACCCAAAATCTACACCTGTTTTCGCAGCATTTTGAAGTAAAATCAAAAAATAACAAATTTTTATTTATTGTACCGTTATTCTTTTCTTCCTAAAATATGATTATTCATAATATCTCTTAATTTAGGTGAAAAAAATTATCCTCCTAAAGTTTATATGAAGAAAAATTAAAATATAAGAGCAAAAATTATTAAACCTATTCAAGTGATCGGCAGTGTATGTATATGATTTCACAAATGAAATAAGCCTAATAATTAAGTATATTATTCCCATTCAAGTTTTCCCGTTAAATTTTTTTTAATTTTATTAAAAAAAATTAACTGTGTTTATAGAGCCCACAATAATTAATAATTTACTGTTAATTATCCTCATTTTCATTTAAGAAGATTGATTAGTGCTTCTACTTAAGTTTTCATTGCCAGTACATCGTTTATCCCTTTGCATAAAGCTTCTTAATACGGTTCGTTCTACTTCTGTACTACCATACATATCATAAACATGCGAAACGCCAAAATAAGTAGCAACGCCAACTAGAATGAAAAAAAGGAAAACTACTGCCAAGGCTCCTAACAAACCACACATAATCATTGTTAAGATGGTTAATAATGTTCCTTAAAAAAAAATTATATATATTTTACTTCATATTTCAGTTTTGAAGGAATATAATTTGATTAAAACTTTACATAAGTATCATAGAAATTCATATTACCTTCAAGTACTAAAAATCCGGTGAAGGTCATAACAATTGTTGATAAGACAAATGTGAAAAAAAGCAATATAGGTAAAACTGCTACTAAACCAGCTGCTATTATGCATATTGCCATTTGGGGGTGTTGAACACACCACTGGGCCACACGGTCAAATAATTGATAACCTCCTAAGTCATTCATAACATATAATGCAATATGTTTTATTTGTTTCCCTAAATAATAATTTTGTTAAATAAAATTGATTTTTAACTTTAAACACTACTTACAAAATCTTTTACAGGCATGTATAAATATATTCTGTAAAGCCTCTGTGTTATCATCAATATTTGCGTTTGAGCTCTGCTTAGATTTGCGTTGTTGATTTATTTTCTCATCCTTTTGTATGTGGCTTTTGGGTATATTTGCGTGAGAGCATTTCTCGGAACCCCGATCTACATCCCCACTATCAACTTTCGCATTGGAGATGTTTGCAACTGTTTCATCGTTTAACATGACCTGATAATTTAATACAATAATATTTAATATTCGCCTAGAAAGTTTAAATACTTGCCATTATAGTTCTATTTCATTCAAAATTATTTTATGACAAAATTTAGTTTTTTAATAAAGAAGAAAAATAATATATTGATAGAAGTAGAAATAATGCAAAAATTAAACCGCTCTGTTATTGTTTATATTTACTGTCACTGTTTATAATAGAGATACCAGATAGAAAAATAATCACATAAAACTTTACAACAAACCATTTGACAAACATTTGTTTTTACTACGGCGAAATGATTATAGAGTACATTTGACATACCAGCAGATTTATTTTTTTTAAATAAATTGTGAAAAAAATTGTCGGTTTGTTTTCACACTCTTTGTTTTGGATTTGATTTGAAAATTTTTTACCGTACCCAACAACAAAAAACCATATTACTTTTGATAATGATTTACTTGTTGTAACCTCAAATTAACATTAATTTTCTCTGGGTCATTCGAAAGACCGGATTTGCATGAACAAATCACAGCGGTTCAATTTTTTGTGAAAAGAACGTTTGTCAGACATCATATATCCATTATTAGTTCCCATATTTCTACTTTACATTGGTATCAACGAAACTGAATTTGTAAACAAAATGTGTTTGTAGATGTATATGTATAGTGGTACCACAGCGGGATCTTATAGGACCTAAGTGTGCTCAAAAACCATTAAAGCATAATGGTAACGCATTTACGTCTTTTGACCAAACCAATTAGATTTGATTTAAGTGGAAACGTACTATTAGAAAATGCTCTAACTAGATTTTTTTTGTGTTTTTTACACAAGCAATACTTTACTGTAATTCTAACGTCTGTAATTCACACGTCTGCCAAAAAATGTTAAGATAGAAGAACTACACAGAGTGTGTTACTACGCTAACAGCGGTTATAGTATGCAATGTAAGACAACTGTTCAACTGTTAACGCATCTAAAATCGTTGCCAATTTTGCCAATAACTTGTTTTAAAAATATTCCTTTTTTAACTTTTTTGACAGACGTGCGAAACACACAATTATCGGAACGCATGTTATGTACGTCTATCATTAATTTTGGATGCGTTAACACTTGAATAACTGACTTACATTGTACATTGTAACCGCTGTTAATGACGTAACGCATGCTATGTTCTTCTTTTTTTTTGAGACCATTGTATTGGAATTTTTGGAAAGGAGAGTACATATAAATACATATACATACATACATAACTGGCCTTTACAACCCTGTGTCAGGATTACGGCCTAGCTTCTCGCAGCACTCATGTTGTGTGTGTAAATTTTTATCCATGAGTACCGGGACCTGCAGTTTAATGTCGACTCCGAACGAAAATATAAATACCTATATTTTTTTATATTATTATTTAGCGCCTTAGGAATGAGGCAAAGGTGTAAATTGATCATTCAAAGGCCAGCGTTATACCTTCAACAGCAATTGCCTCATCATTGCATGTTGATTGTGTGGTGAATGTTTTCGCAAAGTAGGTTTAGCTGTTATCTGCTACTTCCCAATAGGTGACTCTTTTCTCATGATCATTCATTTTTTTTTTGTTGGCATTGGTTGAGTTGAAATAGCACGGCGTTTTTTTTTTTTTTTTAAGACCAATACTCAGGGGTAAGCCCCTACTCATGCGGTGAATTGTATTGGAATGTGAAGATGGTTGATAGAAAGTTTTTTTTTTCATAGATGTTTGTATATTTTGCGCCTTTATTTATTGATGAAACAAGTTGCTGTCAATTTGCCCACTCAAGAGCCAGTGTTATACCTTCATGATTATATATGGCACTTTATAAAGGTAGAAGTACACAGCATGCGTTACGGCGTTAACAGCGGTTACAATGTACAATGTAAGACAATTGTTAAACTATCAACTCATCTAAAAGTTAAAACTTATTTAACTTCTATACGTTGGGTGAGTTTTCAATTTTGGCAGTAACTTGTTTTATGAAATTTTACTATTTTTTACAGGCGTTAGAAACACACAATTGGCGCAACGCATGTTATGTATTTCTACCTTACGTGCGCCTTGACCTTAAGGGTACCTTTCACATAACTATCATATGACACACTTTCATATGAAATAATTTAATGATATGAACTACAAAAATCGTCCGATAAAATTTCTCTGCAGGAGACTTGGTAACACTGTATTAACAAAAAAAATTGTTATAATAGAAAGTACACGGCCGGCTAATTTTCACATAAAAATAAACTATTCTATTGGTAAGTAATAAAAGCTGGTGGTGCATATATTAATAAATAATAAATCATTTCAATTAAATCATAATCTTATTGCTTATAAGACAAGATTTTTTTGAAATTTTTAAAGGAGAGGGCGAGGCTTTACATATATGTATTTATATATGTATGCAATTAAACTAGAAGCTTTTTGTATAGTATGCACACCATTGATAAACCTTAATTATTAATATTTTTTTTTATTTTTTTATCAGTTCCAGTTTTTCCACGCACAAGAAGTGAACTCAATCATCAAAAATGACCACGCAAGAGGTACATGTGTACATATTTTCGTAGTATAGAAAAACAATATAAATTGTTGTTTCTTATCATATTGAACTTTGTCCTGCCAATAATTTTCTTAAATCACACTTTAAATCTTGTATTGTTGGTTTTATTTTTCTATAGGAATTTAACAAGGCTGCTGAAGATGTCAAAAATTTGAATTCTACGCCCTCCGATAGTGACTTATTGGAATTATATAGTTTGTATAAACAAGCTACAGTAGGCGATTGTAATACGGGTGGGTATATACATATATTGTGTTATAATTATTAAATTATCTTGTGTTGTGTAAACGGTTCAAATTATAGTATGTATGTGTGTGTATTAGACGCCCTTCAGTTACAAATAGTAACGTTTTGAGACAGTTATGTTACTAGTGTCGTTATGTTACTTGCAAAATTGACAGATATGAACTAGTCCAAAAGCCACAAAAATAATGAAATTTCACAATATTTAATTGGACAACTCAAAAATGGAACGGTAAGCATTACAGTGGACGTCCAATAATACGAATTATATAATGTCAGGCCCTTTCGTAATACTGGAAAATTCGTACTATTGGACTACAGTTTTTTCCCCCTTTTTTATGAAATAAAACACATATGGTGTAATTTGAATTGATTTTTGTTTTAAACAAAAAAAAAAAAAAAAAATAAAAGAATAAAACTTAAAAATTATTTAAATTCAGGTTAAATTAATACTTGTTAATTCATACATTTTTACTGTAAATAGTTACTTAAAGTATAAAATTTCTTGTTAAAAAAAATCAGTCATTAAACATTGGCGTGTTTTGTTTTGCAGTTTAATTTCTACTGCCTTTTCTTGAAGTAATCTCAATAACTAAAAAAAAAAAAAAACTAAGAAATGTTACAAAAATTCCATTCATATATAGAAAAACAAACATATTCTTTAAAAAAAATACAGTTATTCGTATTATCGAATAGCAAAAAAAATTTTTATTCGTTCTATAGAAACGTCAATTCAAAATATTTGCCTTTCGTATTATTGGAAATTCGTAGTAGCGAAAGTACGTACTAGTGGACGTCCGCTGTATTAAATTCCGCAACTAGTACGAAGTTGTCCTAAGAACTATTAGTTGACAGACTAACATTTATGAATAAAGTGCATGATCTAGTTAATAATTACTTATATACGTAGTAGTACTAGTACGTAACTATGCACAAATGAACTAGTTGGGCTCCTATGACAACCTAATGTTAAAATCGATAGCTCGATATATGAAAAAAGGACAGATTGGCAACCAATCTGAAGTAAAAAGTAACTAGTATACTTCTAATCACATACTATTTATTTTGTCTTCAGGGTTGTCACAAACATTTTTTCTTTAGTTGGTATATATGCACCGGTCTAAAAGATGAGGTTTCTTTTCATGCACGCTGTCTTAATTTTTAAGCTCGATACAAAGGAGCCGAGTGGGGCCCCGATAATCTAATAGTTATTTTTACTGAAATTATTATCAAAGTTTTAAAACTCGGCTTACACTAAAAAGTTTACTATGCAGTAATCAAAATGAGCTAAAACAATAAAATTTAAAGGTTTTTTCTTTTTATTAAAAAACAAAAAGTTTGTCTGCCATATACAGTCAATAGCTATTTTTGTTTTTTTATTAGACGATAAAGTCTATTTTCCACTTTTTTTATTATATTTGAAATTCATCGTTAAATTTTTCAAAAACTTTGTAAATATTTTCTAATGTTATTTAAAAAATGTATAAAAATAAATATAAACTTATGCACACGTACTATTTTATTCACTTGAACTTCATCTATTTAACTCAACTTGTTTATGTGAGTTATTTGATTACTTTAAAAAACAATCAAACAACAGTAAGAATTTTTTATTTACTTTTGCTAACAGTGCCTAAAAACAAGAGTGAGTTAATGCCAGTCAGTTGTTTATGAATTTAAAGTGCAAGCAATAGCATTAGACGGATTGTTGTTATAAAGCATAACAAAAACATTGTAGATTTGAGTGGATAGAAAAGATGAATCAACTCATGCAGTTTACTGATACATATGTACATATTCCAATTTTAATTGCAGTTAATTGAAATTGAGTTATTAATTTATAGTTAATTTTTTTCGAATTTTAAATATAATACATATATAGACAGTCGTACATGGTGAAACAAAATGCAATATATCTTTTGTACCGTAAGAAATAATTTCTTCCTTTTCGACACTTCTTCATTATGATCGTCTTCCTCTTCATTTTCGATATAAATTTTTTTGACCAGTTTGTTTGTTAACTTTCAACGGTTCACTTTCATCAAAAAATGGAAGTCCAACAGGATCTTCTGCTAAGTACCATAAGTGATTTATTTACACATCGGAAAGCCTACTTACATTTTGAATTACTCGCGAATCAAAAACATTTTCAAGTGATAAATACATTTTGACATAAATCGTGCATGTGATTGATGTTGCACCAGATAAACGAATATTTATAAAATCTGGGAAACATTTTTTTTATAATTCCTTCACGGATATCATTTTCTTCTTTGCTTTAGAAATTATTAAAAAAAAAATCTTAATTCATAGAATTTTATTTCTGATCTAATTAAGGAGTTTATGACGAAACAAAATTAATAAAGAAAGATCACCACAACCTGACTGCGAATTGAACTCGGATCTCCGGACCATATAGATAAGGAAAATAGTTGTTTTAATAAAAAGGCAACCAACATTTTTTCCGAAAATAAAAGTGGTCAATAAATAGAATGGCCAAAAATGTTTATACACTCCAACTGGCAATTTTTGCCTTAGCACATTGTGAGGCAATTATTAATAGGCAATTACCAATATTTTGTCAAATCTAGTACAATTGGAAAATAAGGTTTCAAAACAATATTTAATTGTTTATTTAAACAGCAATTTGATGCAATAAATAGAAATTAAATACATAAATGTTTCCAGATGACGTTTTTGTCAAATGTTTCTTTTCACAAATGAGAAAACACTAACAATAATGCAAATGATGAAATTTATTTATTGCATATTATGAACAATATGTACATACGTTGTAAAAATAAAAAAACTGCCTTTTAGTTAATTAAGGTGAAAAAAATGTTCACAGAATTAATAAAACAATAATTGATACAATTTACAAGACTCCGATATTCTTAGGATATTCATGTTGAATTTATATATTACTAGTCATACATATTACTAGTACATACATCCGGACAAACAACGAAATTATGTATATAGATATTTATTTTCTATTTCTAGACTTTGTTTTCGGACGCCAAATTTATCAGAGCCATTAATAAATGTATTTAATTTTTTATGCATACGAGAGTTAGCTTTTATTTGCTGTCAATAAATACTTCCCGATATAGTCTCAATTCGAAAATTAATTTTTTTCATAGCTTATTTGATAATGGTATTTTTATAAATTTTTTTTGCATACATACATACATACATACATACGTGTAGTTTTTTTGTACATCTACAAATATTATTAAAACATATTTGTTAATAACTTTTTAGATAAACCTGGCTTTTTGGACTTTAAGGGAAAAGCCAAGTGGGAGGCTTGGAACAATCGCAAAGGTATGTCAACTGCTGATGCTACTAATGCTTACGTAGAGAAGGCTAAAGGGTTAATTGCCTCCATTGGCCTTAAAGCTTAGACAGAAGAATATCAACAAAATTTAAAATAAGTCCAATTCTTTTTGTTTAAACTGAGTTTTATTTATATTCAATGCATTTATTATAAAAATAAATGATTGCACAAATGTTAGAGTAAATTAAAAAAATATACAATTTAATATCGCACTTTTTATTAAGTATAAAATAAATAAAAGCCAATAATTCTTATTTTTCGCTTCTTACAAAAAAACATGTTTTTTTCTTTATTTTTTATATTTTTAAACAATAAATATGTATAATAAATTATAAAATTAAGAACATTTCTTATTAAAAGAAAATCAACTAAATCATTACAATATGACATAATACGGTATGTGATGGAAATCGATTTCAGTCGACTGACATTTTAAGTTGCTATAACTTCCAAACCTGAAAAGACTTGGAATTCCTTTTTTATTTATAACCTTAAAGACTATATACCACTATAAATAATATAAGCTTTATATGATTTAAAAAAACACGATCTCAACTTCGAACGAAATAGTTTTTCATCATATACCGGAATATCATACTTTCTGAATACCCCGTATGTAAGAAAAGGCTTATTAAAATTAGGTGATGCTAATTGTACAAGTATTATTTAAAAAAAAAAAACCACAGGCATCGTTTTGGTACAATTTACCATCACCGTATTTGGTACGTCTTGGTGACATACAAAAGTTAGGGAATGTGTCTAATTTGAGTGATTAGGTGAGTGTGTTGTGTGGGAGTGAAATATTTCATTTTGCCCTATTCAGTTTGTTCGTTTGAAGTATGTTTTTCTTTATCAACTTGCTGTATAGCACTTATAGATTTTTGGCGTTCATAAAATTCTTTTTGTAAATCTCTCAAATTAATTTCCAATGTTTCAACAACATCAAAATTCATGTCTTGTCTTGCTTGCTTAATATAGCCTTTAATTATATTAATCTGTTCCACTAGAGGATCATCACTATGTACTAGACCTGCTGTACTTATTTGATGTGCAGTCCAATTATCCAAAGAACGTAAATCAGACTGAAAGAAGAAAAAGAATAACCAAATCGAATTGTTTGAATACAAAAGTAATATTATAAATATCGTATATATAATGGGTCTATTAATGGATGGCAACCTAACTTTAGCTCAGTTACTAGCTGTCAAAGAAGATTACTGATGGCAACTGTCAACCAATATTTAAAAATTTTACATCTAACAAAATTTTTTTTCGGCAAAGGAAAATTTTTAATTGCTAGCTCGCAACATAATTGCAAATCGGTTGCCATCCATATTTGACACGTGGATTAATATTAGAACCTACTCCTTGAGCGTAATCTCCACTTCTTAAACTATGTTCGGTATTCGATGATGCTGATAAACCATATCGTTCATAAGCCTCCATTGCTTGCCTACGTTCAGTTTGTATGCGCAATTCAGTTTCCATACGTTTGCGTTCTTGTATCTTTCGAATTTCCGCTTCCTTCGGTAAAGGTGGCAGTGAAAGCATCTTTTCTTTAATTAATTGAATGCAAGACAAGCGTATAGCTTTTTTCAGACTTTCTTCGCGTGTTCCCGGCTCACATACAATGGCTATAATTCTTTTGCTAAGTATATCAATAGCTTCAGCAACTTGACCAATTTTACCACGCAAAGCACTAGCATCATTTAAAGTAAATATTGATTCACCTTCACATAGGCTATTAATTATTTTTAAATAGGTCTCAATATCGGGCATAACATTCTCACTTAATTTTTGTATATCCGCATAGATTTGTGTTATAGGAGGACGACATGTACGACTTTCATGCATCTCTTGGCGTGTTTCTAACAACCATAGACAATGATCACAGGAACGTATTCCGTTTTGTGAAGGATTAGATGAGCTTGAAGTATTTGTTGTATCAGTCGTTTGTTTGAGAGGTTCACTGCTGTGTGCCATTGTGAGACTGGCAAGTTGTACTACAAAGTAAAATAAGTTTATTTGCTTAAATTCCAAAAAACAATTTTTTGTTTGACAGAATGAAGTATGGAAGAATAAATGTTAACAATCATTTTAATGATTCTAATTTTCCTGTTATCGTTGGTAAAAAAGTCTCATATCACTCTTTTTTAAATAATATTAAATTTATTTAAATATATGTATATCTTGTATATTTTGATTATATATTATTTTTTTAACAAACTATTTTTATTATTCTTATTCTTTAATGCCGAATTTGAAAACTTTATAGAACGTTTCGAAAGAGAACATATAATTGAAACAACCGATTTAAAACATGCAATACTTAGGAAATATAAGATATGTAATTTTAATATTGTTCATAATAAATAAATTACATCTTTATAACAATTAAAAATAATCTAAACTGTTCCTTTTTTTCTCTTGTTTTTTTCACATTTTATTATGTATGTACATATAAATATATATTTACAATAAGCTTTTGATGAACACTATTTAATGATGATGGCCAAATGTTATTATCAAAGGTAATAAAGCCCCACAAATCATTATTAAAAGTTCACTGCAACTTAATCCGCTAGATGTAACAACTTGTGTTTGAAAGTCTGCATTTAAGTTCTCCTCCAGCAATCGATATTGATGTTGTGTGTGTCCTGTATGGGAGTGACCACTCTGAGTTAACTCGGGTAAAACATGAACTGTTGCTACATATAAAAAGGTTCCCGCGGAAAATAACATGGCAATACCTGTTGCATTTACAGAATTCAAGGTTTCTTTTTGTTCCTGTCCAATTCCAAAATACGTGAGAAGCGTTAGAAGGGGTGCAGATAATGAAAATATGGCTAAATGCTTGCGTATTTGTTGTCGCTCAATTTTTTCATGCAGTAAAAAGCTGACAAGGCCAAATGCTGCCGGCGCTTTATGTAACATAATTGCAAGAAACACAATCATTTCTACATCTTTATGACTGGTGGTGGCAGCAGCTCCTAAAGCTACACCGTCTGCGGCGGCATGGACAACCAATCCCAAAGTAGCTGTAATATTTTTATCAGTTGGACTAGATTCTCTATGACGTTTTTGCGAAATTTGATCTACCAACATCATAAAAACAAAACCCAACACCAATGATAAACCAATTGTACGCGAATGATCCTTATTGTCATGGTCAGTGTGCAGTGTAGGCGCTGAAGCAGTATTGACAGTAGATTTCGGTAAATCTGGTTTTTCATCGATTGCATAAAGCGAACGTATACCCTCGGGTATGATGACCGTCAATGCTGTACCGACTAATAAACCTGCGCCCAGCACCGTAACCAGTTTTAGTTTTCTCTCACTTAACTTCATAACAAGGGGTATGCTGCCAGCCATATAGGAGCCCACTAGCATGACTATGGCTAATAATAATAGCATTACAGTTTCCTCCGTCATCCTTGTATGTATGAAAGGCAGACACAATTGTTATTGTTTACCTCTTTATGGAGTGAAGCTTTTTTTTTTCCAAATAAATCTCAATTTGTTAAACTCCTCTCATTTAAAATTCTTCCACTCGCAATATATTTATTGTTTTTGCCTTTTGCCACGTTATCTTTTGGTTTTTTTTGTTGTTTTTCTATTAAGGCCCGTCATCTATTTTATGCTAATCCGTCGTTTTCATATTATCACCATTGTTTAAGATGGTATTTATAATTAACATTTATTTTTAATCCAATTTGATACACTGCTTTTAATTTCATTTATTATTTTCTTTGTATTTCATCCATTGCTTTTCTTATTTTAAACAAATTTTGTGCATTTATTTTTATATTTTCACTTTTTTATTTTCCTTTTTATCTATTTGTTTTATGGGGTTGATTTTTTTGTATTAAAAAATACTACTATTATAAGTGAATGAAAATACAACGGTGAAATTTAATAAAGCAACAAATATAACGGATTTAGATAAACTAGATAAAATTGTATTTATACACATATAATTAGAAAATACTCCTGCTTGGGAGTTTGATTAATGATTATTATTATATTATATTATTATTGATTAACACAAAATTATAACCGATTTTTTTTAAGTTGCATCGAATTATTACTACTATTAAATTTTTTCAATATTTTACCTGGAAGTTAAAAACTATAAACGTAAAGCCTGTCTAAATAACAAATAAATTAGACCTAAATCATGTTTAAATAACTTCAAATTGGGATAGGAAAATTTAATAATTCCACAATTGTACATTGTGATGTAGCATATTCATAGAATCCAATTTAAACAATAATATGCGAAATTGAAATTTAGAGCCATGTATGAGAATTTCAATATGATAATGATTCTAAGTATAAAACGAGAAAGTCGGGAGCTTTGTCAAAAGAACAAAAATGTTTTAGTTGTGATATTACAAAATACTTTGAAGTGCGAAATAATTTGTTACAGTATTTAGAATTGCAGATTTGCAGAAACAAATTAAGTATTAACAAGTTCAATAAATGTATCCATTGTCTTTTTTTTTACATTTTTGTAAAAATGCAAAAATCTAGGATAAAATTAATTTTATATAACTAGGTATATTGCACTTTTATATTTTAAAATAGTAGAGTTTTTATTATTTAGTTTAATATCGTTTAAATAATAATTTCTGAAATATGTTTAAGCAGAAAATATTTAAAGAAATACATGCAGATAACGAAACTTACTTCAGTTTGCTGCCGATAAGTAGAGCATTTAAATATTGGAATAATTGAAAACGATGCATAGTAGATATGTGGAATTTGTTGTTTTTTAATTTTTGTGACACTTATCCAAATTTTTTAAGTACGAGGGTACAAATAACAAAATCTTTGGATTAGTTTATGAAGGTATACATTTATTTTTGGAATTCGCGCTATCTATCCAATAAAATGAAAATTTCACGCGAACACTACTTATGGTCTACTGAAGTTATGTACAGAGTTTTGTTAAAATCGGTGCAGTATTTCTAAGTTTGGCAGCTATGTATGTATGTACATGCTTGATTTATAAATAGTACATGTTACCTATTGGCCATTATAAAAATATTACAAGTAAAAAGTTCAAATGAGCTTAAGAAAAGTATGAATAATAAATTTATGTACAAGAAATTTTACTAAAATATAATGACGTTATATATCTCTATCCAACACCCTAAAACCTCAATAAAAATCTTCTTAAAAATTTAATAGTATACTTAAAGATAATAAAACAATAAAATAATAATAAAAGCGGACTATCTAGTCCAATTGAAAAAGTAAAAATTTAACGTTTAAATTAGACATAACAAAACAGCGTAACCTAATAGGTAATAAATTCCACAAACGTGCAACTCCCTCTACACATTTAGTCGAGTGTATAATCATAATAGACCTTCCAGATATCCCCAAATCAAAATTCAGAGAAACAGAAGATTTAGTCTTAATCCTATCTTAGTCTTTTTCAGAATAATTAAAAGTTTATTCTCACTCATCCAGTCATCTAAAATATTTAAATCAAAATTAACAGTTGCTTGTAGAACATCACAGAACTGGCTTTGACTGGACCAAAGCAATTAAATGTCATCAGCGTGAGAAACATAATAAATAAATAATTAAAGAATCTAAAGTGAATACAAAGTTTCATATCCAAAATAGAATGCTCAGCCTGCATTTTCTTAATAGGATAATAAATAAATATTTGTTCAAAAGATTTTATTCACTTTGAATTTCTTTAATTGGGTAGTGGTGTTAAGTATGCATATATGTAAGTATATACTATATATATAAAATTACTTACATGCCGTTTCCAATGACAAAAATTTGGAACAGTCATGACACATAATACTACCACACAAACGACAATGATGTTGACGTCGAGCAATGTGAAAACTTTTTGCACAATTGGGACACAGTTTTACAGAACTGCCATCTAGCCAAGGTACAATCTAAAATACAAAAATTATTGTGAGGAATAAAATGGTATACCTATTGATATTTGATATATGTACTAACATTTTGTTCATGTTGTTTCCTTAATACAGTATCAGAAGGCATATCTTTTAACAGTTTGTGTAATCTAATAATCAGTTTATTTGTCTCATTAGCGTAACGTTCCAAACGGGGATTCCTTACTGACTGAAAATATTCCATTAATGACCTTTCAACACCGACCTCTTGGTGATCCATAAAATTAAAAATATTCATACGAGTATGAGCGTTACTATTGTCCCGAACCGGTTGTGGTTCACCGTTACGCGAAGTTGATATCGTTACCTTTTTCTCCAAACTGCGAGAGAGATCAAAATTGATTTTCTTTTTGGCTTTGCTAAATATTTCCTTAAACAATGTTTTGAGATCATCATCCTCAGCATGAGACTTATCAAAATGTTCGGTCAAAAACTCCAAAGATTTTAAGTCATCACGGCATATGGGACAAATAAATCCCTCAAGAATCTCACCGTCAGCGTCACTATCGTCAGGTTCTCCAAACGGATTCGACATATTTTGTAACACTAAATATATAATTAATTATTAATATACACCCTTTTTTCTCTCATACAAATTCTTCTAACTTATAGATTTCCACTAATTTACAGCTGACTTTTGATATTTTCGTTTGTAATGACTCAAACTACTCAAAACTAGGGGGCTTTTGGGAAAATATATAAATTGTAGGACAGCATCTCTGTGTTTTACACAACCTGTCAAATAAGTGTCATTATTCTTATTGTGAATATTTTTTATATCGTCATTACTTTCTTTTCTGTGTGTTCTGTGCCACAAATTTTTGCAAGAAAATATTATGAAAATAAATTGTATAAAATATATAAAATTCTGAA
The DNA here is from genome assembly GCA_963576795.1 of Metopia argyrocephala. Taxonomy (NCBI): domain Eukaryota; kingdom Metazoa; phylum Arthropoda; class Insecta; order Diptera; family Sarcophagidae; genus Metopia; species Metopia argyrocephala. The sequence goes on from OY756208.1 coordinate 6,705,236, forward strand.
AAAATTGTTATTTAATTGTTATGTTTACTGTGCATTATGAAAACTTGAAAATTGTTATTTTAATGGCATAAAATTTAATGTTTACTTTGTATAAGATGGGCTGCGGAAGTTAACTAACACAACACCAAAGGCGTAATATCTACTTACACACATGCATATGAATCTATGCAAATGCAAAGAAACTTTTTGTTGTTGGATGTGTTTTTAAAGCTCTGCTGTATATTTTGAAAAGTAGCAAATAAAAGAAAATAAGTATAAAGAGTGAAATAAAAATAATACGAGGGGTGGAGTACTTTTGATAACTTGTTTTTGATTGCAATTTTAAAAATAACAGGTGAGTATTTTTATAATGTTTATCAAAAAATAAAAGTACATAGTTAGGTAGGAGGAGAAAGGATAACTAAAGTGTTGCAAAAACACTCCCAAGCAAAATTAGAGACACAAACACAATGAAATATTTTATTAATACGTACAATTACAAAATTAATTTGTCACAAGGCCAACGGTGCTAAATTTTGTTGTTGTACGTTTTTATATGTTACTAGTTTTTTTTTTATTAATAGTAAAAGAGTTTGTTTGATTGCGTTATGCATTTGTATATTATTCTTCATGTTTATTTTCAATTTTTACTTTGTCTTATGGAATGATTTTTTTAATGAATTGACGATTCTGTGTATCAACTTCAGCAGCATATTTATAAATAAATGCACAGGTGCTATGAATTTAAGTGGCACACTATTAAAAATACAGTAAAAACTCGATTATGGTTCGCGAATGAGATTTTTTTTTTTTGATAATTTATATCCTGATGTTAATTAATCAATTTAAGTAGTCTCCTTAATAAATTTTTTAAGCCAAACTTCTAACAGGCAAGTACTTCACAAAAGTCTTCTTTCACTAAGTAATGGTTGAAACAGGTATTTTGTTCATCCTCAATCCATACATTTGAGTTCCTTTAAATTAAAATGTTGCCGAACCCATAATTTTACTGTAAACTATATTTTTGGCTCTTCAGCATTTCTTAAAGTTTTTCTGTTTCTAACTTATTGAACATCGTGAACTTACATCGATGTTCTGCGATATATCGAATAAAAACATCGATCAAATGTTTATATAATTGCAAAACAAAAAATATATGTATATAAATTTAAAAAGAAAACAAAAAACAAAATAAACATTTTGTTTTATTAAAATTATTTTATAATTTTTATTATTTAATTTATTTGTGTATGGCTTAAATAAAAGTCATAAAATAAAAATTGAGTATACTTTTGAATGTTAATCCTGTCTAGGTTTTTGTCTAAAATTTGTACAAATAATTGGTATTTTTTAAGCCTTTAAGCCTGTTTTCTTCTTTATTGCTATGTCAAAACTGATGAAGCTTTTGATAAAAGCCTTACAGATGGCACGGAATTGACAACCACCCGTACTATTTAAGGGTTTTCATTAAATCGATTTTTTAACGATGCATCGAATAAAAAACATCGAGCATCCATTTATAAAATGGATTTATAAAATGTCATAAACTGTGTTTCCAATCCATCTTTTTGTGAGAATGTTTTATTTAAACATTCACACTATTTTTTGAATGTTAGTTAATAATCTTTTCTTAAGTCTTTAATAGTTAACATTTATCTTTACCTTATTATCTCTGATATGGAGGCTTAAATTTGTAAAAAAACACAAAAATCACGATCAAGAAAAGATTTGTTATACGAAAACGAAGGGATTGCCTATTTGATTTTATCCAAATTGTTTTTAAAAGTAATCGACAAAATGTTACATTTATACATCCGGATAATAAAGGTAATTACGGTTAGTCGATTTAAAAAGATTTAACCGATGAAACTAATTTTACCGGATAATGTATGTTGCCCCTTCTTCGAAACCCATATAAACGAGGTCTGACTGTATAAACTGTTAGTATTTGTGACATAAAAATTTTTTTATTTTGTTAGTCAATTTTTTTCCTTGCAGCCTAAATTTTTCACTAAAATGTTGAGAGTTTCAACGTTACCTCAAATATTTACCCAATTCACAAAATATTATACTGTTGTAGATTATAGTTAAATCTTGTAGATTATAGTTAAATAAATAAATAAATAAATTAAAAAAAAAAAAAAAAAAAAAATTCCAACTCTGGTGTATTGATACGACATTTCGGAAACATAGGAAAAATTGTCGTACATGATGTAGTAGTTTTTGATATGGAAATTACCAACAACATTATGTACAATAGTTGTAGTTTGTCATAGTTTCTACCGAACTACGACAACTATAACATTTTGTGAATTGGGTAATTATGTATATCATTATAAGAATCTAAAATATTAAAAAAATCTATCTGTTATCAGCCATTTTTTAGTTTATTTTTTATTATTATAATAAAACTATGTACATTGTAAACATGACATGAATTTAAAATTTTTATGGATAATAAAAAACATCAAGTTTATTTTATCTTTCAAATTATAATCCGTTTCATATTTAATTTAAATATTTTGATATTATGCTTTTATGCTTTTATTCATTTTATTATTTTTTTTAAGCGAAATTATACATTTGCTGTATATCGAGTCTACTAGATAAATTATATACATAAATTATAAATACTTAATTTAAATATTTTGATATTATGCTTTTATGCTTTTATTCATTTTATTATTTTTTTTAAGCGAAATTATACATTTGCTGTATATCGAGTCTACTAGATAAATTATATACATACTATGTACATACGTTTACATATATATTTGTTTGGGAGTATCTGGATTGTTTGTGTCAATTTAAGTAGTAAATTAATAACAGTTTTTTGTCTGTGTATATATGTAAATAGACTGTGAACAATATTGGTTATTATTTGTTTTTTTTTGCTGTTGTATTTTCTACCAGTTAATTATTTTGATTTGATTTTGCTTTTATTTTTTTTATAATTTTTATTTTCATACCTGTTTTTATTATATCGTATGTACATACGTATGTATGTATGTGCTACTATTGTTTATTGCTGTGAATAAAAGATGAATATTGCAACATAAAAATCACATAATAAATTATTATAACACAGTAGTAGTTGATAATTTTTTTAATGGTATATTACAATAAAAGAGTAGAACTGAAAATCAAATAAAATGTAAGTTAAAAAAAATATTGTTTGCAGAGTCCCACTGAAAAAAAAAATAATAATAATTACTCATATAATATTATTTATAAAACAAATAAGTCTACTTAAGATTATTTGAGAAGTTCTTATCATTTTTAATGTATTTTTTTGTTTGTTTTAGAATCGTTTAATATTTGCATCACGTCATTAATTTTTATGAAAATAAAAGAAACAAAACATCGAATATAATTTTAAAATAGCAAAACTACGGTCAATTAAATATGAACTCCCTCCTCTAACTCAAAATGTAAAGTCGCCTGAAACTTGTGATGATGATAGACTAAATAAATACAACAAAAATCTATATAGTAATTAATTATGACCATAAAACATAAATAAAAATTTACTTTAAAATATAGAACAACTGTGGTATTTTTTGATTTTGTATTTTATTATATCATGTATAGATATATATATATCTATTTTTGGATATAAAACAGTAAAAGTTAAAAATAATTAACGACAAAATATAAATTTGTAAATAGTAACATAATAAAACAAATACTAAACGAACTTGAGCGCACAAGTATTTAGAAATAGAAAAATGAGTTGGTTACGTTCAAGTCCTTTAAGGCAGAGTTTAACGCGCTCTAACAGTAATAGTGCGAGTTCTGGAAATTCATTTTTTGCTACATCCAGTAGTACGAGTTCAACTCAATATCCTGTTTTAAGACAACGTCCCATTGATACAGCTACAGATTGCGATCCCAGAGCATGTTATGATAGCTTTTGTAAGCATTGGCAACAGGCCTATGAAATTATACAAAGAGGCAGTGAAGGACCAAATAGAATACCAACACATGATGATGTTTTAGCAGTTGTCTCACATTTGGATTTTATGGTAACACTTTTATTAGTTGAACTACATCATTGCAATAAAATTGCTTTACCTGATTCATCGAATACACCACCACCTGCGCCTTGTTTAGAATATATGCTAAGTGAAAATCTATTGGATAAGTTATACGAGTGGGGTTGTACGACTGGACGCTATGCCAATGCAGTACGTTTGGAACAATTGAAACTATATGAATTATTAGTGAGTCATTCGAGACATCAACTGCTATGTCATGAGCCATTTTTAAGGCCCCTGCTTAAAATATTGGCTTCCAGTCAAGGTGAAATATTCCCTCCAGACTTGGAAAAACGTTTGGTTATATTATTAAATCAACTTTGTGTAGTGCTAATGCAAAATGTGAATCTATTGGATTTATTTTTCTTCTCATCAGCACAAGAAACACAAAGTCCAAGCAAGTGAGTAAATTTTTATATATTAATAATGCTTAGAAACTTTATTACTCTTTTCAAATTTTATTTCACAGCTTTATAATATTTTCATTGCTGATACCGTACGTTCATCGGGAAGGTAGTTTAGGCCATCAGGCTAGAGATGCTTTATTACTTTGTATGGCCTTATCACAAAAAAATTCAAATATAGGCACTTATATAGCAAAATATTCCTCTATGTGTCCCTTATTAGTAACCGGTCTCGGTGGTCTCTACTCTCGACTGCCTAATTCTATTGAAATCAATACAATTGATTGGCATCGTATTACACCTGACGATGTTACGGAAATACCAGAATTAACACTTTTTATGAACGCCTTGGAGTTTTGTAATGCCGTGGTTCAAGTGGCTCATGAAATGATTAAAACTCAGTTGTTAGATTATATGTATCAGGGTTTTATTGTACCCGTTTTGGGACCAGCATTACTACAGGTAAGCGAAGAGACTTTCCAAAGGAAGCGATACATACGCACTTGTTGATTTGTACGTTACTTTAAGTGTCTCTGTAAAACCTATTTGTTTTTATGTTAAAAAAATTGTCTTCGATTTTTATGTGGTGTTGGTTATATTGCAATTTTTATTGCTTTGTAATTTTAATTATTAGTATGTATGTATGTAATTCATTAAGAACAAATAAATGTAAAAAGACGTATTGTCACTACAAGCACAGAATCAACTTGATGTTTTGGAAAAAAAAAAACAAAATATAAAATTAATAAAATTCAATCATTAATGTTTTTTCTTGAATTTTTCTTTAAACAAATAAAAGTAATAACAATATTAATAAGGTCAGCCCAATTTTCAGGCTGATTTCAATGTAAAAAATTATTTGTCAGAATGATTAATATTTATGTTGTTTCTCTGCTTGTTTTGTGTTAACACTTTCCTTTTATCATATAAATAAGGCTTACTTTTTTTCGAAAACGGCAGCACTGGCTATTTTTGACTATATTACCATCGTCATAAAACAACAAAACGCCTTGTGATTAAATAGTCCTTGAATAAATATCATTGCGAATGGATTATAAGGTCCAGGGAAGTTTACAACTGTAATGGAATCTTATAACTCAATCATGAAAATTGTTTTGAAAACTCCCACCTTTATATACTGTAATACATTCTGACACCTTTAACCAGCTGATTGACTAACAATACCTTCTAATTATAACCTTATATTTAATTATAATCAATTCGTCTTGATAGGAAATAAAAAATTCACTTCTTTTATTCGTATATTTTTTATATTTGAATTATACTCTGTGCTAAACGGCCATATATAATTCTCCGGTAAATCCTGACAATTCGAATTTTCCTACATTTCTAAAGGATAAGATAGCATGTAAAATTTAATCAATTTTACTTACATACATATGTATGTCTACAAAAAACACCCTCTATTATCCTTCTTTCATGAACTCTAGTTAAACCACGCACTTGATTAAAACGTCCATAATACCAAATAAAAAGCTGAGATTCTCAGCTAAACGGTGATAATAAAACATACCACATACCGCACAAAAAGCAAGAAGTACATATAACCATGGTTATATTTAAAATTATTTTTTAAATAAAATATTGCAAAAAATAATAAAAATTTATATACAAATGGTGTTGATGTTTTCGAATTAGTCAATCAACATGAATGTACGACTTGAACTTTCTTAGGAAAGTTTCTAGTCTTAGCGGCAAACTATTGCTGCGGCACACTATTCTAGCAATGATAGATTTCTCAAATAATAGTTATTTATCAAACAAAACAACCAGATGCCCATAAGAAGTCCTGAATAAAAGTTAAAATACAAATAATTTTATTAAGACCATATTCTTAGCTTTATTTTAATAAATATTATAAAAAGCTAAAGCTACTAATTCTTAACATATGAATTTTTTTTGGGATATTTGATAATTTTTTTTAGTTAAATATTTGATTTATTAATGTACGAGTGTAATTTTCCACCTCTGTTACTATGTATATGGAAAACTACTCGCATTAAGTGAAATGAAAATAATATAATACTTTTGCAATGATTTTATAAATTTTTTACCTTCCAAATAAGTTTCCAATATACACTTACTGACAATACAATTTTTACACTGTACATCTCGTCTGTAATTGTTCACTTTTTACTGTTTATTTGAATAAAAACTGTATGTTAAATTTATTTCTACCTAAATGCAAAATATAACACAATTTAAAACCACACCATGGTAAAAAATCGAAACAATTTTTTTCTACAAATTTTCACAGACATTGAAAGGTAAACATTTCCAGACAAATGTGGATTCACAAATTTCGGCCATGTCCTATTTGGATTTAATATTACGGTCGATAACTGAACCTGAACTAATGAAATTATTTGTAAAATTTCTTTTGGATACTGAAAAATTTGATGGGGAACGATTGTTGGACACATTGGTTGAACGTTTAAGTTCTACAGATCCAAATTTATGTATGGTTACAATGGCATTATTTGATACTTTATTGGGATTACACTGTGAAGATTTAATGTTGGAATTATTGTTGAAATATTTACTGCCGGGTAAACACATACCCATATCTTATCGTCACAAAATCAACAAAGTCGATCCCTATACAAATGCAGCAGAATACTTTTTAGATTTGACACCGGACGTTATGAAAAGAGCTAGAGAGTTGACCAAACACAAACATATTGGAGACACAGCTCATCATCATACGCATCCTACCATGCCGTCTCCCACTTCAACATTAAGTAAAACAATAGGAGCCAATTGGAATTATTATGGTTTACATACGGGAGAGAGCCTATATTCAAATTATCATGCTTATTTATTTGAAGCTCACTGTCGGATAAAGCAATGCTTAATAGATATTTCATCTTGGTCTCATGACTATAAATATCAGAAATGGCCTCGAAAATCTAGTAAATCTAATAAACAGACTGTAGAAATGGTTAAACAGTTTTTTAATGAATTCAACAACACTCTTCTAAACGAACAATCCAATTTAATAACTTCATCAACTGGATATTATGATGACAAAAAGCAATTGGATAGTTTACAATCTATAGGTGAATCCAGCGGTTATGAGTCGTTTAAGTGGAGACCTGCAGAAGATGAAGCACCTTTAGAAGATATGCCAACTTCTACGAGTAATATTTCTGCTAATGTAGTAGATATTGAAGTGGATAGCAGTAACAAATCAACAACAGTTGCAACAAAAAAAGAAAGTTGGAAAGTATCAAAGAAACGTAATGAATTGTATTTAACCGATTACGATTTTTCTGAGGATTTATTTGCTCAAGGCACCGTTACATTGGGTATGTTGAAATGAATTGCATATGGAATAATTAAATGAATTTTAAAAATATTTTCTACAGGTCCTTTTTTGAATGCTGTCTGTGGTAAATTGCAAACATTTACCAGTAATACTCTCTATGTAAATTTACATTTAACTGGTCTTATAACACGTTTAGCCTGGTATCCATTACCTCTTATACACTGCATTTTATTGCGTCCAGATATTGTGGTAACTTCGGACACTCCTTCCTTTCATCAAGTTCTACGCATCCTTAAACAACAAATCGATGCTGAATTACCCGTTGTTGAAGATTCTTTAGAAATAATTGATGTAGCCCGTTCATATCTCATAGATCGGGAGTTTCGTTTAATAAATGCTCGTAAAGCATCTGAGAGTTCTCCCCTACATGTTGCCAAAGTTATAACATCTCAACAATCTACATATGCGCCCTTATCAGCTGCTTCTCCCGTTCAAGTAACACCCTCTTCCTCCTATGATCCGTTTAAACGTAACGATACAAAAAGAATGAGCCTTAGCAAATCTATAACAAATATGTTTAGCCGTAAACCGAACGGTAAGTTATATGTTTTTATCTTTATTTATTCATATTGTCTTCTATAAAAAAACGGGTTAAACGGGCTTTTAATTTTTCTAATAATATTTTGGGGAACCAAATTAAAGGTGATTAATTTTTAAGGGTTTTTTTATACATGTTAATTTTTTTTTTATAATTTTAGATCATACACAATTATTATGCATAATGTAATAATTCATGAAAAAAAAAGATTTTTATATATACATACATATAATAAAGAAAAATATAACTTTCATCTCTTCAAATTATTAATATATTTTGATTTTTGTTTTCGTTTTTTATTTTTTTCTTATGATATTTCCTTAGCTACATCTGGCTTATCACAAATTTATGCATTCTTCACCGGTAAATATTTCACTTTACTTGGTATCATTTGTTTGCTTTTAAATTTTAATTGCTTATTAAATCATTTGAATTTGTTTTTATAGAAAATATGTAGTTGTATTTTGTAATTTTGTATATGTCGTATTGATTTAAATATTTAATGTTTCTTTGCTTGGAAGTAGAGCTAGTAACCAGAATACAGTATAAATCTGTATAAAATATAAACATTTATTCTAAATTTAAGATTTAATATCGATTTTATTATTATTATTATTTTTCCATTAGAAAAGTCGGTGTTTTTATATTGCAGTAGAATCTCACAAATTAGAACCACTTTGCACCGGGCAATTCGAATTTCTGAAAAGTTACTTTTTAGTTATTAACGGACCCAAATTTGTACAAACATATCACATTGTACACCCTGTTTTATTTTTATTTTAATAAGGGAGTAACATAATTTGTAGTGAAAATACCAAAAAAAAAAAAAAATTAAAACATCCAGAAATTAGAAGAAATTTTAGAGAATTTAATACATTGAAATGGCAGTTTCGAATTTGTGAGATTCTACTGTATTTATAGAATATAATTTGTTATCGCACTTGATCAACAAAACTCAAAATTATAAACTCAATATTTTAAAATTTTCAGTAGAGCCCAAAATCTATATATATTTCTATTTCAACTTTTGTATAAACTTAGCAAATCTGCCTACATTTTACAGTTGTTTGACGTGGTTTGTCTCTTTTGCAGAGAAAAGTGATTACCGCTTATTTTATTTTTATGAATATAACAATTTTTTTTATCTTTTTGCCATTGTAACTTTTACAAATTTTGGAAAATCTATAACATACCCGTATATATAAAAACTATTTTAGGTTTATTGAGGGTTTATTTGACAAGTATTGCATAGAAATTTGTCAAATAAGTCCTCAATAAACCTAAAATAGTTTTTATGAATACGGGCAAAAATTTTTCTTTGTAATAAACAAATCTTTTTCATTTAAAAATTTTTTAAAGTACTCGTATATCTACATACAAAATTATAAACACTATTGCAATTCTCTAGATATAGGATAAATTAAATTTTTGGCATGTTTGTATACAAATTCTTTATTTAATACTGATTTAACTATGGTTTTTTTTAACTTAAGTAACATAGAACGATAACCATTACAATTTTTAGACTGATTTTTCATATACTATGTCGATGATTTTGCGAAGGTAGGTTGGACCTATATTTCCAACGTTCCATAACAGAGTCTTTTGTGGAAATACAACCAACGATCCTTATTCTAGTAGATTTGTAAATCACTTATTAGACTTCTGGGCCAACTATAAGAAAAATAATATTTACATTGTGTGACGGAAGCTTTTGAATTTCTCTCTCTCTCTTTCTCTTTGTTTGAGATTCTACCTTTTATTTGAAGGGGTTTATGTTGCAATTACCAAGTAAAATATAACCTACCCCGCCAAAACGACTTTTAAATCATTACGTGAATTGAATTAATTTTAAATGCATTTCGTAATTTTATTTATTTAATTAAAATTCAAGTAATATAAAAGCCTTTCTAGGCCAATTCAAAAAACTTACAAGTAAATTTTTGTAAAATAAAGTAACAATCTAATATACATACTTATGTATTTGAATTAAATAGCTCTTAAATGTTGGCTCCCCAGCTTAAAAATAATAACAAAAATGTTTAATAAATATTTAATTTTTTTTAAGTTATGAAAATTAATATTAAAAATAATCTATCGAATTACAAATGTATGTAAGTGTATGATCTGCAGTGGCATTCAATAAAAACGAATTAATTTTTTTTTTTGTCAACACCTGAAAAATCGTTTTTGAATCACGGATTCGATGCATTCAATTCAAATGAATTACTTTGATCTGAATCTCAACTTCTCTTAATTCTAGCAAAAGCACGTTACACACTAATGTTAAGATCAAATCATGTTTCACTTAAATTGAACCATTTCGTCATATACAGAACCCGTGATTTCATTACATTTTTGCCGTGTAACATTTTCCTCGGTACATAACAATTCCGTAATCCTTTTTACGGTTGCACATTAATCACATATCTAAGTTGCTCTACGAGATATTCTGGTGCCTTTCCTATCTTAATTTTTTGTATAAATTGAAATGTGTTGAGCTATAACCTCTGTTTTAAACATAACCATTTCAGCGCATTAGTCATCTGTTCTATTGGTGTATAAGTGAACATTTTAACAACAATAAAAAAATAAAAAACAATCGCTATTCAAATATTACCACATAGTATATTGAAGGTGTAAAACAGTTCTGATATTATATTAAAAACAATTTGTAAACTTAAATTTAACAATTTAACAAATTAACATAATTCGCATGCACATAAATAGTTTCTACTAAAACTTGTTTTTTTTATGTATGTAGCTTTTTCTATTAATTATTTAATATACATAGATATACTTTTTTAACAATAATCCAATATTATTGTTATTAAAACAAACTTACACTAAACTGATTAATATTATAGGTTCATCTACATCACAATTTGCTGGTAACAGTACAGCTGGAACATCATCATCTTCAAACACTTCTTTTAATAACAATCAAAATCAGCCAACAATTACAATTAACAGTTCTGCTACAAGAGAGACTAGTTTAACGAATCTACCGCCTACTGGATCAAAATCAACATCATCTTCCTTATCTACTGTGAAACGCACAAATGAACGTAGTGGTAGTGTAAGCAGTACAACAACTTTACAATCTAATAACTCATCAACTCAAATTAATCAATCAGCTAACACTCTATCCTCATTGGGTGAAAGACAAAATTCAACATCAACTTTAACTTCTTCCACTACCACAGGTAACGCTTATATTGCAAGTACAAGTTTAGGCGGCGGAAACAACTCTGAACCAGCTTCCTTAGATTCAATTTCATCGACAATGGGAGCCATTACAAGTGGTGGTACTGAACGAACTCGAGACCTGGCATTATGTGCGGTATTATTAGATGAATGGCTAAAAGAATTAGCCGCTATAGCTCAAGAACAAAGTGTTGTTATGCTCGATAAAGATTACTGACACTACCACTGTCATCATCATAATTATTATAATTGTGATTTTAAAGGTGACGTTGTACATCTTTTAAATTATAATACTATGCCAATTAACTCTACATATTTTTGATATCGTTTTACGCCCAAAGTTTAAAAGTGTATCTTTTTAAAGATAACAATTTAATTGGATGCGTTTTTAATTTTTTTTTTCAATTGTGAAATAATAATCAATATACATATGTATGTAATTTTATATATAAAAAAAGAGCAATATTTATTTATTTTATAATAATATTTTTGTATTATTGGCAAAAAACATATAAAAAAATAAATCTTAAAAATCTTTGTACACAAATTGCTTATGCAGTATTTTACGTCTTTCAACGAAAAAACAAAAAACTTTTTTTGTATAATTTCTTGTTTTGATTTGTTTTTATTAAGCAATAATGTACCATAAAATCTTGTCTAACGTTAAAAGTATATTTTATTAAAAATAAAAACTTTTGCATGACTTTCATTTAAGTACATACATACATATGTATGTACATTATATGTGAAATAATGTATTTTTTTTTTAATCAATAGAAACTACAAATTTTGCATTCAACAAAGTCACTAACAAAAATTCTCTTGAACAATCTTTTTTTTATTTAATTACTTTATATGAGTTATTTTAAAAGAAAATAATTTTGATAGCTTTTGTATAGACTTGGTTGTTAATATTAATCAGCAGCCAGTAAATCCATATACAGTGCACGCTCGCTAATGTGAACTAATTAAAACTGGCGTTGTTCACTTTAACGAATTGTTCACATTTCCGAATACCGAAAATTTTACAACAGAATTATATCATATTGTAAACAAAAATCAATACAAATTTATGAATTTTTTTATTTTTAAAATTACAGTGGGCCCTCGGTTAACGAACACAATTCGTTCCAGAAGCGTGATCGTTATGCGAAACGTTCGTTAAGCAAAACCATTATTTCCATATATATCAGTGCAAAATAAAATAATGCGTTCCAAGTCGGAAAAAGTACGCACTAACATATTTAAACATCAATATTTATTGAAAGTTATATAACATATATTTATCAACATTTTTAAGGAACTGAATATAGGACGAAATGAGACAATCTGCAATGGAAAAAACGAAAATTTTACAAAAAAATTAATTTTGTATGATACCTGGACGCATACCTAGTTCTTCTTAACCAAAAAACTGTCTAGAGTCGTTTGTTTTTGACGACGCTTCAAAATTTGTTGAAAATGCGACACAGCATTATCATTGAATAAATCTGTTGCGCGTTTAACCACTGTCTGATTAGGGTGATGCTTTTTAATGTATGATGCCACAGAATCCCATGCCTTAAGCATTTCTTTAATTGCACTAGACGGTTGTTGTTCTTCTGTAACCTCCTCGGTTGATAAATTCTCCTCCACATCTTCTTGCTGTAAAGCACATTGCAAAACCATAAGCTCTTCGGTAGTCAGCTCCTCACTGTGCTCATCGATATCATTGTTATCTACTTCTAGGCCCCTCTGGTTAGCCAGAAATATAATTTCGTTGGTTACTGGCTCCGTGGACACTGCGAGGAGCCCCTCAGATGCGCATATGGCAAAGCGCTCGGGCCAAAGTTTCTTCCAGGAAGATTCGAGAGTTCTCTTGGTAACACCTTCCCATGCCTTTCCAATAATTTTGAGACAAGCAACAATGTGGAAGTGATCTTTCCAAAACTGTTTTAGAGTGAGATTGGTTCCTTCAGTCACTTCAAAGCATCGCTGAAAAAGTTCTTTAGTGTAGAGCTTCTTGAAGTTAGAAATAACTTGCTGGTCCATAGGCTGAAGTAATGGAGTGGTGTTAGGGGGTAAAAAGTGAATTTGAATGAATTTAAACTCTTCAGGGAGATCATCTTGTAACCCTGGTGGATGGGAAGGAGCGTTGTCCATAACAAGCAAGTCACGAAGTGGCAAATCCATCTCAATCAAATATTTCTTCACAGACGGACAAAAAACTTTATTGACCCACTCAGTAAATAGAACACGTGTTACCCAAGCCTTTTTGTTGGACGTCCACATGACATTTAGACTGCTCTTGTCGACATTATGATTTTTGAAGGCACGTGGATTCTCTGAGTGATATACGAGGAGTGGTCTTATTTTCAAATCGCCGCTTGCATTGGCACAAAAAAGCAGGGTAAGGCGGTCTTTCATTGGTTTGTGGCCTGGTATTGCCTTCTCCTCTGCTGTTATATAGGTTCGTTTGGGCATCTTTTTCCAAAAAAGGCCCGTTTCGTCACAATTAAAAACCTGCTGGGGCAAGTAACCTTTATTATCTATAAGCTTCTGGAAATCGGCGATGGAACTCTCTGCTGCGTCAGCGTCTGAACTTGCTGCTTCACCATGTCTCACAACGCTATGGATGCCAGTACGTTTTTTAAAATTCTCGAACCACCCCTTGCTTGCCTTAAACACTTCTTCTCTGACTGCTGATGTTCCTGGTGTTCTTTCAACAAGATCGGCGTATACCGTTTTAGCCTTCTCACAAATTATGTTTTGAGAAATACTATCACCTTGCATTTGCTTTTCGTTAATCCATATAAGAAGTAATTTTTCAACATCATCGAGAATACGTGATCGTTGCGAAGATATTCTTGACACTCCCTTTGAAGCATTTACGTCTTTAAGTTTGTGTTTATTCTTTAGGATGGTGGATATCGTTGATTTTGAAAGGTGGAATGTACGTCCTAGATCAGCCACCCCAACACCTTGCTTATGTTTCTCAATGATTTTATGCTTCATTTCTATAGTTATTTTTGCTCTTTTATTATTCTTTTCTACATTTGAAGGCATCTTTGTATGTAACGTTACACTTTCACAAAAAATAACAACACGTCTTGTTAATTGTATGAACACAAGTAATGCTAAAGCTAAACATAAACAGAGAAGTTTTATGCGTAATTTGGTAGTTCCCCTTTTTTAACAAAATCAAATAATGAACATGTACTATGTATATGTTTGTATGTCTCAACACGTCTTCTTAATTGTATGAACACAAGAGATGCCAAAGCTAAACACAAACAGAGAAGTTTTATGCGCAATCCGGTAGTTTCCCTTTTTTAACTAAATCAAATAATGAACATGTACTATATGTCTGTATGTCTCAACACGTCTTCTTAATTGTATGAACACAAGTTCGTTAAACGAAACTTTGTTCGTTAAGCGAAACATTTTTTTTTATTTTAAATGTGTTCGTTGTGCGAAATGTTCGTTAAGCGAGGCGTTCGTTAACCAAGGGTCGACTGTATATCAAATTATAATTAAATTTGTATATATTTATACGTAGGAATATGTTCATAAATACACATACATATACATATATACATATAATACATGCACATGTACACCTAAAACGGGGATCCCGCAAATAATAAACACAAAATTTTAACGTTTCATCTTAAAAAAAAGAAAATTCTGTTCAAATTATAGTGCTTTTTACATTTATTCATATTTCAAAAAATATGTTCACATTAAGCGGTGTTCATATAATGCGGTGTTCACATTAGCGAGCGTGCACTGTACATATATCTATATACGAGGGCGAATTGATATTGAAGCTACCTAAGTAGGAAAAAAACATTTTTTTTCAAAAACCATTCATTTCTCAACATAGTCTCCTTTTAGCTCAATACACTTAGTAAGACGATTTTCCAACTTTTTTATACCATCTGAATAATACGATTTTGGGAACTCCTCAAAATACGCATTATTTTCGGTAATCACTTCTTCGGTTGAGATGAATCTTTTTCCTGCGAGCCATTTTTTCAAGTTTGGAAACAGGAAAGTCACTAGGGGCTAAATCTGGACTATAAGGTGGATGATCAACCAATTCGAAGTAGATTTCTCGTAGTTTTAGCATCGTATCTAATGATGTGTGAACCGGTGTGTTGTCTTGAAGAAAGAGCACTTTTTTCTTGTTTAAATATGGTCGTTTTTCCTTGATTGCATCAACTAATTGATCCAATAATGCACGATAATACTCTCCTGTGATTGTGGATCCCTTTTCAAGATAATTGATGAGCAATATTCCGTGTGCATCCCAAAATACAGTGGCCATAACCTTGCCAGCCGATTTCTTCGGAGCACTTCCACCAGCTTCCACCCGTTGCTTTGATTGATTTTTGGTTTCAGGTGTGTAGTTGTGGACCCACTTTTCATCAACAATTATTAATCTACGCCAAAAATCAGCAGGATTATGCTTTATCATGACCAAACACCGCTGTGAAGTGATCTGTCGAACTCGTTTTTGTTCAACACTGAGCAAACGCGGCACCCATCTTGCCGATAGATTTTTCATATGCAAATGTTCATGCAAAATGTTGAAAATACGTTGATATGATATGTTTACCATTTCAGCAATATCACGTATTTTGAGCCGGCGATCATTCATAACGATATCGAGGATTCAAATTCAATTCAAATCTCATAAATAATTAAAATCATGTTCTTATTTAATTATTTTCTGAATAAAAAAATCCATATCAGTAAAAAACAGAGGACAAATATAAAATAGCTTACATTGAAATTTCATTCGAATGCTGTAATTTACTATCCGGAACCAGCACGGATAATCGAAATACACAGTATATTAAAATATACAGGCATTTTATTTTATTTAAACATTCGATTTATGTAACTACAGATTCAAATATTTCACATATTTTTATACAAAACGTACAAATCGTCATAGAGAATGCAAATTCAAAAAAGGGGAACCACCGGATTTAGATTTACACAATAAAAAAGATAACACATGTAAAGCACCGTTAACCCTAGAACCATAACGCTAATTTTTACGCAATTTTTCAAGTTAGAAAATTTTCAATTTATTTACTTTAATTAAATTAATTTATTTATTTTAATTCATCTAAATATATAAAATTGAATGTGTGTTTGTTTATTTGTTTGTTTGTTTGTACCTTATAGGAGACCAAACCTCTAAACCGATCTTCCTGAAATTTTCACAGCATTTAACTGGGACTCTGGCATGATTAATAGGGTACTTTTTTTCGACCACGCCTACTTTTACGCCCACTTTTTTTAAATTATGTAATTGCCCCCATATAATTTTTAAATGATTTACTTCAAATTGTATACACATTATACTCCAGGCGAAGTATAAATAATAATTTATTACTCCACGCCCTCTTTCACGCCCCTTTTCACGCCAAATTTTGTTTGAAAGTTTAAAACTTTTTGTTCTATGTAGAAATTGGTATTTTTTTTATTTTGGTAATATATTGCTCTTAATACTGTTAACGTCGTCATATAACTATGAACCACGCCCACTTCACCGCCCCCTTCTCTTTTAATTCAGATACTTACTTACACCACTAATAATGTTTGCTATACAAAATACTTTTTTTCTAATATGTATATAACGAGGGGGTAGCGAAGCACACCGGGTTCAGCTAGTATTGTATAAAAAGAAAAGAATTTTTACTATATTTACATTATTCAGTTATCGTTTTCCATACAATTTTGACAAATTTAAAAAGAAAGTGCACGTAAAATTTACGTACGTTATGGTTCTAGGGACAAATAAAAAGAACCGCATGCCGGTTAATGGATGTAATCGATTAATAGAGGCCCGGTCAACCGAGGTTTAACTGTATTTAGAAGTGTTTTCTGCTATATATTTTAATAATTATAAATGAATTAATTCTGAAGAAATTGTATACGTTTTATTCGAATTGTTATTTTCTTATTTAGATCTAAATTATTTTTGGCAACAGCAAGAAATTTTTAAAATATTTAAAAATGGTAATACTACATATACGATATGGCAATATCCAAAGCTTTGATTAAATTTATATTTTATGCTCATCCTTTGTTTTAACCTGTTAGATAAAGATAACGGTTCTTGGTAAAATTTTACACTAAAAAATAATAGGGGATTGAAATTTACTAATGAAATAATTAAAAGAATTTGTTTTTAATATTTCTTTTATATTACTCACATTATTTTGCTTTATTTTTTTTTTTTTAATAATCAAATGCTTTTAACAAATTAGCTTTATAAATTATTTTTTTAGTTGCGAGGCCTTTTTGGTATAGCGCCAGTGCATGGACTTAAAATTTTGCTCTCATGTTTATTGTTTGCATTGTTTTCAGAATCACGGTTGTGTTGTTGTTGTCTAAAATTCGAAAATTTTTTAATTTAATGAAAAAAAAAAAAATTATGCAAAAACAAACCGTAATTTACGAGCTACATATAAAGCACCTTCTGGTGGAGTCAGTTTATTAAGGTATTCTGTTTTAATAAAATTATTTATATCATCTGCTTCGTTATCGAGGCAAAAGTGTAAAAGAGCGTTTGGTACAAAATCTAGTTCCAGTAAAGTTTTATTTCCATCCAATTTTGTTTTCGGTGGTATGGTAACTTTACGGAAGTAAAGAAAAATATTAATATCCATTAGATTTTAATTACAAAATAACTTACACAAATAAAAAGGCTTGTTAGGATATTCCAAGTAATTTCTGGTAAACTCCATTACATCTGATATTTTATCAATAGGCTTAAACATTCCTTGCAATACATGACGATCAGGAAATTGTATGCGTATTACACAATTTTTGTATTGAGCAATTTTTCTTAGCATGGTGTTATTATCCTCCAATTCTCGTAGTTTTTCAGTAAGTAACGGAGTATCTTCATTCCCAGCAGCAATTTTTTTAAGATCACGTAGAACTAAATATAAATCATTTACAGTTAAATCATAAAAAGAATCTGGTAAATCTTCTATTTCACTCGAAGATGCGTCTAAGGAATATATTAAAGCATCGCGCTCCCCAAGCTATAAAGGAAATAGTAATAATTATTTATTGCAGTCTTTATATATGTACATACTATATGATATTCAGGTTCAATTTCTGGTTCAATATTATCATTTTCCTCCTCATCTATATTCATTTTAGAAGAACGCATTGAATGTCCCAGCGAAGAGCCCCAATCATATTTTGTTTTCTGTGCTTCTGTAATTTCTTCTCTGCAAAGTTTGCTTGACGTAGGGTTTTCATCATCGACGTTGTTTATATCTTCTGTTTCTTTTTTTGAGGATTTCTTAAGTGATTGTACTAAATTTTTGGTAACAGCAAAACCACTTCCGCCTGTTACTACACTTTTTGAAGTGTTTGGCTTAATATCATCAGTTTGTGTCGATATTTTTGGTTCAGGCGCCTTATACACCATCGCTTGCCTAAAAAATAATCACATATATGTAATTTGCACAAGAAGTTCATCATTTAAAGCTCATGATTTTTTTATAAATTTAATTACATCCAATATTTTTCATATTTTTGAATGAATGGTTTAGTTTCAAATGCTATTTTTGGTGATATCGCCTGAATATATTTTTATGTAAAAATTTACTTGTTATAGCTGTAGAGTAGTTTTGTTTATTCATTCTAATTAAATGTACTTTTTATTTACTTTGGTACGCAGCTTATTACATAATTTTCCTTATTTAAATATAGTTTTATTATAACGTCTAAAGAAATACTAATAAGCTCCTGCACCGATTTGCCAATAGAAAAACTAGAAAATGATGGCAGAATCGCCTGATAAAGTAAATCTTATTGATTTATTAGAACAAAATCGTTTCTTAAATTAACTTACAATTGATTTCTCTGTTCTGTGCAAATGTAATTGCTTTAAATGCTACTCGTATATTTTAAAGAATTGCAAATTCAGGACGAATTTTTAAATAAGTGGAATACATAATCAGTTAATATATTCTCAAAGGCAGATATAACAACTTTATATTAATAATTGAAAATATATGTGTATTATAAATTTCCAAGACTTGTACAGCAAAATGCTCTTTGCCATTTTTTCCAAAACTAAGATATACTTACGTTTTTAATTCTTCTGGCTGTTTGTCTAACAAGCGTAATAAGGCTCTACCTTCCATAATACCCAACGACTTTAAAGTTGTACTTGACAACTGCTCTTTTCCCAAAATCTCTTGACGCATATAAAGCACCACAGGACTTTCGAATTTTTCTAATACTGCGGTACCTTGCAATTCCTCTAGAACATGCCACAGATTATCATTCGGATTAAACTGTTTTTGTTTACGTGTGCCGTCTTCAGTCTGTACACATATATCGACTGGCACTACTATACGCTTTTTATTCGTAGGATGCATTTCCAACAAACAATTATTGGGTAAGCCACTAAAGCGAAATATTTGCGATAGGGATACCTCCCTATTATGATGCATTAGACAGAATTCATCGCTAACGAAACCATGTTTTCTACATGCCTCTTCCAATATTTGCAATATGGTGGTATTTGGCGTTACTTTAATATTCTGTCTTCGACCATTTGGTGTTAAAACTGTAACTTTTGCTTCCATGATAATGGTTTAATTCCTTTCTTTTTGGATTTATTTTATTCCTTTTTAAATGTCGGTACAAATAGCAAATACAAATAAAAACAATAAGAAAAAGACGATTGTCATTCCAAACAAAGGTGTACAATTATACTACAATTTTAATACTAGCGTATAACAACCATGTATTTGTTTACAAACAAAACAAGCTGATCGGCGATTTAGTTATTTTTGTGCAATGAATTATTACAATAACTTGATTTTCCATAAGAAAATTCCTTTAAATTTTAGATTGTTTCGCAGATTGCTAAAAATGACTTGGCGTTCAGTTGGCTCAAATAATGAAGATCTAATAAAACAGTTAAAAGGTAGAGTCCGTTAAACTTTACTAATTATATAATTCTATGTTTCTACAAACAGAGTACGGAGTGATCGCCTCAGATTCCGTTGAGAATGCCATGAAAGCAACAGATCGTAAATTTTATTCACCATTTAACCCATATGTAGATGCTCCCCAAGGTATTGGTTGTGGTGTTACAATCAGTGCTCCACATATGGTATTTTCTTTATAATAAATAACTTATTAAAGGAAGCAAATTAATATTAATAATATTAGCATGCTTTTGCTTTGGAATATTTGCGGGATCATTTAAAACCAGGTGCACATGTTTTAGATGTGGGTTCTGGCTCTGGTTATTTAACGGCTTGTTTTTACCGCTTCATTAAGGTTCAAGGTGAGCATAACAATACGAAAGTTGTGGGCATAGAACATCAATCTGAATTGGTAAAACTCAGCGAAAGAAATCTAAACAACGATGACCCACAAATGCTAAAATCGGGTAAACTTTTAATCGTAGGTATATTTCATAATTTATCCTTTTAAGCAATTATATACATGTACTTAGTGTAAACTAATTGTCATAATTAAACAGAGGGCGACGGACGTAAAGGCTATCCTGCATACTCTCCTTATAATGCCATACATGTTGGTGCTGCAGCTTCAGAAAAGCCAGTAGAATTAATAAAACAATTAGCTAAAGGGGGCCGCTTAGTAGTACCAGTTGGCCCTGTACACGGCCAACAATACATGATGCAGGTAAATATTTGTAAAATATTGTAGCTTAAAAGGGAGATACCTATACTTGCCAATATGTGGTTTTGTTTTTAGTATGACAAAGATAAAAATGGTAAAGTCAGAGAAACACGTTTGCTAGGCGTAATGTATGTGCCTTTAACAGATTTACCACAATGAATTAATACAGAATCAACTAAATTATTTGTTATTATTGTTTATTTCATTTTTTCATTTATTTATTAATAAAATGTCAATAAAGCTTTTTATTGATAATAACACATCTATTTTACTTTTATGCTCTTTCGATATTTTTTTGCTATACAAATTTTATAGGCAAAGAAATTATATACATGTATTTATATGTAAGTATAAATAATTTACTAAAAAGTAACATTTTTACTGATTCATAATGATTTTTGAAATCTGTGATAATATATTATTATTTAAAATATAAATTGAAACGAAAAAAAAAAAATTGTTTTTCTATTTTGTAATATTTGCTGCGTAACGGTAATCCTAACTGCAATAATGTCAACTAACAGAACAGTTTTATTCTCCACTGTATAAAATACAAGCAAAATACAGCTGGCTGAAATTCTCGAAAAAACATTTCTCTGCACAACTGCTAAGTTTGTTTATTTTTATGTGGAAAAACTTTGTTGGTGTGTAATAAAAAAAGATACATATTCAGAACGGGGAAGCTTAATTTGATAAAGATTTTATTGGTTATTTTGTTTATATTTGCTAATGCAATGGCCTGGCGTTCTGTTGGAAGTAATAATGCTGACCTTGTAAGGCAACTTAAAGGTACAAGAGTGAAAATCATGTAACACAATTAATGTGTGTATTATATTAATAATGTCATGTACTTATATTTTAATAAAAGATTATCGTGTTATCGCATCTGATGCTGTGGCTGATGCCATGATAGCTACTGATCGAAAATTTTATTCACCACGAAATCCCTATATGGATGCACCACAAAGTATTGGTCACGGTGTTACTATAAGTGCTCCGCATATGGTAATTATATTGTAACTATTACAGACGTACATGTTTATGGCTATTATTATTTGGTCCTGTTATTAGCATGCCTTTGCACTGGAATACTTAAGAGAACATATGAAACCAGGCGCTCATGTTTTAGACGTCGGTTCCGGGTCAGGCTATTTAGCAGCTTGTTTTTATCGTTACATACAAGCTCAAGAAGATGATCCTAATACAAAAATTGTTGGCATCGAACATCAACCAGAACTGGTTGCTATTAGTAAAGACAATCTGAACAATGATGATTCACAGATGTTACAATCTGGAAAACTTTTAATTATTGGTAAGTTTATTATATTTTTAGTATTCACATTTACATACATTCAAATTGGCTAATTTATATATGTATATTTGCTTTCACCTTGATATAGAGGGAGATGGACGTAAAGGTTACCCGGAACAAGCACCCTATAATGCTATTCATGTAGGCGCTGCAGCTCCAAAAACACCTTCAGCTTTAATAGAACAGTTAGCTAAAGGAGGCAGATTAATAGTGCCAGTTGGTCCTGAGGGAGGTGAACAGTATATGATGCAGGTTGGAACTTTGACATACAAATTAAATTTATGTTATAAAAGTCATATAAAGTTCGCACATATGTATATTAAAGTTTATTTATATACATATGCTTAAGTTTATCAAAAATACGATAACTTTGATTATGAACAATTCTATTTTCTAAAAGGAATTATGATATGAACGAATCACATATTATTTATTCAAAACAAATTTATTTTCTTATATTTTTCTTGTTTTTATTTAATTTACAGTATGACAAAGATGAAGATGGAAATGTTAAGAGCACACAATTAATGGGCGTTATGTATGTTCCTTTAACAGATTTGAAACGGTCTTGACTTGTTTTAGCTGTCAAGTTGTTTATTGTCTTCTTATTATTTGGTTTCTTAACATATCGTTTCTGGGTTTGGTTACGACCATCTTGAATTATATTATAAACTTTAAAACCTATTACCTTTAATTTATGAATACTTTATTTATTTTAAAATTTATTTTTGTGTCTAATATAATTAAAATATAATGCATAAAAACAAACATTTGATTTAAGGCACTTATTAAAACCTAACGAAATTAAAGTGTTTGTTAGTGTCACTTTTAAAGGAAAATTTTTTTTAAAATTGGTTTTAATTACAGTGAACTCGCGAAAACGTGAATACCCGGAAGCATAAACGACTCGGAAACGTGAACACTTTTATGTTTGCATTGACTACTCTAAAACGTGAACAAGGTGAAATAGCTCTAAAACGTGAACAATATTTTTTGAATTGTTTTTTAAATTTTATTCGTTTTATTTCTTGAATTCGTTTAAATTTGGGGAATTCCAGCATAAGACAACATAAATACATATTTAGCTATCTATTCCAACAAAACATGCACATGTGTAGTTAATAAATCTTAAGGAAAAAGCCATACTTAAGATGGTTGAAAAAAACACACATCAAGAT
This sequence comes from Metopia argyrocephala, assembly GCA_963576795.1. Lineage (NCBI taxonomy): Eukaryota > Metazoa > Arthropoda > Insecta > Diptera > Sarcophagidae > Metopia > Metopia argyrocephala. The sequence continues at coordinate 6,728,921 of OY756208.1, forward strand.
AAGTGATTTCTTCCAATTAAAGTACTATTTAGGAAAATATCCTTTTTTGTATTATATTTTTTTTAATTATAGAAACTTTAGTAGTAGAAAAATTTATATGTACATACATACATACATATGTATATGTATGTATACAATTCGTTTGAATTACAATTTTTTTTTTTGTTTTATATTCACGAAAATATAAAAAATGGCAAAAAAGTTTGAATAAAATTTTATATATTTTTTTTAATAAAATTACCAAATCTGATTGAGTTTTAGCCAATATCTATTGCTAATATGCATATTTTTGGTCTAAAATCTTACCGATCGAAAAGGTGAACAAATTTGAAAATGTGAACACCCTTGGTAAAAATTAGTTCACGTTTCCGCGAGTTCACTGTAATTTTATCGAAATTTAACGTTTACTTATATGTACAAAAAAACTTACTTATAGTTTGTAGAATTGTTCAAATTATTACAGGTTTATTAGGCGCTTATTTGACAAGTATTGCACAGAATTCTGTCAAATAAGCGCTTAATAAATTTGTTTTGTTTTTATGAGTGTAGCTGTATATCTTTATTAACTTAATTTATTAAATTTCCAATAAGATAAATAGTTCTACTCTACGTTATTCAATAAGTTGCCATAAAAAATAGGGTTTTTACTATTTTATTCGGAAATCTAATTTATTCGTTTAAAAAGATACACTTTTGTGCAACTTTGTTTTAACATTTAATGGTACTATATATACAACTGTGTTCATTTTATGAAGTAGAAGCAGAGAAAATAAGAAAATTGCAAAAAAGAGAAATTCACATAGAAAAGTAGCATTTTCTTGCATTTTAATATTGTTAGAAAGATTTTAATTATTTCCAGTGTTATTTACGAAAAAGGAATATATTAATTAAGGTGTATTTTACAATTGCCAGCATTATTTTGCTGCCGTTAGTGAAAAACGAAAGAATATTTCCTTAGTTTTGTCGTTGACTAATGACGGTTTATTGTGTTTGTGTGTGTTGGTGGAGAAGCTAAGATTTTTTCATTTTTATTTCCACAGAAAAATAATAAAAGTAAAAAAAGATAATATAACGAAAAGAATATAATTTATATTAAAGAAGAAAAGTAAATATAGTTATTTTATTTGCCTCGACATGACCACAGTCAATATAAATACACGTAAAAGTCCTAATGTTTTGAAAAAGCAGGGCACAGACCAGTGGGTTAAACTGAATGTGGGTGGTCAATACTTCCTTACAACAAAAACAACATTATCTCGTGATCCAAATTCTTTTCTATCACGCTTAATACAGGAGGACTGTGATTTAATATCAGATCGAGTAAGTAAAAACCAACTATCTATTACAAATTTGTCCTCATCCCGCACGCCATTTCAACACATTTCACTAATCAAAAACTCATTTTTTTAATGAAATTAAATCAAAATTATATGCACAGACTTACATTATTATAAACTATGAACGAGTGATTGTGCATACACATATTTCCATGTATGTATGAATGTAGTACATGGATATGTTTATTTGTTCCATTAATTGGCAGGTTATTGAGACAGACCAACAATGAAAGTAATAATAATAAATATGGTGTTGAAAATATTCTTTATATCTAATTTACTTATAGTAAACTGACAATTGTAATCTAATCACTTATTATATACCTACTTACATATATTTATTTCCTTCTTTCGTATATTGCACTAAAAAATAAATAATTTCGTTTACGTACTGGCTAAATGAATCATAAATACCTTTTAGGTGTAGTTTTAATGAAGTTAAACTATTTTCTTTACTCTACGAGTAGGTATTATCATTGTTTTATTATCACTGACGCAGCCACTGTACTAAAAGTGATGTATGAATGTGAATATTCATTACTATATTTTATATTTATTTTTATTTTATTTAAAAGATATACCGACCACCTTACGCTATATCTTTTTAATCTTAACATACACATATACAGTGTCGACCAAATCAAAAGTTTATTTAGTTATATACATATATGTATATTTAACCTGCATTTTTTAACTTTTCATCTTGGGAAGTTTTGTATTTTTTATATTATTTATTTATTTATTTTATTTAGTAACAATAGAATATTTACAATTATTATATTTTTCCGAATTAAATTCAAATATTTATTGGATCTATATTATACTTATTGTATGAATTTTAATTGCCTAAGATCCTAATACTGATATTCTTATGAGAATTAACATCCGTTAAGAAATATGTACGACCCAGCTACAAAAATTCTAATCAGAGTTTTTTGTGTTATACATATTCATAATTTTATATTACTATTTAAAGCACAATCTATTATTTACTTAATAACTAAAATAAAATAAAAACAATAAAAAATATTAATCAGGTTTTTTTAAGGTTTTTTCTGCCTCAAAGACATTAGATCAGGGTGAATCTATTTTATTAAACACCACTGTATATACATATGTATGTATGTTTGACCTATTTATACTTCTGGCAAAATAACAGAAAAGAAATAGATTTTTTTATTCTACTTTAATTCTCTTTAATGTGAATAAATGTGTTTGTGTTGGTTGATGTTTGGAAATGAAAATATTGCAACTGACATCTAAGAAGTGGTATGTACTTAAGAATTTGAGGTGAAGGTTGCAATGTGTTTTCGCTGCACAAAAAATCCTTTCAAGTAATACCTTCATTGACAATTAGTTAAAATATACAGATTTTATTTTTAAACAAATGTTTGTGTATAATTTATATGTTTGAATATGTTGTGTATTTCTTGTTCTTTTATATAATTTATCAAGGACGAAACTGGTGCCTATTTAATAGACAGAGATCCAAAATATTTTGCACCCGTTTTAAATTATCTACGTCATGGTAAATTGGTACTGGATGGTGTATCAGAGGAGGGAGTACTTGAAGAGGCTGAATTTTATAATGTTACACAGCTAATAGCATTGTTAAAAGAATGTATTCATCACAGAGATCAAGTAAGTTGTTTTTGAAACATACATAGAATAGATAATTAAGTTTAAAAAATGATTTTGAAAACGATGTTTTACTGTTCTTACTTTTACGTATCCTTAATTTCTGAATCTTATATTCCTTTATTTTTAGAGACCTCAAATGGACAAAAAACGTGTATATCGTGTTCTGCAATGTCGTGAACAAGAGTTAACACAGGTTGGTTTACTACATTATGTTATAGAATTCAATTATATTGTTATTTATTGAACCTTAACCTTGGAGTTTAAATGAACAAAATATTTCCAATATGTTTTTTAGTAAAAAATATTGCACAAATATGCATAAATAATATATTTTAATATTTTGCAAAAACTATATACATAGTAATATTTATTTTTTTGTGTAAATTTTGATGATTTTAAGGTGATCTCCACGCTCTCCGATGGTTGGAGATTTGAACAAGTGATTAGTGTTGGAACACAATATCATTCAAATTATGGTGCATTTGATAATAATGAATTTCTTTGTGTCGTTTCTAAGGAATGTGGCACATCTAACGGTCGAGAACTTGAACTCAATGATAGAGCAAAAGTACTGCAACAAAAAGGATCTCGCATGTAAGATATTGTAAAATTATTTTATATACATATGTATATATTTCTTTAATTTCATTGAACATATCTTATTTTATTGCAAAAAAAAAGATAATTAATAATAATTTTTGTACGCCAATCTTGAAAAAATTTTACAAAACAAAAAAAAAAAAAAATGTAAAATTAAATTCTACTAAGTAGAAGCACAAGTTTAAAATAAGTTATCATTGCGTTGCATGCATACCATACCATTTAATACCAAATAATACTTATCATACGTGTATAACACATGTAAAACAACACATAATAATTACATTTATTATAAATGTGTACTTTTTGTTTCTGTTTCTTTTTTATTGCAGTCTTGGAATTTAAACAAAATAAAACTAAGTTAAATAAACGTAATTAAAAATTATACTGAGTTAATAAACAAATTAAAATGAAAACCAACAAAACTCAATATCTTCTCACATAAATGTTGCATTAACAATCATCTAAGTTCACAACACCATCTCTTTTTACTTCAGATCCTCGTGAATTAAACGTAATCTATAAATCTAGATATTAGTTAAAAAATTAAATGCAAGCGCACACATATATGTATGTATATATTATATATATATAGTATATATCAATAAATAATAATGGCTGAAGTCGAAATTTTGTGTTAAAAGATATTAAAGGTTGTGTCTAAAATAAATAGTGTTTGGGTGTGTTTAAGTTAAAATGTAAATGCGTATAGTTTTACTAATAACGACATTTCATTCTTGAAATTCAGCTGAGTGATGTATCTTAAAGAAGGGAATAAGATAAGATGTAATTAAATGGCAAAGCACTTATTTCAAGCCCAGCCATTATTATTTATTGTCAGAGATATAAATATATACAATGCCTATATACAGCCAAATTGTGAAAAAAAATTCCTCTGGTGATTTTTTTCCTTCTGCCATTTTTCCCAAATAAATTCATTTAAAAAATTGCATAGGGGAAAAATTTGCCGTGAATTTCTATTTATAATTGGGCTTATATAATTTTTAATTTTACACTACATATGTATATGTACATATGTATATATTATGTATGTATGTATATTTTTTGTACATCTAACATAAATTGTTTCAGTCTTGTAATACATTTTAAGTTTCGTTGTTACATTATGAATTCCCTGCTTTAATTACTTTTAAAACTTATTTAATATTTTATTAAAACATATACCTACATACATAGCCCATTTAAGTTAGTACATAACTGTTGAATTTCAAATTTTTACTTTCGTTTTACAGTCAAAATAGAAAACGCAAATTACATTTTATTAAAAGGTATTCATAAGATTTTTTAAAGAATTTAAAATATTTATATTGCCGTATTTTTATGTTTACATATGATAATCATATCTCAGCATATAATTATTATTTTTATTAAAACTGAAAAACTAATTTAAAAATATGTTTGGTAAATCACTTTAAATTAATATGCGATTTTTACAACTGCAAGTTATGTAAGAATCTTAATATATGTATATGTATGATCGATAAAAGTAAATACTTCTTTAATCATTTCAATTTACTCTAATATTAAGAGTTATAGATTGTTCTGTATCAGAGCTTTCGTTATTGCAATGACAAAATAAAAAATTAAAATTTTTAATTTCTTCTGAAGTATTTTTTTTATAATAAAATGAATATTCAAGAATTGTTGCGATTACAAATATTCATCATATTTTGAACATGAGCTCATTAATTTATTTTCAATGCAAAATTTTTCTAATAGTGTATATTATTTATAAGAAATACATATATGCTTTCTGACGAGCTACACGTTAAGGGGTAGCCAGTTACCGATTTAAAAATATATTAGAGATCCCAAGTTTAAAGTAGTGTAAGTACTTATTTAGGATAAAAGGTAAAGAAAACTAAACACATACAAATAAATAAAATCCAAAATGTATGGTAAATTTTATTAAAATTTATACTTTTAATAGGTTATTACAAGTCTGTATATCTTGATTTGACTAGTACTCGTTGAATATGTGTATAAAAGTATACATTTAAAAAAAATTTTACTTTGAAGTATGTATTTCAATTTATATATAAATTATATATGTATATGAATTGTAGATCTGAATTTCCAGATTTTCCAATAAACAAAAATATAGGCGAAATTAATGGGGATGTTCTAGATTTCAATTCGTTTTAAAAGGAAAAATTTTTGTAACACTCATACTTTATAAATTTGTGTCCTCAAATTAAAAAAAATGCTTCTTCTCTGTTCTTTTTATTGCGAGTAAGGTGACGAAGATCATTAAGAATCTAGGTTATATTTTATTTTAGTCTAACAAAAAACCAAAACTAAAAACCAACAATATTGTTTTTTTTTAATATGAAAGCGGTCCCCTTTTCGAGTGTGAATTTTGATTCTAGAACATACTTGCAAATTAACGGAAAATAAATTTTAAAATTATGTTTCTGAATAACAAATATCTCTTGATAATCTTGACATGGAATAATGTCATACCACAATCTAGAGACGTTAATACGAAATGATTTTTTATTTTGTAATCAATAATGTTACGAACAGATTAATGTATTCAGTTAAATAAATACACGATAATAAATAAACATCAAGAACAGCTTAAGTCAGAAAATTAATTTTTGAAATATGTATTCCTAAATTTGTGTAAATTTTACTGTAATTTTAAATATTGATAATATACATTTTAGGCAACAAATGTACACTATAACACTTTACATAATATTACTACTCTGATTTCTAAGAAGCTCACAAAATATTAAATTATTTTAAGCTTTTGTCGAATTACCACAAATATTATCATGCTGATTATTTCTTCTAAATAATAATAATAATTATTTGCAATATTAAGTACCAGTTGTACTCTTGCCAGTTCTGATCTATTAAAATATTCTAAGTTTAAGTAACTTATTAAACACTTATGTGTCAAAAATTGTGTATAGACTTTAAACACATGCATTATTGAACTTTTAATAGTGAAAGTCGTCACAAAACGATTTTCATTCCAAATTTTAGGCTACATACGAACTTATAAAAATACTCAAACTTAAGTTTAGTTTTAGATGGATGAACAAAGTTTAACCAACTTTTTAAATATTTGTGTTCTTAAATAAATGAATAATTGTGTTCTTCAAATCCGCCGTTGTTATGACTTAAAAAACTTCACAACAATTGGCTCTATCAATTGACTAAAAGAAACAATTGTTTTACATATTTGTCGTTTTTTATATTCGGTATACATATTTTTAGGATTTTTGTTTTGTAAGATAACAAAATAATTAAAATATTTAAAATAGATTGAGTAAAAGTGCTGCTGCTACGTGGTGAAGCTTTTTCTAGGATATTAAATAGTGCGAACGTTAATATTCAAAACTTTTAAATATATAATTGGTTAAATTATCTGAGCTTAAGGTCAAAATAATACTTGTAATAACTATTTTTCTATATTCCGCTACTTCCTTGCGTAATAATAAGCTCAAGAAAATAAATACAAATGTATAAAAGTATTTAAAAAAATTCATTAAACTTATAAAAAAAATTAATACATACATACATATGTATATATAAATAGAACTTTAAAGAAACTAATGTATAAAAAATCGTTATATTAAAAGTGATTTGCATCTATATTTTGTACATTGTTTTTTTTTTTTTGCTAAGTTCAGCAACAAACTCAAAATATAATATTTGAGCACAAAACACGATATACAAGAGTTATAAACATATTGCAATTGTTGCAAAAAAAAAAAAAATATTAAATTGTGAAACGGTAAAAAAATAATGCGAATAAGAACAAGACAGTTTATTTTGGATGCAACAAAACTACATACTAAATATACAAATTTATAAATAATCGATATTAAAATAAAAAAAAAATTGATTGTTATAGCAGAAAAATGTATGTATGTAGCAGAGTTGTAAATGAATCATTCTTTTTTGATTTCAAGTCATTACGAATTAACTAAATTCTGAATTAATTCTTTTCACCAAAAAAGAATTGAATGAAATTCGAATCAATTAATTCGAAAGCAAACATAAATTGCAATTAATTTCCAATTCAGTGCATGAATGTATCGCGAATTAATTAAAAAATTAATGCTTCGTTTACAACTCTGGTTTGTATATTAAATAGAACAAAAGTTAAACAAAAGAAAAATAATTATTTATAACATAAAAAATCAAATACATATATATGTATATATAGTATACGTATATGTATATTCTTATTATAATAACATACTCAAAACAAAATAAATAACAGCAAATTTTATTTAAATTTTAATTATAATATACATACCTATTTTAAATTATTGACTGAATTTTTTAATTGGTTTATTTTAAAAGACGTACATATATGCATATTTATTAATTATTTTTTTTTATTTATAATTAATAACAATTTTTAGTCAAAATGACAAATAAAGTAAACATTATTTTATAAAAATAAAAATACGTGTTCAATTTTTTAAAACTTAAAATGCATTTTTCGTAAATTAAAAATTGTGATTAATTATACATAAATCTAGTACATTCTTTTCTGAAAGTAGTAAAGATATAATATTGTATATTCATACATACGTATGTATAACCATTATAGCAATATTAGTAAAAAATAAACTGTATATTGCAATAGACTTTATTAAAAATATTATAAATATAGGTACACACTTCGTGGAAATGAACTTGGGATTAAAAATAATTAAACAATTTAATTTTTAATAAGTACATATAAATGGCTACTTTATGTAAATTTCAAAAAGAAAAGTCTTAAGGATTTTTAGAACTATCAACATACAATGTGTAATAGTTTGTAAAAAAAAAAAACAAAAATATATAAAAACATATAAGTGCTTGTAAAGAAATTGTTTAAATAATATAGTACATACACGAATAACGTGTAAAAAATTTTAATTAAAAATAAAAATCAATAACCTTTTTCTAAAAAAACAATGATTTTTTATTATTATTAGTTATTTTTTGTCTTAACGCCCCAAAAAAATTGGGCAACTCTAAGCACTGTTCAGTAGCATTCATAACACAATAATACAGGTGGTGCCACGACATACTTATCACAAGGTGCCTTTGAGATTACAACAAGTAAAACAGTAACAAAAACAACATGGGTTTTTGATGTTTGTCGGTCACAAATTGCCTAAAAAAAGTAGCTTAGCTGGTATGTCACATACACCTATTAAACTTGCGGACTAAATGTCAAAACGCCTCTTATTAAAAATCAGGATAATTCCGCTAAGTACAGAGGAAAATTATAAAACATAAAAATTGAAAAAAAAACAGCTGATTTTTGCTTTTGTAGCTGTCATTTCTTTCATCACAGTGTTTTTGTTATTGCTTTACTTGTTGTAATCTCAAAGGCACCTTATAATAATTGCGCCGTGCGAAAACAAAAATAGATAGAAGTACCTGTGAAAGAGAACTAGCATTTAATAAAGCTGCCAGATTTCTCTGTAAATGTGATGACTGTTTTTAGAACATTTTTTTTGCCGTGTATAGAGGATTGTTAACAAATATTCGATATTCTGTATGAAAAATAGTCGTTGCTATTGCTGTTAATTGCCACTCATTTTCTCGTTGGCGTTTCAGATGTTATTTTGCGAAGATGTGTGTTGAGTTTTAGAAACTGAATAAAAAAGAATTCAACGTTAACATGTTTAAATTTTTATTTGGTAGGGCTTTTGGGTATTTATATATACTTGTGTTGTGTTTTAAAAATTAAAAAAAAATTCATTGTTAGTACTTTTAAATATTATTTTGGTCGGTGTTATGGGAATTTTTATATATTTTATATTTACAATTTCTTGTAAAAATATTGTTTGTTAAAGCCAAAAAATATGTAAAAAATAATTAATAAGTCGACGGATAGTGTAGAAGTAGAGTACGGACTTTTGAAGTTAAATAACAAATAAAAATAATTCGAATAGTCTTAATTATATTAATTTCTTCCTATGGTCCTGTAACGAGTTTAATATTCAGATATAAATTGTGATAATGTTTGTATTTTATAATGCTGGGCTATTGCGATATGGGCTCCATCAAAATTTTATGTGGTTTTGTTGGTTCACGATGTATATCACAATATTCTGAAGTTCAAAAAATTGCATCGCAATATATATTGAATTATTTACATTTTCTGTAAATGTGTTTTTATTTTTCCTGCTTTTAATAAATTTGTGATTTCTTTTAAACATCTGGCAACCTTATTTATGCCTTATGAATAGTGTACTGAGAAAAATATAGTTTGTTTATCGAAAAACAAAACACAATAACATCGTAACGCAACTTTTTACAAAGTAAATAGAATATACATATATTAGAAAAGAATATATTTGTAATTATTTGCCGCTAAAGGATATATCATAGTGAAATCATGCAAAATTTTGATATGAATATGGATTTTTTATTTGCTCTTCTACCTCCATCCAATTGTAAGATTCCAATACAATAATAGTGCAGTAGAATGTAGAAGATTTCTCTTTTATTTTTTTTACATACATACTAATTTAATTAAGTTATTTTTATTTACTACAAATACATACTTTCAGTTCAAATGACTGATGAACAGTTAGTGTTATGGCAACATAATGCCATTTTTGAATGTGAGTGTGATAATTTCATCAATAGACGCATAGAAGCTGATCGTCAGGAACGAGCAGAATATTTAAGTAACTATGCCATAAATACTGCCATACAGCAGCATGGATTACAACGACGGCGACGTCGTAGCGAAGGCAGTGATAATGAACCAAATAATGTTTTCATTGTGCACCCACCAGCTAGAAGGCCACGATTAAGGCCGCTCTACTATGAGGTCTATGAAGATGCGGTTGCAGAAGCTATACGCGAAAGGGGTTTAGTTCTAAGGGGAAGACCTTAAAAATCAGCATAATTATTTATTTTATTTAGAATTCTTTACTAATCCGGTATGTAATGAAAAACTATTTGGGTGGAAATTGAAATCTTTGGTCTTAAAACTTATCTGTTTTATTTTTTTTAATATTAAGGTGGCGAGAAAAAGGGAATTCCAAATTTGAAAAGACTTGGAAGTTATTGCAACTTAAAATAGTTTATTTCAATTTCGATCGAAATCGATTTCCACCAAAAACGAGAATATCTTATAAATTTATGAAAAACTGTGCAATATACTATGGAATTAATGGGAAAAAGTTGAAAGACTTAAAAAATATAGGCATACAAAAGACGCTATAGTATATACTAAACGTTTTTAGAAAAACATTAAAATAAGTACATCAAATGTGATGATTTAATGTGTTTTGTTTTTTAAATTTCATTTCCTTTGTTTTGTTTTATTTCAACGAATTTAATAAAAAATATTTCAATTTCATCTTGACTAAATTAAATTATAATAATTAGTTTTTAAGAAAAACATGTATGAATTTATATTAGTAGTAAGAAAATATAATTTTAACTATTTAGAAATTAATAAAACGAACTTATGAAAAAAGTATGTATATTGAGTAAAACTAAAATATATGCCACAGAACAAGACGAATTAATAGTTCGCGTTGCTATAGATCCTAATATTGATTAAAATCTGATTAGCCGAATGTTTCCGTAACTTTACATATCAAATATTGAAATTCAGCGCATACTATTACCGAATTAATTTAACTTAGTTACATTATATCGCGACAAAGTTCGCCTAGCCATTGACTCGTTTATGTAAAAATATGTTTGCATTTAGAATTGAGATTTTTCTAAAGAGAAGGATAAAGATTAAAATCTAAAGATAAAGATCTTTTATATTGTGCAGCATTTTTACTTTTTCGTACCAAAATGGCACTTGTATTTACAAAAGACTTAGCAACTCTTTTGCAATAACAAAAAGTTGTGACAAAGTGTATCACATTTGAAGTAAATTGGCAGCACTGCTGTATTCAGCTGTGTCCTAAAAAAAAAGAACAAGCATAATTAATTTGACAGCCGGGTACTGGTGTATTGTAGTCTATTTTTTTTATTCCAACAGTACTATATTTATAATTTACATTGTGAATACATGTGGCAAATTTTATAAGTTATTGCATAGTAAAGCAAGTAAAAAAAAAAAATGTCGAATTTCAAACGTGAAATGGATACATTAAATGAGCTAGTGAGTAATTACTTGAGCAAATATGAAAAGCTCAAAATAATAATGGTGTGAAAATATTTCAGGAGCAATTGACTGCTGAATTGCGTGCGCAAATTGAAAATACAAAAAATGGTGTGGGTCTTGAAGAACATGATGAAGACCTGACAAAATTACAATTGGAAAATACCAAGTTGAAACATCGTTTAGCAGTTTTACAAAATGTAAGTTGGGACAATTGGTATAAATTTTTACAAAAAGGAGTGAGGATATGGACATAATTAGTTCCGTATATATAGTATGAGCATGCGTTCCAAATTTTTTAGAGTGTGGTGATCCAGTACTCAAAACTTAAAGTCATAAAAACTGAAGAAAAAAACATTTTATCTTATCTCTAAAGAATTCGTTTTTTCTGATGCAATTTAGTCATGATTTTGTGTAATGTCAATAACATAAATTCGTCAACATTTCTTCCATTTATGATATGGTCCTTGATTATATTCAAATAGTTTCCACTTTATGGTGTTGTGAGACCTTATGGTTTAAGTCAATGCGATTTGTAACTAGCTTTAAATAATGTCGTAAGAATTAAAGAACGCTGTAACTGACAAAACACTTAATGTTGACCAGAGCCACAAAAAACCTGTGTGAAAGAAGACACTGGTATTTTTCAAAACGCAGACGACGTAAGTGATTTCTTTTCATCATATAAATATGGGACCGGGTCCAATCGACGCGTATTTTTTCTGATAAAAATTATGCAAAAAAAACCTATTTTCGATTTTTTGTCAGTTACAGCATTCTTTAAACATTGCTATTCATACATATTATGTAGATGTACATATGTAAGCGGTAATCAGTCTTAGTGACATGCCGTTGGAAACGTTTCAAACGTAGCAAACCATGTTAAACAATAACAAAATGTAGGCATATAGGCAATAATTGCATATACATAATTGGCCACTACAACCCTGTGTCAGGGTAACGGCCTGGCTTTTCGCAGCACTCATGTTGTGTGTGTTAATTTTTATCTATGAGCAAAAGAAATAAAGTCGTTGATTTTGTAAAAGATAAAAAGATGTGGACGTATACGATCTATTAAAAGGACCACAAATTTAATGGATAAATACGACTAACTGGTATGTGATGGAAAACGATTTTGATCGTAATTGAAATCAATTGAAATTTCAAGTTGCTATAACTTCCAAATCTAAAAAGATTCTTCTTTTTCTACTCGCTATTAAAATTACTACAGTATTTTTCGGTTAATTGCACATCAAAATTTGCACAACTTTTTCTTCAATTTCAGTTTAAACAAATAACAGTTTAAAAGAAATCTTTAAGTTTTTCAAAATAATTTTTTTTACCTTAAACGAAAAAAATGCAAGTAACAGAAAAAAATGTACATATGCACATGTATACGCAGATATTTATTATTGTAGGTATGCAATTAAACGGGTAAAAGTAACAGGAAATTTATTTTTGATGACATGAATTTTGAACCAATTAAGCGGGTAAAATCAATTAACCGGGTTCAATTATCCGAGAAAATTTACACGTGTTTTCGTATGCAATCACCCCTATCGTGAATAGTGAGTGAAATTTTTGTTCATGTGAAAATTCAATTTCCCTTCACGTGGAAATTGCTATCATAAACTTCCCGTGGAATTTTTGTTCCCTTTAAAATTTAGAACTGAACAGCTGTTCTTTACAAATTAAGCTATCAGTTCACTTTAAATATAAATTAAATAGTCTTATAAAATTTTGTTTAAAAATAAAAAAATATACAAAATGTTTAGAATCGGAGCACAAATTTTTTTATTAGAGCAAGAAAATAAGCAACAGCGAAACCTTCGTCGACGCTTACGAGACGCGTCTAACCCTTTGGAGTTACCTGATTCTTTGTAAGTAGCCTTATACATACAATAAAATTGTTCTCCTCTCAATTTGATTTTTTGGTTTAGGTTTATCCAGCATTACAGGTTAAATAAAGAAGCATTTTTATATATTCTGGATATCCTCAGTACCTCTATGCCAACTGTAAAAAAGTCATTTGGGATACCGCCAATTATAAAGCTTTGTGCCTGCTTACGGTTTTTTGCAGAAGGAGGTTACCAAAAAGGTGTAGGCAGAGATTTTCAAGTTGGAATGGCACAGTCAACTTTCAGCGAGATCCTCTCAAACGTATTGGATGTGCTAGAAGAAAAACTTTGTGGAAAATGGATAGTTTATCCCACTGAAGAGGAAAATAAAAACACAGCTCAAGAATTTTATCGCAAATTCGGGATACCTGGTGTTGTGGGATGCATTGATGGGACACACGTCAATATCATTGCCCCAAAAGAGAATTGCCACTTATATTACAACAGGAAAGGCAACTATAGTTTAAATGTTAAACTTGTAAGTTTCATTTATTATATTTTTTTTATAAATATGTAAGTACTTTGATATTTGTAAATTAATGTTATTGTTTTAAAGATATGTGATAGTAAAATGAGGATACGCTATGTTGATGCCACACATCCTGGAGCTTGCCACGACTCCTTTATTTGGAATACCAGTTCCTACAGGAGTGTGATGGAAAAAAATTATTTAGAAAAAAGAATAAAAGTGTGGCTATTAGGTAATTGAATAAAAAAGTTTATATATAATTTATTGTTTGATTCTGTATAAATTTTTTTAAGGTGATGGAGGATACCCATTGGAACCTTGGTTATTAACGCCATACAGAACTCCTATACCAGGCTCTATTGAACAAAAATTCAATGAAGTGCATTCTAAATGCAGAAATATAATAGAGCGGACAAATGGCGTTTTAAAGGGAAGGTGGAGGTGTTTGCTAAGTGCCAGGGAGCTACACTATGAACCCAAAAAAGCAGTTAAAATAATAAATGTATGTGTAGCGTTGCACAATATCTGTGTGGCTTTTAAATGTGAATATGATAGTGAAATAACTGATGCCGAACAAATTGATTTCTCTCCTCTAGAGGAAACCACTTCAAGTGACCGCAATAGGTATCTAGCTGATGCTCAACGTCTTCGCTTTAATATAGCAAACTCGCTATAAATTTGTTTTACTTTTTTGTTTAAACGATCGTGTATACACACAATAATAAATAAAAATTTAAATTTTTTTTTCAAATATATTAATTTCAGTTCTTTTTTATTTTAATAAAAATATTCATAGTTTTATAGATATATACGACTTCAAGTCACCCTGCCGGAAACTAATTTTTGGCTAACTATTTCTGAAATCGGGTTGATGCTTTAATTACTTTTAATTGAAAACAACTGACTACTTTTAAATTGTCATGTCCTAGGCGGTAGCTTACTACCTCTGTGTTACTTTTCAAGTAACTTAAAATTATTTTTATATATTATTTTTTATATATTTTTATATTTTTGACCGATCATGTGGTTCAATTAAGCGTGGAAACCAATTAACCGTAGGGTCAATTAACCGAAAAATACTGTATTAAAACTACTTCTGAGATTATTTAAATTTTAAAATATTTAAAACAGACACATTGAAAATACAGATGATTTCAATTTCGATCAAAATCGTTTTTCATCACATACAGAAATTTTGAATTGATTATTCCTTTTACTGTAAAGTAATTTATTAACATTATCCCCAGTGATGCTCTTATTTTAATATGTGTACTATCTATGTATGTTTATTTAATTATTTTTCAAATAACACTATATATAATTCTAACTTTAGGCTATTGAAGTTGAAAAACAATCTCAAGGTGTTGAAGAAGTTAAACCTTTTGTTGCTGCTACAATACCCCAAGAAATTAATGAAATGGTTTCTATAAGTGATCATCTTTTAGATTTGTTTACGAATGCCATTGCAAAGGCCTATCCACAATTGGCTGGTACTCCAGCAATAATTTCAACTGTTAATGCAAATGCTGCCAAATTTGGTGACTATCAGTGTAATAGTGCCATGTCGTTGTCAAAAATTCTTAAAGCTAGTGGTATTAATAAACCGCCAAGGGATATCGCTCAAGAGATTTTAAAACACTGTCAAGCATCACCACTAATAGAGAAAATGGAAGTAGCCGGTGCTGGTTTCATTAATGTTTTTCTAAAGAAGTGAGTTATATATTTCATTTTTATTGAGTATGAAAAATATAAAAATTTGAATGTCGTTACTAGAAACTATGCTATAGAAGCTTTAACCAATATGTTACGCATTGGTGTAAGAGCTCCTCATGTTAAACTTCAACGTGTTTTAGTTGACTTTTCATCGCCTAATATTGCGAAGGAAATGCATGTTGGCCATTTGCGTTCTACAATTATTGGAGAATCGATTTGTCGTCTCTTAGAATTTATGGGTCACGATGTATTAAGGGTTAATCATTTAGGCGATTGGGGTACTCAATTTGGTATGTTGATTGCCCATTTAGAAGATAGATTCCCTAATTTCCTTAACGAAAGTCCACCAATAAGTGATTTGCAGGCGTTCTATAAAGAATCAAAAAAGAGGTAATAAAGCTAATTTAAACTACTAAATTAAGGTTATTTTGTAATTTTTTTTTTATTTTACATATAAAGATTTGATGAAGACGAAGAGTTTAAAAAACGTGCCTATAATCGTGTGGTAAAATTACAAAGTGGTGAACCTAATTCAACGAAAGCTTGGAAGTTAATTTGCGATGTTTCGCGTCGGGAATTCCAAAAAATTTACGATCGCTTAGATGTTCATTTAAACGCAAAAGGTGAATCGTTTTACCAATCACGCATGGAAAAAGTAGTTGAATTTTTAGAATCGAAAAATCTTTTGGAATTAGACGAGGGCCGTAAAATTATGTGGGCTACCAAAGAAAAAGATACCATACCCTTGACTATTGTCAAATCGGATGGTGGCTACACTTATGACACCTCTGATATGGCTGCTATACGTTATCGCCTTGAAGAGGAAAAAGCTGAATGGTTAATTTATGTAGTAGATGCTGGCCAAAATACTCATTTGAAAAACATTTATTTAGCTGCTGAAAGATGTGGCATTTTAGATCCTAAAAAACATCGTGCCGAACACGTACAATTTGGTGTTGTGTTGGGTGAAGATGGTAAAAAATTCAAGACCCGTTCAGGTGATACGGTCAAGTTATCCCATCTTTTAGATGAAGGTCTTAAAAGAGCTTTGGATAAACTAATAGAAAAGGGACGTGATAAGGTATTAACTCCAGAGGAACTTAAGGCTGCTCAAGAATCTGTTGCCTATGGTTGCATTAAATATGCCGATTTAAGTCACAATCGCACAAACGAATATGTTTTCTCATTTGATAAAATGTTAGAAGATCGTGGCAATACCGCTGTATATTTGCTATATGCCTTTACTCGCATTTGTTCCATATCACGCAATAGTGGAGAAGATTTCTCTGATTTGGCTAAAGTTTTAGAATCAACAAATATTGAATTAAATCATGAAAAAGAATGGAAATTAGCCAAAACTCTACTTAAATTTCCTGATATTTTAATTAAAATATCAAAAGATTTGCTACTGCATATACTTTGCGAATATTGTTACGAGGTATGTACTGTCTTTTCAGAATTCTATGACAATTGTTACTGCATTGAAAAAGACAAGGAAGGAAAAATTGTTAAAGTCAATCGTAGCCGAATTTTATTGTGTGAGGCTACAGCTTCTATATTGAAGAGTTGCTTCAATATATTGGGTTTAAAACCAGTGGCTAAAATTTAGAATACGTTTATAATTCTTAAATCACAATCACTTGAATTTGTTTTTTCTTTAAAAACCATCTAAAAATAAAAAAAAATACTCCTTAAGGACAAATAAATTATATCTTCTATTTTTTTTATAAACAAATATTAAACTTAAGTGTGCCGGAAATCTTTCTGCTAAACATTTCTTTTATTTAAACAATTTTCAATTTATGCTTCATTATCTCTGTACTTATGCAAATTAAAATTTTTTAATAGATATTTATACCTGTTAGCATTACCTGTAACATACTTATGTACATATGTATGTATATTTTTTCCAAAATTTTCTATTGACTTATAATAATTAGTAAAGCCGTTATAAATGGGTTTGCTTGTGTTTTTTTGATAAGATAAAGTTTTTCCCAATAGCAGAGTTAAAGATTAAATACTATACAGCTTCAATGCTACTGGTATTTTTGTTAATTTAGTCTTAGCTATTATGTGGTATTGAAAAGAAGCAAATAATTCGGGTTATTAAAGTGAGTGTTTAAATGTAAAAATTATTATTTTGTCCTGTTTAAGGATATTTTGTTATTTTTCTTAATAGTTTTCGAGGGCTTGTACTTTTTTGGTAAAAAGAATTGGAATAGTTTTCGTAAAAATCATCGATCATAAAATATTATATAAAAACAGTTTAAGATTAAGATTGTTTTTTAATAGATACTATTTATTTAAAAGCTGCGTTTCATCGGCATTTTTCAGTCTTTATTCAATTTAATTATTCGATACTATATACAGATGCAATTTGAAAGGTTCTAAAATTTCATACAGAACACCCGGTTTCAAATTATTCGAACCTTTTACGCGGTTTAGAGGAAACTTTCCTATATCTTTAATGGATGTAAAATTTTGTATTTGGAACAGATGCAGGAGCAGTGATTTTTCCAAGAGGCTTTTACAAGAAATGTGATTCTCTGTGGCTCAATTCTTTTGAAGTAATAAACCCTTAGATATGAATAAACGTACAAAATAAAATAAATACTGTTTTTTCTCATTACTCCTCTTGCGAGCATATGGATTCCACAAAAAATATGCATCTGGCTTGCGTTTGATTAATGCAGTAGTTTTACGTATGGGGGTGAAGATCCTGGCCTATTATTGCAATTTCCCCGGACAAGTTATCTGACTATAATGATGGTTTCTTGTTGACACTCGTCTCCGTCTGGCTGGAGAGAGCCGGGGATTATGGATTAACAACTCATAAATATAAAAGGGAAATCTGTTTTTATTTAAATATTATTGGTACAGAAAATTAAATTATTTTATATTGTTAAATAAACTATTCGTAAGGGAATTGCGTTTAGTTTTCGTCTTATTTTCCGTCTGTTTTGCACGCGTCTCTTCTTGTTGAATTCTAAGGACAACTGCCACACCCGATCGCCATTTTCATGTTTTTTTTTCCGTTACAAACTTTTAGGTCACAGTTGCAAGTGGCATTGTTGCATTTTATAGTATGCAATTACTAAAATTGACAGGGCTGCAATCTTGTGGCCTTACAGTCGGCCATCCGACCTAAACAATCGGCCTCGATTGGATGCTGTTGTAGCGCCTCTTCTTCCTCATCGCTTTCACTGAAAGGTTCGTATACTAAGTCAGGTAATGTACACCACGGCTTCATCCTGTCTGATGCATGAATTGACTTATAATGGCGTTGTTTACGACCAGAGCCGGGCAGATCTTCCAAGATGTATCTGTCCTTATCAAGGACCTTAGTTATAATGAATGGACCTTTGTAGAGGGGCTCCAATTTTCTGGAAGTACCTGTTGCTGATGGCTCATTACCGACCAAGACCAAATCGCCCACATTGTAATGTCGAGGTTGAGAGTGTTTGTCGTCATAACGTTGCTTAGCTGTTTCACGTTGAGCGTCTATCTTTTCTGCTGTTTTGACTCGAATGTCTTGTAGAGTATCTTGATCCACTGATTCACTGTTGTGTAAGGCAAGTACGATTTTGTTTTGAAGGATATCTCTTGGTGTGAAACCAAATAGTAACTGCTGCGGTGTTTTCCCCGTTGTTTTGTTCACCATCGTGTTTATTGACCATTGTATTCGGCGTAGTTGGTCATCCCATCGTTTGTCGTCTTTTGTAGTCGGTAATAGCATCCCCAGAATAGTACGGTTTGTTCGCTCTGCATGCCCATTGGCTCTTGGTGTTCGGACCGCGTTAAGTATATGTTTTATGTCGCTGGCATGACAATATCGTTCGAATTCGTGCGATGTAAATGCTGTACCTCGGTCGGTAATAATTCGTGTCGGCATTCCGAGATACTCGCTGACTTCATTCAAGGCGCTGATGACGTGCTTACTTGCCGTGCTCTTTACTGCTTTTAGGATTGTAAATTTTGTGAATGCATCTACAATCACCAAGATATGTTCATTACGTCGTGTACTCTTTGGAAAAGGGCCCAAATGATCCAGGTGTACGGTATGAAACGGGATCGGATTTATTTTGTCAAAATGGTATTCGCCTGCATGTTTTCCACCCGGACATTTGTTAAATGCACATTCTACACAAGATTTGATATATGATTTTACGGCATTTCGCATTCGAGGAAACCAAAAGTGCTCTTGTAGGTTAATCAAAGTTTTCTCCACTCCCAGGTGTCCTGCGTTGTCGTGTTGTCCTTGTAATACGCGCCAACGTACCGCTTTTGGAACCACCCAAAGATACTTGTCTTGATGTTTACGAAACAATCTACCGTCTTTAATGACATAATCCTTGCAGATGGCCTTATCGCCTGATTTTACTTGCTCAATTATTTCACGAGTATACCCGTCTTGCAGCTGCATAGAAAATAACAAATCCTCTTCATTTATAGTTGTTTTTGCAATACGTAAAGATGCCGTGTCTAAGTTGCGCGCTTCTTCATATGGTGCTCTGCTCAAGGCATCGACGTGAGCCATTCGTAGACCAGACCGGTGTTCAATGTTGATGTCATAATCTTGTATTCGTAACCACCATCTCGCTATTCTCGGTATTAGCTCTTTTTTCTGCATAGTGGTTTTGATCGAGTTGCAGTCGGTAACAACGGTGACAGTTTTGCCATATACGTAAAAACGAAAACGCTCCAGTGCTTCAACAACTGCTAGGGTCTCCAATTCGTAGCTATGATAATTCCGCTCATCTTTAGTGGTCGATCTGCTAAAAAATGCTACGGGTTTCCATCCATCTTTTTCTTTCTGTAGGAGTACACCTGCAAGACCTAATGAGCTCGCATCTGTATGCACTTGATGTTCAGCATTAGTTCTGTATCCTACAATTACTGGGCTTGTAGTGAGGCTTGCTTTCAACGTTTCAAATGCGTTACGTTGGTCGTCGTTCCATTGAAACTGGATATCTTTTCTCAAAAGCCTACGTAAAGGTTCAGAAATTAAAGCGTAGCCTGGCACAAACTTACGAAAATACCCGCTAAGACCAAGAAATTGTCTAACTTCTTTCACGTTAACTGGTGTTGGAAATTCTAAAATAGCATTTGTTTTTGCCTTACCTGGACTCATGCCACCACTGTGCACTTGATGTCCCAGAAAATCAATTGTCCTCATAAAAAATTGGCATTTGTTAATGTTGACCGTTAAGTTGAAATCACGTAATACAGCAAAGACCCGTCTTAGTTTGTTGAACATTTCGTTAATTCCGTCACCACCGACTACGATATCATCCATATAATGAACTATATCGCCTTCTTGCGTTTTGTCTCTAATTAAAGCCATCAATCGCTGAAAAACTGCAGGTGCGTTTTTAAGCCCAAACGGCATACGTTTAAACTCGTACATCCCATCAGGCGTAATAAAGGCTGTAAATTTACGGCAATCTTCATCAATTGGAATTTGGTAGTACCCGCTGTTCAAATCTAGCACTGTGAAATAGGTGAATTTCATTACTTCTTGTAGACGCTCTTCTATATTTGGTGTGGGAAAGATTTCACTCACTGTATGACGGTTTAAACGACGATAGTCAATACATAGGCGGTCACTACCGTCTTTCTTTTTAACCAATACGACCGGGCTAGCATATTCAGATATTGATTTTGTTATAATATCGTGTGTCAGAAGTTCATTTATCATTTTTCTTACCGATTCTTTTTTCATTTCCGGAAGACGATACGGTTTTGTCACGATAGGCTCATTTGTCGCCAATTTAATGTCCATTTTGATTGCGCTCGTTAAACCGATTTCGCTAATTTCTCTACCGAACACGTCATAATATTCGTTAATTAGTTCAAACAAGTTTGCTTTTGTCGATTCATCAACTTCACCGTATTTTATTTCCGTTGTTATGTTACGATCACTAATTACCGTTTTAGCGACATTCAAATATTCAAACTGTTGCCCGTTATCGTTACAAATTAGGCGTATATTATTGTTCACAAAAATGTCATTACCTAATATTAGGTCTGTGGAAAATGTATCGTCATCCGCCACATATAAATCAACCGATAATTCAACACAATCAACCGTAAGATTAACTTTTATAACTTCCTTCAAAACTTTTGTACCGCCACCAACACCACTTATACGTACGTCGCAAAATTTTCTACTGCCATTAATTTTAGCCGCTTTTGATTTTCTTATCATACTGCATTCACTGCCAGTGTCAACTAGTGCATACATCTCTACCCCATTAATCATCAATTTCTTTTCGGGGCAACGCTTCCACACACTATTTGTCATACGAGCTATCGGCTTACCACAGTTTACGGAGGAACCTTTCGGGTGAACTCGCTGGCAATCTTTGCACCTAATACGCCGCTGCGGTTTCGGGCACACACTCGATATATGTCCTGGTTCGGAACAATTAAAACACACCATTGGTTTACGTTCATTTCCCGATTTATCGTTGCTATTTTTAAAGTTATTGTTGTTATTATCACTGCGTTTTGGTACTATGGTAGGTCTACTGTTCGATGAACAAGTTGCCATGTTGGTAAAATATTCATCTATGGCTTCACGCATTTCTTTCATTGATTTAAACCGGTTTGTCGCTATCGCCGTTTGCAGCTCACGATGCTTCAGCCCCTCTCGAGTATATTTTATGATCGCTGATTCACTTATGCCATGTCGCCTACCTAAAGCATTCATTCTAAAGCAGTATTCGTTGATCGGTTCTTCATTTTTTCGTGTTGCGTTTGACATTTTGAAATGTATGTCTGCTTCGTCTGGTACAATACCAAACTCGTACTTTAATGAAGCTGCCAATTCGCGCCATGTTAAAAATATATCTGCTGATGCATCAAGCCACAATTTAGCTGGCCCTTTTAACTTAGTATATACCGCCAACATCATACACCGTTCATCCCATTCGTATGCCTGCATGGACTTCTCAACCCTGTCAATAAATTGATCAACACTAAAGAGTGAATCCTTTGTGGGATCATACTCAGGGAGAGTATCGGATATTTCTTTTACGCTGTATGTGTTTCGCTGTCGGGGTTCACTTGATGATGGTGTTGCTATTTGACGTTCTCTAATTTCACCTGGTGGTTGCATGTTTTGATTCGATTGACCCTGTACAACAGTCATCACATTCTCTATCATACAGCGTAACTCGTCAATTTGTGCACGCACGTTTTCAACTACACGAGATTCATCAAACTCAATTTCGTCAGAACCTTCAGCTTTTGTGAGACGATCAATTAATTCACACTTAGAGCCATAAGTCGGTAAGTCACGCTCCCGTAAAAGATCCTTAAGATCCGTGATTCGTAAGGAGGATATTAGCGGCATTTTTTAACTTTTTTTGTTTTCTTTGACACTTCTATGTTAATATTGTTCCTTTCTATTGTCTTTTCGTTAAAGGTTAACCGTTTCGTTTTTAACAATTATTATTTTTAAACAATACTTTTCCTTCTTTTCGTTACGTTACGTTAGTTTTTTAATTATATAAAGTTTCGCGTTTTGGATGAGCTCTCTCACAACTTCCAAAGTCACTCTTTAGGTGAGCCCAATCCCACTTCTGAACTAAAAGGGAAATCTGTTTTTATTTAAATATTATTGGTACAGAAAATTAAATTATTTTATATTGTTAAATAAACTATTCGTAAGGGAATTGCGTTTAGTTTTCGTCTTATTTTCCGTCTGTTTTGCACGCGTCTCTTCTTGTTGAATTCTAAGGACAACTGCCACACCCGATCGCCATTTTCATGTTTTTTTTTCCGTTACAAACTTTTAGGTCACAGTTGCAAGTGGCATTGTTGCATTTTATAGTATGCAATTACTAAAATTGACAGGGCTGCAATCTTGTGGCCTTACAAATAGGAAATACCATGTCCGACCTACATTTTCTGTGGTTGTATATTATTTATCAAATTGTCCGTTTATAAATATCAAAGAATAATAAATAATTGTTATACATACTGCATAACTTTGGATACGTTCGCAAATTTTGCAAATTTGTTCATTTCTGCGGAAGTTATGCCAAGTTCTTTTTGCTGATGCGCGATTAGCTGTTGCAGACGCTTTGCAACTGCGCAATATCTGCGCAGGTTACGAATTGATGGACATTTTGCAAATAAATATACAAGTTACTTATATATGCACCAAAAATGTTTTCCAATATTGAAAATCTTAATGTAACAATCAACAATTCTCTTCCAGTTTATAAAAAAGAAATACTAGGAAACGAACGACTTATAATTATAAAAAATTATCTAAAACTTAAAAGAAAATAAAAAATTACTCTAAAACCATAAAACCGTATGAATACTAATACATCACAATTGCATCAAAAGATTTACTAATGAGATATTTGCAGAAATTTGCAGCAGCACTGCAATTTGCATAAACTAAAACCACTTAGAATTTTATCATGTAGCGGTGATACACAACTCTTGTATTTTCGAGCTTTCTCTAATTTTACTGTGTATTGATTAAATAATATTGTCTGAGGCGCCCTGTTTTCATTTACATTTATTTACCGCTTAATCAGAAATGTTGTTACTCAAATATTTTAATTCTTATTTGCCAGCTGTTTCTTTGTTTAGTTCTCTTTGATTCTTTCCGCAGTTTTGTTAAATTTTTACTTGAGTTTACCTAAGAAACATTATAAAAATATTAAAAGACTTATGAAAAATTGTTTAATTTTTCGTATAACAAAATGCGTGCCTTTACTTAAATGCATGATGATATTTTTGTCTAATAAAAAGTGATATTTTTGTAATAAATTTAATCTTAAGTTATAAAGTGTGTGAAATTTTGTACTTAATAAAGTCTGAAAAAAACGAAACGATAAAATAATAATTTTAAGGTATAAACAACAACAAACAACGTTTAATTAAAGAAAAACAGTAATTTTTTACGATTTTGTGACAGTAATAAAAGCCTACTCTTCCAAATGTTTTCAGAGAATTAAATAAATGTTAAGGTCCCATTATTTATGTTTAGAAAAAAAGTCGAAAATAAATTTAAATCATATACGAGGTGTGATAAAAAAGGTAAACAGTACGGTAATAAATCATCATCAGTTTGTTTGATTATGTTATTTTTCTTTTATTAAAAATGAGACAAATATGATTGAATTCAAGACATTCAGATATCGTCGTCATTAAGTCTTGTGATTTTCATTAAATTTTTGAAGAGTTTGATAACACTATCAAAACTGGAAAAAACTGTTTATCTTTGAAGTAATTTATTATTATTAAATCTTTTTTCTTGTGTATCTTGTTTATTTGGTGATTTTCTAATAAATTGTGTAAAATAATAAAAACTTTTATAGACGTATTTACATATCAAAAACTACACATTGGAAACAGTTTAAAATAAAATTCAAATAACATAATTTTTTTTTAACATTTTATTTAAATTTTATTTACAGGAAATCAGTTTCATAAAAATTTTGAAATTTTTATTTTTATTCTTTTTTGGCCGAACATAGGGGTCTTCTTTTCAATTTTTTTGTTATATCTTAGGCATTTACAGTCCGATCTTAAAGTGTGGTATATACATTTTTTTTTGTATCGAGAAGACTAATGTTTTGCCCTTTTTTTTATCTCAACATTGGTTTATTCGAGGCAAAGACATTGAAATTAAATATTTTTTTTCCGAAATTAGTTTGTCAAACATTTGAAATCGTTATTTAAATGTCTACTATTATTTACTAAAATAATTAGTAAATTAATGCAAATTTTAAATATAAACGTTAAAATGTATTAAAAAATGCCATCCATATACATATGGACATAAATATGTATTAATAACCAAGAATATTTATAAATAAATGGAAAATTTATTTTGAATAATCAAATTGGTATTTTTTTTGTTGGAAATTTTGCATATTAAATGAAAATTTTACAAAAAAAAAAATAGTTTCTTTGACTGACTATTTTGTCTGTTATTTCTTGCCAATTTATTGTTGTTTCTAATATTATTTTATTTAAAGTCTTTCAAACACCTTTATTTCTTTTTTTCTTTTAATTTAGAAATGTTTTCATTAAACTCGCCTATTATATATATTTACGTACGTACGCCATATGAATATTGTCAAGCTAATGAAGCTTAATTATCTTAAAATTAGTAAATAAGATAAGATATTAAAACATGCCATTAATAAATTTTGTTTGACTACTAAATTGTCAGAAAGTAGAAAAATATTTTAAATCAAATTATAAATATAATTACGGGGTTAGGTAAATTTAGGGAACAATCAACTCACAATTTACCATCAAGTATTACTTTCATATTACTTTCTCACACCTACGAGTAAGTGATCAAAATGTGCTCAAAAATTCTGTTTAAATAAAGTCAGTTGTAAATTGTGCATAACATATTTTAATTCAATGTTTTTAAAACTTTTTTACATCTATCAAATAAATTTGGTACTACATACTTAAGTATCATCTTTTATGATTAAAAAACAAAACATTTTCTGTAAAAAAAACTCGAACTTGATTAATAATTCTAAAAAATTCTAGCTGGAAGTCCATATTGATAAATTTGTTAAAAGACAACATAAACATTTAAACAAACATTTCTTTGAATGATCATATATTAATTTATTTTTATATACAAACAATATGTATGCACATGTGTACGAGTATATGTATATGTATGTACATAATAGCAAGATAAATAACGAAATATTTCATTATATTTTCGTATAAGCCCTACAATATTAATGTATGTATATGTGTATGCATATATACATATATATTTTTGCAATTAATTGTGTAAATATTGATTTTTTGTTTAACAAAATCTCGAAAGATTTATGTATATTTTGGGTATATTTTTCTTATCTTTTTAAATTCGTTATTACAAAAAGACTTTGGCGACAATTATTGTATATTGTATTGTATATATAAGATCGTTATCGAAAAGATATTTGTTAATTTTGTGTGTCTTTTTTATTGTACAAACTAAAAAAATGCGTTGATAGTAGTTTCTGTAGCTATTTTTAATTATGGATCAGGAAAAAATGTACAGAGTAAAACAAATTGAAAAGCTTAAAAGATAATTGAGAAAACAGCTAACAAAAATTAACGAAACATTCATTTGCTTGGTTGCAATGTTACCAGTTGGCATACATACAGTTACGAGCAGATAAATAGGTTCACATCACATTTTTTGATAAATTCGCCTTCAAATAATTTAAACAGCGGTAATATACAATAAAGCGATATTTATTACATTAAACATAAATAATCACATAAAAAGTATTTAATTATAATTTAAAAAAAATGAGAAAAATTGATATATTTAATATATTAATTGATGCCTGTCGAGCAAATAAATAGGTTCATTGAAAAGAGAATGACATTTTTATACAAAAAAAGTGCAATTGCAAGAAAATTTCTAATATTTTGTTGAAAATCCCTTATTTTGAATCACCGCCGAACATCTCCGGGTTATTGATTCGACAAGTGACTGACAAGTCTCTAATGGAATTGAGTACCAAGCTTCCTTCACTTTTGTCCACAAATCTTCTTTATTTTTAGCCTTGAGTGGTGCAATTTTGTCCTTAACGATTCTCCAAAGATTCTCAATGGGATTTAAATCCGGCGATTGTGAAGGCCACTCCATTAACTTTATATTTTTCTTTTGGAACCATTCTTTTACGATCTTAGAAGTATGCTTGGGGTCATTGCCTTGCTGGAATTCATACTTTAAAGGCATTTCCCACTCGGCATACGGAAGCATTACTTCTTTAAGAATATGCAGATAAAGATGTTTGTCCATATTTTCCTTCATCCAGAATATTGGTCCAACACCGTACCAGGAAAAACAACCCCATATCATTATGTTGCCGCCGCCATGCTTTATTGTCTTCGTGGTGTACTTTGCTTTATTTTTTGGACGCCTTACCCATGTTCTTCCATCAGGTCCGACTAAGTTTATCTTGGATTCGTCAGACCATAGTATGTTACTTCATTTTTTTATACCTTCCGGGCCGGCCCATTCAGCATGTACTTTTGCAAACTCAATGCGCTTTTTTCTTTGTCTATTATTAAGCATTGGAACCTTCTGGGCCGATCTTCCGAATAAATTTTTTTCTTTAAACGACGTCGAATGCTCCACTCTGATACGGGAAGCTTTAACTCATTTTTCAGCTAAACTGCGGACATAAAAGGATTACGAGTTGACAACATCTTAATGCGATCATCGTCTCTTTTCGAGGTTTTTCGCTGTTGACCCCTTTTAAGTTTTTGTTTTGGAGACTGCAATGCATTTCTTATCATATTCTGCGATCTCCCAAGAATTTCAGCAATTTTCCGTTGGCTATAACTTCGGCTGTGTAGATCCTTTATAATCTTTTTTTCCTCTTCACTACAATGTTTAGAACGTCCCATTTTTTAAATTTTTAGAGGTATTTACTTTAATAAGCTCTATTAAAAGGCTGAATCTAAAGTTTTCTACAATAATTTTTATAATTTTGGCGTTTAACATTTTAAACTAACAAATTTTTCAAAGTGAACCTATTTATTTGCTCTTTGATTTTATACGGTAATTTTTTTTTTTAATTTTGGGCAATTTTTTACATAATAATTTAATTATTGTGATGCAGTATTAAAAGTGGGTATTTGCTTTAGTAATTAGCGACTTTTCCTTTTTTATTGCTGTAATGTAAACTATAGTCAAACAAAATTGATTTATCATTTTGATGTGAACCTATTTATCTGCTCGTAACTGTATGTATGTAATTCCACGATTCCAAAAAATTAGCCCTTGTGTGGTGGATATTGACCCAATATAAATATGTATTTAGGTTCTTCTAATCCTCTAAAGCCTAGAAAAACGCAGTTGTCCTAAATGACTACACAAAATCGAATAAATCTTTAAGCTTGATTTTGTCACAAATTTGGGATGTTGCGACGTCCGCATTCGATTTTGCAAATTATTCGATCATTTTAGATATTCGCACTCGCTAAAATTATGCCAATATTTAACT
The DNA here is from genome assembly GCA_963576795.1 of Metopia argyrocephala. Classification (NCBI taxonomy): domain Eukaryota; kingdom Metazoa; phylum Arthropoda; class Insecta; order Diptera; family Sarcophagidae; genus Metopia; species Metopia argyrocephala. Next base: position 6,757,717 of record OY756208.1, read on the forward strand.
AATAAACTCTGAACTTGTTATACATAATAAAACAAAAAAAAAAAAAAAAATAACAAACGTAAAAACAAGAAAATAATTTGAAGAAAGTTCTGTTTGGGTACTTGTACAGTAAAGTCCAGTACAAATTGCTCTGTAAACAATTTTTTTTCAAAAATAAAAAAATATCTAGACAGCAAGAAACATGTTCCCCATTAGACGTTTTTGTTTAAAAAAAAGAAGAAAAATTTTTAGTAAAATTAAAAAAATAAAATAAACAAAAAATACAATAAAATAAAATTATTTTTAATTGATCAAAAATGTCTCAGATTACTGATTTATGTTTTGATTTTTTTTGTCACATTTTTAAATTAATTATTAGTGATTAATGTCCTACCAATGTTGACTTAAGCGTATACCACTTAATAATGTCATGAATGATTTATAAAAAAATGTAATTGATGAATGTTCATTTTTAACTAAAAATAATATCTAAGTATATGCAATTGATACAAATGAATACTCATTTATTGCGTAATTATAATTAAAAAATTTGTCAATTAATATCATGAGGGTCATATACATTCAACTTAAGGAATATATGTATGTAGTACATATGATAATTTATAATCTAAATCTCTTGTTTTTGTACATTACTGAAATTAAATTATAATATTACATATTAATAAAAATAATATATGTACATATGCTAATTTTTATTATTTCTCATTTTTAGATTGATTAAAATTAATTTGACATTATGAAATTTGCTGAGCATTTAACGGCTCACATAACGCCAGAATGGCGAAAACAATACATCAATTATGAGGTAATTAAATGGTTAAACATTAAAAATTCTTAAAAAAATTGTTAAGTTTTATTTGATTTAATTTTTTTTTCAACAGGAAATGAAGGCCATGTTATACATGGCCGTTGAAGAAGCTCCCTCAGTAGATAGTGTTGAAGATGAGGTTTTAAAAAGACATTTTGCTAACTTTGATGAAAACTTTTTTCATTATTGTGATAAAGAATTGAAAAAGATCAATACATTTTATTCAGAAAAATTAGCTGAAGCAACACGTAAATTTGCCACTTTAAAAGCAGAACTAAAAACCTGTATTGATGAGTCTGAACGCAGTGCAAAAAAATCAAAAGGTTTAAAAAAAGCTGGTTTGCCACACCGTAAAGCACAAGAACTTAAATTGGCTTTTAGTGAATTTTACTTGAGTTTAATTCTATTACAAAATTATCAAAATCTTAACCACACTGGTTTTCGTAAGATCCTAAAGAAACATGATAAATTGTTACGTGTTGATACTGGTACTAAATGGCGTCAAGAACATGTAGAATCTTCACATTTTTTCCTTAACAAAGATATTGATAATATAATCAATGAAACGGAAACAACAGTTACATCTGAATTAGAGGGTGGTGATCGTCAGCGTGCCATGAAACGTTTGCGTGTTCCTCCCTTAGGTGAACAACAAAGTCCATGGACTACATTTAAAGTTGGTTTATTCTCTGGATCATTTATTGTATTGGGCATTGTTGTCGTCTTATCTGGTAAGTAAACATTTATATTTATTTTTACAGTTTTTTTTTTAATTCAGTGATAAAGTAAATGAAAATTAATTTTAAATTATCCAATTGTTTAAATAAGAATGTAATTGTTTAATAGCATGCTAAAAAAATAACATGAAAAAAAATTACAAAGAATACAAATTCAATGTGTGCTGAAATTATCTAAAAAATTACAATTAAAATCGTACACTTTTTATTAAGACTTTATTTAAGGTTTTAAAATCATTAACAAATTTGTAACAAAACTTTTGTATTTGAAAAAGTTTAAGTTTAAGATTAAGCCTTCAAATCAGAATTAAATTTTTCTAAGTAATAAAAAAAATTTTTTCTATGATAATTATGTAGAGTTAAAACTATTTAAGGCATGTGCATAATAAGAGTGCTAAAATCAACTGGTTTAGTAGCTCATGACTTCATCCAAAGTCGTGAAACTTGCGTTTAATAATAGAATAATAAAGAAATGTTTGACAACGTGTGACTAGTCACTCCATTGTGATCGGAAAAAAAAATTATTTGAATACACCCCTATTCTGACCCACACCCGAAATGGAGGCGTGTTCACTCAGAATTCGACGTCTTATACTAAAATGCATCGGAGTAGCACAGTAGTTACCCTATTGTCTCCTTATTTTCGCATCCTCGCATACATAATCTACAAAAATCAGAACTACCTCTTTCCCATTTGCAAGCCATTGTACGTATACTGCAGGGGTCAATAATAATGCCCTTAGCTTCGACTTGTTTATGTAAAGTAGAGAAGATGACAATCTTTAAGAAATGTCTAGTCAAATGGAATTTAAAACTATACAACGCGACTAATTGTACCAATTCTGAACAGTCCTCCTCGCATTGGATCTTTCAAGGCCAACAAAATAGTGACTTAACGGAGGCAGTACATAGTCCTCGACCGATAGGATAATCAATTTCGATTTATGTCGGGCCAATACATCTAAGAATAGACTCGTTATGAAAACTGATGCAGAATAATATTTGTTTTTAATATTGAAACTTTTCTGATTTGTTTTTCTTTTCATTTTTGCTGTTAATTACAGATTACTAACTTTTGTGATGTTAAGTTTTAACCTCTAACGCTATACCCCTTAGAATTGCTACATTTTAAAGCTTTGATTAAATAAATGCTAGCAACATTTATTATTAAATTTGAATTTATATTCTCTCCTTCCTAATACTTACTCTCAGGCAACGAAATATTTTATTTCTTAATTTTTATTTACAAATTGTTTCTGCAATTAAATTTAATTCTAAGTTTATTTTTTTAAATAGTTATAAATATTGATAGACGTTATCAAGGTGAATTGAATATGAGGTGCGGTCAATTTTACAACAAACACAATAATCAAATTCGTTTTCTCAACTCCCTGCAATGTATTCTGACAGCTTCAATCATCAACAATGAGTAGATAAATGTTTGACTAACCACACCTTATAATCATTATTATTATTAAATTCAACTTTTACATTAAACGAAAACAATGCACCTGTTCGCTTGTAGCTTTCATAAATTTTTATTTTTTCCCTTCTTTTCACAGCCATTTTTCATGATATAAGTGGTGAAAATTTAAAAGTTACCTTTCGTTTATACCGTGGTCCTCTTTTAATAATCGAGTTTATATTCCTTATCGGTGTTAATATATACGGTTGGCGCTCGTCAGGTGTAAATCATGTGCTTATATTCGAATTAGATCCGCGTAATCACTTATCGGAGCAACATTTAATGGAATTGGCGGCTATATTTGGTGTTATTTGGACTTTAAGTATGCTGAGTTTCCTATATTCAGCCAGCTTAAGTATACCGGCATTTATAAATCCTTTAACGTTATCCATAATAATGGTGGTATTTTTAATAAATCCTTTTCATGTTTTACATCATGATGCCAGATTTTGGTTATTAAGGATATCGGTGAGTTTTCATGTTAATAAGGGTCTCAAAGCGTAATATGACTTTTAATAATTTAATTTATTTTTACTATAATTAAGGGTCGTATGATAGCTGCACCTTTTTTCCATGTGGGTTTTGCTGATTTCTGGCTTGGTGATCAGTTGAATTCTTTGGTAACGGCATTATTAGATTTTGAATATTTGATTTGCTTCTATTTTACCAACGGTAATTGGTTTGAGGCTCGTGATGCTTCTATTTGTATGGAAAAAGATTTCATCATAAGACCCATATTTAATTGTCTGCCTGCCTGGTTCCGTTTCGCACAGTGTCTTAGACGTTATCGTGATACGCGTGAAGCTTTTCCACATTTGGTGAATGCAGGAAAATATTCTACAACATTTTTAGTTGTAATATTTGCCACTTTAAGAAGTTTTCATAATCGTAAGTAAACTCAGTTTTTTTTTTCTTTCTTTTTTTCTTCTTAAGTTTGCATAATACATTTAAAATTTCCAGGTTATTATTCGAATACCTTTGATAATCCATACACATGGCTGTGGATAGTTGCTTCTGTAATATCTTCATGTTACTCTTACACTTGGGATATAAAAATGGATTGGGGTTTGTTTGATAAAAATGCTGGTGAAAATACTTTTCTAAGAGAAGAAATTGTTTATTCCTCAACTGTAAGTTGAATAAAATGTTTTTATTTTTGTTTAATAAAGTAACTTTTATTTTTTATGCTTTTACTAGGGTTTCTACTATTTTGCCATAGTTGAGGATTTACTTTTACGTTTCAGTTGGGCTTTATCATTTTATATAACAGAAATGAAATATTTAAGTGGTGATATAATGACTTCAATAACTGGTATATTAGAAGTTTTTCGGTACGATATTTGTTTTTTTTTTTCATTTGAATTTTGAATAAAAAAGTTAAACTGTTTTTTAGACGTTTTGTTTGGAATTTCTTCCGTTTGGAGAACGAGCACTTGAATAACTGTGGTAAATTCCGAGCTGTACGTGATATTTCTATAGCTCCTATAGATTCATCAGATCAAACACAAATTCTTCGTATGATGGATGAACCGGATGGTGTTATTAATCGTTATACAAAAACTAATCGCCCTAAGCCGAAAAAATCTAAAGATCCCGAAAAGCGTAGTCTTTTACAACCACGTGGTTCATTACAAGATCTTACTATTGATATAGACGGTACTAAAAAATTATAAAGTATGCAAATATTGTACATAGTAGATGAACCGTATACAATTTTTAATCGTTTTAAGCCGTAAAATCTAAAAAATACAGAGGAGTATAGTCTTGTACAACCACGTGGTTGTTTACAAAATCTTAACGATATAGATGGCACTAAAAATTCCAAGTGAACAAATTCGTGCTGTTTAAATAATTTACTTATTAATTTTAATTCTAATTTATTTTTTTCTTGTCCAAATCAATTTAATTATGTGTTAATTTTAATTGTAATTTGTATAGTTTAATTGCAATGTGTTTCTTTCCATATATTTCCCTTAACATTTTTTAGAGTACTTAAGAAAAGACGAAAAACTTAACAAATATCATAATTTTAAACTGTAAATTTTAAGGCAGTATTACTTAAAACCTAAACTTAACTAAAACAAAACTAATCTGGTGTTTCCATATCTAATTGATACCATTTAACAACATTCCTTATATTTACAACAATTGAAAATTTAACCTTTATTTCTTTTTGTTTCTATGTATTCCTCCTAATTGTGTTTTTAGTATGTTGTTTTTTATGTGCAATTTATTCATTTTGAGTTTTATAATGTAAGTGCTAAAGTGTTAATGTTTCTATTAAAAAGTTTTGCTACAAAACTTGGCTCATTTTATTGATGAGCTCTAAAAATTTACTTATATATTATAATAATTATTAAGAATAAATAGAACAATAAAGTAATAGCTCATATACATATATATATACAAATTGTGTTTGACTTTAAGATAAATAAAATACTATTTCTAGTAAAGGCTTTGGATAAACCACCCTAATGTGATGATTTCAAAAAGTAAAATATTGGTTAAACTTATTCGATATCGAATGCAACAATTTGGTGATTGTAAGAAATCAAAAATATTTTTTATATGTATATAGGTATATTCCAAAGTTTAGCAAGGTTTTACGATATAAGACTATCACTATGATTTCTACTTTATGCTAATAATAATGCCAAACTTGTAAGAATTTCGCAATTTTAAACTTAATTTTTTTTGTAGATAATATTATTTTATTATTTAGAGCAGATATAAATAAGATTTAATGCAATTATGATAAAGGTGTCGACATTTCAAAATATTTATGTAACGATTGTCAATATTCTGGTATGTGATGACAATCGATCGACTGATATTTAAGGTTGCTCTAATTTCCAAATCTTGAAAGATTTGGAATTACTTTTTTACCCATCACTCTAATGACAATTGCCACCACTTTCTTGATTATTAACATTTTAAAATAATTAAAACAAACAAGTTGAGGGTTTTCATCATTTTTAAAATGGCAACTCTGATTTGAAAATATCACCCACCATTGGCACACAACAAAAAATGTCTGGTGTTTTTTGTTTATTCTATAAAATTTATATTTACATATGTATATTTAATAATATTTTAAAACATAAAATTCTTATATTTTAATATGAAATTTACGCAAAAACTAAGCGCTCATTTAACACCGGAATGGCGTCAACAATATATATGTTATGCAGTAAGTAAAGTTAATACATTAAAAGAAAACTCTGAAAATTAATTATTTATTTAAGGATCTTAAAAATATGATATTGTATGCTGTGGACAATGCTCCAGTCAAAGCAACTACTAGCGTTCGTGCTAGGGACAATTATTTTGCAAAATTTGAAGAAGAGTTTCTAATCGAATGCGATAAAGAATTACGAAAAGTCAATACGTTCTATGCTGAAAAATTATCTGAAGCAACAAGACGTTATGAGGTTCTTAATGTCGCTTTAGATGAAATAATCGGCGAGTATCGCTTAAGAGTATATACTGAATCACGCATGAACTTACATCAGGATGGTGGAAGACCAAAAGTCAAACAGAAAAAAGCTAAAATGAGTTATTTAAAAAATGCATTCAGTGAATTGTATTTGAGTATGGTACTACTGCAAAACTATAAGGTTTTAAATTATACAGGTTTTAAGAAGATTCTAAAAAAATATGATAAGGTAGGTAAAAGTTATAATGAATTAAATACATATATCATATGCATATACATACATATCTATGTATTTGGATTTCTAATCACCTATCTTACGGCAACATCTAGTTATTAAATAAGAATAGAGGCAAAAAATGGTTTGATGAGAATGTGGAAAATGCTTATTTCTATAAAAATAATGAATTGGAAAAACTAATGCAAGAGGTTGAATATAATTTTACAGAATATTTAGAAAGTGGTGATCGTGCCCAAGCTATGAAACGTTTAAGAGTACCACCTTTGGAAGAAATTCAAGATATAGGAACAGTATTTCGTGTTGGTCTATTTTTAGGAGCGTTTATAGCAATGCTTGGCTTCATTTTAATACTATGTATGTACAAATACATACATACATACATATATGATTTTATAAACTATTAACTTAATTTTTTTATTGCAGCTTTTATATACAATTCTTCAGCAAAGAATATACCGATACATGATTTAATTTTATTTCGTGCTCCCTTTTATGTGATCATGTATACATTTTTATTGGGGATTAACGTATATAATTGGCGTCGATTTGGCGTTAATCATATATTAATATTTGAAATAAATCCACGCCGGCATTTAACTTATTCTCATCTATTGGAATTACATGCCATTTTCGGTGTTATATGGTGCTTATGTTTACTGGGCTATATCTATGCTGATTTTATTAATTTACCACGTCTATTATTTCCTTTAATCTTATCTGCTATAATGTTTAGTTTTCTTTTAAACCCTTTACCAATTTTTCATAGAAATGCCCGATTTTGGTTGTGGAAATTATTGGTGAGTTCTTCCTTTGATAATATAAAAAGGTCCTTAAAAAATTTGCTTGCATTTATTAAAATATATTAAAAAATTTAAGACATTTTACATATTGAAAATCTTTACTGCGGATTATTTGGAATGTATTATAACACTAAGGGCCACTTTTTGACTTTGATATTAAAGTCAAGTTCAGGAATTAGTTAACAATTAGATACAAGAATTAAGTTAGTCCGGTAAAAATTGGGTTTTATGTTTTTAAGGGAGAGTTTAAACCTAGTGTTTTAAAAATAAATAAGAAAAGTTGTAACTTTTTTGCAAATGTCATGTGTTTTCACAACCCTCTGTTGTTGTTATTTGCAAGTCTACTTTAAGATTAAACTACCAGCATCGGTCGTCTAAACTAACAATTAAAAATAAGTTTATGTCAATCCAAAAAGTGAAATCGAAGATTAAAGTTAATTTAAGACATACATATGTACATAATTGGCTATTACATCCGTGTTTCAGGGTTACAGTCTAGCTTCTCACAGCACCCATGTTGTGTGTGTTAATTTTTATCCATGAATACCAGACTTACAGTTTAAAGTCGACTCCGAACGACGGACTTGAGAAGCTTTTTCATGGCAATCAATTATTGCTAGAGCTTTTGCCAGAAGACTACCAAGAAGTAGCCGCGCCGAAAGTAATATTTTTTTTATATATCTTTTTTTCAAGATGTCACAGCTGAGGTTTGAACCCGGAGCTATCGTCTTAGTAATCCAACACACTAACCACTAGACCACGGCGACTACAGAAAGTTAATTTAATCGATAATCTCAAACTCAATAAGTGGCCCTAAAGCGTTAGAGTTCACTTTATAAAGCAATAACGCTGTTATTGTGGTAAAAATGCGTCAAGTTTTGTAATTGGCCGCCCAATAATATTATTAATCCTCTATATGCCATAAGGCGTTGTAGACGTTAATGTAATACGACATCAACAAATTTTCCCTTTTGTAGTTTTGTTTAGATATAAGATGATTACGGACGGTAAATAGTCACTCGCAATTTTCATCCTGTAAAGCAGGGTTGGTCAAACTGCAGCTCTTGTTCCCTTTTCTTTTTAAAAAATATTGGTATTATGTATTTCAAAATGTCCTTTAAATTACTGATTACAAATGAGAGTCTGTGTTTACTGTTGTAGCAAATTTCATTTCCTTTCAAGTTAGGAAAGATTCAAACAGTGTTTCATATTGTAATTTATGTTCACACCAATGCGACAAACAAAAGCTAATTTTTTGGTATAATGTTAAATTAACGTCCACATGCCTTCTAGAATAGAGGTGAATGAAATTTATATATATATTTTTTTTTCATAAAAAAAGGGTCGTGTTGTATCAGCACCCTTCTTTCCAGTAGGATTTGCAGATTTTTGGTTTGGTGATCAACTTAATTCTATGGTTGCCTGCTTATTGGACTTGAAATATTTGATATGCTTCTTTATAAGTAACTTCAGTTTGAGCAAAGTTTATGACCCTCGTAAGTGTCTGGAACATGATTACGTGGGGAATGCAATAGTGCGTTGTTTGCCCGCTTGGTTTCGTTTTGCTCAGTGTTTAAGACGTTATCATGATACAGGTCAGGCTTATCCATTTTTAGTAAATGCTGGAAAATATGCTTCATCATTTCCCATGGTTATATTTATAACATTAGCTAGTGTATACAAAGGTATGTACTTTCCGTCAATACTAAAGAAATTTAATCTATCAGCATCTGCTATTTTTACAGACAATTATGAGTATATTTTTCAAAATCCTTTCTTTTGGTTATATATCGTAATGGCTACTATACAAACTTGTTACTGCTGTTGCTGGGATATTTTAGTCGATTTCGGTTTATTTCGAACATTTTCGAATAAGAATATATTTCTTCGAGAGGACATTATCTATCCAGCGATGTTTTATTATTTTGTTATTGTGGAAAATATTTCGTTACGATTTGCTTGGACATTATCTCTGTATTTGGTGAACGATAATTTTATAAGTTCCTATAATATGGATTCCATAACAGGCTGCTTGGAAATTATCAGGTAATATTTTAAACCTTAAAATCTAGATATTCACTTTCAATTATTTTTATTTTTATACTTTACATTGTTTGATTCATCACATAAGCATATATCTAACGAACACTTAAAAATGTCAGGAAAATAAGGAATTTAGGTAGGAAATAAAGAATTTATTTCCTACAAATCTTCAGAGTAGTAGTCTGACGTCAATTGATGTTAATTCGGTTAGATTAGGGTGCCACAGGAAACTTTTACAAGTTATTATATTATAAATATACATAGTTGTAAGTTTCGAAAAGGTTGTAAAAGTGTGAGACCTCGATTTGTGCAATCCGTGTTTTATACAACACCCAGATTTTTGAAAAAAAGTTTTTCAAAATACTTACATATGCATGTAAAAAATCTGCCTGTTGCAAAAATCTAGTCGATGTGGTCGAGTGGTTTGTATGTTGGTTTACTAGGCAAGAGCTCCGGGTTCAAACCTCAGCTCTGACATCTTAAAAAAAAATGTAAAAGATATTCCCTTCGGCAACTACCTCTTAGCAGACTTTTGGCAAAAACTCTGAGAGTAATTAATTGACATGAACAAGCTTCTCAAGTCTGTCGTTCGGAGTCGACTTTAAACTGTGGATAAAAATTGACACACACAACATGGGTGCTGCGTGAAGCTAGGGTTGCGCAAATCGTATTCGCATACTTTCAATAAATGAAACATATTTTTTTTATTCATTTACAGTACATCTCTCTTTAGCTTACATTATACTTATTTATTATTTATGGGTAGATTATAGATGATAACCGAAATTAAGTTGCGTTGCCATCTGGTAACCGAAATTTTTTTCACACAATTTTAATGTTAGTTTCCAACTGTAACACCTCTTTTGAAAACTAGCAACTCAACCAAAACAATGGACCCTTACTTTTCATACTTGTTTTTTATTTGAATTTTTGAAACAGGCGGTACATTTGGAATTATATACGTTTGGAAAATGAACACCTATTTAATGTGGGTCACTTTCGTGCTGTTCGTGATATATTCATAGCTCCTATTAAAACTAAAAATTCTATGCAAATACAAAAAATGATGGATGAAGAGGATGGTGTGGAAAATCGCGCTGCAAATAAATTCAATCGTACTTCCATAAATAATGACGAGAATGAAGAGGATAATGAAGATTAATTTTTGTTTAACAAGTTTATTAAGAAATTAATTAAAAAAATAAACACATTAAATATTTAAGAAACATTTTCTGCAACACCTGATACCAATGCTGTTCCCCTTAGTATCCAAAAATCAGGTGGTAAATTACTTTCCAGAAGAATGGATAAAATAAAATTTGAAGAATGACCGGTGGTAGATAAAACTCCTGATCTAGCTTGAGTTTTATACAGAGGGGCTTCATAGCGTGTACCTGGTGTTAGCTGAAGACAAGGTATAAATCGTATAGTTGGTAGTCTAGAATATAAAACTCCGACTTTAGCATCACATAAGCCCCCTTCCGATTTGTTCCATTCGGCTGCCTCCACAAATATGCCGTGTACATTAACCGCTGCCTCCGTTGAATCTGGCATATTTCCATACAGATCAGTTACCTTTCATGTGTGAAAACATATGTCAAAATAATATTTTTTTTAGTAATTAAAATGAAGTTACTTACCTCTTTATTATTAAGTCTTCTCTCAAAAAAGTCTTGTTGTATTAATTCGTTGTCCAAAACTTTAAAATCTATTTTCAGTTCGTCTATCGGTAGAACTCTTTTACGGGCATGCGTTTGTAAAACGCCGGTTAAAAAAGATTGAGGGAAATAAAAGCCACTTATCCAAAAAGATTTTGGATTTCCTGTATTAGTCCAACTTTGTATAAAATCAATACGTCTTTGAAAATCGGCTATATAACTGGGTAATGGTTTGATGGAGAGGAAACTTTTTTTCTCCCATAATTTTGGTACCAAATTAGCCAAAAGAGATTGAAAAACTTCCTCTAATTCTTCTGACATTACAACTAAACCTTTAATGGCTTTTCTTAAATTCACCAGACTATTGTGGATTAAACGCAGGGAATTATTATAACGATCTATTTCTTGTACCAACACTGTAGTAAGGGAGGGTTGTTGACCTTTGGCATCGATCTGTTAAGAAGCGAAAAAAACTCATGTAAAACAACCAGTAACTTGTTAAACTAGCTCATAATACTACCGTTAATAGTGTAGGGTGTAGGTTTTCTTTATTGATTTGTTCTGCTAAAACTTCTTGTATTTTCGTTATAATATCCAAACATAAATCATTTTCTTGTGCTTGACCCTCATCAGCCGCTGACCTGGGTTGCCCCACTAGTAAAGTGCTTACGAAAAAGTTTGTTTCTTTAGTTTGGAATACTAGATTGGCATTTTCGTTCATACCAAATATTTCGGGATCTTCTACAGTAGGAAACTGTTGCACATAATCTTTATACTCTTGTATAGTAGTTTTTCTTGGATCACAATAGTAGGGATCACCTCGACAATACTTATAAGTGGGATCTAAGATTTTATCAAATGTAAACATTTTCAAAATGGTTCTCAAACAGCGTTGATCCCAAGAGTCTGTTACGCGACCACCCCAAGTAATCTCTCCATTTATATAATAAATAGCATCCCAGGGTATTTTACGTTCTTGTATACGATTTATAAAGAAATCTAAAGTCTTGAGACCACACTCCCGATCACTTTCATTAAATTCATAGGTGATATTCCAACCCAAAGGACCAAATTTACGTCTTTCCAAAAGTACTGCATGGAATACACACAAACCAAATACAATGGCCCGCCAGTTCCCTTCAAGAACATGTTGCTCAAAATAGTCCACATTCATATCGGCCAAGGCTCCCAATATATTGGCTTTAATGCCTTTTGGTGGTTCATTTGTAACTTTTACAGAATTTTGTAAAACGCTTATAGGAAAACTTTTCTGTGGCATTGAGGACAAAAATAAACGAAAATTCTCATGAGCCTTAGTAACGCCCAATGTAATATTACGCACTATGTTCTCCATTTGACCCATCCAAGAAGTAGCCAAATGACAATTTTGCAAAAACACCCAATGACCCAAACGTAAACTTTTATCTATAAGACTTTCAGCTACAGGACCTTGACCTTGACCCAAGGAAATAGAATAGAACTTATCCATATATTTCAATTCCTCGGCAAATCTTAAAAAGTTAGCCATGGGATCTGAACCACTTGATAAAACAAAAATTAATGGTGTAACATTGGAAGTATCCAAGAATCTGAAAATTACAAACAAAAAATGAAAAAAAAGGTTGAAATAAAAGTCTGTATGCTCATTAAGCTACGGTCACATTAGACAAATATTTGACGAAAAAAACGTAACCACTATTTTTTTGAAATATATTATGAAAATATTTCTTTCTACGTAAGCATTTCTTCAAATATTGTTTAAAAACGATATTAACAAGAAAAAATATTTTGATATATAATTAACTAAATTTTAAGGAATGAAAAATTAAAAAAAATACATATTTTCATAAAATAGTGGTTACGTTTTTTTCGTCAAATATTTACCGTAGCTTTAGTACTCGTAGTTATTTCAACACTTACACGACTTTCAATTGACTGCCCTCCGTAGAAACTTCCGTAAAATATGGACCTATAGTAGCTCTTAAATATACAACCACATTGAGCAAAAATCTTTCTTTTCTTAAAAAGCTAACAAGCATTAGTTTATGAAAATTATTTAATCTTTGGTTCCAATAATCTGTAGGACTTTCAGAAGATACATTGGAAAAACAGAAAACCTTTACAATTACAAATCAATATATTAATGATAAACGATAGTATTATATATGAAAGAATTTCAAATACCTCCCGATTACTCTCAATTTGTATGAAGAATGGTATATGGATTTTACTAGAGAAATCTTTAAATGCTTGAAAGTTCTCTTCTAAAAATAAACAGGCTTCCCACTCAAAATCACTTATATTAACATTAGAAGGTTTAGCCTTTTCTTTAACGGTACCAACCACTCCTCGAGTTAGAAAATTAAACTCTTGTTGACTAACACGTCCCTCTTGTCTCTCAATAGCTAAAGATAGTAAGAAACTAAAAATTAACTTGTGATTTTCAAATAGTCCCCTGGAAACATTATCGTATATAGCTTTTAGTTCATCCAATTTTAATTGGGCTATTCGTTCATCGGTATTCATTTTGGGATGATCTAAACGTATTACAGCACAGAAAATCTGCGAAAAATATTTTAAACTATACTGATACATGGGGTCTATATCAGCTAAACTGGCCACTACAAAATATAATATAGCACCGCGAGAAGCTAAATTTCGATACTTTTCTCGAGTAGCCGTAATAATCTTTTCAGTTTCTTCAGTATCAATCAATCGTGTAGCAATGATCAAAGAAGTTTCCTTAAAATAACAGAGTGTAATTTATTACATACATACAATTAATTTAAAAAAATATTTAATATTTTCTATTTACCTTGGCATCATTTAAAGTCTCTACCAGTTCCTCATCATCTAAAATATTACCTTTGGAATTGAATAAAAGTTTTAAAACTTTATCTTCTAAAGCCAAAAGTTGTTGTTTATCGGCGTTGATTTTAACAATTAAATCATTACGTTGTATTTCTAATGCGGGTAATTCAATAGCCACAATATCTCTAAAATTACAAAAAATAAATATTAAAACTTAAGGAATTCAAAAATATCATTAATGCAACAACATTTTTCAAAATCCTCATACAGTTGATGTACAAATTTATATAATATGATATATTTTGGTCATATTACATTTTTTAATAAATTTACAGATGAAAACAAGAGAGGAGGACATAATGTGACATATAAAATTAGAAACAATATACATACTATGAAATAATTTTTTCTTCCAAAACAACGATATACAACAGACAAACAAGAATATTGGTCAATTTAAATAAACTAAGTTACATGTTACGTAAGATATGCTCACATTTTTCAAATATTTGATGAAAAAGCGTAACCACTATTTATCGAAACAATTATTTAGTTAATTGTATGTTGCTTAAAATTTAATTAATTAAAATATTTAATAATTCTTTCAAAAAAGTTTAAATAAAATAAAATGTTTGTATAAAATGTTTCCATCAAATAATAGTTGGGCTTTTTTCATCAAATATTTGACAAATGTGAACATAGCTTTAGTTACATATGTACATACATTGTTGTTTTGTTTTTTACATATATATGTTTCTCAATCAGATGTTTTTTATTTATCTTAAAGTAAAGGGGGGTTTAAACGGTAATACAAGTCGTACGACATGTCAAATTTTTGTGTAGAAGAGAATGAATAGTATTGTGTAAACTTGATATGTAATGAGACCGTACGACATTGAGAGAAAATACGGATGAAAATTTGACAGCCGTACGGCTCTCTTTGTTTTTTGACATTTTTTAAAAAACCATCACAATACATTAGATCAGGGATGGGTTTTTATGTTTTTGTTTATTTATGTTAAATGTATCCACAATGCATGTAAATTTTATGTGCATATGTATGTGCATTTTATGATTTCATTTCACCCTGTTTTGGTATTTTACCAACCGTGTAAACGCAAAAAATTTCTGTCGTAAGATTTTTACACTCATTTTTCAAATACGGATGGAATTTCATAATATTTTCTCTTTGATTTTATGTACGACCTGTATTACCGTCTAAACCCGCCTTAAGTGCTCTTGCATCTGTCACTGTCACTTTACTCTTGTTTATCTCTCTTCTTTGTGTAAACAAACACAACCTAGTAAACAACTTTTACAAATTTGTACATCGGCTGCCCCAATAGTCTAGTAGGTAGTGTGCTAGACTGCTAGTGCGAGGGCTGTGAGTTCGATTACCACCAGAAACTTTTTACACCGATTATATGGTTTTAGTCACTCCACTAATTTAATATTGTATTGTATTATTTAGTAAATATGTACTCGCCAAAAAATAAAAAATAATTTGTTCAAATTTTAGAGGACGTAAACAGACCTAATATTATGTTAATTCCTTGAAAACTTATTGAATTATGTATGTTGTAGGATAAATTGAATTATACTTCAACGAATAAATCATTCAGTCTTAAAAGTACATATACATACAAATGTACATACAATATTAAGCTACTTTTATACTTACGATAACAGTTGATCTTCTAAACCACTTTCGGTAACCAAAAAATTAACCAACGTTACATTTATACATATTTCTGGTAGATAATGAGGATTGGCCAATTTTGTGGTCATATATAATTTGAAATGATCATTATAATCTATAATAACATCACCCAATTTTAAATAGGTGCGACCCTCAAAAACATATGTTTCTCTTTGTAGTACCGGCCTTATAGAGGGATCAATATTTTCACTTATATCTTCCAAGAGTATGGGATAACCTTGTCTTACACAATTCTCTATAGTTCTTAATAAACTACTATCACCCATTTTTAAAATATATAAGTTGTTATTTTTTTCCATATTACGAATCCAACGATTGGCCTGTTCCTGTGGATCTATCATAAGTGGCCATCTTAAGGCTCTTGTAGCATAAAGACCATTTTCCACAGATATTTCATCTTTAGGCAAACCATCCACTGTCCATTGACGTATTTCGTATGGATCTCCCAAAACTTTTAACAAATGGAACTCTTCACTTGAAGGAATTTTTTCTTCTCTACACTTAATAATCCATTGAGATGAAAGTTCGTTGCGATATTCGGTAGAAAAAGCGCCTAAATAGGCAACACAAGCGGCAGCTACTAAAACGTCGCCTGGTACACAAGCTAATTCTTGTGTTAAAACCTAAAAATGATTAAAGTAGTTTTTATTTTTTTTAACTTGAAAAACTATTGTATTACACCTAATTCTCTTTTTACACAATAGTTACATTTAAAAAAATTTGTTTAAACGGAGAATTATTAAAAAAAAAATATTAAAACAAGTTTTACTAGAGTTTACTTTATATATTTTGTTCTTATAATATGATATAAACATAAATTTTACTTTGCTCATAGAGCGTAGAGCACAAAAAAAAAAGTTTATTCAAAATAACTCATGTTAAATCAAATTCATGTAAAAAGAGAAATGATGTAAATAAAATTTAAGTACCTGTACGGTTTCCTTCCAACGAACTTCTTCATCTGATAAAGCAGATGTTAAACGACCTGCTCGATTTATGCGACCATAAGTGAGATCAACTGCATCCTGTACAACTTTAAACTCTCGACTTTTTTGATCAATATTATCTTTAAGGGCCTGGATTTTGGCTTCAACCGTGGCTAATTCTTGTTGTTTAGTTCTTAAAACGGCCATAACTTCTTTGAGTTCTGATTCGGCCATTTCTTTACGCCGGATTTTAGGTTCAACCGCTTTGTAGACTATGGCAAATTTATCCATAGCAATAACCCATAAACTAACCGATTTTGCCACTTTGGAAACCTTTTCAAATTTCTAAAAAATAAAAGGGGTTTTAAAGTATACACACATATCTTATAAAACAGAGTAAATCTTCTAAATCATGCCTTACTGGGAATTAATTATGAAATGTGCTGTTTTTATAAACATGTACCTACCGTACGCTTTTTATAATTTAGTATATGTACTAAATCACAACCATTATTTTCTCGTGATCTCGTTTTTGTTTTAGTTTTATATTTTTATAATTCAAATAACAAAATAATTTCACTTTCAGGTTTATATTGTAAAACTTTATACTTTTGTCATGAAATTGAACAATCGCTAAAGTGTACAATTTCGCTAACATGAACTCACTTGGTTTTAATTAGTTCACGTTACCGCGAGCGCATTGTTTATATGTATATACGTTAATGTTGTGTATTCAGAGTGAAATCAGTCCGTGTGTGATTATAAATTTACTCGAAATTAAAAAAAAAATCTAAAATTTGTTTTTGTTGAAATTTATAAGCAAATTTTAATTTCATAATTCTTTCATAATTACTTATTAATGATTTAGAAATTTAAATACATACATATGTATGTATGTACTTACAGCTGGTACAAAATCCTTATGGGTAATATATTTTTTTAATTTCTTTAAAGTTTCTTCTTTGATGTGTTCCTTGTCAAATTCAAAAAGTCTCTTTATGAAATTAACATCTGCCATGATCCCTTTAGCCGCGGCCCAGGTGGGCCTAAGAAGAGAAAAATAGTAATAATTATAAATGTATAGAACAAACAAAAAGAGTATTATATTCTCATACTTACTTGGCACCTAATAATATACACACCGCCTCCATGACGAATTGCACTAGAGCTGGCGGTGTGGTAAACGATTTCAACTCATTAATATCAGATTTGGTTAGACCTTTAAGAGCATCTTCAGCTTCTTTTAAGGCAGGCATAGCAATTTCTAAATCTTTATTAGCATCATCGGACATAGCTTGACATACACCCGCTTTTTCTTTGGCATTCGCCTCATCACGCATAACACTCTCCTTAACTTGATCGGCCATTTTAGTATCGATTGCCAATTTTTCTAATAAAGATTTCATGCTTGCAGACTTTTCATCCAATTGTGGTACCATAACTTCTAATTCTTTTTGCATAACGTTTATCTTGAAAAAAAAACAAAGTTAAATTTATACACCCAGTCCTGTTTTTACACGGTTTTATTTTGTATGAATTTGAAATAACACGGTTGACATTAATAAACTTTTCCTGTTTTTGCAATTTTTTTAAACGAATAAGTATTGACATATACGCCAAAAATCTTGCACAACTTGTCTAACTTTTGAAAACTTGTTATGCATATACATACATCTATATATACATAAGTACATATGTACTTAAATTTAATTTTATTTTTGTATAGGATTTTTGATAGGACTAGGACTTTGTTTATGCTTTTCAATGTGGTTTAAGTGATCTAATACGTATCTGTCTTGTAAAAACAGGATTGTGTGTATTTCTCTTTTTTAGGAAGTAAAGGGAGGACTTACTATATCGTTGGTCTGAAGAATTTTATTTAAACCATTTGAAATTCTTTTGCGTTTATTTTTAATTTCTTCACTTTTATTTTTTAATAGACTCTGATAGAGTTTCAAAAGTTCTAGATAACTGCTGGGTGTAGTATAATAATGACGTTTCACTTCTTTGTAAAAACGGTCTGAGGCATCTTCTACAGTCTGAAAAAAGTTAATTTAATCAGTGGATTTTTGTATTCAGAAATAGAAAGATTTTATTTGAAATCAGCCGTTCTGCATTCAATTTAAGAATAATTTTGTTCATTAGTGAAATCAAACCGAATTACTTTTTTTGTAAAGTGAAGTTCTATCGATTGCAATCTATTACTTGGAATGATTTATTTAATTTTTCATATTAGTTACACAACTTTTCTAACAAAAGTTGCTTTAATTATAAAACAATTATAAGGGAAATTAAAATTTGTTTATAAATTGCCCCTGGGGGCAAATTATGCCATTCGATATTGAGCGAAATTTCATACTATTTTAAAACAATTGTTGTATAAATTTCGTCCGATATCGAATGTGGTAATTTGCCGTCTGACAGGTCTTCAAATTTTTTGATTACGAATCATTTTATAACTCCTCACGGATTGACTCCACTATGAATACAGACCATATACGAATATATATTTTTTTGTTGTTTACCTTATGTATAAACACAGTGGTAGTAGCTAAAGCTTTACATTCTTCTGGTGTAGACGTAAGTTTCGTTAGTAGTCCTAAGGCCACTGAATACAAAGCCTCAGTAGGCCAGTTAGAAAACCAATCTATGGTTGTGCAATTTACTAAGGAAGGAAACATGCGACATCTACGACGAAATGCATCACCTACTGGTGACATAGATAGTACAACATGTAAATTATTACGCACCCGATTTATAAAGAATTTATAGATGGTATCCCGACTACAACCCTGTTATAATGAAAATTTTCAATGTATGTATAAACTCGTTAAAGAAATGAATTTTTCCTTACATCCTTTATTGCAGCATTGCAGGCTTCTCTCGCATCTAAAATAACTTTTTCATAATCATCACCTTCAAAAAGATTGGGTACTTCTCCAGAGTTTAAAAGGTTATTAATATCTTCTAGGAATTCTTCTTCAACAATTTGTGTGTCAATCATTAGGAAAACAACAGGGGTATTATCAATCTGTAACACAATCATACACAAATCCAAACTGTTAGAATCCTAATTTCTGATTGTTTTATGATAAAAACTTAAACATCATTCCGTTTTTCATTGCCATACTGTATTTAACCATAATCGTGTAAATAGCACCATTAGTATAATGACAATAAAAACTTTTAAATTTTAACAGTTTAAGGCCCATTATTACAACTTGCCGTTAGTTAAAGGTAGGATTTTATAAGACAGATAACTTGCCTTTTGTAAACTTTAACCTAAAGATAAGGCAATCCTCCCAATAACTTTATCGGTCACTTTAGGTTAAAGTTTACTTGTAATAACAAAAAGCAATTTATCAGCCTTATAAAATCTTGCCTTTAACTAACGATAAGTTGTAATAATGGGCCTTAGAGAAATAACTAAAAGGTTAGCAGGATCACAACAACTTTAAAGCGTAGTGGTGCATAATTTTTTTTGATAAAAAAAAGAGAACTTACACCCGCTTGGCGATAGATATTTCTTAGATCTTCGTGAAATCCATTTATATCATAATTTCGTTTCAATTCTATTTGTACACATTTATATTCATTTACATGGGCTGCTAATTTTGTTAACGACTGTTTACCCATACCAGCTACACCTACTAGTAATCCATTGCCTCTATCACTTCTTAGTAAACGGGCTAATCTGACGGTGTGTTCTAATGCATCTTGAAATAGTATTAAATTCATTCTCTTGCCAGTCATGGAATTGTAATCTTCCACATAATCCATTAAAATGCTTTCCAATTTTTTAGGATCTTTAATTTCTTCATAAACACGATCAGCTTTGGCTTTGCCAAATACCATGAAATCACCATAAAGTATAGGAGGCTCTTCATTCTTATAGACAAGCTTATTAAAGTGCTTATGGCACACTTCCTCCATGATCTGCTTGAAAGCAGTTTTATCCTGATTATTAATTAAACGATCGTGAAATACCCGAGTGGTTTCATGATAAAACAAACGTAACATTTGCATTTCCATGTTATAATGTAAGCTGCTGGCTTGTAAGATGCCTTGAATACATTTTGATAAATCTCGCAGATTGAATATATAATGAGATTTATCGGGTGTAGGTAACATTTCTTTGGAAATCCGGACATAAACATCAACACAAGCATTCACAATGGGTGTGGAAAGACGTCTTATGACGGAAGAGAATTCACTTAAAAATCTGTGAAGTTTTAAAAAAGAACATTAATAAATTTTTAAAACCGCTATTTGTTACTTTGAACTTACCCGGTTAGAATACCATCAAAAATGGTGGTCAAAATGTCATCATTTGGTTTGGGTAGTGTTAATAAAGCAAAATGTCGTACAAAGCGTGGCGTTAAAGGATTTCTACCACCGCCTGGTGGTGCACAGGCACAGCCCAACACCACATCTACAATTTCTTTCCAGAATAATTTCTCACGATCATAAAATCCTTTGAAGTCTAAAAATTGCCTTAAATTGAAAGGGGTTTTATTAATAAAAAAACGAATATTTTTTTTATGCACACAGTAGACGGTACCTCAATAATTCAATAGCTGGTTGACTGCCATATGTATCCAATTTGGGCATGTTTACATCATCTATAAACACTATCACCGTTTTTCCAATAGGTGCACCCAATTGATTACGTTTACGTTTTTCTAGAGGACTTTCTATCATTTCTTGGGTACGTATACTGCTTGTTTGGGCTGAAAAATTAATTTGTACTGGCACTACAGAGCCCTGCATTAGTTTTTTCAAAGTGGCTACCGCTAAAACCGTTTTACCAACTCCTGTATCGCCAGTGAACATCACAGGATAATTGCGTTGAAACAGTAATTCCGTAACGTAACTTGAGAAAGAGATCAAATGAAATACAAATGTATGTTAAGTACATGGATATTCCGATGTGTCAGAACCAACAATGTGAGACTTTAACACGCGAAAAACCTTTTGTCAGAATCAATCTTAGCACTTTTGTATGTAAAACAATAACAAAACATTTTCTTTACAAGAAAAGATAAAACCCTACAATACACTTTTTCCGTAGCCAGGAGGTCATAAGGGAATTCCAATTTATACGTAAGACTGCTTCTACTGTATACTAACTCTTCTACGCTTGAAATTTTATTCAGAAATCGAACGAAAAATCAATACTCATCAGCCGTAGGTAAAATGGTTTGAATAAGATTTACAACAGGCATTTAAATTAAAGCATTAAATATATAGACGATAGAAAGCAGTATGCTATCGGCTACATACATAAATATTTTGAAAGCAGTCGCAGCAAATAATATTCTATAATAAAAGTGATGGAAAATTCAGTGCTATTGCCAATATATTTAACCTTTTAGTATGTTGGGGAACAATTAGTATGGCTAGTCATTACTGTTTAGCATTTCCAGAGATAATAGAAGGATTTTGATATATTTTTATTTATTCGCTTAACGACCATTAACGTAACTTCTTTGAATACTAAAACTATAAAATAGTTTACGCAATTAAGTTTTATTGGTCTTTGAAAAAACACTCGATTTCAATTTTACTCCAACTTCTTTTACAGAACATTCCGATTAATGAAATTTGTTTGTTTACTAATTTAGCAACTGTTATATTATATACAGGGTGTTTTTTTAGAGGTATAGAACTTCGAATTGAAATAAAACACAAGAAAATCGTTTTAATGTCCATCGATTTGGATTTATTGGAAGGATAATTTTATGCCATTAATGTTTAAATATGATTTCGGGCATGTGGCCGCCGCGGCTAGTTCGAATAAAGCCAATTCTACAGGTCCAATTTTCAACCACTTTTTCGAGCATATGGGGCCGTATGTTGGCAATAACGCCACGAATGTTGGCTTCCAAGTCCCCTAACGTTTCTGGTTTGTTGGCGTAGACGAGCGACTTCACATATCCCCAATGGTGTCAAATCACACGATCTTGGTGGCCAATTGACAGGTCCATTCCGCGAAATTATGCGCTCATCGAATGTTTCCTTCAATAAATCGATTGTGACGTGCGCTGTGTGGCATGTAGCGCCGTCTTGTTGGAACCACAACTCATCCACATTCATGCCATCCAATTCGGGAACAAAATAGTCGGTTATCATGGCTCTATACCGGTCTCCATTAACGGTAACTGACTCTCCAGCATTATTTCGGAAGAAGTATGGCCCAATGACTCCACCAGCCCATAGAGCACACCAAACAGTCAGTTTTTGTGGATGTAATGGCGTCTCAAGGGTCTCATGTGGATTCTCTTCACTCCAAATGCGGCAATTTTGCTTGTTGACGTAGCCATTCAACCAAAAATGAGCCTCATCACTGAACAAAATTTTGCGATGAAAATCAGCATCGAGATCAATCTCATTTTCGGCCCATACACCAAAATCACGACGCATTGCATGGTCTCGCGGCTTTAATTCTTGCACAAGCTGGATCTTGTAAGGTCGCAAGCCAAGATCTTTGCGCAAAATCTTCCATAAAGTTGATGGACAAAGCTCCAATTGCTGTGCACGGTGGCGAATCGATTCATTCGAGTTTTCTTCAACACTTTGCTCTACAGCGGCAATTGTTTCTTCGGTGCGCACTGTTCGACGTCTCTGCGGATGCGTATTATCACGTAGAGTAAACGTAGTGCGATAACGATCCATGGTTAACCGAATTAATTGCTCTGATGGACGATTATGTCGACCATAAAATGGACGGAGCTTGCGGTAAACTTCGCGAACTGAACCATTATTTTCGAAATAAATTTGCACGATTTGCAAGCGTTGTTCTTCTGTCAACCTGTTCATGATGAAATGGCAAACCAAACTAAATATTAATCACTTGACAGCTGACAAAATGGCCGCCAGTTAAAAAAGTGATGCCAACTTAAAGTTCTATACCTCAATAAAAAACACCCTATACTGACGAATTCGTTGTATTGGGCAAAATTCGTCGTTCGCCCCTGTTGTGTTCCTAGCATTATGCGGCCTTCAGTGCTCCTCTTGGCATGCCTAATACACTGGAAAAAAATTTCCCAGATGAGAAAAAGTCTAGATGTTGTTCATATTCTCGTAATTGGGTATAAAGCGAGTTGAATAATCTCTCCTCATTCGAATTGTACCGAATTTGGCTATACTCTGTCGCAAATAGCCATATAGAACGATATCGTCTGCGTAATACAAAACCTTAGAGGAAAAAGAAAAACTTACCCATATTTGGTTGTATCAACGGTAGGAACTTCAATGTCAAAATATTTATCGTCCGGATTAAAAACAAATTTTTCTAATATGGTAGACCAAGATTCCCATTTGCATGTTGTCATATTTATTCTATAGTCCCAAAGAGAGCCTTCAGTGGGTAAGCTTATTAGGGAAATAGTGTAATATAAAAAAATATTATTTTTATTTTTAAAGAAATAAACAAAAAACTCACCTTACATGGGGTTTTGTTAACATATAATCTTTTAAATATTCTTCAAATGTTAATTTTTCATTATCTCGAAAATTGGATGCTTGAGACCAAAGAACACTCCACATAAATATTTTATTCATTAGTGACTTGTACTCTTTGTCATTAACCTCATTCCATGTTATTTGTTCAATCAAAGAAAGCAATAATTCCAAAC
The DNA here is from genome assembly GCA_963576795.1 of Metopia argyrocephala. Lineage (NCBI taxonomy): Eukaryota > Metazoa > Arthropoda > Insecta > Diptera > Sarcophagidae > Metopia > Metopia argyrocephala. The sequence continues at coordinate 6,781,996 of OY756208.1, forward strand.
ATAAGAATACTTTGGAACTGTTTACTTGACGTATAACGCCACTACCATGTTTCTTTGCCAGATCCAATAGGGTTTGGAAATGTTGTTTAAATAAATCATAAATATATTTAAGTTGAGGCGGTTGTATTTTATCAGCCACAGGTCCGGCTATCCAAGAATCCAATAAGGGCAACCAACCAAGATCATCGGGATCCACGTATACCATGCCACAACGTGATACAGTAGCAGGAGAGGCTTGTACTAGATCTTGCACTTCAAATACCATATGAACCCAAGCGGTCAGCTTGATACGTTCTGAATTGGCGAGGCAAAGCATTTTATTATCATCCAGTACGGTATTTAAATTTTCTATCCAAACTGCATCAACTGGTCCATCATTTACAATCCATTGGTGAATTTCATCTGTAAATGTAAGGGTAAAAAGCGAGATGAAATGCATATCTAATTCATAATCTTGATAATCTACTTATATATTATTTTTTTAAGACCAATACTCAGGGGTAAACTCCTACTCATACAGTGCATTGTATTGGAATTTGAAGATAGATAGAATTATTTTTTTTTCATAGATTGTATATACATATGTATGTACATATGTACATATTATTATGCGCCTTTTTGTTGATGAGACAAGCTGCTGTCAGTTTGACCACTCAAGGACCAGTATTATACCTTCACCCTTTGAATGATAAATAGCAATTGTCTCATCTGTCGGTGGATGTTGAATGATTGAATATTATTCAATATTACAATGAAAATTTGATTTTTCCATTCGAATCTATTTATTTATTTATTATTTTTCAAAACTATATTATATTTTGTTTTATTACTGAGAAATTTCAACATTTACAATAGAAATCTTTATTACCTTCCACATTTACCGCTGTCCTTACTGCCAAACCTAAAAGCCCATCTTGCCATTCCAATGTTTTGAGATTAACATAACCATAAAGCTCATTCATCGATACAGCTTTAGGATTCATACACTGTATGTTTACCGGTCTATAATGAGGTCCAGCTACTCCATTTTCATATAAATTTCCCAAAGCAAATTCCAGAGCATGTAGAACGGTAGATTTGCCACCACCTGTGGGACCCACCAGCATCACACCCCATCTAACACACATGGTCTCATAAAGCTGTATACACTTGCGTAAAGTAGCAGTAACTGGTTGTAATTTTTTTTGAGTCAGTCCCAAAACAATACTTTCTTCTAATTCCACATGAGAAGAATCTGGTAACTCAACACCAGGAAACAGATCACTTAGGATGCCTAAAAATAGTATGGCATCATCTGCTAAAAATTTAGGAATATTCGAATCTTTAAGTGCTGCAATTAAGGTTATATCTTCTCTTTGATCAGGAGAGGCCCGTTTTAAGGCTCCAGCCATTACCAGCACCGATTTAACAGCGCGCATACCAAAATCATAGTGATTCTGTTGGCTCAATTGTTCAGAGCATAGTTTATACATTTGTACCATTTTTTGAGCCAAATTTTTGGGATCTTCAAAACCCTCAGAATATAAAATAACTTCGGCAATGAGATTGTAATCCGGTACCATCATTGATATAGGACGAAATAGTGCTTTTAAATTATCAGGCAGTTCGGTACGTCCAGCATAACCAGGATTCATTGTTATAAAAACGGCACAAGATTTATTCAGTTTTATTTCACGACCTTCAAAAATAAATCTGAAATAATCAATTTCATATTTTAATATAAAAAGTGTTTATTGTAGAGTGTTATCTTTGTCACACAAAGATCATTTGAGCACATATAGAGGCAATAGTGTGCCAGCGCGAAAGGGCATTAAGTCTTATTCATATAAGTTTTGAAGTTTTCCTCTGATAAAATCTTTATTTTATTTCATATGCTTACCTTTTAGCATTCATAACTTTAGCATTTCGTATCGTTATCAATTGTTGTGCAATTACCGATAACACCTCAATATCGATGCGATTAAACTCATCGAAACAACACCAAGCGCCACACTGAGCAAGACCCGAAAAAAATCTGCCCATCATTTTATAGTCTAAACCGTCTGAGCAATTAAATACCACACATTGCTTGGCGACCGATTTGGCCAAATCTTTGGTAGTCTCTGTTTTACCAGTGCCAGCAGGACCGGCTGGAGCACCACCCAAATCCATTTGTATAGCACCCATTAGACATAAATAACAACGATCTGTTAAGGGTGTCAATACGAGTACGCCAGCAGCTCCTAAATATTCATAGTAGTACGGTATAGTAGCCGAAGTCATGCGGGAATATACGGTATCAGTATCGTTGCACCAATAAAATCGCAACATTTTCAGCCAATCAAAATCGGTGCTAAAAATAAAAGGTATTTAAAAGAGAGCTGACAAAAGTTTTCTTTGGGAGAGTTGTTTTAAATGTTAAATCTGTGTCATATTATAATGATGAGTAAAAACTTCGAAACACTTTTCAGTATAGTGTTCTTAAGATAACTATTATTCATTATTCGGTTTCTCTTTCGGAATTCTTTCTACAAAATTTTATTAGCGGATTATCTTATTTGTATTTACAATCAATTTAATTTGCATATAAAAATGCCATGTGAACTTGTTAACTCGCATTGATTAAGAAAGTGAATTAACATACCATTTTACAGTTACAAAAGAGACTTTCAGCGAACAACATCGTATATTGTTTGTAAGTAACTAAAGTGTCGTATGAACATATTGTAATAGTCTAAATTCAGAGATACTTACGATTTCACCACATTTTTATCGATTAACATTCTAACTGAATCTTTGGCATGCACATCGATAGTTATTAATGCTGTTAAAATTTTTCTTGTTAAACTGGTAATATTTTGTCTTGTCAAGGCTGCCAGGGCAGCTAAGTTCTTTAAACACTTTATTTCGAAGGCCTTCATTAAATCAATAGTTTTATTTTCATCATTAAAAGGATTGTCCAATATGGCATGAATATCATTCGCCCATTGCTGTTGTGATACGGTTAAAGCTACTTGATTGGGATGATCTTGAAACCATACATCTCTTTCCTTATTCGGGTAGCATTGATAGCCAAAACGCATAGCACGTTTAACCGAAGCAAACATGCCTTCCTCCACTTTGCTAAGCCACTCCTCAACAGCACCACGAGCTTTTAAACCTTTCTGGAAAAATAGTTTTTCACCCTCGGGTGATATAAAAGCTAAAATATCATTAGTGGACACCATATGGCCTGTACCATCATCTTTTTGTCCAAATTCTAAACGATGTATAGCATCAAAACATTTGCGCAAATGTGGCTGAACAGCTTGTGGTATACGGGTTTGTGCCAAGATTTCTAGCAGCTCTCCATTAGAGAGAAAGTAAAATCTGTAATGAAATTGTAAAAAGTTAAAAAAAGCAGTTGAATACAGAATAATTTTGTGTACCTGGGAAAAACTACTCTCTTAACCTCAAGATAAGCTTCAAGACCACGTGTTATTAAATCCAATAGACGATTGTTTTCCTTCAATAGATCGTGATTATCCTTTGAGGACATAACTGGTAAGGCTAATGATATCTTTTTTGCCATACGTAATAATTCCTTAAAACTTTTGTCGACTGCAAAAAACATTTTGGCTTCTTGTGGCAGCTGTCTTTGTATGTCGGGCGAAGCAAATATGGCTTCCAAATACATCCAAGATGTTTGACAATCCATCCAAACCTCTAAAAAATAACAAAATATTTTTAAGAATATTTAAACCAATTTTGGTTGTTATTTTTAATTTTAAATAGAAGAAACCGTTGTAAGTTGTACGTATAAAATGATTAAACTTTTCTTAAACCTGAAAAACAAAGAAAACTTTCTGATTTGAAATATTTTTATCAAAATACTGACTACTGTTGTTATTTCTATTAACTTCCTCAATAGTACTTATTATTTAAATAAAATATAATCCTTTACTGTTTTCTTTTACATGCTTAAGCCAAGTTCTCATTTGTCAAATGTTTGATCACATAAGCGTAACCATTATTTTATGGAAATATTTTATACAAACATTTTGTTTTATGTAAACATTTCTTCCTACATGTTTCCGCGATACAAAATGTTTTGATCTCTTAATCTTGACTGCTAATCATAGTGTTTAAATTTAATTTTTGTTTTTATAAATTTTATTATACATATGTGTGTATGTATATTTGTTCGATTACATTTGATAGATAGTTCAGATAAACTTTCGATAAAAACCAGAGAAGACACTGAATTATTCTTTTTTCCGAAGATTTTTAACCCTGAAGGTATAACACCGGCCTTTGAGCGATCAAATTGACATCAATTTTTTCCCATAGATATAAGGTGCTTAACATCTATCTATTTAAATCTATGTATACATACATACATACATATATTCAACATTCCAATACAATGCGCTGCATTTAGTAGGGCTTTACCCCTGAGTATTGGTCTTAAATAAAAAGAAAACCTAGGCAAAATCCTATCTTAGCCGGATTTATTATTTTTGGAGTTAGGGCGGAGAATTAAGACACAAAAAAGGGCTTAGTGAAATTCAGTACTTTAACTTTTTAGCTAATAATAAAACCTCCTAATGGAGTAATAAGCAGAAAATAGACTAGCATATCGTCCTAATAGTGGACTTTAGTTAGACTACCGACGGGAAATTTAGAGGAAAAGGAGCGTAGCAAAAGTGTGTTATTTTATTATTAAACTAATTTCGAAGCTTGCTGAAGACCAAAGGAGCTAAAAATTTTAAAGCATATGCTGTTTCGTTAATTGCTTGTTAAATTGATTTACATACATATACTCGTATTGCGTTAAAAGAAAAAAAAAATTAGAAAATAATCAATTATTAAGTTAATTTTGACACGGACAGGCTTAACAGCTAGTAATGAATATACTCTTATCGTTACCTACCTAATGTCTTTCCAAATTGGTCCAATAATTCAATCCATTCGTTTACTTTATTCTTAATTGGTCCAACATATTTTGAGGCTGCTATGGTATTTACATTAACATTGGAATCGTCTAAAACGGCTTGCAATTCTTCGGTACCAGCTAATATAAAAACATCTTTTTGATCACGATATATGACTATTGACAAATCTTGTTCTTTCCAAATTGCCTCAATACTCTTTAACATATTCTCCAGTTGTGCTTCACCCGTAGCTTGAGAAGATATTTCCATTAGGGAATTAGCCTTATCTTCATCAAAAGCATTCTGTTCAGCATAGGTAGATATGTAAATATTTTCTTCTTGATAGAATTTTCTACCGAGTACGGTTTCAATTTCAGTCCAATGTCGCTAATTAATGTAAAATTTATAAAGAATTTTTCATAAGTGTTAAAAGATTGTAAAAATGCTATTAATTACCGCTCTAAAGCTATTATTCCTAAGATAACCAATTACTGGTAGTTTCAGTTTAAAGTCTTCAGCCGCGCGTTTTAATGCCGGCACTATATTATTGGGTGGTAAATATTTTTCAAATTGCATGCAATTCTTAATTGTTTTTATGGTCAAATCTACCAGCTCGTTAACCACTAATTTATTAAATTCCATAGTTGTCCAACGATTGTAGGCTTCTTCCCATTCATCAACGGAGTTGTGAAGATGTTGTCTTAGGCGTATTTCAGTGAAAGTTTGATCCATTTCAGTATACATTGTTATATCAATCTGAAAGGTAATGTAAAGAAAAATTAAAAAAAAAGACAACTAATCTTAATAAACTGAAATCTTAAATTACAATGAAGAAAGGCCCAAGAAAGAAATATATTTTGGATTTCTCTATGCTTTTCGCTCGTTCTTACGTATCACCATTTTTTTACATATCGTAAAAATAAAGTGATGACTAGGGCAACCAAAAATATGCTCTATAAAATTAGTTTTAATCTCCTAAAATATGCATTAAAAAAACAGTTTTAAGCGTTAAAATTATGCTCTATAAAACTTATAATACATAAATATATTGACGTAAAATTACGTTTATTTTTTTTCAAAAATTTGAAAACATGAAGAGTAACTATCCACCCACCAGATAAAATAAATTTCCTTTATATTTACATATCGCTCATTTGCGAGAAGAGTGACATAACTCAAAATATTTGTTTTTGTTAATGCAGAAATATGAGACGAACTGTAATTTAAAACATATATAAAAATTATAGTTTTATCTCTTTTTTTCACTGAGTGGCGACCAGAAGTGACTTGTACTTTTCCTATCAGTTTGGCTAAATTAAAATGTTTAAATACATTTATCTCAGAATCGCTTTTTTGAGTTATGCCACTTTTCTCGAAAATGAGCGATATATTGATTTTAATTCCAAAATTAACAAAAAAATAAAAAATGTCAAAAAATGCAGACTGACAAGAATACAAAATAAAAGAGTAAAAATTAATTTAAATTATTGTAGCAATAAATGACAACGATATCGCTTAAATTTTGAAACATGAAGCTTTGTCTATTTAATTTTAAAAGGCTATTGTACATCGAAAAAGTTCTTTCGACATCAACGAAAGTAATTGGTGTAAATTTGAAAGCAAACGTTTCCTAGTATAATTTATTGCGTTGAGCTAAATATGTTTTTGACTTCCGAGGTGTTGTTTTTGGTAAATATTTACTTTGCTGACACTGGCTCATTGCAAGCTTTACAAAACAGAATTTGCCTATCAATTTTAAAATCTCGGTATTCGCTAATATATTGTTTGATTTTCTGCATATTCTTACGAAAATTTAATTAATTTAAAAATAAACTTTTAATTTAATTTTTTATATCATGCAATTATTGCAATTTTTCTCCAATAAGTACAACGTTGAAAAATACGTAACTTTTAATTGAAAATTCATTATTAAGCTATTTTTTTTAAAGCTAATTCCCATAAATGTAAGTAAAATTTGTATGCTTTGTATTTAATTTGTTTTTTGCTTTGACGTTTTTTCAAATTGATATTAACTGTTGCACAATAGTTTAAAAAGGAGCTTTACCAATTCTCCCAATGTTAGTTTTAATCGTTTTCATGAGTGCCCTTATTATTTAATAGATTATACTTAAGTAATGTTCATTATTTTGAAAAATAAATTTTGGTAATACACGTAAATTCTTTTAGCATATGTAAAAATTTGTAAAATATGCCATATAAATATGAAAAAATTTGAAAAATGCAAAAGTATGCATTTATGAAGAAATATGCAAAAATATGAAGTAACAAATAGGGGTTAAAAATCGTAATTTCTCCCAAAATGAATTAATATTTTTTTGTTTTGTCAGTAACATTCAGAAAAAAAGATGCTAATGCATATTTTTGGTTGCCCTAGTGATGACAAAAGAAAATTTTTAGTGAAATTATTAAATAATAGAAAATAAACTACTATTTTGCTTGTGAACGAATGCCACTTTGTTTAATAGTGCTTACTTTTGCATATTCACTACAAATAGTCGTATACATATCATCCAACTTGTAACATATTTTAATCAATTTTCTGAACATAACGCTATGTGATTGGTTCAGTTTTGAATTGTAAGCAATAATGGAAGCATTATATTGTTTATTCATACCCTAAAGCTTCCAAAAATGCTACAGAATAAGGTATTATTTTTTAATTTTTAATACTATTTGCTTACTGGTTGCAATAAATTTGCATTTCTATTGCATTTTAGCGGCTCATTTCATATAAAAATCATGTATTATTGATGCGCACGTGTAAGTGATTGTTCACAAAATCTCCCTTTCAAAATAGCTTATTCGTAAGCACTAATTTCTGCTGGGTATCTATGTATGTATGTATTTTTTTATTACACTGTACCTGCTACTAGACATATAGCGTATGAGTGATATTCATTTCTACCAATTTAATAATTAATTATTGACTATATGCCTTTAAGCATTATTTGTATACTAATGAAATGAACTAATTTTATTTTATGTTTTTTTTTTTGTATTTTTCAGTCATTTGGCACGAAAAACAATATATACGAAGTATGATAAAAAAATAACCGTTATGTTAAATTTTTGCAAAAAGTATTATCTTGTCCACCTCAAAGTAATCCCCCTCAGAAATAATACACTTACTCCAACCGTTTTTTCCAATCCTTGTACACAAAAAGGAAAAAAAAAAACAAAGAAAGGGAGAATAGCCTGGAGTGATGCAAGTGAGGCAGCCCTTCTTGACGAGTTGTTTTCTAGTTTCCAACTGTCAAATGATTATTGAGTAAGCTGAATTGCTTATGTCTGAAGACTTAAAATAATGTTGTCAATTAATCGAATATTGACTCAGCATGTCTGAACATAGCATTATAAGTGGTTATATGTATGTATATAGAAAAGAAAAATAATAAATATTTATTAGTATAGGAGTGGCTCCATTCAATTTGAAATTTTCAAAATTATATAGCCTACAGTTGTAGTCGCCGTGGTCTAGTGGTTAGTGTGTTGGCTTACTAAGACATGGGTCCTGGGTTCGACTCCAGGCTCTGACATCTTCAAAACAAGAAATATGAAAAAAATATTTCTTTCGGCGACTACCTCTCAGCAGTCTTCTGGCAAAAGCTCTGAGAGTAACTAATTTCCATGAACAAGCTTCTCAAGTCTGTCGTTCGGAGTCGACATTAAACTGTAGGTCCCGGTACTCATGGATAAAAATTGACACACACAACATGAGTGCTGCGAGAAGCTAGGCCGTAATCCTGACACAGGGTTGTAAAGGCCAGTTATGTACATATGTATGTATAGCCTACAGTTCCTGTCAAACATACAGAAAGAAAGCTGACTATAGACTTCAAACAATACCACTATTTTTAAAATAAGCAAAATTATTTGCAATGATTTAATGTTTGGGGTATTTTTCATTATGCAACATTTAATTAATCTAAATGAAAAATTAAAAAAAAAACAAAAAACAAGACTAATTCAGTAAAACTTATTTCAAATTTTTTTCGTGTTGCACTCCACTAACAATTTTAGGACGATTTAATAATTATTTTTTTTGTTGGTATTTTTCTTTAGACAAAAAAGAACCATTTAAAATTTACCTTAAACTCTTTTTGATAGCCAATAAATTCTGCAGCTTTTTCATGTAATTGTTGTAGACGTTCAAAAAGACCATTCAATTTAGACTTAATAAATTGGCGATTTGAGTTTTTCTAGATTTACAAATGAAATTCATGAGCATGGTTATATAAATTATATATGAAAAACTTGTAACTCACATCTATTAGTGAAGGATCTTGAGTTTCCAAATATATTTCGTGGGTTTCCTCAAATATATGTTCTATATCTTTGTTCATGCATTCTTCCAACTGAGCAATAAATTGATTTCGTTTAGCTTGTGTTTCCTTTAATTTATCATTTGTACGATTAACCAAATCTTCACAATCCATATAATCTTCTTTACGTTCATCATCTATGGGTATGTCATAGTCTTTAATAATGATAAAAACATCATGAGCATAGTCGACAGCTTCGAAAAGTTTAGACATTTCTTTGTCTACTACATCTAAGAAGCGTATATGGGCTACAATATCTAAAGTTGTTTGTGGTTCAGCCAAAATACGACCCGAAAGTTCATAGGTATCTTCAGTTATGCGTTCTACTTCTTCAGTGGCAAGTCTTTATTTTAAATAACAATTTTATTAACATTCTAAATGCATATTTTATTCTTCATACATACTTGGGCAAATATGTAGCCAAAACATTTTGTAATTTTACACAAACCGGTGTTACAGTGTCCTTAAAACTGCCTTGAGTCAATTTCAATAGTCCAAGGTTTACAATGGAAAGTATGCTATCTAAAGCCTTAACATTATTGCAATAACGTTCACAGTAATCTCTTAATTTTGTGAGATCTTTCGCCAAAAAAAAAAAAAAATATTAAATATTAAAATATTACAAAAAAAAAAAATTATTTGTATACCTCTTTCAATTCGAAGGGTATTGGGATCGGTTTGTGTATCCACTTCATAATTAGTGCGTATTGTTTCAAATCTTAATGTATATAATTTGGCTTTTTCATAGGCTACTCTTATGAATGTGTTTATAACTTTACTGTAGTAAAATATCATAATTCACAAAAAAGATGAGAAAATATTTTTTGAACATAATCATACCGATTAAATTGAAACTCTGCATCGGTTCTTAAAAGAAAACTTAGATCTGGAGCCACACCAGCTAATCTCTCCTCTTTTCTACCCATTATCGAAGGTCTAATAAAATACAATTTTACTACAAATTCTTTATTTTAAATTCAATTATAAAATTTTGACTTACTCAGTAAATTGATAATATATTTTATCATCCGTAAAATTATTAATTTCCGATACGGTTTCCAATATTAGAGTAGAAATACGATTAAAAATATGTTTCAAGACTTCCCTAAAAGAGAACAGATTTTAAAGTAAACATATGTATTTCATAGTTAAAAAATGTGATCATTAAATCTTTGATTATGTATGTAAAACATGGCTTCAAATTGAAAACGACAACGTATTCTTGTTGGAACATTTGATTTACGAATGATAGTCAGCCCAGAACATGACATGACATTTAGACAGTCTGTAAAAGCCAAATTAATTTGCGATCAAAACTTTGCTCATGATATGACTGGCTTATGTAGGCGGGGTGGCACCTACTTTTTTTCTTATAGATTCCATATTTTATAAAGCAGGACACATACATACATACGTATATTTATGCTATAGAAAAGTTTACTGAGTGCAAAGAAGACAATTAACTATACAGCATTAATCGGCGATTACAATCCCTTTTCAGAGTTGCGGCCTAGCTCCTCACAGAACTCATGCATAATTGACCGTTATATCAGTAGCGAGGACCTTTAACGTCGACTTTGAACGTCAGATTTGAGAAGCATTTTTATTACTCCCAAAGCTCTTGCCAGAAGACTGCTAAGAGGTGGTCACCAAAAGAAATTTTTTACATACATATTTATTTTTTCAAGAAGCCAAAGCTGGGGAATCTCATGGAATTGCGAATTAAATTAAATTTTTAGCAGCCTCAATTAATTTATGTTGTACCCAAATAAATATCTAACCTTATTTAAATGTATTCAGAAGACCTACTCGCGTTTATCAAATATTAAATTAAGATCTGCATATAAATAGGCATAAACTGATACCTAAAGCCAACAATACTCAAAAACATAGGGCACAAGGGAAGGAAACAATTTTCAAAACAAAAGTGGAGTAGGAAGAAAAGAAGCATGTGAATGACTTTAATAAAATGTTCTATTAAAATTCTATCAATGATTTATTATATATTTCAAAATATTTACTTACTCTGATGGTTCTATTTCAATACGATCTGGTAGTAAACGAAAATCTGCTACAAAAAATGGACTCTAAAAATAATTAAATATAATATTAATGTAATAAACATTTTATAAAAGTATGTTGAAAACTAATAAAAACCTGAGGACTATTTTCAGGTCGTGCCATTTCGAGTTGTTCGTGTAAAGTTAAATTTTCTTTTAAGATCTCTAAGCTAGGACCTAAATTGTCTTGAATTTTCATGGCTTCAACTAAATCGCGAAAACTATTTGTAGTGATTTGATGAAACAAATGAAACATCATGTAATCACAATAACTGAGAAAACTAAAATGAAAAATTAAATAAATATGTACATTGTTGGAGTTGATATTTCTTATGGCAAAATATATACTTGGAAAGTATTTTGCAAAAATTGCGTTTTTTAGCACGATCCATAAAACTCATGGCATCACGCATTTTCTTAACTGAAGGATAATAATTAATTTCATCATCGGGAAAGAAACCTTGTTCCACTATAGCTTTAAGACAGCCGTCATCTTTGCAAACAATAAAAAATTTAAACACATTAATGCACGCATATGTGTCAGGAAATAAATTAAATTTCTTACATAATAATTTCCTTGATTTTCCATGAAATTCTTGTAAAGTTTGTTTAAGTTTTTCGTAGATTTTCATTTGAACTTCCAGAAAATAAAATGGATGCCACTCTTCGATAACTACAAATTGAAAATGATTTAGTAAATACCACCGTTAAAATCTCTTCTTGAATAGCATAAATTTAAAAAACAAAATAATGCGTACCGCTAACATTTATAAAGTTACTCTTTTCTAAATACACTATATCACTGCGCAGCTTTAAAATAGCTTTAGCCAAATTTGGTATGGCTATAAATAGATGTTCCTGTAGATACACTTTTGCTTCATTTTGTTTCTTCCATTTGACCGTTTTCTCCCAAACCTTAAAGCCTTTCCATATACGAAATACTGCAAATGTGCGTATTTTTATAATGCTTAAAAATTGCTGGAATTCTTGTTGCCACTGTAACAGCGGTGTAAAAAAGTTTTCCGACAAATGCCAATAGGTCACACCATGGCGGCTCATTGTAAAGTATAACAAACGATTGGGCAAATTATCCCAAGTATACTCTTTAAGACTGTATGGTGTAAAATATTCACTGGTTTTTGGCAGCATGTAAGTTAAGTATATAAAACGATCATCGGGCATTTTACGCATACGTTCGATTATTACATTTAAATCTGGTATTAGAGAGGCACCAGTTTTAATACTTTCTCTACTGTCTTGTCGCTTTTTTTCATCCAAGTGCTCTATTTGTATGCTTGAAGTTTTCTTAAATTGAACAGATGTTACTTTGGATTTAATACGTCCACTAGGATTTGTGATATCCAATATTTTCGCTCGAGAATCTAATTTTTCATTAGAAAATCTGCGAGACATTTTGTGTTTTTTTGTTTTTTTAATATTCCTACAAAAATTATATTTTCAGTGCGAAAAAAATATTTTTTGTCTTTGAAATATTTATTTACAAATTGATTAAAATTTCTCCTGGCAACGAAGTTTTGAAATTTTTATTTTCTAACGAGTAAAGTATTTAGAAACCTGTTGAAAGAAATTCCATCGAAACAAGTGTCTGTTTTGACAAACTACTTTATATTATGAAGGAATAAGAATAAGTGGTTGCTTTCAAAATTCAAATGTACATACATATACATATGTATGTATGTATGCCTGTAAAATTATAATACGGAGAGGCGAGAAAATAAAAGAAAAAAAAAAACCAAAAATTTAAGGGTAAACCATTCCAATTGGAATCAAACGAAAATTTACATATGTATGCATGTATGTATATACGTAACAAAAGGGTACAGAAAATATACGATTTTCTTAATCTTTATTAGTCGACGTGGTCTAGTTGTTAGTATGTTGGTTTACTATGACGAGAGCTCCGTTTCAAGCCCCGGCCCTGACATCTTGAAGCAAAGAAATATGAAAAAAATATTTCTTTCGGCGACTACCTCTTAACAGACTTCTGGCAAAAGTTCTAAGAGTAACTGATTGCCATGAACAACCTTCTCAAGTCTGTTGTTTGGAGTCGACAATAAACGGCAGGTCCCTGTACTCATGGCTAGAAATTCACACACACATCTAGGGGGCTGTGGGAAGCTAGGCCTTAATCCTGAAACTGTTGTAAAGGCTGTAACGTGGCGTTACAAAAGTCCCATATATATAGACGAATAAAATAAACAGGTGTCTGTATACCAAACACATACACTGCTGCTATCGAGTAAATGTAATAAACAACAACAACTTTAGTTATTACAAGCATAAACAGCAGTATGACCATCAAACTTACGGACACCGCACAAAGAGGAATTGTAAAATTAATAATTATACTAATGATAATAACAATATGTATATTTCATGTGGTTAGTGTGTTGGCTTACTAAGACATGGGCCCTGGGTTCGACTCCAGGCTCTGACATCTTCAAAAAAGAAATATGAAAAAAATATTTCTTTCAGCGACTACCTCTCAGCAGTCTTCTGGCAAAAGCTCTGAGAGTAACTAATTGCCATGAACAAGCTTCTCAAGTCTGTCGTTCGGAGTCGACATTAAACTGTAGGTCCCGGTACTCATGGATAAAAATTGACACACACAATATGAGTGCTGCGAGAAGCTAGGCCGTAATCCTGACACAGGGTTGTAAAGGCCAGTTATGTATGTATGTATGTATGTATATTTCATGTAATGGGATTGTAAAGACATGATGGAGCATATAATTCTCATTGAGGTAAAGTATCTTTTTGTATAAGTTAACAGAGTTTGATGGATGAAATCGAGAGTGGGTGGGCGACGGCCAATAGCCCGACACTTACTCTCCAGTATAGCCGACGGGCTATGTAGTAGTTTTAAGTATCGTAGTTATTTTTATTATTAATTACCTTGTAGTTTAACGAATGGAAAAGCTGGCGAATTCCTTTTTCATTCGTGATTTTAGATTAAGTTTATTTCGTAGATTGCCGGCAGAGAGTTAGTACACGACGGCCAATAGCCCGATACTTACTCCCCGGCGTAGTCGATATATGTCGTAGACTTAGGATCGTAGTGTACGATCGTAGCTTCATGATAGTCGAGTTCATGGCTGTAATTATGATAATAGTTATTTTTTATCTAGTTGAATGCAAAAGCTTCCGAATTCCTTTTGCATTCGTTTATTAAGTATTTTGCGGAGTATAAAAGCCCCCGAATTACTTTTATACTCGTACTAACCGTAGCTGATGACAAGAGCTCCCGAATTCCTCTTGTCGTATTTTTAATTATAAATTATGTAGATTTGCCGAGTGTATGAGCTCCCGAATTCCTCTTACACTCGTATTAGACGTAGCCGAAGTATTTTGCCGAGTATAAAAGCCCCCGAATTCCTTTTATACTCGTACTAACCGTAGCTGATGACAAGAGCTCCCGAATTCCTCTTGTCGTATTTGTAATTATAAATAGTGTAGATTTGCCGAGTGTACGAGCTCCCGAATTCCTCTTACACTCGTATTAGACGTAACCGAAGTATTTTGCCGAGTATAAAAGCCCCCGAATTCCTTTTATACTCGTACTAACCGTAGCTGATGACAAGAGCCCCCAAATTCCTCTTGTCGTATTTTAATTATAAATTGTGTAGATTTGCCGAGTGTACGAGCTGCCGAATTCCTCTTACACTCGTATTAGACGTAGCCGAAGTATTTTGCCGAGTATAAAAGCCCCCGAATTACTTTTATACTCGTACTAACCGTAGCTGATGACAAGAGCTGCCGAATTCCTCTTGTCGTATTTTGGATTATAAATCGTGTAGATTTGCTGAGTGTACGAGCTCCCGAATTCCTCTTACACTCGTATTTGACGTAACCGAAGTATTTTGCCGAGTATAAAAGCCCCCGAATTACTTTTATACTCGTACTAACCGTAGCCGACGACAAGAGCTCCCGAATACCCCTTGTCGTCGTTGTATCTTTTATTTCCAAATCTTAGATTACCAATTATTATAAATCCGACCTCTGTTTTCTCATATATCTCGTTATCTAGACCAGACGATTGTGCGCACATCCCGAAGCCAACATCGTAGTCATAGTGATATCACGAGACAAGAGTATTCCTGAAAGCAGAGACAACATAGCTGATAACACCATCCTGCAGGTCGTGAATCTGTTTTATAGAATAAGTAGTACATAAGTTAGCTTAAGGTTTCGTTAATAAAGCTTTGTTCATATTATATTACACGAAAGGAGTTTTGTGTTTTATTTAAAGGAAGCAGACCTTTAAGTTCGAACCTGGACAGACTGAGTCATACCCCAGCTGGAAACATAAACTGCATTACAAGGCCAATTATGTGTGAATGTACATGTATCAAGCCAATCTTGTTGAAAAAATTATATGATTTTTAGAAGAAATATTAAAAGTAATAAAAATAGCTATCTTTAAATTAACTTTTTCTTAGCTTGGCACATTTTTAAAAACTAGGTAAATTTCAGGTCACAAAGGCAATCAACCCAAATGTGGTTCTTCTATACATTCCTGTTCTACAAACTTTCCTTAAAAATATCATTCATGCTTATATTTGGCGACGTAAGTCTGCAGACATTGTATTGTTTTACTTTAATACTGACTGAAATATTTATCCCCTAAATTTTTCCTTAAAAGTTTTTTATTCCTAAGAGTTTCCCAAAACACAAACAAATACCCCAAATAAAGTTTAAGGACCCCAACTTGAAAATATTGAGCCAGAGCGACAGCTTGTTTTAATTTCGCTCATTCTCTCAGTGTAGTTAAATAAGAAACACTTGTTTGCTATCAGTTAAATGTGAATGACATAAAGTAGAAAGAAAACAACATTGTCAGCTGTGTAAGAAAATTGTTTTGTTCCGTTTGTTTTAGTAAATAAAATAAATTTTTATAAAATTCCTATAAGATGGAAAAGGATATAGAACTTTTAGAAAAAGCAGAAGAAAAAGTAATTTTGGGTAATGATCTTATAAAACAATTGGATGACTTTAACAAAATACCGGGAGTACAAAAGGTGCAGAGAAAAATTTATCAAGAAATAAAATTCTTGAAAAAGGTATGAATTTGGACTTTTGCTGCAAAAAATTACTACAGTTACCATTTGTTTTAATACATGTATGAAGGTCATCAAGAATCAAACTGTAAAAATTAACCACGTTCAGTGCAGCAATTTAACCCATTATGAGTTTCTGGTGAAAATTCTTAAATTGCAAAGTGATGTAGTCCATGTTGACTGTGGTTTTCCTGTAGACTATAGGGAAAATCCTTTAAGGGTTGACATTGTATCTAAAAATGGTTTGAAATGGATTAAGGCTATAGCACGAAATTCCAAGTCATTAACAGATGCTGCACGCGGCGAAGCAAGCTATGGTGCTAGAAGCATAATTGATCAAGCAGAAGAATTTATAGAGGCTGCCAATCAAAATTTATGCATGTTTAAATGTCCAAAGGTAGGTTGTGTGTTTTATGAAAACAGTTGTGAGGAATATGCCATACAATAGTGTTTCTTCGTGTGCGTGTGTTTTAGGTTGTCTTCTATTTTAGTCAAACTATTGAAAATGAACTTCTTACGGCTTTACAAGAGAGGGGTATTGAAATTGCTTCTTTAGAACAGACACCAGAAGATGAAAATGGTTCGGATTTTAGTAACGTTAGTACACTAAACTTGGATATTACAACTATGTTGGCTTATATTAGCAACGTTTGCAATGGAAGCTGTAATTGGAAATTCATGGAAGCTATACTAAGTGAACAAGCGGAAAAGGAAAGGGATTGTCCTCTGAAGCCAATTTTGGATAAATTATTTATGGGTAAGTAACAAGGATGTTTTGTTTTTTTTTTAAGTAGCTTACCGCAATACAAATGACTAATATGAAAAAAACAAGCATTTTCATATGAACCCTCATTGGTTTGTGCTTAAATTGTTTTGCGAAATTAAAATAAATACTTTTTGTATATATAAGTATTTGTAAATTGTTATGTAATATATCCGAATATTGGTCAAAAATTTTATTTTATGATGATTTAGTAGTCGTGAAAATTACATTCTTATAGGACCCCTTCCATGTTATTTTGTTGGGTTCATAAATAAATAAAATAAATACAATATAAATGTGGTGTGACAGTGCATTTAGTATTTATGAACAAATAAATTGTAGGTACTAAGAGCTTTCAGATTATCTAAAGTATATCATCCCACCACAATTCGATGGAAGTTTTTTCTTTTCAATTCATAAATGATTTTATTTTTCGTCCTTTCTGTTAAAAATCTGGTATTGTGAACATTCAAACTTTGTCATAATACCAAATGAAGAGTCGTTTGGTTTACTCTTTCGAACACAAACGAACGTCGAATGCAACTCGAAATAAAGGTTATTGAATATTTTCTTATTTTAAAACAAATTTGAATCCTTTATTTGCAAATCAAAAAAATTATTTCTTAAATATTTGATTTTAGCAGTTTGAATTCTTAGATTATAGAAAATTTCCTATTTTACAGATAAACGTCTTATATGTTGTAAAACCGCTCATAAATCTTTTGAAGACATTGTTTCCTTACTTGGTGGACCCAAGGAAAAACAACGAGCCGAAGAACTTACTAAACGCATAGAAATACTGCCAGATGTTTCAATAATACCAGAAGAATTGTCCAGTATTAAATATAGTGGTAAAATTAATGAAAGAAGCCTTTTGATCTTTGCCTTTGGTATGTACATGAAAGCGGTAACTGTGACTTCCAACAAAGCATTTGTGCGTTCAGCTAAAATGCAGGTAAATATTAAAAGTAGATAGTGAAAAATATAGAAAATAATACTTATGCAACATTATTATTAAAGGGTATCAATGTACCCGTTTTTACTCATCAAGCTCGAGCCTTAACTGAAGCCAAAGAAGCAACTGCCACGCCTTTATAATGAGCAAAATAATATATGTTTGTATGTAATAACTGGGTGAAAGTACACTGTAATATTTATAGAAATTCTAGTTAATAAATTAAATTATTTTTCTTTTAAGTGTTCTTATTGTTCTTTATTATCATTATAAACGGTTTGAAGAAGAGTAAAATAACTCATTGAAGTGCTAAGTATGGCCGTAAATGATTGCAATGATAAAGTAGAAAATTTCAAAGCAGTTATTTTGACAGGTCTTTGGCTGCACATGATCATTATTTGCAAATTCTGACGAAATTGCTTATTAGTTGGCAAATATTGATTATTCGTTAATTCTCTCAATTTCTTTTCTTGTTTCAAGCTTTTAGATAATTGGTTATTACCACTAATATTCTTAAGAGTCATTTGATATTTGGTAACAGATGAACTAAAATTGATACATCCTCCTTCCCAATTACAACCATATAAGTGTTTAGCAGTTTCTGTAGACTATTTTAAGGACAAATGAGAAAAAAAGAAAATTAAAATAATTTAATTTTACCATGAAAAAAAAACCTACATGTTGTATTAGAGAATCACCATTCCAACATAAAATATACAGCTGTGATAAGCAGGAGAATAAATAAACCATAAATTTAACATAATCCCCCACAAACATATCTTTACCAGTTACCAGCTGAAAGCCCACCATACATATCAGAATTGATGATATGGTAAAATTGACCAATAAAATGGGATTGAAGAAATTTTCTAAACGATTGGAAAATCTGTTAAGGGGAACATAATAATTAATTGTTTTTCATTTTCCATCTCTGTTCTATACTTACTCTATCAACTTGTTATGATCATAAGCAATTTTATTTAACAGTTGTATGTAGGTTTTTTGTATTACAATCTCATCTTGTCTATTTCTCAACATTTGATGAGCATCAATTATTATATTATCTATACGTTGATGTAGTATTTCAAATTTGCCACAAGTGTAGGTTATAAAGAATCCAAATATAGAATCTTCTGCAAATAATGTAGTAACTACACAAATGCCAGCAAAAGAAGTGAACATATAGGTAAATACATAACGCCAACCGTGATGAGCATTATAAGGAAATAACATTTTATAGGGAAATGGCTTTTCTTCGGCATCCAAGCCCACATCAAAAAATAATATAACCAAAGGCAAAATACAATACATTAAAATCAAACAGCTCAACAAAACAGTCATTATGCGAAATGTTCTCATTTTTTTCGAACATCCACTAGATATCTCAGGATGATATTTGCTTTAAAGAACATACATTATACATATTTAGTACAGTTTTAACAAGTTTTTTGTTCACACAACTTACTTTATAATCCATATATCATCTACAAATTGTTGTATAATCTCTCTTAACGGCTGCTGGTTTAAGCGCATATGAAGCAAACGTATAAAATTTAAGGCACCCATAAAAGTGGTACAACAATTCTCGGTGGTCATCATAATATCACCCAAATTATTGATTAAAAATGCAGTTTGGAAACCAATTGTTATACCTATAGAAAATATAACATACCAAGACCACATAAAATACAATATGCCATACAAAGTTTTGGCATTGTAAAAATCTTTTTGAGCTGCGTAATGAAATGGCCAAGAGCCATTCATCTTCAGCCAAATACATTGACGAGGTATGCGAAAATTAGGATCTTCAGCTGGCTTAGGATTGAACATTATATTACTTTTTCGTTATTTAATGTTTTTCCAAAGACAGAAAACTTGTTTTCCAAACTGTTTTGCTTTTAAACCTTAAATTCCTTAGCGGTAGTTGGTATTTATATAAAGTGTTATTGTTTTCTATATAAACATTGTTCTTTTTTTTTTGTTATGGGTAAACATTATTAAAAATTCTTTTTGTTTTAATTTGAGTGTAAAAAATGTTTCTTATTTTATGGCTATTTCAGTAAAAAGGAATTCTTAATGAGTGTTTTTGTATTTTTGTACTTTAATTAAAGCCCTTTGATGTTATTCTATTAAGTACTCTCGTTGCTGTATGCATGGAAAATTAATTATGTTTCTTAATAGCCAATTAAATATATACAAACCAATTCCCGGCGTGTTTCGCTACCTCTACTTAAATTAAACAAAATATTTAATATTAAGAATATATTCCTGTACGTACTGATATGTTTTTTTTACTAATAACGACGTTGTTAATACCAAATTTCAAAACTATCACTATTACCGTTTTCAAGTTATATAAAATATCAATATTTAATTTGTATGGGAGGTACCATGCCACTTACTCACTTTAAAGCTATTTGGACCAAATTTAGAAACTTCTGCTATTACCATTTTCAAACAAATATATATAAATTTATATTTATTTTGTATTAGATGAACCTGTGAATGCTTTGCTAGGCAAAATAACGAAATTTTCTTATTGTAAAGAATTATTCAAAAATCTTTTATTTAAAAATAAACCTTAAGCTTGAATAATTCTTTACATTAATTAATAAAAATTAGAAATAATTGGAGCATAGTCGCTTTATAAAGGGGACGAAATTTGCAACGCCGATTACAAAAAATCTCGACCTGATGGAAAAAAACTAAAAACGCAGTTTTGCCCAGGACATCAAATATCTTACCTTTTTACCACTTTTGTTCAGTGTAATTATTTCGAACAATTTGTTTTTAAGCAGGACAAATTTTATTTTAGCTTTAATATGGACAGAAACTAAAAAAGGTGGAAAAACTAGGCAAACCCAGCTTATTAGGCAACCCTATGCATTAAAATAAATTTATTTAGAAAAGAAATAAAAACACACAACGTACCAAGTAAAATTTATGAAAATTTAAAGTTTCATTTGATTCCAATATCACCTTATTTTAATTTTCGAAAACATAATTGAGTATTTTCCGAAATACGAAATCGAGTGTTTTTTCAAAGTCAATTAATGCATAACTGCGTCAAGTATTTAAAAGATTTTACGATATTTGGAGAATGAATAAAAAATGATATCAACAACTTGTTGTATTTTACAATTATATATGTACAGTCGAAACTCTCTATAACGAACTCCTGTATAACGAAGTTTTCTTTATTGCGAAGCAATTATAAAAGAACACTGTGTTTTGAGTCTACTTTGAGTGTATTATAATCTCCATATAACGAATTTCCATATAGCGAATATTTCTTTATAGCGAAGTATTTTTGCGACCGTAGCTTCAAGATTGAAGAGTTTTCAATCTCCATATAACGAATTAGGTAAAACCGAACGCACGCACACAAAAAAGAAATCGATGTTGCTTTGTGTTATTGGTATTGTTATTGTTGCTTTGTGTGTACTTCGTTGCTTTCACAACGCACAAGCAGAGTCTGATGCTTTGAATCGTTTATTTACCATAAAATTAAAAGTGGGGGAAACACCGAACTATGCAAGTGACAACTGGAATCATTACCATCTCTCACATTTCTTGCAGACGCTATCCATTTGCCTTTGCATTGAAGAAAAAAGTGGAAAAATGTACTTCATAACTGACTACTACAAATAAAAAATGGTAAAAGGAACAATATTGTTTTTCTTTTCCATACAGCGAATTTTCTTTATAGCGAAGTAAATATCCAGTCCCTTGGAATTCGTTATAGAGAGTTTCGACTGTATATAGCTGCTTGAAATTTTATTCGATTTTAATTTCAATCGTTTTCGGTTTAGAGAACATACCCGAATGTAATTTTTTTTTTTTTAAATTTAAAAGATTATTTCATCTGCTTTTTATGTGTAGTTGATGATTAAAATTAATTTAGATTTGCTGTTATACTTATATTGGGGGGGGGTTTAATGTTAAGGGCCAATGTTAAATGTGAACCACACCTAAACGTAAAGTTTTTTCTGCATTTCATTTCTTAATTTTAGACAAGCTCAATTTGAACCATGGAAAGATACACAAGTGAGCAACGCATTAAAGTTATTCAGGCTTATTATGAAAATGGGCGTTCAAATCAAAATCCATATCGTGCACTTCGTGAATCGAAAAAATCGTTAAAAAATTTGGGCAAACCGGGTCTGTATTAAATGTGAAAACACCAGTGCATGCTCGTACAGCTCGCACATACAACATACAATCTTTACAAACCTGTGTCAGAATTATGGCTTGCTCGCAGCACTCAAGTTGTGTGTGCCAAATTTTCTCCATGAGTACCGGAACCTACAGTTTAAAATCGACTATGAACGACAGACTTGAGAAGCTTTTTCATGGCAATTAATTACTCCCAGAGCTTCTGTCAGAAGACTGCTGAGAGACAGTCGCCGAAAGAAATATTTTTCTTCATATTTCTTTTTTTAAGATGTCAGAGTTGGGTGCAGATCTTGGGATTCTTGTGTTAATAAGCTAACGACTACAGCTCGTACTGCAGAAAATATTGTTGCTGTTCGCGATGGTGTGGCTGAAGAGCCGTCCACTGTTACTGTGAATGGTGTTCGCTATCGTGAGATTTTAGCGGACTTTTTATGGCCCATATTGAAAGATATGGATGTGGACGATATGTTAGGGACGGTGCCACTTGCCACACAGCTAACGAAATAATGGCTCTTTTGCGCAACAAATTCAATAGCCGTGTTATCTCGGGTGGTGGTGATGTCAATTGGCCGCCAAGATCATGTGATTTGACATCGTTGAATTTCTTTCTTTGGGTTATTTGAAAGAAAAGGTATACGTCGATAAGCCAGCAACAATTCAAGAGCTAAAGAATGAGATAATTCGGCACATTAGCCGCATAGAACCTAAGTTATGCCTCAGTGTCATTGAAAATTTGGAGATGCAACGTAGAGGTCGCGACGGAAAATTAAACCATACCAAATTATCATAATAAATATCGGCCCTTAAAAATTTAGAAAAAACGACACATTCTCTTTTAATATATTTTTTTTAATCATTTTTATTTATTAAATATATATATATTTGTTTTAATATTTTAGTTAAGATAATTAAAATATAGTTTAACAAACTAATACAACTAAATTTTAACTAATCGTTTATATTTTATTTATAAATTAATTATTTAAAACGATTTTATTTTTCTCTCTTTTTGTTTTTGTTTTCGTTATCGTTTTTTTGTTTTTTATAGTACATACATTTAAATTTAATAAATATTTTTAATAGGTATAATATGTGTATGTATATTTAAATAAAACTAAAATATAGTTTGAAAACTAAACATAAAAATGATGATTAACAAAGACCCGAATTGTTATTACATACATACATATATGACGAGTATTATAAATACATATTATTTGTTTTACTTTTTTTTTAAGTTTAATAAAATTTACACTAAAATTAATTAAATTAATAATTAAAATAATGCTTAACGCCAATTTTAAATTTATTATTTTATAATATTAAGTAATACATATTGATTTTGTTGTTGTTGTTCAATATTACTTGTATAAGGAATTAGATAAGAAATTCAATGAAACAAAAAGAAAACAAAAAAAAAAAAAAGGAGGAAAAAAGAAAAGTTGATATATTCAATCGCCTCTATCTTGTCATTCCCAATTTTTTGAATACGAATGAAATTGCAAATATCCATGAATTTGAAATTTGGAAATTTGCAAATTTCCATCATTTAACTTTTTTTTTCGAATATACATATTTTGAAGTACGAGTATGTATTTTAATTTTGATAAAACGAAAAAGTAAACCTCAAATTTTACATTAAAAATATGTTTTTGATTTTTGATTTAGTGTGTTTACTTATTAATGGAATACATGAAATGTGAATGTCAGGACAGAGGCGATTGTTTTAGTTTATTTTGTATTCTTCAATTTTGCTCTTAATACAGTTTTTAATTATAATTACATACTTAATTTTAATATTAATTATCATTAGCTTTTAACTTTAATTAATATTATGCTTTTAACATTCTTTTTTTTATTATTATAAATTATAATTATTATAATAATGATAATTATTATTATGTGAATGTTAATAATGTTATTAAGATGAGTTTATGTTTTGGTTGTTCTTTAAGAAGTTACATGAAAAAAGTTTTTTCTTTCTTTAATGGCTGTATGTATGCAAATATGTTTGGATGTACGATGTATATCATTATTAATTTACAATTTTATCTCTTTTTTTATTTCATTTGTTTTATTTTTAAAATTTTTAATTATTTAAGCAACTGTGTTTTTGTTGTTCGTAGTTATTATTATCTTTTATTATTTTTATTTATTCTGTTAAAGCAAATGTTTTTTGTTTTTTTTTATTTTTATTTTATGTAATTAAATTATTTAAAAATAATTTCTCTCTCTTTAAATTTTGTTTGTTATTATTACTCTAAATATTTATTTATTTATTTATTGGCTTTATTTATTTATATAAAGTGGCTAGTATTTTTCTTTTGTGTGTTTTTATAGATATCTTTGTTTTTAATTTCCATTTCATTTATTATTTTATTTCATTTTCATACAGTATGGTTTTTTAATTTTTAATCTGTTATTTTGATTTTCATAAGTTTTAAATATCCAACAGTTTCTTTCTTTAATAAACATTTATTTAATTATTAGTTTTTTCTTTTTCTTCTTAACAAAATTTTGCTAATATAATGAAATTTTTTTTAATAAATGTATAACAAATAAAATTGGTAATTGAAATAGAAAGCTTGTGCAAAATTCTAAGATATTTAGGAAAATTGAAATTTATTTCAATTAAATATACACTTTATTTCAAGTTTGAGGTCTTTTATATATTTCTAATTCGATATTTCGCTTTGTAGAGCTTCTAAAATATTTTCTGACATACTTACTTATATTTTCTAGAATATTTTCTGGGTAGTGAAATATCGAATACACTTTATTTTAAGTTTGAGGTCTTATTTATTTATTTGGATATTTCGCTACACCTTTGTATTGTTTCTAAAATATATCCTGAAGATATACAAGAAATATGTCTATATGTAGTAGATGCATATTTTCTGACAATACATACATAACTGGTCATTACCATTCTGTTTCAAAGCGCATTTACACCTCAACTCAAATCAGATAATTACCAGATTTCAATTGAAATCTAGTCGTTCTCTATTAGATTTCCCATATAAAACAAAATCTACTTCGTTACTAGATTTCAACAAGATTTTGTCGAAATCTATTATACTTTCCGATGCAACTTTGTATTTTTTCTAAATTGTACTAAAAAATACAAAACTACAGTAAGTCGGAATTTAAAATACTCTTTTGCTCTTGCCTAAAACTTTTACCATATAGAACTTAGAAGCCAAACAGAAGTAGCAAAAACTACAAAAAGTGGAAAAGCAAAAGGAAAAATGTCCTGTAAAAACATTCGTGTACTACATTCTTCACATTTTCTTCACTATTTCTGCAAATTTCGTCTGTCTGTCTTTTAATTTTTACATTGTAAATCCCGACTAAGAAACTAGCAATTGAAATTCAAAACTTTTAAATTATTTTTTATTGAATATACTTAGAATAATAAGACAACAAATTGTTTTATTTATTTATTTCTTTATTGGCTATTATTTTTGTAAAAATAAAACCCTGGTAGTTGTCAAAAAAATGTCGATGTAAACACTATAGATTTTCAAAGAAATTTCAAAGTAAATTTATAGTGCATTTACACCAAACTCAAATCAAGTAAATTTAATTTGAAATCTCTTTGAAAATCTATAGTGTTTACACCGACATTTTTTGACAACTAGCAGGATTTCATTTTTATAAAAATAACAACCAATAAAGAAATAAATAAATAAAACAATTTTTTTTTTGTTATTTTTCTATATTCAATGAAAAATAATTCAAAAGTCTTGAATTTATTTTCGTTTTAGTTTTATCAGGCATTTTTCAATTGTCAGTTTCTTAGTCGGAATTTACAATGTAGAAATTTAAAGACAGACAGGCAGAAGAAATTTGTAGAAATAGTGACGAAAATGCGAAGAATGTAGTATACGAATGTTTTACAGGACATTTTTCCTTTTTCTTTTCCACTTTTCGTTGTTTTTACTCCTTCCGTTTGTCTTTTAAGTTCTATATGCTAAAAGTTTTATGCAAGAGCAAAAGAGAATTGAAAAATACCTGCCTTTCAATTTCCACATTGTGAATCCCGACTTACTGTAGTTTTGTATTTTTTAGTAAAACTTAGAAAAAATACAGAGTTGCATCGGAAAGTATATTAGATTTCAACAAGATTTTGTCGAAATCTAGAAACGAAGTAGATTATGTTTAATATGGGAAATCAAGTAAAAAACGACTAGATTTCAATTGAAATCTAGTAATTAGTTGATTTGAGTTTGGTGTAAATGTACTATTAGATTTACAGCCTAACTTCTTGCAGCACTCATATTGTGTATGTTAATTTTTACCCATGAGCATTGGGGGACCTACAGTTTAAAGTCGACTCCGAACGACAGATTTGAGATGCTTTTTCAGGGCAATCAATTACTCCCATAGCTTCTGCCAGAAGACTGCTAAGAGGTAGTCGGCGAAAGAAAGAATTTTTTCATATTTCTTTTTTTTTTTAAGATGTCAGAGCTGAGATTTGAACCCAGCGCTATCGTCTTAGTAATCCAACACATTAACCACTAGACCACGGCGACTACAATAGGATAGTGAAATATCGAATTTAAAATAAATTAGGGACCTCCAATTCGAGTTAAAGTGTCTACCTATACGATTGGGTTCGAAATTCAATTTGCGTGTAGTTGTATAAAACTTATCTGTTTTTGAGATATTTTAAAATTTTAATAAAAAAGAAAATGGTGGCAATTGGCATTAAGGTGCTGATTAAAAAAGGCATTTCAATTCTTATCAGATGTAAAAGTTATAGCAACTTGAAATTTCAGACGATTTCCATCATATACCAGAATATTTCTATGGTTATTATAACATAATAATTATAATCTATAGGATGACACATAATGAGGCTGTTATTTCGGAAAACATAAAAAAAATCCCAAATGGTTATGAACGAACGCAAATTGAATGTGCACGAGCTAGTTGATATTGTATAATATCAGATGGTATTGTTTTTACTATTTTACACGCTCTGTACAAAGTGGGTGCCGCATCAGCTGACTGGTCGATCAATCAACAATAATGAATCGATGCTGTTAAAAAATATGGCGTTCTATCACCGATATGTGAAAATGACAACTGAGTGGACAGCCATCCAGGAATCGAATTTAAAGCGTGCAAAGACACAATATTCGGCCGGTAAGGCAATGGCGTCTGTATTTTGGAATATGAACGGTATAACATTTATCAACTATCACCAAATAAGAACCACCATCAACAACTGTGATTATTATTTTTTTATTATTTTTATTTCATTCACAGCTGTTTCTTGTTGAAATAAAATGGATGTGGTGGATAGGTAGAGCAATACAAAAATAATAGGGTTTATTGTTTTTGTTTTTCAATTGTGAAATGTCAAAAACAAAGCATGGTGTATATCATGGATGGCCAAACTTGAAGGATGTGGGGCGCCACGGCGATGAAATTAGTAGTCACGGTCGACCTTTTTTAATTCTAATATAAAAAAACCACATGTTAAATTAAATTCATAGAAAGCTTCTTGCACGTATGGAGTTGACAATTTTGAAGCAAACATTAATAACGTCCACAGACTTCAATATTTTTAAACATAAGTCTGCTGATGGATAATACAAATATAACTTGTAACGCTTGGTATTGCTTTGCTAACTTTATAGTGTTATTCTACAATTAAGCGATTTTACGGTGTTTTTGCCTTCAAGGTAGCGTTTTTTTTTACAAAATAAAAAGTATCAACATTGTAATAAATATAAACACAAAAACAAAAAAAAATATTTTGTTCAAATTTTTTATACTCCACTCTTTCTAGCATTTGCTGTTTCTTTCTATCAATTCTAAAACAATTCAATACAAAAAAAAGTAGGTGTCATACGGGCTTTATGTTATTATTGTAACGACTCGGCGTATGTAAAATTTCATAAAAAATTCATACTACATAGCGAAAAATGTAATTCGGTGGCCGCGGGCTACTTTAAATGGCTGAGCGGTCGACCAGTCGACCGCGGTCCACGTCTTGGCCATCCATGGTGTATATCATATAATAAAATATAAAATATTTTTATTATATTATAAAATATAAATTCTTATACAAAATGAGAGTAATGCTTGTTAAAAAAAGAAAATTGGCATAATTTTCATTATTTTAAATATTAACTGCCGTATTCATATTACGTTTATTAAAGGCTTATTTGACAAATTTCTATGCAATACAGCAGTAAAGATGTAATGAAAAAAAAAAAACAATAAAATTGAAATTATTATTATTTTTAATTAATTTTGAATTATTTAAAATATGCTTTTTTGTGTTGAAAGTTAAAGAAAACGAAATGTTGTTATATTACTAGTTAAAGATGTTATTTTTAAGTTTTTCTTTTCTTTTCTTTTGTTTTATTTTTATTTATTTATTTTTCATTTTTTTTTTTTTGAACCAATACATTTTGTTTTTCTCAATTTCTCATTTTTTTATTATTTCTTGTAATTAAAATATTTAAATAATTTAACATATACATACATCGATATATTAATATTTTGTAAACAATTTTCCTCTTCTTTTTTCATAATAAACTCATTTAGCCAATTATTTATCTTTCAATGGTTATTGTATACAGTCTCCCTCCCCTTTAAGAAAAATAAAATTGTTTTTTTCCAAATCAATAAAAAAAGCATAATAAACGAAAATAGCAACACACAACCATTATAAAGTATCACATTCTTTTTTTGTTTCTTTTTAATTTATCTTAATAAATTTTCCTTCCAATTTCCCTTTTTTTTTCTGGAAATTTAAAGTTGTTTTAAAAAGAAATTATAAATCCTATACAACTAAACTTTTCGTTTAGATTTAATTAGAAATTTAAATTTAATTCTAATTAATAAATATGGTGAGCACAATATTGAATTTTTAAATTACTAAAGAAAAGTAAACTTAAAAGTTATTTTTTGTAGAATATATAAGAAGAAAAACTTATACTGATTAAAAACAAAAAAGTAATAATTAGTGAGTTACCCTTAAACTATGCTGCATCACGCACAATATATATGCGGGAGACAATACGACTCAGATTATCGAAACTCCCTTTGACCAGATGCGATTTCAATGTATACGAAGTGAGTGCCCTCAGTGCGGCTTGACTATCAATCAGCAGCAATGCTTGTTGCTTAATTTCAAGCTGTACCATGTCTTTAAGCCCTTTTACCAAAGAGCTCCCACAGATAACAATTACTAATTTTATTATTGACAAGCCCAAAAGTAGATACGCTGAACGAAAGAATCTTTGTGTCATACTTTATTCACAAATGATTAATAATCAGCATTAAGCCAATTGAAGGAGATGTTTGGTTAATCAAAACGTTCGGCTCAATTGTTCTCCGTATGCAAAAGAGCATGTCGAAAGTCATGCTTAAATAACTACTTCTACGTTCTCCGAATAAAGTCAAGTAAATAGTCTACAAGAACAGATCTGATTCCCACGGGCTCCTTCTGATCCCGATTAAAGATCTCGTAACCTCTTCCTGCAGTCAGTCTTATCCAAGAGAACAAACAAATTGAGATGATATCTTTGAGAGTAGTGTGTCGATAGCATACCCCTATTCTACTAATACTCGACCTCCTTAGTCTATTGAGCCCTTATCACATACCGTCGTGCGGGAGTTTAAGTGCTCTATACACCATTTTTTAAATTTCGAATTAATGATGCTAATTTAGGTTTTTGACACCAAAATTTTTAAAATATGCATTCCGTTTTCGGCTATTTATCTCCGAAACTGGTCGATATATTGGAAAACGGATTACAGATTTGAAAAATTTGAGATCGAAAACCTAAAGTGGCATCATTAACTCGAGATATATAAAAAATATGAAATAGCGTATAGAGCACTTAAACTCCCGCACGACGATACGAGAGAGGCTCTACTCATCATTTGGCCTAGCGCAGAGTGCTCAAAGCAGGATCTTAAGAGAGTGTCTTCACTGATCTACCCCCGATCGACTTCCGCCCAATTAATCAAAACAAAAAAATTATATGTTAAATGTTTTTTTTATTTCGATATTTTGCTACTCCGTTGTGCAGCTTCGTCAGGAATTATTTTTTCTTGTAAATAATTAAAAAAAATTCTTTCAAGAGAAAAATGAAAAATATATAACAAAGCTGTACATAATAAAATTTATATAAAAAAAGATTTATTTTAAATAAAATTCCCATACAGTAAAAACAAAATTATATTTTAGCATAACATTGAACTGTCGTCTTCTTATTCTTCAGTCCACTAAACAAAAATATTTCGTCTTCTTATATGTTTCGTTTGAATTAATTTTTAAGCAGACTTTTTTTGGAATTTCGTAATTCGAACAGCAGCTCTTTCCTTTTTACCCCAAATTTTATGTGAATTAAATTACTCGATGTATTCAAAGACATTGTGTTTCGTACTTTATTTCTAAAAAGAATGCATAATACTGAATGTGCCTTCTACTTCTGCATTTGAATAAGGCAGTGTGAAAAGTCTTAAAACAAAAGATGATAGTTTTTGAAATGGATTCTCGTTGGTTAAATTTTTAAAATGATGGAATTGGATCCAAATGGCGTCACTTCCAGCCAGAGGGGGGTACTTTGTATTTCGATTCGAATCGAAAATCTTACGAATTCATAAAAATTTACGAATTTTCGAAAAATTTTTGTATTCATTTTTATTGATTTTTCGAATGGGAAATTTCTTTCGAACGCATTTTCGATTCGAATCGGAATATTAAATAATCCCCCCGGTTTATTTCACTTATATAGTTTTAAATTTTTTGTACAATTTTCAAGTTCCTGAATTTATTTTCAAGTTCGTTGACAAATTCTTTAGTTACAGCTTTAGTATCCTCCATTTTGCAGGAAAAAATATGTTACACTAAGTGTAAAAATGCTTTCCAATATGTACTTGCTTTTATTTCATAAATTAAACTTTTAGTAAATTTTATTAAGTTCCTGTTAATTAATTTCATTTCTGAGTAAAATATTTTCGATTCTGCACACGCTTTCTCAAAACTATAACCAAGAGAGCAGTTTCCATTAATATTTTTCACAAAAAGAGACTAAAAGTGCTAAAAACTACATCAAAAAGGGCCATTGCACATCTTTTTTTAAAAAAGGGCTAAATGAAAAAAAAAAACACGCTGCGGTCATTTAAAAAGAGTTAAAAACAGCCTAAAAGGGGCTAAGTTGGCATCGCTGTTCATTTACAATGTAGAAATTGAAACTCAGACAGACGAATCTTGTAGAAATGAGGACGCAAATGTGAATAGTGTAGTAAACGTATTCACGTAACGGACATTTTTCATTTTCTTGTCTACTTTTCATAACTTTTGCTTATTCTGTTTGCCTTCTAAGTTGTACATTTTAAAAGTTTTAGGCAAGAGCAAAAAAGAATTGAAGAATATCTGCCTTTTCCTGGGGCTTGAACTCGAGTCTTCAGCATATAATGTGCAATGCGCTCGCTTCTGGCGCTGCACTCTAACCACCACGGCTGTAGTCGTACATCTCGTCTATGTCGACTATTGTGGATAAAATGGAATAAGAAGGCAAAAACAAAAATAAATTCTAATTCGGTTTCATCCATATAAGATGAGAATTGCAAAAACTGCAATGATGGTGAGAAAAGGAGAATATGATAGAAACTGTTGTGTGACTTTACTTCGACTAACTCATATAAGTACTCGTAATTTCAGTATTTGATTTCTTGAAAAGTATGTGTTAAATAGTTGATGTTTGGTCTTGAACATGCACAGGACACAAAGAACTCTGGTGAGACTGCCGTAGCTGAAGTCGAAAACATATGTTCAGTTTGGCTAGTGTACTATTCCTTCACGGACCGTATTTTCTCCTTGAATTATCAAAAAAATTCATTGCAAAAGACTAACTTTCATCTGATTAAAGCGTTTCTGACGAAATAAAATAACTTAAAAGAATTAATCACTTTTCCTGGGGCTCGAACTCGAGTCTTCAGCATATAATCTGCGTTTCAGTTTCTACATTGTAAATGCCGAGCTACTACAACCTCCGTTTGAATGTCTTTCAATTTCTACATTATAAATTCTGACTTAAAGTTTGCAGTTTAAAACAATGAAAATTACTTTTTAAAACTAAAATTCACTTGTTTGATTTCAAAGTCGGCCGCGATTTCAGAACACGTCTATTGTTTAAATTAAATTTGTTACACTCCGTCTATACGAGCTATAGATTTGGTATGTCATGAACAAATTTTTGGTCGATCATCGATTTGGACCGTGTAGACTCTTTTAAACTATGTCATGTTCTTTGTCGACCATCGTTGGTAAAACAATTATTCGAACAACTATGTGCTACCACCATCAACTTTCATTTTTTATTTGACGTCATTTTTTTTATTATACTCACAACCGCAGAAATAAACGAAATCCACTCGATAAAAAATTATAAATTATGATTTAGTGAACCATACGTACTCACCACATGCACAAATTAGAACAACATTTTGACATTTGCATTGCCGACGCGACGTTTTGTTCATAATCAAACCAAATCGATGGCTCGCATAGACAGGGTGTTATGGAGAATGTATACCATTTGTTTTTTTTGTTCTCTTAACCTTTTTTTATATTGATTAGATTTTGTAATTCATTTGTATTTTGCAAATCTAATATTTTATAATTATATAGTTTTCTGTTACCTTTTTCCTTCTTCTTTTTTTTTTGTTTTTCCTTTTTAATTTTACTAGAAAAGCTTAAAACACTTGTAAAAATAATTTCAACATAATTATCTACATTAAAATGTAATTTGTTTTTATTATTTTATATATATATCTGCTATATAGGTATATTTTCATTTAGGTTTCTTTTGTTTTTGTTTTTGTTCCTTTTAATAGTTTTTATTAAATATTACACATTTGTATTTTTTTTTAAACGTAAACAGTTCAATTTATTAATTTTTTATTATTCTGGTTTTTCGAACTTTATTAATTGAATTTAAATAATTGTTCAAGCTTATTTACATACCATTTATGTAGCGATATTTCGCACGTTCTTTGACGAAGCTACGCAAGCGAGTAGCGAAATATTGATGTAAAAGTATAGAACACACATACAAATATACATATAAGAGTGTTATTTAAAAAAGACCTTAAGCTTAAACAGTTATTTAAATTTAAGATAATAAATAATAATAAAAGTAAATTCACATAAACATTTGAATTAATTTAAAAAAATTAATTTAATTTATTATATTATAGTTTATACAATGAAATATCTATATATAGTATATGTTTGTTTGTAATGTAAGTATATTTAAAACTAAATAAATAAATATTTATTTTAAAGTTATTTTTTCTTTTGTTACATTTTCGTTTTTTGTTTTTTGCTTTTACAATTAAATTTAATTTTAATTATTAATTAAACAATAAAGCATTGGCTTAATTTTTCACATTTTATTATTTTTATGATATTCTTTCTATTTTTTTAGTTTTTTTGTTTTTTAATTTTTATTTTATTAAATAAATTTGCATTGTGTTTTTTTATTAAAGTTCTTTTTATTGTTTTTTCTTTAGTTTTTTTTTGATTAAAAAAAGTACACACACATAAACGCATTAATGTTTTTTCAATTGCATGTATGTATGTATTAATAAAATAAGTGTGTATGTGTTTGTATACACATGGCTCAAACACCAGCAATGTTATAATGTTTTTATTAAAATCATAATATTTTTTAAAACATAATTTCGCGAACAATTCGTCGTGTGGGAGTTGTTGTGCTCTATCCGCCATTTCATACATCTGGAGTTGATAGTAACACTTTAGGTTTTTAACATCAAAATTTTTAAAAACTGCATCACGTTCTCTGCTATTTATCTCCGAAACTTCCCGAGATATCCGAAAACGGATTGCAGACTTAAAAAATTTGGGGTCGAAAACCTAAAGTGGCGTGATTAACTCAAGATATATAAAAAATATAAAATGGCGGATGGAGCACATAAACTTCCGCACTACAAATTATAAAACGAAAAACAGATTTTGGGGTGTACGAGTATTTGTAATAAAAAAAGGTTTTAGTTAACAGGGCCGTGAGAGTTGGGTCAAAAGGGTGAAATGGATTTTCAAAAATATTTTGGGGATCTTATATGGATTTTTTTCTGTGTATGGTTTATAAGAAGAAGGTTCATTGGTGAACGTTACAGTTCATCCAAAAGGAAAAATTAACCCCAAGTACCAAAACTTAAGTTCTGCAGCAAGAAAGAGGTGTGTTTACATTTGCTTAAAGTTGAAGTACATAACATGCGTTGATTCGTCAATAACTATAGTGCGTTGAAAAGTTTTAGCGCTTTAAAAATGGTAAGTTACACAACACGCGTTAAAAACGCATTTATGGTTCAGCTATTCGTTATTTGCTTTCCAATTAGTACAGTAATTTATGTGTTTTTACCTTCCCGACTAGTTTTTATATATATCTTTCATTTGCGAGAAGAGTGGCATAACTCAAAAAACACATTTTTTGAGTTAATGATGCAGAAATATGAAGCGAACTGTAATTTAAAACATATCTAAAAATTGTATTTTTATCTCTTTTTTTTTGTCATTAAGTGGCGACCAAAAGTGTCTTCTACTATTCATATACGTTAGGCTAAATTAAAATCTTTAAATGCATTTATCTTAGAATCGCTTTTTTGAGTTATGCCACTCAAATAAGCGATATGTCAACGCATCTAAAAGTTAAGTTAGCTTCGCACGTCTGCAAAAAAAATTGAAAATGTAAATTTAATAAAGTTAGCAATATTGCAAACGCATCTAACGCATAAAAGTTAGATAATTTTTAACTTTTATATGCGTTGACAGTTAAACAATTAATTTGAATTGTACATTGTGCTCGCTGTTAAGGATGTAACGTACTTCTGCTTTTACACAACACGCGTTAAAAATTAACTTTTGGTCCGTCTATTCGTTATTTGTTTGGACCTGGGCATGTGATACCTCTCATTCAAACTAAATACTGATGTTTGTATATCTTGAGAACGGTTAAAGCGAAAGTAACTGAATTTGTTCTGAAAGTCATCAGAAAGAAATTGAGCGGAATTGGACAAGTGGGAGTGGCACCTCCTATACCTTCGGTAAGAGAAGATAAGGCTAGTATTTAATAAAAACAATTTAAAATTGTTTTTTTCAATACCTGAAAAAAAGTGTTTGAGTTATGGATTACTACTTGCGTTATTGATGCGATTCATTTATTTTAAATGCGTTCAATTTCTCTCAATTTCCACAAAAATCATATGATCTTCAGTGAACACGCTATTGTTAAAATCATGCATATTTCACCTAAGTTGCAACATTTCATTATGTATTGTTGATTCCGTAATTTCATTACATATTTGACCTATAATGGACCGACTTCCAGTTGGCGACGATATTTTTGCTTTAGATTTTTTCTTTATTCTATTACAAAAATGTCATCAAACGACAACGACGTCATCAACTGGAATAAGGCCGAATATTTTTCTGTCTTAGTGATTAAAAACCTGAAGGCAAATTGCTGCACTCGTTATCGAGTAAAATTTCATATATTTTTACAACAATTTTTAAAGAAATTTCATTCGCTTTTCAAAGCCGTATGCTAGAAAATTTTAAAAAGATTTGAAATGCATTTAAAAAAATATGAGTATGTATGGAAAGTTTACTTTAAAAAACACTTTTTAAATCTATTTTAACACATTGCTGGCGGATAATTATAAATTCGGCCTAGCCGAATATTTAATTTTTTTTAAATAATATTTTCTTATCTATACATACATTTGAATTTAATTCTTTCACTATTCAAATTATTTTTATTTTACTAAATTTCATTTCCATTTTCTTCTTTTCAAATAATTTTCATTACTTTTATATATAAATTTGGATTTAATTTTTATAAAATTATTTCATAATTTTTTTTTTGTATTTTATAAATTTTATATGCATTTATTTTAGTGTTTTTGTTTCTTCACTTTATTTTTAATTTTAAATTTATATTTAAAATTATAATTTCCAGCTAATTTCTAATGCCTATAATTTAGTTACAAAATACAGCAAGTCGTTGAACAGCATCTACTAGAACCACCTTTACTTTTTTGTCTTTGATCTTAAAAAAAAAATAATACAAAGGAGAATTAAGAGACTTAAAAATATTTTCTTTTTTTCTATGAAATATCTTTCACATACCTTGTGAATTTGGTTCTGGCAAATTATCACGCGGCACTAAATGCATAACAGTCGTTTTGCCCAATGGTAATCCCAGTGCACCCAATGTAACATTACAGTGTAAAAATCTACCTTGATATATCAAACGTAATATTTCAGCCTTAGAAACAGCTTCACGTTCCCAGTCTACAAAAGAAATATAAAAAAAGAGCAAAAATATTAAAGAAAATGAAAATTGGAAAGTTAATTATTTTAAATATAAATTATTAAAATTAAAAGATGCACCCCAGTATTTAATTTCACAATTATCCCATACAAATACGTCAAATAAGCCTTTAAAAATCATACAATATTTTTTTTTTGGAATACAGGTGAAAATTTTGCCTTGTAAACAAGCAATCGTAACATACTCGTATATGCCCACATTTTCTTATTGTTTTACATGGTTTGCTATATTTGCCACACTTTCAAGGGTGTTTGCAATGAAGAGTGATTACCGCTATAATTTTCTCGAAACATATAAATATAATAAAGAATAAAAATTATGAAAACGATGTGAAATAAATAATATTTTTTCTATGCCGGTAACACTGTGTACATATCTGTGGAATTTTGAAAAAACGTCTTCTCTCGAAATAAGACAATTTTCCAATATTTTTATAGTAAATATAGAA
The DNA here is from genome assembly GCA_963576795.1 of Metopia argyrocephala. NCBI lineage: Eukaryota > Metazoa > Arthropoda > Insecta > Diptera > Sarcophagidae > Metopia > Metopia argyrocephala. The sequence goes on from OY756208.1 coordinate 6,819,101, forward strand.
TTTCCTTGTCCATCTTTTGGTCTAATCCCCGTATTTCTACGACCTTTGGAACGCAAGATATGCAGTTGACTAATCGACCTCTTTCAGACTTTCCCCCAATTTCAATTTGACAAAACGACTTCTTTCAGAGAATTAAGAATAATTTAAAAAATTGAATGTCTATTAAAAATTTTATTTAATTTTTATTAATATTTTTTTAATTCTTTGCATATTGTAGAGAAAAATAAAAGTATTTTTTTTTTAATTAAACCGAAATATATTTTCCAGATCAACTTCTTTCATCCTTTTTTTCATATTCCATTTTAACAAAACAACTTGTCTTGACTTAAGCGACTAAAATAATTTTCAAATTTGATCAAAAAAATTTTGACAAAACGAGTTATATAGTGGAAGCTAATTTTTTTATTTAAAATCTATTTAACAAAAAGTCTTAAATTAATTTTTTGTCGTTTTAAAGAAAACTATTGCTTCTAGAAAGAAAAAAAAGGTCGTATAATGTTCGTTAAGTGTTTGTGCATAATATCGAAGCTCAAAATTTCTTTAATTTTCTAAGCAATAACTTCTATTAGCCTTTTTAACTGTTTTTTGGCTCTACTGAAAAGTTGTTGATTTAGAGAGAAGACGTTTTGTCAAAAGTCCACAAATATATTCCTTTCAGTGTAATTGTACTATTGAACAGTTACATCCTTCATATCATTCAATACACACACCACTTTTCATGTGACACTTAAAACAACAAATAAATTGCTGTTATTTATTCCGTTAGAATCACACTATACGAGAGCAAAGCAAACTCAAAAAGAAAAAAATACAAGAAAGAAAAACGAAATTAGAAACTAAATAAAATGTTTCATTTATCCTGTGCCAGACAAAATAACGCCAATACATTTTACGAAAAATAACTAACCGACCATGCCACAATAAAAGAAATCCCTTGACAATAATAAACTCTACTCAGAAGCAGACGAACAACCTCCAGACACACACGCACACACACATATACACTTAATAATTGTTTGTTATGTGTTAGTAGTACAACAATCTGACGTTTTCTACGAGTATTTCTGTCTTATATTTTCTCTACTTCAGGGTTTTCATTTCTTTGGCTTTGTTTACTCGTTGTGACAATTTTTTTTTATTAATAAACTTTTTGCCTTTCTTTTATATACACAGATATGTACACTGTACATACATAATCATGTATTGGTTTGTGCAAATAAAATTGACAACAAAATTTTTGTAGTAGTCGTTGTATGTGTAACAAAGAAAAAAAAATTCTCTCTCTTAGCTTTGTATACTTGTAAATGATTGTGTGGTTTTTGCTGCAACATATGAATATTTGTGTGGGAATATAAAATGGAGTAGCGGTAGCAGAAATAGAAAACAACTACACACAGCTAAACTCCAGGGAATATATTGTTTAATTCTTAATGGACAAATAGGGACAAAAGGCCATCTTACAAACATAAAAACAATTTATGTGTTTGCACATTTGACTGCAAATATACTACATCACACGTATACACTGGGAATTTAAAAAGGAAGAGTAAGAAATTTAAATTTTCAACGTTGAGTAGTGGAATTCTGTGATTTTTTGTCGGTTATAAACCCTACAAGCATTTTCTAGACGAAAATGTAAGCTGTCCTCTATTTACACTGGACAAAGGGTTCGCTATCTCATCAGGCTGACTTTCAAGTACCTGTCTTTTACGAAATTGATTCAAAACCAGTATGAAACTGAACCGGCTGAGCAGAAACAATAAGGTTAGCCCATACTATTCAGTTGCAGACAAGCACACTACTGATGGAAACAGAACTCTTTATTATTATTTCCATGAGTATTATGCCCAAAGCCAGAGATTTTTGTGGAATGGCAATGGAACCCATTTGTACATAGAATGAGCATAGCAGTTTAGAAGAACATTTTGAGTCAAAGAGATGACAAAAACAGGCGGCTATTACTAAGTGTGTCTTAGATTTTTTAAACGTTTACTTGGTAACTATGATAGGAGGAGACTTGAGTCGTGCAATATCAAAAATAAATTAAAAATAAAACTTCATTACAATCGAAATTTTATTCCTGAATTTTTATTGTCATAAAAGGAATACCAGTTTTAGGATCTTAAGAAAATTTTTATATTGTCAATTGTTTCAGAGTTTTTTAGTGGCGTTTTTTTACTGGAAAATTAGTACCATTTTTGTTTTTAAAAACTATTGAAAACAATTATGAGGCCACAAACGCAAAATTTATTTTTGGCCCAATTAACGCCCACCTCAATTAACGCCCACCACTCACCGCCCATATAACCCATATTTTTCCCACAACTTTTTGTTTCTTTACCAAAATTAATTAAATTTTAATTTTTTAATTTTTTTAATTAAAAATTTCATGAATTTGGAGACAAATTTTATAATTTTGTAAGGCATTATTAATTATTTAAACTGTTTTTTCTTTTCATTGATAGTATGGAGTCTTACCGTTCATTTTGTTATAGCGGGAGCACCTAGCACGACCGATCAATTTTTTTTTCTTCCAAGGAAGTTTGCAATTACGTTACATTATAGAACAAATTTTATTTTATCATCATTTTATCTTTCTATATTTGAAAAAAATCATTGTTTAAATCAGAGCAATAAAATTATCTTACGAACAAATACTATAGAAGTGCGTAAACAGTTTTCAATATTTTGGACTGAAATTTATATGTGACTTTACTTCATTATTTCAAGGCCAAATAAGCGTATGAAGAATCCATAAATTGTATCCCAAAAAAATTTATGGATTCTTCATACTGAATACATTTTCTACAAAACTGCATCGTTACAATTTTAAATTTTATGTGTCGAAAAAATTACTTATTGCAAAAAAATCCCACTGTGCGTTGTGCAGGTTTAGGAAAAAAAATAAATATGACGCAATAATGGAAGCAATGTCTAATGGAGTTTATTGTGGCTTGGTTTCACTTGGTGGCTTGGTAATGAATACAATTTGACTATATTTTAAAATATTGTAAATCCAGATAATTTAGCAGCATTGTTCGTTAAAGCATGAACTCATTCATGATGTTTTGCTAGAGTATACATAATTGGCCATTACAACTCTGTGTCATGGTTACGGCGCAACTTCCTGCAGCACTCAAGTTGGGTATGTTCCTTTTTATCCATGAGTACCGGCACCTACAGTTTAAAGTCGACTCCGAACGACAGATTTGAGAAGCTTTTTCATGGCAATCAATTACTCTCAGAGCTTTTGCCAGAAGAATGCTGAAAGGTAGTCGCCGAAATAAATAATTTTTTCATATTTCTTTTTTCAAGATGTCAGAGCTGTGATTCTAGTGTATACTGATTATAAATGTTTAATCCTTTCGTAACTTTTATCGAGTCTAATAAAGCATCCTCAAGGTATGTAGAATTATTACATTTTATTTATTTTAAAAATTTATGGATTTGTTTTTAGATTTGCCAAAGCGACTTTTTGTATAAATACCAAAAAAAAAGTTTTTGTTGTTTAACAAATCTTTTGCAAAAATGTTGTAACACATTTTGAAATAACTCTACGGCAAAACTATTCATTTTGTGCTAATAAAAAAGAAATCCAAAAACATTTTTGCATAAGTAAAGAACAGTTTAGAAATTCAAAAAGTTCAAGTAGCCTTTAAGGTTGAAACGAATTGTTAGCCAGTTAGAAACACTCTGTCTCATTAATATTCATTAAACGTTGTTGATAATAAAGTTGCTGCATTGGACGTTCGCTTATACTGATTTATTTATCACAGGCAAATACATATAACAATAGAAGAGAGAACAACATCAAAATATTTCTTATAGACAACAACAAGAATACACACAGTAATACTTTACCCAAAAGAGAGTACAAGAAAAATACTGTAAAACTAACATTTGCAGTTAAATTATAGGAATGTATTTGTAATTGAACATGTTTGTGTGTGTGTGTGTGTGGCACATTTATAATTCCCAGATAACTACTTTACACACTCTAAACAAGATCATAAACAATATACTTTAAAAAGTTAGCTGCCCTTTACAGATTTTATTGCGCATGCATGTGAATGCATGTTTGAATATGTAAAAAGAAAAAAATGGAAATGCATTAGCTATAGGTTTGTTTATACATGAATAAACTTCTGTTTTGTTTGTTTTAAACTTAATGTTTTCTTTTCTTTTCATTCATTTTTTGTTCTTTAAATGCTTATGCAAATAAAAAGGGAAAGAGAAAGAGAGAATATAGAGTATAGAGGTGCCAGATTCTTTATAATTCTGTTTAAGAAAAATTAAAAAAAAAACAAAAGTTATATAAAAAATATAAAAGAATATAATTGGGGATTTACAAAGTAAATTATTATTTCATATTGCCGTAAATTAGTTGTTTTTTTATTGTATGTAGTTATGACAATAAGATATATGTAGATAATATTCATAGCGCACATAATGAATACCTTAAATTTGTTTTGCTTTTAAAGCAATCCAAAAAAGAAATTTTTATAACTACCTATTATCGTTATATACGTATGTATGTATGTATTATATTTTCTCTTTTTTTTTTGGTCTTAACATATTTTTCCTTTTCTTTCTTCTTGTTAACTTAATGTTACACAGTCTCTACGTTAGGAGGTCTATAACTACACTTGTCTTTGTTTTCTGTTTTATTTTTTTTGTACCATAAATTTCTTTAAAGGATGTGGGTATTGGTATGAAACATGCGAATTAATAGAGCATATGACACACGTACAAACATTTCTTTTTTTTTGTCGGGTGTTTCGTTTATAAAAATGACCATTTCTGTGACTTTGGTTTTTTTTCTTTTGTTTTGTTGGGGCCTATATTTTTTTCTGTTAAAATCTTTTGTTAGGAAAATTGCTTTTTGCAAAAAATGCTTCCATTTTTTATGGGGAGAGAGACGGGTTTTGCAATAAGTAACGCTTAAATGGATTTGAAATAATTGCTCGAGTACGTGTTATTTTGCTGTTGTTAAAAGAAATTGTTCAAAAATTTTCCAAAGAATTTAAAATTGAATTTGTTTTAGTCTTAAAAAGATTACCATAAAATTAATTTAATTGTAACATTTGTTATTCATATGTAAGTGGATAATAAAATTAGGGATTTTTTTTTATTAATTGAGGGCGTATGTGGAATATTTAAATGTTGTCATCACAGAGAGAAATATAAGAATTTAAAAGTGTTAATGATGCGTATACGTAATATTTTAATATGTTAATTGATTATTGCTCATACGCACACGGTTTTCTCGTTTAAGAAAAAAATGAATTTTAGCAGAATTTAATTTATAATTATAAAAAAAGGTAGATAATAAAATTTTAAATTATAACAGAATATAAGTGGTTCTTTAAAAAGAGTACATCGTTGGTCAGGATATAGCAAAGGCACTAAACATTAATTAAATGTTAATAATTAAACTTTGTTTGATTAAATTACTATCAGTGATATACTGCAAAAACAAAATATAGCGAGTACGTAAAAAATTCGTGTACAAAATTTTAGTTTATATTAGAAAAGTTTATTTTATTGTTACCGATTTCCATCTATAAAATGGAATATTTTCTACTGCTCATATCAGAGTGCAACAGCGAAAAAAATGCACGGAATCCACAGTATAGGTTCGGTTTTACAAACAAAACTTACAGCCTGTTCATAGAACACGAATGGTTTCTGACATACGTCTTTTTATATGAGAAACACTAACAAATTTGAGTGTTTTTGTTGTTTTGTCAAATACCATTCGTGTTCTAGAAACAGCCTGTTAGTAAAACCCTGTACTCGGTTTGGTCAGATTGACTACCAATTTTTTTTATGGACCTCAAAAGATTTTGAAAATCACTGCATCACTCAAAACAAGGCGTCCTCAGTTTTTGGCCAAGTTTTTGGGGGTGGGGGGGAGGTTGTGGCATAGTGGTAGAGCGCTCGCACAGAAACTCACACGACCAAGGTTCAATCCCAGCGAAGGACAAAATTATAAAAATAAAAATTTGCGGATTTCTAAAAATTACAATTTAAATTAAAATTTAAAATTTAAGAAAATAAGAGGTTCCCCCCCTCCAGCAAGACCATCTGCAAGAAACCGCCCCCTGACATTTCTAATTCATTCCACCAAAAACCATTGATCAGGAGTACAGCGCCACCTTCTCGGAAGATAACAGCTAATCTGCTGAAGACGCTCACCATTCACATTAAACATCCATCGACAGATGAGGCAATTGCTGTTGGATCATTCGAGGGTGAAGGTATAACACTGGCTCTTGAGTGGACAAAGGCATGAGTAGGGGTTTACCCCTAAGTATTGGTCTTTAAAAAAAAAAAAACAGATAACTCAAACTTAAAGATACTGCTTAACTATGTTTGGCAATAATGTAGTGAAGACAATACGTTCATTGTAAAAAGTAAATAAATAAATAAAAAAATTTAATATAACAATGGTTATCTGTATACAATGAGAGCTCGATTTTTATCACATGAAAAAGTTTTGCCTGTTGCTGTTACGGAAAAATTGCAATGATTGACTATTGCTTATTATACTTGAAAATACCCCACATTTTTCATAAACAATTATGTTATTTTTGTTTTTGTGTTTATATTTATTTCAATGTTGATACTTTTTAATTTGTAAAAAAAACGCTACATTTAAGGCAAAAATACCGTGAAATCGCTCAATTGCAGAACAACACTATAAAGTTAGCAACACTATAGTATTTTGAATTCTAAATGGCAATTTTAAGTTAAAATTTTCTAACTTGTTTTTGACAAACTCTTCTTTTTTATCGATTGCGTTTGTAAATATTTTGACAATTCTGTATTGATGTGAATATAGTTGAACTCTTTACACCCGTAAGACCTTATTATACTATATTTGAACTGTTCTTCAAATCTATATCATACGAAAAAAATTTAGTGTCATACGGGCTTTAAAAACATTCTTACAAAATAATGGAAATATCCTAATATTTCAACCTGCCCATCTGTTTAAAAAACATGCGAAAGTTACTGGTATTAACTACAATTCATAAAGTATTTAAGGAATAGTAAAAGGTTTTTTGTAAATTTTTTTAATTTTCTGTTGAACCAGCAAAGTTAATAAAAACTTGTTTCTTTTGACTACAAAAAAAAGAGAGAAGAAAACCATTATAATGCATTTTCATAAGGACTTTTGTGTTTAAATTATTATTTAAAGAATCATTTATTTTTCTGTAAAACAATTTTGTTTCCTAATTTGAAATATGCTGGTTTTATGTACCTGATGTACCACAATGTATATCAAAATTTAAATTTTTGTAAAATTCAAAATTCATAGATTCTGTCTTGTTTAATTTTTTAATATTTTTTGCATGATTTTGACTAATTCTTAATAATTATATGATACGTGTTAAAACAGGACAAGGTGTATTATATCAATTGCAATTAATTTTTACCTAAACAAAATAAAAAAACACGCCATATGCTGCTTCATTATTTTAAGTTTAATGTGCTTTTGAACAAATATTAACCAAAACAAAAGATGCCAAAAGCATTCATACATACATAGTTGCTTAGATATGATTGAGAGTGTGAGTAAGCAAAGTATTAACAAAACAATACTGTTCCACAGCACTAACAACAACAAGCAACATATAGACTGTTGTTGTTTTTTATTTTATTTCCTGAACGGTTTGAAAGTTAATGCAGCCAGTAACATTAAAGAGTATTTGTTATTGTTATCGATGATAACAATTGTTCAGTCGTTAGTCATGTGCTTTGCTAATAGCGTTGCAAACATACTCGCATATAATTATGTTGTCAACTTGTATATAAATTATATGACATACAGGGTTAACACATTAGAAATGTGTGCGATTTTAATAAAAAATTAACAAAAAAATTTCACACTAGTGCTCGAATAAGCTTTCGTATCGTATAATAATAATTTAAAGTTTGAACAAACTTTGGTCATTACAAAAACATATGTCATGTTTATGCCCGTTTTGAAAAAGTTTTCATTCGCTTAAACCCATGGCATAAACAGCTATAAAAACAGTTTTGAGAATTCGAAGCGTTTTCACTGAAACTGCTTTTCAAACCTGTTTGAGTCAGACCAAGCGTTCTCAAAATTGAGTATAAACGCATACTGTGTTGAAACCTTTATGAAAATGAGCTGTAAAGAATGTTCCGTCAAATTTTATGGGGTTGCCAATTCCTACCATTGGATATTTTTATTATTCTATGTGTACTATTATAGAAAATATGAAAAAATTAGAATTAGAATTATTTAGAATTAGATGTTAGTTAAAAGAGTTTTAAAACTGTTTCGACTCAAAACATAGGTATAAACTCATATGAAGTTATTGTTATGAGTAAAATCATTATGTGTCGAACTGATTTCAAAACAGGCATAAACTAAGTAATAGTTTTGTTTCTATTAATTGTTTCATTTAAAACGATTCGTGATTGCAAATTTATTAAATGAATTCAATCGAAATATAAACACACTTGCAGTCATTTGATGTTTTTATAATCATAAATACACACATACTCATGCATTCCATCTTTCTTGCTTAAACAAGTTTAATCGATGTATATTTGCATGATTTAATGACGTTTATGTTGTAACTTTAGCTGTCACATACGTCAATGTAAATTAAAAAAAGAAGAAAAGAAAAAAGAAAAACAAAATGGCAAAGACTATGAGTTTATTGTGTAAGATAGCTGTTGTTAGTCTTTCCTTACCGATATTTCTTTTGCATGAATAATAAGTACATACATATGTATGTATGTATGTATATGTGTTTGTGTAATTGTAATCATTTTTTAATCTTTATATTACAGCTTAAACTGTTGTTGTGTTCCTGTTGTTACTCGTATTTACTTCAATATTTTAACACAGACCGCAGAGAAGACAACAACAGGGTGGAAAACATGTTAATTAATCGAAAATGTTAAATTCAACAAACAGTGGTGTGGGTGGCAGTGTTAATGCAATACATTAATATGCAAATTAAAAGAAAGTTGAACGTTAATATAATGAAAAATGTTAAATTTTACAAATGCATTTAATTTTATAAATATTTTTGTAAAAACAGCAACTACTTAACTGCCTATACATACTGGTTAATTGCTGGTCAACAAAAGTGCTATAAAACAATGTAAATGTTTATATGTATGTACGTGTGCATGTTGAAAAATTTATAGAGTTTAAAAACTCTTTATTAATAAAATATAAATATTGATTTTTAAAAGGTTTATAAAAGAAATGTTGTGTGAAAAGTTATTCTGAATGCTTGGTATAAAGCAAATATTTGTTTTTCTGAATACAGCATTTGAAATATAAAAACTATTACAAATATGTGTTTTCTTCTAAATGCATAAAGTATGTCTAAACATATACATACATATGTATGTATATATATATTATTTAAAGTTTCTCTATTTTATCTTTGCTAAACTAAATCATAGAACATTTCTTTCTTAACCATAAACTTCATAAATTTTGTGGTTTTATTATCAAAATTAAAGCATAACACAATGATATTGTTCTACGGTCAACCAATAATTGAAATCTTTGAAAATTATTTCTTAATATAAGAGTATGTATACATAATTGAGCAACAAATAAAAACAACAATAAAATAATTCTAATAAAAATATTTTTGATAAAACGATTAAAAATAACTTTATGGCAAAACAATTATTTGGTTTTCACACCCAACCAACATTTTTCTATCGAGGAAAAATATTAATTCGTGAGGATAGAAAATTATTCGTTTTGTTTTCAAAATTCAAGAAAATACAAAAAAAGGAAACAATATTTAGTTTTCAGTTCCTAAATTCACAACTTGAACAGTTTGCAGTGCACTTGTTAAATAAATAATTTAAAATTCTCTACAGAAGAAAATATGAAAAAAATGTTTTATAGGGCTGGCCATATATTTAAAACATTTTTAGTCTCATTGAAATGGCAATATTTTTAGATTTTTTTTCTTATAATGATCATTTCGTAGATAACCTTTGTTTTTTATATCATTTCGTAGGTCTCAGGTAGAAAGGCCCTAACTCGCATATTTTCAAAACTTCCTCTTTTTAGTGAATCCAATGCATTTTAGAAATATGCCGCTCCTCACAAAGAATGTTTACAATATTATTAAAAATAACGGTATTACAAGCAATTGTACAGCATTTAATAAAAAGTTGTATATTAGTAATTACAGTATCTGTTGTATTTTTACCTCCTCCTGTAAATTTTAAATTGAGTTAGGGCCTTTCTACCAGAGACCAAGGATTTACATATTTGTTTGGCGTACTCTTTCTCAACTAAGTGCCTGCAAACAAATTGAGGAATAATCGTCCAACATAAATCATCAGCATCACCCGATTGCGGCTGTGAAATAAAATGCGAGTGAAAAAGTTTGTCGACTTCAACATTAACAATTAATTCAAATTCTTACTTTACCTTATTACATTATAAAATAGCCATAATTTTTAAATACTACTACTCGTATGTAACGGATTAGCATTGAGTTCAGTGGATGCATGAATTCAGGTCTGACTTAATAAAAGCAATGAAGTTTGCAATTAAAATTATGTTTCAGTCATATTACAATTTTCTTATACCCACTGTAAATACTTTTTATGTAAAAAAGAAATGAATTTAAAATTACATTTACAAATTTGCACGAAATTTATTTCATTACATAAAACTTTTTTTAAACTTTCAAATACGTAACTTTCCCTTAAACAGTAAGTATTTCTAATTAAAAATATTTTTTGCCTTTCTTTCTTTGTTACTCTTCAGGGTTTTACTGTTAAATTTATTTTATAAATATTAAAAATGTTTTATTTTTTTTTATGTATGTATATCATTTATAAAATTATTTAATATGTATAGTTTAAAAGTTACATATGTTGATATTGCATTTGATTACCACTTACAAATAAATCAATCCCACAGTGTAAATGGTATAAGAGAAAAACCATAAAAGCCAAAAGAAAGCAAAATAAGACAAAAAAAAAAACATTTTCAAGCGCCGACAGACAAACAAATGCAAAATAAACCACAATAAGATATGTTTTCAAATAAAATAAACAATTGTTTTACAAATGTATGCATGTATGTGTGTAAGTGTGAGTGTGAATACAATATTTATAATTAATTTGTATAATTACAATACATATTTCTATACATATGTATGTCCGCCTGTGTATGTACGGTATAAAACATGCATACTCACTCACACACATACTACTCCATATACGAGTAAATGCAATAAATTTTGTAATATTTGATAAAACGTTTGTTTGTTGGTTCATTTTCATTCACTTCGTTAAAAATTGTTGAAAATTTGTATGCATTTGTTTGCATGCTGCCATATTCCAGTTCATGCTACAAACGAATAATAAATATTTTAAGACATCAAAGGTGTTTAAACCCAACTTTCTGATACACTACAACATAATTTTATTCCTTTTGTTTTCAATTTTTTGTTGTTTGTTTTTTTTTAAGATTCAGATCTCATCATTAGGAAGTAAATTTTCTGGCAAATGATGAAATGCCAGGAGTTGAGTTGTCATCGTTTATTTGGTTTCAGCAGGACGCCGCCACAAGCCACACAGCAGGCTAAACAATTAGTTATTGCATGAGAAATTTCTCGGTAGAGATTTGGCAATGTGTATTTGCCGCTTCGTTATTGTGATTTACGATTTACGATTTACGATTTTATGTATGTGTATTTATGTATTTTCAAATACATTAGAATTTTCATAATGTTTTTTTTTCGTTTGCGTTCATTTTTAATAATTCGTTGCCAGATTAAAAAACTATTTAAATTAATAAATCAAAACAAAAGTTTATAAAATTTTGTTGAAAAAAATAATACTTATTTCCCAAAATATTTAACATAAATACATACATTAAATAAATAATTGGCCATTACAACCCTGTGTCAGGGTTACGGCCTAGCCGTGTGTTAAAATTTATCCATGAGTACCGGTACCTACAGTTAAAATTAATTTTTTTATATTTCTTATTTCAAGATGTCAGAGCTGAGATTTGAACCCGGCGTTATCGTCTTAGTAAGCCTATAAACAACACAAAAAATCCCAAAGTTTGATAATTATTTGTTTAGAAATTACGAGTATTTATGACAAATTTTGTAAAATTACTTTTCAGTTGTATATGAAAACTTGGTAGAACATACAAATATGTTTCATGTAGTTCAGTAAGTGGATGTTGGTGTAACAATTTAATGTGTAACAAACAAATTAAATTCACTCTGACGAACTACTGCAGTGTAGGGTATAAGAAAAACTTCAAACAGATGTGAATGGCACACAACAGACTTCGACGCACTTGTCTTACACTCTCATGCATTCATTCATTTCTTCGTTCAACAAACCATTTATTTCACTTTGGATTACAAAAACAATGTTTTCAACCAACCAACCAACCAACCAACCAACCATACAATTATTTCTATTTTATTGTTGCTGTTATTGTTATAATTGATACACTACTCACACTATTCAACCCATAGCGTTCTTCATATGCTTTTCTTTTTACTTATTTAGTTTTGTTCTTTTTTGTTGTTTTCTTTGTTGTTTGTTTTGTGTAACCATAAAATTCAATTAACATGCATTGCATGAAACTTTATTATGTTAGTTGTTGTTGTTGCTGCTATTGTTTTTGGCATTAAAAGTGGAATGAGCGAGAATGGTCACTTCACATACACTGTTACAAAATAAAGCGTGAAAATACAAAAAATATTTATTAACTGATACACAAAAAAAGAGTTCTTGAGATAAATTTGTTTTTTGTTTTTTATCTTAATTTTGGTTTTTCGATCTATATTAATTAATGTAGTCTTCTGGCTCTGGGAGTAATTTATTGCAATGAAAAAGCTTTTCAAATCTGTCGTTCCGAGTCGACTTTAAACTGTAGGTCCCGGTACTCATGCATAAAAATTAACACACACAACATGAGTGCTGAAAGAAGCTAGGCCGTAAATCTGAAACAGATGGTAATGGCCAGTTATTTATTTATCGATATTTCGCTACTCCTTAGTGTAGCGTCTTAAGGAATTATATGTTTTTTAAATTTTAATATTAAACTCTTCTTAATCTACATTATTTATGTAAGATTGAAGGAAATATATATAAAGATGTCGCACATTTAATTATTTTGCATCAAGAATTACATTTCGAAAAACTTTCTGTAAGATGGGTGCTAAATTTGATGACAGTTGACCAAAAATGCATGTGAATAAAAATTTCTCAAGTTTGTTTTCATCGATTTAATCGAAATAAAATGGATTTTAAGCGTAGTTTCATAACTCCTGATGAATCAGGGATCTGTCACTCTATACACCAGCTGGTGGAAATGCACCAAACAATCAAAAAGAGTCCAATCGGCAGGTAAGGTCAAAGCAAGGTTTATCTGGGATTACAAAAGTATTTTATTGATCAACTTTTTTCATAAAAGTAAAACAACATTTTCGGACTATTATTGCAAACGTTCGGATTATTTGATTTTGAAAATTAAAAAAAAAATTTTTTTCCTCAACACAACGCAGCAACGATTTTATATACAAACATGAGCCGAAAACGAGAACAACGATGTCTAACTTAGAGCTGTGATAATGTATAAGAATTGGTAGTACAGCTCTTACTGGACTCAATAAAAATACTTTCTTATAGACTCACAATTTAAAGTAATTAAAAACATATTTTTAAAAAATTTTTTAAGTGAAGATTCATTAAATTCAATAAATTATTAAAATAAAACAAATATCGTATAAGATAGCAGCCACATCCGCCAATGCACACTAAAAGAAGACATCATTTAAAACTGTTTTTCTAATCGTTTACAATAAACAATTTCAAAACATTTCTCTATCAAACAAGGCAATACACATACCCTATATGTACATAAAAACTTACATATTTTGTTGCTTCATATGTATCTTTGATTTCATTTCTATTTGTTTTGGTTTTGTGTGTTTTTTTTTCATTGACGGAGAAAACCTCCTAACAAAGTAACCACATAAAAGTTATTTTCTCTTTCGGTAACATATTTATTTGTTGTTGCTTTTGTTACAATTTTGTTACAACTGTTTTACAACAACCACATCAATACAAAAACTCTGAGAATATTCGTATATGTGCATATGTATGTACTTGTACATGTTATGCAGCCATAACAACCGTTACCATATGTTTATGTGTATTAGTGTTGTTAAATACTTTATTAAAAGCCTGCTGGACGTTTATTTTTTTTTCTACGAGTACCCTTTTATTAGTATTTAGATGAAATGCAAAACTTTTGAATTTAATTTTGATTTTTGTATTAAAAGAGTAGCAACCAATTGGTCAACCAAATAGTCAGCAACGTTTTATTTATCTTTTTCTACTTGTTGTTGCTTAAACGCAACATGGTTGGCATATAAGAAATTTGCAATTTTAAATAAATTTTCTAAATTTTAATTAAAATAAAAGGATTTGGACAAAAGTTTGAGTGTTAGTGGGAATTAATTTGAACGTTTCTGAGATTGTTGGTTAAGCAAAGGATGATGCACGTAAATTACTCAAATACAATACATCGTCATTGGAATTTATTAAAGTACTAGGGTTCATTGAAAAAAAAAAGCTTACAGGAAAAGCAAAAAAAAAAAAAAAAAAAATAAAAAACTTCTTAATACGAGTAAGCTCTGTTTTTATGTAGAAAATCAATCAAAATTTTTGTCAGAAGGTCGTAATTACTGATCTCAGGAATGTAGAACTTAGCAGAAACATGCATTTCGATACAAAGCATCATTTGTATTCACACTAGGAAAGTAAGTACATTTAATGAATTATATTGATTTGTAAACCTTAAAATTTATCAGGAATTTTAACATTGGTGTTTTGTATTTGGTGTTCACAATTTGGTGAAAACTGGGCGGTAAGGGTCTCCCGTAACACAATCAATAAGTAGATTTTAAATGTTTTATAAATTAGGGTTGTGTTTTTTTAATAATATCACGATATGCATGAACCTGTGTATCGCTCATTTGCTGCAATGTTGTCATACATACATACATACATAACTGGCCTTTACAACCCTGTGTCAGGATTACGGCCTAGCTTCTCGCAGCACTCATGTTGTGTGTGTCAATTTTTATCCATGAGTACCGGGACCTACAGTTTAATGTCGACTCCGAACTACAGACTTGAGAACTTGTTCATGGTAATAAATTACTCTCAGAGCTTTTGCCAGAAGACTGCTGAGAGGTAGTAGCCGAAAGAAATATTTTTTTTTATATTTCTTTTTTTTGAAGATGTCGGAGCTGGGTGTCGAACCCAGGGCTCATGTCTTAGTAAGCCAACACACTAACCACTAGACCACGGCGACATCAATGTTGTCTTAACTCAAAAATTCTGATTTTTCAAGCAAAACATTTCTAGTGTTGAAGGTGAGTTAGAAAAAGACTATAAATTAAATTGTACCTCCTTTACCTTTGCTGTAAATATGTCTGTATGTTTTATGTTTAACAGAAATTTTAATAATGTTGGAAGTACATGGCATGCGTTACGTCGTGAACAATGTAAGTCACCTGTTAACGCATCTAAAAGTTAAACTTTTTTCAACTTCTACACGTTAGATGCGTTTGCAATTTTGCAAATAACTTGTTTTGTGAATACTCATTATTTTAACTGTTTTTTTGACAGACATGCGAAACATACAATTGCGGCAAAGCATGCTTTGTACTTCTACCTTAACTCGTATGCAGGGGATTGTGAGTGGCATATGATTAACATTAAAGGCGAATATTATAAACCATATTACGCGAGCGTGGTTGTACTATTTTATTTCACGAAATGTTGCCACATCATTTGTTTTTTTTTGCGCTTTTGTTTATTTTACGCTTTTTTAGAGAAATAAAATTTGCGCAATGTTTTTTAACTTATTTCTATATAATAAGTATTATAAACACTTTCAATATACATATTACAATAGAATTCTTGATTATAAGTAAAAAATCTAGAACAACAGCAATAAATTATTATCTATGAGGGTGTATAAATATTTAAGATTATTTGTATTACCAATGTTAACGCCTTGAGCTAAAGTGTTTCAAAGCATTTATTAATTGAATTTGCGCTTTTTTATATTTTCTTTCTATTTATACATATTGTTGTTGTTGTTGTTGCTGTTTTTGTAATTGTAATTACATTTAATGACCAACAAATATTAAAAAAAAGAAATTAAACGTTCTGTCAGCATTTCGTATAGATTAATAGTTTAACTTGCCTTTGTTTTTTATTTCTCAAATCATTTATTAAAATAGACAACGGTCGTCTGTTGTATGGTTAGTTTAGTTTGAACACAAGTGTGTCTGGCATTGTTGTTGTTTGTTTTCTATTATTTGTATTTTTATGGCAATTTGTATGAAATTATATTACAACACTTTTTTATTGAAACAAAATGCATAAACATGTTTACAAACACTTAAACGATATTTATTTTTATACGCACGCATGCAAACTTTTTGCCTATAAAATATTGACATCATTGGCTGGTCAATTTTATTTTTAATGAGGGACAATTTAACCACACACACGTACCTCTTTTTATTTATTATTTACAATGTAATTTTTCAAGTTCAAAGTAGCAATGGTTTTATTAAGAATTTTGTAAGTTTTGCTTTAAGTAGAAGTTCAAATTTAATGCCTTTAATAATTTGATCATTAAAATTAATTGTAAGAATAGACTATTAATCGTGTAAGTTTTGGGCAAGGTTGGCAACCGAAACGAATTTCGGTATCGGTGTCAGTACCGGTAAAACTTTTCATAAACATACATATGTGTTGCATGTATGTAGGTTAACTTTAGGTTGTTCGTAATATTTGAGATTTTTATGTATCGGTATTGTATCGGTATTATACCGATACTATATCGGTATTATACCGGTATTATACCGGTATTGACGGAAACGGTATACAGATACCGGTATTTTACGCAAAAAAAAAATTTCGGTATCGGTATGAGTACCGGTATTCAATTTCAAACGGTATTTAAACGGTATCGGTATTAATAACGGTAACGGTTGCCAACCTTGGTTTTGGGAAAAAAACAATCTTTTATGACAAATAATCACCCTTATCGTGTTTGGCGTAGTCGTATTTCGAAGACTGGCGCATTTGTAGTCGAATTTAAAATTTTGTGGTATCGTGTAAAATTTTCGCCTTGAAGTATTTTGTACAAGAGTCATTTTGTAACAGATTGCCCAATTTTAATTGATTATGAAACATCCTGTTATGAAAACTGTGAAAAAATCTGTTATAGACGCATAAATATAAAAAGTAGTTGTGATATTTGTTTGTTTTTTTAACTTCTTTATATTAATTATGTTAATTTAATTAATAATTATAATTATGTTATGTTAACTTCTTTATATTAATTATGTGTGATCCAAAAGAAATCAATGTTTTAAGAAGACACTTAAGGGAGCCAACGAATATATTCTCACTAACAAATAGAAAGTAAGTTTACATTTTCCTTTTTTTATCAACAAAAATTAAGGAAAGATTTTTCCACAGATTTATTAAGTACTTCAGATTAAGGATGCGTTTAATTACGTATTAAAAAAATTTCAACAAAATTAAAAAAAACCCCAAAGAAAAACTCGTGTATCACTGTCAAAATTAACAGCAACAGTGAGGATACTTGCTGAAGGCAGTTACAAAAAAGGTGCTGGAAATGATATTTTTGTGAATCTTTGTCAGTCCTCGGTGACCGAAGAAGTATTGAATCTATGTATAGCGAGCTTTGTCCAAGATGGATGTCTTTTGAAATGGATAAGGAGAAAAAAATTTAAACTTTTATGATAACCTTTTGCCAAGTACGGCTTTTTTCCATTATTTCGACCATTTTTGCAAATTGTTCTGCAGTAGATATTTTTATTCTAAAATGTATTAAATAAAAGGAAATAATCGTGAAAATATGCAAATTATATTTTTAAAATTAAAATAATTTCATACTTAAAATTTTTTTTCAGCCATTTTAATTCTGTCCTTAAATTTTGTATAAAGGCGGCAGCAAAAAACTTAACGACTGTTTTCATCGCTTTTAACAGGCAAAAACGCCAAACACGATACTATTTTAACAACTTGTATGTAATAGATTTCAAAACAGTGTCGTATTCGAGCCGGTAGCTCGATACTGGCTCCAATTCTGGCGTCCCCAGATATGGGAGAGTAGAAAATGGTCCTTATGAGGACGACGCTCTGGGCCTTCCCGAAGTAATGCGGAAAGCGGTTCCGGGAAGGTATTCTCACCAGAGAAGGAGGAGGGATTGTTTTAGTGGATTCACCACTCGAAGCAGCTGGTGATGATCAGCTGTAAGTGCGAAGGCATTTTAAACCCTACGTCACACGCCAAAAAAAAAACGGAAAAAAAACAGTGTCGTATTTACTGGCGTTTTTGCGAACTACGATACCATTTTATAAGAACGCATAACTTTCGCCACAAAAACGCCAACCACGATAAGGGTGAATATTTTAAAAATATGGACCACGAAAAGGTCTATCATGACGAACGAGGAGAACCATTTCCATCTCAGAAGGTACGTGAAGAGTCAGAAAACTATTATGCCCTCTAAAGTTACTGCATGGTTGTGAGGTTTTTACTCTGCAGGCGTTATCGGACCTTAGTTTTACAAAAACGCAGCAAGAAAAACTTAAAAACTTTCCTCTTCTTCTAACGAAATTGTTAAAGTCTTCTAGAATTTTGTACAACTTGCAACCGACAGCCTCATAAATAGTTCTGCACTTAGTAATTAAAGTTGATTATACAAATCCAACCACACATATTCAATGCAATCCTAAGAAGAAATTTAATTTTCACTTATAGCCGTTGTATTAGTTAATAGAAACTTTAATTGTAAACAACTATCAATTAACCCGAACACAATAGAAAGAAACCAGAGGGGGAGAAGAAGTGTAAAAGCTTAAAATATGAATTCAAGCCAAGTAACCATCATTACACTGGACACTTTTTACAAAGAGTACAAAAGGACATCATAAGTGGCACTAACGCAGTAACATTAATTAAACAAATCGTTTGAGAAAAAAGTTATTCTCAGTTTTCTTTGTGTTTAAGACCACTATTATAAAGTGTATGTGTGTGTGCATTTGGCATTCACATGCAAATTGCGGTTAAACAAAGTATTACACGTTTGGTAATTGTACTTTCGTACACTGTAACAACAAAAGAAGCCTTTGATTTGAATGACAAGTATGTTAATGCCACTAAAATCAACTAAAACAACTGATCAAATGAAATGAATAAATGAATGAATCAATGACAAACTCAAAACCATTTGTAACATCTCGAATACTAGCAGCGATGTGCCATTATCATCATTAAACTACTGGCCTTCGTTTATGCTCACAAAACACAAAAGTTTTATAGTTTTGTGCTCAATATCCTCTTGTACTTTTATTTTAGCATACATTTACAACAATAAAACAACAATTTTAATATCAAACAACACCAGAAATAAAAAAAAAACAAAATAAATAAGAGAACATTTACGTCAACTTTATAAACCTTCTGTTGTCCTGTGCGGTAGTTGTATTATGGAACCTGTATGCAAATCCTATTGACACGCTTTTCAACTTTAGGCTTTACTTCAAAGAGTGTTTTCTTTTGGTATTTTCTCTTTTATAAATAAGGTAATCCATATATCTTTTATGTATGTACTCGTATATAAAAATGGAGGCGATTTTTGGCTTACGAATGTCGTAAACCGTTTTTAATTAAACTTATGAAGAAGGTAAGTACTGAGATCTTTATGATTCATAATAATGTTTAGTTAAAATCCGCAATTGCATGTGTAGCATGATAAGTAAAACCCAAATCGCCTCTAAGTTGTCTTTCATTTTTGTATATCTTGGGAATGGTTAAAGCTAAAGTATCTGAATTTATAATCAAAGGCTCCATGTCAATGCATATCAGCAATTAAAAATTGGTCGGAATAGAACAAGTGGGTACATACTTTTCATAAAAACTAAATATTAGTTTTTGCGTATATGTAGTTTAAGTTAATGTTAAAGTTTCTGAATTTGGTCTGTATATCTAGAACAGGCTTGCGCGAAAATAAAAATTTCATAGACAATTGTTCCTTAGCTTAACTCACATGTATTCTTATGCTCTTGCTTTCAGTCGTCACTGAAACAGCGATGAGTAAACATGCGTGTTTGATGTACGCTGATTTATTGTTCACAGTAGGAACAAAATAAATAGTAATGCACACAAATATTTTATTACTATAAATGCGTTAGTTAATCCGGAATACATTATTTATCATAGAACATTTAAGAATATAATTTAAAAGTTTTTCAGCGACATTTTCATTATTTTCATAAGGTTGTTAATAGATTAAATGCAAAAGAAAAACTTTGATTAAAAAAAAAAATTAAATTTTTTTATTAAAAAAATTAAAAGTGTTTTTTTATAACAGAGTAGTATTTATAAATTGTTCATACAGTTATTACATTTTTAGATAAAATATTACATTCAAATTTTAATTAAAAAAAATTCATACAATTGCTAAAACTGCTACTTACACACGTTCAGCACTGTAATTCTAACTTTCTCACCAACACAACCACATTTTAAGCTTTGCACAGATCTGATCTAGAAAACGTTTAAAGTCCGCTACTTAGTATGTAGAAAGTTTCTTATTTTATTTTGTTGTTGCAAAATATCTAAGAGCCTTTTCAGTTTGAGTGGACTTAATGCAAATGCTGGTTTAAACCTGACAACCATCTTTAAAACCTGATTTACCCATATATATATAACTTTAAGCCAACTTAAAACCATTTTCCAGCAACATTGTTTTGAATGTACTAAACAACATAAAAATTTTGACTACAACTGGTAAAAAAATACAAAACAAACAGTATGTCAATACTTATATATTGAAATGAAAACAAAAAAAAAATCTATAAGCTCTATTAATTTAAATATATCTTTTTATTAAATAGAGAAGGCCCAAGACACTATTCATTACAAACAAATTTATATATTGCATTCCTTTAAATAGCTGCTTGACAAACTTCGCTTTTCTGTTATTTAAGTTTCTGTTTTTGTACAGCTTGCAGAAGTAAACAAATGCTTTATCAACACTTTGTAAATTTGTAAGTTATTGTAGTTGTTGTTGTTTTTATTGTCGTGTCAATTCAAATTAATTCTCTATGCACAATGGAGTCTGCATATGTTCACATATTTGTATGTGTAAGAGTTTGTTGTTGTTGTGTTAATGAATATGGGTGTGCGGATGTTAATGTATTGAATACGGCAAGTAATTGTTACAAAGTTGGAAATTATGAAAATGTTTGAAATTTAACTGGAAAAAAGTTACGAGAGTGCGATTACTTAAATGAGTATGTATTTGTACACAAATGATGCATAATAATAAAAAGCAGGTTTACTTTCTCACTCTCTCTCTTTCTCTCTCTCTCTCTGCTCTCAGTATAAAAAATGATGTAAAGATGTAAAAAAAAATTGCTTAAACATGGCATGACCTTTGACAATATGGTTTTAACAGTTTTGAACTAAAGTTATAAAATATAAAATGTAGCAGGGCTAACCGGATTTATTACAAAAGTTTGTTTTTTTTTCAGTTTAAAAGTAAATTTTTTATCGTCCTATTTATTGTTGTTATAAACACTCGTATACGTATATTGTCCCATTTACTAAGTAAGTAGACACATATTTTGTAGTTTTCTTTTTTCAGAAGAAGAAGAATGTTTTACATGATAACTTTAAATCTACCTTGAAGTACCAATATTAAAAGCTTAAAGTACATTCAAAAAATATACAATATGTAAAATATGTTGCTTAAACGCAATGTTTTTAATGCTTTAAAGAAATTCGGTTTACTTGGTTTAAGTTGTTGTTGCCATTATTTGCAAGTGTACAATTTTTTAATTCCACATCGTAAAAGCTTTCGGCGACCACTAGTTGCCGTGGTCTAGTGGTTAGTGCGTTGGCTTACTAAGACGATAGTGCCGGGTTCAAATCTCAACTCTGGCATCTTGAAAAAAAGAAGTATGAAAAAATTATTTCTTTCGGCCACTACCTCTCAGCAGTCATCTGTCATTAGCTCTGAGATGAACTGATTGCAATGAACAAGCTTCTCAAGTCTGTCGTTCGGAGTCGACTTTAAAACGCTAAGTCCCGGTACTCATGGATAAATATTAACCCACACAACATGAGTGCTGCGAGAAGCTAGGCCGTAACCCTGACACAGGGTTGTAAATGCCAATTATGACAAACATTTAGAAAAAAAATACAATTTCTTTTTAAAAATTCAATATTTTTTGTTAATGATCAGTTCGAAACCCAGCAAGACTTTATTAAGTTATTTCTGTTTCGACATTAAACGCCCTAAATAGAGCTGAATTAAATTCTGCCAAAATAAATTAGTTGACCTTGACTACATCTACGACCACAGCCGTGTGGTGGTTAGATCTAAATTTAATTCTAATCTATCTAATTAAGAAGTTTAATAACGAAACAAAAATTATTTATTTATTAATTTTAAATTTATTTTCAAACAGTTTTACCATAATTTAAACGTTTGTATGCCACTCATTCTTACTTTATAGATTTTGTAATATAATCACGTTTGTATTACATATTTAGTTTTTTTCTCAACTGGTAATTGAATGGTAAACAAAATGATTAAAATGATTATTTTAAAATAAATATTTGTCAATAAAATTAAATTTAAAATTAATAAGAGAAAAAAAAGAACATATTCAAGGAAAATGGTAATTTCCTGTAAATAATAGAAAACAATAGGTTTTTTCAATAAAAAATAAAGCTAAAAACGTGTATTATAAATAATGTTTATTAAATGAACAGCAGCACAGCACATACTACGAGTATGTAAACATAAACATGGTCACCTTGTTTAAACACAGATAGTGCTGCCAATTTTAGCCGATCATATCAAACTTGTTATTTTCACTACTTAAAAAATTCCTTTGGCAGACATACGCTCAACAAAATAGAACCACATGCATTTGTAAAATATGTGGATCAGCAGGCCAAAATAAGTGAACAAAGCGAAATCAAATAAAGAGTAGAGTAAAGTGCTTTAAATTCATTGAAAATTGCGAAAATTTATGTTTGAATTTAAGTTAATCACACCTTAATTCTATTACATTTTATAAATTAAAAAAATATATATATACGTTGTAAATATGTCTGAGGCGAAGGAATGTTATTATTTTATAAATATATAAGCGTTTATTTAAGCTTTAGGTCTATTATAAAATTATTTTTTCGATATTTCGCTACTTCTCTGCGTAGCTTCTTCAGGATCAAAAAAAAAAAAAAAAAATAAAAGAAAAAAATATTTCCTGAAGAAGCTACGCAGAGAAGTAGCGAAATATCGAAAAAAAAATTTTATAATAGACCTAAAGCTTAAATAAACGCTTATCTATTAATCAATAATAAGGTCAACTAAACTTATTAATACAATGTTATTATTTTATATTATTTGAATTGTTTTCAACAAAATAATTACATTTCTTTTTATAAAAATTATGAGTAATGCCCCATATAATTTTTTAAGCACTTATGTCATTTCTTCGAAGCAGATTATCTAAGCGTTTAAGGCCATGATCATTCATTCACAAGAAATCTTTTCGATTTCTGTCACACTTTTAAAAGTCGCATCAAAATGGTACCATTAGTGCCACACTATCACACAAAATAAGATGGAAAGCATATGCAGAATTGCTTTTTGCTAACATTTAATAAAATGCAACCCTGATCGCATGGAGAAAAATTGGTATGATTTTTTTTAAAGATTATGAAGTCGGTCACACTGTTATAGTTTTGTAACACACGATTTTTTTGACAAATCGTACGACTCGATAGGATAGTGTATCATGGCCTTTATAGATATCGAAAAAAACACCACTAAGGTGAACAAAAATTTTTTTTAAATATATATTTTTTTTTTAATTTCGGCATCTTTGTCGGATGTAAAAAATCTCTAACAATCTCAAAGCTTTATTGGATGAATCTGAGAATTGTTTATTTGTGTTTAGAAGTTTTTGAATTTTCATAATTTCAAACATATTTGTGGACTTTAGATAAAACAACGAATTAAAATCTTTGTAGACCTTAAAATTGTTCAAGGTCGAACCATTTATAGTCTTGATATTTCTAAAAACTTGCCATCGAAAACTATGAGAGCCTTTTAAATAAAAGTTAACGCTTCTTTCTATAAAACTTCTTCTTGATAAAATAACGTATTTTTGTTGTAATTATTTTTATAATTCTTCTTCTTGTACAAGTTTCTTTAAGCAAGTTTCATCGGAAAAGAATTAAAGAATTGTGTTTTGGGATAACATCAGACAGTGGGTGGATTGAATTAGATTTCATTTACCACTAATTTTAGTGCATCATCGCCTCTAATATGCATTCGTAGTGGAAATTGAGTGCACTAATTCTGAATGATTAATGGCCGCGTTGTAAAATAGATACTGAATTGAATAATTTATTACATTTGAAACGATAATGCATTTTAAATTCAATTCAATAAACCCAACTGTGGGTAACACTGAGCACAAATACAACTTTGGCTCTCGCTTTTACTTGCACCAATCTCTCATTCCCTGCCGGTTAATAAATTTGTCATGTTTTTTTTTTTTTCTATAAACTGTTAAAATTAAATTCGTTGTTGATTTTGTTTTCATTGTAAACATTGTTTATTAAACGTTTTTAATTTTTTTTATCATCAAAAAGCAACAACAGTTAAAAAATAAATATTTTATGAGAATCAATAACACATTTAATGAACCAGTAAACACACACAAAAAGACAAATAAAAAAACGAATAAATAAAGAAGTGAATGTTAAACCGTTATTTTATGAAGTTGTTGCTGTTGGTTTTTTACGTTTTTTGTTATTGACAAACTGGGTTTGCCAATTTATTAAAAAAAACACCTGGAAATAAAATTTATTAAAAAAGAAAGAAAATATTAAAAAATAACGTAAAAAATGCAGGCAGTAATTAAAATTATAAAAAAATAAAAATACTTTTTGGCGGGTAATTAATAATAATAAAAAAATCAAATTAAAGGAAAATAATTCAATGAATTGAAATGCACTGAAATACATATCTATACATACATATGTATGTATATAATATATGTATAGGTACATATGTTTGTTTGTTTATCCCTGCAGAAAATATTGGAGTACGTAATCCATATAATTTTATAAGGAGTAGTTTCAAAACAGTCCAGACATGGACCATGTCATGTTAAAACAAGTAGTAATTGCTTGGCCTTAAACCGTTCGTTTATTTACGAACGTAGATTTTATGCAAAAACGTAGCTAAAATAGAATAGAACTAGCAACCGAGTGTATTATATGGAGTACTAGCACGAACTAGTTACGAAGCTAACTTTAACTCTGATGTATGCATATACTCCATTACTATTACGTAATGCATATCTGGATTACGTAGTCCTCGGCTAGGACGTTGCAATGTTAAATGGAACACGTTTTCTCCTACATTTGGGCTATGTTTGTACTAGTCCTATTCTTTTATGTACTACTCTTGACACGCATGTACGGAGTAGCCGCATTTTCTGCAGGTATTTAGTAAATTTTGTAATTTAATACGTACTATACACTCATTAGGGATGCCAAACGGAACTGGTTTTCGCCGATCTGGGAATTCGGGATTTTGAAAATTAAAATTTAGAAAAATTGAAGCATCCAGTGTATCATCTGAAACTCTTGATTTGAATTTATTGCCAATATATGCCACAGAAGAAAAGCTACATTCACAGTCAACACTTGTTGGAAGAATTGTCAACAATTTATTGTTGTACGCTGTTTGCAAATACTTCCCTCTATATGCGCCTAAAATAATCATTTTTATTTTGTTATCAATAATAGTCTCTATTCCATCATTTAACCGCCGCGTTCAAATCTCAGCTCTGACATCTTGAAAAAAAAAGAAATATGAAAAAATTATTTCTTTCGGCGACTACCTCTCAGCAGTCTTCTGGCAAAAGCTCTGGGAGTAATTCATTGCCATGAAAAATCTTCTCAAATCTGTCGTTCAGCAGTCGACTTTAAACTGTAGGTCCCGGTACTCATGGATAAAAATAAACACACACAACTTGAGTGCTGCGAGAAGCTAGGCCGTAACCCTGACACAGAGTCGTAATGGCAAATTATGTATGTATGTATGTATGTCATGCAAACCCTAACTTCCAAATTGAACAAAAGAAAATAATCCGGTGGCCCTAAACCACAAGAACGTCACGGCCAATTAACAGCGCCTAATCGCGATTTCTCATCCAATAACTAAATTTTTTGGTTGGCTGTGTGGCTTGTGGCGCTGTCCTGCTGAAACCAAAGGTCACTGATGTTAACGTTAGCCAATTGTGGCCACAATAAATGGGTTGTCATGATCTCATCACTAAAGATGATTTTGTTGAAAAATGCTTTTTTTTCTTCAGTTTTTCAAACAGCCAATTCACAAACGTTCAACGCTAACAATGGTAGTTTAGCGTTCCATGTTTAAAAATACCCAACTTTTTACTGAACAAATGTCAAAGGATGACAGCTCAATTCATGACATATCATCATTTGATAGCCAATCTACTATCTAACATTAAATTTGCCCACCCCTGTTTATTGATTTTTGTTTTTACGTTGACAACGTCATCAAATCCATATCTATTTTAATATTGACAATTAATTAAATAAAATATTTACGATTTGTGAGCAAAACAAAAAAAAAGGTTTATTATAATTTATTTATTGTTTATTACTAACAAAAAATCAATAAAAACAAAAAAGAAAAATGTGTCATTGAAATTTTATTTCATACAAATTAATTTATTATGACAGATTTCTAGTGAAATTAAAGAAATACGATTTTAAATATAAACGCAATAGACAGAAAAATTTAAGAAGGTAAAGACAAACAGATTCTGTTTACATTGGTTTTGTTTGAAATGTCTTTAAGCGAGGATTTATGAATATTTTTTTATATAATTTTTTTAATTTTAAATGCAATACTACTATATGACGGCGGCCTATTCACTTCAAACAAGTTTTTTATTTGAGTATCAAAAAAGGTTTTTAAGAGTACTTTTTTTAACTCAAAGAAAGCTAAATATATAGTTTTTCTTTTTAAATTTAATTGTTATTAGCAATTTTAATGCCTATATTGTCCAAAAATATTGGACATTTTAATGCTCTCAACAAGGAATCATTAATAAACAGTTTTACAATTATTGCTGGTGTCAAATAACTTCTAATATAAATGAAAATCTGGTTGCATTAAACTTCAGACGTTTATATGAACATTGAGCGTTTGAACCAAAAAATCAGGAGAAACGACCAAAATTCGCCATAAGGAAATGTTTTGACTTCCATTATATACGTATGTATTTTCGGAGATCAGTTAACTCTGTAAGTTAAAGGCTGTCCAACCAATGAACCATAACGATAAAAATATGAAAGTAACCGAAAAATTATTAGAAAGTCATACCATGGTTTAATGATCAGAAGTTATCAAAACAATAACAGCTGTTTACTTCCGATTGTCAACATTTTGTTTCTTCTTCTTCCTTATTTATTTTGACATTAAACAAATTTGAATTTAAAACGTTTTCTTTAACGTTAAACAAAATTGAAACAAGAACGTCTATAGTGTTCCTCTGTAATAGTAATCTCTCTATATCAATGAATTTGACCTCTGAAATACACCGTTCTGGATAGTATTCTATTGTTCTGCCGACTTATGGGTTTTCAGAGCAATTGAAAACTTGCATTTAAAACAAAATCAAATTTTGTGTTTTATTTTTGCTTTCAATCAGGGACTAAAACCGAACCCGAACCCGAACCGAAATGGGTTCGGTGCTTTTATAACCATGAACGCGAACCCCGTTGAACCCCAAAACTCATCCAGATTCGGGCTCATAAATTTCAAAAAATAATTTTTGCACATAAAAATAGAGGGCCGCGCAAGCATAGCTTAAATGTCTTACTTTCTCTTTATTACATAAATGTTTTAAAGAGAAAATATTTTGAATTACAAACAAAATCAAAAACATCAAAACTCTTGTAGAAAAGAATACAAAGCCTTTAAGAGAATAAAGAAATAAAACAAAATCATCTTCGCAGTTCCTGCAACTCAAGTAAGCGTAGAAAGGGCTTTTTCAGCTTTAAAATTTATTTTATCACCACAAAGATCAAATTTAAAAGAAGAAAATTTAAAAAATATTTTAATTATTAAATTACTTAAATGAAAATTTTTTTGAAAAATAAGTAAAAATTTTTTGAAAAATAAATAAATGATTTTGATCTTTTATTCTAAATTTTAAACCCGAACGTGAACCCTGGACCGCACCTGAACCCAAACTTTTTATTTTGATTAACCCGAACCTGAACCCGAACCCAATTTTTTCAAGGTTTCAGTCCCTGCTTTCAATATAAGTTGCAAAACGTCTATAAACGAAGTTTTTACAGAATGAGTGTTAAATTTTTTCACAAAAAGAAAAAAAAAGATGAGAAATAGTTTATTTATTTGTTTACAACAGTTAACCAGAGTGTTGTATTCATTTGAAAATCGGCAGAGAAACAAGTTTGCAAAACCATAGGGTTGCATGCCATTTCAAACTAGGACTACCTTATGATCATTATGCCATTAGGGTGTACAGATACGAAAACAAAACCCGTTAATTTATAATGTTACAGGGTAGCAAACAATCAATAAAATATTAATCATTTTTGACTTACCTTCCGGCCAATTATCAAATACTGTTTGTGCAATATCACCAGCTGAATCTGTTGGATTGAATAGGAATTCTTTTGTTTTGCCGCTCACAAGTATTAGTCGTAAATTTATCTGAAATAAAAACAACAAAATTTTAAACTTATAATTAGAAAAAAATATTAAGGAAATAAATACTATATTTAATTGCTTAAAATCAATAATTATTTAAAAAGAATTTAATGTACGAGTACATACATATGTACGTGCATACGAGGAAATTAAAATGAAAATAAATTATAAATAGTAAGTATAGATGGAATTTGTTATGGCAACTTATATTATATTTTAATTTGGATAAATTGTTTTTTATTATTTTGATAATTTGTTTTTAACATGAAACATTTTTCAGTTATTTTTTTTTAGTTATGGGTTTAGTAATGGGATTAAAACTAAAGCCAAATCTTAACTTTTTTTTATATGAAGAACGAAATCGATACAGTGGGGTAGACGTTTATAATAAAAAAATGTATCTGTACATACATACAAATATATATATTTAGTTAAACATAAACAAGTTTGAAAATAATTTTTCGGATTCTAAGCTTTAATTTTTATGACAGCTGCATGTTAATTATAGACCGTTAATTAATTACCGTAGTATTTAGCAATTATATTGTTTTAAGCAAATTCAGGTTTTTTTTTTACCTGCATGACAACTATCGATATCGATAATTATAATTTTACTGTAAAGATTGTCTGACTATGTTGACATTTTTCTTCAGTAAGGTTCGACAAGTCATTCTTGTGACACTTGCAAAATTACAGTTTTCATATTACTGAAACAAACAAGCAACAACGTATGAATAAAATTCTTATACTGTTTGTAAACAACGCTGTCTGTTCGTATTTCGAAAAAAATAATAACGTAAAATCCATTTTTTCGAATATACTATAAAACTCAAAAGTTAACAACGCTGATATATTCAAGCTGCAAATGTAAAAAGAATATAAAATATTTTTTATTTTTCTTGATAATTTTGAACTTTTGATGTTCTGAGATAATTCTTTTTATAGCTGAGCTCTTTCCTCTTGACGACATACATACATATTCTATAACTATATTCAATCTGTTCTAAAAAATCGTAAAAAGCCGACAAATAGTGCCATAAGGGGTTAATCTTAGAATAATGCTTTAAAACTGAGAAAATTTACATAAAAAAAGATAAATAAGTAAGTCTGTTCCTCAAGTTCAAGGCCTAATTAGCAAGTAATTCGTGAAGTTACTGATTGTTTTCACAGTAATTTTACTTGACTCGGTTCCATCAACAAGATAAATAAATTTGCCTATTGGAGGTATCTTTAAAAAGACACCAAAAAGTCAATTAGTCTTCTTTGTTTTTCAACTACATACTTATATATACATACTTATACATATATAAAAAAATAACCGTTATTTTCAATTTTTCAAAAAGTATTTATTTATTCATCAATAACTACCTTGTCCCCTTTAAAGTAATCCCCTTAGATATAATTCACTTATGCCAGCGTTTTTTCCAATCCTTGAAACACTTCTGAAACAAGCTTTTTGGTATCGCCAACAGCTCCTGTTTCGATTTTTCTTTTATCTCCTTAATCGTAGCAAAACCCTTCCCTTATCGGTGTCTTCAGTTTTGGGAAGAGGAAAAAGTCAGCGGGGGCCAAGTTCGGTGAATTCGCTGGTTGAGGCATGATAACGATTTTGTTTTTGGCTAAAAAGTCACGCACTCGTCATTGAAATCTTCTCGGGCTTTCTTAAACCGGTTATAGCATAGTATAGTAGACTCGCCAAACGCCACAGTCAACATTTCAAATGTCCTTGCGCACTTAATTCATTTTTACACAAAACTCAATGCAGTTTCTTTGATCCATTTTTTCGAATAGTAAAAAAATAGAAGAGCACACCAAAACACGACTAAGCTTTTTATGCCAAAAACAAACTGACAATAATAACAGCAAAAAAGGCGAAAATCGAACATACGTAACTCATGAAATTTGAAAATAACGGTTATTTTTTGATCATACCTCGTACATAACATACATAATTCGCCATTACAATCTTTTTTAGAGTTAAGGCCTAGCTTTTTCAACTACGTTGCCAATTTTACTAAAGATCTTGGCTTACGTTCCTATAAGATACAGCTTATGTAAGAATTGGAGCAAACTGACCAAATATTTGCGTAGCTCATGTGACAGATAACCGTTTTTTTGCCAAATATATTTTTAACGTAATGGTAGCTTGAAAAAAAGATGTAACCTCTATTTTATAATAACATTTATTTTTATATGTATCTTTTATTGATTTCAATTAAATATTTTTTCTTTATAGAACTATTTTTAAAGAAATGTTTACATACATAAGTGAAATTTTTACATACGGGTATGTTATGAAAACCGAAACAGAGTGAAATTTAATCGAATGTTTCTTCAAAGACAAACAAAATATAATTGCGCCAATTATTTTAGAGTTTTGATAATCAAAGAAGTTATGTTACCGGTAATTAAGCAAATGAATAGAAGAAAACAGACGCACATATATAAAAATTTCTCATATTTTAAATCTTATTTGATCTCAATTTTACTCGTTTTCGATTTAAAGAGCATATGCAATGAATTATTTTCATTAAATAGTCGTTACGCTTTTTGGCCAAATATTTGACTAATGAGAACGTAGTCACTTCTTTAATGTTTTTGTTTATTTTCTTCTATTGTATATTAAATTTTTGTAAAACAATGTGTAAATATATGTACATTTTATAGTTGCATTTTTTCTCTTTAAACAAATAAACGCTTAAGGCAAAAAAAAAATTTAAAAACTCTAATACAAAACATTAACAAGTAAAGAGGAAGACAATAGATTCAGAGAATACAAAAAGAATAATAAATAATTATTTAACGAGAATTTTTAGTTTAATATTAATTTGTTATTGTATGTGTTTGCGTGTATATTTGTAACAGTTATTCCAAATAAAGAGTGTGACTCATACCAAAGAATATAAATCATATAGAATGCGCATCTCAACCATAGCTGCCAGATTTGACGATTTATCGTCATTTTGACGATTTTACGGCACAAAAATAGCATATTGACGATTTGACGATTTTTGCCCTTAATTTGACGATTTTTATTTATTTTGACGATTTTTGGAAATTCATACTTTGCAACGTTTATTTCTTTAAATTCTTAAACATTGTTACAATTATTGTCACACTATTTGTAACTATTGCTTTTGGAAATTCAAATGTAGAATATTACTCTATATCTGAAATGATTTTTATGTATTTTTACACAGTAAAATCTAAAATTGGCAACTGTTGCATCCACCAATTTAATGCATTTAATTTTGAAAGATATTGTTATTAGATATAAAGCCAAGATCTAACATTTTGATTTGGTAGATTATAAAGACAAACAAATTTTTAAACTTGGAAGAAAAGATATTTTTGAGGAAATATAAAAACGTACTATTATTATTTGTTTCATAAATTTTTTCAGAACAGTGTGGCCAAATAAGATTTGATTTTAAAAACGAAAATTAAGCTTTAAGTACTTAATATATACCAACCATTTTATTTCAGAATGTGAAAGTCCAGAGCTAAAATCTGAATTAAGACAGTTAAAGTTATTCAATTTAGAGAACACTTTCGCCCAAAATAACCTTAAAATGTTAGATTTAATAAAAATATCAGAAATAAAAATGAGAAACTCCACTCTTTTTTCATAACTCTATCTAAATTTATTTGAAAAAAAAATTAGAAATTTGCAAACGGAAAACGAATATTTAGACAAATAAAACTAAAAAAATAAAACTCGTCTTTGGCGGCCATTACGTTTACAAAAAACCATTCTAATATAAGGAATTGAGAATAATTAAATTAAAATTGTAATTAATTTAAAATTGTACCTAAACTGACTAAAATGTGTAATAGTAATGCATGTGTATAATATATATAATATATTTTTGATGTTTTTTTTTTAGGTTTCGAAATTTTATATACATTTGTCCTGTCAATTCTATTTTCAGTTTTACTCAAATAAAAACAAAAGTTTTTTTAAAAAGCTGATATGTTCTTATTTATATTTTGTTGACGATTTTTTGACGATTTTATGGAATCAATTTGACGATTTTGACGATTTTTTTGTCGATATTTGACGATTTCATGGTCAATTTATCTGGCAGCTATGATCTCAACACTTATCCAAATATTTTGTCAACATTTTTTCGGACGCGGGAAGGAAGGGCAAAAGGCAAAACAAAAGAAAAGAGCGTAACAAAACAAGCGAAACCAAAGAGAAACTAATGTCACAGTGTATGCACTGTGCTAATGTGTGTTTTATTTCTTTTGCCTTGTTGTTTAGGTTTTTTCGTTCAGCCACAGTACATACAGTGACGAAATTCCAACAACTATAACAAGAACATCACACAGCAAGATAGCCACAACAAAATTTTTGCACACACAACATCACAGTGCATAAGACGATAGCCACAACAAATTTTTTACTTCGTGTTTTTTTTTTTGCTAAGTACAGTAACGGTATCATGCTAACAACAATATTCACATACAATACAATTTATGTGTTTGTGTTTCTTATTCATTCTGAGCTGTTTTCGTTTTTTAAATTTTAAAACTTAGAGAATAATGTTGTTGGTTCAAATATTTTTGTGTATTAAAGAATACAGTGCTCCGATACGACTATGTAAGCTAGTGTAGGGCAAAGCATATTTAATTTGTAGTTGCGCGACGGAAAATACATTAATCTACATCGAATATATAGCGCCCTATTTAATATCGTAATAAAAGTGTAGTTAGAAATATATTTTATTATTATTATTTATTTAAGCTCAACAATTGATTTTATATTTATTTGAAATAAAAGGTTAACTAAACCAAAAAATGTAATTCCAAAAATATAAAAAACAAGTATATATTCATTAATGACAAATTTTCGAATGATAAATTGATGATTTTTCAATTACGTATTTATAAGAAAATTCTATTTTTATTTTTAATTTATATATGTATGTATGAATTATATATATGTACGTATATATACATTTTTAAAAGAAAAGACACTTTAATTTTTTTATGTTAAAAATAAATAATAAATAAATAATAATCAAGATTAAAATTATTTCTTACTTTATACTTCAAAGCATCAAAAAGTATGTATATTTTGAGGATTTTCATCTCCATAAAAAGGCTAATAAAGTTAATTTTTTTTAAAGATTATTTATTGGATAAAATATCTAATTTTCTTTTTTTGGAACTTCCTTTTTCTGTAGTCCAAGAGCAATGTTTCCGAAAGAGAACCAATAATAGAAAGTCCAATACCTCTATTCTGTGTTGAGAACAAGTGTCGGCAAACCACTCTGGGGTCATTCGTTTACATGACTCAATAATAAAAGATTTTGTACCAATTTTTCGCGGTTCAGATTTAAAGACAGAAAAAGTGTTCTAATTTGTCTTGATTGAGGGACTTTGTCATTAAGAAATATAAATCACCACCTTCCCTTAAAATTTCATTTGTTAACATAAGAATTGAATTTAGGGTGAGTTTCATTTTATTTGAAAAGAAAATACGCTCGTTTTGATCTACAAACTCCACCTTTTTTAAATATTCTAAAAAGAACTGAATATATTTATATACTTCATTGTTAATCTGAATTGCAGATCTGTAGCAATTATCTCGATAAAGGGAGCCACTATTAAGACAATCAAAAATTTTGTCATTTTTTCCATAAACTGAGCTGTTGATAAAGCCAATTCTGCGGAACATGTCTTAAATTTTGTGGTTTCAGACGTTTTTTTAATAGCAGCAGAAACAAGCCTGCTGAAAATTTGTGTGGCAAATACTACAAACATTTTTCAAAGTGTTAGGAAACATATGTTGCCGTGTTAGTTTTGTGCACATTTTTGTTTTTTCATTTGCTTCCATTTCTTACAATTCCCTAATTACCTGAAAGCTTGCCGTCCCATCCCGGGTTTTTATGTCACATTTCAGCCACCCATTCCGCAAAGATTTAATTGAGTGTGGGAAATCATAAAGGCAAAAAACATTTTGATCGCTTAATTCAAAAAACGGTTTTTTAGCAGATACTTTAAGATTGGAAAATCATTTTCGGTTAGTCGAGCCTTCATCACATATAAGGGCATAAACATTAATACCAATGCTTTTTAAAATATTTACATTTACTGTAACAATTTCACTTAAAGAATCTGCAGATAAACCATTTGGGAAGTAAAATAATTTAGAATGATACCTAAATGGATGCAAGCAAAAAACACATTTTAATATTTCATAATGTCATTAAATCTGAACCTCAAAAAATTGGTATAAAATCTTTTATTATTGAGTCATGTAAACGAATCACCCCAGAGTGGTTTGCCAACACTTGTTCTCAACACAGAATAGAGGTATTGGATTTGCTGCTCCTTCGAAAGCATTGCTCTTGGACTACAGAAAAAGGAAGTTCCAAAAATAGATATTCTATTCAATAAATAATTTTTAAAAAAGTAACCTTATTAGCCTTTTTATGGAGATGAAAATCCTCAAAATATACTTTTTGATGCTTCAAAGTAAAAACTAAGAAATAATTTTAATTTTGATTATTATTTATTTATTATTTATTCTTAACATAAAAAATTGAAGTATCTTTTCTTCTAAAAATGAATATATACATACAGTTATATATTTTAAACATACATAAATTAAAAATAAAATTTTTTCAATTTTCTTATAATTGAAAAATCATCAATTTATCATTCGAAAATTTGTCATTAATGAATATATATTTGTTTTTTTTAATATTTTTGGAATTACATTTTTTGATTTAGTTAACCTTTTATTTCAAATAAACATAAAAATACTTGTTGATCTTAAATAAATAATAATAATAATAAGACAAATTTTTAACTACACTTTTATAAAGATATTAAATAGGGCGCTATATATTCGATGTAAATTAATATATTTTCCGTCGCGCACCTACAAATTACATATGCTTTGCCCTACACTAGCTTATAACGTCGTATCGGAGCACTGTATTCTTTATTACAAAAAAATATTTCAACGAACAGCATTCTTTACGTTTTAAAATTTAAAAAACGAAAACAGCTCACAATGAATAAGACACACACACACATAAATTGTATTGTATGTGAATATTGTTGTTAGCATGAAACCGTTTCTGTACTTAAGCAAAAAAAAAGACACAAAGTAAAAATTTTGTTGTGGCTATCGTCTTATACACTGTGATCATAGCTGCCAGATTTGACGATTTATCGTCATTTTGACGATTTTATGACACAAAAATAGCATCTTGACGATTTGACGATTTTTGCCCTTAATTTGACGATTTTTATTTATTTTGACGATTTTTAGAAATTCAATATTTGCAACGTTTATTTCTTTGAATTCTTTAACATTATTACAATTATTATCACACTGTTTGTAACTATTGCTTTTGGGAATTCAAATGTAGAATATTACTCTATTTCTGAAATGATTTTTATATATTTTTCACACAAAAAATCCAAAATTGGCTTTTGAAAATTGAAATTAATAAACTCAAATGTAGAATATTATTCTATTTCTCAAAGGAATTTTATGCTGTTTTTACACAGTAAAATTGAAAATTGGTAACTGTTGCATCCACCACTTTAATGCATTTAATTTTGAAAGATATTATTATTGGAAATAAAGCCAAGATCAAACATTTTAATTTGGTAAATTATAAAGATAAACAAATTCTTAAACTTTGTAGAAAATATATTTTTTGAGGAAATATAAAAACGTAATATTATTATTTGTTTCATACTTTTTTTTAGAACAGTGTGGCCAAATAAGATTTGATTTTAAAAACGAATATTTAAGTACTTAATATATATTAAGCAAAGAAAATCGTTCGCTTTATGAATGAATTTTACCATTTTATTGAAGAATGTGAAAGGCAAGTGCTAGAATCTGGATTAAGACAGTTAAAGTTATTCAGTTTAGAGAACAATTTCGCTCAAAATAACTATAAATTGTTAGATTTAAAAAAAATATCAGAAATGAAAATGAGAAACTCCACTCTTTTTTCTTAACTCTATCTAAATTTATTGGGAAAAAAATAGATTTACTACATTATTTTGAAAACTGAAAACGACAAATAAATCTAAAAAAATAAAAGTCGTCTTTGGAGGCCATTACTTTTACAAAAAACCATTCTAATGTAAGGAATTTAGATTGATTAAATTAAAATTGTAATTAATATAAAATTGTATCTAAACTGACTAAAATATGTAATGGTAATGCATAAATATAATATATTTTTGATGGTTTTTTTATTTAGGTTTCGAAATTCAATATACATTTGTACTGTCAATTCTATTTTTCAGTTTTACTCAAATAAAAACAAAAGTTTTTTTAAAAAGGTGATATTTTTTATTTATATTTTGTTGACGATTTTTTGACGATTTTAAGCAATCAATTTGACGATTTTGACGATTTTTTTGTCGATGTTTGACGATTTCGTTGTCAATTTATCTGGCAGCTATGACTGTGATGTTGTGTGTGCAAAGTAAGAGAATAAACGAATTCTCTTTGCTAAGTAAGAGAGTAACAATTCTTTTTGCGGGTTCCAACATTACGACCCGCCGTAAGAAATTTTACTTGTACGTGATGCACATTCTATATGATTTATATTCTTTGCTCATACACACTGAAAAAAAAAACAACAACAAATACAAAATCAACAATAATACCTTATAAAACTTATAATAACAGAGAATAAGAAAAAATGGAGTGTTAGAGATATGGAGAAGATTAGAAACTAGTAACCCACTTAATAAAAAATAAAAGTACAAACAGCAATAAAACTAAAACAACTTAAATTATATTTAAGTAGACATTTTCTTCTTAATCAAGTTACAAAGATTAGAACAATAACAGATGACAGAAAAAAAATTAGGGAGAGCAAGAAGATAACTAAATCCAATCAATGTCTCTCGGGAATGTTTAGTAATTGAAGCATAGCCGCGAATAACGTTGTAAAAGCCTATTTTTACAAAATCTGTTTTTTTGCAGATTACAGTTAACTTGACTCTCTTACATTGCTCTATCACAAAATCAGCCGAAATTATGCACCTTATCCCTATCAAAATACAATTAGAAACTGTTAGTCAGTGGAAGAACGTTGTAAGTTACACACAAAATGATACGAACAGCATTGTTAAAAGTAATTGATAAGTGTAACAGAGGCACAAAAAGAAAGTGCAGTATAGAAAATTGGAAAGATAATAAAAGAAAAAGGTTGAAAAATAGTGGAAATGAGTATATTAGAAGAAAAAATAAAAGTATTCCTTCGAAAAACGCCCCAGAGCAGTTAATGTGGAAAAACGTTTTAAGTACACGTTGCGTTATTTTTTAATTGAATTCTCCTTATATAGATTTGTGATCGCTTATACTACTTTTCTTGTAAACATTTTTGCATAAATCAAATTAAAGAACATTTTCATAAATTTTATGAAAAGAATTATAATGAACAGACGCATATTTTATCTTCCTTTATCGAATTGAGCGAGATTTTGAGAATATTTCTTCTAACTACAGTATGCTTAAAGAGGAAGAAATTAGAAAATTAATGATATGGTCCGATAGATGCGTTGGACAGAATAACAACTGGACAATAATTTCATTGTGTCACAGCTTTCTAATAAGTATTTTTCTGAAATCAATCAAAAATTTTTAACTTCTGGGCATAGCTTTCTTCCATGTGATCGAGATTTTACACTTATTGGAAAAAAAAAGAAAACATCACAACTTTTTATTCCGGAAGATGTTTGCCGGTTAATTGAGTCTGCGAGACCATCGAAACCATTTAATGTACATCAAATGAGTCTAAACGATTTCAAAAATTATGATGTTTTTAACAAAAATTTATACAAAGATCCGAAGTGTAAAATAACCGATGCTAGATGGCTTCAGATTTCTATTGATGATCCAAATATGCTAAGAATACGAAAAAATCATAGTATTGCAGTAACGTGGTCTTGTTATAATTTATTTTCCAAAAGATCACGAAACTTAGAAAATTATAGGATGCAGTTTCTTCGGGAAGAACGCATTAAAATAAGTGATGCAAAAAAAGGTTCTCCTTGCAATGGTATCATATTTGCCTGAGAATATTATTAACGTTTTTGAAATATTTTATTCTTTATGTTACTGAAACGAATTTTTGTTTTTTGTTGAATTTAAATTGTTATAAAGTTTTTTTTTAATAAAAACATTATTTAATTTCCAAAATGTACACTTTATTTAAAGAACAAAAACCAATCACAGAAATTTTCTTGAATAGGAATGTTTCCTTTGAGCGAAGAACGTTCTAAATGCCATCGCACTCTCTGTTGTGCAAGATGGAATAACGTTTTAAGTGACAATGAGTTTTGGATATGTAACGTCTTTCCATTTTAAAAAGAAGTAATAAATATTTTATTAACCAAATATTATAATTAAACTATTTTTTCTCACTAAATTAGTTTTTTAACCCAAGTAAGTCCATGATGAATGAAAAAAATATTATCTAGATATTGCCTGCTACTTTTAAAACGTTTTTTACGAATTGTGAACAATTTAAATTTTGTCGCTTACAACGTTATTCGCGGCTATGCTTCAATTATTACTTGTATATAAATGGAAACAGGAACAACAAAAAGAAAAAGATAAAATAAAAAAGAAGTCTCATGGCTGCATTTAGAATTGTGAAACTTGTATTAATAGAAAAATAGTGAAAAGTGTTTAAAAATCAATATTTTAAAAAATTGTTTAAAAGACAGTGTTATAAGTATGTTTGTATGATAAATAATATTTGTAAATATATTCCATCTTAAAATCTAAAAAAAAAAAAATTATTCTGTTTAAATAGGTTAAAATATTAGCACATACATATAATTAATATAATACAATTATCAGATGAAGCAGAGTTACAACATACAGGATACAAATTGTGTTTCTTTCAGATTACTCTTTGTTCAAACCTCCAAGCGGTAAACAATTGATCACCTTATTTTACAATTGATTAAATAATATCGTCGATGGAAGTAAAGAACGTTGTAACTGACAAAACCTTAAGTGTTCACCAGAGCCAAAAAACATGTATGAAAGTAGAACAAATACACTGGTATTTTTCATTTCGCAGACGGCGTAAGTGAATTTATTTTCATCGTAGAAATCTGGGACCTGGACCAATCGACGCGTATTTTTTTTTTCTGATAAAAATGATGCAAAACACGTATTTTCGATTTTTTGTCAGTTACAGCGTTCTTTAATTCCATCGACGATATATGCTTTCAGAATATATTACTTTTGGAATCGAGAAGGTAATTTCATGTGGCACACAAGAAAATATTTAATTACCATGTGTATTCCCACATCTTTAGAAGAAGGAATTCATTGTTCTACATTTTATTAAAAGAAATTCGTTATTTTTCGTTAGTCCTTCAAATTATTAATTAATAAAATAAATTTATGCATTACAATAAATGAATTCTAATACTTATTACGGGGGGACATTAAAAATATTCATTACTTTCGTACGACATGCTCTGTGTTAAGGGTAATGATTTTCGGAATTAACGATTATACATTCCTTGTATTACCTTCTCGATTCTCGCTGAATACCATTTCCCGCTGAGCTATTGCCCATGATATTGTATGTATGTATATATATAAATTATCCCTTATTTTTAAACTTATTTAAATTGAAAAAGAAGCAATCTGTAATTTTTTGTAAGGAAACCAAATTTAAGAATAATTTTAAAAATTGCATAGAATTAGGTCTTAACATTAACCTACAATATCATCATACTTCAAATGTTTGACTTTGTGTTTGCTGGATATAGAATAATATGCTCTAATGGCAGTTTAACTTTCACTTGACTTAATTTCAAGTTGTCTTTTACAAAATCAAAAAAAGCAGTTTAATATGCCGTTGTTGGTGAATAAGATTGTGTGTTTGTAGTGTATTTTGTTTATCTTTAAATGTTTGTGTGCTTTTTTTTTTTGGTAGAAAACTGTCGGCCATTTAAAAATTCTACACTTAAAGA
Source organism: Metopia argyrocephala (assembly GCA_963576795.1). Lineage (NCBI taxonomy): Eukaryota > Metazoa > Arthropoda > Insecta > Diptera > Sarcophagidae > Metopia > Metopia argyrocephala. The sequence continues at coordinate 6,860,029 of OY756208.1, forward strand.
AATACATACATATGTATGTTGCAAAAAAAAAAAAGAAAATAAATCAAATCTTATTACAAATGTAGTGAGCTTGAGGTCTTCAAATAATATTTATCTATTTTCTATGTTTCACTACTATTTTCATTTCTTACATAAAAGATAATTTTAAATATGTATACTGGTTATATCCTAATAGACCACAGTATATTAGCAATGCCGAAATACATTAGCTTTATGGCAGTTTTTTTTCTTTTTTTAAAACAGTTTAGTGTGTTGTAAAATTAGCCCCAAATAGAAAAATATTTTGAGCAAAATTCCTGGAATTGTAAAAGTCATAGTTAATGTTAATGGAAGTTTTAAAACCTAAACTATTGCTATAAAAGGCAAAAAAAGAAGGTTTAAAAAACGTGACCTTTTTAGCACACTTTTGTAATTTGCCAACTTACTTAATTTCTTGTTGCAAACTAGTTTTTTTTATTACATTTTTTTTAAGTGTACTCGTACATTTTATGCCATTAACAAATTGACCTAAAGTGTGTTTTTTTCTGTTGGTCCTTTACTAACTTTTAATACCTTTTGCATCCACCTGTCTATTAGTCAACTTGCCCGTTTAATGCTCATGTCCTTTTAGTTGGCTTTAAAATGCACAGAGGACATCACCAGAGAAAAGACAAAATTAAAAATGAACAACAAAAAAAAAAAAAAAAAAAACAAAAATCAAAAATAGAGTTTTCGACAACACTTTAAACGAACTTTTTTGAAATGTTTTAACAAAAGTTTTATTAAAATTTAAATTTTTTAAAACTTTATTTATAAATGTTTTTAATTAAAATGACGCACGTTTCCTTTAACTACAATTCAAATACAATTCTTAAGACTGACTTTTGGCAAAAAAAAACTTACAAATTGCAAAATATTTGAAATTTTACATTTAAAAAGCCTTGTAGCTGTGGGTTTTTTCAAGGTTCAAGTAGAAAACTTTTTAATTGCCCTTTTAAGTAGCCTATTAAGTGGCCATAAAATGAATTCAAAATGGTTAAAATGTCTACCGCTGGCTAAAAGTTTGACAAGAGCTGTGCTGTGTTAATGTCATTATTAAACATTTTTTGCTACCTGAGACATGAGGAATTTAAAGAGGGACATTACAAGTTCAAGGAATTTATTTTAATTTATTTTGCAATTAAAACATAATTTAGAAATGGTAAATATTTTACAATGAAATTCACTTAAAAATTTATTAAGAAATTTTCAAAATTAACTTAAAAGCAAGCAATTTTACAAAAAACAAAAATAATAAATTGCGTTTTGACAGCTCCAACCTCCATTTACTGCAGTACCTTTCTTCCAGTTAGACAGTTGATTGACTATATTCATACTTTATAATCAATCTAAGGCCAATTGATTAAAAGTGTTTAAAATTTTAACAAATAAACTTAAAACTGTTACACCTGTTATTCATTATAAATATTGGGTCATATATGAATGGCGGCGCACAGTGGCGCCTTTTGACCTTTTTCGTTGCAAAAATCATAACTTTTAAAGTAATAAAGATATTTTAAAAATTTAAAAAGAATTTGAAAGAAGACTCCCCTAGCTTCAAAATGCATGACCCTCAAGGTGATAGGCCATTCGCGGCACTGTGAACAGTGTTGTCTTTTGACGCTTTTCGTTGTAATCTTTATAACTAAGATATTATTAAAATTTATTAAGTATTTGAAAGATAATCCCTTTAGCTTTAGAGTAATTAACCGGCATGGCCGGCACAGTGCATCGTTTTGACTTTTTTCGTTGCAAAAATCATAACTGTTGAAATTATCAGGACATATTTAATGTTTAAAACGCACTTGAATTTTATCTCGTTTAGTTTCAAGAAAACCGCACCTTCATTGTAAAAGGCCCACTGCGGCACTGTGCACAGTGACACATTTCGACCTATTTTGTTGCAAAAATTTTTAATTTTAATTTTATCACTAGTTTTTTGTTTAAAATTTTTTAATGTTTTTTTTTCACACACTTTTTTCACTTTGATTGTCACTGGCTAGATATTGAGACTAGATAACATTATTAGCACAGAATATTTGGAAATAAAGCTTTAAAAAATGTGTGTGCTTGCCGATGCCTACTACAATATTTTTTATTTTTGTTTTTTTTTTTTGCAATGTTCAGTTAAGTGCAAGATAAAATACTTAATGCTTTAATTACATTTCTTTATAATTAGCTGTAGGTTCAATTTTAACAGCTCATTCACTATGGTCCAAAATGTTAATACTTTTTAAATTAAAAACTTACTAAAAATAAATTTAGATTATTTTTTTTTTTTTTTTGTACATAAAACTTTGTCGGTTTGAAAAATTCTTAAAAATCCCAACATGACACATATACTTGTACATACATACATACATAATTGGCCATTACAACCCTGTGTCAGGATTACGGCCTAGCTTCTCGCAGCACTCATGTTGTGTGTGTTAATTTTTTCCCATGAGTACCGGGACCTACAGTTTAAAGTCGACTCCGAACGACAGATTTGAGAAGCTTTTTCATGGCAATTAATTACTCCCAGAGCTTTTGCCAGAAGACTGCTGAGAGGTAGTCGCCGAAAGAAATAATTGTTTCATATTTCTTTTTTTTAAAGATGTCGGAGCTGAGATTTGAACCCAGCACTATCGTCTTCGTAAGCCAACACACTAACCACTAGACCACGGCGACTACTTGTACTTAAGTATTTTTTTTTTTTTTGCAATTCATGTGTTTTAATTTTTTTTTATTTAAAATCCCAAATTTAAACTTCTAAAATATCTTAATTTGTTCAGGAGATAGAACTCATCAAAGTGGTAACTTTTCCGAAATTTTTTTCCGCTAGGGGGCATTGTAAGCGAATGAAAACGCGTAAAAAAACTAAATAATAAATTAAAGACCAATACATCTACTAAGTTTGGTATACAATTAGAGTGGATCTCAGTGCTGCCCAAAATCTGTTTGAATACTTTGAAAATATATAATTTTTGTAGTAAAAATTGTTACAGTTTTATTGTTTTTTCATGTACACGGGCAAGTACGGGCACCCAATTTCAAGAAAATAAGTTAGAGTATTAAATACTTAACAACCTCTGTTTAATAGTTCCCGTCACAAACCGTCACTTTTTTTGTTCTATTCTATTAAGTGTCAAAAAAGACCCAAATATCATGTGTTTGCAAAATTGCGCCTGAAAAAAAAAAAGGATTGGACCGAATAACCCTTTTTTTACATCGTCTCATTGGAATTAACATACCTTTCATCTGACACCAAAAAATTAATGATCGGTTGGATAGTTTGCCTGTAATTCAATTGAAAAGATGATATATTTTTTTTTAATTTAAACATTTTTTGTAAGTCCGAAAAATTGTCAGCTTTGATTGACTCTAGAATATATAATTTTTCTCCGATTTCAAAAATTTTTTTGGATTCTTAATCAGTGAGAAGTTCTCTATCAAATGTAATTATTCATTTTATCAAATTCTTCTGTCAAATTTTTGATTTTTGCAACGCTTCTAGGGAAAAGGCGCCACTGTGCGGCGGCGTAGCTATAGCTTACAATACGAATACATTCGATAATGAATGAAACTGTAGACAGTTCACCGCTCTTACAATGGTAAAAAGTTTCGCTTAAAAGAGATTACATCTGGGCGCCAATTCTTGTCACTCTTGCATCATTGATAACTCCCTTTCAATTTTATCAAAATCTTAGGTTTTCTTCGTTACTTCACCCAGTTCGTTAACCTTTGGTTCTATAGACTGATTTAAGCTGTAGCTTAAGTAGTTTCCTAATTATACAGAAGCGAGAAAAAAATGCAACTTTGTGCCACATATTATTCAATTGAGGCTCGAAACATATAACGGTATTCAATTCCACTATTAACTTTTAAATTTTATTAATAAGTATCATTAAGCGTTCTTTGCTTCTCCATCTATTTAATTTTTTTATATTTATAAAAATAGTGAACAAACTTAGCGAGAAAAAAAATGCAACGAAATTTGTTAAAAGTAAAAGTAAGTCAACTAGAGTTATTAAAATAAAAATTTAATTAAAAATTTGCAAATTGTGAATTATATAATAGAAAAAGCTGTCAACAAAAGACACCTTGCGATTATCAGGGCTTTAGAAGAAGGCGAATCAATGAATAAAGTTGCTCGTCAATTTAATACCAATAAATCAAGGTATCGTCAAAGAAATAACGTAAAATGGTAAAAATAGTAAAAATTTATCCTCGGCAAAAGGGCAGTAGATGTTACTAATTACGCAAACGAGCAATTAGGGGTTTCTATTGGCGTCTCCACAGCCAGAAACCGATTAAAAGTGGCGAACTTATTAGCTGGAAGACCAGCTAAGAAGCCACTTATAAGTAAGGTAAATAAGAAAAAACGGCTTGATTTTGCGAAACGGTATCTGCATTGATCAATGGAGCAATGGGCGAAAGTGTTGGCGAGCAACGAATCAAAATTTAACTAATTTGGCTCTGATGTTTTAAAATATATTCGTCGGCCCCCAAAACAAAGATATTAACCCAGATATCGGGCGTTAAACATGATGTTGAACATAATATGGCATCGAGTTGCATTTTTTTTCTCGCTGTAATTATCTCTTCTACATATTTTTTGCGTCCCGATTATTTGTAGAACAATTGTCGACAACTATCCCAAACTTCCAATATCATTCTTTTAAAATGCCATGCTCCTTTGGGTATGGCAAGTTTTAATATAACTATAAAATTTTTTTACACAAAAGTAGATACCCATGCCAAATTTAATAGTGACGGGTTAGGTGGTTTAGGAATTATTTAAAATCGGGCAATAAGAAAAACCATTATTCACAGGCACCAGACAGGTTTCTTTGGATGGAATCAAAGCTTTGAAATAGCAGACTTGTACATCAATCATTTGTGTATATATACCGTTGATTTGTAGTACCTCTGCTATATTTTGATAGCTTACGTAGTAACTATCAGACAAAACAGAGAAGCTCTTTTGAGGTAAAAATTGTTTCAAGCAAACCACCCCGGGATCTGACATCTATTTTAAAATTTTTTTATTAAAACATTACATAGAAGGCCACCTTTTAAAGAGCTGGTTACTTGACATAATCAAGTAAAGGTATGGTCGCATTAGGCAAATATTTTCTCATTTGATTGAAATATCATTCTAAAGAACAATCTAAATTCTTAATAGAATTTACTTTCTGATCTAATTAAGGCGTTTTAAAGATGAAACAAAATTAATAAACAAAAAAATAGATCATCACAGCCTGTTTGGAATTCGATTCCGTGTCTCTAGACCATGTAACTATATATGTAGGCCTCAAGCAATGTTCTCAAGACACCACGGCTATAGTCGTTACAAAACTGTTGTAATTCTGACAATTAAAAAAAAATGCAATGATGAATATAAAAAGGACAATATGATAAAAATGTTCAGTAAGTCTTGGGCTAACTCATTACAAAGTATTTAGAAAAAATATAATTCCAATATAGGATTTCTATAAAAAGTTTCAGTTAAATAGTTGATGAATGATTTGCATAAATTTGTTCAGAACAGAAAGAACTCTGAAGACCGCAGCGGATGTCGAAAACATGTTCAGTTTGGCTGGTGTACAATTACTTTTTAAAGTGGCATTTATTATTGTTTTTTTGAACGAACTCTGAAATTTCTTTTATCTTCTGCTTTATCTGTTAGAACAATAATTTGCAAATATTTCCAATTTAAAGTACTAGTACTTTCAATCAAATTAAACATCAGAATTTTAAAGGATGACAATTTATGACCTATTTTTCAAGAAAACTAATTTAAACTTTTATGAATTTTATATGCAATTACCAATTTTTTTTATCAGGTTGGTAAAATTAATATGACAAAAAAAGTTGTAAAAAAAGCTCTTTATACACATATGTATGTATGTATAAGTATATGTACGTATACCTTCCGTATAGTAATAAAATGAAATAAAATTATTTATCACTTACACCTGAAATAATATCAACTTTTCCCATTAATATTCGTAATGGAGAAAAAATTGAAATTCAATATTTAAAACCTCAATGGCTGGTTGTTGGTTTTTTTGCAAAAAGAAAATAAGAAACTACAAATCATTATTAGGGAAAACTAAAGACAAAAAAAAAAAGGAAAAAAACATATTAAACATTTCAGCCACACATACCGGAAATATAAATATTTTACTATTAAAAAAAAATAATAATCTGTTGTATAACTTTTTAAACAAAATTTGAAAAAAAAGTTAATGTGATGAAATTTTATATATATTTAAAATATAAATAAAAACAACTGATTTATTAGCAATACAGTGGGTCACAATAAAATCACATTTTCAATTCTTTAATATTCATTAAATTTTTTATTAATGTAGGCCCATTATTACAACTTGTCAATAGTAGAATTTATATTTATTTATATAAATAACGTTTTTTTATAACAAGCAAACTTTAACCTAAAGTGACCGATAAAGTTAGTGGAAATAAGGCAATTTTCCTTTAGGTTAAAGTTTACTTGTAATAACGAAAAGCAATTTATCGGTCTGGTAAAATTTTACCTTTAACTATCGGCAAGTTGTAATAATGGGCCTTACTCGATAAATAAAAGTTCCTTGCAGGACAAACTGTATAAATGATAGATATTTAATTTTGAACAAATCTGATGACAGGAGTCGTTATCAGTATAAACATATTGGTAATATATTAAATTTAAATTTGGAGAATATAAAGGCAGAATTAATATCCCCATGTAATAAGCCAATATAAACGAAATGCATAGCATTTAGTGTAACTTAATAAAATTCTGTTTTCATATGAGGAAAGTAAGTTGATTCTGTACAGATTTATTGATATTAATGTTGTAGGGGATCATATGATCAAGATCAAGAATAAGACGAACTAGATATGTAAACAGCTGTTTTTTTTTAAGACAAATACTCAGGGATAAACCCCTACTCATCCTGTGCATTGTATTGGAATTTGAAGATATGTAGATAGATTTTTTTTAAATACATATATTCAGTGCCTTTTTGCCAATGAGCAAAGTTGCTATCAATTTGATCACTCCAAGGCAAGTGTTATATGTTCACCCTTGAATGATCAACAGCAATTACCCCATCTGTCGGTGGATGTTGATTGTGAGTGGTGAGCGTCTTCAATAAGAAGGTTAGCTATTATATTTCTAAAAGGTGGCGCTGTACTCCTGATCATTCGATTTTGATGCCAATTCTAAAATATAGAAGATTTGAAACAAACACTTGCTGAGCTATTCTTTGCGGGAGGAAAAAAACTAAAAAATAAAAGAATTCTTATCAAATTTTATTGAACTCAAAAAAAAAAAAAAAAAAAAAAACGAAAAGAAATGTGCAATACTTTTGTCAAAACTTTTTAAGAAACTGCCCTCCTACTTCAGTATTTAGTCTGCTGGCTAAAGCAGGGGTGAGCAACCTTTTTAATCAACGGGCCACTTATAAATTTTAAAATTTTTTGGCGGGCCGCACATAAATAATGCTAATAATTTACAAAACTCTATTTATAATAAAAATTAGAATTAAAAAAAAAAAAATTTAATACCAAAAAAAAAAAGTATTTTCTTGAAATTTTTAATAAGAAATTTGGCACTGTTTTTTCGCTACAACCTGATCAATATCAGCCGGAATTGATGAGGTAGGTACACATACAGAAGTTTCTAATCGTGCATTACTCAGTTTTGATCGGTGGTAATTGGTCGGTGGTCGGATTTATAAACATTCTCGATGTTTACTGAGCGAAATACATTTTTTACATCAGTATTATTCTGCATGTCCATCACTTCCCTTTGAAAGTCTTCCGGAACTGTATCCACATCGATAATTAATGGTTAGGAAAACATTTTCATGGAAACTGCTCTCTTCTCAGTTTCTTCGTAATTGAAATTCGTTGATTAATGTGTCTATATATTATGTGTATTTTTGAGAAGCAGCAATATTTGTTTGGCGGGCCGCATAAATAGGTTGAAAGAGCCGCAAGCGGCCCGCGGGCCGCGTGTTGCTCATCCCTGGGCTAAAGTATATCTTTTTGTATAAAGTATTTGCAAAGATTTGAAAGAAATAAAGAAACTGCGTATTATAACGTTCAAATGCTTCATATATTTAAAATTCAAATTAAAAACATTCAATTCATGCCAAAAGAAATCCAATTGATTCGTAAACATTATTCTTGTGCTCTTGAATTTGATAAAAAGAATTTAAAACTAAAGGCAGTATAAAATAATTTCATTTGCATTTTATTGTACATTAAATCCTTAAATCATTACCATTTTGTGGTGGCACAGACAGCATCGCCAATAGAGTTTGTAGAAAAAGTAAAAATAATTTTAAATTTTAGTCTAGTGTGAAACGCTCAACATGTTTATGAGAATTTGATTCAACGTTTCTTCTAACGATTGCCACCTATTTATTAGAGGCTTGCTGGTCAAAGAGAGTATGAAAGAGAGGTTTTTCATTCGTTTATATAATTCTATGTATATGTATTTAAAGCCGACTGCACATCCGCGCTTAAGCGCCCAGATAACCAGTCATGCTTTAGATCAATAGTTGGTGCAAAGAGATTATTGCTAAAAAGATGACTGTAATTCTGAGCAGCATGTGTACATATAACCGCTTAAAAATATTTAGTAAAAAGGTGTGTTTATTTTGTGAATATTAGCTGATAAAATTTAATAACAAAATTCACATATTTCATTAAGAAAGAAAAAAATTTAAATAACTTTTATCAAAATAAGATGTTTTTCGATTATTTTTTTTAAACCAATATCGTACAAATAATCAAATACTTACCTATGTAAATAATGTTGAGCACAATTTCGCTGACTGTATAATTTTCTGAGTATATTTTTATAATTTTGTTTGCTTTTTGATATGAATTTTGAGGATATTGGTACCATATGTGTGAAAAAATCGGGGGCTACTAGTGCAGATCATTGCTTTAAAATGATTGCAATAACATTTTTTTTATTTTTTGAAGCCCAACGTTAAGACATACAGAGAAGCACTACGCAGTTTCCTTTCCTAAAACCAAGTTTGTAGGGGAGAATATGAGAGAATAACTACAACAACAACAAAGTAAGTATGCAAAGTTGATGCATACGGGTCCCCGCGATGTTCTGCGCTTAACAATGATGGATTTTACTTGCGCTAAAGAAACGCTTTTTGTGTCAAATATATTACGTTGTCTTGCTTCAAAGTGGAACTCGCAGTATTAAATTAAATACCTTCCGTAAGCGAAACCTATAAATTTTTTCCTTCCTTCCTTTTCCTGCTTTGTCGAAAACTCAAAAACAAATTTTTTTATTGAGATGGATGACTATATTTTACTCAAAACCTAAAATTTTCGTTTGTCCAGCCTATAAGCTATTGATAATATCGTCGGTTGACAAGTAAAACTCATTAAGTGTAGTCAGACAAGTGTGTTTTACCTGTCAACCGACGATATAAGAACCTAAACAATGGCTACGGAAAAAGTTGAAGTCTCCTTTATCTTGATATAACTCACTTATCACAGATCTTATGAAAACAAATATTCAATATTGAATGTTTGTTTTTGTTTCGTTTTTATTTTTTTATAAAAGTAAGTTATCTTCACTAACGAATTCAGGCAACTGACCTAAATAGTTTTTTTACTGGTCTATTTTTACTCTAGTTTTTGCCATAGCACACTGGATTTGAAAAAAAAAATTGTATTCTTCTTATTAATCAAATAAGACAAATTTCCTTACTGATCTAAAGTATGTCATTTTAAATTTAAATACAATAAATATATATATTTTTATTACGTAATTACATTATACATATTTCACTTAATGTTAACCTTCTTTAATTATTAAAAATGGACTATAGCTTTATACAGGGTGGGTCAACTTCAACTGTCTAATATAAAATGCATTCACCTTTTTTCCTTTTACAATTTTAGTTGTAAGCTTATGTTCTAATGGTTACAAAAATTGAAAAAAATTACTCTACGTCATTTTACTGAACGTGTAAAACTTTTTCAGTTGTTTCTTTACCCAATGGTTACCTGTTAACATTTGAATAATGCAACAGCTCCCAGTTCCAGTTAAAGTTCCCATGATAAAAAACTTAAATACACATTTCAGAAGCCAGCGTTTAATAGGTAGTAACCACAAGGACATTTTTGTTACTGAAAACGCTGTGTATGCTATATGAGAACATCTACACGGATACGAGTTTCCTCGTTGACATGTTACTTCTTAAGAACTTCCAGAACATCTTTGCGGTGCATATTAAGAATTTCCTCAGAAATTATTGCTTAAAGATGCATTCTAACGTTTACAATATACAATATACCCGTAGGTAAATTTTGTGTTTAAAAAAAAAAATTAAAACGTTTTCATTATTCTTTTAAATAGATTAGTTTGTAATTATAATTGCCCAATTAGACAGGGGTAGCCGCATTCTCAAAGCAGTACATTAGCTACAATTACATCTTCTTAAATGTACGGTTTGATGTCGAATTGAAGTAGATAAAGTTATCGGACCATATTTTCGGGAATTATGTTGTGAATCCATAATATGTTTCCTGAACAGCATATATCCATGTTGGAAAATTGTTTAAGTCGGTAATGAACTATTGTTGCAACACCATGGATCTACACATTATACCGCGAGAGACATAATGGTATTTCTGCGGAAATTTTCATAAACTGCCGGTTTTGCATTACCAACTCTTTAAAAAATTAAACGGCCTTTGTTTTATTGTGTTTTTGTGGTGTTTTTTTTTAAAGAAACAATAATTTATAACTTATGATATTATTTTCAAAGAAGTTGTACAATTCAAGCCACAAAATTTATGCAACGTAATACGTTCTGAAAAAGAGACATTAACTGCCAATAATATGATCGACGCCATTTAATTAATGTAATTTTGCGTACTTAAAAAACCATTAATAAAGACCCAGATACACTATCTTCCACAGCCGTACGATTTATTCTCAAAAAATCTGATCGATTTCTGTTCTACTTTTAAAAATCGCATTAAAACGGCAACATTGTATATACAAAATACACCATCATACAAAATATATGACATGCAGAGTTGCTTTTTGTTAATACCTTATAAAATGCAACCCTGATACATACATACATACATAACTGGCCTTTACAACCCTGTGTTAGGATTACGGCCTAGCTTCTCGCAGCACTCATGTTGTGTGTGTGAGTACCGGGACCTACAGTTTAATGTCGACTCCGAACGACAGACTTGAGAAGCTTTTTCATGGCATTTAGTTACACTCAGAGCTTTTGCCAGAAGACTGCTGACAGGTAGTCGCCGAAAGAAATATTTTTTTCATATTTCTTTTTTTGAAGATGTCAGAACCTGGAGTCGAACCCAGGGCCCATGTCTTAGTAAGCCAACACACTAACCACTAGACCACGGCGACTACATGCAACCCTGATAGCATGGGGAAAAAATGTTTATAATTTTTTTTTTAAGTTTATGAAATCAAACAAACATTTAATAAAATCAGCTACACGGAAGAATTTTTGGGCCACTCTATCATACTTTTTCAACACACATTACTTTTTTTTTTTTTTTTTTGAAAAATCGAAAGGATCAATAACTGGTGAAAGAAAAATTGTTAAGCATTTTAAGCCGGCAAGTTGAAATGGCTTCACCCTGTATGCTTAGAAATGAAATCTTCTTGTGTACAAACTATATTGTTCTGAATTATAAACTGACACATAAAGAGAGAGAGAGAGAGAAAGATAGAGAAAAAACAGATCATTTCGTTGTGTTTGTTTGAAGTGACATAATATTCATATTCAATTGAATTTCTTATTTTATTGCTTATTAATTGATTTTTATTGAAAAGAAAATAAAACATACCCAGTGCACTGCACTGATCTTTTACAGAAATCTATAAGCGGAGGGTGTTTTACAAAAGCTTAAAAAAAATTTATAATAAATCGATAGAATTTATTATAGAAGAAGTGGTCAAAGCCATACCTCGTATATTTAAATAAATAAATTGTCAAATAGTTTTAATTCCTTAATTGTTTTCATATAATAAAAATTGTGATCTTTTAAATTAACAAATTAAAAATCTTTTCGTTTTTGTTATTGAAAACAATTGAATGAAATTTAAAAAGAAAACTTTCATTTTTCAATACATTTCACTATCAATTAAAAAAACAAAAACAATGATAATAATTTGGTCAACAATAAGTTGAAACTATAAGTAAAACATTTTTTTTAAAGCTAGAACAACCTGTAGTGCTGAAGTTGTTTTCAACCAACTTTACACCAACTTTAATGCCAAAGGCCCATATTGTTGTCGACTTTTCAAATTTATTTGTAATATAATTTTTTAACATTTTACCAAAAATGTAAACAATGTTTAGCATTTTCCACCATATTATTTCCTTTTATTTCAATTATGTTTTAACGAAAAAATGTAACATTAGCGGCAATCACTCTTCGTTGTATACTTATCTAGCAATTGTTATTGTAAGTAATTTGATTTTTTTTTCATAATTTAATTCTTTAAAATAAATAGTTTTTAACAAACAAAAAAAAAAAAAAAAACAAATTTGCATATAAGTTAAGCTACACGTTGGAAAAATTTTAGTGTGAGTGTTTTGAGTTTTACGTTCTTGCATTTGCACCAGAGATTGACATGAATCGCACTCAAATGTCAATTTTTTTCCTTTTTAAAAATGAATATTGAGCTAGCAATACACACTAACTAAATGAATGCTGCTATTGCATGATTCAATTTAGTATGTATTTTGCCATAAAATGCTTGTAGTTGCTTGCAAATTCTAAACACTCCAACCAATCACAAAAGCAGTAAGTATATTTGAGTATTTCACTGTTTAAGTGTGAATAAACCAACTACGAACAAAAGAAAAACAATAACACGATTCTAATGAAAAATAATGCAGTTTCTCTTATATTTTTAATAAAATACTACTTATTTCTTATTTGCTTATTATTATTTATTTATTTATTTATTTACTTTGTTTTTTTATTTATTAGTACTAAAACGCATGTATAACAAGTAATAAATATTTTTAATTTGTTAAAAAAAATAGTTCACAAAATATCGGCTATACTTCAGAAGTTAAGAAAAAAAACTAAATTTTATATTTCTTAAAAATAAACAATTTCTATTTCTAAAGTTCGAAAAATAAAAAATCAGGTAATGTTTATTTCATTTTAAATAAAAATATAATTAAAAACTTATTTTTTCATTTTTATTTTGAAGCATTTGTTAAGAAACAAATTACTGCGGTTAAAAATTAAAAAAATTTAAAAAAAACACTGTTTCTGTCAAACGGTTTAACCTCTTATTAGTTGAGCTTTAATGAATCATTTTAGTGTTTTGTATACAAAGGAGTGTTTTGTATGTTGTTATTGCTAATGGTATCTAAAAAAAGATTAAGAATAAACAATGCATTTACAAAAGTAAACTCTACAAGCAATACAGTAGCCACTGTTGATGAATAAAAACAAAACAAAAGCAGAAATAATATGAATAGGCAGTAAAATCGAATCAACTCGTGTCATTCTCTGATTTGCACGTGCAATGGCTAAATAAGCAATAATTTTTGGTAGCCTTTTTTGGTTGATTTTATTTTGAGATATTTGGTAGAAATAAAATGATTTATGTGGCAACTCTTGTCATAGTGGTGTTTAGAGAACACAGGTGTTTTCTTTCAAAATTAAAATAAATTGGCTTCAAATAAGACAGACCAGCAATTGGAAAAGTATTTCCTTGTTGTTGCTGGTTTGTATTCTATTTTTTTAAAGAAATACTTGACTTTTTAAAAGTTAATTTAAAACAACAACAAAAAACTCTCCCCATTATTATTAATTCAGCCATTAAGAATAAAAACGCTAGTTTTGCTTTTACTTTATAAAGAAACATGTACATAAGTATTAATGATTGAAGGAGATGGAGAATATTTTTCAAACATTATTTTGATTTATTTCTTTTCGTAAAAGGAGAAAACACCCCAAACCCAACAACGCCCAACAACAACAATTGCGGTATAATATTTCTTGCAGCCCTTAAAAACACACACTTTTATAACATTTTGTGTAAAAATAGAAAAATTTTGTATATTTTTCTGAAAAATCTTTTTTTGTTTTATTAGTATTCATTGATGGTTTTTATTTGTTAACGACTATAGCCCTCCCATTTGATATTTGTTGTTGTTTGTTTGTATGTTTTTTGTTTTCTTTTTTGCTTTAATTATTTATAATTTATTTTTTTATTAAATCATGGCAAACATTTGCTGGCAGGAGATAAAATTTTATTACTTTTTAAAATGCGGTTTTTATTATCTTTTTTTTTCTTTTTTTTTTGTGTTTTCATAACAAATGAGGGAGGCCATAAAGTAACAAAAATTACCTCAAGCAAATAGGCTTTAAAATAAAAGAAAACGCTTTTGGCTTTAAAAGTGCTTTTTAAACACTAATTAAAGAAAAATACTCCTATCACACTGCTGGGGTTATTGGTTGCAATATTTATTGGTTGGATCAGCCTCGCCCTTTACTGTACGCATTGAAGAAGACTATATTTCATTTTATGTATATTAAATATTAAGAAGTGCATACGGAATGTTGTATTTCTGGCACAATTAAAAAAACGGGTTTGTTTTGACAAATAATTATTATTCCCAACCAATAAGAGCACCTTCCTACTCGTGAGAAAACTATATTAAGTTTTGCCAGATTTTGTGAGCACGATCCCAATAAGTGATTGCCAACAAGTTTTTTTTTAAGTACATCATTCATATTCTACCTCTACACCTGAATATCCAAATACATTTGGCCTATGATCAAATGAATATGAAAAGAGAGCAACTTCCAGCAAAATCTTAGTTATAAAAGTAGGGAGAATACATATACTTTTGAAAACATGTTTTTTTTCTCTTAACAATTTTCTGGCAAAAACTCAGAGAGTAACTGATTGCCATGAACAAACTTCTCAAGTCTGTCGTTAACATTCGGCGTTAAACTGTAGGTCCCGTTGCTCACGGAAAAAATTGACGCACATATTATGGGTGCTGTGAGAAGTTAAAATGGTTTTTAGCCTACTTTTAGGCTGTGGTATTTATTAATAAAAGGGAAGTATTTTTTTTAGGAGTATTTGATTTTGTTAGATAAAATAATTCTTTTAATTCATTTATCTATTTGTTCTTAATTTTAAGTCTAATTTATTTTCACTGGATTTTTGGAACACGTCGTCTTGTTTTTGGTCTAGTGGATCATTATTTCAAGAACTGTAAGAATATAAAATATGTATTTAATTTTACTTTTTACTTTTGTACTTTTTTTTTGTTCTTTCATGAAAGTATCAAGCCTTGACCTATAAACATATAAATGAGACTCTTCTTATTTAAGGCCATAATACCACAGAAGGATTTTCAAAAATATAAAAAATGTAGCATAACTTATGGCCCAATAAATGATTGCATATTTTTTGGCGCATTGAAGTAACATATAATACAACGTTTTGTTTTTATTAAAAAATTCTGTTTTTTATTTACATTGTTTGTGCTTTGAATCCTTTTCAGTATTTTTTATGACATTTTTATTTTTAAATCGTTTCAAGAGTTTTTTTATTTTTCAACATTCAATTTAGATTTTTTTAGAATATTTTTAAAAATATATTTTCTGTGTTATATCTGCGATGATTTATTTATGGCAATATTTTAATACGCAGTATTAAGTACCAGCATATTCGTTTATTTTTGTTTTAAAGGATTTTATCTGGATATTCAAGTTAATATTTATGACTGTGTTTTAAAATTCTCACAGCATAAAACATAAAGGATAAAAAGATTTTTTTATTTTTTTAAAATGAATTTTTCTTTTTCAAGGATTTGATTGTTAAAGAAAAAAAAAATCAAGAGAAAAAAATGTAACCAGACATGAAGTTGTATTGAAAAATTAAACCTTTTTAGCCATACTTTCAGCCCTACTACATATGATGATAAGGTTATTTTGTTTTTATATTTGTAACTCGGTATTTCATAATTTTGTTTATTTATTTTTTAAGTATAGATTTTTCAACACTTAAAAAAAACATGTACATGCAACCACTTTTACGTGCCACTGTAATATAGCGCATGAAACATGTGTGTCTTCCAATATAGATAATACGCTCCATTTAATTTAAAAATAAAAAGCAATAAAAAAATTTCATCTTAAGGCATAGATTTTCAAAATTTTAAAGGATCAAACGCACAAGAAATCACAAGAAATACACATGTGTTGCCAAATCAAAATAAAACAAAAGGGCTTTCAAATACCCCCAGCAAATTTAGCCACTGTGACAGAAAGTCATGCGGAAGAATTTATATAAAAGACCAAAAGTAAATATGTATATTTGAAACCCAGCAAAAATAAAAAAAATATTTTTCTATCATTAGTGGAATTATTGATGAAATCACCCAAAAGTAGTTACAGTTTGCGTGAATAACCATGTGGTTGTCATAGAACGAAAGTGATCCGAAGGCCTGAATAGTATTCATTTTTCTATAAAAGAGGAATTTTAGAATATCAAATTCAGTTCTAAGAAATCTTTGGTGTTCAATGAAAACGCCATGATTTTATAATGAATTGGGTATCGGTTTATTATAAAATAGGGATCCCTGCAGGTTTAAGGCTGAGTTCTTAAAATTTTTATCGAACACAAGAGTCTTTCAAAAAATCTGTTTACTCTGTTGGCATAATTTTAGTCACAGTTACTCTTCACTGGACAATGGCAAATTACAAAATGACAAAATTTTTAAATAACAAATAATAAAGCTGCTAATGAGGATAACGATTCTTATGTCGTTCAATTCTCTGCGTTAATGAAATGAACGCAAAGGAAAAAACATTTTAAACGGAAACACAAACTTTTAGAAACTATTTCGACATCTCAGCCAATGCTTATCTAATATAATGATGTTTCTTTTTAAGAAGAATACAAGTTCTAGGCCTGCCTGAAGTTGTATGGTTGTAATAGGACTATGTCCTTTTTAACTTCGGGCGATTTTTAGATTTTCCATTACTGTGACATCACTGTCTTCGTTCGACGACAACAACTGTAACTCCGCGATTAGTTGAGAAATGATATTTCCAGTGTTAGTGAAGATAAAGAGAGTGGTACTGTTAAGCAATATCACTACCGGATTCCGCTCCTTTGTTTCCAAGCACGCCCTTCATATAAACCCAAGGTGCGCTCTAGTAAACCATACTTGAAACTTTTCGCTCCCATTTTGCTTTAGAACCAATACCTTCAACAGTTTTCAAATCCAAAGCAGTAGCTGAATCTTATCCGGAACTACGGGCGAAGAGGCTGAGAGCCCAATTATGGCCTTGATACAATGTCCTGTGCATCGACAGTTTTCAATTTTGCTCTCAACCAGCCAGCTTATAGCAAATATGCCCAGTAGTGGCTGATATCAGCAAATTAAACTCACACGTATACTTACGCTCTTTTGTTTGATTGTCAATCAACCAATAGGAAATCAGCATGTCGAGTGGGAGAGACAAACTACACTTGCAGAACTTCTGTGTCTTACATTTCGTCATTCTCACCAATACTACTACTCTGGGCATCAATGGCTTATAGCCATCTGATATAATCCTGATTAAAAAAGCTGTATTTTGGTTAAACTGTCTTTTTCTAGTCTATTTTAAGGGTTTTATTTCTTTGAATGTAGTGAAATATAGAGTGTTTTTTGAGTCCTACAGAATTAATTGTTAAAAGCATTGCTTCTCATTTCAGACATTAATTATCAGAATACATACTCTAAAAAATTATATCGAGTTATTGAGTTTAGCTTTGCAAATTAGTCATCAATTTAGACACTTAATAGATGGATTCTTGATTTTAATAGAGCATATAACACAATAAAACATAATAGAATGAAAGTATGTAAGCACATAAAATAATAAAAAGTAAGCTGATAGCTGGAGAACACAATACATACAGATATTTTTTTTCATTATACAAAAATAAATAAAATATTAAAAAAAGACACCTAATTTTTTAAACAAACCTCACACTTATCAAATCTGTTACTAAATAATGTACAATTGAGGATATGTAAGAACGGTTGGTAAGTAAGTCAAACAGATATAAACGCAGACTTCAAATAAAATAAAATAATAGGCATTCTTGACTAATTGTGATTTAATTTTTTTTTTCTCGATTCTTTAATTGCTTTAAAATGTTTTAATGATTTATATTCTCAGACACTGATGATGTCTGTCATTCTTCTTAAAAAACAAAATGCATCACAATGTACAAAATGGAAAATTAAAAACCAGATTTAATGGCAAGAAAAGTCGGTTTTTGTTTTTCTTTCTTGAGTTTTTAATGATTTCAAGTGTCTGTTTGAACACGTCAGTAAATAAGAAGAAGCAAAAAAAAAAAACAAATAGAAAAGAAAAAATATAAAAAAAGATCGTGTGAGTGGTTGATGAGTAAGTGAGTGAATGAATGGAAAAAATGTACCGTTATTTTTAATTACAACACAACACAAACGAACTTTAACTCTCAACTTTAATAGCGTAGAACAGCAAAAAAACAGATTCCAGAGCAAACGCATACACACACACACATAAGCAACAACTGAAGGTAAAATCTAAAGAAAATTTCAACATAAAAATGGAAAAATTATAGATGGCAAAAGTACTTGAAAATTGTAGATAGAGAGTGAGAGAATAAAGGGAAGAAAAAAACTAAAGAAAATCGTCGCGACATATTCACAGACAACAACAATAATAATTGTGAATAGAATTATAGAGAAGACAACAAAGCATCCACACACACACATACATACACACATACACACGTAATGCTAAAATACCGTTAAAAGTACTTTTTGGATTGTAATGCCTGCCATGAATGCTGAATAAAATGACATGAAAAATTATGAGACTTTTTCTTCATTTTGTTTGTTCGTTTATTTGTGAAAAGAAGTATTCGACTCAAGTGCAATGCCAGTCACTAGTCAGGCATACTTCCAGACAAAAAAGTGTGTAGAAATCACAGACAAAATGGCTGTGTCTGTGCATTGTGGTAACTAATGACAACAGCAACAACACACATAATTTCATAAATACATACCACAAAAAATCAACAACAATAACTGCTTTAAGAGATACACGGGGAGCATAAAAACAAAAGTTTTGGTCACATAATTCTACGCTTATTTTCTTAAGTTTTTAAATAGATCCACTCTTTCTCTCACCCACACAATTTGTTTTTCAAACTTATTTTTCTATTTTCCCCTTTTTATAAGTATTGTTTTCATTACGAAATATTTTTTATAGAGGCAACTTTTAATGTTACCATTGAATTAACAAAAGTACTTTTTACCTGTTTTAAATTTTTACAATGACGAAAGAAATGGTACTTTTGCAAAACAATGTTACTTTTGAATAAAACCCTTTATAAATTAAAAAAAATTTCTGAAAATAATAAAATAATTATTAAAAATAAAATGAAACAAAAAAAAAGAAAAAGTACTTTTTTAATAATCAAAAGTACATACTAAAAATTTAAAGCAATTCTATAACAGTAATATACACGTATGTATATGTAACTTTGTAGTGATATAGTATTTTATAAAGAAAGCACAATATGGTTTAGCTAGTTTATACATAAAAAAAACCAAAGAGTGCTTTTTTTTATTAATACAATTGTATCCGAGGTGATAGATGCTACAACTTTTTTTTGCACTATTTATTCCTGCATTAAGTTATTGTTTCTTTAAATTTAGTTGACTCATCTTTTACTCTACCCTCGTAGCCGCAAGTGCAGCCAGTTGCATAAATTCATACATATGTACTTGTACATGTACATATGTACATAAATGCATTACTTGACTACAAACATTTTTAAGACTAAAATGTTCTTAAATGTGCGTTTCGTTTATGGCATAGCAAAGGGTATTATTTTTTCAATTTTCTTTTTTTCTTTGTACTGTTTTACAGTCATTGTTGTCATTTAAACGTGATAAGGGCTTTTGCATTTTGCAAAATGTAATCCACCCATAAGAAAAGCCATGATTTATAGGAATTCATTACGAATTCACTTAAAAAGGCAACAACAACCAACAAGAATCATTGTAACGCATAAACGCAAATAAGCATTCGTTGTCGTTTCTAATGCAGTAATAAAAAAAGAGTTGTTGCATGTCAATGTGATAGAGGAGGCAGTTTTTTTTTTGATACCAATCTTCTAATTAAAACATATTTGAATTATTTAAAAGATATCTAAATTAAAGAATACATTTAATAAAAAAAATATTTTTTCTTTTTATTTCATTTGATTTGATGAGCTCGATCAAGAGTTTAGGAGTTTAATTTTTGACTCGTAAACCCAGTTCCTTTTTAAGGCAGCAAATAAAATCACTTAATTAGCAAATAATAATCAATTAAATTGTATTCGTGTGTGCGCGCAAGTGCAATTCGAGCACTATTCGTACTCTGAAATGGGTTGGCGGAGGAAGAAACATATTACAGTCGAATTCGGATATAAGCACACCGTTTAAAAGAAAAAAAAATCGGATATAAGCAAAATAAATGTATTTACTTTTGTTTTCTATTAAATTCAAAGGTATGTAACTCCGTTTAAAAGAAAATCCGTTTTAAAGAAAAACCGCTTAAAAGAAACAGTTTTTGCTTTAAAAATCACAAAATTTTATAAAAAGAACTCCGCTTAATTGCAAATACGAGTATTGCGAATTATCGACGACAAAAAAATTTTCAAAAGTATTTTTTATGGCAAGAATGTTCATTTATTTCTAAAATTCTTTATAATTTGTCTGTTAACTTTGTCAGAATTAGAATTTTTCTAAAACATATCGATTTGTTTTATTTTTATTTCAGTAATTTTTTAAGAGTTCGTTTAAACGAAAAAATTTTTTTCGGTTACAAGAAAAAAAAATGCTGTTTTTAACATTTTCTTATAACCGAATTCGACTCTATTACGATTTTCAAAGTTTATGAACCATGACCAGCATGTTTTTCTTCTCATTCACGCGTAGAAAACAAACTTTAAAACATAAAAAACATCATCATCAAACACCCCACCCCGCTGACAATCTCTGTGTGGGTTCGTGCGAAGAAGGTCGAATTTAATACACACAAGACACAGTGTAGTTTTTTCGTATTTTATTGGTTGGTATCTAGGAATTCAAAAGTACAATATTTCAGATATTACGCTACCCTTTCAATGTGATATTTAATCTCAATTACTACAATATAAGAATTCCATGGCAGCTTTTTTTCTTTCGTACTATTTTCTTCTTGTAAGAAAACAAACAAAATTCTATTGTTTTATCCTTTTAATTTTCTTTTCTTAATATTAATTCTTGATATTTTGTTTATTTCATTTTATTTAATTTCAGTTCATTTCACATTTTGTTTCTCTTTTCGTTAATAATTAATTACGATTTTCTTTCGGTTGTCACATGCAGCAGGCATATGAGTTTTCAAAAATTGATGATGAATGACACATGAATGATGAGTATTCATTTCCCAAATGTAATTTGGCTGCATCTAAGGAATAATTAAATTAAAAATAAATTAAAATCTATTTATTTGAATGAATATATGTAATTCACACACATAATTGGCAATAAAAAACAGAGCTTAGATATATTCATAAAAATTAAAGCATTTATTAGAAATTTGGGAAATGTTTTCTTTAGTGCTGTTCAGTTAGCATTTTTCTTGCTAAATCTAGCATTTTTTAAAGGCATTTGGCACTAAAAAAGCATTGTAGCATTTTTTTTAAATTTACATTTTTAGTATATTTTTACATTTTTATAATATTTTTAAAGAACATACAAGAAATTAAAGCAAAAGTATATGATTAATTTATCCACAATAAATATGACAAAGGAGAAGTTGAGAAGTAGAAAAAAAAATAATAAAAATAAAAATAATCGAAAAGGTGGGCTTTAGAACTCGAAGCTAAGATAATAGATATACAAAACTGCCGATTAACAAAAGGCTTTCGCAAATATGGCAATTATCCTCCACCTTATCGTGGTGTAGAGGCTTAGACTGCAAAGACTCAACTGGCTGACAAATTGCTCGCTGGCAGGGTCTCCCATGCCAGAAAGGCAGTTGAGTAGCAGTATTAAGAATCATTCCTTTAACTGGCTCAAAGAGAACAGCAACATAATAATAGTCCAAAAGAATATTAGGAATTACTTTTAGAAAGAAAGATAGAAAATCACCGTTTTAGAAACTATTTTATCAGGTTCTGAACGAGCAACAACTATATCGGCACTACAATAAACTAGTGATTTAAAGTGAATTTTTATAATTTTATGTGAAAGTGGTCTTTCAGACTGTAAAACTTCTTTGGCAATTGGCTTATACATAAAAAAAGATACTCAACAAAATATATACGAATTCTATAAAATTTGTCCTTAAGCTGCACATAGAATCCTCAATACTTACTTGTGTACTTAACACAAGTAATTTAAATATTTTATCGCCTTAAAGCTACTTTTTTTTTTGCAAAACGAAATAATCATACAAAAAAATCTTGAACTAGTGGCATAAGAGTTTTGCCTTGCATTTTGTTGTTATATTTTAAGTAAACAAAGATATAATTTTGTCCTTTCATTCTCTTTATGGCTTTTAGCCAAATTTGAGCCTTTACTGTTCACATTTTCCTTAGCTGCCGCCGCAGATAATTTTATGACGACTTGGACGTCTGCATACACCTATTTGTTTATTTTAGTTGTCAGATTAATACACAACTACACATATATAAAAAATATTTATTTTTGTACAACAAAACGTATGAAAAGAAATTACCGAAACCGACAAAACCAAAAAATTGTGTCGGTTACCCTATTATCGTCGCAAGAATTAAAGAACGCGGTAACTGACAAAACATTTAATATTCTTAATTACTTACTTACTTAGCTGGCCATAACAACCCGTTAACGGGTTTCGGCCTGCCTCAACACTAGTATCCAAGCGTCTCTGCTAAGCGCACGCCTTCTCTACTTGGTCACACCAATTGATGACAGGGCTCCATCTACCTGGTCTTTCCAACGTAAACATGGACGTCCTCTACGCCGACGTCCAGTGACCTTCGCATCGAAAACCTTTTTCGCTGGAGCAGATTCTTCCATCCGAACAACATGGCCGAGCCAGCGCAGCCGCTGGATGTTAATGCGCTGGACAACGTCTACGTCGCCGAGGAGCTCATACAGCTCATAGTTGGTCCATTTAATATTCATCAGAGCCAAAAAACCTGTATCAAAATAGAAAGAAGACACTGGTATTTTTCAAGAGGCAGAGGGCGTAAGTGAATTTCTTTTCATCATATAAATCTGGGCCGGGACCAATCGACGCCTAATTTTTTTCTGAAATAAAAAATTATCGATTTTTTGTCAGTTACAGCGTTCTTTAATTCTAGTGACGATATGTAAATCAAACTAAAAGACATTTTTAAGAAATAATTCACTTTTTTGAAAAAAACAATAATAATTCTTAGTTACTCGTATAAAGTCAGTAATGAAAGACATCACAAAATTATCAAACTGCACTCGTATATTATTTATTGCCCACAGTTGTGTAAGTTTTGCAATTACTTCATAATTTGCAATTTCTTTTAAAGTTCAATTAAATTTTTTAATTCTTTTATTTTTCTCTTTTCTTTTTGTAGAACTACATATTTCTCTTCAATTACATTTAAAAATATTTGTTAACTTTTCTTTTTATTTATTTCCAAAAACACTGAAAAACTTTTGGGATTTTACTTTCTTTACATGCTTAAGGTAATATTATATTTTATTTTTTACTTATTTGACAAGATTAAAAAGAGAAAAAAAAACAAATTATCTAATGCCTGAAACATCAATTTAGAAAATTCCATTTGTATAGAAATATTGACAACAATTTTAACTACAAACTAACTATAGGAAAATTTTCTCTATAAAATGTTTTTATTTAAAAGCAAAAAAAAAAGGAAATAAATCATAATTTTATCTCTCTCTCTTAAACTCTTTTAAACAACTTTTAAATGCATACAAAATATAATATACCATTCATTACATACTAAATCTAATGTAAGGGAGAGAGAGAAAGAGAGAGAGAGAGAAACAGAAATAAAACACATTTTGTTGATAATTAGAGAACATGAAATTTATTGTCAAATTAATTAAATGGCATAAAATTTTCTTGTTACAGTTTTAGACAACAGTACCAACAACAACAACTAACAGTCTACAAAATACAAATACATATGCACTTACACACACAGCCACACAATAAATCATTTATACACACTTTAACTGTATTTGTATGTGCAAATTTGTATGTTTGTATGTTTAATAGTTATTCTTTTTTTTAAGTTTTCAAAACTGACAACTTTATTCCTACAACACTGGAGTGAGTAAATATAGGAAAAACTTTAAATTTATCTCGACATAGTGCAGTATAATGATTTCATTAATACATACTTACATATCTAGGCATATGAAATATGTATACATGTGTGTGTGTGTTAATATGAGCTTATTTCTGTAAGCACACATTATTAATAATTTCTAAGAAACTATAACAGCAACTTTTACTACATCCACTTCAGCTATTAGTGTTCATTGTATACAATTAGACAGACTAATTTTAATTGTGTTTAATGTTATATTACTCAAACACACACACACACTCTCTCTCATACATACACACATCCAGAGAACAATTATAATTGCTACAGATCTACACACACACACCCATATGAACATGTTAACAAAGTACATACCCTTCTTATAAAGGAAATTATAATTATTGCTGCTGTTATGAAAAAAAAGAAAAAAAAGAGAAACCAATACAAAAAACCAGAGCATGAAAAGAGTGTAATTTCAAAAATTATTTTTAATTATAAAAAGTCTGCGTACCTACACATTTTTCCAATTTGTTTACTCTCATTCATTTTAGGAAAATAGAAAATAATTTAATTTAGAGTGGGGGGGGGGTGGGTGGGTGGTGTAGTGGTTAGAACGCTCGCACAAAAACTCAAAGGTTTCAATTCCAGAAGAGGTGAAAAATGAAAAAGTTAGTTTGCGGTTTTTTTCAAAATTATAATTTAAAAATAAGAGGTTTTTCCCTTCCCCTCTCCAGGAAGACCATCTACAAAGAAACCGCTCCCCAACATTCCACTCTATTCCACGTTAACCAATGTCAACAAAAGACGAATGATCAGGGAAAAAAGCACCACCTATTGGGAAGTAGCAGATAACAGCTAAACCTACTCAGCGAAGGCACACTCACCACATAATAAACATGCAACGATGAGGCAATTGCTGTTGATCATTCAAGGGTGAAGGTATAACACTGGCCTTTGAATGATCAATTAACAGCAATTTGTCTCATTCCTAAGGCGCTTAATAATAATATAATAATTAATAATAATATATATGTACTGTCCTTTCCAAAAATTCCAATACAATGCACAGCATTTAGCAGGGGTTTACCCCTGAGTATTGGTTTCAAATAAAAAAGATTTTTTAAATAAAGTAAACCCTGCCACAAGCATGTCTAATCCAAAATTATCGATATGAAATAGAAAAAATTTCTTTCTCTGTCGAAAAAAATAAGAAAAAAGACTGGGCACATAAAAAGTAACACGATTCTGCAAACTGTTATTGAGAACAATTTTTGTAGAAATTTAAGTTAATAGATGATTATGGACTGCAGATTGAAAAAAAAATGAAATGAAGGGTCGGCAAACTTAAGAATGGAAAGTAAATGGGATTTAAACAAAAATTTTTTTTACAAATTCAGTTTTATTGATACCTATGTAAAGTATAATAATGGGAGTTAAGAATGTAATATGAATATGTCTGTAGTCGCCTTGGTTAGTGTGTTGGCTTATTAAGACGAGAGCTCCGGTTCAAGCCCCTGTTCTGCCATCTTGAAGCCAAGAAATATTGAAAAAATATTGCAGGGCTCTTTCATTAACAACATTTTTTATTTTGCCCTCCCCCTTTTGTAAAGCAACTAAAGAGAACTAATGCCTTGGCTATGCGTAAGCAGATATGTACATATAATTGATCGTGGTAGAAGCCAACCATAGCAAACCCAAAATCTGTCGAAAATTGGTAACTTTCAAAAGCACTCACGGTTTTTTGAATTCATTCTTTTATTATATTTTCCTCTTCATTTATAGGTTTATTTATGCGTAAATGTGTGCAAATTTCTGTCTTTACGTGCGTGCGTGTGTGTATGTGCCCTTAGAAATTAGAAGAGTTCTTTAGTCGGCTGCTGAATGTGTGTGTGTGTGTGTGAGCGTGTATATAAAATCTCGTCTGAAACAAAACTCTTTTCTGCTCTAATTAATCTTTTCTACTGAATAAAACGTTTTAAAATTAGAAAAGAAACTTTTATAAAAACAGCAACTGCAACAACCACTTGTTATTATGTTTTTTAACAAAGACATTTTGTTGTTGTGGTGCTCCTTGTTTTTTGTTTTTGTTGTTGTTGTTGTCGTTATTGTACATATGCTCAAATGAAAAACTTTAGCAATAAACTTTAAAACACACAAGTTATTAGAAACATCAGCAACATCATTATGCTGCTCATCATTAATAACAACCAACACAAAGGGACGAGTAGCAACAACAACAGCAACAGTTACTCGTAAAATATTGCTGCTGTCAACGCTGCTGTTTGCATAAAACGTTTGCTGTTTGCATTTAATGTGTGTACAGGTGGTTCATATGCATACTTATCTGGAGACTTCTACAAAATTCTAAAGATTCACAATGAGAAATACGATTTTTTCGGTTTCCATTTTACTAAAATGTTTTTTGAAAATTTTTTATAAAATTTTTCTCTCAGTTTATTGATATGTTTTTGTGTTTTGTATGTTTGTGTGTGCTGCATGATTTATGAGGCACACAAGTTATGTTGTATTATCTCTTCACTTTACTGTTTTCTTTTTTCAAACCATAACCAGCGATGCCCCATTTTTGTAACCAAAACGAGAAATTCAAATTCAAAAGGATTGTCATCAACAGAATTCTTAAAATTGTGGACCTCAATCCAAAAGTATGCAGAGTATTTCAAAAACATTTAATTCATTATTTCAAAGCGTTTCAACAGTTTAATACAAATCTGTGCTTAAAGACTAGTAATAGATATAAGTGAGACACACCTTGCAATGATTATGTTGCATTTTCTTACAAAATACCTGAAAGCTTAATCTACTAACATCTACAAAAATTAGGTTATAAAAGTTGGTAGACAGGTGCAGTTTATTGTTCTTTTTTTATTTCTATTTGGCTAATAGTGAAACAGAACATTCGTAATAAATATGCCCGTATACAAAAAAAAAAAAAAAATTAAAGTAAACTTTAATTCAAAATTTGTATGTCAAATAAAGATTTCAAGTTTATTTTTTTTATACGGCCGATAGCTTTTTTTTACTAATGTCGTACTTAGAGGATGACATCTACTCATACAATGTGAAGTGAGTGACGTATTTCTTGTACCACTTTAAAACTCGAGATACTTGAGTGCTTCTTTCGACAGCGAATATCACAGTAGGGTTTCGCCTACTCAATATTTACATTACCGACGGTCACTTATGACAAGACTCGATCATTACCACAACGCCTGCAGGTATGAAAATATGCATCGAGGATTTGCCCGCATTAAATTCGAACATTCGCACGACTCCACTCAGATATAGCAGGTTACTTGTAACTGCATTATTCATAATTTCTTGAGCTGTGAGGGGCATAGCAAGTAGGAGAACTAATGGCTGTTTTAACAAAACTGTTCTAACAGAATGTGTTGCTGGAAGTACACCACACAATCGTAACAATAGTGCCGGGTTCAAATCTCAGTTCTGACATCTTGAAAAAAAAAAGAGAATTATGAAAAAATTATTTCTTTTGGCGACTACCTTTCAGCAGTCTTCTGGCATAAGCTCTGGGAGTATATGATTGCCATTAGAAAGCTCTCAAATCTGTCGTTTGAAGTCGACTTTAAACTGTAGGTCCTGGTACTCATGGAAAAAAATTAACACACATAATACGAGTGCTGCGAGAAGCTAGGCCGTAACCCTGACACAGGGTTGTAATGACCAATTATGTATGTATGTTTGTATATATCGTCGATGAAATTAAAGAACGCTGTAACTGACAAAACCTTAAATGTTCACCAGAGCCAAAAAAACCTGTATGAAAGTAGAACAAAGACACTGGTACTTTTCATTTCGCAGACGACGTAAGTGAATTTATTTTCATCGTAGAAATCTGGGACCGGGACCAATCAATGCGTATTTTTTTTTCTGATAAAAAAAACCTATTTTCGATTTTTTGTCAGTTACAGCGGTCTTTAATTCTTGCGACGATATGATATATACCTATAAAAATAATTTTTTTCCATCTAATAACATGCCTTATTGTGAGGAAAAGCTTTAAAATGTAAACAAAGTAACAGATTTCTTTTTCTTTTATTTTATTTTTATTGCTTTATAATACTTGAAAACAAAGTAAAAAAGTAAAACTTTTTATTAAAAATCCAATTAAAACACACTAAAATGCACCCTTTAGAATCCGCTCCAAAGAAATTCTGTTTTAATGTTTAAATTTTTTTGTTGTAGCAAAAGATCACATACAAGTACTTTCCGCCCTTTGAAAACATAGAAAAAAAATTAGGTAAAAATAAAAATAAATTTTTTAAATGTTCTTTAAGGATTAAATAGAAAAATAATAGAACATCTCTTTCCCATAAGAGAAAATTCTTATAGTTCTTCACTCTCAGTCAGAAAATAACAAGAACCCCACAGTGTGTGGAGTACTACTACAGACTTAAATGAGTGTGCATGTAAAAGGAAAACTTTTGTGTAAACGAAATTTATGAACATGAATGTATTTGTTTCCATATTCCTACTCATTGTGTGATATAACGGTTATAAAAGTGGAGACATGTAAAGATTTTACACAACCAACTACGCATACAGTACGTACATGTGCACACATCCATACAGAGCGTGCTTTTCTTTATACATATTTTTGAAGATTTTTTTTTTTAATTATTTTAAGGAGTAAATCCTCTAGCAAAGGATGGTGAAAAACAATATGCAGGAGATACTAAATAGAGCATTACTTTTAAATCGTTTTTTATTTTTCCTTAAAGAGAGTTGTAATGGTTATATAATATAATTATAACTCGTATGAAATTTGGATTTTTGTTTTTGTTTCAAACAAGTAATCCCTGTTTATTTATTTACTTTTGTTTTGTTTCATTAATATTTTATAGAATACACTGAAAAAAGTTTACACAATTAATCAAAATATTTAAAGTGTATTTTTAACATGTAACTCTATAAAAAAAACTTGAAAAGAACTTAATTTTAATAATTAATATAAAAATTGCACCCGCTTCAAAGTACTCTCTGGTGTAGTGTTTCATCTGAAACGATAATTGGCATATATGTTCGCCGGATTCAACATCCCAAGGCTGTTTCCTTTGGAGTTATTTTACAAGAAATGCCTTTAAAAATGAAAAAAAAAAATAAATATATGGTGAACGTAAAGCCCTTCGGTTATTTTTGCCCTACCCTGTATGAAATGTACTTACAGTAATAATTTATTAAAAATTTTTTCTTTGTTACGAGTATTATAATGTGTAAACACCCTGTATCTTGAACCAAAATTCCTCTTTACCAGTAAATTGTATTTTTTTATCAACCTGGCAAACCATTATTAAATTTTTGTACTCAATATTTCATTTTTAAACCAATGAAGTCTTTCGTATTTTGGCAGTCAATCAATAACCGATATTTACAGCCAAAGCATATATCCTGCCTGCCCATGCTCTTATACGCCATATTCTTCTATTTTAAATACATCCCTTTCATATTATGAATTTCGCATCCATTTCCATGATTTATGCCTTAAAGTAGCTTAAACCAAAAGAAGAAAAATCTGGTTAAAGAAAAATATGCTTTTATGATACGAATTCTCTGTGGATCGATTTAATTTTTCTTTTTTTTACTATTGAACAAATTGTATGCCAAGTGTGCAAAAGATTTCCGTATAAAGTGCCACCCAATAAGTGGTAAAGAAAAAAGGAATTAGTGGTGGATGGAGTATTTTCAATTTGCTTTAAAAAATAAAGAACATATAAATGGAAATATGCCTTAAAGTTATAATTTTCTAGGGAGGTTTTAAGAAAATATGTTTTTTTTATGTTTAAAAAGAGGACAAAAATTCAGAGCTGGCAAATAATTTCAATAAGAGAAAGTGTTATTGCATTATAAATAAAATAAATTTATTAGTTTATTAAAATACACCAAGTTAAATATGATATTTATTAATTTACATATAAACTGGTAGCAAATATATTACTCTCGATGAGTAGGAATAACAAAATCGTTGGCAGCAATTAGAAATATTCCACTCTATTTCACCTTAACCTTTGGGAACGAAACACGAATGAAAAGGAAAAAGCGACACCTATTGGGAAGTAGCAGATAACAGCGAAAAAAAATACTTAGCGAAGGCACTCACCACAATCAACATGTAATGATGGGTCAATTGCTTTTGATCATTCAAGGGTCAAGGTATAACACTGTACTTTGAATGATCAATTCGCAGCAATTTGTCTCGGGTTTATCCCTGAGTTTTGGTCTCAATAAAAAAAAATTAGAAATATTATTCTTCTATTGATTAAAACCTGGTTTGTTTGCTATTTCTAAACAAAGTATTGGTGAGGAAATGAGTTTTAAAGCTTCCAAAAGTGATGCAGTGAGCAGGTTATAAAGTTCACTTACCTTAAAAAATGCAGAGAAATTTTAGTCAGAGAAAGTTTAATTGTAAAAATTACCTGCAAAGAAACAAAATTCGAAAAAAACTTAATAAAAAATTTGTAAATAAACAGAAAAATTAATAATTTTTAAATGTGGTATTCTTTTAATCTGCTAAATGGCTCTAATACCCCTTAAACTCATAAAAGAGCAGGAAAGTTTAAGCCTTTAACAGATTAATCGTAGAGCTCTTTAAAAAAGGAGTCAATAGAATTTCTAAAACTAAAATATAAGTTAACATTTAATGTTTTCAATATCATTAACATATATCATGTTTATTTTTAACTTTTTTTTCTTATCTCTATACTACCGATAACTACAGATGTGGGTTTCAATTAAAAATTAAAATCTTTAATTAACCATTTAACCGTTAAAATGTCATTCAATTTAAAAGATTTTTATCTCATCACAGCTAAACTTGTGCGACATAAAATAAGAAAAAAAAAAAAAACTTGAAGTTCTTTACAACACAACACAACACACACACGGACACATAAATTTCTACGCACTTTATATCTCTATCTGTAGCAGCATTTTTATCTTTAAGTTTAAGCAAATGCATCTCTCTTAATAAGTTTTCTACTTTATAACGCTTTAACGACAGGCATATCTACCCTACACCAAGTTGAAATGTATGTGAAAATATAGATATACAGGCCTGTCACAGAAATCCATTCTGATCGAAAGTGGAATGAATTCCACTTATTATTATTTTGCTTTTCCAGAAAACGTAAAACGATGGAATTGATATTTTCAGTGACTTAAATTTAAAAAAATGAATTAAAAGCACTTTTAATGGGAAACAAATATTGTTTTTGATTTATTTTATTGAAAAATAATTTTTTTTAAATTTATTTTCTTAAATATATACACATTTTTGTAATTATTTCTGAAAGAAGCTATCTCTTTAAATCACAAATTTTTTCAACAAAAATTAAAAATTTTCAAAAAGTTTATATTCTGGCAATAGGAACATCAAAACCAAAACAAAACGAAAATACTTCTATTCCCGGCATTTTTCTTTTATTATTAATTATTTTAATCTGTATAACTTTTTTATGCACTTTGTTACAATTTTTTCAATTTGTTTTGCTCTTATTCGCTTAAAACACATTATTTTTGTTTTGGTATACATTATATTGCCAGATTTTAAGAGAAAAATAGAAAAATCGGAATTTGCTAAATCGATCGGAATCTGAAGAAGCTAAATCAAAACCGATCGGAATTGAAAATACGAAATGAAAACCATTCCGATCGGAATCTGTGACAGGCCTGATACATAAGAATTTGTGTAGTAAAGGCAAATACCATTTATTTATTTTTTGTTTGTTTCTTAAATAGAGCACTGTAAATAATTTAACAGAAATCTGTGATAAAAAGTAATTGATTCATTTTCCAAATCTTCCCAAATTTATAAGTATATTGGCAAAAAATTAAAAATTATTATAGTACTTCCCTACCTTTACTACCCTGAGTTCTACGAAGCGCCTAAAATAGTGAATTTATACAATATTATATTGACTTTAGCTATTTCTTAATTCTACCCTAGATATATATATTCTACAATTAATAAAAATTGAGAAAAAATCACAAATCTGCTGTTATTAAAGAAAGCTAGAAGATCACTGGAGCAACACACTTGGAACTATTCTTTAACAGAACTATCATAGTGGCATTCTGGTAATAATTTAATAGTAATCTTATAATTTGGAATTAAAAAGAAATAAATTCTCATTTTTAATTGTAATTTCAATTTCAGTATTTTCAACTACATGTTTAAATGACTAATGGGCTATACGAGTATTAGAAAGCTGATGACAATTGCCACAATTTAAACAAAAATAGATGTGTTTTTGGCATAAACATATATAAATTAAATATTTTAATCAAATTGTATAATTGATTCAATAAAATATTTAATAAAACTGTGCTACAAAAGTGAAGAAAAAATATGCAGAGGCTCTGGCATAGCAATACTGTTTTTGTGAAGCCCATACCAAGAACCAACAACTGCTCTTTTTTATCTGCTCCGCTCTTTGCGCATGCGCAATTTTTCGATGCGCAAGGCAAGAGTGCGCAATGCGCAATGAGCAAAAGAGTGAGCAAATTCTTAATCTAATTCTCATGCCCAGAACATTTGTTGTACTTGATTAAATTTTACGTTTATTTGATTATTAATTAATGACCTACATTGAAAGAGTAAGAACAATTGCTGTTTTATTTTTCATAATTGTGTTTTTATTGCATACTTAAATTTCTAATTAAATTACTTTATTGATTCAACAACAATTTAATTAATGTTTTTTTCATTATATCATTCTTTTCAATAAAACTTTTTAATTGAGACAACTGGATTTGTTTTTAGTTGTTAAAAAAAAATTATTTAGAAATTTTTTAATTGTAATCTCATAACTGATATGATAAATTCTAGTGTTGGTTCGAAATCAATTAAAAATTTATTTGTTATTACAAAAAACATTAATTAAAAAAATTCCGTTTTTGTTTTCCTGTATAGACCCTCGCGTAGTTATTATATTCTACTCGATGGAAAGAACAGTCCAATATAGAAGCTGAGCGCGAAAATAATTGCGTTCCACTAGGTACGAACTATTTGAACTTCAAGTGAAATACGGTTTTGCTTACTTACTCACTTACCTACTTACTCGCTCTCAATAAGGAACTACTATTCAGTGTAGGGTATCACAATGGTCATTGTATTGCAAAGTAACAGAAAACCCAGACAAGCTTGAAAAAACATGCAAATGTGTTGAGAAAAGTTATACCAACGAGTTCTCAACTATTAAGAGATTGTTTGTCAGAGATAGTTGAGTCGTCTAATTTACACTTAATCGGCATATGGATGTACACAAATATATGCATACGAAGGAAGGCCTAAAAAGCATTTTAGTCTCCTTTAAACTCTATACACTTTGTCTCATGTTTTTACAATTTTTGGAACCTGTGCAAAATCAAATCTCAAATTTGTTGATCATAAAAATGAATATTTATTTGTGAAATAGAAAACGCTGTATTTTGGCTGCTCAATAAAGAGCTTTGAGCATGTGTTTAACATTTTAATGCATTTTGACAACAGCAATGTTGCTGTGTTAGTGTTAAGAAACGGAAGTGTCATGAACTTATTAAGCCACCCTCGTAGCTAGAGTGACACTGCTGATTTTTTAAATATTTTAGCGAAAGCGAATTAAATTCTGGTTGATTGAATACGAGTATATAGTTTTTATGGTCAAACATAATAAAAAAAGAGGAGATAAAATGCAATAATAAAACTAAGAGACATTTAAACGACAATGAAATAAAAAAAATTCTAAAAATAACTCAACACATTTATGTATATATTTACTCATACATACATACATTTAGTAAATACTTTTTCATTCTTTAGGTTCTTGTTCTTAATTAATCTTAATTAAATGGCAGAAAAGTATATTAAAACGCAAATATTTCTGCATTTGCAAGCAGGGTTTTTCAATATTCAGTGGACATTTAACAGCATCATATAATAAATGGAGTTGTAATGGATCTGGTATTGTGGAATCTTTGCATTGCGGCACGTATTTGTTGCTGTATGGAAATGGTAAATTGCACTGGGGATTTATGAAAAAAAGCAAAAGCTGTTAGTGGTTGCAAAAGAAAATGCAGCAAGAAAAAATCATTTAATTTTCCACAGCAGCAACAATATACTTATACAAATAAAAAAAAAAAGAACAGAAGCAAAGAAATAAAAAACCCCATAAAAATAGAAAAAAAACCATTTAAATGCGCACAGAGGTCAAAGTCATTAATAACTGTACAACACTTCAGGAAAATTAGACAGAGAATACGAGTAGTAGGCTAAGTAAGGGAAGCTTAGTAAGCAACTGATTGCATAGCAGCCATCACTACCACTTTAGTCATTAATTCCCCCCTGAGTAAACAACATTTCAAATGATAAACATTTTTTGGGCGACACCAATTATGACCCACACTGAGTATACGTGAGACCATTAATGTTTTTGACATTTGGCTTTTTTTCTTTTCAACTTCAAAAAGGCCACTGAAAAATTCTTAAAGGATTTGTATTAAAAAAAAAAAAACTCATAGCAGAAGTACGTGACTTCTTTTGATTTTAGCGCAGTAGACTTTAATGCAACATCGATACTTCTTTGTCGTTATCTATTAATAGACTGACTATTGTCGGGTAAAGAGTTTAAAGCAAGCTGTGTTAGCCAAAATCTAACTCAGGCTTAAAAAATAATAAAACTCTACGCTATCACACAAAAATAAAAGAAAAAGTGTGGCACCAAGTATTAAAATATTTTTATAAAAATAATCTTTGGAGAAGCTACACAAAGGAGTTGCAAAATATCGAAAATTAAATTCATTAATTATTATAAAAGGAAGTGATATTTTCAATTTTAAATATACAGCCGAAATCGGTTATAAGAAAATGTAAAAAAGCAGCATCTGTGTTTCTTATAACCGGAATTTTAATTTAAAAGGACTTCGGATAAAGGCAAAATTTTTTCGCTTAAACAAACTCTTAAAATATTATTGAAATAAAAATAAAACAAATCGATATGTTTTAGAAAAATTCAAATTCTGACAAAGTTAGCCGGCAAATTATAAACAATTTTAGAAATAAATGAACATTCTTGGCATAAAAAATACTTTT
The DNA here is from genome assembly GCA_963576795.1 of Metopia argyrocephala. NCBI lineage: Eukaryota > Metazoa > Arthropoda > Insecta > Diptera > Sarcophagidae > Metopia > Metopia argyrocephala. The sequence continues at coordinate 6,895,563 of OY756208.1, forward strand.
GAAAATTTTGTTGTTGTCGATAAATTCGCAATACTCGTATTTGCAATTAAGCGGAGTTCTTTTTATACAATTTTGTGCTTTTTAACGTAAAATCTGTTACTTTTAAGCGGTTTTTCTTTAAAACGGATTTTCATTTAAACGCAGTTACATACCTTTGAATTTAATAGAAAACAAAAGTAAATACATTTATTTTGCTTATATCCGATTTTTTTCTTTTAAAACGGTGTGCTTATATGTATCTGAATTCACCTGTATTTATGTATCATAGAGTAGAAAAACAGTAAAATCGAACTCATCAGATATCTTGTTACAAATTGTTTCATAGTGTTAAAAATTGCTTAAAGGTTTTGTGGCTAATAGTACCTTCTTTAAAAAAAAATTGAAAAACTTTATATACACTCCGGATATACATACATATGCACACATGTACATATGTATTTATACATAGTATATCTCTTTGTAAAAGAAAACAAGCGGAAACAACAAAAGAAAAAATTATTTTATGCATGTGTGTGCATTTATTCAGTTTCAAATACAATCAAATGCTTACTAACAAGCTGGCATACACACACATAACAAAACTATACCACACATGCACACATGCATACTCCACTCCAAAGAAAATAAAGAAAAGAAAATATTAAAAAAACTCATGCATGCATAATTGTGTAGGCGTACGTACATATGTATGTGTTTGTTTTTTATAGGTCAAGGGCTTGTATACTAAAATATTTATGCAACTACTACAACAATATAAACAATGATATCATTATCATGTTCAACAACAACAAAAGTACCTTTAAAAAAATACATATATGTATGCACAAATATGTATATAAAAATAAAACGGTCGAGAGGGAGGGAGAAGAGAGAGAATGAAAAAAATAACTGCTGTTACCATTAAAATTTCGTTGTAAAAATACGTTGCCAATAAAAAAAAAACAATATATGTATTAACAATAGAATTACAATGTAGGCGATGGCGACTAAATGATCTTTAAGTGCACTTTAAAACTGAATACAAAATATATGTTCTTGTACACAACACAGTCGAGCACAAAAGAAAACACATATGCCTTTAGTGGCAAAAATTAGCAAGCAAACTGCATACAAACTTTCAGGTGTGAAAGTAAGTAGTTTTAAAAAGCTTTATAAAAAGTTATTTTTTCCTACAGAAACAAAAAAAAAGGAAATTAAGCACACAGAAAAGTTGATATATTTGTAGCATCAATCAATTTTAATTGATTTTGGACCACTAACAAGATTTTATTTAAAAATATTTTTAATTAAGGTTTTAATTAGTTTTTTTTTTTTTTTTTTTTTTAAATATTAGTTTAAAAATTTATTGAAATCAAAATTAAAAAACAAACAGTTTTAATTGAATAAATTAAATGGTTAATTGATAAGTGTATTCGCCGTGGGCTAGTGGTTGGTGTGTTGGCTTATTAAGACGATGGCGCGGGTACATATCTCAGCTCTGACATCTTGGAAAAAACAAAATATGAAAAAATTATTTCTTTCGGCGACTACCTCTCAGCAGTTTTCTGGCAAAAGCTCTGAGAGTAATTGATTGTCATGAAAAAGCTTCTCAAATATGTCGTTCAAAGTCGACTTTAAACTGTAAGTTCCGGTACTCATGGACAAAATTAACACACACAACATCAGTGCTGGGAGAAGCTAGGCCATAACCCTGGCACAAGGTTGTAATGGTCAATTATGTATGGGTGTATGTAATTGATAACGAAAGCTAAAATAAATCACAGTCAATTAAAACGAAATCAAAAATCATTTAAAATTTTGATTCAATTCATTAAAAACGTATTAAAAAATTTGAGACATAACTTTGGGTTAGGATGAATATTTTTAAATTTGAAAATAAAAACATGATTGCAAATAATAAAACGTATTATCATCGTATTGTATCATTCCTTCAATAAAGTCTAATAATCAATTAACCATTTAATTGAATCAATTAAAAAATTAATTGAAATTGTAATTAAAATCAATAAAGTGTTTGATTAAAATTATGTAAATGTGAAAAATTGTTTTCTGTGCATTTAGTAGAGTAAATGCAAGTGAATAAAGTCACGCTACTTTAAGCAGGAATTATTTACAGTTTTAAAAACTGAAGAAAAACTTTCATTAAATGCAATCCGTCAACAATAACGCCTTCAATTTGCAAAAACAACTGACAGCAACTTGTCCCATGTAAGGCGTTAAAAAAGAACTCACTTTCCAAATTCCCATACCCAGCAGAAATGACTGCTTACCAGTAAGCTATTTTGTAAGGGAGAAATTGTAAACAATCTCTTACTCGTGAGATGCATGATTTTTGTATGAAATGAGCCGCTCAAATGCAATATAAATGCAAATAGTACGAAAACCCTAAAATAATACCTTACCCTGTAGCATATTTGGAAGCTTTAATGTATAAAAAACAATATATTGCTTCCATTATTGCTTACAATTTTATTTATTGCTTCCAAATTTGAAAAATTTTCTGCTGGGTTCAAGGTACAGCATGAATAAATGTGTACCCTCTGAGTATTGGTCTTAAATAAAAAAAAACCATAGAGGCTGTTAAGTGATTAAAAAATTTAATTTTTCGGTTAGAAAAAATTTAATATGAATGGTTTGAAAAACAAATTAAGCGGAAAAAGAACCGCCGTAATGCATTTTCATAAGATTTTTTTGTGTTTAAAGTATCAATTGAACAAACAGTTAATTAAAATTTATATTTTGTATTTAAAATTTATAGATTTCTTTGTTTTTAATATTAAATATGCTGATTTTAATCTAAAGGATTAAAAATTAATTACGAGTAAATTTTAAAACTTTTGAATTCATAACATAACTGCTGTATTAAAGTAAGTTGCTCAAATTGCAACCAGTACTGTATTTGTATGTATATGTACTTTGTTTCACAATTAGTGATGGAAATATTAAAAAGTACACTCGTGTTTGCATTTGTATGAGTAAGAGTGTAAATAATTGCATTACTCTGTGTATATGTAGTTTTGATAGCTGAGTAAAATGAAATACAAAAAAAGGAAAAAAAAAACAGAGAGAATGAGTCTGAATGAAAAAATACAATATATGTATTTTTAAATTTGTCCTTTCAAATGACAACAACAAAAACAAACAACATTAATAGCAATTTATTTTGTAAATAATTGTCATTTTTTTATTATTTTCTTTCACTTATTAACTCACAAAGCATGCATGTGTGTGCATGACATGAAGTTGTTTCCTCTAAAGCTGCAATTCTCTTCAGTTAAACATTTTTTCATAAATAACACTGTTTAAGAGATTATTGTTGTTATTACAGCCAAATGTTTTCATTTTATTTTCTATTTTTATTTTATGTTCAGAATACAATTACCAATGGCTTTTGGTTTTGCTCATATAAGGACCATTTAAATAGTGGGCCACAAAGGTACATAGTTTTGTTATGATAGCTTTAGAAAAGAAATTATTTAATTTTGAAATCTTAGAATTTCATAAAAAAAAGCTATAAGAAATGAAAGAAATTAAAGTTATATAATATTTGTTAAAATGCCTTATTTTTTGTTTAAGAAGGACAAAAACAACTAATCTGCACAACTTAGAAAATAATTCTGTGAATCTAATACGGTTTTATTTTAATTGTAGTCAAGCACTAGAGTTGTAAGTTCAAACAATTAATTAATTTAAATTTAATTAATTTAATTAAAAAATAAAAATCTGATTTATCATTTTTATCTTATAAATATTAATATAAAACATATATACTTAGTAGGTCCCAGTACTACCCTCTTCATAAGTTTGGTTGAAAACAATCCACGCGTTTAAGCTTTATATGGCCCAAAAAAGCCTTCATGTTTATAAATTTTAACAAAATTTAGTTTTCAACAAAAACAATTTTTTTTAATATTAATATTAGGAATATTAAAAAATCACCTTTAATTCAAATAGCACTTTATGAACTGAGAGTTATTTTCTATTTTATTAATCCATTACTTCATGTGAGAGTTTTAAAGATTTCTAAAGTAAGAATTTTCACAGAAAACCATAATGGAGATTTAGATAAAAGAAAGCACTGGAATAAAGAATTTGTATAGTGATTTATTTTTTAAATTTTTATATATATATATTTTTTTTTCATTTTGTTATATTTTGCAAAACTTTTTACTGACAGCTTAATCAATACTCGTTGCAAGCTTAATAAAAGTTTTAAATGTTCACAAACATTTCAGTTCTAATTTGAATAAAAATAAAAAGAAAAAAAAATGTATTCTTTATAAAACTTCTAATACAATTAAAGAAAAAAAAAAAGAGTAAAATGAGCAAAAAAAAACTTTTAAAGGTCATCCTTAAAGTCTGTTTTAATTTTATTCTTCATTTATAAAATTACTCACAACTACTACTGCAAATACAAGATATGATTATATGTTGTATGTAGTATATCGTACACATGAAACAGTCATACTCATCCTTAGTATGGTGACTCGCTAGAACTGTATCCTTAACCTTCTTTTTCTTTTTATAGCTCAATTAAATTTCCCACATTTTTTTTTCTTTTAGAAAATTAAGTACATTTTTTTGTTTTAAGCAAAAATGAACAATTTTTTATAAGGCAGCTTAAGTAGGCAATACAATTTCTGGATGCTATTCTAAGACTATACTCGTAAAAAGCCAATATTGCAAAAAAAAAACAACAACAAAAAAATAATAATAATGACCAAAAATAGGGGCAACCCAGAATAGTTCACAATACAGAGTGTGAACTCAATTTACACTGCAAATTATGGAGTTAAACAACAGCAGCAATAAGGAGAAAAAAAAAAAAAAATAAAAATAAAAGAACTCACTAAAAGCAGGCCAGCCAGGCCAACTTAATAGAAAGAAAAACAAAATTGAGAACAAGAAAAAAAAAATGGCAAAAAAGAACAAAATTTTAACTAAAAAAAAAAGAAAAACTGAAAGTGAGGTAAAACAAAATGAACTAGAGTGAGTGAGTCTGTCTTACATTTGTACATATACAGAAATATTGGGTAAGAGAAACTCTTATTAGACTACTATTGTAGCTGGCGTCAAAACAACATTTAGTTCGGCTGGAGTATAACTCCTTCACGAATGCTATTTTCTTTTCACTCTGATCAAAATAAGGCGTTTAATAAAATTAATTAGAAAATATTATCAACCGTATTACTTGGATTCGAACTCATCTTAGAAAAAAAGGTAAATATGAAGTTTAATTATTGCTTCAATAAAAGCTGAGTTTCACTTTCCAGCAGCTGACATGCATCATTAATGATTCTCAGTTGGTAATACATTCTTAGTTTTAATGGGCGTGTTAATTTTTCTTTAAAGTTTTTGTTTTCTATCGTATTATACTTTGGAGTTGGAAAAGTAAACATACATACATATATGTATTTGGATTTATCACTCAAAATAAATTCTTCTAAAAATCCCAATCGCCATTTTTTTATTTTATTAAGACCAATATTCAGGAGTAAACCCCTACTCATGCAGTGCATTGTGCATTGGAATTTGAAATTATAAATAGATATGTGAGATGCTAGGCGCCTTATATCAATGGAACAAATTGCTATCAATTTTCAAAGGCCAGTGTTATTCCTTCGCCTTTTTAAATGATCAACAGCAATTGTCCCATCTGTTGATGGATGTTGATAGTGAGCGTCTTCGTTAATCAAGTTAGCTGTTATCTTCCAGGAAGGCGGCGCTGTACTCCTGATCATTCCTTTCTGGTGGAATAGATTGGAAATGTCAGGGAGCAGTTTTTTATGGCGGTCTTCTTGGTGGAGGCGGGGGGAACCTCTTATTTTTTTTTTAATTTAGAATTTTTCAAAAACCCGCAATTTATTATTTTATTAAATTTTTTCTCCTTCGCTGGGATTTAAACCTTGGTCGTTTGAGTTTCTGTGCACTATTTGAATATTTTAAAAATATTTTTTTACCTACCCAATATTTAGCTACTCTTTTTCCTTTCTAAGATCTTAAAAAAAACATATATGATTTTTATAACAGTACTATAAAAACACATGTTATTATATATGCTTGTATAGCATATACTTAAACAATCTCAGAGAGAGAGAGAGAGAGAGAGATAGTGCCATAGTTATATCATAAGTAAGCTTTAAAGAGGACAAGAAATAAACTTTTTTCCCTTGTTTTAATGTTATTGTGATATTACAAGAGCCTTTTAGTGGTACACTGTAGTTCATTAGGAGAGAACCAGCATATGTATTTATGATAAAAAAAAAAAACTATAAATTGTAAATAAACAAAAATAAAAAAATTTTGCTTTAGAGAAAATTAATTGATTCTTTAAATGACAACTTAAACACTAAAAACCTTATGAAAATGCATTATAATCTCTTCGTTTGTTGTCAAGTATTAAATTCTTTATTTATTTGGTGGTTCAACAGAATAGAATCACCTGAATTTTAAATATAAATCAGTAGACGGTTGTAATAAGTTGTAATAAAGCCATATAAAATTAAAGCTAAAGCAAGGAAACAAAAAGTGGCTATAGTTTCATATTGCGGAACTATTGACTTTGTTCCTACTGGAACTGAGATTTCCTCAGATGAAATACAGTTTTGGAGCACTAGAGTCGATTTATCAAAATGATTACGAAGACAAATACACGTCATGGGTAGTAAAATCATGGATTACCAGCCAATATATTGGGATCTTAAATTGATAGTCCTATTCGCTCGACCTTAATATTATAGCAAATGTTTAACTGTAAACAAAGAGAAAAAAACCGTTATAATACTTGTGTTTAAAGAGTCATCTGAAGTGTCAATTAATTTTTTGTAGAGCTAAATTTGTTTGCAAGTAATAGTTTTTTTTTTTTTGATTTCTTGCTTATTCTTATGACCCACAGTGTACATATGTGAGTATTCGTGTGTTGGTTTATGTGTTATAATTATTTGTATGCGTGCATGCATGTGTCAGGAATTATTTTAAGTATTCGTGAATAACTAAAGTAATGAGAATGTGTAATAATAATGGAAGTGTTACTAAAAATGAAGCATGTGTTGCCATCGTATAATTTGTATAGCAATTATCGCAGAGTAATAAAAATGTGTAATTTTGCCTTTAAAAGTAGTAAAATACTGAAAGGGAAATGCTAACAACTGTTTTATACAAAAATAAATTCATTCATAAAAATTAGAGAAACCACAATATAAATTTTTGATTTATCTATGGTTTGTTTTTTATAAATTTTGCATAAAAGTTGCTTATAAAACCACCATATATGTATGTTCTCTATAGTAAGTACGTAATGACAATTTTTTGTAGCATTCATTTTTTAAACTCTCTTTAAAATATTTTAAAAATTCAATTTTAGTTTTCAAGTGTCCTTAAATAAAAATTTTATTTAATTTTCTTTTTCTCTCTTAATCTCCTTCTCTCTGGCCATAATAAATGGCTGGTGCTGTTTCTGTTGCTGTTGGTGAATTACAATTTTGACCCAAATTTTATAATAAAATATTACAAATGAAATATTCGTACATTAAATATTTAAGAAAACCCTAAAGAGAATAAACTGGAAAAAAAAATTATTCAAGTGGATGGTAAAACACACTGGTTAATAAAATCCAGTTAAACTGTAATACAGAAAGAAAGACAAAAAAAAAATAATTGGTTTGCAAATTATCTCCATTAATTTAAGCAAAACAGAGAAAATAGAAAAATAAATTAAAAAATATTTTACATCACAATCTAAATTTGTAAAACTATTTGGTGGTTAGGATTCAATATTTGATTAATGTTTTGAAAGAAAACAACACTTTCAATGTTGTTACAATTAATGAATCACACACGTTTAAGGCCACAGGTCCATAAATTCCACATGCAACAAATGTCGCCAAGTACTCAGCCATACAATTATTTTTGGAACGCAAAAAAAAAAAAAAAAATAAAATAAACCTATGATCGGAAAACTAATCACTTCTCATTTTTTTCCGAATAGTTATGCATGTTTCATGTATTGCGTTTTTAAGCCTGCTGTCTTAAAAATAACGGTTTTCACATGCACACATGCATTCTAGTTTCTGACAGATTGTAGTTGATGGCCTATGGTGACGAATTTGTTTAATGAATAAAGTCAAATCGCAAATTACTACAAACAATCACATAAATAATTAAATCGTTATGTTCAAAAAAAAAAAAAAATATTGCTTTAAGCACAAAAAATTTCAAGAAAGTAATTTCCTATTCCTTGGATACTTTGGAAGCAGGTCGAACAATATATTTTTATGATTTGATTTAAAAATTTTTTTTAAAAATTTTGTTCAAAATAAATGAAACCTTTTTCAAAATGAACGCAACCTCTTACAAATTGAACGAAACCTTTTTCAAATTAAACGAAACTCTTTTCAAAATAAATGAAACTTTATTCAAATTCATTTAAACATTTTCCAAATTAAATTAAACCAGTTATAGAATTTAATAGAAATTTTCTATTATTATTATTTTTCTATTAGAAAACAAAAGAAAAAAAATAAAACATATTAAACATATTTATAGCATTTTCAGTTTAAATTAAAAAAAAAAACAGAAAACATTTGGGAAAGTGCTTAGGGTCCTTTTAATTTGTTATAAATTTAAAATTTTTTTCTCTCGCTCGCAGAAAAATTCAAACGGCCCATGTTCGAATCCCAGCAAAGGTGAAAAAAATAAGAGGTCACCCCCTAACAGTACAAATTGACCACTAATGTAGTAAGAGAGAGGAAGAATAATCATATGAGTAGTAATAAGAAACTCTTAAGAAAAAACTTTAAATCAGTAAAATAAGTATTTGGAATTGTTGTAGAATCTGGAATAAAATCGGCAAAGACTTCAATATTATCGAATCAAAATTATGATCAGAATATTTGATGGCACACTAAAGTTTTTCTAAATTATTATCTGCCTCTAAAATACAAATACTCAACTCTCAACTATTCCTTTCCCGTGGTATAATGGTTAGAGCGCTCGCAAAAAAATTCGAACGGCCCAGGTTCGAATCCCAGCAAAGGGGAAAAATGAAAAAGTTAGTTTGCGGTTTTTTTCCAAATTATAATTTAAAAATAAGAGGTCATTCCCCTCCAAGAAGTCCATCTACAAAGTAACCGCTCCCTGACATTCCACTCTATTCCACCTTAACCTTTGACAACGAAAAATGAATGATCAGGAGAAAAGCACCACCTGTTGGGAAGTAGACCTACTTAGTGAAGGCACTCACCACAATCAACTTGTAACGATGAGGCAATTCAAAAATTCCAATATAATGCACAACATTTAGTAGAATTGGTCTCATTAAAAAAAAAATTGTTTAAAGATCATACATACATAGATACTTATACATAATTGGCCTTTACAAACCTTTTTCAGAGTTATGGCCTAGCTTCTCACAGCACTCATATTGTGTGCATCAATTTATACCTATGAGTACCGGGTCTTAATGTGAAATCCAAATGTCTGACTTGAGAAGCTTGTTCAAGGTAATCAGTTATTCTGAAAGCTTGTGCGAGAAGACTGCTAAGAGATAGTCGCCGAAAGAAATAATTTTTTCATAATTCTTTTTTCAAGATGTGAGAGCTGAGCTTTGAACCCTGGGCTCCTGTCTTAGTAGGCCAACACACTAACCACTAGACCACGGCGACAACGATATTAATAAGTTTAAATCAAATGTCCACAATGTCCACTCCCTCTTTCCCTTTTTGCATAACATATTTTCCTAGACAAGCACAATATTCGGCATGAAAAAAATGCGTAAAATTTCGGGGCAGACTAGGGAGTAAAAAAAAATTGGGTGTGTTCACATTATGGTTTAATAAAATTAAATGAAAATTAGTTTATTTACAGAAATCAGCAAATACAAAATTTGTTCACTTGGTTTTTTGTTAAAAAAAATGGTAAAAATTAAAAAAAAGTAATTTAAATATTATATACAGAGTTGAAATTCTTTAAAACCACAATAGTTTTAATGGCATGCCAAAGAAATATAAAACTAAACCATATGGTTGGTGGCAGAAAAATGCATTTGTTTTTGATTTTATGGCCAAATTTGAATTGGGTTGAGTTGAGCTTTAAAACCAACCAACAACATTAAAACCGCAAACGGATATGAGTTGAACTGCAATAATTTGTAAAATTTATAAACTTATATTAAAAAAAACCCTTGAGGGGTTTCTTTCGCCCTTTTTGTGGCAAATTGTTTTTATACAAATTGTCATAATAGTTTTTAGAATTATTCCCTCCCTTTCCCTTTTATTTAATAAGCCAATTCCTTAAAACTATAGCAACACCCCAGAGTAACGAAAATGGATATTTTCTTATTCCCATTTCTTTACATGCAATAACATTTCGAGGAGTTACAACACTATTTAAAAATTAAAATAAAGTGCAAAAGGAAAGGAAATACAACAACAGCAACAACAAAAAAAGAAGGAGAATACAGGAAATAATGAAAATAAACAGGAAAAGGACACCCTGATTGCATGAGTATTGACTGTCCTTCTAAACGTTGTTGTAGCATTACTTATTGTGGTTGATATTTTCGTTGATGGCATGAAAACTAGATTAAGAAAAACTAATACAGCAGAAAAGACAAGCAGGGAAAATACGTTTTTATGTACTTTTTGGCCAATTTAAACATTTTGTATTTTTAAATTTTAACAAAAACGAAAAAAAGACAAATGAAAAGAAAAGAGTAATTTATTTCGGAACAGGAAATGTTTATAAAATCCAACAATTACCAAAAGAAGTGAATTACAATTAATTTGTAAGAGTAAGTATTTATTTAACCCAAGAGCGTTAAGAAAACTAAAGAAACAATCGAAGGAGAAAAGAAGATAAAGAAACCCATCATTCTCAGGTCGAAGTATGTATTTAAATAAAGCTAAACCAGCGTAGTGAAACACTATTTTAATTAAACAATAAAACATTTTAGACAAAATAAGTGTATCCAAGAACAAATATAAAAAAGAGAGAAGTATAAAGGAGAGAGTGAAGATGCTCTATTGGAGTATCGTGGCGTGTGTTTCACTGTTTCATCGGTACTAATACGAGATGTTTTTTGTTGAAATAAAAACAATAATTTCGAATAATCGGGTATCCTATCCTATTCTGAATTCCACAATGCATTATAGAGAGAATTCGTTATTTGACGGTATTGTTATAGAAAATTTTCCTGCGAATGTCTTTTCTGTCATTTACAATGTGAACAAATTTAAATCAAATATCCACCAAAACTACTCCCTTTTTTCCTCCTCCTCATAAGATATTTTCTGAACACTAGTACTGTATGAGTGGGGGTAAAAAAATTTTAAATCAATTTTCTATACAAAGAAGTAGCGAAATATAGGATCAGATGAATAGAACCACTTAAATTAATTTAAATAGATAGTTTTTCAACCATATTCTCCGGACCTAAACATAATTAAAAGTATTTTAAGATGGCTCTCTCGTAGAGTTTATGAAGAGGAAAGGCAATTGGAGAATAAAGAATTACTAACTCAAGCCATTCAGGACTCCTGGAGTTCGATTTTTTTGGATTCTTTAAGGTCGCTTTATGATTGAATAAAAATTTTATATTTTGAAGGAAGGTAGAACGCACTAATAAGTAAAATTTTGCTGTTCCAGAAATTTAAGTGCTTCTAATCATTCTCAAGCTATATTAATTAATTCAATAATAAAACTAATAAACTGGCCAAAAAGAAAAAATTACAAATATGTAATTCATGTTAAAAATATTTCTTTTTAAAGTTTAAAAACAGCCATAATGGCTGGCTAGTTTATTTTTCTAAATCAAAATAAAAAAATGAAAGACAAGAATACATTTAAAGGCCTTGATGACAAATATTTAATTTAAATCAATGTCTTTTAAGTAAAACAAAAATAAAAAAAATTTCAAGTATATAAGCAGAAAATTATCCAAGGACATGCATATGATGTATCCTTTTTAGCACTGGAATCATGAGAGAACAAAAAATCAAATATTTAAGTAAAAAAAGTGTTTTAAAAACCACGACAAGGCTAGCAGAACAAAAGAGGATGAAAAGGAGAGTACTAATATAAAAGAGGAAAGAAACTTAACAACTGTTCACCAAAAATATGTTTAATTTATTAAAACCACAAATTTACCGGCACACATACTCGTACACACATACTCTATACACGGATATGCTCCTGCAAATGTAGAGACAATTACAGAAAATTGCATAAATTATAGTTGGTGTGTCATGTTGTGTGGCATTTAAAAATATAAATACAAATAAAAGACAGTGTTGCCAGTTTCTGTGTAATTACACAAAAATAAGACAAAGAAATTTTTTTGGGATTGTTGTCGGACCATAAAATTATATTTCTATAGAAATTAATGACAAAAATTTCATTATGAATGAAATTCATAAACATTACAATAATTGGTATACCATGTCTGCCATCAAAAGATTTCAATAATTAAATTGTCCAATTAGCACATAATACGAGATTACATAATCCAGCTGCTAAAAGACAGCCAATTTTTATCCCAAAAGGTTTCTTGTTGAAAGATTCCAGTACTGTAAGAGCATTTGCTATTAAAAAATAATTAGAAATATTCATTGTGAGGCATAATGATATCGTTGATTTATCTTTTATAGATTTCGGAAAAATTCTAAAAATATAATTAACAAAAATATATGGCTAGTCATTTGTACGAGTAAATAAATCTGAAAATAAAAATATTATTTGATTGGTGTTTTGTTACAAATCGAACAAATCCTTCTTAAGCTCTAATGAAATGTATTTGCATTAACGCCTTATTCGGAGAGAAATATTAGCTAAGCTCATAAAAAATCGAAACCCGATAGAAAACATTTGAAACATTATATTACATATATTTTTATTATTTTATTCCATATAAAAAACAAAAAATATTTTTCGCCTTATTGGCAAACACATTCAATACAATATGAAATGTATGCTTTTGGGGATAAGCATGTCTCTAGAACAGAGAAATAGAATTTGAATTTTATGAAAAACAGAAATGTATTGCTTTGTAAATGCTTTTGTTTGGTTTTTATATACTAAATGGGATATGATTCGCATTTATTCTATAACTATTTTAACATAAGTATTTATAGTTTTGAATACGACCTTTGGGAAAAAGTCTCCTGACGAGTCTCTTAACCAGAGACGAAATGGCCATAGAGACATGCTTATCCCCAAAAGCATACATTTCATATTATATTTTATTCCATATATTTTATCGTATTAAGTTCTTTGGTTTCACAAATATTCCTTCAATCTGTAAGGGGAAGCCCTGAAGTACTTTAAGTACTAGTCGCCGTCAATTTACTTATAAACTGTAAAACCGTTTGCGCTGTTCTAGTAGTTCTGCTACTAATTTTAAGACAACGCTTCAACTCCTACAGGGTAATAAATAAACATACTTGTATACAAATCGTTGTCGCCGTGATTTCGTGGGTTAAAATCTCAGCTCTGACATCTTGAAAAAAAAAAGAAATATGAAAAAAATTATTTCTTTCAGCAGTCTTCTGGAAAAAGCGCTGAGAGTAACTGATTGCCATGAAAAATTTTATCAAATCTGTTGTTCGAAGTCGACTTTAAACTGTAGGACCCGGTACTCATGGATAAAAATTAACACATACAACTTGAGTGCTGAGATAAGCTAGGCCGTAACCCTGACACAGGGTTGTAATGGCCAATTGCGTATGTATGAACAAATATTTATTTAACATATATCATAAATATTTATATATGCATATACATGCATGCATACATTCATATAAAAAGCAATGAACTTTCAGCAGTTTATAAAATGTGGGACAGTTTTGAAAATTTGTCAGTTTCAACTTAAATTCGAACTTTGGCAACACTACTATGAGATGCAAAATAACAAGAGAACTATACTGATAAAAAAGAGCTACAATGGCTTGTGAAAGAGAGAGGGAAAGAGAGAAAGGAAAAGAAATAGAGATAAACCATAAAAATGTTAACCATGTATCGTTAATTAAATATTTTTAGCACAAAAACACATACAGTGGAATAAATTTATTTCATGGCTACACAAGCTACCTAGTAACAGTGTTGCCAAGACTAGCTGAAGCAAAACTGCCAGGATATGATGAAAATTATGCTAAAAAATTAATAAAAATAGATATTTTGAGAAATAAAACAAAGTGTTATATTTTCTATTAGCTTTTCATGCTACAAATTAAATTATAATATAATAACAAATCCATACATAATAATATATACTTTTTGATATAAAAAAATTAAATTAATCAGTGGTATTCAATATAAATGTCATTGTTGTTGTGATCAGTAGTCACCGTGGTCTAGTGGGTAGTGTGTAAATTGCTGTTGATCAATTTGAACTATTGACATAAGGCGCTTATAATGGAACTACATCTTCAAACATTCCAATACATTGCACAGCATGAGTAGGGTTGTAAACCCCTAAGTCTTGGTCTTACGAAAAACAAACTCGGATATAATATAATACCTTCTCTATCGGATATTTTCTGCGAAATCAAGTGAAATTGAGTCCGGTATTTTTTTTTTTTCTAAACTAGAACTTTTATTTCTTTTCTTAAATTGTGTTAAAATTTTAATAATCACAGAAGCTTTGTTAATGGTCTGAAAACTAATGAATACAAAATACTACCAGGGTGGCAAATTACGATATTCGATATTTAATGAAATTCAATAGAATTTAAAAACAATTTTCATTTAAGTTCCGTTCGATATAGAATGCGGTAATACGCCCCCAAAATTTTGTCACACAAATAATTAAGAGCAATTTCGTTTTCAATTTACAGGACATACCAGAATATATTTTTCAAATAAAATTTCCTGCACAACAAAGAAAAAAATTAGAATTTAAATCAATAAAACAAATCGCTATTAAAATACAGACAATTACAAAGAACCCAAATAGTATTTACTTTTATACAATTAAATGAAAATTTATTTGAAAAAAAAAGAAAAAGGCAATAGTGTGTACTCTCGCACCCATTGCACCACCCCCTTAACAAATCTAAATAAATGTAACAAAAAAATAAAAAATTTTTTTAATAAAAAAAAAAAATTAAAACTACACTGTGTGATAACAAAATACTTACATGGATATATTTGAGAAATACAACAAGAAACAGTTTTCAAAATTTACTAAATTATAAATTAATTCAAAATTTGTATAGCAAATCAATTTTTTTTTGCATACGGGCACGTAAGATTACCTTTTTTATTTATTGTTTAAGGATTAATGCTGCTTTTCATTACTCGATAATATTGAGTACTTTCATTTGGGTACTTAATACTACTTAATACTTTTAACGGATTTCATTTTTAAGAGAAACCATTTTTATAAACAATTGTGTTATTAGACAGAATTTTATTTTGACCGTTAAAATTTAAATTTTCCATACAACTTCAAAAAAAAAAAATACAACTCTGAAAGTATTGAGTAGTTACTTTTAAGTATTGAGTACCCAAAAATTAGTACAAATACTCGATACTTGGTACCCATTACGCAATACTTTGCCAGCACTACTAAGGATAGATAGAAATCATTAGACAAATTTTATTTTCGTTAAATATCAAGGAAAAATGACGAATGTTGCTTCATCAAGACAATATAGCACAATTACTCGTAACATATCCCCTACTGTAATGGCGAAAGTCAATGAATGAAAAAGTTAGAATGCGTCAACACACATCTTGTTTTGCATATGTAGCTCCCTGGGATTATTTTCCATTTCAAAATGCAAGAATATCGATCAGTGTTAAAAGATTTGCCAACAATGAAGAGCTGAAATATCCGATTAATCGCTATTTTAAGCACCTGAACAATTTTTACAATTAATCGAGGGTAGCGAAT
This sequence comes from Metopia argyrocephala, assembly GCA_963576795.1. Classification (NCBI taxonomy): domain Eukaryota; kingdom Metazoa; phylum Arthropoda; class Insecta; order Diptera; family Sarcophagidae; genus Metopia; species Metopia argyrocephala. Next base: position 6,911,452 of record OY756208.1, read on the forward strand.
ATCGTTGGGCTGAGAGTGGATTCAGAAAGAAATTTTTTTTCTTTTCTTTCCTATGGCGGCTAATTATTGGTAATTTTTCTCAAGTTAAAAGCCTCAAAGCTGGGATTTAAAACCAAGTTCAGATATGCGTATGCTGTTGACTGGTATGCCAAAACTTTTGACTCTTGGTCATAACTTTTGAATGCTACTGTACAAATTCTCTATAGTATGGTTGTAAACAAGATATAAAATGCAAAATAACCATTACCAATCCAATATTTAGAACAAATTTAAATGTTTACTGAAAAAAAACAAAAAATATGGAAAACCAACTTCAACTCTCGAAAGCATAGAAAACCAACAAAAGATTTTTCTTCCCCATATTTTGTTTTTTTTGAGTTCTTTTTTTGGCTACAATTTTTATAGCTGCCTTTGTTGTTATTTCAGAATTGAAGTGCATGATACTCGTATGCAGATACATTTTGTTGAAAAATGAAAGAAAAAAAAAACACATTTTTACAGCGAAGCACCACCATTGGGATTTCGAATAACATTTTTGTTGCGTTAAAGCAAAGTAATGGGGCCAAAACATGTTTTAGATTTTAGTTGCACTCAAAATAAAAAATACAAAAAAAAAAGAAAAAAAAAATAGAATTGTTTAACAATTGTTTTATTGTTGTGGGTTTTTTTTTTCTTTTAGCAAAATAAAAGTAACAAAATCAATGGTTAAAATTTTAAAACATTTTGCTTTTTTTTTAAATATGTTGTATTTAGCAAGCAAATTTAAATGTTTTACATATTAAATATTATAAATGCCACTTTAGGCTTTTCGACCCCAAATTTTTCGGCTATTTATGCCCGACAACGGATTGCTGATTTTAAAAATTTTGCTGTCAAAAACCTAAAGTGGCATTATTAACTCGAGATATATAAAAAAAATATAAAATGACGGATAGAGCACATAAACTCCCGCATGACGATATGTATTTCTTATATTTGTCTACTTTTTTTTGACATTTTTTTGTCACTTCTGTTAATAAAACAAAGTTTCCAATTAAATGTACAATAAACCGTTGAGCTCAGACGAACGTGCTGTAAATTCTGAATGTTTTGTATTGAAGAGAAAAACGAAAAGAGACAGATTTGGCACATTAATACGAATTGCCGAGATTTGCAAGAACCTCGAGTTCGTACTTCTTAGAGAGTGAAATTAAGAACAAAATAGTTGGGCGTGGAAACAATTTAACATATTGAAATTTGTTATAAAACTGTATGAAATTTCGCTCGTTATCGAATCAGAGAATTTTGGAATTTTTGAATTGGACAAATCGAGCTACACAAAACTCAGTAACAAATATTTGTTCGGACAAAAATTTTGTTCAGACAAAATGTGTGATTTCATTTTTTATTTTATTAATTCAGTATATTTATCCGAAAACTGATTGCAGACTTAATAAATTTGGGTTCGAAAGCCTGAAGTGGCATCATTAACTCGTGATATATAAAATGACGGATAGAGCACATAAAGGTAGAATTAGCCGAACGTTCACGTAACGTAACGCAACGTACGTTGGTTTCTAGCATATGAAAACAATGCAAATGGTAATGCAAAATAAATGTCTCGTTGACGGGACGGAACAATCTGTATAAAATAGAATTTCTAAACGTCTTTACGTGACATTTCAATGCGAGTGATGGGACTATTGTATGTTAAATGGCAATGTGGCCCAAATACCCTTTTTGGTACTTTCATACTTATTTGCAAATCATTTTCTTTTATAAGTGTACCAAAAGACTTTTTAATTTTTTAAGTCTTTAGATACATATTATGATATTTATGTGAATAATTTAAATTTTTATGTGAATATAAAGTTTGTTTTTAATTTAAAAGTCCCATGTTTTACTTAACATATCTTCGACAGACGAATTATATACATTCCAAATGAAAAATTATTCGATTATCTAAAAAGAAGCATATGGGATGCATGATTGATTTACGTGCTAGCTAGTTACCGAGATAATTACAATTTATTTTAAAAAGTTTTACTTAAAAATTTACGTTTTTCGTTTCCGGTCCACAACTGGCCAATGGATCCGATTCAATAAATAATGACTTTAAACCAAAAATTTAATATTCAGTAGTAGTAAGTATAAGAATAAATTTTTAGGAAGCATAAAATATAAGAAGTAATTAAAATATGCTCTTATTTTGGTACTTCTGGTACCTTTTTTAACTTTGTGTTAATTTAACAGCATTCATCACTGCTCTAAACAGCTGGCTTCTGTTTGTTTTGCTGTGTTTTGTGAAAAATAAGTAAAAAATATAATAAATTATATAATCAATATTAATAAAATAAAAAATTATTATATTTTGTTTTTAGTGGACGACAAAAAATTAATATTACTGGTACAGGCAAAGGAATGCCTTTATAATTTTTTGGTTTATTTTGTTTTTATTTACATTTTCTGTTGACATATGACACGTTTGTATAATTGCACATATGTACGTACGTACGTTAACGTACGTACCGTTTTTACGACATCAACGTTTGGCTAACCAGGCCTTAAACTCCCACACGACGATATATCCAGCAATATAAGAAAAAATAAAAAAATACTCTCGATTATATTATAGAGAAAAATCGTCGTCTATATGCTTCGAAGAAGTAGAGGAAGAAACTTCGAGGAAGTAGAAGCTTCTGGGCATTGGTTAAATAATATTTTAAAACAAATAAAACCAGTTCGAGTTCAAATTACGCCATTTTTATAATATAGTTTTTCCAGCATTTGAGTTAGCTTAACAACAGAATATATGATAAATTTATTATATTAAGCATTTAATAATTTAAGCGATCCACGTCGGTTAAATCATCTATCTGCCTACTGTACCTGATTAAGCTGGACCAGTAATGAATGATATCTGCATTAAAAATATGGAGCTTTTAATTTGGTGTTTCACGAAGTTCTTCTTATAGAATCGTTTTACCACACATAACGTAATACATGGCTACTTTAAAAGATTTTAAAACCTTGTTAAAAATAATAGGAATACCAACTAAAACCTTGCTATACCAGTTGCCAGCATCAAATGCAATACAGGTCTAAGTAGAGTCAAAAGCTAATGTCACTGACTGCTGCTGACATAGACATTTAGAAGACCAGCATTGCTATTCGATCATCTCTTAATAATTTTGAAATGATCTTTTTAGCGTTTTATCTTACAAATCAGTTGATCTCTTAAGTTACTTTTCTGTTTCAATGATCAAACACACCAGTTTTTCAGACACTTAAAGACAAAATTTGCAGTGCTGTCCTGAATGCATAGAATACATACGAACTCTATGTGTACATATATGAGTGCGTTTGAATGAGTTTGACTGGAATAAATTTAACCAGTTTGAAATGCGGTTTTTTTCCCCAAATGAAAGACGTTTAAACATAAAACATCAAAAGTTTTTTTATTTTGTTGCTCATTTTTCTTCACTAACAAACTGGTCTTAATGATTATAATTTATCTGTTAAAATCAAATTGAAAATTGTAATCTTTAATCTTCTGGGATTTGATTTCAAATACCGTTTGAATTACATTTTTAATTTAATTTAACTGGCATAGGCAGTAAATCAAAAAAAAAAAAAGTCATTGACATTGAACACAAGAGTACATGCAACATATGTTGCAAGATGTGTGTCAAACATGTTTGAGCTGGACGGGTCTAATTGTAAGTGTGACTGTTACATGTACAAAATATTTAAAGGAGATATTTCTTAATATCAGAATCAGAAGGAAAAACTTGGACGATACAAATCAAACAACTCAATGAAGAATAAAAAAGCTGTTTGGGTGTAAATTCGATTCAAATACATATTAACAGAATGAGCTCTTAAAGACTCTTTGGAATCGTTCATAAAGAGTCTCTTACTTACTTACTTACTTACTTAGATGGCCATAACAACCCGTTAACGGGTTTCGGCCTGCCTTAACATTAGTCTCTAGGCGTCTCTGCTAAGCGCGCGCCTTTTCCAGTTGGTCACACCAATTAACGACAGGGCTTCATCAACTTGGTCCTTCCAACGTAAACACGGTCGTCTTCTACGCCGACGTCCAGTGACCTTCGCATCGAAAACTTTTCATGAAGAGTCTTCTATTGAAAAAACTTTGAAACAAGAGGAGTAGTACTGAAAAATTATTTTGAAAAATAAAGCCTCTTTCATCAAAAAGGAAATTTATTTCACTGCCAACAAGGGTGAGAATTTGCCTCTGTCATTACCTGCGACGTCTGCACAGAACTGTACAGATTTCGTATTTAGATTAAGTGGATATTTTTATCGAAGCAATACTTTCTTTAATATTTCTGCGTCCAATGAAGTCTGTAGAGCGTTGATTACGAAACAAGAGACACAGAATTTTCAAACTTCAAGACACTAATAACTCGATACCTTACTCGTATTGTAATCCGCTGGTGAATGGGTTTTAGACAAGTAATCACGTTAAACATGTTTAAAAGACAAATACAGAAAAAGACATAGACAAGCCAAATAGAGAATTGTCAATACTGTGTTTGTATGTAAAAAGGTAACACTCAAGAAATCTATTTAAAGTCTATATAGAAGTAACAAATCCTGCTTAAAATACCCCAAACGATAAAAGAAAGTAGCAATTTAAAAACTACAAATTCTTAAAGTTCCTTAAAACACAAACAATCTTTAAAAATCATTTTCAAAAAAATATAAGCAGAAAAAGAATTCAATTCTGTTTCCTTTCTTCCTTTTTCTGCCATTTATGCTCGAATGGCCAGAATTGTTAAGTATGAAAACAATTCTTGTCTCTGTATATATACATCCCCTTCCTTCCCCCTCTGCGATTTGTTTCCTAACGTTATTCAACTTGAAATAGAAAATTTATTCCACCAACAAAACACACTTTCTAATGACTTTCTTTGAACCAAAAAAGAAAACTTGGGTGCATGTGTGGGAGAGAGTGTTCATGTTTTGCAGTCATTCACTTTAGTCCGTTCAGTTATTTATGCACAATGACGGACGGACTATTTTAACAACTTTAAAGGCAAATAAAATGCTTTTGGAAAAGAAAAATTTACGCGCACAGGCATGATGATACACAAAATGCAGAATATTAGTATGTAAATGGCCTCTCAATGGTGATAAGATTCTCATGGAAGACAACAAACTTTAAGAGGAAAAAATTAAAGCCGAAATAATCATCACAACGTCTACACGAGCCATCGATTTTGTATACGAAAGAACAAAACGTCAACAACACAAATGTTAAAAATGAACTCAAGTTTTTATACGATATTTGGCGACATAAATAATACTGATGTTAATGAAAAACCATAAGAAATCATAAACTTAACTTTGGGTTCTAATTTCATTAAAAACGACAACTGGTTGAACAAGAACATGGCAAGCATATGTCTATACGATATAAATGAATTTGTGTGCATACAATAAATCGAATCCATGGCACTTGTAAACGAAATGTAATTAAAAAGGTAGTAAAAATGCAGTCAAAGTTTAAATATCATTTGTATAAGGGGTTTAAAAATTATTTCTAAAATTCTTACTGTTGTATTCGTAAAAGATATTGTGGGTTTTTTAAAGACTTCTTTGACAAATTTCTATGTAATACTTATCAAAAAAGCTCTTTATAAAACTACAATATTTTTTAAGAATACAACAGTAAAATATGAAGGGAGACATTTTAGGAAAGGGAATAAAAGCAGAAAAAAAAGAAAATACAAGTACCATATAACAGTAGAAACGAGCTGAAGATTAAAATAAGCTCATGCATATAATCAAATAAATGTCAAATAATAATGGGGGGGCTGCTAGCAAAAGCAACAATTTAAGTACAAAATATTAAATGGATGCTTCACTTGCCAAAACGATTAACTTCACTTTGGAAAATTTTATATTATCTTATATGCCATTCTAAACATTTTATTGACTTTTAATTGTATACGTAACATAATAAATAAATAAAATATTATTATATTATAAAATATTTTCCAATTACTAACAAATACAAATTTTAAAACTGGACTTAATTGTTTTGTCAAGTGAAACATTCAAAAGACAGCCAGTCCTCCTCCGCTCTCTTGGTAAGTATCTTTTATATTGAAAAGCTACTGGTGGTTTTACTTGATTACTTAAGACATTGTTTATATTGTTGTTATTATGTGATGCTCAAATAAATAAAAATAAAATATATTGCCATAGAAAAAAATCAAAAGCAAAACAGTGTAAGAAACTGAGGGGAGGAAACAAAGAACTTTTCTTACACCACTTACACTTACAAATTGGAGTACAAAAGAATTTATATGAAATTGTTTACAAAGATAAGAGTACTCGCATATTGAAAAAAATATCACAACCATTTCGATTTCAATCCCAATTTAATTTTGAATTTTATACCCTACACATGTCAGTTAAATATTTTTTAAAATATTTTTTTTTTCTTTTTGAATATTTATAACTACAACAAACAGTTATTCTATTTTGTTTAAAGTTTATGCCAAGCGCTTGCTTATGACGATTTTATAGTTACGATTTCGAGGTGTCTATTAATTATAAACCATTTTCCATTTAGCTAAAAATGTTTAATTGCTAAGAAAATTGGCGACTGCCCATCAGGCGGCTGTTTTTAGGTATGTTTTTGAAAGCCATGGAAATATCAGTAAAGCGTTGAAACCGAAATACACTTTGTAAATACTAATAGGGATTTGCGCTAACAATTTCAAAGTAAGTAATAAAAAAATCCAAATTAAAGTTCGGCTAAGATTACAGATATCTTCAATGAACCAAATAAGTAACATCAATCTGAAGGCAAACGTCATTACAAAATTTTGATAGCAGTATTAGAGCGCTGGCTTACAATAACATAGAAAGCAGACGGGATTCGAATCCCAGTGAAGACAAAGAAAAATTTTACTCCGTCATAAAAAAATAACAAAAAGGTAGGACAGCCTATGATGAGATAGCTTGAACTCCCAATAAAGTTTTGCTATTACAACAGATTATAAAGAAGAGTTTAAGAGTTTAAGATCATGTAATTTAACCAAGATGGCATTTTGTTATTAAAATACACAAACAGTCAAGAAATTTTTGTATATTTAAACAAAATAATATATCATTTGGTTAAAATTAAAAATAGATATGTTTTGTTGTGCAATTTATTAATTAATTCGTGATTTAATTTAAAATAAATAGATTGATTGAATGAACAAGCATATAATAAGATTCCCAGCGAGAAAAAATTTATTAACTTATTTTGTTACCAATTAAATAATATGTGCCTTCAGAATTTCTTACTTTTGAAATCTGGAAGGTAATTTCATGTGGGACCCAAGAAGACTACATTGTTCTATATTTATTAAAAAAACATTCGTTATTTCTCGTTAGTCCTTCAAATTATTAATAAATAATAAATTTATTAATTACAAATAATGAATTCTAATACTTATTACTTGAGGGGGACATCAAAAACATTTATTAAATTCGTAGGACATATTCTGTAATGGTTTTCGGAATCAACGATCATACATTCCTTGTATTACCTTCTCCATTCTCATTGATTACCATTTCCCGCTGGGTTTTTCTTTTGTTTTCAATTACAATGGTTAACTGAGTCAATTAAAATTTAAATTAATATCTTAGTTTGTTTTTTTTTTAATAAATTTTTTAATTTATTCAGTAAGTAATTGATTTTTATTATATATTTCGTATTGGCAAAAATTTATTTATTACTATTCTTAATTAATATCTTTTAGGTGGTTTAAGAAATACACATGTTTGCCTGAAATCAATTAAAAATTTAATTGTTACTACAAACATTTTAATTGAAATTAATTTTTTCTATGTAAATATAATCCGGTGGCGTTAAATAAATATGTTTTATTAACCTCAAAATTTAATAAACTATTTTTTATTTATTTCATAATTTTATTTATTTTCTAGATTCTAGAAGCCCCTTTTTCACCCCAACACCTTAAGAATGTATTAATTTGTTTTATGATGTTATCCAATGTTGTTTCATAGCGATGTATTTATAATGCAGCAAAGCAAATAGACGATCGATCACTGCCGGTTTTAATTTGTTTTATTTTTTACTTTCATTTGATTAACTTTTACTTTAAGAGGTCACATCTTGTTTTCATGTGCTACTGATTTAATAAAGAAAAATAGCAACAGACAGACAAAGTACAAAAACACACACACCCACAAACACAGTACTTAATGAAAAGTAATGTTGGAAAAAAGTAAAAAGAGTGTTCCCTTTCTATTACTTGTGCAAAAAAAACATTTATATGACAACCGTTATGTTCTTGATTAACTTCTCCTTTTAGGAGAGCCATTGCAACTATTTTATGTGATGAGAGGTCACAATGATAATAATTTGTCTTTATACAGTAGCGAAAAAAATAAAATAAATTTTAATAATTTAGGAAAAGCATACATATTTTGTTGTTTAATTAATATTTATAACTCTTGAAATAAAAAACAACAAGAGCAAAAAAATGTTTAAAGGGTCTAATAGGCAGATTTGGGTGGCATATTTTTAAAATATTACAATACAAAAATATTAATAAAAGACTCAATATTTTCAAATAATTTTATTTTTCCAAAATTGTCTGTGCATACAATTTTAATACATCGCGACATATGTATGTACATATGTATGTACAGAAATGGCACCTATTCAGTGTGAAAAATAACATCTTGCACATCAAAATAAATTGTAAATGACTTCAATTCTCATGAATTGAATTCGTTTTAGTGAGTATGTATGAGTGCATAAAAGTCCGACAGGGTCATTAAGAGCTTTTTATGATTTTCTTCTCCAGTTTTTTATTTACTTTATTATACTATTACTGTTACACGCCTTATATTGCAATAATTGTTGTTCTTGTTGCTTGAAATCGCTTTGTTTAACTTCTTAACTTTAAAGTCTTTTAATATTAAAAGACAAAAGGAAGGAGAAAAACTTCATTTATTTATTTACTTATAAATATTCGTATTTCCTAAGACTCTTCACTAAAAGCAGTTATTAAACATTTACTTTTCTTTTTTCGTTTATATTTTTCGTTTATATATTTTGGTCATAATTATAGTTTTAGTTTTTATTTTGTTCATTAATTTAACTGTTTCTCATTCTACTTTTTAAACGCATACATACTTATATACATGTATGTTCTCGTATACATACATACAATACAACAAGAATAAAAAAGTTTCTTTTTTGAGTATTTGTGTATCTAAAAACTTAAAGACGAAAAGCGAGAGAAAGTGGGAAAAACCGTTTTGTACTTGCAAAGAGTTTACATCAGTGCTTCCATTAAATAATATGTTTGTTTCTGTTTTTGCTGTGTTAATAGTCGTATAAAAGAGAAAAGTAAACGAATTGAAAAGCGAGTAAACAAGGTTTATTATTCAGTAATAAAAAAAACTTTTCTTAGAATGCTCCCTATTCTTGAAGTTTATTGTTCTAGTAATAGGAAAAAACATACTAGATTTGCAAAGGGGAGAAAAAAAAGTAATACATACATATGTAATTGGCCATTACAAACCTTTTACGGAGTTACGGCCTAGCTTCTCATAGCACCTATATTGTGTGCATCGATTTTTATCCATAAACGCCGGGACCTACAGTTTAACGTCGAATCGAAAGACTTAAAAAGCTTGTTCATAGCAATCAGTTATTCTCAAAGCTTTTGACAGAACACTGCGAAGAGATAGTTGCCGAATGAAATATTTCTTTCTTTCAAGATGTCAGACCTGAGGTAAGTAATAAATCAATAAGCTACAAACTAGACTACGGCTACTAAAATGAGGTAATAGTGTGCTAAAAACCAAATCACAGTGAAATGTGCTATTCCCTGATTTCACCAGTAAAAGTGTGAACATGAGAAGGTTATCGGATAATTTATAGGGTATTGTTTTTACAATTACTTAACAAAAATAAAAAGAAGACGAACTACTACTTCGTAGTAACTATACTACATGAAATTCTCTAGGGATAATCTGTTGATAGCGTGAGAATCCTAACCGGTCACTGCAAACTCAATGAAGACGTATAAGGTTCAAATCGTTTCGAATAGGTTGTACAGATTCGTCAGAGCGACGAAACCGGGGGACGTACTATAAGAACCCTGGACAAGTTGAGGGCTGTACAATAGATCTTCTGGTCGAAGTACTCAAGCACGTCGTATATGAATGAATTAAAGAATGAAGGCATAAACTACCAAATCCGATAGCAACATTTTAACATTATTTGATGTTGTAAAAATGTACATTTTACAACTAAATTTTAAAGTAAAGTTTGTCAATTGAAATTTGGCAACACAACTGCAGTCCGGTTGTTAAAAAGAAAACAAATTTTAAAAGACTTGAATAATACAATTGTGGTATTCATAAAGTGTGCTATTTTATATTATTGGGAAAAGTTCACACCTTGTGAATACCCCAAATTTAAAAAAAAATAAATTTGTGTTTTGGAAAAATATGCGTTTCTTAAACTTTAGTACTTAAGCAGATTTATTTGCAATTATTTCTCTTTTTCTCTTACTTTTACATCACATGCTATGAAAACATAGACTCATGTATGTATATGTGATATTTCCCAGCAAGCACAAAATCAAGATATTAAACCAAAAGACTAGTTTTTTTATATAAAAATATTTAATATCACAAAAAAGAAATAAATTCGATGTAAAGGATTTATACAATTTATAGCTTATACTTAGAGGCCATACCCAAGGCAACCGAACTTTGGTTAATTTGCTAGTTGCCGAATATGGTATTGGTATTTTTCCTAAACGCACTATTTTTTAATTTATACTAAGCTCACATTAATTTTGAGAATTTTATTGAATTTATATTATCCTTAACATTAAATCGAGTATCCCTGTTCGCTAGGTTACAGAGTGGTATTTGTATTTCTTGAGAGAGTGAGTTTCAAGAGAGTATTTTATATACATCATTCAGTTCGTTTTCATTTTATTTATTTTCCTTTATAAATTATTTTCTAAAAACATTTTTCTACATTTATTTTTGCCTATTTTTATTATGCAGAAATCCTGTCAAAATATTTTTTTATTAATATTATTTGTAATTGGCATGTATATACAGGTGGGTGGGTGTGTGTTAAATGGAATTTTTAGTTTATTCAAAAATTTATTATTTTTAAATGTCAATTATGCTTTTTGTTTTTTATTTAAATATTCTTAATTAGGAAATAATGAAAATGTCAAAATAGAACCTTATTTTTAGGGGACATGAATAGATACGTATTTAAAGACTAAAATCATACGAGTACATAGTATGTAAATACATCTGTATACATATACTTTTATATAAATTTTTATAAGCACGTTGGAATTGCTTCCGTACTAGTAATATACAAAAACAAAAAGAATCAAATAATACCGGTAATACTGTTAAACACATTAACTCCTCACGCACATACACATACATTTACAAAACAATTGTTTACATGTATGTAAATGAGCAAAACATTCAAAATATGTACAAGAAAACAATAGCAAAAGCAACATAAACAAAAACACAGTTGCCACAAAAGCAACAATAGTACAATTAAAGTAAATGTTTTATAGAAATAGCTTTATAAAGAGCCTCACCCAGTGTTGCCACTTCAAAAAAAAATTCTATTAACAGTTTTGTTAATACCTACAAATTTAATTAAAATTTCTCTTAAAGTCAATACACCCAATCCTGTTTTTGAACGATTTTATTCTGCATGAATTTTAAAACAGTAAACTTGTCCTGCTTTCGCACTTTTATATTCCTTTTACACGGACAAGTTAAAAAAAAAATATCTAATTTTTAAAAAAATTAAAATTTAAACATACACTATTCCCCGGATAATTGCCATGGCAATTAAGCGAGGAATTGTCTTTTACGCCTATTTACTTCAATTTCTAAATCCCCATATTTTTTCTTACCATTTTCTAATTAAATTTCGCTTAGTTTTTTATTAGCTTAATGTTTTCTAACATCTAAAATCTAATTTGTAGTAGGATTTTTAAGGGTATCAATTTGTATTTCAGCTTTTGTGAAACTTTTTGGTATTATTACTAACCTTATTGGTAAAATATAAAACTTTATTGCTAAAACTTAATTCGTGCAAGCCCCGCAACTTTCATACCTTTCAATTTATTAAAACGAGAAAAAAGTAATTTTTGAGCCATTTGATTGTTCAATAAAGGCCCAACCATAATGTACTTTAGTAGACGTATGCTAATGTCAAAAATCAACGAAACGTCTGTCAAAAATCTAACGAAACTTTCGAGTGGCTATAATGTACTTTTTGAACTTAAGTGCAAGCTGTTCTTAGTTGCAAACATAAGTACTTATGTAAAACTTGATTTGTCTCTATATTTCATAAATATACAGATTTTTATCACAAAATGTTATTTAATATCTACAACGGTTAAATATTTTACCGAAAACACGTCAGTTATATTTATTTTTGTTAATTAAAAAAAATGAATCATAAATAAAAAATAGTACTAAAAAATGCAACCGTGCGTTCATTTCAAATGTAAACACAAGCACATTTGTTTACATTTTGTTATTAGTGTGCTACAAAATGAACATAAAAGAAAAATATTTAAATGGTTGAAAATGAATAAGATACACATTTGTCACAGAGAAATCGTTTTTTTTTTTTTATATTTTCAATCAAATTTTCAATAAAGTTATCCTCGGTTTCCATTGCACACTGCCGTCTTTTGTTTATTATTGTTTACACAAACACAAAAACAGCTGTTTGCGTACGTTTGGTGCGATCGTAAACAAATGAAATTGAACGAAACTCAACGAAACGTTTGTTATGTACATTATGGTTATACACATTTAATTGCATGCATTCGCATAGTTGTTTAAGCTAGCCTAAGCACAATATGGTTGGGCCTTAACTCTCACAAAAAACTCGTTAAGAAGCCATCTTGTATGGGATATGCTTTTACATAAAACAAACAGAATTCATGAACAATTTTTATTGTATGTTGTGTATTCATTTTTTACTTGTGTTTTAAAATTTTTCATAATTTAGGTATATGTTTAAACCTACTAAAATTATGTTTGGCCTAAAGACCTACCAAATGTAAAATTTTCTACCAGTTTTGGTAGGAAATGCCGAACAATGACATCCCTCTTTTCAGCAATGGAAGAGGAAACGAATGAATGACAATGATATTGGAATGAGAGAAAGACATTTAATAACAGTTATGGCAGGGATGGCAACATGAATATGAATATTAAATTAAACGTTAATATTATCCTTTTAAAAGACCTATTCCCAAAGGGAAAATTCTAAAAAATATCAAAGTGCTGATTTCTTGTTTTTTTAAATTTTATGAATTTTAAAAAGAGTATTGTGATAAGCTATTAGGTCGTGTAAAAATTAATTGTTTAGATTGAAAGAAAATATATGCCATTACGAAGTTAAATTAAATTCAAAAAAGCCGTATTATTAAAAAAAATTTCTGTAATCCAAGATACACTGATTTTAAAATAGAAAGGAACTGTACAAGTAAAGTAAATGGTGAGAACTTAAATCGTAGTGTCCCAAAAACAAGACTCAGATTAATTTTTAAGAGATGAAAACCATAGTTTTATCCGATTTTTATAGGTATTTTTTGACACTTTATAACATACATTCTATTTCATTTTGATGATAAATTGAACTTAAGCATTACCAATAACGAATGTAAATGTTTAAATTAGATAATTCTTTACGTTATTTAAGCGTCATTTTTAAATAATGATTTGCCCCATTATAATGATAATAATTTTCAAAAAATAAACGCAATACGTATATGACACTTCATTTGATAGCTGAGGAGGCCCTTTCATAAGTTCTTTCGTGCTTCGAAAAACAAAAAATTCGGTTTAATAATGTGCAGTATGGTGGTTATATGAACAAAAATATAAAAGAGATTATTTTCTTCCAACCCACTTCGACACTATAAGCCTTCAATTCACGCAAAAACATGCACACGCACTTAATAAGGTTCTATTTTAAGTACTTTTGACGGGATAACTGACTGACTGTTTTGTAGTTTATTTTTAAGTCTGTGGAATTCTTTGTGGCTTTTGTAAAAATTAAACAATAAAGTTCTCTTTGTTGTGTTGTTGTATTCTGCATTATAAAGAGCATAAAAACAAGTACAACAAACTAGAGTTCAAGAATAATAAAATTTTTAATGAGAAAAAAATTAATGCAAATGTTGTATTTTATGGCTGCACATTTATGCATGTGTATGTATATATGTATATATATGTACATATATACACACATACCTTAACGTACCACCTACACCTTAAGAGCAGGCTGCTCAAAAGGAAAATAACCATAATTGCAGTGTTGTCAAGTCCATATGGACAAAAATCCCTAAATGAAAAAAATTAATTCCTATATTTATATGGAATTTATATGGAAAAAGTGTACATATGTACATACATTAGACCGTACCTCAAAAATAAGTTTCCCCATTCCACGTCTAATATAAAGTATTTTTGCAATGAGATTTGAAATTGTTGATTTTAATTTTTTTCCTTAAAGATTTTTATTCCCTAAAATTTTCCAAAATCCCTAAAAATACCCCAAATCTAGGGTAAAAACCCTAACTAGACAACACTGCATCATTGCAAATTTTTATATTTTAAAAAGCACTGAATTCGAGGAAAAACGCTTCTTTAAAAAATAAGCACTAAAATTAAAATCGATTGTTAATTTATAGTATGCTTTTTGTTTTTATGTTATATTTACATATTTACTCGTATTATTCAATTTTATTACAAACAAATTATATTTTTGTTAGTTACGTCTTTTTACATTTTAGCTACCGATAATATTAGAGTGTACTTTTTGAATATTAAATTTTCAAATATTACAAGTTATTATGGTGATTCGTCATTAAATAGATTCAATAAATTTAAGTCTATACCTGTAAAAGTATTTTTATGTTGCTGCTTAACAAACACTTCTAATTAATGCTTGATGTACGTCATCGAAATTAAATCTAACATCTAATACATAGAAACTAATTCAAAAATATTTCGCTTCGATATTTATAAAATGCATTTAAATCAGTGGTAAAAGCACTAAATTGACAATGCAGAAAATAACGGCAACCACAATTGCAGCAGTGTAAATAAAAAAACACACGCAGACATATTGAAGAGATTATAAAAGTAGTGAGAGAGAGAGAATTAATAAAAACGGAAAAATAGTACTTGTAATAACGGTAGTTATTTATTTTAATGATTTTTTTTTACTAAAAGCGAAGAGAGTGATTGGTTTTAAAAGTGTTGAAACAGTATTGTCTGTCTTTAAAATAAACAAAAAAGCTTAAAAATACATACACTGAGAAAAATAATAAATAAAACGTATATTTAAATATTGTTTTTGGCTTTATAATAAATCATGAGGAATGCAAATAAAAAGCTAAAAATAGTAGCTTTAGAGATATAGAGTAGATTGTAAAACATAAGAGGGTTTTTCTTTCGTATCTTGGACCCAGAAAATTGTATGAAGGTTGTAAAGCTTAAGAGATGTAAGTATGAGTAAGTAAGTTGTTATATGAGTCTTAAGCAATATATATCAAACATTAGTAGATAAGAAGGCTTTATTCGGTGAAATAAGTACTTAATTATCATGATTAGGCTACTGCTTATTTAAAAATTATAAAATTAAATAAATATGAAAAAAAAGTAAACGAAGCATACCGTCATGCGGGAGTTTATGTGCTCTATCCCCCATTTTATATATCTCGAGATAATGATGCCACTTAAGGTTATTGATACCAAAATTTTTAAAATCTGCAGTCCGTTTTCGGCTATTTATCTCCGAAACAGGACGAGATATCCGAAAACGGAGTGCAGACTTAAAAAATTTGGGGTCTAAAACCTAAAGTGGCATCATTAACTCTAGATATATAAAAAATATGAAATGGCGGAGAGAGCACATAAACTCCCGCACGGCAATACTTGTAATAAAATTGTAAATTACGATTTATTATATCATAATTAACTCATAGTACTTTGTCAGTATATTGAAACATTTTAAAAATTATTTAAAATTTGAGCTGTCGACGTTTGGGTCATGATATATTAAAGTTATGGCTAGTGTAGACGTATTGTAAGGCAGAGTAGAGCTAAAAAGTTCGAAGATATTTTTTATTATTTTTTTTTTATTTAAAAATAAAATCGAATATAATCATTTTGTAATTTTGCTTTTCCTATCCAATTTTTTTCCTTCTATTTAATTCTCTTCTTTTGTGTACAAAAAAATTAACTTTTATTTTGTAAAACAAAAAAAATTCAATTGTTAGCAATGAGAGCCAATGAAAAAAAAATTAATTGCACTCAAGAAAAAACAAGATGAGTCAGTAAATAATACTCCTTTAAAAGATGAGTCTGTGAAATCTTCATTGGAAGTAGCAACTCTTATAGTAATAAATTTAAGTGTATGGGTTAAGGAAGGTGAAATACAAGTTTTAAAATTACGTGTTACATGAAAATTTCTATTATTTCATGTTATTTATGTTGCCACATTGCTCTCAATAACTCTTTGGTAATACTGAACTTGTATCGATTGTCGTAAATGATTCAGATAAGGCCCTTGGTTTCAAATTTTAAGAAAGAACTAATTTTTAAGAAATTTATTTTTTTGTAGGACATAATAGTCTGCATAAATGCTGGGCTATCATTATTAACTCCATTAAGTAGTTCGCCCAAATGCATACAGCTCGACCCCAGGAATATTTTTTATCCCTACTTTTTTTTCTCATATTTAACCAAACTAAGTCAAAGTAATTATGTTAGTTAATAGAGACATAGCAAACGCTTTTTTGAGTTCCATGCAGTTAAATGAAATTGACAAGAGATTACAAAGAGTTGGCGAATATGTTGGAGAAAGTGTATAAAACTTATAGGATGGATGGCTGAAGAAATAAATGAAACCAAAAACCTGTATTATTAACCTTCCTTTCACCTTAAAAATCTTTTAAATTTTAAGTATTTAATTAGTGTTCAAATCTCTTTAATTAGCTTTTATTATTACGCTCCTTTTTATCAAAATATATTTCATTATTATTTTAATCCCTTTTTAAATTGATTTTCTCCCAAACAAATACTTTTTGCATCTTTTTTTTCTGTTTAAGGGAAAGCATATGAATTTTAAACTTTAAGCTGATTTAAGGCTTAAGTTTTTTTAGAGTTTTTATAATTCTCTTTTAATTTTTAAACCATATTTTAATTTGGTTTCTACAATATATTTATTAGATGGTTGGGTGTAAAAAAACAACAAAATATTAAAAGGCATTAGTTTTTGGCCTCAAAAAACTTTATTTAAAAAAAGAGAAGAATTAGTTACAAACCCTTTAAAAAAATTGAAAAGCTTTAGTCATAAGCTTCTTTGCCCTACAGTACGTTCACATTTGTCAAATATTTAATGAAAAGAGCGTAACCACTATTTTATGGAAATATTTTAAACAAACGTGACGTTTTATGTAAACATTTCATAAAAAAATTATTTAAAAACAGACAAGCACACGAAATATTAATCAAGTTTTTCATTAATTAATTTTACAATAACAAACAATAAACAAATTAAATGTTCAAATTAAGAAATGGTTACATTTTTATTAAACAAATTTTTGGCAAATCTGAACGCACCTTTAGCTTCCAAAGGCAAATAAAATAAAAGTCAGACACAATTAAAAAAAAAAAAGCAGAAGGACAAGGTTGTTTACTGAAATTATTTTAAAATGTTGAAGGAAATTTTTTTCTAATTTATAAATAGACTTAAATTTAATATCATACATAAATATATAGCGGTATGTATTCATAATAAATAATTTTGATTTATAATAAGCTTATAAAACGAGTTTTCATGCATATTTTATAAACCAAAATTAGAATAATAAAAGGGGTTGATATTTTATATGTTTTTCTGAAGATTTTTTTAATCCTTTTTAAAGTTAAACAACCATTCCTATTTTTTATTTTTTTTTGTAGTTGTTTTGACATTTCATTACCTCCTTTATTTCGTTTCCTTTTACATCTTTCCTTAATTGAATTGTTTCTGTTTTTCTTTTAGGCAATATTTTATATTTCATAATACAAAAATTAAAATCTCATAATTTAAAAACAAAACAACAACAACTGTAGTTGTTTTTACGTAAAAAATGTTTATAATGCTCTTATATTACAGTTACATGTCCTCGTTAATAGCAAAACAAAAGCTTAAAACACTCCACAAAAACATTTTGTCAAATATCTTCATTAAAAACAAAAAAAAACAACAAAACGAAAATGAGTAAACAAGAGCGAACTTAAAAGAAAGATTTTCGTTTCATTTCCCTTGAGAGTAAACATGTTAAGTATGTGTATGTATGTAGTCTTGTGTGTGACACAAAATTACTTAATGGGTTTGGGTGGAGAATCTTAAAGAAAAAATTTATTTTTAATGATTATTTTCATGTTTAAAATACATTTTTGTAGGCGTATGTTTGCATGCATACCAGAGTGTATATGTTTATGCGTGTAATAAAAACAAAAGCTGAAAAATACTTATATCTCAACAATAACAGAGTAACACAAAATCTTTAAAAAAAATTCAAGCTTTATATTTCCGTGTTCGTTTATGGGTCGACAAAATCATTATATTTTACATCTCGTAAAGGTTTGTTACATTATTTTTCTCAGAGTTACGGACTAGCTTCTAGTAGCACCCATATTGTGTGCCTCAAATTTTTTTCTATAAGTACAAAGGGTCAAAATGTTCGATATAAGGACAGAAATACCCACAAAGAAGACAACGTTTGCTCCTTGATTTAATAGTCCACTTACTGAATGACCAATAGCTGCATCTAAAAGATACTTAAGCTGTCAGATAGACTGTAGCTATTATTTGGATTATATTAGACTGAGATAAGATCGTAGCCATTAAATGGATTGTCTAGATTCCATTCCGATAGTGACAAGATTTTCATCTTAAAAATCTTGTCAAAATTATATTCGTTTGGATACCTAAAGAGAGTTTTAGCATGATCAGGTTATTGTTTTAGAATCTTTTCTGTAGTAGCAGAGATAAGCTGTTATATGTCCTTAACTCACACATGCATACTTCTGTTTTATATCTGAAAGTGTAACAGTTATTAAGTTTAATACATATTTAATTAATAATTTGAAATTTTCCTTTTCTTGTTATTTTTATGTTTTTATTAATCAATGCAAAAATATTATTTATATTATTTTTTCAATTTTTCGAGGAAATACGATTTTTTTGTTTATTAATGCATTTTTGTTCTTATTAGTACAACCTAAATATGGGGCTTCTTTCAATTTATAAATTTAAAATAAAAATATATAGCTTTAGCCTATGTATTAGAATAATTTTCCTAATTTACGAACAGCTCTGTATATACAATGTATTTTAACTCGATGGTTTAAATACCTTTGCTCTGAAATGCTAAAATTAGTATTAAAACTATCTTTAAATGTTTCGTATAGTTTAGAAAATTTTAAAACTCAAAAAATTCTCTTCTCCTATTAACACGTTTTTTAAAAACTGTTTATTATTTTAATAGCCTGAAAGTAGACTACAAAAGATTTTAATTTTCTTTTGTTTTTTAATTACAACCCATAATTAAAACACTACATTTTACGACCCCATAATTATACTCGTAATGAGAGAAAATTATTTGTAGACCAGCCATTAAAAAAATCATGGCAAATAAGCATTGATTAAAAAAAAAAAAAACATGTAAACTCATACACGCTCATATACAACACCTAGAAGTATACTTGTTTTTTATAGAATATTTTAGTTTTATGCTTACATGTTTACAACAACAGAAATGACAACAACAAAAACATAATAAACCGTAATGGTATAATAAATTAAACATCAACGCCTTTTCCTGCATTTAAATCAGTCATTATAACACGATACACACACATACAAAAGGAAAGGGAGGCAGTCTTCAAAACACAACTCGCAATAAATATAGAGAGTAAGTGCTAGAGACAGAGGAAAAAGAGAGAGAAAGTGTGAAGTACGAAAATAGTAAAGCACTTTTTTAGAGAGTGAGAGATACGCCGTTAAAATATCAGGGTAATATGTAGAAACCTTACGGTAATTTGATAGGCAACCACAATAGCAACACCGCCATGACAGGATTGGTGATGGAATAGACAAAGAACATACAAATATTAAAAATAAGACAAATGCTCAAAGTAAAACATTTACTAAATTTAAAGTCGATTAAAGCACACTATTACATACTCTACACCATTGATGGGCACAAAGAGAACACGCTAAAACTGTGATTGTACTTCCAACAGATCAACCTAAATTAGAGCGTAAAGCGCAAAATATCTGTCAAATATAAATAAAATGTATGAGATCAACGCAAATAGAGCGGTGCTAATGCTTTGCAATTGGTAAATACAATTTTGGTAGCGCGAAAAGAAGTGAAGTTAGTTGCAAAACATTAGTTTTTGATTTTGTTATTTTTAGAAAACTATGTTTGCTTTGAGTATACAATTTTAGTACGAAAAGTTGGATATATATTTTTTTAATAAAAGCAATGTCATGCATTTAAATAATACAGAAACGATC
The DNA here is from genome assembly GCA_963576795.1 of Metopia argyrocephala. Taxonomy (NCBI): domain Eukaryota; kingdom Metazoa; phylum Arthropoda; class Insecta; order Diptera; family Sarcophagidae; genus Metopia; species Metopia argyrocephala. Next base: position 6,932,099 of record OY756208.1, read on the forward strand.
TGTAATCTTTTAAAACATCGGTCTACAACTCTCTTCTCAATTTGAAGTCACCAATGAAAGATCTTCCATTGAGGACCAAATAACAGAAAGTATTTGTAGGTTTCGTTAAGGGATTCTAAGACTGTTGCCATGCATCATCATAAACAATTACAAATACAATATACAATTACTGCATATGTACATAAATAACAACAACAGCATTAAATAAATAAAAAAAAAATGCATAAACACGTCAGCAGTTTTGACGTCATCAACATTGTCGCTGTCATCAACACTATTGCAAACATCATTATTACGATTACAACCACATTACCATTAAATAAACAAGCACGCATAAAAAACAACAAATAGAAAAACAAAAGGGCACTTATAATTACATACACACACACTCACGTACTTTTTCCCATGTGAATACTCGTATTAAATCTAAATTCAAACCACCACCAAGACTGAGGGAATGCAGCAAGAAACTGAGATGAAAAGAGTAATAGATGTGCAAAGAACCAGTGTTATGTGTTAACTTTTATAAAAACACACATGGTTGTTAAAGCCTCTATTATCGTTTGCAGATATTTTGTTGTTAAGGGTGTGTGAAAAAAGTTAAGTCAGAAGAAAAAATTAAAATAAAAAGTGCAAAATAAAAGGTCGCATGACTTTTATTTGACAGATTCCTTTTTTGTTTTTTTGTTCTTTTAAGCCTGAAAACTGAAACACACACACACACACACATCACAGACGGAGTACTTGAGGCGTAAATAGAAAGCAAGAAATTGTAACATACTTATAGGATGGTTTAAAGGTATTTATTTTCTTCTTTCGTGTAATTTTTTTTACAATTTCTTTGACACTCAGACAACTTTAAGCAGCTTAAAATTTAATGATGGCAACAACATAAATAACACTTTTTCTCGTTATTATTATTGTTTAATAAACATATTTTTAACTATTTTTGAATTTTGTATACATCTTTTAAAAGTGTAGTATATTTTTAGTGAAACAAAAATAATTTTTCGGAAATATATTGTAATAGATTTTCTTATTAGTTAAATTATTTGAGCTTAAGGTCGAATAAATATTTATATTATTTATTTTACGATATTTCGCTACTTCCTTGCGTAGCATCATCAGGAATATATATTTGTAGGAAGTAGCGAAATATCGTAAAATAAATAATATAAATATTTATTCGACCTTAAGCTCAAATAATTTAACTAATAATAAAATTAATAAAAAGGTCAAGGAAAATAATACAAATGTAATAGATTATCTACAAAAAATTTCACGTCTCTTAAGATCTTTAAAACACAAACCCTACAAGTATGCACCATGTTTCACTTTTAAAAATTTTAATGATATTTGGCTTATGGAAAAATTTTTTTAATTTTTGTTTACACTTTTATTTGTCAATTGCAATAGACATATGTATGTATCTCATACAGAACCGGTCTCCCCACCAATGGGAGTTGTAAAGGGGAAGATAGATATGATATATTATCAGATCGCAGGTCAGAAGTGGTCTGGTCTGACGATTTGTAGAATCAGGAGGTCGCCAAATATGACTTGTGGAGACCTGGGGAGCAGGCAAACGTTTTATACGTACTATCACAGTTGTAAACAACCGTAGAAAGTGGAAACGATTTTTAATTTTCTCGGCAAATGCCCTTTAGGTACATCGCTCCTTTCTAGATCGCATGGTATGGATATAGTTTCGTGGTTCATGGTATTAAAACGGCGTGTGAGTGCTAATTGTAACTTCGGATTACCACAAAAACCAATCAACTAACACCAACATTCCACAGAAGAAAGAGAGTCGAACTAACATATAACAAGAAAAGGTATAGATTTAATACGAGCCGAAAAGGAGAAAACTGATGGGAAAGGAGCAGTACAGGAGACGCTTTATTAACCTGATAGAAGTCTCCCCAAATTTAGAATTCTGATGCAAGCAAACTTACTAAGGCCATTAAAAGTAATCATCCCATCTTGTCAAAATGGTGGTTTCTTTAGAAATAATCTTTAAATGCAATCCGTTTCAAACAAACAAAAAGATAGCGATGTTTTGATAATTGAATTTGTTAAATGAATCTTTAGGTCACCACGAGATTCAACCAACCATTCGTTAATTGTACCCATTTAACTAAACATGTAGATTTGAAACCCATACTAAAATATAGTTTATAAATATATGGTCGCATTAGAGACCATTATTCATTACACTCGAAAGCACCCAATTTGTAGGCTTTGGAAATAACATTTATTGATTTGTAAGATTTCTGAAACTTAACATAACTTTGTCAGAACTCACCAATCAACAGAAACAATCAAACAAATATGTTGCGCATCTAATTTTTAATAGCTCAAAACGCTGTATTACATGGGTCAATGTGAAAATTTTTAACTAACATTGATTAGTTATCGCTATCTTCTGAAGCCTAAATTGGATGTATTATTAGAAGGACAAAAGCAAATATCGTGCCAGGTACTGGTATTCTACAATCTATGTCACCGAGTTGGTAAACGAAAGAACATTCTCTGAACTGTCAGTATTTTCTCAACAAACAGATGTTGATCTCTCAGAGACTAATTTTGCTTACATAAATGGTATCTGAGGTAACCCCTATTGAGCGAAAGTAATGCATTTTAAATTGCAACTAAGACTCTGATAATGGCCGTCGCAGTTAGTGCGCATTCAATTTTTTTTCCAGAGTAGAAAAATAAACAAAACTGAACATTTGATCCCATTTTGTTGTGTTCTTTACAATGAGTAAAACAAAAATAAAACAGAAACAGTGAGAACGATTGTCACATTTAATTTGGTATATTGTTTTTGTTTAGAGTACTCCAAATACACTAACTCAAATGTGCGTAGGTACAACAAAAAATGAATGAGAAGAAAAAGAAAACAAGAAGAGAAAAAAGAGCAAATTATACGAATGTAACGGAATAACAAAGCAAGCACAAGAGCGAAAAGCTAATTGTTTCATTTGCGCTCTTTCTCATTTAGAAAGTATTTGTTTTGGTTTTGCTTATTACCATTAAAAAAATTTTGAAAAGTGTATGACTTTGTTGTAACGTTTGCGAAATGTTTTGTTTGTTTGCCCACTCTGTTTTTCTGTCTCCCTCTCTCTCTCTCTCTATCACACACACACACACAATTACCGCTAAATTAATAAAAAAAAATTATTAAACATTTCATAAAACAGATGAGGCACGTGCATTACAAAGATAACAAAAATTTTTTGAGATTGTGCACTGTAGAGTGATGAAAACGTGTCCAGTGTGTGATATCAAGGTAATAAAAAAATAATAGGGACAACTTAAGCCCAAAGTGTTGATTGGTTTTGTAATGTGGTATTTTGTCAACAGTCGATTTCTTTAATTTTAAATATTTTGTGGAATTTAAAATTTTACTGCTTTCTATAATAACAACTACAAGAATAACGAGTACGTGTCTTAATAGTAACACTTTCAAAAATATTCATAAAACGTGACGAATTTGTAATTCTATTTTTAAAACATTTTTGCTAAACGTCTAATATTTTAAATAAATTAGAATAAAAACAATTTTACTTATTTTAGAGGAATTTCTTCTGCATACTGAAGCACCCAGTAATCCACATATTTTTTTATATACTACATATGTATGTATGTATGTAAATGTACGTGTAACATAACAGAAGCGTAAGAAAAACAGTTGATGCGTTTTAGAAAATGTAACGAAATCTCTCTTCCTGAGTTGCTTACACTGAAAAGAAAATAAAAATTTAATACAGTAACGTGATGTTTTACCGTTTACAAAACACTCGCACTCACTCACTCGCTATTTTGCACGTGTACAAAATAAAGTGTGTGTACTTTTGCTTGAGTACGAACAAGTATAACAAAAATCATACTTTCAGAAAAACAACAAAAGAAAAAACAAAACCAAATTATTAGAGACAAATGCTCAAAACAAAAACAAAAAAACTGGAAAATACTTGTTTGGTGTTACAAAAATACTTGTTTTTACTTACTTTAAAAAAAACTTCAGTTTTCTTTATAATAAAGGGTGTCTTTTTTCAGTTACACAAGTTTAAATCATAAAAAAAACAAATAAATATATCTTAAATATTAAATAAACCGGCTTGATTGGATAGAATTTTACGATATTAATGTTTATATATGATTTAAACATGTGTCCGCCACAGCTGGCGCGTACATAGCGCAATTTGGAACACTAATAAAGTTTTCTTTTCTAACAAAAATTGTTTCCTTTATAATTTTTTTTCTCTCTCAACTTAATAAAATATTGCCATTTTTTATTATCATCCTTTATAGTTTTTTTTATAAAAGAAGAGATCGAAATAAAACGATATCAAAAGAACTTACTAGTATATAAAAGAAAAATAATATATTACACTTTTTGTCCAAAGAAAAACGCCATAATTTTCACAAACTTTTCGCAGCATATGTGGATTTCCAAGAATTCCAATGTCTCTGTTTTATTGACGTAGACAAGTAACTCTACAAAACCCTAAAGAAAATAATGCAATGGGATTAAATCAGAGATCACAATCTTCGTGACCAAGTCTTTCCTCAAAAATTTTACTGAGTAAAGAGCGCTGTGTGGCATGTTGCTCCGTTCTGTTGAAAATAGAAGTTTGCAAGATTATTGCCAGCTAATTCGGTTACGAATTTGGTTATACTGAATTATTGTATATACAGAATTACAGAATTATTTTTTTAAAAATTAACAAACAAAAAAAATAAATGATTTTATAAATATGTTTATATTCTTACATGCAAGTGAGAATATTTTGTTTTCATTTGGCTGGCAGCCACTGAACGCTTTCCCACTAGCCGCCGCTGAAAATATGAATTACTTTTTTACATCAGCTGACTGAGATGAAAAATCACATACGGGTTGTTTTCAGCATTAATATTTTTTCGTGTTATTGTTTTACGGCATATTACTTTAAAACACCCTTTTATATATCATTTAAAAAAATTACCAACAAAGCACAAAAATAATGATTTAAAATAACTTTTTTTGTTAAAAATAAATTTTAAAAGTAGATTCTAGCAGCAAGCAAAAATGTCAATTCCGTTCATGAAAACAAAAGTGCTTTCTATTCCTGAAATTTTTTCGTTTTTTTGAGAAACAAATTACATTTCCTAATGTAATGGAACTCTGTGACATGACAGATTAAAGCATATTTCAAGTTTTTAAAAAAAAGTTAAAGAATATTTATCGCATTTATTCTAAATTTATTTCTTGTATGCCTTTGAATTTTGACAAAAAAAATTATATCAAACTTTTTTTTTTTTTTGCAAAACTTTTAAAGGCGAATACTAAATTTTATTTCAAACTATTTTTTTTTTGAATCATTACGTACTACAGTGCTATAAGTCATTAAGAGTTAATTATAAGCAAAGTAATTCTTAAAGAGAGAATGATAGAGAACACAATATTTTGTTTTTGTTTTTATTTTACATTTTCAAAATCACAACTTGTTTAAGCTAACGGTTTACTTTTCCACCTCATTATGTTTCACGTGCTCATACTAATACCAACACATTACCGTTGTCTATAATTACATATAAAAACAAAAAACACTTAAAAGATTAGACAACAACAGTAGAATGCATTAATGCATATTAAAAATCAAAATAGTAAGTAAATAGTACACAAAAGCCAGCCCTGTTACTAACACTTAATAGTGTTAGTTTATAGCATATCTACCCAGCGGGAAAAGATTGATTACCTTATTTTATAATCAATTATATAATATATTACTTCAGAATATATTACTTTTGGAATCGAGAAGGTAATTTCACGTGGCACACAAGTAAATATTGATTACCATGTGTATTCACACATCTATGAAGAAAGAAGTTATTGTGTGTTGGTTTTTGTCTTTTTCGTATATTTTGTTGAAAAAAAAACTGTAATTTGTTTTTTTTTCTATTTTACATATCGATTACCATGTACATTCCCACATATATAGAAGAAAGAAGTTATTGTTTTGTTTTTTTTTCCCTCATTGTTAAAAAAATTCTTTATTTTTTACGCAAAAAAATGTATTTTATTAAAGAATGCAGTTTATGTTTAAATGCGCAGAAGTGCAGACACAAAATTAATGTATAAGATTAATTAATATGTATTGTAAATAAATAAATAAATAGATAATTATAGCTATTCGGGAATACATGTTTTCCCGTTTACCATTTATAACACCTATATCATTTCGTATCTTTTTTGTATTTATTTTAAAACTTAAATGTTTGCCAAATGTTTTTAATATGAATGTGATAAAATTTGGAGTTTAATAACAAGAGCGCAATTACAGGTGAAATAAAATGGTAATATTTCTACTATGGGAAATTAATTTAAATTTATTATTGATAATGTAATATATTATAAATACATTAATAATATAACACATTACAAATAATGCATCATAGAATTTATTCCTTTAAATTATTAATAAAAAATAATTTTATGCATTACCAATAATGAATTCTAATACTTATTACGGGGGGACAGTAAAAGAATTTATTACTTTCGTAGGACATGATCTGTGTTAAGCGTAATGCTTTCCGTAATCAATAGATTATACATTCCTTGTATTACCTCCTCGATTCTCATTGCTTACCATTTCCCGCTGGGTACTTTAAAAAGTTTGAGAATGAGAGAGAGAGAGAGAGAGAGATCTAGTGTTATGGCGTATTACTCGTACTTTAAAACGTTTCTATATGCGTGCGTTTATAAGTGTGAAACTTAATGAATGACTGGCTAAATGGATGACTAAATCGTGGCTTACATGTTTTGTTGCTTTTTAGTAAAACTAAGGTAAGTAATTGCTTATTTTACCAAAACCGTTACTAAAAATCGACTTTTAAACACGTAAAACATATATAGTTAGAAAGTTGTAGTCGACTATATGAGACCCTGCCTCAGAACGTTTTTGTTACTACTTATAGAAAAATTACCGATTGATCGATTTAACTACTGCTCTCAAATTTAATAGAAATATTTTTTGGAATTTTTAAGAAAATTACAAACCAATATTTACCAATTTTGGTATAACTAAAATAGTGTTGGCTAAAAAGAGTATGAAAGAGATTTTTGTTTTCATTCGGCTGTGTAGTATTTATATGTAAAGTTGGTTACATGTCTTTGGTTACCAAAACTTTAAAACAATTGACGCAATTATCTTTGTTTTTCAATTAACAATTACAAACACATAAACAAATTCATTTGCTATTTTAATTACAACTTTAATTGTCAACACAGAGATTAAGTGAAAATTAAATCCAAATTTCCGGTGTAAATTTCCAAGGAGAGAACAGTTTGATTGCCTGTTTATGAGCTTTTAATGCATTCACACAAAATGAGTATACTGTTGTCAATTGTCACTATATATTTTATTTAAACAATACAAGATACCACATTAAAAAAGTGAATGTAACGATTCTCATGCATTGCATTGCTTGTTTTCTCTTAAAGTCATCTAACACTCAAAAAAACCAACGAATGGACAATTGACTGAAGGGCAATATATATATATTTTTTTAAAAGTATTTATGTGTGTATGTAGTATGTAAACACCAGCATTAACAAACTTGTTTACATACACCTACTAAATGTACCGATTGTTTTTATTATTTTAATGTTAGAGATCGTTGGTTGCACTACATGTAACAGCGTTATAAAAAAGAGTGTGCAAAAGGCAATCAACAAAAACAAAGAGTGTGAATAAAGCAATATCAATACAAATTGATGTTGAATGAATGAATAGCAAAAGCAACGAATGCATGAATACTTAGCAAACGTGAATACGAGTACATTCAATCTGTTCTCTGTTCCCAACACGTTGTCGGTTAATCGTTAGAAAATGTCTGGGATTTTTGTACGCTTAAAACTACGCTGGCCACGTTTTCATCTATCTTTTCTGTTTGTTTAAGTCATATAAGATTGTATAAGATTAGAGTAACAGTCGAAATTTTTTACTAGGCAATGAACAGACTATTCGTATTGCGAATCTAAGGGCGGCTAAAATTACGACTTATAACAAGATCATAGTGTATGCATGTCGAAGGTCATATTAAGTAAAATTATCTTTAACGTCTGGGCAACTTTTGTTTTTGAATTGCATTATAATTCATTTTATTTTTTAAAAACGAATTCTAATGTATTTTAATTCTCATATTGTTTATACAGTCGAATTCAGTTATAAGAAGCATTTGTATTTCTTTTAAGCGGAATTTTCCTTTAAAAGGACTTCGGATAAATGCACAATTATTTCGTTTAAACGAACCTTTAAAATAATATTGAATTGAAAATAAAACAAATCCATATTTTTTAGATAAATTTAAATTCTGACAAATTGAAAGTTAACAAACAATAAATGCACATCGTTGCAATAAAAACTACTTTTAAAAATGTAAGCTTGCACAAAATAAAAAAGAAGTCAGCTGATGTGTGTGTGTTTTTTTTATAAGTGATTTTTCTTTAAAACGGATATTCTTTTAAACAAAGTGAAATACAGTTGAATTTATTAGAAAACAAAAGTTTTACAATTATGCAATTTTTTCATTTTAATTGTGTGCTTATATCCGAATTCGACTGTATTTATAAATATTAATGACGCTATAAATGCTTTTATGACGCCTTTAAATTGTAATCGAATGGCCATGACTTTCGTTACGCGTGAGCGTAATAGATTGTGTTTTTAACAAATATTCCTGCTATTTTTGCTTTGTTACTAAAACAAAAATACATACACAAAGAATATTTAGCTAAATATGTAAATATGTAGGTGTAAATGTTGAAAAAAATTTTACTATATTTTTTTTTAATTTATAAGTTTAAATATACTTATGTGTGTAAATATTATCAACTTGAAATACTGATGACATTATGAGAGATGACGACAGACATGGTAACAGAAAAAATATAAAATTAAATAAATTCAATGTAATGGAGAACTCTATTGCAATACAATTTTATATATACCGGATGTTATACCAGCACTGGTCCTGCAGCAGTGGACTTAAACGCTTGCGCGTCCATTGGCAAAACTTTTCCGTGCGGGATATCGTGCCGGTGAATTTCCATCCCTAAAAAGCAGTATGTTCAACACTCTCCAAAGTTATGGAGAGTATAATAAATCATCACGCTACGGAGTATTTAGAGTACAGTATGGCTTTCGTAGCGGCCATTCCACTGGTGATCTACTGGCAGTACTCTCTAAGAGATGAAGTGGATCTATTTACCGCTTTGGTGAAAGTAAAGTTGTTGCTCTGGATATCTCAAAGGCGTTTGATAGAATCTGTCTGGATGCTCTTATTTCCAAACTAGCTGACTTTGGCGTCGGTTGCCATTTTTGTCGTTTCATAACGATCTTTCTCAGGGACCGTTCTGTAAGAGTGGTTATAGACGGTGTCTCTGTTTTTAATTTTACTTGATGATCTCTCCCTTTTAACCTCAAATCCAATCTATGAAACCTGTACGATATTGAATTTTTAGAACAGGCTCTCTCTCTTCTTATTTCTTTTAAATTTTTTATTTCATTCAAATAGGGGTGGAGAAGCACGCCAAGTGTGCTTGTATAACATAATTTTCATGGGTACATGAATTTCATTTATTATTTCCGGTGATAGTGTTTAATATAGGAATAAAGAATATAAACTTTCGCCTAAAACTTCTTTATAATTATAATGACACAAATGTGGCTTTAAAACATTCTAATGTTAGGTTTTAAAAATTTCCCTCAAATGAAATTTTTTTCCGGCTCCTAATTATATAAAATTAATTACATTCTTTAAAATACTTTTAAAAAATACCTCTTTTTTATTGCCAAAATATTTTTAAACATTTTTCTCGTTAACGTACCTGCAAAGAGACAAAAGAAAAAACAAATTAATCAATTAAAGCATTAAATTAAAAATTAAAAAATAATTTTATCAAAAAATAAAAAAAAAACATAATTTTTTAAAAGAAATCTAATTCGCATGCCCTGCTTTTTAATTAATTTTTGTTTTATAAACACACTTTCGCGTTGTTAAACGTCTTTAAAAAAGTTCATGAAAAAGCAGAAGAAAAAAAGGAAAACTTTTTAATTTAATTTCAAAGTAAAAATCAGCTTGACAGTAAAAGTTTTGGTTTATTTGACTTTTTCTTTTATTTTAAAAGTTAACTTTTAAGTGATTGATGTTGTTGCTTCATTGTCGTCTACTTGACAACCAGCTATCAACCCTTGTGTAACGCAGATGAACCGGTTTTAAGGTGTGAAACTTGAGATAAAAATATTACAACAATTTGTTAAAAGTGGGTTAAGTAGATAGAGGAAAAAGTACAACACAAATTGGGTTGCACTGCCTTTTTTTGATAAATTTTAAAAAAACATATGACTACGTGAAGACTTCAGCTTTAAGCACTGTGTAGAGCGGCGTCTTTCTGGAATTACAGCTTAAATTGAGCTGTGACTCTTTAACTAATCGATAAAGTGAAGTCGGAAAACCGGTTTTCTTTAAACTTAATCCCAAATTTTTAAAAGTTTGTCCAAAAATTCCCAAAACAGACATATTTGTATTTGGCGCTCTTTTTATTTCTTTTTAGCAGTCACACACACCATCAGAATCAAGAGAAGCAATGAATAAAAAAACTACACAAGGTATAAAGGTATTGCCATTTATAAATAAATCATGACGTGACAAGTCGTTGGAGCAGGCTTATTCCTGCCGGCGTCAACAAAGCTTAGTTGTTGTTGACATCTACTGTGGATCTACTGTGTTGTGGACATCTACTTGCCTCCTACTTTTCTATTTACTTATGCATACATGTATGTATGTGACAGTTTTGTTGCTACTCCTTACAAGGAGCAACTTGTCGTAAACGTGTTAAAAAGAAAAACGACCTTTTGAACCTTTTACTTTGATTGTAGTTGACGTTCGTAACATAATTATGTGTTCGAAAAGCTGACCACTCTTATATTACGTACAAACAGCCAATAAAACCGCTTGGATTTCGTTTTTCTTATTTTTTTTTGAATATTTTCTTTTACACTACAGGAAAAGAAAGTACAAATTAAAAAGTAACTGTAGTATAGCAGTCAATTGGGTATAATTCATAACTAAACTACGAGTATCATACTTCAAAAGCAAATATTACTCGTTTCTACATTTATTATTTATTTTTATTGTTTGACTATACACGTGTGTGGGCAAGTGTGTGCATGGTAAACTTATATGCAAATATTTGTTTCGTTTTTATTTTATACAAGCCAATCCCCCAAACTCCTATATATTTGAATTAAATAAAAAGTTTAATATAAAGCATATGCTCATGTTTAATTATTTAACTCCTCATGTTCACTGCTTTGTGGAATGCTGGGCAATATAAATGGTGCTTCTATAAAGGTTAACAATTTTGGAGCTAGCAGCATTGCTTTATTTAACAGCCGATTCAACAACTAATACCTACTTCTTGTGTAGTTTCGTTAGAATTTTACTTATATAATAAGCAATGCTTGCAAATTGTTGAAATTTCTAGTCGAAACAATGGGGGTATTCATCAAATTAATAGTGCATTTCACCCATTTTATGGCATACTTAATTGTTCTTCAGAGTGGCTAATTCGTATAAAAATGAATCCCCTTTATACCACGTTTACATTTTGTGTTACCGTGAGACCTCGAATAGTGCACACTGACGAAAATGTAGCCGTTATAAGGGTAAGCATTGAGAAAGATTAAAATCAATCCATTCGTTGCCATTCTCAACAACTGCGGTTGTGTTCTTTCACTTTTTAAAAAAGATTTTATGAACAAATTTTAACCTTAAAGTTTTCATGATTCTACTTGTGCAATAATTACATCTAAACGACTATCGTAAGCGCCACCAATTCAGTGAATGGGGTAATGCACAAATTAAATAGTATTGATATTAAATTTCCATCTCAATGAAGCCCGTTTTTGGTTGATTGAGTACATAAACAAGCAGAGCTGAAACATTTGCAATGAAGGAACAGAGTTTACATCTACATAAATCTTCAAAAAAAATGATTAGAAATTTGTTCATACTTCAAATAGCTCGTATCAGAGTGTGCCACATGATTTACTCAAAGAATCTTTTAATAAAAAATAAATTCACGTAATGGTCCAATGAATTGGATTCCAAGATCATGTGATTTAAAACCATTATTATTTTCTTTTTTCGACAAATATTCGTCAAATTTGACCGCAGCTTTATTAACTTACTGCTCCTCTGTACGTCTTATTACCTAGCGCGTCAGTGTGCGCTACGTACAGTTTAAAGTCGACACCGAATGACAGATTTGAGAAGCTTTTTCATGGCAATCAATTACTCCCAGAGCTTTTTCCAGAAGACTGCTGAGAGGTAGTCGCCGAAAAAAATAATTTTTTCATATTTCTTTCTTTTTTCAAGATGTCAGAGCTGAGATTTGAACCCAGCGCTATCGTCTTAGTAAGCCAACACATTAACAACTAAACTACGGCGACCACAATCAATGTGCGCCTACTTTTTTAAATATAACACTAGTGTTGCACAAAATAAGAAATTTTTTTTTATTGGAAGTAAAAAAAACAGCATTCATTAGCAACGAAAAAACTTCGATTAAATTTTTGAACTTCTGGTATGGCCGTTTTCCAGATCTACAACACTGATAACTACTAAGCATAGAGATAGAACTTCTGAAACTACTTTATTGCCACTTTTTGATTCATGATGTACGAGTGTATTAGCTACGAAATTGTTTGTATCAAACGTCCATTGACTGAAGAATAAGCCAAATAGACTCAGAAACTTTCTCTATAACCATTCCCAAGACCTCAAAAATTCCTATTTTGTGAAATCTATATTTGTTAAATTGAAATTGAAAAAACGTTGGATAATAAAAAATTCAATATAGAGAAGCGTTTAAATTAAAAAAGGAAAAAAAAAGTAATTCGAAATTTTGAACTGAAATTAAAACGAAAAATAAAATAAAAAATTAAAAAAAGAGTTTTTCTTTTATTAATTGAGTTGAAATAATTTCTTTTATTTTTAAGCGTTATTTTATTTTTTCTTTCTGTATTTTGTATGTTTTTATGTTAAAAGCGAACAGCTTTTAATTACTTTTATATTCTAGTTTTTTATTCTTCTTCTTCTTGTTGTTCTTTTGGAAGTAAACATGTATTTTACCAGTTATTTAAATGGATTTTCTTTTGTTTTCTTGGCTGGTTAACTGACTAACCAAGAAAATCGCTTTTGCAGGTTTCTTTTTTATTTTTTATTTTAAGTTTTTTGTTGTTTTTCTTTGTGTTATTTTTTAAATTGAAATTCAAGACAAGTAATGAAAGGAAAAGTAAAATAAAAAAAGCAGAATAAAACCACTTTAAAAAACTGGCAAAAACTTAATAAATTATTGCACAATTTTTTTTTGTTTGTTTTTCTTTAACTTATTCAAACGTGCCGCTTATGAGTACTGCAGTTCAAAGCTCTGATTAAAAATATAAATTAAAAATTACCGTAAAAATTAAAAAAAGAACATATTTTATAATTATATTTAAAAATAAAAATAAGAAAGCTATTAATAACGCTCAATTATAAGATACCCAAGACCAACCTGTCCGACTTTTATGAATTGACTCACTAATAACAACTGACTTAAAGCTAACTCGAAACTGAAGCAGATATACGCTATTATTGACAAAAATTAAGAACCAGACATAAAAGAAGAAGAAGGAAAAGGAAAAGCCATAACGATCAATTTATATGAATTTTAAAATTTGAGGTTAGGAAGTAAATCGGCTGTCAAATGATGAAATGTCAAGAATTGAGCTGTCATCCTTTGGCATTTATTTAATAAAAAGTTGGAAAATTTTAACCATGCAATGATACACTACCATTGCTTGCTTCAACCGTTTGTGAATTGTTCCTATAAATAAAATTTAAATTAAATTAATAATTTTTAATTCTGGTTTTTCGACCTTTATTAAAGCCCGTATGACACCTACTTTTTTTTAATTGAATTGTTATAGAATTGATAGAAAGAAACAGCAAATGCTAGAAAGAGTGGAATATAATAAATGTAAACAAAATATTTAGTTTTGTTTTTGTGTTTATATTTATTTCAATGTTAATACTTTTTTTTATTAAGACCAATACTCAGGAGTAAACCCCTACTAAATGCAGTGCATTGTATTGGAATTTTGAATATATAGACATAAATAGCCACATAGATGTGAAGAAGTAATGTTAAGCGCCTTATGTCAATGGGACAAATTGCTGTCAATTTGATCACTCAATGGCCAGTATTATACCTTCACCTTTGAATGATCTACAGCAATTGCTCCATCTGGATGTTGAATGAGAGTGGTGAACATCTTTTATCTTCCCAGAAGATGGCGCTGTACTCCTGATCATTCGTTTTCTTGGTGGAATAGGCTGGAAATGCCAGCCTATTTGTAAAAAAACGCTACCTTGAAGTCAAAAATACCATAAAATCGCTTAATTGTAATATAGCACTATAAAGTTAGCAACACTCTATTAATTTTAAATTCAAAATGTTAATTTCAATGTAAAATATTTTAACTTGTTTTTGACAAGCTCCACTTTTTTATCGATAACATTTGTAAATATTTTGGCAATTCTGTATTGATGTGAATATAGTTGAACTTTTTACACCCTTTATACTTTCTTATTATATTATAATTGCACTGTTCTCCAAATCAATACTAATAAAAAAAAAGTAAGTGTCATACGGGCTTAATTAATATAAAGAATTATTTAAGCTCAAGGTCTATTTTTAAACAAAAATCTTTTATTTAACTATCGATATTTCGCTACTGCTGTGTGTAGCGTCTTCAGGAATTATTTATTTATATATTATTTTCAAATTTCAAATTGAAATTAAATAAAAGATATTTATTTAAAAATGACCTTAAATGCTAAAAAATTAAACCAATTTTGTATTTAATTTCATGTGTCTTTTTGTAAACGAAACAAGAGAAAATAGTAATCGATTTTGAGCTTCGATTAATTAATCGATTAATCGCCTTTTACAATTGCCATACCAATCACTATTATTTATTTGTTTTGTTGAAAGTGACAAAACTTTATGTAAGTGACTTCAGCATCAACACAAATCACCGCTTAATTTAGGTTTGGCTGTTACTTATTTATTTTCCAGTTAAATTTAGTTTGGCTGCACATCCAAAACCATGGAACTTGATATAATTTTATTTGTTTGAATTGCTTGAAATATTAAACTACCCCCAATGTTGACAAAATTTGTTAGAATACTATTAAAATTAGAAAAACATTTAAACGTCTTAAAGTTTCCCAAAGAAAAATATCTTTTCAAAATTTTCTTAATTGGGTTTGGTTGGTTAGATGTGATTCTGTTTCATTACCCACCACTGTATAAACAAATACATATACACATTTACAACACTGTATATGAATTTGTAGTATATAGTTTTACCTCCCCCACTAGCTTATTAATGTTTGGCCAGAAATTTTTAACTTTATATAAATGAACATACATATATATGTATATTTATTTATATAAGTATCTACATATGTAACATGTGTGTGTGCGTGATGATGTTTAAAGTGCATTTTTTTTTCTTTATCACAGCATTATTAAAACACATACACACATGCACACATACATACATACACATATATCAGTTTTATTCATTATTACTCATTATTATTGTTGCTTTGTTTTGTGGTTGTCGCCATTGATGATAATTGGTTTGCTGTCATTTAATAAAATTTATTTCCCTTTTTTAAATGTGATAAATATGTATGTATGTTTGTTTTTAGATATAAAAATTATGTAAAACAAAACTATGATATAGAGGGAATTTTCTCACTTAAATTTGTATTTTTAAATAATTAATATGTTAATGAATAATAAATATTTATGTATAAACTAAATTTTATTGTTAATACAAATATATGTACATCAAAAGTTTCTAATAATTTGTTATGAATACAGCACTTAAAATTTTATTTCATTAATAACGTCTTTTAAAAAATCGTATGAATTCAATTATATGAGTATAACGAAATAAATTTGTATATAAAAATAGTTTATATAAATACAAATACGTAATACACAGTCGTACGATCCACTAACAAGAAAATCTGATTGATTTCTGTACCACTTTTAATAATCGCATCAAAAAGGCAACCTTGGTGCCACGGTGGGTATGTTAATAAACAAAATTATCGTATTTGGGGTTCTGAGAATCCTCAAGTAATTGAAGAGAGGCCATTACATCCAGAAAAAGTCACTGTTTGGTGCGCTCCTTGGTCCGATGGTGTGATTGGACCTAACTTCTTCGAAAACGACGATGGAACGACGGTCACCGTCAATTCGGAGCATTATGGTCATATGAAAAGCGGCTTTTTTTTGCCTGCTATTGAAGAATACGACTTGTAGAATATGTGGTTTCAACAAGACGGTACCACATGCCATACAACTCGAACGAATATGGCTTTATTTCAAGAGACATTTCCTGGCCGCGTAATTTGTTGTCCTGGCGATATCAACTGGCCACCAAGATCATGCCATTTGACACCATTAGACTTTTTTTTGTGGGGCTACGCTTAAGACCGTGTTTATAAAGATAAACCTTCAACTCTTGGGTACTTAAAAACCAACATTCGTCAAGTTATAGCTGAGACACCGCCCAATATGTGTCAAAAAGTGGTTGAAAATTACCTCAAAAGAATCAATGCTTGCAACACTTCGCGTGGAGGTCACTTAAATGATTTAGAGTTTCACACATAATGTCAACGTTCAAACTTTATAATAAAAAAAAAATGTTTTATATGTGTTTTATTTTAAGGATAACCCTTTACATACAATGTAAGCAGAGTTGCTTTTAGTTAAGATCTTATAAAATGGAGAAAAAATGTTTATGAGCTATGAAAAGATTATGAAGTCGGACAGACTTGCCACAAAATCTGCCACACGCACGATTTTTTTTTTGACAAGTTGTTTAATATAACATGGGATAATTACATTATTACTGAATTTTCTAATAATAAATTAACTTAGGAAGTTATAAATTATAAAATTCTAATTTGTTTTTTCTTTTCGTGAAAGGATTAGAAAGAATATAGACAAAATATCCAAATATAAGATGACAAATACACAGAAAAATACATAAATAATTATGATATCATCTGATTTAGGGTATTCAATTATTCGACTTTTTTCTTTGGTCGATTAATCGAGTGAGTAATTATTCTGGTTTTTCTCTTGATCGATTAATCGAATAAAATTAAAAAATTGATCGATTAATCGCATTTTGTTTTATATAAAATAACATACCAATTTTGTGTATTATTAAAACGTTTTATTCAAAAAAACAAATAACCAAAAACATAGTAATATAATAACTTTTTAAAAATTCATTAATTTTAGTTAATTATAGTGTAGAAAATGTAATGAGATCTCATATTTTATTTTCAAACATATTATTGAAAAACTAAACCATAAAGAATAAATTAATTAATTTTAATATTTGAGATCATATATATATAACGATTTAATATATAAAAGTAATAATTTACTACTTCGTATGCAATAAAAATATTAAATAAGTAATTATAAATAATTCATATTATGAGTTAAAAATTAGTTAAAAAAATTATGCACTTCTATTAAAGTAGTCTTTTAAAAAAGGATGTAATTTATATGTTTAGCTTTCAACCGATTGTTTTCTTTAGTTTTAATAAAACTCGATTTTGAGAACACTCTCACGCTGATTGTAGATGTTGGAGAAATTGAGAGAAGTGCATGGCAAAAAATATATAATTTTAGAAATCATCCATTAAATCATTGCAGCCTCTTTTAGGTTTTTTGAAATTTTGTACACTTTTAATTGTTTCATTTAATTGTGATAATCGATTATTTTCATTTATTTCAATTAAATCTTCTGCAATCATATCATCATCTGACACATTTTGTTCCATATTTTCTAAAAACATTTTCAAAAACAATTTGTTTGCAAAATCTTTTTTTTCAGATTTTGTGCAATATTTTAAAAAAGTGAAAATGTACCAGAATTTAGATATAAAATAAGTGTACTAAGTAGTTTTACACGTCTTTCATTTATTCGAATCTTAAGCCTTTCTAATAAATAATTTGGAAAAGGATTGTTTGCATTTTCTATTGTATTAACAACAAATTGTATAATGCCTTCTAAATCTATCAGTGTAGCAGAATCCTTGCCTAGCTCTGTAATAGCGACATCAAGTGGTTTAAGGGCTTTATTCAAATTTGATAAAACGTTAATTTCCATATCTGTAAAAGTCGTCAAACCAAAATCAGATAGGGCGTAATTTACGTATTTACAAATACGAAGAAAATTTTCAATCATGGTATATAAAGACGACCATCGATGCTTTACATCATGTACAAGACGAATTTCTTTTTCTATTCTTGCAGCATAACATATGTTTACAATTTCTTTTGTTTTTCATTAGATTTATTAAATATTTTACAACACTTAGGAAGTTTATTAATACCATTTATTATTTCTATAAATAAAGTATTTTTTTATATGGATTAATCGATTAATCGTAAGAAATTATTCGAGTTATTCGTTATTCGAAATTTGACTATTTTTAATTGTTCGAACAATTATTTGAACAAAATTCTTCGATTAATCGACTAACGATTAATCGTTTGAATACCCTAATCATGGTAGATAAAGACGACCATCGATGCTTTACATCATGTACAAGACGAATTTCTTTTTCTTTTCTTGCAGCATAACATATGTTTGCAATTTCTTTTGTTTTCCATTAGATTTATTAAATATTTTACAACACTTAGGAAGTTTATTAATACCATTTATTATTTCTATAAATAAAGTATTTTTTATATGGATTAATCGATTAATCGTAGGAAATTATTCGAGTTATTCGTTATTCGAAATTTGACTTTTTTTAATTGTTCGAACAATTATTTGAACAAAATTCTTCGATTAATCGACTAACGATTAATCGTTTGAATACTCTAATCTGATTTCATCAATTGAAATAAATGTTATCTATCTTTATAAAATTTATGTGTATGATCCTCACTTTGGGAAAAGAGTCAGTGCCCGGCTTTTAGAGTAGCTTCTAAGCATTTTGTTTTAAGAATTAAACGAAACTGATATTTAAGCCCATGTTCCTGGCGAAGTTATAACACATACATACGTTAAAAAACCCTTTCATAAACTTTAAATAACTACGCTTTAGCTCCCACTCTTCTTTTTTTTTCAAATTAAAAATATTATTTGAAACTGAAAATGCTATTACTTCAAAGCATATCTCCAGGCCGTGAATAATATTAAACAACTAAAGCATACATTAAAGCTTTTTAGTAAAGTAGTATTACTCTAATATTGTCACTGTGCTGTTATAATCACAATTTCATATATTTTATTTATTCGGCAAAAGAAGAAAAAACTCGCCCTCAAGTTAAAACCTCAACACAAACCAGCAATGCGACATGTGATATGATCGCCCCCACTTGCTTCCTATTGCACTCCACCTTCTCTCACAAAGTCACACAACTACACTCCCTCTCTACCTAGATACTCTTTTATTTCTATCTTTGTTATTAAATAATTCAAGACAGCCTTGTTCTTTTCTTAAGTTTTTTACTCTCCCCTTATTCTTCTTATGCCTTAGTTACGTTTGGGTTGAGCTGTTTTGTATGTCAAGGAAGTTGTTAATTTCCGTAAGCTTTCTGTCTATCCCCTTTTACCAAAATGCCTTTTACTTTAACTAAAAATAAGTTTTTATTAGTGGTGGTTATGAGTAGTATCTCTGGGTATTTTCAACAAATACTCTCAACTTCCTTCTTTTTTTTGTGACTTTGGTTTTTTGTAGATTTTTATTTTTTCTTAAAATATAAAAGTAGGAAATAAGAATTTAAAAGGGGCAAAGCAAAGAGTGAATAAAGAGCGGCAAACTTTAAGCATAATCTTGGATAAGCTTTTGGTTTCGCAAAATGTTTGTTACGGTTCAGTGCGGAGAATTCCTCAGCTTAAATGTGTTTTGAAGTCAATTTGGTTTCGGTTTGTTATACACATTCCCAATTTCTCTGTGCATAGTATAAAAACACCTAAAAAAAGGGTGGTACTTTTGTACTTGCAATTAACGAGGTTTGAGAGATAGTACAGATATTTTTAAATTCCGGTATAACCAAAAAGCCTAATTTAAAAAAAAAGAACATAAATTTGATTTTCTTTAAAAGTTGTGTAAAAAAACGAAGATTTAAACTCTCAAAGCGAATATCAAATCTGCATCAAGTCTGCTTCAGTTATGTATTCCTTGTAGAAAAATGACTATTTAGAGCGCTGCCAAAAAAAATGACAGACGTGGAAAACAACCAGAGTGGGCAAACAAACAAAACATTTGGCAAAAGTTACAACAAAGTCATACACTTTTCAAAATTTTTTTAATGGTATTGTACATGAGCAAAACCAAAACAAATACTTTTTAAACGAGAAAGAGCGCAAATGAAACAATTAGCTTTTAGCTCTTGTGCTTGCTTTGTTTTTTGTTGTTTTTTTCTCTTCTTTTCTTTTTCTCTTCTTCTATCCTTTTTCTTCTCATTCATTTTTTGTTATTCCTACGCACAAAAACAAAAATAATATACAAAATAAAATGGGACAATCTTTCTCACTGTTTCTGTTTTATTTTTGTTTTACTCATTGTAAAGAATACAACAAAATGAGATCAAACGTTCAGTTTTGTTTATTTTCGTACTCTGAAAACAACATCTCCCAAATTATTCAAAGCATTACGAAGTAATCCAATTTATGTGAGTAAGTACATGATTTAAATATTTTTGCGTCAAGGAAAATCATAACTTTGTTAGAAATTATAACAATAACAATTTTAATTTGAACAATGCTTTAAGGCTGAGGCTTCTGTAATGTTTGTCAAGACCGGTTTATCTGGCCAAGTCTGAGGCATAGTTCTACGTAGTACTAAAACATAGAATATTAACCTAGCGCATCTGATCATTCAAAAGCGATCCGGGATCCATAAGGATCACAAAGTTTTATCTCTAAGACTCGAAAGCGGCTGCACTCCAAGTGTAACTGTCTCGAAGATATACCCATCACAGCCGAAATACTCTCCCTAGGCAAATTCTACAGTTGGCCACAACTTCTTATCTTATCTGCAAGTAGAATTCTATCTTTTTTTAGAAAATAAATTACTGGCCCAGCTTGTTACACTTTCATTTTCACACAAACACTTTCTTTTGGCGTCATATCCTGTCTAACACAGTTCATATGCTATATATCTATATGTCCCGGTACCCAATATCGAAATTATCCGACACCGACACCCTCAGTGACAATTGGTATACCAACACGGTGCGGAAAGTAACGAAAACAGATTTTAGAAACTTTTTGTGTGATAGCAAAGTTAAAAAAATCGAAGAAAATCTTTAAAAACTTTAAATGTTTAAGGCTTGAGTGTAGAAATAGTACGGAGATATAAGATCCTCAAGTTATATCCTTCAAAACTGTGAATCAGAAATGAGTCAAAGGTATTGATGTTTACTTTCTAAGTTTGTGGCCCAGATGTTATTGATTAACATAAAAAGGAGTCATTGCTTATCACATAAATTGTTGAACAAACCTCGTTTATGTGCTTCATTCAAAAAAATAAAAAATAATATCTTGTTCATTTCCTTGATACTTTTTAGAGTTTATTTTTCTAGTTTTCTTTTTAATGTTGCTTCTCTTTTTTACATTTTGTTTTCTCTATTACAACTACTGCGTTCTGGTTCCACTGGCTCCATTTTCGAAAACATACAAGTGCTTGACAAATAAGAAAAAAATATAAAGATAAAGGAAATCGACTTTAGAAAACCTAAAGTACATACATAACCAATGAAAAGTTTAAATATTTGAGTTTCATGTACGACAAAGTGTAAGAAAATTAAATCCATTTAAACAGCATTTCCCTATTTGGGATTTATTTGCTGCATTCCATTGTTTCAAATTAAATTTTTATCCATTTTTTTTTACTACCAAAAAGCGAAAGAAAGAAAAATACTGCAGGTCTGGTTTGTTTTCTACTTATGGCATCTACAATTACTGGGTCAAATGGATTGCATATCCAAACCAATTAAAGACAATAAATTGAAAGAAAATATTACAAAAAATGTATTTGAATTCTATATGCGACAAAGGTAACTACTTCTTCTTCAGCAACTACACTGGTAGGAGCAAATTTTATACAAAAATGTAGATTTGACCCTTAGGGAGTGGAGATAGGGGGTAGGTTTGTTCGAAAAAAAAAATTGGAAGTAAAATATTAGTGAGGGTCGGTCTTATATTTTACCCCTCTAGGGGCTACTCCAGGGCAGTTGTGGAACTTTTTGTGGACTTTTATTCCTTCAACCCAACCTTTGACCCCGATGAGAAGCCATTTGCCCCATCCCACATCACTTCTTTTTGGCTCATGTATTTTTTTGTTAAACCTCACAAAATAATCGGTTCTAGCTTATCGAAAACAAAAAATCGTATACTCTCCCACCCCTATCAGAATAGTTTTAATATCCTTGTTAAATATCTTCCTTTCCGATTTGATTTTTATTTCTTGATTGAAAAAGACCTCCACTCTGAAAATTGTCACAACTGTAGAGAAGGAAACTATCTTTGGCATAATTTTCTTTTCAACTTTTTAAAAAGATCGCTTTCGGGGATATGTAAAGACTTATAGGTATAGAAAATTGAACTTTGACTTTTCAAAAAAAAAAAAAAAAAAATCATGTTACATATTAAATCAAATGCGACTTTTAGGAGATGAGTACCTATAATACTGTTCAAGAAAATTACAATTAAGTAATTATAACTTTGTGCATTTTTGTATTTTTTCCGATTTTCAAGACCTTATATTTCAGGATCCAGAGGTGTCAGCGCCCCCAAACTTTGTATTTAATTTAGTTCTATGATATACTATATTTCTACAGAAAATCAAAAAATTCATATACCCATTGGTTGATTTGAATTGGAATGGCCGGTATCTGGTTCGACAAACTTAAGAATTTCGAAAAACACAAAAAACAAAACAAAAACAACTGGAAAAATATACTAGAAATCAAAACTAATCTAAAAAAATTTTAGAAACGAAATATGTGAGGTAAATGGTTCGAAAAGTTTATAAATTTCGAAAATAAACATATAAAAAATAGAATTTCGGATATTTTTTGGAAACTTTAATAACTTAAAATACCGGTGTGGTATCTGGTATGAAAAGTTGACGAATTTCGAAGAACTTAAATAAAAAACTGAAAAGAACAGAAAAAATATAGTATGGAAACCACTTCGGTATTTTCGTAATCCTTAGAAACCTTCAAAAATAATTTGAAAAATCTTAGATTAAGAAGATCAGAAACTTCGAAAAATGCAACACACGTTACTTGTTCGACAATATCATTCTAGCCAATTATTTTGGCTCGAAATGTTTATGTTAACAATATTAAGGGAATAAGAAGGCACTAATTTGTAAAATTGTTTTCGAAAAATGACATCTTCAAGAAAAAAAAACTAGAAGAATTTTCAGTTTAAAAAGACATCGAAAGAAAAATTTCTGTATTTTGCCTGAAAGACTGTTCACTAAACGTTTGCATGAATCTGCTTAAATTTCGTAAATAATCGTTCACAACAAAACATTTTCGTGCAAACAACTCACAACTTGTTTTTAAATCATTCAAAGAACTACCTACAACAACACAAGTCACATCATAAATTATTCGTTAAAAAAAATACAATTTCCTGCAATTGTTTCAAATCAGTTTCATTTGAGTCCAAGCTTTCGAATAAATAATCAAATCATTTATTGATGTTATGTTTGAGTTGAACCGTCAGATGTAAGCAACCAAATCATTTGAATGCTTTACTGATATTTTGTTACAGTTACTTCATACAATTAAAAAAAAAGAAAAACAATATTTTTTTCTTTGTTTTTAAAGACGAAGAATGTTTTTGAATTTAAGTAGTTGACATAAATAAATACATAAAAAACTACATAGCTAAGAATAATTCTTTACAATTGTTTATCATTATCTCTCTGTTTTTCCATGTTCATTATTAATAATAAAATAAATAATTTTTTTTAACTTTAATTCATTTAAATTAATATTCAATACTTATGTATTTATGTATGTATGAACAGAATAAAATATATCTTTGCATTAATTCCAAAAAATCTTAACTAAAATAAATAATTTTTGTACCTTCGTGCGAATGCATACTTGCTTCGAACAGTTCAACTCAAACATGACATGAATAAATGATTTGATTGCTTGTTTTCAATATACCAACTCAAATATAACATCAATAGAGTGTTTAAATGTTACATTACAACTCACACATAACATTAGTTATGTCTGATTTAGTGCTCTTCAAGCTTCAAGTCGTTGATAACACACTACGCACAAGCACGATGATTTGCTTGCTTACAATTTCGTGACTTTTCTGTGTTCAAAATCAAGCTGATTTGGTTAAGTTTGCCAAAAGTATATGTCAAATAGTAGTTGAAAATTAAACGAATGTTTTGAAATGTCATTCAAATCAACTTGTGCAGCCCTTTAGTGTTTACTAATTAAAGAGTTTAAGTTTCAATCGAAATCTTAAATCAACACTCATTACATCACACACGTTTTAAGACATTTCTAAAATTGTATTTATTATTGTCACTGCTCTGCTATTCTACTCGAATACTCTGTGGTGGGTAGTAAAACAAGGTGGTTGCTATTAATTTAAGGTTAAACAAGATGGTGTCTGCCTGTGTTTATCATTCTCCGTTAATAAGTACATACAATGACAATAACAATTGACAATTCTCAGTGTTATAAAGCGAATTAAAAACGAAAAAAAAAAACCAATTCGTTGAACAATCTCTTAAATGATTTGACCCACAAGAGAACACAAGACAAACTACAACATGGAGAAAATTTACAAGAACAGTTTGACTAGGTAAACTTTAGGCCATGCAAAATACATATGAATGTATATACTTACTTATATACATATAAGAGAATTAAAAAACAACATTTTCACAAATAGAAGCCGAAGGACACATAAAAACAAACGCCTTAAACAAATTATCCAATTGCTAAAGATATGTTCATTCGCACTTACATACACGCACACATACATAAATACATACATACATACATACATACATACATACATACATACATACATACATACATACATACATACATACATACATACATACATACATACATACATACATACATACATACATACATACATACATACATACATACATACATACATACATACATATGTATTGTACATGTGCATTTATTTATAATTTGGAATGCCATGAATGTGGACTTTAGGCTGGTTGGTTTAAGGTTTTAAGGGGAAGGACAGTTTAAAACAAATAAAAAAAAGTTATGTGACACTAAAGTCAAGGAAAAATGAAAACCAACAATAACAGTTGAGGTCACTGATGCTAAAACGACCATTAGAACGGTCTGACACTCTGCTAAATATTGTAATAACGACGCGACTTTTGTTGCTCATTATTTTTTTTTTCTTCACTTTCTCTTACTCACTGTATTTTCATTATTAGAATATTTGTCTTTTCATTTGTCATTTTTTGTATTCATTACAACATACGACGCAATTGGACTTTGGCAGAGATTTACTTGTCCTTTAACATTTAATTTATTTTACTTTTTTATATGTATCTTCTCTTTAGGTTATTGTTGTTTGTGCAGATATTTCCCTGACTTCTTTTATTATTGTCACAGCATCGTTTTTCTCTTTTTTCTTTTCGAGGATAAAAGTATTAAATATTTTACTCAAGTTAATTAAATTTATTATTATTTTGTACTTGCTGAGTCACCCCATCTCTCTCTCTCTCTCTCTTTTCTTCTTATTATACGTATCTCTCTTTAACTTTTCTATAAAATTGACAACTTTATTTAATAAGACAGAGTTGGAAGATTTTATTTACTTGTCAGACATAGTTAACGACTTTATCTATTTTAAATTAAATTTAATAATATTTTTAGAAAATGTTTCTATTTCAACAAAGAAACAAAAAATATTAATTAATTTTTTTTCTTTAATAATTAAATTAGTTTACCCACAAACAGATATGTATCTGTTAAATTTTTTCAACTATAAAAAAAATTAATAAAAGAAAAACAAAGAAAAATTTGTAGCATATTGTGCTTTGCCTAATGACCTCAAAATTTAAAGCATATGCTTAGGCTGCACAATTCATTTAAAATGGTTTTTAATCTCTTTTGATATAATGAAATGCCTATAATGCTAAAAGTAAAATATATTTTTTTATATTTTTATGCTTTTGACCTTAAAGAACAAAAAAAAAACAGAACATATGCATTAATTCTTAACGATTTAAATAGAAAATTTATATGTATTTTTAAAACTACGATGCATACATACATATAAATATTTCATTAAAAATATTTTCAAGCAAAAGTTATCAATTATAGATTAGTTGTTTCAAAATTTCATATTTACTAAATAAATGACAGGTAACATCCTATTTAACACTTAAAAAAATTCCTGCATTGCAGCAAGGAAATGGAAGTTGTTCCAAACTCATGGCATTTTCATTGAACGCGTTTTTGCGTTTATACACCACAACTATCCTTAAAAAAATTAATTAATAGTTTAGGGCCCTGCCTTGTATACTTTAGAAGATCTACCACTCAAATGTAGTCGATCACTACCTTAGCATGTCTGAAACCCACTTGAATGTTCCAGTATTCTAAGCATTTGCAGTGTTGCACAGTACTGCTCTGAAACAACAGAATTTCACGGATTCCTAGCCAATGCATCGGCAGCCTCATTGCCACTTATTCCAAAGTGTCCAAGTAACCAAACCAGTTGAACTGTATTTCTAAGCGCTAGCCTAGATGTCATACAATAAGAGGAAAGTACCTGTATGGCGTCAGTTTTATCTTTGAGTATACTGTCCAGCTTGAACTAAGCACATACAATAATGACCACGATATCAATTCATCACTTTAAAATTCGTCCAAAGTAGACCAATATTCGCGATCCCATATCCGAAAGTATTTTGCTAAAAACCTGTGATATGAAACATGCAGCCACATCAACCATATAAATATGAAACGATATTAAACCGATACCATTACAATGTTTTATGGTGAGAAAAACCGGCCTGTACCGACAAATCTTTAATGATTTGTTAGTCAAGTCCATGAAAATTCTGACCTCTATCGAAAAAAATTGACAACGAGCTTAAATTTGGAGCATTCAAATCTTAATATGGCATATAAGTAATTTTATTTATGCTGCAGACCAACGTAGTCAGTATTAATTTCAGAAAGTCTCTGAACTGCCTTTCGCCAGATATGAAAATTTTTAAAACTATTTTGTTATTTAGAAATCTTACGGGTAATCAATAGCAGAACCTATTAGAGAGTCATTTTTTTATTCATTTGATGTTTAAGAAAATACTTTCAAAAATGTAATATATAAATGTCTACTACCACCCACACGTTTCTTTATTTTTGTAAAAAAAAAATTAAACTAAATATAAAAAGATCTTGTTTAACAATAGCTTTCATTAAAATAAAATATTGCCAGTAATGATGATGGTGATGTTGATGATGAGTATTGGCACACAATTTCATCGTAAAAAAAGAAAAGAAAAACTCTCACTGAAGGGCATAATATAAAGCTGCTGCATGGGCATACTTGATATGCCACTAAATATTAAAAAAAAATAAATTGAAATCTCAGAAACCGACAACAAATCCAATATCCCTTTCTCTTCTCTCTACCTCTCTCTCCCTGCCTGTCTTTTTAGAAACACAGAGTCCTTTCATCATCAATTTAGGCCTGCAATAAATCTTATCGTTAAGCAAAAAGTAAAAAAATAAAAGAAGTATCAGTTCGTTTAATATAAAAAAGAAAAAAAATAGTAAAAAAATATCGACACATGTGAACAGAAGGTATAAAAATCCTAAAAGTATGCTTTACAAAAAATAATACAAAAACTCAAACCTCGTCTTGTATTTGTGTGCAGTTTGCACAAAAGTTAACATTGAAATGCTTCTTGTTTTTCTTTCTATACTTTTCTCCTTCTCTCTTTTGTTATAATGAAAGCATGAAGGAAACGACAACTACAACAGCAAGTAAGAAGACAGCAACAAAAAAATCAATAATAAAAAATATAAAATGTTTTACAAGGCCTTTTTACCCACATAGAAAACAAAAGAAGGGGAAAAGAGAGAGAGAGACAGAGAACTCAGAACTAAAACGTTTTTTTATTTTTAATAGACTGCAAGCCTAAAAATATGCCTCAACTTTTTTATGAAATTTTTAATAAAAACAAAAAAATATTCGAAACTTACCTTGTCCGAGGGTATAGTACGCGATTTTTGTGTAATCACGGCCGGAGTAACAATATTGGCATTTCCTTGGCCTATAGATGAACAACCAACACTATTTCCTACACTGCTACTGCCACCACCACCCCCACCAATAACAACACCACCGCTAGCCGATACTGAATTTGAACTTGCCGAGGAACAGCAAGAGGAGGACGACGATGAACATACGGAAACATCTGTAGTATGACGTTTAATGCTGCATGGGGTACATGAGCTATGCTGTGAGGATGAAGAATTGGCGACGGCAGCATTTGGGCAAGGTGCTGACATTGACGTTAATGGCCTTGTATATTGTTGTTGTTGTTGTTGTTGATGTTGTTGTGGTGAACTTGTATGACTATGATTTTGAAAATGGTTTGATGAAATTGGGGCAGAAGAAGATGTATGATGATAACATTGTTCTTGTTGAGCTGAATTATATGGCTGATGCACTGCAACAGCCGCTGCAGTAGAAGCACTAGCCGAAGCTGAAGGTGAAGAAGCATTCGAAGATGAGGGTGTCAAAAGTGAATGAGTTGAAGATTGATTATGATACTGTTGTTGATGATGATGCTGTTGATGATGATTATAATGCTGTTGCACAGTTTGTTGATGGTGTGTGGTGGCATTCGATATCATTACTGTATTAGAGCCGATGGAAGAACCACTGGATGAACAAATTGAATGTGAACGTTTATTTGCTACCGCTGGTACTGCTCCACCAGCTATTGTATTATTTGTTGTTGTTGTTGTGGTAGTAGTTTGTGTATAAGGATTATGATAAGGACCAGCACCAGCGCTGACTACAATAGCCCTTGTGGTATGCTGGTGATGCTGACGATGATGATTATTATTATTGTTGTTGTTGCTGTGCTGCAATGGCTGATGTTGTAGTGGACCCGTTGGTGATGTTGGCGTATCAATGGACGAAGTTGTCGACATGCTGCTTAAAGCACGTTTTAAAAATTAAACTTATAAACAAAACTTTTTTTTTTATAAAATAAACTACTATTTTATACAAAGAGTAGGCTTTTCACTTTTCTATTTTTTATTTTTTTTTTGTAATATTTACACACAATTAAATACAATTTAACAAATTGATTGCACAATTTTTTTTATTTTAAATACCTGCAATAAAAAAAAGACAAAAATAAATAAAAATTTTGGCTAAAAAAATTTTAAATTAAAAAAAAATTATTTAAATTAAAAAATCAATTTCATGTTGGGCTTCTAACAAAAACATACTATGGCAAGACCAGCCGCTAACTCGTTTACTATTTTAACTTCATAAGACATCAGTAGTGCCAACCATAGCTGCCAGATAAACTAAGTAGAATAAGAAAAATTGTAAAAGTGACGTCTTGAAATCGCCAGAAATAAATTTAAAATAACGCTTTCATTAACAAAGTGTCATTCTTTTTGTTTTAGTATGTCAAGTAGACAAAAATCGATTTCAAGGCCCACAAGGCCCACGTTAGTAAAACAATTCCCCAAAGATCTGACAATAATCTCATAAAAGTTTATAAGTTTAGCTGAATAAAGAAGCTCAGCAGCATACAGTATTCAGCCAGTTTTATCTAATTAGGATCAGTCAAATTCTTATATTCTATGTTGAATTATGACTGATATTGGTAACTGATATCTGATTCATTTCCATTCATGATTCATGTCCATTTTGAAACCATCAGTACAATAGTAGTTTAGGTCGAACTCAGTCCGAACCAGATACACAGTAGACCAACATTCCTGGTCCTCAACCTTAAATATCTTACAAAGTACAGGTCCAAAGGCATGGCATCCAAGACCGAAATTGGATTCTGACCAATTGTGTGAAGAATGGCCAGATTCCTTAACTCATTTCGAGGTGTTCCCACAAATATTTGTGCCGCCGAAGCAACCCTCATCACGTAAATATAAATTGGTGTTGATCCAATCAGGGCCTCTAAAGCCACTGTTGGATATGTTCTCCTTGCCCCGTTTACACGAAGGTAGGCAAGTCGCTGTATCTTGCCCAATTTCTTTATGGTGGTAGACTCTTCAGTTTTTCACCATCAAACAATTGCCGCAATGGTGGTATAAATTCGGAGTGTCATTCTTGGCGATAGACCCCAAGCTTTATCGAAAGGAGTGCTCTTGTCGCCTTAGTCTGGACAGCACGAATGTGCCAGTTCCAAGTAAATTTCCTTTCCAGAATGACACCTAGATATTTAACCTTCTTAGAAAACGTAATAGTAGCACCCCTAAAGGAAATACAGTCGCCCGTTAGCTTACAACAGCCCAACGTAAAGGGTACAACAGCCGTTTCTGAAGGATTCACTGAGAGTCCTTCTTGAGAGCACCAAACTGACGCATCGCTCAGTCCATCAGTCATAAGGTCACATAATGTGGTCTCAATTTTTCTACGAATTGTCAATACAAGGTCATCAGCATAACCAATCACACTGATTCCTTTTTGGGCCAATATGGTAAGTAAGTCATCAACTTCAACCGTCCATAGCAATGGAGACAGGACTCAACCTTGAGGACATACCTTCGACGCCATCACGGTCAATTGCGCTCCATCAAGGGATTAGCTGATAATCCTGAATGGACCCGATCCAGTAATTCGTCTATTTAGATGTTTAATTCTAAAATAAAGCCTGCACCTTGAAAATAACGTCTTATAGCTATCAGATATTTTTTTAGAGATAAAAATAGTATTTTGATTGATTCCAATAAAAATCGTTTCTAATTCAGTAAAGTGTGCTCTGAACTCTTCGGTTTCGTTTGTAAAGTCCCCTTTCAGATACTTCGTCTATCCAGTTTAATGTATAATTGTTCTTTTGATTATACGCTAAGTATTTAAAATTTTGACAAACAAGTTTTTAACCAGGCGCCTTGCTATATATTCTAAAGCGTCTAAAGTTTCTTCTCTAAACTTCTTCTAGGATCGGGAAGTTATAATTGAAATTTTCTTTTGATATACTACTATCTGTGTATTAAAATTAATTTTTTTAGATTTAAAATTTTGTAAAATTACATAATCTACCAAAACAAACAGCAAATGGGAATGTATATTAAAAACAAACACTTCATAAGTTTCTACATGTGACTACGCCTGAAATCACTAAACTTGTAATTTTATTACCAATAGGTTTTTTCATACAATACTTCTTTTCTCTCCATGATTACATTTTTATATTACATACATACATACATACATAACTGGACATTACAACCCTGTGTCAGGGTTACGGCATAGCTTCTGGCAGCACTCATGTTATGTGTATTAATTTTTATCCATGAGTACCGGGACCTACAGTTAAAAGTCGACTCCGAACGACATATTTGAGAAACTTTTTCATGGCAATCAATTACTCCCAGAGCTCTTGCCAGAAGACTGCTGAGAGGTAGTCGCCGAAAGAAATAATTTTTTCATATTTCTTTTTTTTCTAGATGTCAGAGCTGAGATTTGAACCCAGGTCTATCGTCTTAGTAATCCAACACACTAGCCACTAGACCACGGCGACTACACAATTTTATATTAGTCATCTGTTTTTGGATGATCAGAATTATAACAAGTTTTTCCTTGCTCTCTTTCTCCATTTATTTCCATTTAAAAATTAAATGTCTAGGAGTATGTAAACCAGTGATGTCCACTACTACATAAACACACTTGCGCTTGTGTATGAAGCAGAGAAAAGATTCTGCTTACTTCTACCAGAAATGGGAATGTTCGAATTACTTTCTGTTTATAACTTCATAAATATTTCTGCATAATTCTGAGTAAAGTACATAATCGATTGTCCGATAGACATGTGACCGATCTATTAAGAATAAAGGAGTACCGAGGTCACATAAATTTGGAGGAAATAACGAATATTTATTTTAGTTAAATAAAAATGATACAAAAAATATGCACTATCCATCCCTGCACTATGTTGGAGAGAAGCTAAAATCTTAAAAGAGCAAGAGTAACAATATTTATTTTTATTATGTACGTGTTTGACTTCGACGCAAGCAGAATTTGTTTTCCTATCACGCGTGATAGGGAAAGAGAATTTTGGACATCACTGATGTAAACTTATGAAACAGTGTGTATGGAAGGTGTTTAAATGAAGACAAAGATGAATAAAAAAAAGTTTATTGTAAAATTATTACATGCATGCATATGCGCTGTACATTATTCTGTTCAAAATAAATGACAAATTATGCAAGTTTAATGAAAATATACAATATTTATACATACATATCGTTGGTCTCAGGTAGAAAGGCCCTAACTCAAATAATTTAAAATTTACAGGAGGCGGTAAAAATACAACAGATACTGTAATTATTAATATATAACTTTTTATTAAATGCTGTACAATTGCTTGTAATAACGTTATTTTTAATAATATTGTAAACATTCTTTGTGAGGAGCGGAATATTTCTAAAATGCATTGGATTTACTGAAAAAAAGTAAGTTTTGAAAAAATGCGAGTTAGGGCCTTTCTACCTGAGACCAACGATATGTAGATGTATATATATGTGTGTGTATTTCTTTATGAACATAAGTGCATATCAAGACATGCTAGAGTAATGTCAGCTAAATGGGCAGTAGCTACCACATCATAATTTAATCAGTTAAATAAAAGAAAAAAATTAGAAAATTTTTTTTTAAATGCCCTTACATTCAGCCTGCCTGCCTTTCATTCAAATTATTTAAGAGTCAGTTGCTATCCATAGCTGGCAAATTTGACGATACTTTGACATTGTTTTTTTCTCTCACCCCGTCTGCAACAGCCATCGGTTTGCTGTATGAACTCGTATATATATATCATAAACAAAATGTTGGCAATTCAAATGTCAAAAATTTATTTAAATTTGTGTCTGAGGCGACTATGGGCTGTTGTGCATGGTCTACCAAATTAAAATTTTTAATTTTTCTTCAAATTTGTTTTATTTTTATATTTATTTTATCGACAATGTGTGTGCAAAAAATATGACGTCAAATTGAAAATGACAATCGATGGTAGCACATCGTTGGTCTAGCATTTGTTTTACCAACGCTGGTCGGCCATGTCTACAAAAATTTGTTTATAATCGATGTCATGTGTAAACAGTGTGTTAAGTTTAGACTTTTAAATTTTAAAGCATTACAAGAAACATATGGAAACTGAATTTAAGAAAACAATTATGCAGTAGTTCATTACCGAATGCCATTGATTCATTTTACAACTCGTGTCACATTTTTGCCAATATTCAATACGAAGTTAGACTAGGTTGAAATTATAATAATATTTTAAATTTAGATTTTATATTAAAGGGAGTAGCCGTTTTATATAATACATCACCCCTATCTTCAACAGTCAGAGCCCATTAATACAGGTCATTGCATCTCTACAACAATACAAGTATTATGAAAAATAACACACATTTTATTGTTGAGTGTATATCTATAGTATATCTTTCAAAGTTTTTATAGAAAATAGCGCAAACGTGAATTAATTCCTTTGTTTGTTTTTATATACAATTAAATAGGAAATACATAATTCTCATTTAGTGTATAATTTTTTGAACATAAGAGTTTATAAATAGTTTTAATACCATCTTTGGAAAAAGTCCCCTGACGAATCTTTTGAGGAGAGACAATATGGCCACAGAGAAATGCTTATCCACATAAGCAATACACTTCATATTTAATATCGAATGTATTGGCCTACCTGGCGAATAATACAGGGTGTTTTTTTAGAGGTATATAACTTCGAATTGAAATAAAACACAAGAAAATCATTTTAATGTCCATCAATTTGGCTTTATTGGAAGGATAATTTTATGCCATTAATGTTTAAATATGATTTCGGGCATGTGGCCGCCGCGGCTAGCTCGAATAAAGCCAATTCTACAGGTCCAATTTTCAACCACTTTTTCGAGCATATGGGGCCGTATGTTGGCAATAACTCCACGAATGTTGGCTTCCAAGTCCCCTAACGTTTCTGGTTTCTTGGCGTAGACGAGCGACTTCACATATCCCCAAAGAAAATAATCCAATGGTGTCAAATCACACGATCTTGGTGGCCAATTGACAGGTCCATACCGCGAAATTATGCGCTCATCGAATGTTTCCTTCAATAAATCGATTGTGACGTGCGCTGTGTAGCATGTAGCGCCGTCTTGTTGGAACCACAACTCCTCCACATTCATGCCATCCAATTCGGGAACGAAATAGTCGGTTATCATGGCTCTATACCGGTCTCCATTAACGGTAACTGACTCTCCAGCATTATTTCGGAAGAAGTATGGCCCAATGACTCCACCAACCCATAGAGCACACCAAAAAGTCAGTTTTTGTGGATGTAATGGCGTCTCAAGGGTCTCATGTAGATTCTCTTCACTCCAAATGCGGCAATTTTGCTTGTTGACGTAGCCATTCAACCAAAAATGAGCCTCATCACTGAACAAAATTTTGCGATGAAAATCAGCATCGAGATCAATCTCAATTTCGGCCCATACACCAAGATCACGGCGCATTGCATGGTCTCGCGGCTTTAATTTTTGCACAAGCTGGATCTTGTAAGGTCGCAAGCCAAGATCTTTGCGCAAAATCTTCCATAAAGTTGATGGACAAAGCTCCAATTGCTGTGCACGGTGGCGAATCGATTCATTCGGGTTCTCTTCAACACTTTGCTCTACAGCGGCAATTGTTTCTTCGGTGCGCACTGTTTGACGTCTCTGCGGATGCGTATTATCACATAGAGAAAACGTAGTGCGAAAACGATCCATGGCTAACCGAATTAATTGCTCTGATGGACGATTATTTCGACCATAAAATGGACGGAGCTTGCGGTAAACTTCGCGAACTGAACCATTATTTTCGAAATAAATTTGCACGATTTGCAAGCATTGTTCTTTTGGCAACCTGTTCATGATGAAATGGCAAACCAAACTAAATATTAATCACTTGACAGCTGACAAAATGGCCGCCAGTTAAAAAAGTGATGCCAACTTAAAGTTCTATACCTCAATAAAAAACACCCTTTACATATTTTTTGTTTTTTTTAAGAATTTTTTAAATAAAATACTGCTTTCCTTAAAAATAGCGATTACATTTGGTCAAATATTTGCTAAATGTGAACTTATCTTTATGCTATGTTCACACCTAACGTGTTTAACATCTCAATCGTGTTTAAGCCTTAAAAACGTCGATTTTGAGATGTTTCACCATACATTGACTTGTTTTGTTAAACATCTCAAATCAGATGTTTTAAATTTAAACACTTTGAGCCATCCCTAAATAAAAGCGGCAAGCGGAATGTTTTCCAACGCTCAGCGCTTACGCTGAACCGCCGTCCCTAAATAAGAGCGGCAAGTAATGACATTTCAGCTACTTTCAGACCAATTTTATGATTTCATTTCTCTTTAATATGGTTATTTAGCGATGCTAAGTTAGCATTACTTGGCACACCATTCTTGACACTTCTTTTTACATTTATTACAGCGTTAGTGATAAGCGCAAAATTCAGTTGCGTTTACGCACTAATTTATGTTGGTCTGTTAGATTATATAAGGCAATCTTTATATTATTAATTTACATTACAGAAGTAAAATTGCTATTTATTATCACCTCTATTCTATTTCCTTACCTTTTTTCACAAATTTTTTAATTCAAACAATATTGTACAAAAAGAAAATATGTGTATTAACATACCTAATCACGTTTTATTAACATGGCGGGAAAATTAGGTTCTTAAAAATCAAAAAGTACTACTTATTTTAAAAGTAAAATCCAGCATACGTGGACGAAAATGGAATGTTTCAGATGTACTAATCAAACAAATAGAACATTTGCATATATTTTCTATACAAAAATAAATTTAAAAAAAATTTCGATGATTTTTAACCACACTTTTTTTACATACATTATTAGCCATTACAACCCTGTGCCAGGGTTACGGCCTAGCTTCTCGCAGCACCCATGTTGTGACCTACAGTTTAAAGTCGACTCCTAACGACAGACTTGAGAATTTTGTTCATTGTAATCAGTTACTCTCAGAGCTTTTGTCAGAAGACTGCTAGGAAGTAGTAGCCGAAAGAAAGTTATTAAATATTTCTTCTTTAAGGACTAGACTACTTCGACACACATTTTTTATTTAAATTTAAAAACAGGATGGACGTAATGAAAAACCCTCCTTATATAAATTTTTTTTTTCTCTAACGATACTCCAAAATGTACCTTTAATTTTGCTTGTGATACTAATAAATGTGTCGAATTTTTTCTTGAGTGTAATTACAAATGTTTTATTATTATGCACGCTCTCATATACACACATACAACTACACAAAAATGCACATCAAGTCACACATTTCTCTATCTCCAACTCTTGCTTAAAAGTTTTAAGTTAAAACTATCTACATACATATATACATATGTATATGTATGAATATACATATATATACACACACACACACACACCTCAAAACAAACAGGAATATGAAATGCAAAATGCAAAAAGTCAAAGGTGGGGCGCTAATTTATGTACATTTATTAGTATGTATGCGCGTTATGTTGGTTATTTTCTAGTTTGTTGTTAATGTTGTTGTTGTTGTTGTTGTTGTTGTTGTTGTTGTTGTTGTTCTGTCTTGTTATTTTTGTGTTCATAATTTCTTTTGTTTGTTGTTATTGCTTAAATGAATGAAAATGTTGTGTAATTGTAAACAAATAAATGCACACACAGTGTGAGAGACGAAGAATAAACGAATTCAAATAAAAAACATATTAATTGAGTTTCATCTTTAATTGTTGTTGGTACTACAGTTTTTGGCGTTAATGTTTGGCCCACAATAAAATCGATTTTTTTTTAGTTTAAAACAAACAAAAATATTGAAAATTAATAGAGAAATAAATAAAATGTAAACAACATACACAATAATATTTAATTTTTCTTCTTTTTTTGTATTTTTTTAAATACAATTTTCATTTAGTTTATACACGTATGTACATATATGTACGGAGAATATACATACATACGCACATATGCATGTAGTATGTACATATACATACATACAGCATATATTTTTGATTTCTTTTTTCTAAAAACCTTGGCCAAATAAATAATTTTTCTTTTTCTCGTTTAAACAATTTTATTTTGTAATACACTTATGACGCTGATGGGAATGATGTTGTAATTTTTTTTCTTTTAATGATTGCACTTTAATTAAATTTTTTTTTTTTTTGTGATTATTAGACTTCTTCTTATTTTATTATACACATAAATTTTGATTTAATATTATTTTGCTTTATATCACTTTTTCTTTTTAATTTTAACGATAAATGTTCTTTTGATTATATTTTTTTAATAAATTGTGCAAAAATTTCTTTCATTTACAATATATTTTTTACTCTTTTATTATGATTATTCACTTGTTTTGGTTGACAAACAAACTCTTGCACGTCACTTGCATTAACACACAAACATTGCTTAGTTCTCTTCGTAATTTACAGAGCGAGAGAGAGAGAGAGAGATAATGACCAACACACTTTTATACAATGATTAATAAACGCACGGTGGAGTAGAAATGAAACCAGTTTTCTTGCATTTGTTTTTATATTGATTATTTTCTTATTGTTTTTGCTTTACTTTAATTCCTTTCGTCTTAAGTTGTTATTGCTGTTGTTGATTTTATAGTTGGTTTTTTCGTTAGTTAAAAAATCATCTTTTTTCTTCTTTATTTTGCGAATGACAAAACAAAAATATGGGTTTCTACTTTTTTCTTTTAACTCTTCTTTATTTTTTTATATAAATCTTTTATTTATGTTTCGCACTTAGCACACAACAACAAGAACCCATCTAAATCATATTTTATATTGATTTTTTATTTCTTTAACTTTTTTACAAGTGTTTCACCGAGTGAAATATTAAAGAGAAAAAAACAAATACCAATTCCATAAATGTATGAAAATGATTTTCTTTTTGGCCCGCAACCGTCATTTAGTACACTATACCCACTGTGCTACGTGTTTGTACGTAAACGCGTTAACCCGTCTTTAACCAGAGCAAAACACAAACTAAATATTTTTCTCTTTTTTTAAAATATCAACACGAAAATAGTAAGTCTCTAATGCACACAGTTGTATTAAATAGTAAAGTGTACTATTTTGTGCAAATCAAAATATTATAAAACATACTACAATGCCACTAAAAATAGTTAAATAAGTCCTTGATTTCAATATAGAATTTTCATCTTGAAATATTTATTATAATTATATTTGTTTATAAACACAGGTGTTATTAAACACGGAAATAAACAACGATACCTTTTCATTTCCTTTACAACAAAAGCAAATTCCAATTAGAAAACTATAGAGGGCGTGCTTGCATTGCATACAGTGTTCGTAAACGTCTAGAAACTGGCAATTAAATCTAAATATGTAAATGTCTAGCAGTCTATAAAGCCATTTAAAAAAAGTATATAAACAATTTAAGTACATGCTACTGAACAAAAGATTATAGATTATAAGAAAAAAAAAAAAAAAAACACAAATGAATGGGTAACAATTATTCAAAAATAAGATTGTAATTATGCGAATATTGTAAAAATCTAAGTTCGTGCTAATTTCCTTTAATTTGGCAAATTTTAACAAAAAAAAAGGTCAAGTTAATATTACCTTATGCAATTATGTAATAAAATAAAAATTTAATGTAAAACGAATTCGAATTAAAGTCGAATATTTTTTTAAGGTCCATCAATGAATGAATAAAATATGTATTATCAGCTTTTTACATTTAAAAATTTTCGTCAATTTGAAATTTCATTCGATTTTAATTTAAGTTTTTTTTTGTTTGTTAAATTTTGTTTTGAGCCAATTTTTTATTATTTAAAGTTGAGATATTCGTTTTCAGTTGAAAAAGACACTTCAAAACTATATGTCATGTATTATTATAACAATCTTTTTTATTTTCCACGTTGTGAGATTACTATCAAAGGTCATAGAACAATTTTTTTTTTCTTTTACCGTTGAGTTTTTTATGTTGCGTTAGAGTTTTTAATATTGAATTTTAAAACATATTAAACACAAATTTTACAAAAAATAATGCCTTCAGTTTATTAATTAATTTTTCTTTTGAGAACACATCAGTTATTTTACAATTAACTTATTGGATACGTCGTGCAAAAAATTGTTTAAAAATTAAAAATCAAATTTCTGAACCATAGTTTAACGACTAAAATTAATTATAATTCCATGTTCAATAAAATTCATAAGTTTTAAATTTTGTGTTATACATATATGTATTTATTTTTATTTTTTTTTTTACTGCAAAACTTTTATTTTTTAAGGCCTAAAATGAATTTTGTATGCATACAATATATCAGACGGGATATACCTTTAAATAAAATTTTTATACTGCAATCATATCCAATTCAAAACAAAAAAAAACATTATAAAGAAATTTTTAATTTTAAATAAATTTAGAGTTTTTACAATAGCTATATTTTACATGTACAGAGTTGCATTAACTCTCCGTTATATATAAATGCAACCCTACACCGCAAAATCTACAACGAAATGTGATGGAAAACGTAAAATAAAAAGACGAGCAAATATGAAATAACGCAGTACTGGGAAAAACTCTTTGAAAGAATCCTTTTACAATTTTTTTTCCTTGTAAGATGCAATGGAAAAATTTATAATTTTAATTATTTTTACAAGTGCAAAAACTATTTAAACGAACAGAAAAACAATAAACTCAAATACTAATTTATAAATTCAAAAATTTACTTCAAAATTTGAACAAAAAGTTTCCACTTATAATCACTTTTTTCTTGATTCGGTAAGGAAATCAATAAACGTAAAAGAATAAAGCCAAAGGAAAATGGTGGAAAAAATACGGTCGACGGTTGCTTTTGTAAAAGAAAAAGAATTTATGGGAACAAAAAATTGCTCCCAAATAGTGAATAAATAAAAAATCATAGAAAAAATTAATTGCATACAAAAAACTAAAAATAACAACATTGTCATCAAAAACTGCACAAAAAAATATGTTGAAAAAATTTTGTCATAAATTGATATCAAGTGGAAATTGTAAAATAAACAAAGAAATTTTCTTCGGAAATGGAGGCAAAATAAGAATAAAACTTTTTCCTTTTCCCATTCTCCATATTCCGTAATTCGCTTGAATTTTGTTTTTTTTTTCGTTTATATTCTGCTGTTTATTTTATTTTTATACTTATTGAATTTAATGCGCCATCCCCTTTGCCCTTCAATCATTCAATTTATTTGATTGTTTGTTTGTTTGCGGCATTCACTGAAATTCAACCCCATAAGAAAAAAGCCAACGACAAAAATCAACAAAAATATTTTCGAAAAAAAAAACTAAAAAAAATGCCTACCACCCCGCCGTGAACCAGCTAAATTTTCATAAAACAGATTTGTTTTTTTTTGTCCATTGTATTGTTTGCAAGTGGAAGTGAGTGTGAATGAGTAAAAGTGTTGAACTATTAAAGTGCGAGGGAGACGTACGAAGTTGTTTGGCTAGTGGTAAAATGTTAAGAAAACAAAACGATTAAACAAAAAAAAAAACCAAACCAAAAACGAGCGAAAAACTCTATAAAAGAGAAAACAGATTAAAAAAATAAACAAAACGAAATTTGTATAAAAAGAGGTGACAAAAAATACAAAGCAGAAGTTAAAGTATGGAATAAAAATATATTATGAAAGAACACAGGTGAAAAAAAGAACAAAAACATAAAAGATAAACATGGATGCAATTTAAAGTACGCTTGCTAAAAAAGTACGTTAATTCCATAAATATATGTACGTACAAATATGCAAGACGTCAAAACTGTTTGAATTTACAATTAACAGTAATAAATGAATGTTATACATATATGTATGTATTAAAAGCTTGCTTTAATATTGTTTTAGGCTAATTAAAATTTTATTCGTAGTAAAAAATAAGTCTGTTTGTTATATACATGGGCATATAACATAACTATCATAGAATATTACTAAAGTTAGTACAAAATAATTAGGGTTAAAAAAAGGGAAAATAATTAGAATGCTTCTACTTCTGCTTATAATATTGTTCTTTCTAGAAGTACATAGCCAGATAGTATTATAATGGTTCGAATGTTTTAACTTCTGCATATAATATTGTTCTTTCTAGTAGTACATAGCCAAATAGTATTAAAATGGTATTAATTATTACAAATGTGTCTTCCATTAAATCAACAGTTATTATTGTCAAGTGTTTAATTCTTTATTACAAACATTGGTATACAAATTTGTACATATTTAAAACGTAAAATATGCCTTAAGTACTTTATTTACAACTTGAACAATTTTGTAGGTGTTTAAGGTGCACATAGTAATAAAGAAACATATTTGTAGATCACACAGAAATTAAACAAAATATTTGAGGTTTACAAATTAAAATTGAATGAAATTACTACATGGAATTTTAACTTATAATGCAAATTTTGTTTAGTGCCAAAAAAGGCACCACTGCTTTTTCGTACGCCCTAAATGCAACCTTACAAATATTCTGCAAATTTTGTTTATGGAAAATCTGTGTGTAAAACAAACAGAAAGAAACAATAACGAAACAAAGGAGATCACTGAAAAAAGGAAAGAGTAAA
The DNA here is from genome assembly GCA_963576795.1 of Metopia argyrocephala. NCBI lineage: Eukaryota > Metazoa > Arthropoda > Insecta > Diptera > Sarcophagidae > Metopia > Metopia argyrocephala. Next base: position 6,974,136 of record OY756208.1, read on the forward strand.
AAATTTTTCCATTTTCAAAGAAAATTTCATTTGAAATCATTGACGTTTTCCATGAAAAATATAAAAAAAGTTCTACAGTGTGTTCGTTTGTATGAATGTGTGCCTGAAAAAGGTGAACTTTTAATAAAAAACTATTAAGAAATAAAAGAGAGAAAAAAAAAGGAAAAAATGAAGAGAAAGAAAATTAAGTGAAACATTTTTATTATGGCGTAGTATAAAATAGATTCCTTTTATTTAAAAACATTTTTTATTATAAATAGCAAAATATATAAAAAAGAAGAACCAAAAAAAAAAAACTTTAAAAAGAACACTTTGTCAGGAATTTTAAGTGATTAAAATAAAGGAAAGAAAATAAAATGATTTTTAACGACGACGACGAGAGTACAAAACAAAAAAGAAAAACATTCTGCTGTAATTAAAGAAAAACAAGAATAAAGAAAATAATTAATTTAATTGAATGTGTGATTAAAGACTAATAAAGAAAATTAATGACAAATAAAGAAAAAAGGAAAAACACGCCGCTAGATTTTTTTATAATTGAAGAATTTTGTATTTTCTTAAAGAATGTAAAAAAGTCCCCATTTTAAAACTATTAATGATAAAAATTAAAAAATTAAGTCGTTTTTTAAATTTAAAAATAACAAAAAAGAAAAACAAATTAAGAAACAAAAACAGATCATCATAAATATGGATGGTACTAATAATACTACTGGAGGTTTATCTTCGCGCAGTCTTCCCTCGTTATTCTCCATAAGCAATGGTTCCTCAATGGCTTCTAAAGATTTGGAAGGCTTAATGGCGATGAATGACAGTGCATTGTCACAACAAATCGAATTTATCTTACAAGATGCTCCCATGGAGCACGAAGACGATGATATTGATGATGGCGACGACGAAGACGGTGACGTCGAAGTTGTGCATCGTCCAAGTCAATCGCAACAACAACTCCATCAACGGCACAATCAGCAAGTATTATATCAACGCCAAGTGAATGCCACAAAAACCTTAAGAGGCAAAGAAATGGCACACCAACTAATGGATACAGAGACCAGTAATTCTCAGGGGGCCATATCAGTAAGCGCGGCGGCGGCCAAAACTTTACCGTCGTCTACCGTTTTTAAACTAGAGACACCACCGATTTCTACAACACCAATAACAAGCGCTTCCGATTTAAGTCAAACCAGTCAAGATGCCGAACAGCAATCCATAATTGAGCGAAGCAGCAGCATACAGCACAATACTTCTACACAGCATCAGAATCACACACCGACTTTACATCAAAGACGTCAACAGCATCATTTCCTAAACGGTCGTGGCATAATTGTTAGATCTTCAGGATTACACCAATTCACTAGCAACTTGCCCTTAACAGCGGCAGCCACTTCCATGGAACGTCATTCTTTAGATACTGAAGAAGATGAAGATCCCGAATTGAATGATGAAAATCTACAGGATATCGAGGAAGAAGCCAAAGCGGCTGAAGCAGATGAAGAGCCACCTCACCTCGAGGCTACTGCCCAGATAAAAGTTGAAAATATGGATGTCGACGATACACCTCGGCTGGCATACACAAGCACTGCTACTACAGTCACTACCACCGATGCAGATGGTCAGCCCACACAATTAGTTTTACCCGCTGGTTCTATAGTTAGTACTGGTACACGCACCATAACCGTACCCGTATCGGAGGCTTTGGCTCATTTACAAAGACGTCCAGTATTTATTAGTAATGGTGTAGCCAATATGGGAGGTACCACTTTGGTGCGCATGCCAGCAGTTTTGAGCCGCAATGGCTCTATGGCGGTATTAAATGTGGTACAACAGCAAGTTGGATCGAATGGCCAAACTACACAATTAATATTACAGGCCGCGCCTATTAATGGTAATAGTTCAAGTGGTGCTGGCACACCGATAGTAGTAACGACTAGCCCTCCTCAGCAAGCAGCACAACAACAGCAACTACCAACTACAGATAATACAGGAACCTCATCGCCGCTTACTACAATAACATCAACTTCCAATCAGCATATTTTAGCCAACGCTTTAACGACCAATCAAACCCAGACGCAACAACACCAACAGGCAACTACTATTATGGCGTTAAATCCCAATACAGCAGCCTGCTCTCCGCCATCTCATCTGACCGGCAATAATACAACAAATGCTGCCATATCAACTACAAATACAACTATAACAAGATCACCTCCCCTGCGCTCTTTATCATCTAATAGTGCAGCAGCAGTGGCACCACATCCCATAGCTTCAACATCAGCACAAGCACAAGCTCAAGCAGCTAATTATGCACGAAATACAGCCTCTGCATCGCCAGCATCCTCGAACACATCATCTTCATCACCTTCATCCAACACTACTACCGCAACTGGTACCAACGGTGGCAATGTTAGTGCTCCCATTTATCAATGCATGGAGTGTGTTGAGAAATTTGATAATAAAGAGCTCTATGAAATCCACCGTTCCGGTCATGCTAACAACATGAAATGCGCGATCTGTAATATGGTTTTAAAATCTTTGAAAAACTATGAAAAACATTGTCTTCGTTGTAAACCATACGAATGCCAGATATGCGGTCGTGTCGTACGTTTTCGTCCAAATTTCATCAAACACATGCGTGTTCATACCGGACAGCAATCTGAACGTCATAAGTACAAATGTGAAGTTTGTCACAAAGAATTTATGAGTTTCGAATATTTTAAAGTTCATAAAAAAATTCATAATGAGAATGTCAATTTGACGTGTGAAATATGTGGCAAACAGTTTAGTGCATTGGCGTCGTTAAGAGGACACTCTAAACTGCATTCAGGCGTTAAATTGCACAAGTAAGTGAAATATTTAATTTTTAATTTTTCCTTTAAGATTTTATTTAGATTTTAAATTCTATACCGAAAAAGAGCTTCTCAACATCTCGAATTTGTGTGTGGGCGTGGGTGTGGGTAATTATGCAACAAATCACAATAATGAAATACGTTATGACAGTTCTTACTGTCATATACTCGTATTGCAAGACATTCTGACATCTTCAACTAGCAACAAACAAGTGTTTGATTTTTAATCATTTCGGCTTAGTTTTTAACAATATTAGAAAACTTTGAAATGCATTTGATCGATTACATGATTATTGTTCAAAAATTAAAAAAAATAATTTCAATTCTTTCCATATAAACATTCAAATAAATAGATCAGTAGATATGTGGCATCATAGTTTTCGAAAATGTCCACTGGTGTATTTTGGAAGACTGGGAAAAACATCTCTATTGACTAATAACGACTCATCTGATTATAACAGTTACCACTCACACGGCAATAATTTTGAAAATAGAAAATGTTCTATTAAGTGCTGAAGGCTCTGGATTCGAGCCCCCAGGAAAGGTGTGATCAATTTAATTTTAATTTTTATTTCCTCAGAAACGCTTTAATAAGATCAAAGTTAACTGCAATGAATATTTTTTGGTAATTAAAGAAGAAATGATATCCGTGAAGGAATAGTACACTAGCCAAACTGAACAATTGTTTTCGACTCCAGCTACGGTAGACTCATCAGAGTTCTTTGTGTCCTGTGTATATTCGAGACCAAACATCTACTATTTAACTCATACTTTTTTAGGAAATCGCATACTAAAATTCTAATCATAGGCACATATACTTGTATGAGTTAGTCGAAGTAAAGTCACACAACAGTTTCTATCATATTCTCCTTTTCTTACCATCATTGCTGTTCTTGTAATTGTCATCTTATTTGGATGAAACAGAATTATATCCTTCACGGATATCATTTCTTCTTTAATTACCAAAAAATATTCATAGCAGTTAACTTTGATCTTATTAAAGCGTTTCTGAGGAAACAAAAAAAAATGTTCTATTTTGTAGCCTAATTCATGGACTGGAAACTGCTGCTTTGTACGCGCTTGCATTGTCCTGATGTAAATAAAACTTTTTCTTGTCCGAATCCTAGTTAAATCGATCTTTTTGAAATGAATTTTCAAGACACGGCAGGTGTCAATTCCGTTAATAAAATTACTAATGATTTCATTTCATTTCGAAAAATACACAGTAGTAAAAAGCAGCGTAAATAGAGGCCTTATGTAACTACTGCATGCCCCATTCCAGACTAATTTCTTTTCAATTTATTGAAGTGAAAGTTTCCTATTCTCGCTTCTATGTTTTGGCCTGGTGAATGGTATTCTAAGAAAATATTGTAATAAGGCCTTCAACATATCGTCTGTAAAAGGCTTCACCAACTTGGAATTTCTAAGAATGACAATTGAAAACTGAGTGCACTAATTCTGAATGCATTAAATTTTCACTACCACTAAAATTGTTTGAGTTAGTGGGTAATTGCATATTTCCATATGCCACTAGTGGTGGCTGCAATAATTCATTATAAATTCAATGCAATAAGCCCAGCTCTGTATAAAGTTACATACCTAAGTCACTGCCTTTTTTAAATTGTTCTTTTGTTTTGTTTCAGGTGTGAAGTTTGCGGTAAAGGTTTTGGACAACGTTACAATCTTAAAATTCACGCTCGTACTCATACTGGTGACTTTCCATTTGAATGTAAAATTTGTAAAAAGAAATTACATACACAATCATCGTTGCAAACCCACATGCAGGTCCATCAACGTGTTCAAACGTCACAGGCTACGTCGACTATAAAATCAACAGCCACCAGTACCACAATAAGTGGCAATACAAGTTCCAGCAGTAGTAGTAGCAGCAGTGCAGGTAGTGCTCATAATTCACCTACTTCAACCATAATTAAAATGGAACCACAATTAACATCAACAACCATAGTTGCTAGCCCACTGGAGCGACCAGGCACTGGCAGTAACCAATTGCTCAGTCAACATTCAATGCACGATGATTTAGATGAAAACTCTGGCATGAGTGATGGTCTCAATTCATTAAATGGACATCCTTATGGTACTAGTGCTAAGAATCCAATTGTCTCAGCCACCGGCGAAGATTCTTCCGAATCTTCGAATACATCTCAAGAGCAATTGCGGCAAACTAGACAGATACTATTAAATGGTGCAACACCGACACGAGCCATTGTGATCAATAATTATTTGCATAATAACGATAATAAAGGTGTCGATACACTATTATCGCAAACATCACAACCGCAGCATCATGCTCAAGTTATACGTCAAAATAGTAGCAGCATCAGTAGTAACAATCATATAACAAGCAGCAGTGGCAGTAATAGTGCATTACAACAGCAATTATTGCGTAAAACGCCAATAATTCATTCAACTGGTGGTGTAGCAACACTTTCAAATTCAGTATTTGCCAATGCCATACAGCATAGAGGTGAGTGAGAACATTTTTGAAATTATTTTTTATAATTACACACACATTAGTAACACTGTTAAGGATATTTTTTTTTAATATCTTGAACATATTTAGTAATTACAAAAAATATTTTATATATTACGTTTAAGCAATTTTTTCTTTTGAATATCAGTTCTTTTCCAAAATATTTGTTTTTTGCTTTGATTGAAAATATTGTAGAATAGTGAAGAAATCAGAAAAAGAAACAGCACTTGATTCAATGCGCCTTGGTAAAAAACAGAAATTGCCTTAAAAAGTTGTGAAAAAAAAAATTAAAATTAAAATGAAAAAGAAAAAGAAAATATTTATAAATTTTTTACTTTTCTTAGGCACTTCACCATCGCCGTCGCCCTCTTCTTCATCAACATCATGTTCCTCTTCAGTTGTGGTCTCTAAATCAGGAGTACCCTTATCATTGGCTTCAGCCGCTTTGGGTTCCTCTTCAATCATACGCAGCACACGTGATCATGATGCCAGTCTTAATGGCCATCATCATCATCACCATCATAGCCAACACAATCATAATAATCACCACCAACGCAATAACCACCGAAATCACCACCGACGCCGTCATTTGGCCGATATGGATGATGACGATGACGATACAAATTTACATCATCCCAGTGTCAATAATGGTCGTCATTTTGATGATGACGACGATATCTTAGATGAAAAATCTTCCCCGTCCTTGGCTACGACAGCCATTAAAACTGAACCGAATTTCTATGTCTCTGGTGATAATTCTAATGAAATGTTGATTAAAGAAGAGGTCGTATTCGATGATAACTCTGCGAATTCACCACATTCACCACCCAGCTCTAAATTTGGCATGTCCAACTTCGACAATGATTTGGATCATCATGTCGATTTGTCTCATTCATTACCCAATTATGGTTATTTACTTGATCAACATTCAATACCTGATACAATACCAGCTCAATTATATGCCGATGATGATGATTTTCGTTTAGATCATAACTCACTGGGAGCATTACATAACAACTCTTCTTCAACGGCGGATGGTGATTATATTAAAAAGGAATGGAGTTATGGTACAAGTTCAAATTACACAATAAACGGTAAATTTGATGATGATAGCAATGCATTATGCGATGCTGCCAATTTTATTTATAATTGATTAGAAGATATTCCACCGTCACCGGTATTAGTTGATGGTTAAACACACAAACAGAGACAACCATAAAAAAAACTAAATTTAAAACAAAAAATAAAATAAAACTAATAATTAAGGAAACAAAACAACTGATAGCTTAAGGAAAAGGTAACACGTCTCTCTATCTTTTCCGCTTTACACAATTTTCTAAGAGAAATGAAAAATGTTTTGTTACTCGTATTTGATTACAAAGCGAAACATGTAAAAAAAAAAAACAAACAAAAAAAAAAAAAATAAGAACAAATGCCAACAAATTTACTAAGTATTGATATGATAAACAGAAGCACATACAAATTTCTTTTATATATAAAATATATAATTTTAATTTAATAATTAAACCGAAAAAAAAACTCAAAAACCGAAAAATCTCATTTTAAATCCAGGATTTTATTTTGGATTTTTTTTTATAAGAAAAGTTTTGTTTTCTAAAACACACTCTCCTCGCATAAAAGAAAAAGAACCAGAAAAGAAACAATTTAACAAAACAAAAACTCTGAATACACACAAGACTTTAAATCAAACTTTTCTGGGCCTTTAAACAAACGTCTTTAAACATAAACAACAGATATATAAAAATACTAATTATAATAACAAAAAAGAGGTTAATTTAATTTTTCAAAATAACTTTTTTTTTTTAATTCTTATGATTTTAATTTGTATGTGTGTGTATAAATATATACATATATATTTAACAAGTAAATATTTAAGATTTTTTTTTAATAAATTTTATAATTTTTCTGTTTTCTTTAAAATTAATTTTGGTATGTTTATGTAATTTTATATATACATACATATATGTATATAAATAATTTACTATTATACTATATGTACATGTGTGTATATATGAATATATACTATATATATGTGTGTGTGTGTCCGTGTGTAATTCATTAACCAATTAATTTTGATGTTTCTTTTATTATTATTATTTTAAGATTTATTACTTTATAACTAACTTATAAAAAGCATTTTAAGTGTGATTTGTTATTGATAACAAAGAAAAAAAAACTCTACTTCCGGTTCCCCTTTTTTTTATTTGGTACCCATTTATTTTAATCTTAACAAATAATAATAATCTTCCTTTTTCTTTTATAGCCTGTTTTAATTTTTTCTTCTTATAATTCTTTCCAAAAATCAAAAATTATTTTTTTTCCAATTGTATATATTATTGCAAATGATAAATAAGTGTGTATGTAATTATCATAGAATTTATTTTTTTTTACATATTTTTTTTATTATTTTTCGGTGTTTTAAAATTAAGAGAAATTAAAAAATACAATGTTGTTGCCCGATGAATGCATGTTGAATAAATCTAACTTTTATTAAAATAAGAAAATAATAAAAAACATATAAAAATAAATACATATATACTTTAGAGAGTAGTTAAAAAAAAGAAAACACAAAATTGTAGAATTTTGTTAATAAAAACAACAAATATTTTAAAAATTAAATTTTTTAAAAATAAAAAGGAAAACTTTTTTTTTAATATGCCAGCAATATAACCAATCATACACCAAATCATGCAAGAAATCAACCAGAATTGTATTCGTTTTGCTATGAAGAAGATATTTTAGAACATGAAATTCCACATGGAAGTTGTCGTGACGTCGTCATTATTGGATTAGTTTGAAGGCTATAAATAGAAAGAAAAAATGTGATAGGGGGAATATTATTTTGTTTTACTGATGGAATAAATATCCGAAACTCAAACTTTCATTAAATACCAAACGGTTTTTTGTTTATTTATTTATGTCCAACGTAAAACTATGCGAACGAAAACAAATCACTCATTATTTTTCGAAAAAGCGTCCCACTTTGGCTTTATAATTGACACGTAAGATAGTCGCCGTGGTGTAGTGGTTAGTGTGTTGCCTTACTAAGACGATAGCGCCGGGTTCAAATCTCTGCTCTGACATCTCAAAAAAAAAAAATAAGAAATATGAAAAAATTTTTTATTTCGGCGACTACTTCTCAGCAGTCTTCTGGCAAAAGCTCTAAGAGTAACTGATTGCCATTAAAAAGCTTCTCAAATCTGTAGTTCGGAGTCGACTTTAAACTGTAGGTCCCGGTACTCATGGATAAAAATTAACACACACAACTTGAGTGCTGCGAGAAGCTAGGCCGTAACCCTGACACAGGGTTGTAATGGCCAATTATGTATGCATATATGTATGTAAGATACAAACGAAAACGTTCGATATTGTGGTACAGGCTGTTTAATTTTAAATAAATAAATTGTGGTACACGGGTACATAATTAAAGTGAACTGTCAGTATTTACTGTAAATTTTTTCCATATCTGTTCTATTATGGTTCTATAGAAGTAATAGCTGAAAAAACAAATGTGAAAATAATATTACGTGTTGATTAAAAAGTATAAAATACAGAGTCAATATCAAAGAGTTCTTCCAAAATAAATACTATTTTGGTCTTGGAATTACTTCCGTTCTATGACAACCATGTGTTAAATTCATTGGTGTTTCCACCATAAGTATTACTACTTCGGGTTGATATCACTGATTTCACTAATGATTGGTAAGACCTTTTTTGTTTTGTTGAAATATAATGTATTTCCTTAAATTCCCTTCTGCTTTGGGGAAGAAAAAAGTTTTTCATTTAAAACGTTTTCATTGCATAATAGATTTTATTAAAAAAAAAGAATAAAACTTCAGTGCAATATGTGGGTTTTCTTTTTAAAACAGATATAAACAAAAGAAAGTTTTTCTTTTTTTTGTTGTTGTTAGTATTTACAAAATTTTTTACTTATCTCATAAATAGTGACTATGAATACTTGAAAATATTAAAAATAAAAAAAAACTTGTGATTTTTCCCCAACCCAACGATTATTCTATAATTTGAAATTTTCAATGGCTTTTTACATATTTTTAATTTTTTTTTTTAAGTTTACTTTTTTGCCTTAACCAACAAGTGCAATTTCATTCTCAATATCATATTTATATTTTTTTTATTTACTATATCCCATGTTTTTCATACAGTCTTCTATTTTTTATTTATCATTTATTTTAAAACTTATAAGCTCAAGTATTGAGCGAATTTATTTCTTTTACAACTCAAAATATTTATTAAAAATTAAAGAGATTTCCAGTGTGAAAAGCAAATATTTATTAGTGCATAAACAGTAATAGAAAAGTATTTTAAAATTTTATTCTTTAGTGTAATATATCATCATTTAACTTTTTTTATCATTATAAAATTGTATTATTTGAAACATTTATAAATTCACTTGTTTAAGCGAATTCATACAAGCGCAGGCTGATTTAGGTAGGGTTGTAGCTTTAATTGTTGTGTCTATGTCGTTGTTTTTTCGTCGTTTCGTTCCTAAATTGGTATTCTTGAATTGCATTGAAACAAAAGTTGATTAGTTATCGAAAAAATACCAAAGCAAACTTTGAAATGTTGGCAGCACTTCAATGCTTTACGTTGTCTATATAATGAACATTTTTTTAAAATAATTTTGTATTTTAAAAGAAAAAATTACATATGTATGTATGTCGAGTATAGATTTTTTTCCCAGTTTAAATATTGATGATGATTGATAAATTTTTTATTCTTTATTTTCACTGTCATCTGTGTTTACTAATTCCAACTAGATTCCGTTTGTTTATATTTTAGATATTTGTTGTGGGCTAATTTACAACAAATTCAATAATTAAATACGTTTTCACATCTTTCACCTTAAGATACAACAATATATTTTGACAGCTGATTGACTAACCACACACACTTTATAATCGATTCGCCTTTATACAAACAAGGTTTGAATTTGAAAGTAAATTGTTTCTAGATATCGAAAAAATTGTAAGGGTGGCGTATTTGTTTAATCTGATTCTTATATTGCCTTTTAACTCTTAAACTTTCCTACTTTTTTTTTAAAAAATTTCGGAGAGTTGTTGTAAATGGTGTTTTGTAGTATAAATGAGTTTTCCCAGTAATATTCTTAATTGTTAAGAAAACATCGTATATCAGGTTTTAACATTAATACGATGTGAGTTTTATATGCATTAGCTGTATGTGTTCTTAAAATGAAAGACTCAATCAAATAGTTGGTGAATTAACGGTAATTTTAAGTTGTTTTTAATTGTTCGACAACAGAAAAGAGCGAAAACATTAAGGTAAGCTGCAGGCTTAGTCGTAGTAATGCTGCTGAAAAACTACACTATTCGCACTATTCACACAATTTCCAAATAATTTTTACATAAGTTTTGTTCCCTATAAAATGCCATAATTGAGTCCCTAGTTGATCTATTCGTAAAAGATATTATTGGTTTCTTAAGGGCTTATTTGGACAAGTATTGCATAGAGAGTTGTCAAATAAAACTTTAATAAACGTATTTTTTATGATTACAAGATTTTATGATTTTCAGCGTTTGTTGTGATTCAAAAAAAAAAAAAAAAAACCCAACAGAAAAAAGAATAAGACTTCCTAATCAGGCATTCTATAAATTAATTAAAAATAATTCCTCACTTTTGCAAGTCATGAAAATTTGTTTCTAAAAGGGGAATGTCATGAAAAGAACTTTGGCTCTGGTTTTAATCATTCTTTTTAATTAATGAAATGCAATTTATTAAAATTTCCTCACAAATAATTATGAATATTTTTTTTATAAATTAAAGATAAAAGAAAAGTTTTTAATTTATTCTATTACTACGTTGCCAACTGGAATAAAGCCGAATACCTCCTTTTACTGGAAAGCAATTTTATAAAGTTTTTTATATAAACACCTAATCAATCAATCAATTTTAAAATCATGCATGTTTCATTTAATTAAACTTACTGCCGAATTTCCGGAGGAAACGTCTATAGAATTGATCTTGCAGCCATCATCACTGTGATCTTCGTTATGATTTAATTAAAAAATCAGCAGCTTGTCACTTTCATTTCTTCCATTATGTAAAACGTTGACGATGAAGACGTTTACATAGTAAGACCCTATGATTTTGTAGAAGCCATCAGCCATCATTATTTTACATATATTATTCTATTTTGTTGTTGTTAATGATCTCAAAATTTATAAGCCCTTCACAATATTTTGAAATATTTAACAAATCTTTATTTTTTGATGATTTTGTATATAAAATTTATATACTGTCTTATTCTGGTTGGCGATGCCGTTGTTGTCTGACGAAATTTTTGTTACAGATAAAAAACAAAAGAAATATTTTGTTTTTTGTTCTATTACAAAAAGGTTCTCAGACAACAACGACATCCCTAACTGAAATAAACCCGATTCGGTTTTTTATGAAAGTTTATTTAATTACGAGTTCAATGATATGCCTCTTGTTTTATTAACTAAATGGACTTATTAAAAATAATACATACATATGTATGTATGCGTATATTATATGTATAACTTAATAACACTGGAAATACAGTTTGCCAATAAAATGTTTTGATTGCAAAAATCTTTAATATTTATTATTTATGTTTATTAATGCATTTTAGCTTTATAATAAGTAACAAATAACGGTAACGACAAGAAGCAAGGAGTTAAGCATAAAAAATCAGAGTGGGCAAACAAACAAAACATTTCGCAAACGTTACAACAAAGTCATAAACTTTTCAAAATTTGTTTAATGGTATTGTACATGAGCAAAACTAAAACAAATACTTTCTAAATGAGAAAGAGCGCAAATGAAACAATTAGCTTTTCGCTCTTGTGCTTGCTTTGTTTTTTGTTGTTTTTTTCTCTTCTTTTTTCTTTTTCTCTTCTTTCCTTTTTATTCTCATTCATTTTTGTTGTACCTACGCACATTTGAGTTAGTGTATTTGTAGTACTCAAAACAAAAACAATATACAAAATTAAATGGGACAATCTTTCTCACTGTTTCTGTTTTATTTTTGTTTTACTCATTATAAAGAATACAACAAAATGAGATCAAACGTTCAGTTTTGTTTATTTTTCTACTCTGTAAAAAATAGGTTAAACCAAAATAAGAAAGCCTAGAAACCCGATTGGCCTCAAATTCGAAATACATGAACATTCAATTACTAAAACGAAGAATTCGCGAAAGTCTTATCTCTAAAGACTATTGAACATTTTTTATTTATACTCAAAAAGCTTGGTAGCGAAAATGGATATTCGCCAATGTTTCGAAAATAATAGGCCGTATTCCAATCGGCGACGTCATCGTCGTGTAACGACATTTTTGTAATAGATTAAAGACAAGGGAAACATTTTTTCTTTATTCTGCTACAACAGGATGTCCTCAGACGACAACGACGTCGCCAACTGGAATAAGGCCGAATATTTCGATCTTGTTTTTATCGAAACTTTGCCTGACTTCATAAAAGCAGTTTGCAATACTTTTAAATTTGTGCACTGTTTTCATTTGTAATGCTTTACTATTTTGTGTGTGTTGTGTGTTCATTACAGTTTTGGCAGGAAGGTTTTCTTGTTTTGTAGAATTTCTTATTTTAATGCATATTTATGATAGTTTTACAAATGTTTACAATTTTCTGCATTATTCGACAGAGCAGTGTTGCCATAAAATGTTGCGTCGCTTTATAAACGAATTTCTGTGCAGATTGCATTTATGAACTCGGCTTTAATTTTTGTTGTTGTTGTTAATCTACACATGAATTCATAAACAGAAATAGTTAAAATTAAACCTACATATGTACATGCATGCATACATATGTGTATTGCTTTTTGTTTTTGTTTTATTGATGAAAGGAAAAACTTATTTTCACTATCGCAAAAACATTTTCTTGCCAAACTGTGTATTGTTTGGTAAACTTGAAAATTCTTTGAGAATTTAGAATTTATTTGATAATTTAAGAAATTTTAAAAAGTAAGCATTTGACTTTTCTGTATTAATAAATTACATTAAAACCATTTAAATTTACAAAAAATTTTTTAATTATATATTAATGTTACATAAGTTTTGTTTTTTTTTAATTAATCTTTAGATTTTTTATAGAACAACATTTAAGCTTTTTTTATAGAATCCATTAATATGCATCCCTTAAACTTGCCCTACGCCATCCCATTTTCCAAAAATCCCCACCAAAATTTAATGATTGCATTTAACAAGTCTTTTAACTGTAATTATAGATGAAAACTTAAAGAAAGTAATTATTGTTAAATAAAATATTGTAAATTATTATTATTATTATTATTATTATTATTAATAAATGTTTATACATCTATTACATATATACATACTTACATATACTATTTTAGCATGGTAGTACATTATTACAATATTATTGATTATTGATTAAAATTATTAACTTTTAATTAAATTAATTAAAATTTTTTTGCTTAATTAACATTTAACAAAGCACGTCATTATCATTTATTTTTTTCTTTTCTTTTCTTAAAAATAAAAGGAAAACAAAATCTTTAACAAAAAATGTGTATTGTAGTAGACAATTTTTAAATAAAAATTAAAATTATAAAAAATAAATTAAAATCATTTTTAAATCATATTAAAACAACAAAGACCTTTAAAATTTAAATAAAATCATATTAAGAAAAAGGAAACGTTTATTAATTAGTCATAAAGAAAGAAAAAAACAAAAACAAAAATTTAGTGAAATTTAAACTTTGTCTTAAACAAATAAAACAAAAACACAAAAACAAAAGAAAAAAAAGTAAAGAATATCTAAATGAAAATAACGTCAAAGTTTTAAAGAAATTATTACAATAAATTTATTATTAAACAAGAAAAAAAAACAAAAACAGAAAAAAAATAAAAATACATTACATTGCATTACATCAAAAATAATTAGCGTAGCAAAAGTTAAACGTTATAGTCAAATATAAACCTTAAGAGTAAGCATTAAAAAACTAAACATTTTAGTAGTTGTTAGAATAAAATTTAAATTTTCCTCCTTAACATTTTTTTTTTTTTAATAATTTTTATTTGTGCCAGCTTGTAAAATGTGTGCAGTTTAATGAATTTAAAATATTTATTTATTTTTCTTTTTAATTCGTTGAAACATTAAAATTTAATGTAATGAGAAAATAGTTTGCGTTATATAAAAGCTCTGAAGTTAATGTCATTAGTGAAACTGTATACAATCACTATTGACTGTGTCATCTCCACAGGGTTGCTATTATGTATTCTGATTTTAATCAAAAATCATATAAATTTACAAAAGAGTTTGTAGAAAGTGAAGTGTAACTGAAATCGTGTAATAAAACTTAATTGCGCCAACTATTTTTCTGTTTTGATAATCAAAGAAGTTACGTTAAATGTTATTAAGAGAACGAATAAAAAAAACTTAAAAGTACTTTGCCAAATTTTTTAAATTAATGCTATTTTAAATTTTATTCGATTTTAAAACCAATCATTTATGCTTACAGAAGAACATAGCCGAGTATTTATTATTAGTGTTTCTTCTTCTCGATTATTCGAAATATTACACATAATAACCTCACCCAGTCAGTATTAAATCCAAATTACCACCTAGACTTATAGGTCGATTATGGAAAGCAACTGAATCTTTGTTGAGTAGCCAGGCAACTGGCATATAATATTTGAAAATTTTACTTGCCAAAAAATTGTATATTTCGACAACTCAACTGACGTACGGTTGGTATCCATAATCGATCTATAAGGTTCTGTGCCTGATTTTGGTACTATATTGCATTTGCCAAAATACATTTATATGGTTTTTCAAATTCGTGTTTTAAAATTTCAGTGATGTGGTGACATTAGAACCAGAGAGTCACTAGTACAATTTTTTTTAAATTAATTTCCCTAATCACAATTAAAAGGCTTCAAATATAATAAAAAAAACTTGTATTAATAAGTTTAGTTGACCTTATTATTGATTAATATATAAGCTTTTTAAGCTTCAGGTCGATTAAATAATTATTTTTTCGATATTTCGCTACTTTATTTTTTAAAAAATATTTCCTGAAGAAGCTACGCAGAGAAGTAGCGAAATATCGAAAAAATAATTATTTAATCGACCTAAAGCTTAATTAAAAGCTTATTATATATTAAAAAAAACCTTATGATTTTTTACCATCTGTTAAAATTAAAACTTGTTTTGATCTTTTCATCTTTTTTTGATTTTAACCTATTCATAACGTAATTGACGGTAAAAAAATTTGCTTCAAGATTGTTTCATAAGCGAATCGTACGGCTACAGAAGGAATTTTTTCTATAATGCATTGTGCGATTCACCGCATAATCGACTACAAAAATATGTGCACCGAGTAGATACCGACTGAATTAAGCAAGAAGTAAAAATTATTCGTTAATAACTTACTTACTTACCGATTTTTCACCTGACAAAGTTAATGGCTCAATTTAGTTGAGTTGCCAAATGTAAAAAATTGTATTACAGGTGGCAAAAATTTTAATGTAAAAATTTTGTTCGGCTATTAGCGGTTTATAGTTGCCAGCAGGCAATGTAACTGAAGTTCCGATGCCATCCTTGATCTTCTTGAACGTCAATTAAAAAAAGAGTCATTGTCAGAAAATCATAAATCTTGACTTGAAGAAACTAAATCCCAAAAATTCTTTCAGGGAAATTAAAGAACTATGCTCGTATGCAAAAAATAAGTTAAAGTAAACTTTCATTCAAAATTTGTATGGCAAATAACGACTTTAAGTCTACTTTATTTATTTTTTTTTTTGCATATGACCGTTAGTTTTTAATACTCAATGAAATTTTTTAAAGTATTAATAAAAGCTCTTAATTATATGTCCTTTATGGACAACAATTAAAATTTGTTTTTGTAAACAATTAGAAAAAAAAAAATCTAATTTCCGAATGTCATCAATAATACGTTAAGTTTGAGAAAGAGGAATAACGACAAATGGTCGAATTCTGTTTTTGTTTATACTTTTCATACAAGATGACGCCGAAAATTCGAAATCTTTCGTGTTACAGAAACAGGGGCCAAATTACGGCATTCGATATCAATCGAAATTTCATACAATTTAAAAACAGTTTTCATATAAATTTCGTTCGATAACGAATGCCGTAATTTGCCCCCAGGTTTTATGACTTGTAAACAATAATTTTTTATTGCAAAATTTTTTGTCCTATAATTTAGCCGCTGCAATTTGCTTAAGACAAGTGGTTGGTTTTTTTCCCACATTTAAAATTTAAAACATGCAACAGGTTAGGTTTAAATTAAGTCTTAGAATTTATTATTTAATTTTTAGATTTTGTTTTTATTGTAAAAAAAAAGAACTGGCGGCCCCAACTTCAACATTCATCCGGCAACAATATTTTATAACAAAACAGGAAACAAAAGAAAAGCATACGCACAGACAAAACTGAAACCAAGGAACAAGAAAAACAATAAGAAAAATGTAAGAAAGAAAAATAGGCTGCTACATATAATTTTATTTTTATTTTTTTATACATATACATACATATATAAAAATTATTAATTTAAGTTAAAAAAAAAAATAAAAATAAAATAAAACAAAATGTCTACAGTAATAATATACAACATACATATATGTACTTTTTTTGTATTTATATAAATTTAAACTATTTTAAATAGTACGTACGTACATGTGTATATCAAAATAAAGTCTAAAACCACTGTGAAAATCTTTTTACTACTTATACCTACAATTTCAAACTTAAACTACTCTTTCATTTTTATTTTAAACATAACTTTTATACATACTATATCTATATCTATATATGCATATATTTGCTATTTTTATACCAAAGATACGAATTATATTCGTAGTAAAAACGTACATATTTTAAGCAAACCATCATAAATCAAGAACTGTTTTCTTTTTTTTTTGTTTTATTTCTAAAAATAATTTCTTTTTTCTTTAATAAATCAAGGCAGTAAAAATATATATTTTTATTTGAAATTATTTGTATTTAGTTATGTACGATTTAGAAAACAAATATGTATTGCGTTTACATTAAAAATTCTAATTAAACGAGAACTGAACTAAGCAGGAACACTCACTGATTATTGTCAAACACAAAATATTGAAATCGATAATAGAAAGAGATTCACTTTTGTTGTCACGCAATTTTTTTTTTTTGGAGCGGCTGGCAAATTTGTTGATTTATTTATATAATAAAACAAAAGTGCAGTCACATTAGGCCGAGCTTCTCACAGCACCATGAGTAACAGGACTTACAATTTGAAGTCGGCTCCAAACAACAATTTTTTTTATATTTCTTTCTTTCAAGATATCAGAGCTGGGGTTTCAATCCGCAGTCGTCGTCTAGGAAGCCAACACACTAAATACTAAAGTACGGCGATCACACATTAATACAAATATTTAATTATTTCATGTTAACCTTTTATGCAAAAATTGTATTTTCTACAAAAATCTCAATTAAAATTAAAATTTTATTTTTACCTATAGGCCTATTATTATTTTTTATTTTTAATTTTCATGTTTCACTATTTTTTTCGTAGTTTCGTCAGGACGAAAATAAAATAATTCCTGTCGAAGCTATGCAAAGAAGTAGCGAAGTTATGAAATTAAACTGAAATTAAAATATTTGTCTATTGTGAACATACCTCAATGCAGTTCTAAAGCTTTTAATAAAATCTCTTGTAGTCGACTAACCATAGACTGCAGCAACATAAGGATAACACAATTTGGGAAATTTAAAATACAAATGTTAGGCCTTATTCCAGTTGGCGACGTCGTCATCGTTTTATGACATTTTTGTAATAGAATACACCAATACCCCGGTTTGCGTCGCTAATTGGGACTGAAAAAATGAGACGCAAACCGAAACGACGCAAACTGAAGCAGAATTTTCAATTGTTTACGTTTTTGATTTTCGTTTAGTCAATACAGGTTTTAAACATTTTAGCTTAAAAAAAGGGTTTTTAAATCAATATATTTTCTTATTATTTTTTGAATAACAGATTTTATTAAAATAAAAATATAACAATTGTGAAGACCACTGATATAATTCGAAACTAATAACAACGCTTAACATGTAAACAACGCACACCTGCAAATTTGCTTTCTACTAAACGGGAAATCCCCTTTTTTTGCTTTAACTTTGTAAAAACATTTTCATATAAACCACGCAAATCGAAGCTTTACGACGCAACTTCGAAGCCATGCGATGCAAACTGAAACTAAAACGACGCAACATTGAAATTCCAGAAACTTAAAAAAAGACGCAACTTCGAAGCGACGCAAATCGGGGTATTGGTGTAAAGAAAAAAATTTTCTCTTGCCTTTAATTTATAACAAAAATGTCGTTAGACGACGTCGCGAATTGAAATAAGGCCTTTTATAATTATAGCGAATATATTGAGAGCATCACAGCTGCACGTTGACGCGATCAGTTTCAGCTATTTTTTAAAACGATAATGATCAAATCTTCAGTAGCAAAGCATACATTTCTTTAAACACACACTTGTATTTTCTAATACTGGCAAGATTCTCTCAAATCAAAAAAAAAAAAAAAAAAAAATAATTTAACGCCTTTAGAAAGTAACCCTTCAGTTAACTTTTTTAAAGTGGAAAGTTGGTGAAAAGCTATTGTGAATTTATCAGAGTGTTTAAGTTTTACGCAAGTTAACTATTTCGAGATTCAACTACATTTTTTTAAACTGCCATCACACGATTAAACTTCACCCGACAGCATAGCCTGATAGAGAGGAAAGAGAGAGAGAGTGTGTGTCTTGCTATTACACCATATAGTCAAGTTTGTCAAACATCAGTATACCGGCAAATATGTATGTAAGCACAATTTCAAGGACATCAATGAATTTTCCAAATAATGCGCACTGTAATAAAGCGTCTTAGAAGTTCGCTTACAAAAACACTAAATTCGTCTGTATTTATGTAACAGACGTGCTATTGCACGATTTTGTAGACCTGATGGCAAAAATTTAAATTCATCAGAATTCATGGATCTCATCAGGCCGTGCTGTCAGGCGAAGGTAATTTGAATCGTGTAATACTGAAAATAGTCTCGTATAAAAGCGGTGGTTACGTTACAGAAAAATTCTATGTTGTGTCCCAGCTAGCATTTAAATAAAGTTTTTTGAAGAAATCCCTTCCCTGTGTCGAGTAATTTCACAAACTTATTTATGCATATTAAAAAGTTGCCATATGATTTCCATACTATTGCACAGGACCTCTACTTAGAATTGAAGGTACAATGGATGTTGTATACTATACAAATAATTTAAATAACATCATGATGTCTTATGCTGAGCATGAAATGCCACTTTGATGGGTGTTTTAGCAATACATATAACGACCCGTAACACACATCGAAGTAAGTTTGTTTCAAATTAATCAGCCTTCAGATTTAAATCCTATTGAAACATTTTGGCAAATAGTCAAAGCGGAAAAATCCCTTCAAATAAAGAACAGGATGTGTGAAAGAACATTCCAATCGAAAAGAAATTCTTGTGGATTCAATGCCAAAACACCGCTTGGACTTTATTAAAAATACGTGTAATTCTATTAAATATCGAGATAAATAAACGGTAATTGAAAGGGGCAATTTGGTTTAATCAATAAAAAAAAGGTTTCTTTTGATGCATCTATATTTTTTAACAGGCAAAACTAGATGATTTTAACAATATCGTCGTGCGGGAGTTTAAGTGCTCTATACGCCATTTTATATATCTCGAGTTAATGATGCCACTTTAGGTTTTTGACACCAACATTTTTAAAATCTGCAATCCGTTTTTGGCTATTTATCTTCGAAACTGAACGAGATATCCAAAAACAAATTGCAAACTTGAAAAATTTAGGGTCGAAAACATAAAGTGGCATCATTAACTCGAGATATATAAAAAATATAAAATGGCCTATAGAGCACTTAAACTCCCGCACGACGACATGTTTTGAATTCAAGTTTTTTTTTAAGTCTGAAAATCACGTTTTTATAATGCTTTTTTCGGCCTCATAAGTGTTACATCATTGTGAATCTACTTATATTTTTTTGAACACCACTGTATGTTTTTGGGAACAAGTTTAATTGGTTTTCATTGAATTCCCAGCAAAATAAAAATTAATTTTTAATACATTCTTATAAACTTACTAATAAATTCGTCGAAAATTAGCATGATAAACAAGAGGCCTTATTCCAATGGGCGACATTGTCGTTGTCTAACGACAATTTTGTTAAAGATTAAAGGCAAGAGAACATTTTTTTCTTTATTCTATTACAAAAATATCGTAAAACGATGGCGATGTCGCCAATTGGAATAAGGCCTCAGGTCTCATCAAAATAATAGTGAATAAGGAAGAATGTCGTTTCCCCACCTCTGAATAATTCAATTCATTTCAAAGGCATTTCTATATTGCAAAAACAAAACTATTATTTTTTTAAAGTCATGATAATTAGCATTGTTTTCAGGCAATAATTCATATCAGAAACGATTTTTACTATTGACTTGAATTCTATAACAAAAAAAAAAAAACCTTGAATCTTTTAAATAATTTTATTTCAAAAATGACTGCGCACACTGATAAAGAAGAAAAAAAAAATCTAAATCTGGGGTGCAAAATACAGCATTCGATATTGATCGAAATTTATATGAAAATTGTTTTTAAATGGTATGAAATTTCGCTCGATTTCGAATTTGCCCCCTTGTAAATGATAAAAATCGATTACGAACGAAATTGAAACCGACTGAAATTTCAAGTGGTTATAACTTCTAAATATGAAAAGACTTGGAATTTCGTTTTTTACTCATTACCATAATGACTATTAAAATTTTATAAATATTTTTTTTTTGAAAATACAAACGATTTCAATTTCGAACGACATCGTCTGTATTTCCAAAGTCATATAAAGCTTATCTGTTTCAATTATTAAATTTTAATAATCAAGGATGTAGTGGCAAGGGTCGTGGCAGTTCTGAACAGACCTGGCGGTTATAACAATTTGAAATTTCAGTGGATTTCAATTTCCTTCGTAATCGATTTTCAACACATACCAGAATATGTTTTTTAACTTTGAAATAATTTTTTTTAATTATTTTTAAATTGCACAACATAAAACAATAAAAAAAAATAATATAATATACATACATATGTACTATATAGAGCACATATATACATACATATGTACATACTTATATAAAAATAAAACAAGTTCAAATTATTATCATCATTATACTCTTTCCAACTCTGTCTATCTCTGTCTCTTAATTAGTACACTATTCTTAATCAACTTTACTTTCTGTAAAAAAAAAAAAAAAAATCAAAATCTATATATCTACACAATATATAAGACGATATACATATTTTAAATTTTACTTTAATTTTTTTTTATATTTAATATATACACATACATATGCACATACATATGTATATACGAGTAGTATGTTATTTTTAAATATTAAACTAAAAATTTTCTAATTTTTTTATTATATTTTATACACAAATATTTTTTGTATTTATTTTAAACTAAAAACTATATAGCAGATATAAAAAGAAAATATATTAAACCCTTAATAATTAAAAATAAAAATTTCACAATAATTACATTTTAAAAAATAATTTTTTATTACAAATAAAGAATAAAAAAACACTGTAACATTATCATATTGTATTTAAACAACAATGCCCGTATTCATAAAAACTATTTTAGGTTTATTGAGGGTTTATTTGACAAGTATTGCATAGAAATTTGTCAAATAAGTCCTCAATAAACCTAAAATAGTTTTTATGAATACGGGCACAAGAGTATATACATATTTCTATAAATGTATGTATATTTAATAAAAAAAAAAATAAAATCCAATAAAATAATTCTGAAAACAAATTTATCATTTCCTTTTTATAACAAAAATCAGTTTTTACGCATTTTAATAATTTTTTACTTTTTTTTTATGATAAAAAGATTTATTTTTTATTTTTAAATATGTACCTTATATATAGAAATATAAATAAATATTAAAAAAAATTAGCTTAATTTTTATGTTTATAAGAAAAAATTAAAAACATAAAATAAAAAAATAATAAAAATAATAAAAAAAAAAAATCATACTAAAGTGATTATAAAAAAAATAATTCTAATAAAAGTTCAATGTAAATGTAGTAGTTTTGATAAATTAAAAATGATAAAAGAAGAAAATTATTTTCAAACATAATACCGAATAATGCTACAAACTAACAACTGATAAAATAATAATATATACATTCATACATACATATATACATACAATACATACATATACTTAAAAACCAGGGACTTTCGTTATATAATTAATTCTTTTTATACTTTTTTAATTATACTTTTTATATTTAAGTTGCTTTTTTAATAATAAATATACACCTAATCCTGTTTTTACACGATTTTTTTTTTTTGCACGAATTTGCAATAGTGATGTGATGAAAAACCATTTCATTCGAAATTGAGATCGTCTGTATTTTCACACCCACATAAAACCTATCCGTTTTAATTGTTTTACAATTTTAACCATCAAAGAAGTAAGTAGTGACAATTGTCATTAAGGTGATTAGTTCCAAATCCTTTCAGATTTGGAAGTTATAGCAACTTGAAATTTCAATCGATTTCAATTTCGATCAAAATCGACTTCGATCTATGTAATGATGCATGTCGTCATTGGCTTGTTTTTACACTTTTAAATTTTCTTTTATGCGGCAGACTCTTTATTATGATAATAATCTGTAGGGACATAAATATTGTTACTACTTCGAACATACCCATTAGAATAGTAAAATTTAACATACCCTTTTAGTATCACATGTTTTTTGAAAGGTAACCTCTATACCGTAAGTCAGTTACGGAAATTTGAAATTATGTTAACTTTAACCATTTTTTAAGTGTGGAAAGAAAAATGATGTTTTAGCCCGCTCGGCATTAGACTCATCTTCTTCTAGAGGCGCCTACAATTGTTGGAAGAGACCGCACCCGGTCGGGCCGCCCACATACTATTCGGACACAGCCAGTAATCAAAACCTACATAGCAAGAATTCAACGAAATCCTCTCCGGAAACAGAAAATTATGGCCGGTAAGATGAAAATCAGACAAAAGTCCATGAGTCGTATTATTAAAAAAGACTTGGGTGTTGGAGCTTTCAAACGGCGTACAGGACATTTCTTGACTGCAGCTTTAAAAAACAATAGGATAGAAAAATCCAAAGGTCTTTTGGTGAAGTACGCTAATAACTTGTATAGAAAAATCTTGTTTACGGATGAACAAATTTTTTTACCGTACAGGAAAAGTTTAACAAACAAAATAATAGGGTTTATGCCCGGTTATCTGAAGAAGTATTATTAAAAACATCGGCCAAAGTTTATCAAGTAACCGTTTTGAAAAGAGTTGTGAAGCCGTTTAACAATTCCTTGTTCTAAAACCAGCCTTGGACTTTCCACTAACTTCGAAAGAATTTTATTAGCTCTGAAGATTGGCCATCTGTCAGCCCTGATTAGATTCCTTTGAATTACAAATTGTGGAGGCATATGGTCTCCCACAAAAGATACCACAACATTGATTCTCTTAAGACAGCTCTGGTTCGTGCTTTAGCCAATTTTCCAATGGATAAAGCGCGTGCAGCTATTGATGACTGGCCAATGCGAATTAAGGCGTGTGTGAAAGCCACGGTCGGACATTTTATATAAAACTAAGATTTTTGTATACAATACATATCAATAAATATATAAAAAAATTGTTCTAAAACACCTTATTAGTTTTTGTTTTATATGTAGCTCAACATGTTAACAGTATTTATGCCCCTACTAAGTATATATATATTTATATATATATATATATATTTAGGAGGATTATACATTTTGTAAGCCATTTTATTTGATCTAATACATAATCACGGTCTTCTTTGGAAAGTATCTATAGGATAGTGCAAAAACAGGATTGGGTGTATCAGTTGTTTTAAATATTTTTAATCTAAATTAAAGGCTAAATCTCCGTCATTGTCCGGTTTATTTGACTGATTGTCGGCTTCTGTTGACACAATGAACGGGATCTGGAGAAGCAAATTGTATTAAAAACAAGAACTTATTCAGCTTCCAGCTATACAAATATACTGTCAATACCGCATTACACATTCATTTGAAGGAGATATAAAAAATCGTTATACATTTCATGTGTATTATCTGTGCCGCATAAATTTAAATTTTGTTTTTTAAGTGGAAAAGTGATTTTAATATGAAATTATTTACATATTTACGTTTTGCACCAAGCTTAACAGAGTTGGTTAATAAGTTAATATTTTACAGGGGTCAGTAGACAATACTCGTAATTCGTGAATATTTTGTACTTTGTAGATCAATATTTTCAACTTGATTTTTTACCAAAATGCGCTGCAACGAACTGCTGCTAATGCCTACGATTTTCGTTTCATTTGTCTCTTTGATGCTTATGGTTTGGTCGACTTCCTAAGCGTAAGTTGCAAAACAGTCATCAGAAAACTGCGTATGCAATGCTAAGTAGGTATTAGATGCAGTGATGTCAACTTTTTAGAAACAAATCAGTTTTAAAAAAAGCACTAAAAAGTGTACTTTCGAGCTCCAAAAAGCGAAAAAGCACTAAATTCTTTTATTAAATATACTCGTAAGTTCAACATAGAAAACATGGCAAAGTAAAACTGGAGTTTTATTAAAAAGCTAAGAATATGCATTTGATTACAAAAATATTGATTTCAAGTTTTTGTGTATATTAAGAGATATTTTATTTTGAGAAAATTATGTTATCCAAGAAAAAAAGATTTTTTTTTGTCAACACTTGCACTTGTCTTTCAATCATGCCTTATGAATATTTTAAATGGCACGTTAATGCATAATGGCAAAAAGAAAATGAAATCACGGGCGAAGTGGTTTAGTTTAGGCGCATTAATGAGCATATGTTTCTGCGAGAATTTGGAGAAATTGAACTCATTTGAAATGAATGAATCGAACCAAAACATAATGTTCGAAGATGTTGAAGAAAACAATTTTAATTCGTTTTAATTGCATGATAGATTATTTTTCATAACTGAGGATTGAAAATCTACACTACCATTGTTTGCGTCATTTTTCAACAAAATCATATTTATTGATTAGACCATGATAATCGATTCAATTGGCTAATGTTGACATCAGTGACATCTGGTTTCAGCAGGGCGGCGCCACAAGCCACACAGCTGACCAAACAATTCAGTTATTGCCGTCTAGTTCTTGTGATTTAACGCCGCTGAATTTTATTCTCTGGGGCCATTTGAAAGACCAGGTTTATGTAAACAAACCGCAAACAACTGACCCTCCGAAGAATGAAATTCGGCGCTGAATTGAAGAGATAAGCTTAGAATTGTTATAAAATATGCTTCAATATTTTTGAGACAAAGCCAGGCGTTTTCTTAGAAGACGTGCTAGAGATGGACATCATATTCCATAATTAATTCCAATATTTCTACCTTATATTGGTGTCAATAAAATTGAATTTGTCAAAAATAAAATGTGTTTTTAAGCCAATTCACATACTTGCCTAAAATTTGCCCACCCTCTGCATAAAAAATTTAAACTCGTATATACTCTTTTACGGTTTAAAATAAAAATTATTTTAAAACATAATTAATATTACAATACTTGTACATTTTTTTTCAATTATTTCTATCATAACATTTTTAACATAATTTTATACTTCGGAACTTCAGAACCATGTGAATAATTGTGTGATTTTCCTAATGCTTCTATATTCATATACATACATATCTATATATATAATTTCGTTTGTCCGGATGTATGTCCAATTCTTTTTCCGCAGCTTTTTGAAGCGGTCTGACGCCTTTTAAAGCTCATTTGCTTAACATATGCAAAACGGAGCCAGATTTTTGATATTCCGACTGTGTCCGACTGTGTGTGTCGGCTTTATGACTAGTATGTATATAAAATAATTTGTTTTATTAAAACGTCTAAATATATGTATAAAAGAGTAATATATATTAAGATATGTTTGACAGGAATATTTAAAAAGCTTTAAAGTATGCTGTACTTGTTTAATAAAATGCAATAATATAGCAAACGTTTATAAATATATCATCATAATTTTTAACAACATTTTAATATATATTTGCTGCTTTTTTCACTAAGAAACTTATGATTTAATTGAAACGGCTATATATTAATAAATAAATTTTTATATCTGGTAAATTAGAAAAAAAAAAAAAAACATAATCCTTAAAGTATACTTCAAACTTTGAATTATGAATGGGCAAACAAACATTGTATGCACATTTAGGCTATGGTCACATTAGGCAAATACATACATAGTTGAAAAAACTGAAAGTAATCACTAGTTTTTGTATATATTTTATGCAAAAATTTCGCACTACTGAAACTTTTTTTAATTATGTATTAAGAAATATTGTATATCGATATTTAAATACTCAAAGTCACAGCAATAGAAAGATTAAGATTAGATTAAAGAACTCTAGGGTTACTTATAAAGTTTAAACGGATTTATTATTTTAAACAAGCCCTTAATGGACCTATAATATATATTTTCTTTGCTTATACGACAGTGGAAATATAAAAAAAATTCTTACAGGAAATTTGACTTAAAACAGAGATGAATTTTTTTTATGTAATACAGTCGTATTAGTAAAATTTTAAATACGCTTCTATAGTCAAATATTTGCCTTATGGGATCATATACATTCATATGTACCATGTACTATACACAGAAAAAATTTTTGCCGCAAATTTTCAATTAAAAAATTAATTGATGTTTTTAAAAATTCCCAACTATTTTTTTAAATTGAAACACATACATACATAGAAAAGTTTGTCCGTATATTTTCTAGTTTTGCTAAATACAGTTTAAATTTTAACAGTATCAATTACAACTGTAATTGTATTGAATAAATTTTAATTATATCAATTAATTATTTAATTCATTGTTTTACCGATTAATTTGTTAAAAATAATATTGTTTATATTATATAATTATCGTTACAAATTAATTTTTAATACAAACTTGTTAATTGAAATCGATTTTCTATTTTTCTGTGTATATTTTTTTATTATCAATGACTCAGTTGCCTGGTGGATCAAAAATAGTATAAAATTGTTTGTCTCTTAAAAATGTGGTGGCAGCCTGTATTATCTGACATTGTTTTGTAACAATTTTCATTTTTCTATACTTTTCCAATAAATAGCTTATTTTGTGTTTTATTTTATGCTTAAATTTTTATTTTGTTAAAAACTTTAAAGCCATTGTGTTTGAAGGTGTTGTTGTCGTAATTACGACATTTATTATATAGGTTATAGTGCATAAGAAAAACTTTTTGTTTAATCTTTTACAAGAAAATCATTTTATGACAACAACACTCCAAACACTTAAAGAATAATTTTTATTTTATCAATTTAAACATTAACTTTCAAAGAATCAACGCAATATTTAAAACAAACAAAAAACATTTTTAAAAATAAATTAAGAAAAAAAAACATTAAAAATAAAGTGAAATTTAACCCCAACGGTAAATTTAAAGTAATTATTGAGACAACAAGTTAAAAAATAAATGAAATAAATAAAAAAAAATAAAATTCTTATATATTTATATAAATGTCTAGTCGTATTTTCAGTATTATTAAAAATAATATAAAAAAAGTAAAATAAATAACAAAAAACAGAACTTTTTTTCGGAAATAAATAAAATTAAACAGAAAAAAAACAAACTATACGTTAAAAATTACAGTCAATCTTTAAACTGTATAAAAAATTAATAAAACAAAAAAATAATACTAAAAGCAACAATAAAAAATATATCCCCTCAAAACAAACAAAATTTTTAGAAACATTTTTTTAACTAAAAAAACAAACATAAAATACTTAAAAAAAAATTAAACAACAAAAAAAGTTGTTGTTTTTTTCATAAATGTTTACAAAAAAATCTTTAAAAAACGAACAAAAAAATTGAAAAATGAAAATTAAAAAAAAGAAAATAAAATAAATAAATAATTCTTATAAATGTGTCTGTTTTTAGCCCATAAGTTTACAAAAAAATATATATATATAAAAATAAAAAACAAAAACAAGTACATATAACACAACTCTATATTATATATTAATATTAAATATATAATAATTAAAATTATTATTATATTGTATCCTTAAATGTATGTATGCATAAAAATTATAAATGTGTAAAACTTAAAAAAAAAACAAAAACAAAAAAAAAAAAATGAAAAAAAAACAAAATTAAATAAAAACTCTTTAATAAAAATTATTTAAAAATTATTAAACGAATGTAGCACAACATTTCTAAATATAAAATTTATTTCATAACAGGAACTTTATTATTTTTTATAATTTTTCTTACATGATTTTTATTAAAAATAATTATTTTATTTTATATATTTAAGTGCTTTATAAATTTTTTTTCTGGTTTTTTTTAATATATTTTATAAATTTTTTTTAAAACAAATTTGTTGTTTTTATTTAACCTTTTATTTTAAATACACTGTCGTTCATCGGGATTGTCAGCCAAATTATTAAAATCTAATATTGGTCGTCCTATCCGCCCGACCTTAATATTAGAGAATATGTTTGGGATTGGCTAGCCTATAAAGTGTACGAAGAAGGAAAGCAATACGCAATCAAACCAGTCGCCGTAGTCCAGTGGTTAGTGTGTTGGCTTACTAAGCAAGAGCTATGAGTTAAAATGCCAGCTCTGACGTCTTGAAAAAAAAAATTAATTGATAAAAATATTTTCGGCTAATACTTCTTAGCAGTCTTCTGGCAAAAGCTCTGAGAGTAAGTGATTGCCATGAACAAGCGTCTCAAGTAGATCCTGGTACTCATGGATAAAAAATTTTGTGCGCACACAATATGGGTGCGGCGAAAAGCTAGGCCGTAAACCTGAAATAGGGTTGTAATGGCCAATTATGCATGTTTGTACACACGAAACCAAAGTTGAGCTTATTGGTGGATATAGGGCAAAAAATCTCACTATCTAATCGGTGAGAAAAAGAACTTATTAATTAATATTTAAAGAAAATAATCACAAAAAAATCAGTTACCTGTCAAGTACGAAACAGCAGTTTTGTTTTATTTATGGAACGACTAAAAGGTGGCTCTATTTTGTTCAAATAAAAAATTAATGCATTTTAATAAAATTTTTTGCGTTTAACATCCTGTTTCTCGAAGACACTTGTTTTCAGACAAGCGTCTTATTATATTTAATATATACTTATAATAATTAAATATACATATTACCTATAATAATTACATGTAAAATAAAAAAAAAACAAAAATATTTTTTTGACTGCTTTTCGTATAAAAAGCCGATCGCCTACAAACAATCGTCTTATGTATAAAGGTGTAAATCAGTTAAAGAAGCAATTATTTTTTTCCAGAGCAACATTTTTTATTGTTTTCTGTTTCTATACTGGTGAACCAGAATATCAGACTTCATTCACCGCTTGGGTAAGATCAATTTGTAGCCCTAACAAGATCAGATTTAGTAGGCTCTGAAATGAGTCACTTTTATCGTGATTCGATGGCCGAGATTCTTTTTTTTTGTATTATTACAATGTACAACTCAACACAAAAATCTGTTTTCGTGAATAAGAGGAGTCGTATCGGGTTGAGCAAAATTTCCATAAAAAAACAGAAAATAATTTTAGGTGTAAAATATGAATGAATTATTTTTCAGTAAGAGAAGAATGAGTTTTTGTCAAACACGCAAACACTACCAAATTTGTTAATACGGTATGGGCTTTTTTTCCCGGGTCTACACGTCGCAATTTTATGGCTCGATTATCGATTGCAACTGAACTTCAGTGGAGTTGCTTACAAGCAACGCAACTCATGGTCCAAATGTTATTATGCACGGCAACCTTGGTTAGTTGCCTAAAGTTATTGTTTTTTGTACATCTCTAATTACAAAAAGTAAACAAAAAACTTTTCTTGAAAAAAAGTACATATATGTAATTATCAAAAGTTTGTGAAGAAGTGTTTTTGTTACAAAAAATATTACAAAAAAAAAAAAAAAAAAAATGAACAAAAATAAAAATAAACTACAAATACATTGTTTTATATAAAATCAAGAATGATTAGTTCCGTGGAACTATTTTTTGATGTCGAAGAAGATGAGGACAAAAATGTGGCATTCATTAGAAGACGGTTAAGGGGTAACTCTAATCCCTTAGAATTACCACCTACCCTGTGAGTCAATTTGTATATTGAGGTAGATTAAAAAATAAATCGACTTTAGAAAGAGCCATCGACCCAGCAGTATCTCATATCTTGAAAGTGTGTGGCGCTTCAAGGTTTTTTGCTGAGGGAAGCTTCCAAAAGTCCCCTGGAAACGACTATAACATTGGAATAGCAACCTACAATGTCTGTAAACTTGACGGAAGTTGTAAATCTTATGGAGAGGAAAATTTGCAAAAAAAATGGATTATTTCAAAAATGTCGGAGGAAGAAAAGTCCCAAAATAAAAAATTGGTTTATTCCAAAACAAAATTCCCTGGTGTTGTCGGGTGCATCGATGGCACACTTATACATATAATGGCCGTAGCTATTTAATTTGTTGGACACTTCAGTCCATACTAATTCGGCACTGGCTTTTGTTTCTTCAAAGGCACGTATTCCTCGTCCAATATTTGGATTTAATTCCATTTTGTACATTTAAACATTTTTAATATATTTATTTGCGAAAAAAACTATTTTAATTTTAGAAAATATTTTGTAAAATAACTCAGACACTACAAGAAAATGGTTGCCGGCATTGCCACTGAAATTAACAGCTATTAGTTGCAAGTTGCCATCTGTAATGCAATATTGGCAACTGGCAACTCCACTGAAGTTCAGTTGCCATCGATAATCGAGCCATTAATTGCTGAGCACTAACAAAAACTTGGACAAAACTTTGTACAATTGCTTTCTAATTGTTGAGGTAGAGAGAACATGCACTTGTTTCCCACCAAATTTTAAAATTGTTATGTTTCAAGTACTTTTCATGTTTTTACCGCTTTTATTTTGCCAATAAATGAATTGAAAGCTCATTACTCGTATATGGTAATGATTGCTTCAATGAGTCCTAAATATTTATGTCTTATGGTACGACAAACTAAAAAATCATTGCAAAAAAAAAATATGTTAAACGCCAAATATTGATGCCAGATGTTACGATTATAGGTAACATGAACACTACTAAATGACTATTTGACGGTTTTAGCTTTTAAAATAATAATTTTTATTAAATAAAAAAATTACCTACATTTTGGAATAGAACTGAGATGGCATGGATGGATATCGAGCAAAATTTTGTACAAATTTAAAGTTTTTTAATTCTGCTACTTGATACGAAACTAAGCGAGTTAATGCCTTAGTGTTGTACAATAAACAGAAGATAGTATTTTACAACACTAAAAAAACTTCAGGATCTTAAGACTATTAATCCTATACAATAAAATATAATGTAATATGCATTCCATTAAGATTCGAATTTTAAATTCGAAAAATTTATAATAAATAAAGAACAACAAATAATGTAAATCCTATGTATGAGACGTACCTGTTTGCCTGTACTTGATATACATTTAAAAAGCATACACCCAATCGCCGTAAAATTTGGTAAATTACTAGGCTTCAGAAGGCTTTTGTTGTTAGAAAGTGGGCAGACTAAATACTGATTTTTGTATATCTTGAAAACGGTTACTAACTGAGAACGGTGAAAGAGAATATATCTAAATTGATCTAAATAAACAAGGTAAGTTAGCGAAGCACGCCGGTTCCTGAAACGGATTGCTCTGCAGATGGCCTACAACGTATACAGTCCGGGCAACGCCGGGTAGGTAACACTAGTTTTTAATATTAAAGAATAAAAATAACAAGTGATAATCAGGTTTAAAATTATAAGAAGGGTTTAATATTATAAGTGTTTTAAATGTTGTTGATGTTTTAAAATTTTGAAGGTATTTGTCTAAATTCGACTTAAAGATTTTACAGAAACTTGCTAAACTTCTGAATTAATTTTAAGCGAACACCGTAAAAGATTATTCAACACAAAACTTGATCTTACATGTTTGTACATATGTACTTAGTATATATTATTAATGGGGATTTTCTTAAATAATAACATTTAGATGTAAATATAAGGAGCGATCATAGTATCTTGCAACCGTATAACTTTAAGAGCCATTTTTACCGAAAGTAAAATGTGTTGTCGCCGTCGTCTAGTTGTTAGTGTTTTGGCTTACTAAGACGAAAGCTCCGATTCAAGCCCCATCTCTGACATCTTGAATCAAAGAAATACGAAAAAATATTTCTTTCGACGACTTCCTCTGGCAAAAGCTCAGAGAGTAACTGTAACTATAGATCCCGATACTCATGGATAAAAAAGACTAACACACATATGAAAAAAATATTTCTCTCGGCGACTACCTCCTACGAGACTCTTGGCAAAAGCTCTGAGAGTAACTGATTGCCATAAACAAAAAAACCATACATAAAAAAATTAACACACACAACATGGGTGCTGTGAGAAGCTAGGCCGTAATCCTGACACAGGGTAGTAAAGGCCAATTACGTATGTAAGTATGTAAAACGTAAGATTTGATCGGTCAGATAAACCAGTTTTTATTATCATAAGCAAACTGTAACATAACGCTTAACGTTAAAGTTATTGGAAACTCTAAATGTTCCAAGTTTTAACGTGAGAATTAAACCAAAGGATTCTTTTACTATCGGACACCAAATTGGAAACTTGTAATAATGCCCCTAAATATAAAAAAACAACTAAAATTGTTTTTAATAAAATATTTACAATTTCTGTATTTATTTGTCTTTTATTGAAAATATTTCGAATTATATATTAAAAAATATTTTTTTTTTAATTTAGAAATACATGTATACATATTTCGAAAAGAATTGTATATGTTGGTATAGTACATATGCAACTACATACATGATTGTAATATTTAAAAATACATATAATTCATTTGTATAATAATTTTTGTATGGCTTAAACATAATAAAAT
Organism: Metopia argyrocephala; assembly: GCA_963576795.1. NCBI lineage: Eukaryota > Metazoa > Arthropoda > Insecta > Diptera > Sarcophagidae > Metopia > Metopia argyrocephala. The sequence continues at coordinate 7,007,572 of OY756208.1, forward strand.
AAAACAATTTGTTATAAATTTTGGAAACACAAGATTGTAATAGAAAAAAAAAACCATTTTTTTAATTACATATTTATGTATGTATATATTTGGGCACTTCGCAAGTTGTGCTATTATGTATGTCTAATAGTCATAAATTTGTTGTGTTTTTGTTTTTTATTAATAAAACATATTTCTTTAAAAGTTATAACAATTAGACGCAATAGCACAGACTGTGAATACTACAATAATATTCGTTTTTTTATATTAATTTTCAGCAAAAATTTTATTTCATCTAAGAAAATGGAAGGCGACAAAGAGTTTTTCATTTAATTTTTTAAAATATGCACAAATTATTTAGGGGATACACAAAGTGTGCTATTATGTCTTATTATCCCAAAATTTCAGTTTTTTTCAATTAAAGAAAACAAAAAATATTTTTCGCCTTATTGGCAAAATACATTCAATATAATTTGAAATGTATGCTTTTGGGGATAGAGACATGCTTATCCCCAAAAGCATACATTTCAAATTATAATTAAAGAAAACATTTTTTCCCAATAAATAAGTTACAACTTTATGACGATAAGACATACACGTAATAGCACACATTGTGAACACCACAACTATTTTTAAAAAATTGTTTCAATTTTTTGTTTTTAAATTTGTAAGAAAATCTGTTATTTATTTTTAAAATACATTATTATTATTATTATCTATAAAAAACTATTTACATTTTTAGTTAATATTTTTATAAATAAAATTTGTGTGTTTCATTTTTGTTACATAAGTTTGCTATTTATCAAACCTTAATTCATATATAGAGTTAAAATAATACATATAATTATAAATAAAGTGTTGTTTTTATTTTTATTTTTGTTTTTGTTTACAAGAAAAATGGCCACTGTTTTATTTATTTATTAATCTTTTTTTTTATTTGTTCACATAATCCTGTATTGATTTTTTCCTTTTTTAATGATTAAAAAATTTTCGCTAAACTTGGTGTACGTCGAAATGGATTCCAAGAACTTGAAGATACACTACCAACACGTGATTTTGATGTAGACTTACAGCGTATTTTGGGTTTAGAAGTTGTACCCGTGGGACTGGAGGAGCCAGATGAGACACCCGATGAACTGGCAGCTGATAATGTGGAAATTGAACCCTTTGATGATAAAGGCTGGAGAAGAAATAAAAAGATAAATCAGTGTTTTTATTGTTTTAAATCTCATTTAGAGAAAGCTATAAATTTTTATTGAATTAATAGTGAATAGTAGTGAATTGTGTTGTTTCTATTAAAGTTTTCAATAGAAACTATTTTTTTTTGTGGGTTTGTAATTGGAATTGTAATTGATTTATAATTTTATTATTGGTTAAATTATTTGAGCTTAAAGTTGAGCAAAATATTTAGAAAATTAATAAAAATGCTTGTTGGCAAATATAAAATTTTTTTTGTTTGTGAGCAATTTTTTCCCAAAAAGTTTTTTTATGATATTAAACCAGAGCCTACGTTTTTGTTGTCGAGTCACTGTGCAATAATTAAAAGCTAAACGTTGTTATACTCGTGCATACACTTGTTTACCGAGACTTGAAGAAATAAAGTTACAGGTCTATGTGTTCAAGTGATTCTTTTTTATAAAATTACTTGTTTTTCTTAGCAGCGTTTTTAAAATTACATACATACATACATAACTGGCCTTTACAACCCTGTGACAGGATTACGGCCTAGCTTCTCGCAGCACTCATGTTGTGTGTGTCAATTTTTATCCATGAGTACTGGGACCTACAGTTTAAAGTCGACTCCGAACGACAGATTTGAGAAGCTTTTTCATGGCAATTAATTACTCCCAGAGCTTTTGCCAGAAGACTGCTGAGAGGTAGTCGCCGAAAGAAATAATTGTTTCATATTTCTTTTTTTTTAAAGATGTCGGAGCTGAGATTTGAACCCAGCACTATCGTCTTCGTAAGCCAACACACTAACCACTAGACCACGGCGACTAAAATTTTAAAATTACCTTTAAATAATTTCTATCCATGGGTGTTATGACTTTTAGTTCCAATGTTGAACCACAGGATTGTATTAAACGCACTACTTGTTGATGCAGATACCATTTGACATCAATTCCAGCAATTTCAACTATAAAATCACCCTCCTTTATGCCGCCCAACTAAAATAAAATAAAAGCAAACAAATTATACATTTTTTTGAATTAAATAAAGAAACAAAAATACTGACATCTGCTAAAGAATTTATTTCCACATGGGCTATCATAACGGGAGCATCGCCTTGAACATGAAAACCAAAACTCTCGATTTCCTCTTTATACAAACTGCAGCCAACTTCATGACCATCGGCTGGTGAGGGACAATGGCAATGATAGTGAGTGCCATCATGATAAATAGAAGAACCCTTTTGTAAACGCACACATCTAGGGGCTGTCCAATGGCGTCGTGCAGAGAAAATAGCTATAGGACCCAGACGTTTAAAGGGATCTTCAATTTTATACGAAGTAAAATCGGGACCGGTTAGAGTCAAAGTAAATTTAGAGCAGGCTGAGGGAGAAAATCAAGTTATTAAATCAAATATTTTTAATAATTTTTCTGCCAAAATTTAAAAACAAAACGTTGAAATCGTACCCAAAAGGCCTCTTAATAAGGTCAATTCAATTTACAGTATGGTTTGAATGTAAACAATTATTTAATTGTCCAAATTTTAACCATATTACCATTCTTAAACATATTTCCTTTATCACACAACAACAAAATGGCTTGTTTTTTGTGCGTTTGTATTTCACTAAAATTGAGTTGACCTTATAAGTAGGTCTTGATCTTACCTTCTACTGGACTTAGATCGTAAACATCTTCGATCTCATTTTCTGGCATTTCCATGCAAAACTTTTCCAATTCATCTTGGGTCTTATATTGGGCTTCCTTAATGACATGTGTTAGAGACATTTTATTCTAAAAATTAAGAAAAAAAATAATAATTTTCTTAAAAAAAAAAAAAAAAACATTCTTAAGAAGTATTTCAAACAAATACTTAAAGGCAAAGCAGGCGTTTAATTTGTTATTATTAATACGCCAAAACATTTAAAATTTTTATACTTAAATGGTAATCCACCAGCGTCACCAACATACCCAGTTAGATTGTGAGTCAGTAGCAGTCCATAAATGATACTTTGGAACACCCAATGGTATTACAAGTACAATGCACTGTTGCAGCTGCACTCATCTTTTCAAAATGCATTGAAATTAACAAACCACGCACATTTGAACAACAACAGTAAAAAGAAAGAATATGGCAATGAGTCGTCTCCATAGACGGCGTATGTATATGCGAAGCATAGTTTAATAATTGCCATCATAATTCATCATCATCATCATCATCATCATGATCAACAATATCTCCATTACTATGATGAACAACATCAACAAATGCTTTGTATGGTAAATGCGTACTTCTAATGTACGAGTAGCAATGTAATGCATGTGGGCACAATATCAATAAAAACCACAGTTTTAGTCATAGAATAACAATAGAAAAGACTGCAGAGATAAGGGCAAGGCTGAATAAAATTTCACGCAATTTTACTCTTCAAACATTCAACACAATATTACAGATTTGCTGAACGAATTTTTTTGTTGATGTGACAGTTTTTGGCCGTTTTCAAATACAGCAGCCCAAATTTTAATGCTTAAAAGTTACAATGGCGGAGACTCCGTATATACTTTTATAATCGTTTGTGAACTTCTTTTATTTTAAAATCGTTCAAAATGGAAAACTTTATTACCACACACTAACTAATTTGATACTTAATAAGAACATACTAAAATCATGGCAATAACTCGTTTTCAGGTGGAAATCTATACATGCATTGTTATACTTTCAAGCACAATATATCGTATAGTGTGAGCGATATTTATTCATTTGATCTATACCGTAAAATAGTCCAATATTCTGAAATTCCGATAATGGATCGCTCTTCAAATATCAGTGTTTCAAAGGAGATTTGGGCAAATCGCAACGTCTTCTGTCGTAAAATACAGAAACTTTTATATCTGTTTTCGTATACGCAATTAAAATTTAAGAAGAGATCTATTTTAATATCACACAACAAAGCCGGCTGGCTATTTACAGCATCATATGTTTGCAGATCAAGAGCTAGAACGAAATTTTCTTTAGCAATGAAACTCATTTCTCACTCGGTGGATGCGGTCTTGCAATTTTTGAATTGAAGAAAAGCCTCAGTTATATGACAAGAATGGTAACATGGATAAAAGCAACAGCAAACAGCCTGTATGAGTTGACCTTATTAATAGGTTTTGTTCAAAATTTCTTTCTCCAAAACTATTTTGACACCTAAACTGGGGTTTCTATAGTATCTCCCCCAATTTCATCGCTCTGACGAACTCTAAAAGTCGGCCGGTGCCAACCTTGACAGATTCCTATCGGATACTTGAGATCTTTCTACTTTGCATCAATGCTGCACATGTGCCCAGTATATGCTCTGATGATTCGATGGCCTCATCATACAATCTGCACAAACTAATCGAGACGATTGCTATTTTATTTAAATGTCCATTGAGTTTGCAGTGCCTGGTCAGAAGACCCATTAAATTCTCAGGAGAACCCTAGAGAATCTAATGCAAGACTCAAGTCTCCCTCGATCATAGTTACCACCTATACTTTCATATATTCTGTCACACGGTTTTTTCTTGATAAAAAACATACGCCAAGAGATTTTTTAAATAATTTTTTGTATTTTGGTTTATTAGATATTTAAGAATGCAACAAAAGAACCGTGGTCTAGCGGTTAGTGTGTTGGCTTACTAAGACATGAGCCCTGGGTTCGACACCCAGCTCCGACATCTTAAAAAAAAAGAAATATGAAAAAAATATTTCTTTCGGCGACTATCTATCAGCAGTCTTCTGGCAAAAGCTCTGAGAGTAATTAATTACCATGAACGAGCTTCTCAAGTCTGTCGTTCGGAGTCGACATTAAGCTGTAGGTCCCGGTACTCATGGATAAAAATTTACACACACAACATGAGTGCTGCGAGAAGCTAGGCCGTAATACTGACACAGGGTTGTAAAGGCCGCCATTTGCCCTACAACACGATCGAAGTCTCTTACAGGCTAATAATCTATTGTAGTACGCACGATCTCCATGGGGAAATTGTCCACTGCACGGATAAGTGCACGCTTAAGAGAATGCAAACTTTTATGGTGAGTAGTACAGACCATGCCTTCTGAAACGGACCATAATTTGTAGTCCAAAGGATTCAGGTCTGGACTACCCGATGGCCAATCTTCTGTGGTATATTGCATATTGTTCTTTGGTATATTGTGTTTTAACCAGTCTTGAGTAGTTTTTGCTTTATAGGCTGGGGCCGAGTCCCCGGCTCATTTTTGAACAGTGTGCTATTTAACGGCTTCACAACCTTTTCCAAAACGTCAGATTGGTACACCTATAACGATATTTTAACACCTTTTTCACAGAAATGGAGCTTGGAGACCCCATCATAGGCGACTTCCTCTGAACTCTCTGAACCAATTTATTTGCTTGTAGAGATGACTGAGCATAGACTTCATCATTTTGTTTTTTGAACGACTGCTCCACAGTAAAAATTTTCTCATCAGTAAAGAGAATTTTTCTGTGACCGTTATTGGCGTACTGGCGAATCAATGCAATTGATTTTTGCTTGCGTTTCTTCTCCAATGCCGCCGTAAGTAGATGCCCCGTGTTTCTCTTATAAGCCCGAAATCCCAAGTCATATTTAATTATTTGAGAAATGTATACCTTAGATATACTCGTATTCACCTCACGCGACAATATTTGCTGCTTTCGAAGTGGATTTCGATAAATTCGATTCTTTACAGCTTTGACGGCTCTAGGAGTTCGCACACAGCACGGACGGCCAGATCTTGGAGGGTCTACTACTTCACCAGTATCCTCAAATAGTTTCACAACACGATAAAGAAAACTGCAATTTACCCCGAGCAGCTGCAACGTTCGATTTAAGTCTCCAGATTTCATTTTACATATTTTTAGGGCAATTACTACTATAACCCACGAACGCCATAAATTTTTTACACAAAAATTAAGTATAAATATTAGTTGTAAAAAACCTGTCAACTTAAAGGGTGTATGTGCAGTGGATTTCTTACAGTGGAAGCGATTTGCACTGTGTCAGTAATTATGAAACTACTACGTATATAATAAATACTTTTTCTACCATCCAATGTGAGTTTAACACCTAACGCCGCTTTTAACAAAATATCTCCCACACATACAATTTTATGTATGTACATACATACATACATATGTAGATGCATATTTTATTTTTTATTTCTTTTATTCTTGAATATGCTTAAGTGTGAATAATTTTTCTTTTGTCATGTAAACTCACCTTTAAATAGCGACACATGCGCTGTAAACGTTGTGTTTCTTCATGACTAGCCATTGCTTCTTTTAAATGTGCCCTTTTTAAGGCCGCCAAACTCGTACACTCCTCATCGCTGTCATCTACAGCACAGCGCATAGCCTCCCGCGCATTACCAATAAACGATTCATTCGAGGTGGCCTGACTTTTTTTTGTACTCAGTGAGGCTTTGTCATCATTGGCATCTATACTGCGAGCCTCATAATGATGAGCCAAAGCTAAAATGAAAAGAATTTACAGATTATGAAATGAGAAATACATAGAAAAATAATATTTGGTTTTGTTGTTTGTGTCTTATTGGTTGTCTTTTCATGTTTGCCAACAGTTTTGTAATGATTTGTTACGTTCGGTTTCTAAGACTGTTTGTTGTGTTGTAAAGATTTTTTGCTTTATTTTTTTGTTTGTTTTGGTTTTTTTCTTTTTTGTATATCTAAAATATTATTAACAGAGTAAATGTTGCAAATGGAACTCTAGGCAAGGTAAACTACTTAGAGTGGGTTCTTCTTTTGTAAATTTGTAAGTAGTTTGTTACACAAAGTAATACTGCTTCTTTTTATAATTTTCTGTGGCATAAATTATTGATTTCTCACACGCAGAGTTTTGAAAGAAACAAGAAGAAAAAAATCCCATTAAATAGTCTAGAGTTCATAAAAACGTGATGATCTTTTAAACATTATTTCTTTGATAGACAAAAGCAACAACAAAAATATGAAGCCAAACCGAGAAGTTTCATTTAAGAATCTTTTCTGTCAAACATTTAAATGACGCAATTGTAACAAATAATTTACTCACCTTTGTAATATTCTGCTTTAAGGGGCACTAGACCGGCCCAACATTCTGGCAAATATGTATGGGTATCATTCATTTGAATATTTTTGTGCATTTCATTGTACTCTTGTGTTAGTTGTGCTGCTTCACCGGCCAAATCTTTAAAAAGCTACAACAACAAACAAAAAAAAAAAAAAAATAAAAAATTGCATGAGAAGTTAATAAAAAAATTTTAATAATTAATTAAATATTCTTTGTTTTCGGTTTTTTAATTCTGTTGTTTGTGTAAAAGAAATATTTGTATCAAATGTTTACATTTGAAAGCCTTTGTTCGCTGTACTCTTAAAAACAAAAGACTTAAGACACAAGAGTATGTTTTGTTCGATTTGAAATCACCAAATAAGTGTTGTCGGTAAATGCTAGAACTTTGGCAGTATTAAGCCATTAATGTATCATAAAACTAATGAAACTGAACATAACCTTTATAAGGAACCCAAACTGTACCCACACAAAAGATTAGGTATGTAGATTTGCTATTGCTCAGTGCTGAAGCTTATTTCTGGTTAAATGACTACATCCACAAACAAAATTATTGTATATGGAGTGAAGACGATACGTCAGCCGTTAACGTATTAACATTACATCCAGTCAGTTTTTTTATAAGTGATCCTTGAATCTTTCGAACTGAGCAATAGTTGCTGTTATTATGAGCATGCTGACAGAATGTGTGTTTCCAAAATGTAAGCAGCTAAACATCAATGATATTTGGGTTCAACAAAATGGCCATTACTATCCTGTTACAGAGTTATGGCCTTGTTTCTCGCAGCACTCATGTTACATACATACATACATAACTGGCCTTTACAACTTAAAGTCGACTCCGAACGACAGATTTGAGAAGCTTTTTCATGGCAATTAATTACTCAGAGAATTTTTGCCAGAAGACTGCTGAGAGGTAGTCGCCGAAAGAAATATTTGTTCATATTTCTTTTTTTTTTTCAAGATGTCAGAGCTGAGATTTGAATCTAACACACTAACCACTAATCTACGGCGACTACAACTTGCCATGCAACGTGCCTAAAAATTAATTAACTACAAAATAAATTTGGTGCCAATTTTCTTTTTAGAAGTCCATATCATCCAATTGGGGCCAAAAATATTCGGGTATCATTGAACGGTAACGATTCCCATTCACAGTAACGTGCCGGTATTGATCATCACGGAAGAAGTACGGCCCAATAACGCCGTCGGCCCATAAACCGCACCAAACCGTAACTTTTTCGGGATGCAATGATGACTCATAGAGTATGTGTGGATTGCTGCCTGACCAATAATGCATATTTTGTTTATTGACGAAGCCATTCAGCCAGAAATGAGCCTCATCGCTGAAGATGATTTTTCGATAAAAATGCAAATTATTTTCAAGTTGTTGCTCAGCCCAAATCACGAACATACGACGCTTCTGGTGGTCAAGCGGCTTCAGTTCTTGCGTCAGTTCGATCTTGTAAGGATGTAGGCCAAAATCTTTTTGCAAAATTCGACACAACGACGTCACAGAGATGCCCAACGCTTGACAACGACGTATGAGAGAAACATTTGGGCTTTCTTCAACGGAAGCCTCAGCGGCAGCAATATTCTCGACACTACTGGCACTTTTTTGTCTCACTGGCACGGGAACATTTTGTACTGTGCCTGTGAATTAAAATTTTTGTACTAGACGCTCAATTGTAAGATCTGCCAGGATGATTATGACGACCATAAATTGGATATATCGCTCTTAACGTTGAGGCCATTGACTCCGAATTTCGGTAGTAAATTTTAATAATTTCGACTCGTTGTTGGCTCGTATGTCTTTCCATCATAAAATGGTAAACCTTACTAAAGAGAAATGTCAAAAGAGCGGCAAGAAATATGGCGTCGTTTGCTGTCCCTGTCGCTCTACTTTTGTAGCGTCCCTGTTGAAAAACCCTGTATATATGCTGAGAAATACAGAGCAAGGATTGTTAGCTTATCGGAATTTTGTTGGGATTTCGTCTGCAACAGTTAATGTTTTCATAATTAAAAACATTTATTAGTACTGTCTTAAGCATTATTTATTGGGCTTCTTTCTTCTTCAAATAAATTAAAAATGTATGTCTGCATATGTATATATGCGGTCATATTAGATAAAAATTGAATTGTAATTTCAAAACCACTTCAAAATTGTAAATCCCTATATATGTATAAACTAAGTTCGATAACTACTTAAGTTTGATAACTACTTAACCAACTTACAAGTCATTATATGCGACGAAAAGCTCTACTTTTACTGATGGTTTAAAAAAATTATTCAAATATATCTACAGATATGCGTTGTATGCACAGTTTTGTGATTATGTATTCTTCCCATATGAAATTTTTGAATTTCGTTGCATTTTGCTTATGAGAAATATACTACACAAACGTATTACCCAGCAACGTGGACAGGGTTATTCTAGTTGAATACGAGTATATAAAGAATTTTACTTGTTATAATTCCGTTTTGAATAGTATTTGAAGAAACATTTTTATTTGAAACAAAATGTTTGCATAAAATGCTTTTATAAAATAGTTTTTGTGCTTTGCTCGTAAAATATATGTCTAATGCGACAGCAAAAAAGCTTTAAAGGAGAGTTAATTTCAAAATTTCATCACAAACCTCGTGTCGATACCTTCAATACTTGAAGCGAAGCTACAAGAGAGCCAAAGCAACAAAGCAGGTTGTAAAATGATTTATAGCATGACATCGCTTCGTTGTTGTTTGTTTACAGTGTACTTTGACATTTTTCATTTGTTTATTTTATTGTTTATTTATATCATTATTTATTATTTGTGCGTGTTTAAATTTTCCATTAATTTTAAAAGATATTTGTAAAATAATGGATATTGATTTATATTTAAATTTATAATAGAAGTGTTTACACGCCCAAGCAAATAAAAGTTACCACAACAGAATTCTCGTGGAAAATAACTGAAATAGTATTGAAACAATAATGAAACAAAAAAATAAGTGAATCTGAATCCATTTTTAACAAAAAAGATTGACGGAATAAAAAAAGTATTTTAAAAACACAACAAGTCGCTTTGTTTAATATAGTATCCACTCTGACATCCTGTAGTATAAGTATAGCATGAATATTATAGCTTCTAGCATCGCTTCGCCTTTAGCGCGGACTCTGACATCAGCCTAAGGCGATGGAGTGTGAAAAACAAGTTTGGGTTTTAAGTCTTTTGATTTTATGTTAAAAATAAACGATAACATTTGTTTTATTCTTTTCAATGCCTTATTTTTTTTTTTTTTTTGAACTCACATGACTTGATTCGGTTAAACCCAATGATTCGATTTGCAATTGTAATTTCTCGAATAAACATTCACGGGCCTGTGATAACATACACGATACTAGAACATCTAAAACTTGTGGTTTCAAATCCATAGATGGAGCATTCGTAAATGTGTCGTAAATGTGACGAAATATACCAGCAGCACGTAGAAAACTATCAACAGCAGCATCAAGACCCTTTTCAGTGGTACGATCATGACGAGCACCGATTTGTGTATAAATTGCGCCCAAATTGAATAGCGTGCAGGCTTTTTCGAAAGCAATTGTGCGTTGGCAAGAGGGCACACCTAAAAATTCATATATTTTTTTTTTTTTTTTTTGAATATTTTTCAGTTTTAAAATTTTTTCACATTCACTTACCGGTTAACGAATCATACCACTCAAAATAGACACCTAAATTTCGATCGGGTGGAAAAAAACGTCTTTCAACATAATACAAAAGATTGTAGTAGCGAAAGAGTAAAGCCACACCTTGGCTGTCTCTTGAAGGTGTTTTAGAGGCCTAAATACATTCAAAATGAATATGCATAAAATCTTTAATTTTGTTTGATTGTATTGTAGTCGTATTAGAGTCTTACCTGTCTTGTATCGGTTATATCAGCTATAGCATCTGTGTACATGGATGGCTCTTCGCTATAGTGCTCTAGAATAAAATCGGAAAACGGTTCCATAAAATCAATTTCTTTTGTTTCTTTTAAACCCAATGGTATCATGGGCATAACACCATCTTGACTGTTTTAATAGAAAAGAGAGTAAAAGAAATGAAATAAATAGAAAATTAAAATTAATTACTTTAATTTGAGATGTTTCTTTTATATTTGAAATGAAAAAGTTAAAATAAATTACAAAAAAATTAACATTAAAACTAATACAAAGTACATATTAAAAGGTTTTTGCAAAACATAAACTCTAACCTCTTAACCTCAATTTTATGGGCGACATTAAGAGAAATCTTACAATAATTCAAGCTAAAGCAATCAGTAACAACATTGCTTTACAATTATTAATAAAAAATAACACACAAATTATAAGAACAAAGCAAAATAAACGTGCAAATAAAACAATTGTTGAAAAAATAAAAAATAAATGACGAGGAATCACAGAGTCTCAGAGAAAGAAAAAAAAACTAAATAAGAATGTCACCTAAATGATGTAGTCAAGAACAAAATAAAAGATCTTAAAACTCATCATCATTATCATCATTTTAAATTAAGAATTCTGAATTCCTCAAATTTAAAGAACAATATTGTCAAGCAATTGACACCGATTTTTATTTCAAAATTATTCTTTTTTTTTTGCCAGCAGTTCTTTTCATTATTGCTCATGATTTGTAAAATTTTTCTTTGGAAATTGTGGAAAGACATGATTTGAGGGGGAAAAAATTAAATAAATTTGCCAATTCATTTAATTGAGAAGTTTTAAGTTTTCTTTTTTACACTTTTTATTTGCTTTAGAAATGAAGTTATTAAATCAAAAGAATTAAGAATCATACGCTTTCTTAGATATTTTGTTTGAAATAAACAAAAGACTTAAGACACACAAGCTGACAGTTTTTCTTATTGCATGAAGACGAAAGAAAATGAAATAAAGAAGAAAATTTCATTATAAGAAAAGACTTCAGACACAAACATAATTATTTTTCTTGTTCAGCAGCGATTTTTTAATAAACGATTTCAGATTCAAACCTATTTTTATAATCTTGTCATATTTCCTTGAAAAAGAAAACATTTTTTTTTCTTAAAAGCTTTCATCAGTTCTAAGCAATTAAGCGCCACATGTGGTCATTCTTTATAGCTGGTTTGAAATAAAAAATTCAATTGTGGACAGCACCACCACCACTGATCTAAGCGTGAATTTTTGCAAACAAAACAACAACTTATAATGAAGAATTTTTTTAAAATACAGTGAGTGCAAAATAGTTTTCTATTTATTTAAGTTTTAACAGGTGAAAAATTGTTGTTATTCTAGCACGTATTTGTGGCCAAAGAACCAAAAACAAAGAAAATTGTTGTTTTATTTTCAAAATATAAATTGAAATTAAAAAAGAAAAATAATATTTCAATACATTGTTTTCTGGTAATGAAAACCATTAAGTTTTTATTGAAAACCAGTATATGCTTTTAAAATCAGAGCTATTGTGCATTATTTAAACCAAGTGTACGTTGGAACTTTGAAGTAATGTGTCTCTTAAATCACTTATGACTTTTTGAGAAACTCTGGACCTAGAAAGGAGGCGTAAATCTGTATCCATTGTCACCTTAATTACACAGAAAAAACTAAATTGTAAATACAATAAACTTCTTTCTATATACAATTAAAATATTATTCAATTTTGCGCTAACAATGGATTTTGTAAATACAAATACGAAATTTGTAGGTTTCTTTAAGAAAATAAAAAAAGAATGCAACGATACCATCTTTGGGATTTGAACCTTTTGTGAGTTGTACGAAAGCGTTCTAACCACTACACCACGGCACTCATAACTTTTATTATGTTATTTTTGTACAAAATATGCACAACTAACCTAGTGGAAAGTATTCAATAAAAAATTTATTCAAGCCATTTAATTGAAAATGTATGGCACCGTAATAATTTATTTTATTTTTTTGTCCAAATAAATACGCACTTTTCGTCAAAAACTTTCGACACCTTTCTCCATACTGTCTCCTAAAATCCGAGCTAAGCAGTTACATGATCAGGGTGCATTTGTTTTTCGCCCTGCGTAGATCTTCTGGATTCTAAACATGTCCCTTCAGATTAATTAGTGAAAAATTAATAAACATTTTTTAGAATATTGTGCAAAAATGAAAACTCGGTTAGAGAATATGTTCGAAATAGTATTTCATCATTGTCCATAGCTCAAATATATATATATTTATATATATATCTCGAGTTAACGATGTCCTTTAGGTTTTCGACTCCAACTTTTTCAAGCCTGCAATCCGTTTTCGGATATCTCGTCCAGTTTTGGATATAAATAATCAAAAACGGATTGCAGATTTTAATAATGTTGGTGTAGTTGCCGGCGGATAGAGCACATAAACTTCCGCACGATGATATATGTTGCCTCCGCTTTTGTGTTTGTGTGGCTTGTTCCTCGATTACACTTGCATGTATTTGCGATTGTCATTGTAATTGTAGATTTTTCTGGGCCACTTCTATGTCTTAAATTATTAAGTTTTGTTGTTTGTTATCATAGCCTTGGTTGGTACCATATGGTACCGTCACCTGCAAAGCATTCAGCACAGAAACTCAAACTCATTTGCATAGAATAATTTTTAATGTCGATTTCTACTTCATCATCTTTCTAATTACAGATAGCGCCAATATAAGACATAATTTCTCTGTTTTGGTAACTTCTGCGATTTTTCCTTCAGTGTCCAAATGAATTTCATCGTGATTTTTTTAAAATGTCTGTGGAAGAACTCGTCTTGTCAGCAATGATAATACACATCAATGATGACAACACAGCTAACCATCACCGTCGGCAACATTGTACTTCCTACAATATGGCTGTCAGGGTAGCTGATTCGAACAGAGGAAAATAGTTGAACTGTTTTGTTTATTTTATCTATTATTCTTGTTGCAGCTCTACGTCTCTATCGACATCGTGACTTTCCCACTTCGAGGCCTACTTTAAATGTTTCCTTAAATTTATCATCACAACCTACTCTGCCTCTACCTGTTACTACCACTGCAGCGGTATATCCACCTCCTGTTTCTTACCATTTCACCTACATCTTCTGGATTAACACCTGAGTCTAAAACAAAATTTCATTCATAATTGTTCTTAAATGCAAATTGTGTTCATTTTATGAAGTGCATTAATCAGATACGTATGTGCTGTTTATCAAAGAAAGTGCTTTCTTCATGTAAATTATTATTTAATAACTTTGAAAATTTTCCAAAAATTTATTCCAATACTTCCATACTTTAAACCATTTTTATTTTATGCAAAAATTGAAAGAAAAAAAAATCAAAATATTCACTACTTGTAGTTAAAAAAATAACGCTTCGCTGAATTTAAAAATCACTTGACCAGAACATAAAAATTAAAAATAAAAAACAAATTTTTATTACGTTTTTAAAATTGTTTAGATATGTATAACAAATCTTTTTATAATTTATTTAAAAAAAAAAAAACAAAAAAAATATAGGAAAAGGCTTGGCTTACAAAACAAAATGCCATCCATTAACAAGCGTTATAATATGTTCACAAATCAAATTACGCTTGAAAATAATTTTAAGTTCTCCGGTTTAATAAAAAAAGAGAGAAAACAAATTAATCAGATTTATAGTTTTTTTTTTAAACTTAACAATTAAGAGTGAATGATTCAACACAAGAAATGTTTGCGATAAAATGCCGCCTTAAAAATATATAAAATACATGCTGGATTTTTTTAAATAAAAAAAATATATTTTTTACAGTCAAGTGTTGAAAAGTGATTCAAGTTTAAAAAATTTACAAAATATTCTGATATTAAGATACTGATAAAAAAAAAAAAAACATAAAGTTGTAATATTAAGATGTAAAGGCACATTTTTATAAAGTGCTATGCAGTAAGAAATCGGGCATTACTGCGTCAAGTTGTCTTAATAAATTGTCTGAGTGTCTTAGAAGACTCTGGCACATAGTCTAGTTGACTTGCTAAAGTGAACTTAGTGGACTTAACGCCTTTTGTAAGCCACCATCTAATGATAATGACTTATTTAAGTAGTTTATGGGCATTTCCATGAATATCTTAATAATTATATCAAATTATATAGAAAAGTCCATATTCTACACTATTTGGGGGATCGTGGTATAGTGGTTAGAGGGCTCGCACAGAAATCATACCACCGAGGTTCAAATCCCAGAGAAGGAGAAAAATTAAAAAATATAATTTGGAAATAAGAGGTTCCCACCAACCCTTTTCCAAGAAATCCATCCAGCTCACTGACATTTTCACTCTATTGCACCAAGAATCGAATGATCAGGAGTACACCGCCCCCTTCTGGAAAGACAACAGCTAACCTGCTTAGTGAAGGTGCCCACCACTCATATTCAACATCCACCGACAGATGGGGCAATTGCTGTTGATCATTTAAGGGTAATGGTATAACACTGTGCTTTGAGTGATCAAATTGACAGCAACTGCCTCATGAGGCGCTTAACATCTTCACATCAATCTATATATTTAACATTGCAATGCAATGTGAGGGTTAGTAAGGGTTTAGCCCTGCGTCTTGGACTTATATAAAAAAATTTTAAAATATGTATATATATATATATATATATATATATATATATATAGTTGCAATACTGACTCTTTAATCGAGTGATAATAACACTGATCAGTAAATTAAAAAAAAAATTAGTGTAAAAATAAATAATATTTTTAAACTAATCTGGGTGCGCTGAACCTGGCATATACATTGGGCTACCACGTCTTTTTAATTTTTTATCGCATGCTGGCAATACTGTAAAATTTCAATACTGACACTACAATTTCACAATTACATATTAATTTGACAGAAGCCCACATTCATTCTAAACCTTCATAATAGTAGCGTTTAAAAATGTCTGGGAGATCGTATGTTACTGCTTCAAGCTATTTTTACTTTGTGTATTGTGGTGAATATTTCGCTATACAATATTAAAACCGGTAAAATATGTATATTTATATTATTTTGGTTTTGCTGTCAGAGACGTGGACATTCTGTGAACACCATTTTTTTCAATTCCAGTCCTCTGGAGAGGCTAAAGTAACCATCAAACTTATGGTTATTTCTGTTTAACAAAAATTTTTGAATTAAAAGAACGAATAAATATTGTTTTTTTATTTTTATTTGAGACCAATACTCAAGGGTAAACCCCTACTAAATGCAGTACATTTTATTGGAATTTTTGGAAAGGACAGTACATATGTATATTATTATTTATATTCTTATTATTAAGGGCCTTAGGAATGACACAAATTGCTGTGAATTGATCATTAAAAAGCCAGTGTTATACCTTCACCCTTGAATTATCAACAGCAATTGCCAGATCGTAGCATGTTGATTGTGTGGTGAGTGTCTTCGCTTAGTAGATTTAGCTGTTATCTATATACTTATGCGAATTTTAAGAAATTTAAAGAAATTATCAAGAATTTTGGGACAAAAACATGCTAGGAGACTATTGCTGGCCTCTGATTTATGAAACCGAACAAACAAAATAACAACGAAATTCAAATAACGCCAATTACTTATGAAAATTCATTGATTATTATTAAATGAAGTTATGATTTTTTATGTAAAAAAAAAGAATTAAAACATTTTTTTTATATCTCGAAAATCTGAAAAAACCAATTACAGATTGGAATTTGGCAAACTAAATTACCCTAGGAATGATATTTGGTTGCTCTAGTCCAAAACCTTGTTGGCTAGTGTAATTTAAATAACCCAACCGTATTTTTTTATTTTTTTTTTTTTTTCAATTGTTTTGTAGTATAGGTTTATACGTGTATATGCAGTATGTAGTACTCTCGTATTCTTTGTTATTTCTAATTGGATTCCAAAATGCGTCAGTTTGCCATCATTAAATAAAATATTTGCTCATTTATATTTTTATATAAAGAAAAAAACAAATTAAAAACTTTTTGTTGAACATATTGTTTGTTTAAATAATTTAATAAATTGTTTACTTAACAAAAAAAAAAAAAAAAAAACAAAAAAAAAAAATTAATATGCAAATACGAGGTCTGTACAATAGAATAGGTGGATTTTCAATTTTTCTCAAAAAATTATTATTTTGTTCATAAATTTCTAATTTTTCCTCTTCAAAACATTTCCCCTTCACTCCTCGAAGCAGTTATGATATACACTTTTTAGTATGGCCTTTAGCACACTATCCACTCATAGTAGCAACCTAATGTCACAGTGAAACTCCAAGAAATATAACAACAACAATTAGCAGAATCACATACACAGCCACGCCAAAGAGTTAAATTCTATACGTAAATGGAATTTATTCTGTAATTTGGTTGTTCTGAAAAAGAAAACCAAAAAATTTCACGGATTGCAATCACTTTTATTTTCATAAACAGAATTGATATTTTTGTTGCCTTTATGCTCTAATAAATGCTTAAAAATACTTTTATCAGTAAAAAAAACTTTTAAGAGAAAACTGTGTTGTCGGAATCAGTTTGTACAGCATTGCCATATTTCTTTTTTCTATACATTTTGTCAACATACTCAATGGCAGCACATAAAATCAATGTCAGAATTCAACAGTGAAAGCGCATTAACAAACGAGAATAATTAAAGAACAATTTTAATTTATTTTTTTTATTATTAAGGCCGACCCCTAACGTTTGATAATGCTGCCAAATTATTTATAAATAAAAAACACACTCGACTACTCCGAATGATAAAAATGTTCAGAATCCAAAGTACCAAAATAAAATTCAAATGGAATGTAAGTCTAAATAAACAGAATCAAAACCATTCTGAACGGAATCTGTGACATGGTTGATAATTGCTATTTTTAAGTGATAGTTAAACAGCTGATTTTTATTTTTGAAGCTGTCATTTGTTTCATCGCTTTATACACTGTAATTAATGTGAAAATAATTTGGGTACATTAGAGTAACTTTATTTTAAGCTGGAGTTTTCAATTCGTAAAATGTTAAATATCGTACAACTACGTTGCTGTATAATTCCTGTTAGTCTCTAGTAGGTATTTGCTATAAATTTTCTTAATTTTTTTTTTCTACTTCGCGGAAATTGGCAATACAAAAATAAAAAAGTGTATGTAAATGTTTGTTAAATTTAAAAATAAATTTTCCTTACGTTACTGGTTTTAATTAAATTTTTCTAATTCTCTCTCTACTGGTAAGTACTAACATCGACTATTTAAAACAATTATAGGCATCGTAAATTTTATAGCCTCTGGGAAAAAGATTGCATGTCTTAAAACAATACGAGTATTAAAGAATATAAAAAGGAAATCTTGGAAAATACAAAAGAAAACAAATTCTTTCTTATTAAAGTAAACAAACAAAAGACAGACTCTTTCAGGCTAAACTGTATACAGAAGAGTAACAAAAAAGGCAATGACTCCAATCAATCGGTAACTTAAAATCTAAATGGTTTACAGGAAGAATATTTTGTTTCTTTTCCAACTGAAACTGCACTGAAACCGAACATACACAGTGAAGACTACATGTTGTATGACTGACTGTTTATATGAAAGAAGAAAAAGGATTTATTTTTTTTCGTTCTTTAAAATCCAATATAAAGAAGCCACACACATACACGATATTGATGATGCTGGCAAAAATTGCATAAATTTAATATTCAATTTAATGCTTGTTTCCTTCTTGTAAAACAAAACAAAAAAAATCTTAAAATATTTTAAACTTTTTTTTAGTGGAAGTAAAATTAACCTTTTGCATGAACTTTTTGTTTTTTATTTCATATCTTTAAAATATAAACAAAGAGAGATTAAATTAAAAAATATTTATCAAAACATAAATTGAAATAAGAAACTTCTGTTTATATTATTTCCTTATGACCATAAATTGTTATAAAAATACCATACAAATACTGTTCAGTATAGACGTTAGTGTGTATGCCTGTATACATATACTCGTATATACAATGTTGCCAAACATTTGCTTACAAACTTTTACCATTTAAGGCATACTTTTTTTTTATTGAACAGCAGCTACTCACCTATTGTTTTGATAAATTTCTACTGATGAATTCAATTCAGCCAATTGTTCTTTTAGTAATTGTAAATTGGAATTGACGAAACTCAATTCTAAAGCAACGGTATCACGTAATTTACGATTTGTGGTTGCCTGGAAAATAAAATAAAAAAGAAAAATACAAATTAATAATTTCAAAGTTTGCAATGAGTCATGCAAATAGTCAGTCAGTCAGTCAGTCAGCTTCTCCACAGTAAATATCTTTGTTACGAGAGTGGGGCAATAAGTTCACGACTTTTTAAATTGTCCATGATTTAATTAAAAGAGCAACAGGCAGCTATCAATTGGTTGGTTGATTTATGCAGTATCCTCTGAAACAGAGAGTTAATTAGCACTTGGTGTTTTTTTTTATTTGAGAAAAATACTCAGGGGTAAACCCTTACTAAATGCTGTGCATTGTATTAGAACTTTTTTGGAGAGGACTGTAAATATATACATTTTCTTATATTATTATTAAGCGCCTTAGGAATGAGACAAATTGTTGTGAATTGATCATTCAAAGGCCAGTTTTATACCTTTACCCTTGAATTATCAACAGCAATTGCCTCATCGTTGCATGTTGATTGTGTGGTGAGTGCCTTCGCTAAATAGGCTTAGTAGGTTTAGCTGTTATCTGCTACTTCCAAATAGGTGACAATAAGATACCTGCATTAAAATAAAGCCTAAATCCAGACCACTTTAAATTCTGAGCATGTCAGCCTATAAAGACGTGCAGTGGTAAACAGTTGATTACTATTAAAACTTGTTTCGTATTTAACAACTATTACCAGTATCTTCAGTTCTGGGGATTTAACCACAAACTGGGGATTATTTTCTTATTGGAGGCACAACATTTTTGCAATATCTCAGAGTAGTTTCTAAGGATAACAATCCAATCTGTCGGTATTTTTACAAGAAACTACAATCATTTCGTAGTTAGTGTGTTGGCTTACTAAGACGACAGCGCTGGGTTCAAATCTCAGCTCTGACATCTTGAAAAAAGAAATATGAAAAAATTATTTCTTTCGGCGACTACCTCTCAGCAGTCTTCTGGCAAAAGCTCTAGTAATTGCTTGCCATGAAAAAGTTTCTCAAATCTGTCGTTCGGAGTCGACTTTAAACTGTAGTTCCCGGTACTCATTGATACAAATTAACACACACAACATGAGTGCTGCGAGAAGCTAGGCCGACACCCTGACACAGGGTTGTAATTGCCAATTATGTATGTATCCATGTACAATCATTGAATAAATTTAGTTTAAAATAATGTGGTGTCTGATAAACTCATTTTTTTAATTCTTGACTTAGACCATTTTCATAATAATGGGCACATATTTAATTTCAATATCATTATAAGATGTACACACCTTAAATAGGTTTTCAGCACCCGCTCGTAATCGTAATTCTTTATTGATTTCCTGATTTAATTTACAACGGCGACTCTGTAATTTACCACGACAAGTAGCGGCTCGAGGATCCGAACCCTGTAAATAAAAAAAATAAAAATAAATTTAAGGATTAGTAACCATTGTGCATACCTTCGGTTTAATTTATGCAAAAATGGATTTAAAAAATTAAACAAAAAATTATTGAAAATAATAATATAAAATACATTAAATAATTAGTCCTTAACAAATATTCAAATTTTTTAATTTATATCGTGAGAATGTTAATATAAATTTTATCTATCAATTACACACTTTTGTCAGTTTAATCTGTTCGTAATTCTTTGCAGCTGTCTTTTATAAAATTTATTATTTCAAAAAGTTCTTAAGCTGGTAGGGTATTTATGAATTTCTTAGTCATTTAATACAATGCTAGTCATAGTACTTAATACAGAATTTTAGTAAAAAAGTTAAAATGCGTGACAAACCACCCACTGCATTAACTACTTGGAACTAACTAAGTGTGTAGTACTTCTAAAGTCATAGAAAGATAAACGTCAACCGCCCTGAAAACATTTTCTTTAAATTCTTCTTTTATTTTTTAACCCAACTTTTATGCTAAAAAATTTTTTTTCTCATACTTATACTCATCTGTCATGTCAAACTGTCATAACATTTAATTATGCAGACAATATTTATGCCTTTGCATAGGTTCTTGTTGATTTCTTTGTAGTTATTTCCACAGTTTATAATTAAATTTTAAATGATAATCATAATTTTCCCCATAAAAGGTTTCTACACTTCTACAGCAAAAGTAAAACCTCAAAACATTTGGAACCAATGCATTTTCTATGCCAATAATATGACATGGCATGCGATTGTATGCAGGCACCTTATACGCAAGTGAGAAAAACTTCCTGAACTGGTTTATTTAGCAAAAAAAAAAAAGAAAATAAATATATAAAATAATAAAAATAAATCATTTTTTTCTGCATTGAAAGATTAAAAGTAGCACGATTTTATACAAACTATGCAGAGGAAGCTACGATGCTGCTTCTAAGACTAACTAAACCATTAGAGCTGCACCATCTCCTTTACTACGAATGCTATTGTTGTTGTGGAAATAGAAAAACGCATCTGCCTTGCTGGTCTTACTTTTTTTTTAAGTTTCTTTTTTTGTTACTGTAGTTTTTAGAGCAAATTTTATGACAACTTTTTTTTATTTTTTTTAGGTAGACACGCACAGTTTTAACAAAAACTTGTTGTGTATTATGCACTTGCAATCACCACCAGCATTAGCAACAGTGTACTGCAGTAGAAATAGAAGTCTTTGCCAAGAAAAACCAATTTTTCTTTTTGTTGCACAAAAGAAAGTGTAAAACTTTCATCATTTCCGTTTTAAGTCATCGAATTTATCTATTCTTTGGCATCTATTTTGCCACTGCCATTAAAAAAAAACACTTTCGTTAAGGCGCTCCATTTTTCATCATTATCATTATTAATATTTGAAGATGGCGATTAGAAGTTAAATAAAGATTTTATATTCAATGCCAAGAGCTTGAAAGCCGATTGCTAACGATAAAACAGGGTAACTTAAAATATGGATAACAAACCAAATTACATACAACGAAGCAATATGATAATTCAGTGCATCCATGAGAGAATAGAAAAAAGTAGCTACTAAACAAAAGAAGAATGAAAGTGATTCAGATGCATAAACATTTGGATCTAAAAAAAAAAATAATAATAATCGCATAGGTACTAAGTAGAATTGTTTACTCTCCTGTAAGCACTTTAAAATCAGTGATTCTGCACTAATACTAGATAGAAAATAATTTTTTACTTTGCCTTTATAACCTCCAAATTAAACATAATTAGAACTGCAGCATCATTAACGGTACAGAGCAACTTAAACACTGCTCGAAGGACCATAATTTTACAATTCTGTTAGTTTTGTCTTCAAACAAGGTAATACGTTTGATAATATGATTTTATTAATTTGGAAACATTTTTTTCTCAATACTTTTCTAATTTGTAAATAATTAAATGCAATTAATAATTTCACTGGAGAATTTTTTAATTACTCTCCCTAGTTTTACTAATTTGGAATCACAAAACCGCGTGCATCAGCCTACGTAAAATAAATATCCGATCTCTAAAGTATTTGAAGCAAATTCAGAAATTTTGGCTTTAACCGTTCTCACCGTATACAAAACCCAATATTTTCTTTGTATACATCCGATTTGGCTTACTTTTTTACTGACTATATCATCGCAAGTATTAAAGAATGCTGTAACTGACATTTTAATTTAATGTTCACCAGAGCCAAAAAACCTGTATGAAAGTAGAAAGAAGACAAGAGTATTTTTAAAAACGCAGACGGCATAAATGAATTTCTTTTCATCATAGAAATCTTGGACCGTGACCAATTGACGCGTATTTTTTTTCTGATAAGAGTGATGCAAAAAACGTGTTTTCGATTTTTTGTCAGCTACAGCTTTCTTTAATTCTTGCGACGAAATGTATTGACTATTAAACTATTCAGATCAAATTTATAGACTCTTACTGTTAACATTTTGTAAATGTATGGGCGTGGCAACGCCCATTTAGAATCTTTGGAGTTAATATAGCCTATAGTACCTTCCAGACCAGATGGTATCAGATACCACAAACATTTTAAGAGACTCGATTCAGCCGTTTAGCTGTCTACAGGTTTCGATCCCACAAATCAACACACATTCCCTTTTATATATTTAATTTTCTGTTTAAATTATTAGAAAAAAAAACCTTAGTAGGGATCTTCAGATGGACTTGCAAATATATTTGCTTGCTTTGTGTTATTTAAGGATGAAAAGTTTTTCTTTAAAATATTGCACGTAAATCTAATTTCATTCCTTTAAAATTTTAAATTCTTTCTTTTATTTATAATACCTACTAATAATGCTTAAGTCGGCATGTATTTTTATCTTCTTATAACAAAGTACTCGTATTTAATATCAAAAAGAAGATACATACATACATATGTAAAGAATATTTCTTTTTTTTCTCTTTGATATACAAAACAAAACTAAAAAAGAAAATAAATTTTATGCTTGATCAAGCATGTATAGTACAATACTGGCTTAAGTCGTATATGAATGAAGAGCAAAAGTGGTTTACGCTTGTCAATTGCACATGTAAACACCGGTACAAATTCAATTGATGCACCACAAATTACAAAAACAGCAAAAAAAAAAAAAAATTAAACATAAAATGTTACAAATAAATGAAAACATGTTACAAAAATTATTACCATTTAAATAAAAAGAAATTAATTAAAAAAAAAATAAATCTCGACCAACAGAAAGATGCTTAGAAGCAAGTCGATGCTTTAGTTCAATGCTAGCCAAAGATAAAACAAATAAAATTGTTGTTTAATTTGGTCGGGTGCATGCCAATTACTGATACACATAAAACCACAATTATCTGAAAGGGACTTTTTATGTGCTACACCATTAAACCTTGCAGATGGGATATTGTCAAAGTAGCGCACCTATTAACCAAGTCTGTTTTCTATCATTATAACTGAACTAAAGGAAGGCACAAACATTTAAAAATTTAAAGTATTCGAAGGCTTAAAAAATTTACTATCACCCATATTTTTCTGTGCTGAATCGATGTTATTCGAACTATAAATATAAAGCTTTAATTTCTGAATTGGCAATTCAATAGCTTCTAGACGGCAAAAATATCTCAAACTGCTTATCAAGTAATATCTCTAGCCTGAAAATCATTTTAACTTTTGTAACATGTCGTTTTTTTAGCCTTTCTAATAGAAACGCCTACAAATGTAATAAATAGAAATTTTTTATTTAAATGTCAGATCAAATAACTTATTTTATTGTTATACTTTTATACAACCCTCAATTGGTAAACTTTACAACTGTCAAAACTGACTTTACCCAATCCTTTGTATACAAAAAAAAAAAAAAAAAAAAATAAATACATCTCGGTAACATTCTGCCATTAGAAATTTCAGGTATGCCTGTTATATTTACATATAATACAGTAAATAGGAGTTTCCTGTTTAACATAGAAACTTTTCTTATATAATCTATAGAAAATGCTAGACGCTTTTATTGTTATTGTCTATTATAACATTCTTGCGTGCATGTGTATGGCGTAAGAAAGGTAAGTTTTATGAACAATATGACGCAGTTGTATACATATTTATATAAGTTAGCAGGCGGTTTACTTATATTTAAAAATATATATTTTTTTGGCCAAAGCCACACTTTATTGTTTCACTTTTTAATTACAACTGAGTTTTACAACTTATTTTTCTTAAATCTAAGCATTGGTAAACTGTTGCAGTCACGTTGCAGTCCAGGTATTTTGGGTGTCAGTAATTTATCGGTTTTCGCGGCAGCAATTGCACATGGTATCAGATTTTTTGGAATTGCGCTGTTATGCTGTTGATACGTGGGAAACATACGTTTTGTGGGCTCATAAATGTTAACAGCGTTAACTTATATCTTTTATTGTCATGTGATATAAGCGACCTTAAGGAAAATTATTTCATATTTGACTTTAATTAAACACTTAATTGATTTAAATTTTAATTTTAATGAAATGTTTCAATTAATATACCCAAAAAGATATAAAGTAGATTTAAATTAATATATTTGTACAATGTTTGTTTTACCAACAAAATAGTTTATTGGTTTTGACCTTACGAAAAATATTAATTGTATCAATTAAGAAATTAGTAAGTAAAAGTTTTGTGGGGAAAAAAGTCAATTAAGATTTTAATTGTGTTAACAAACAAGCATTTCTATTTATATGTTTTAATTAAAAATTAATAATATTTCCAAAAAAATTAATTGGAAACATAAATTTAATTAATTTTTTTAATTGATTAATTATATTGAAAAAACAATGACCTTGACCACAAATAACACAAAAGTGGACTTGTTTTTCATATTTTTTTTTTACATATTTAAAATTCTAATTAATTTATGGTTGAATTTTAATTACACTTTTAATTTATTTAATTACAATTTTTAATTGCATTATTTTCAATTAAACTTTTATACAGCTGCTACTAAAAAATTACTTAAAAATACTTTCAAATAAAGTCTTTTAAATAATATCGGTTGCCTCAGTAGTCTAGTGGGTTGTGTGCTAGATTGCTAGTGCAAGGATTATGGGTTCGCTTCCCATCAGAGAATTTAATTGTTCCTTTTTTTTCTCCTAAACAAAAAATCTTTAGTGTAGGGTTTTAAATTGTCCTTTATGACATTACTTGTGTTCTCAACTTAACTAGAAAATAGATCGATTAAAAACAGACCACAACAACCATTGTACCATTACATTTATATGGTAAAGTAAGCCATATTAGAACACAAGTTCTAAACGTATTAAAAATCATATCAAAATCAAAAGAACACCAATGATTATGAACATCATTATTATTGTAAAGTTCTTTATAAAATGTTCTTTATAAAACTGGCAATGGGGAGGTGAAATGAATCAAAATAAGACCACCAGCTAATATTATATTACCTTGAAAACAAAAACAAAAAAATCCTTAAGAAAATGGCACCGAATTATAACGAGCCATCAGCACAACTTGTATTTGTAGTGATGGCCAAGTGTGTATTGCAGCTGAAAAGGAACGTTTATGATTATTATGAAGATGCTGTTGTTTGGAGTTGAGTCTTGTCATAAAGTTTGTTTTAAATATTTATTGACATGCTAAATATGGACAAATTAACATCATCATGAATTTATATTTTCTGTATTTTCTTTCTTTTTTTTTTTTTTTTGTTTGCACATTTAAATGATGTTTTGAATGAAGAATAAAGAATCTCTAGTTGTGTAACAAAAGATAGAGCAAAACAGAAAGAGATAGTGAGAGAGAGAGAGGCAAAAAAGGGAAACCTTATGAAGAAGAAGGATTTTATTATATTTTGGACTTAAAAAAAGAAAAACAACACAATTCAAGTGTTTAGTTTTAAAAGCTTGAGTTATGAAAATTAGTGACGTTACATTATACAATACAACCCATTTCGATATGTAACACTACAGTAGAGCTGGCAAACTATCGATAGTCGGGCCATTCGATGTTTTCGATAGTTGGTTCAGAAACTATCGATATTATCGATAGTATCGAATTCTTTTAGAAATGTTAAATTTCATGAAGAACCAATTTGTTTCATATAAAGTGACAAGTTACGGTAAGGTAGCTCTCGTTTTCCGATGAAGTCTACAAGTCTGTTGTAATGGTGCAGATTTTCACTTCCTTTAGCATAGTTTGCAATGTACTCTTGGTTGTATTAAATAAATTTACCATCATCACATTTTTTAGTGTGTTTTTTGAAGGCAACATATAGCGGGGATCTAAGCATTTAACAAAATCTCGGAAACATACATCCTTTACTATACTGAATGGCTGTAAATCATTGGCGACGAAAGTCATTAAAGCAGTATGTAGAAGTTTTTTCTATTTGGAATCCCTCTTATAACCTATAAGACTTAGACCCTTTGACAAAATATTGAATTGTGTTTGATTGTTTTGGCAGTTGGTTATGAGATGTATGGGCACGTTATAAGTTGTCAAATAGGTTTGATGTGTTGACTCTATTATTGGAAATTTTCGCACACAGCCGACTTTGTACAGTTTTTTTATCTTTTGCTTTTAGAAAAAATTTCCAAACTTCCGAATTACCTTTGCGAGTCTTTTTCGACGGTATAGTTTCAATATCAACCTTAGCATATTTGCTTTCTTTATCACGATTTCCCTTGCTTTTTTCTATAAGAAGGATGCAATTAAAAATACGTACAGTGCGAGTTAAGTTATTGCAACTTGAAAAAACCTGGCCTTTTGCAATTGTTAAAAAGTAGCGATGATGGTTTTAAGCTAAAGAAATCTGCATAAGTCAATTAAATGTAACATTTAACGATAGTATCGCTATCGAAAAATTAACATCGATAGTCTAATAGAAATAAAACTATCGATAATATCGATAGTACTATCGATTGTTTGCCAGCTCTACACTACAGTGAAGTTATAGAGCAAATGGTGAAGGTAGTATCTTTACTTGCCAACTTAAATTTGTAAAACATAAATAAAACCTAATTTTAGAAACAAACTCGAACCAGGTTAATACTTTTTAAATAGACAGTTGAAATTTATATTAACGATAATCACTGATTTTTGCAAGGGTTCTTGTACCACGCGAAGCCTTGCAAGTCTATCATATCCTGTTAACATTTTAGTTATTTGATGTGCTTTGTATTTTACAGCATATTTTTCAATTGTTATTACTATTTTCAAACAAATTAAAATTTTATTTAAATTTAGTCTGCAAGAACGTTTCCTAACTGTGTTAATTTCACCACCATACAGACCCTATTTTATTAATATATTTGTTTAAACGTGACTCCACACTGGATATCCCGAATGAACTTGCTCAGTTGCAATGTGTCACAGAGGCCGTACAATGGAAATCATTTTCAAAGAAGTCCTTCTTCAAGAAACCGCTCTCTGACATTTCCAGTCTATTCCACCAAAAAAACGAATGATCAAGAGTACAGCGCCACCTTCTGGGAAGATAACAGAAAAACTTATTGAAAGACGCTCACTACTCACATTCAACATCCACCAAGATGAGGCAATTGCTGCTGATCATTCAACGGTGAAAGTATAACACTGGCCCTTGAGTAGTCGAATTGACAGCAACTTGTCTCATAAACAAAAAGGCACATAATACATATATATCTACAAAAAATCTATCTATCTTTATATTATAATACAATGCACTACATGAGTAGGGATTTATCCGCGAGTATTGGTCTTAAAAAAAACAACAAAACAAAAAAATTTTAAAGTCTTTTGAGAAAAAGGGTTGTAATGGTTAGGAAGGAAGTTGCGTTAAAAATAATTTGTTTAATATAACTTTTTTTCATATTACATGTACGTGTTGAATAGTGACACTACGTTTTTCATAAAAGTACTCAACATGTGCTTTGTTTTGTACCAAATATAGCCCTTCAACCAAAATTTGTTTTATGTTTTTATTTTAATTTAGTAACTGATTAAAAAGTGATTAAAATTTATTTATTTCCTCTTATCTACCTATTAACCTGATAACCTGATTTTGAATATTTTTGTTTGTTAAAAATTTGTTTAAAAACGTGTTGCTGAATTAGAATGCTTTGACTTTAAAATCATTAAAAAGATTGATTAAATTAAGTAGGCGTTTAAGCATTTTCGGTTTAATTTTTCTACTCACAAAAGACAAATTTGTACTGTTAGCAAACTTCAAACTGTCATTCAATTATAAACGAATGACCCATATATTGATGATATAAATAAATAAAAAAATTGTTGACTTTGGTAGCCAAAAACTGAACAGTGACATAAAAAGCCAAAAAAGAAAAAAAAAAAGAAAAATTGAATAACAATGGACAGACAGATACACAACAATAACGCCAATACAGAAATTCACGTATTTAGAATTCGAGTTTAATAAATAAGAAAAAAAAAACAATAAAACAGAATAAAACATTTTGGATTCCATAACTGACTGGCATTCTAAGGCAACAACAAAGGCGGCTTACAAACAGACAGACGGACAGAAAGAGTTGAAATGTTGATAAACATTTGAATTAGAAAAATAGCAATAACAACGTTTATTGGTTTTGGCTGGCTATGCAATAAAATAATATTCACCAGACTATCAAAATATGTTTGACTTTTTTTTATTGAATTTATTTATTTGTAAATTTAATCAAAAATAAATACAAAAAAATATATTGGAATTAAAAAAAAAACTCTGTAATATGCATATGGCAACCAGTTGAAAAAAAAAACAACAATAACAACTAACAACAACAACAATAAAACGGTTTTTATAACCACCTAAGGTTGTTGACATTGTGGAAAACTTGGCAAAAACCACAAAAATGTGTATTTTGGTTTTCTTATGTGTATTTACATTCGTGTAGTTACTAAAAGAAACAAAAATAACAACAATATCGTCTAAACTTTACAGTCATAACACTTTAAGAAACAATACCAGAAACAGAAAATAGGTACAACAAAAAGCAAAAACAATATTTAAATAAAAATATTGTAAATACCAGAACAATAGCAACAATAAAAATTATGTCTACACGTACATATGTATGGATGTACGAGTATGTTTGTAAGTTGTCCCACAATATAATTTTTGGAATTATTTTTTTTTTCTTTTGGTGTAGAATTTTTGGTGCCATAATACATAGGCCTGTTATGCTCAAGCGTGTTTTGCTCACCTTATTTAAATTAAATAAAAATAGATACTTGTACATTCAATATAAATGCATTGCTTATGCTCAAGAGACTTTTCCCAAAGATGTCATCAAAACTATAAATTTTTATGCTCAAAAACTTTTACACTAAATGAGAATTATATCCCATTTAGTATATAAAAACAAAAATATAAAAAAAAATCATAATTTATAAGGACTTAAATAACACCAGTTAGAGAATAATGCCCGTGTTCATAAAAACTATTTTGGGTTTATTGAGGGTTTATTTGACAAGTATTGCATATTGCATATTCCTGGGGCTCGAACCCGAGTCCTCAGCACTTAACATAAATTGCGCCCGGCTATGGCGCCGCGTTCTAACCACCACAACCACCGTCGTACATATCATTCATGTCGACTAATGTGGATAAGGTGGAATAAAGGGCAAAAACAAAATAAATTTGTAATTGTAATAATACAAGAACAGCAATGATGGTAAGAAAAGGAGAATATGATAGAAACTGTTGTGTGACTTTACTTCGACTAACTCGTACAAGTGTATGTACATACAATAATAATTTCAGTATGTGATTTCCAAAAAAGTATGAGTTAAATAGTTGATGTTTGGTCTCGAATATGCACAGGACACAAAGAACTCTGATGAGACTACCGTAGCTGGAGTCGAAAACAATTGTTCAGTTTGGCTAGTGTACTATTCCTTCACGGACATCATTTCTTCTTTAATTACCAAAAAAATATTCATTGCAGTTAACTTTGATCTAATTAAAGCGTTTTCTGACAAAAACAAAAGTGTTTTTTGTTTTTTTTTTTCATAAATCTGAAGTTTTCACCTTCTTAGTTCATTGGATGATTTGACCCTTTTTTGGGAATATACTTTTTAAAAGAATATTTAAGTTTATTTTTTTTTTTTTTTGATTATTTGTAAGAAATCTAAATATGTGTTGTTTTTTATATACATAGAATACTTATGGGTGAAAAAGATGGGTTTTTACTGTAGTTTTACATGCTGCTTTATCTTTTTAGAGTGTAAGAGAGAATAAATTGTGGGGTATTATCATTAAGTTATATATATCGGATTTACAATATCCTTACAGGCTACAACAATAGTTATCTTAAAAATAAATTATTAAAATATTTATTTTCTAAATAAAACTTAAAGGTATTTAATGCACTAGTTATAGGCTCATTTATAGCACAATTAGTAAGAGAGATGTTACATAAAACAAATAATAAAACCAAGGGTTCTGAATTGTATGCAGAAACTTATCAAATTAAGCACAAAATTATAATCAATAATAACATTAATTAGATTAAAAACTGCCGTAATAGAATGAGTAACTCTATATACATATATATAAAGATGCTTTAAGCCCAAAAACAAGCAACGAGTATTTTAAAAAGACTACGGTCAACATAAAAACCATATTCCTCACATTTTTACTAAATCATTTCTATTCTATTTGAATGCACAGCATACTAAGGACTCTACACTACTGGATTCTACACTACTGCTACTTTTAATTAGTTGTTAGTATTGATTACTTTTCATAAAGTATTGTGAGATACTTTGAAGTATTGAGTACCCAAAAATTAGTACAAATACTAGGTACCCATTACTCAAACTATGCCAGCATAATTCTGTAGGTTTTTGAGACTACATGAGTGCTGTGAGAAACTAGGCCCTAAATCTGAAACAGGGTGGTAATGGCCAATAATTTATGGATGTAAATAATATATCGTCGATGAAATTAAAGACCGGTTTAACTGACAAAACCTTAAATGTTCACCAGAGCCAAAAAACTTGTATGAAAATAGAACACAGACACTGGTATTATGCAAAACGCAGAGGGCGAAAGTGAATTTATTTTCATCGTAGAAATTTGGGACCGGGACCAATCGACGCGTATTTTTTTTTTCTGATAAAAATAAAAAAAAACATATTTTCGATTTTTTCTCAGTTACAGCGTTCTTTAATTCTTGCGACGATATTGTTTTCAGAAAAAAATTTATGAACACACGAGTATTTTTCTTTTCAGTGTATTTTACTTTAAAGCCTAGAAAACTCATTTGACACTTTAGGCATTTGCTGTTTGAAGGTTGTTTTTTTTTTGTTTTTTTGTTGATATTATTTTATAGTTCACCAACGTATGGCCACAATTTATGCAGAATACCATATCAGGGACATTTTAAACTTTGTAAACACCAACATTTAAAAGACAGAAGACTCTCTCATTCATATGTAAGTAAACTCATATAAACAAACCAAGAGTATACATTCATTGGACTTTAATTTGGTGTTGTTGTTGTCATTGTTGTTCTTGTGGTTATTTTTTTTGTAGAATTTTTCTATTTTATTTTTTAACTCCATTTTTAGTACGTGTTTAAAACCTTTGTCACGTCTTTAATATTAAAAAAAAGAGAGAAAAAAAAAAAAACAAGAATTTAAAAACGTCTTCGACTATAAGAAAAACCAATAAGAAGAAATAGATAAAAAAAAAAACATAAAATGGTGACTTTTTTAAATGAAAATTTAAAGAAATCAGAAGAAGAATAGTAATCCTTGTACGTTAAAGTCAGGCATAAAAAATTTTTGACTTGAAATCAATTGCTACAAAAATTATTTTCTATTACCGGGTAGGTACTATTACCAGTGAGCCAGTGAGTGGGTTTATGTCTTCACATATTGGATATGATGAGTGTGCTTAGTGGGTATTTATGTTTAAAAATCGTGCTGAGTGTGTTTAGAATTTTATTTAAAAATCCAATCGAAACTTAACACCAACAAAATATCAAAGGGTTTAAAAATATAATTAAAAAAAAACAGGTATTTATTCTTCATTATCTTTTGAAAGCTCTGCTTGTAGGGCTTTAAAAAAAAGGCTCCTGTAGTCAAAGTGATAAAATAATTGCAGAAATGTTTGAATGTTTTTTTTTTGTTTCTACAATTGTTGATTTGTAATTTGTAAATTAACCTTTATGTTGTTGTGTTTTCAATTTAACTTTGAAAAGAAAAACAAACGTTTGTAATAAAAATAAATTAAATAATTGATCACAAACTCATGCCTTTCGTTACGAGCAATATCTACTGCTATTGACGTGTTTGAATCACTTTGAATTTGAATTGATTCATTTATTTTATTTGTTTTTATATTTTTTTTTTCTTTAATTAAAATAAAATTTTAAAGGTTCTTTGTGTTAAAATGTATTTTGAATTTTACTTATAGTATTGCCTTCTTTACTCTCTGACATTTCAAGAATATTGATTAGTTTTTGGTTTTTTTTTTTCTTTCAACAACAATCATGAATAGTTTGGGTTTTAAGTGTCTTCCCCTTTACTTGTATTTAAGCGTGTGTAAAAAAGTTTATGATAAAAAAAAACACATTTGGGTGGCTAAAATCTTGCACAATTGGTTATTTATTTGTAACCAAAAAAAAAAAAAAAGATTGCACAATGTTGGCAGCGAATTGCATGAGTGATGTCTTTTATTTGAGCTCTTCTATGTTTATAAAGATTACTCGTATTAGTATGATGTGGTAAGGCTTCATACAATTTTTTGCAAAAAATTTAAGGAGTGAACCTAGAACTTTGGCACGGAGTATTATATTGACTAAATTAAGAAAATAAAAGAGTTTCATTAGAATCAGCCACGCTTATCGCCCATCACCCATACAATCAAAATGGATATTTTCGCATAACACTTTTCCTATAAAAGCAAAAGTCTTAAAATATATATGTGCTAACATATACTTCTTAAAAAAAGTCAAAAGATGCATGACAAGTTTCATTAAAATCGGCCACGCCCATAGCGCCATCTTGCACTCTGTGAAGGCGGTATTTTGGTGACAAAAATTCGATTTTTAAATATTATGTTTTACAAATCAAATAATTCCCTTCCAAAGAAGAGAAAGAAATTCATAATTTATTTGATTAAAAATTTATTTGATTTTTTTCTTAATAAAAGTCTTAAATATTGTAAAACGAAAACTGACGAAAATTTTCACGCAGTATGAATGTGAAATATTTTAATTGATAACTTTTCTATGACATTTTTACTTAAACACAGCACTTCCTTTATAATTTAAAGAAAAAGTTATTTAGATTGTATATGTAGTGTAGTAGATATGAGCAAATTAAAATTGCCAATTATGGAATGGCAACAATCCGTTTTTAAAAAGCAATAGTCAAAAAAATTTTTTTTTGAAAAAAATACCACTGTGCTACGTTTCAACAACGGCTATTGTTGCAGAGCATCCAACGATATATTCACAAAGGCATCTTGACTACAGTGTGACTCTACTCTTCTGGATCTTCGTACCAAAGCTCATTATTTTGTTTGTGGAAAAAATTATATTTGAAAATAAGTTGAGATTACTGCTGCCCGATCTCGAAATAGTATCATAATTACTGAGTTGCAAAAAGGATTTTATAGAGATCGCCGCTCTATGTATTTTAAAGGAATGTGATAGAGTGTGACAAGAGGCTCTACCACAGTGTAATACAGTGACGAAAGTCCAACAATTGTAACAAGAACAACACAGCCAAGATAGCCACAAATAGTGATAATGAGAGATAGATGTTTAGTATATCCAGTACTTAATATAGCCACAACAAAATGTTTTGCACACACAAC
Source organism: Metopia argyrocephala (assembly GCA_963576795.1). Lineage (NCBI taxonomy): Eukaryota > Metazoa > Arthropoda > Insecta > Diptera > Sarcophagidae > Metopia > Metopia argyrocephala. Next base: position 7,042,147 of record OY756208.1, read on the forward strand.
ACGACAGTGTATAAAAAGATAGCCACAACATATTGTAACAGCTGAATTTAAACTTTTTGAGCTGTCAATTTCTTCATCACTGTATTACACTGTGGTTCTAGCTTCGAAACTTGCGGTTTCTTTTTTAATTTTTTGGAATATTTAAAATTTTTAATATAATATTTTAATTAGAAGGTAAACTTAATCATGAGAATAAAATTGTTTACGAAATACGTGTACTTATATACCTTCTAGTCAATATTTTTTTTTAGAAAACAATTTTATTTTCTTGTTAATCGGTATGTTGCTAGCATCATATTCTTTTTTTCTTACTTACATATATTGCTAATGAAATTAATTTTATTTTACATAAAATTCTGTTTTATAATTTTTAAAAAATAATTGAATTTTTGTTGTACAGCTTCTATCCTGAACAAGTGCGTTACGGCTACATGTTGTTGTAAATCATCATGATTTTTTTGTTGTAGTTTTTAATGTTTAAAATAACCATTATTATATAAAATTATGTTGCTTTATTATGTATGAACACCATTATTTTTAATAGACACTTGCAATGTTTTAAGTTTCATTTTAGCTTTCAATAACGGCATGCAAATATATGGCAGGCAAATAAAAAAAAAAGAAAAAGTGAAAGATTCAATTAAGAAAGATATTATTTTTGTGTTTTTTTTTTTTCAAAAGAAAAACTGAAGCAAAATAAGTGCAAAATTATTATTTTGTTATAAAATAATAAAATAAAAACGAAACAGATGTTGCAAAGTCATAAATTAAGGAAAATAAGGAACTCAACGTGGGCATATTTTATTAAAATTAATTAAAAAAAATGCATAGGCATTGATGATGTACAATATTGTAATAAAAATCATATTCAATATACATAATATATGAAATGTGCTGCTTTGGGGATAAGCATGTCTCTATGGCCATTTCGTCTCTGCTTAAGAGACTCGTCAGGAGACTTTTTCCCAAAGGTGGTAACCAAAAATGTAAATACTTATATTCAAATAGTTATAAACTAAATGCGAATCACATTTAGTATATAAAAACCAAACAAAAGTATTTACAAAGCAATACATGCTTATCCCCAAAGCAATACATTTTATATATTATGTATATTAAATGTATTTGCCTATATGGCGAAAAATATTTTTTGTTTTTAATAATATTCATATTCTTTACATATCTCTAATAAATCTTAAACATTAGCTAAAACCGCATTCGTAAGAAATTTACTGAATTTAATTGATTAAAAAATGGAGAACTTAAAAGTCGAGCTGAGAAGGAAAAACTAATCAAAATTAAAATTTAGAGCTTCAAATAAAAGTCATATTAGTTCTAAAGTAAAATAAAAACTTTTGTTATTTGTTGCAGCAAAAAAAATATTGCAGACTTTCAGGCGCTGAAATATGAAAAAATTATTTCTTTTAGCGACAACCTCTCAGCAGTCTTCTGGCAAAAGCTCTGGGAGTAATTGATTGCCATGAAAAATCTTCTCAAATCTGTCGTTCGGAGTCGACTTTAAATTGTAGGTCCCAGTACTCATGGATAAAAATTAACACACACAACATGAGTGCTGCGAGAAGCTAGGCCGTAACCCTGACACATGGTTATAATGGCCAATTATGTATGTATGTATGTATGACTTTCAGGCGCATGTCAAAATATTCGTAAAGAAATATCAATGTAGCTGAATATTTTTCACAAATTTGAACAGCATAACAGTCTTAAGCCAGGTGTTAAGCATGAGATTGCCTTCCAAATTTCGCACGAAAAGCTGCCACATTACATACATATAAAAATCTTTCGTATGAAATGCTTGTAAAATAGTAAAGTTGCTAAAATAGTATTCTGTTCTTATCTATATAAGAAAAACATGTGAAATCTATGTATATATAAACATTTTTTCCATCTGCAACAAGTTTCTGACAACATTTCTATTTTCGTACGAAGTAAAATAGATTTGAAATATAACCAAGATTTATTTACAAAATTGTATAAGAAATGCTGTCCACTCTATTCCACCTTAAGCAATGTCAATAAAAAACGAATGATCAGAAGAAAAGCGCCACCTATTGGGAATTTGAAGATAACAGCTCAATCTATTTAGCGAAGGCACTAACCACACAATCAGCATGCAGCGATTAAGCAATTGAAGGTTGAAGGTATAACACTGGCCTTTGAATGATCAATTCACAGCAATTTGTCTCATTCCTAAAGAGCTTAATAATAATATAAAAACAAATATATATGTCCTTTTCAAAAATTCCAATATAATGCACAGCATTTAGTAGGGGTTTACCCCTGAGTATTGGTCTCAAATAGAAAAAAATAAAAAATATTATGTGTAACAAAATATTTCGTATAAAATATTTATAAAATAATACACTAAATCTGTACTCTATTCAATTTTGTGAAAAAAATATAACCGCATTGGTTTCACAAACGATAAATTTTATTTGCAACAAACATTCCTAAAAGTATGCAACTTCGTTTTACGCAACAAATAACACAGTCCGACAAAATAATTTGTTTTTTTTATTTATGATTAGAACTGATTACACTTTTATTTGAAGTTTATTTAAGTAACTTGTTGCTAAATAAAAACAATTTTTTGCATTTCAAATTATTTCACTATTAAAGAAATCCCTTAGACGTGTTCTAAATTTATTTGTGAATTCAATTGTTTAATATTGATTTTTAAAAAATGTTTCATAGCTTCTGCTTGAAAAGGTAGCCTTAATTTTTAATTCCTCAACATTTTAAAAAAATCCTCACGTAACAGAAAACCAACATTGATGAAATAATTATTATGTTGTTGTTATTGTTGCCTTTTTTAATCCATAAACTTGAAGTCGGTGTTATTAAATTAAATTGACATTGAAAGGTAATTTACTTACTTATTGTATTAAATATTATAAAATATTTATTTTGATAAAAAAAAATCATAAAAATTACACATAAATTGGTTTGTTATGCAAATTCAACAAATATAAAAATAAATCATGATATACTTAATTAAATTATAGGCAACAAAATAATTATTACAATTTAACGAGTTGTTATTATTTTGTTTTAATTAATCAAACTATTGTATATGTGTACGATATGTAAACAATTATGTTTAAGTAATTTATAAATTTTTCTTAAGTTTTATTGATGCTGCTATTTAGCGGATAATAAAATAAATATTTAATAATACCTATAATTAGCATTAAAAAAAGCCAATTAATAATCTTGTTATTAAAAAGGTTTCTTGAACATTTGACAGCATCAGGAAATATTGAAGGTGAATGTTTTGTTGATTAATTAGTTTATTATTATTTTTTGTTTTTGTTTTCTATAATAAGAAGAAATAAAAATATTTTCTCATCGATTACTTTTTAAATTACCAATACAACATACAGAGTTATGTGTTGTGCGAACAACTCTTTAAAGGCAGACTTTAAGGCGCATTTGCGGCATCAAAATGATTGATATGGTTTAATTTGTTTTTTAATTTTAGTAGACCATACGACTTTGGAACCATACATTTTTATTTCTTTATGTTTTGAAATTGATAAATTTAATAAAATACTAACTTAAAAAACAAAATACATATATTATAGTGGTAATCGCACTTCGATGCAAACACCCTTACAAGTCTTGCAAGTAAAGAATCGTAGCATACCGTGGTGTGGGAGTTTATGTGCTCTATCTGCCATTTTATATACCTCGAGTTAATGATGCCACTTTAGGTTTTTGACACCAAAAATATTAAAATCTGCAATCCGTTATCGGTTCTTTACCTCCAAAATTCGAAAACGAATTATAGACTTGAAAAATTTGGCATCTTTAACCCGGGATATATTAAAAATATGAAATTGTGGATAGAGCACATAAACTCCCGCCCGACGATATGCCTATAATATGTTGTTGTTTGACATAGTTTGGTACGTTTGTGCCGACGTGTGATTACAGCTTATACAATATACATCTTAGCGGAAGGCAATTTAAAGAATTTGAAGCATAATTACAGCTGTTGTTAAAATAATAGCACTACTTAAAGTCAAGTGTACCTAAGCACTTCAAAGATTTCTTTAAAAGAATATTAAAAAAATGAATTCTAACATAATTATTAAAAAAGTTTACTTTTCCTTTATTTGAATATGTAGTGGCTATTTTTCTATATTCTTAAATAAAAGTATTTATTATTACAAAAGTGTTTGCAACAAAGACTGATTATCGCTATTATTTTTAATTCTTTCGGCGACTACCTCTCAGCAGTCTTCTGGCAAAAGCTCTGCCATGAACAAGCTTCTCAAGTCTGTCGTTCGGAGTCGACATTAAACTGTAGGTCCCGGTACTCATGGATAAAAATTTACACACACAACATGAGTGCTGCGAGAAGGCAGGCCGTAATCCTGTGACCTAAAGGATATTTTAGAATGAGATTCCTTAGTTTGGTGAAAACGAACGGAATCTTATATATCTAAAACAATTTCAAGTGGAATGATAAATACAGAATCTAAACCATACCGAAAGGAATCTGTGACATTCAATTTAAGTCTTACAAATCTTTGACGCCCATCATGACTTATTGTCTACAACCCTTATGCATATTCTCTTTAAATATAAATAAACTTATACAGTTGAGACTACCTCTCAGTAGTCTTCTGGCAAAAGTTCTGGGAGTAATTAAGTAATTGCCAAGAAAAAGCTTATCAAATTCGTCGTTCGGAGTCGACTTTAAACTGTAGGTCCCGGTACTGATGGATAAAAATTAACACACACTACATGAGTTGTACGAGAAGCTATGCCGTAACTCTGAAACAGGGTGATAATGGCCAGATATGTATATTTGTATATAGTTGCGGTATAGTGTCGCGGTATAGTGATTACAACAATCGCACAAAAACTCCCAGTGAAGGAGAAAAATGAAAAAATAAAATTTGCAGTTTTTAAAAACTTATAATATAAAACTAAGAGGTTCTCCCCTCCCCTCTCCAAGAAGTCCATCTTCAAGAAACCGTTACCTGACATTTCAATCTATTCTACCTCAGAAATGAATGATCAGGAATATACCGCCACCTTCTGGGCAGACAACCATAGATTTATTAAATTGAATATGTAAACAGCCTTGTAAATTATAAGTTCACATTATCGCGAGATTAGTGTGCTTGTGAATATTATTGTTGTTGCGATTTGTTCTATAAAAAGTCTTCTTAATAAATAACTACCAGTTTGATTACATATTTAAAATATTGATTAGTTCTCTCTGAAGCAAGATTTTCGGATAATTTTGCTTACAGAGGCTTTTTTCTTTTTAATTCTTTTTAACATATATTTTAGTTTTATTTATAGAACTCAGAAATTGTGCTGCCACTAAGTGATTGAAAAAATTCTTAGTGGTTATTTGTTTTCGAATATTTGTAATTTCTTGGTTAAAGTATAAAAAAATGTTTTTTTTTTCCAATATAAGAAACCCATAAGACTTGAAATGAACACGTTTCTTGCAACATTGTTGCTTAAATAATATTTTCTATACCATTAATTGTTTTAATGTCTTTAGTAGGCGTTCCTGCATTATTTTTTTTTTTCTCTCTCTTTCCTTTTTCAGTTCTAAGGTTTAGAATGTTGTAAAAATATTTCATTTATTTTGTATGAAGGAATCAGCCAGTTTGAATGTTTTGCAATATAATTGTGCCATTATCAGCGTATAAGTCACAAAGGGAATTGATGAGGAAATGGTTTCTTTTTGGACTATGAAATAAATTGTTTGATTTTATATAATTAAATAATTTACTAGAAATATAATTTTAAATATATATACAGAAAGATGTTGATATTTGTGTATTAAAATTATTTATACTTCTTTGCAATACAATAGGTGTATTAATTTATTCTGTTAAAGGACTCTTATACCACAAAACTAAACAAGTTCTAAGAAAGTTTAACGGATGTATGCAAAAAAATATAAAATAAGTAGACTAGACATACAAATTTTGAATTAAACTCTACTTTAATTTTTTTTAGCATACGAAGATAAGAGTTTAAAAAATATCAAAGACATTTAACTGATTAAACGAATGCCGCTATTGGTGAATTATAGTAAAACTCGGTGCAACAGACTAGAATGTTTAAAAGAAATCAAATCCAGAACTACTCATTAGACTCATTAGACTACTTAGACGTTCTACATGTTTCTTTTCTATGTATAAGTATATTAACAAAAATCTTTAAAAGAAATAATTTTTATGGAATCTAAAAGAAAATAATTAAAACGAGCTAAAAAAAGAAATAGAAAACCTTTTGGCAAAAATAACAAAAAATTTCATTTTTTGTTTGTCCACAAAATACGTAAATTTCAATATTTATTTAAAACATAAATGCCAACATGATAAATTTCTTTTAAACTATGCAAACGGATCTCTTTAATAAACTACAACACGATGTACAACACTTTTCAAACTCTGTATTTGCCCTCAAAGTTGTTAATATTTTGTTCAAATACAGAGTATCAAGTACATGAAGAAAAAAATAGCAACAGTAAAATACATAAATTTCTGCAAAAATATTACAAAAAGGCATAAAAGAAATTTATTTACCCTTTGGACGTAACAAATTGTCACATTTTGATAGAAGACAGCAGCAAATACATAATTTTATGGCAATACTTAACAGGTAAAGGCAACAGTAATTTCTTTAAAGCGAAACACTTCAGGGCAATGTTCGATTTTGTAGGTATTTTTGTTGACGATTTTAAAATAATTTGATGTTTGTGCTGTAGGCTGCAATTTAAAACATTTTTAAGTATTTGGTGCAATTTGCTCATAAGTTTTGATAGAAATCAGTGGTCGCACTTGTGATCGAAGGAATTTTTGTATTGAATGATGTTGAATAGGTATTCGCTATTTAAAATTTGTGCGCTAAAGTACAAAAAAAATTGGTATTTTTATACTGTTGGGATAATTTTCAAATTTAAATCAATTCAACTCTGTTGAATAAACACAAGATTACATTTTTCTCCAAAAATCTATTTTTTCAATAAAAACTGTCATGTTCCATATTTAAATATTATCAAAGTATATTGATTAAAATCAAAGTTAGCGAATATGAATACGTGTTATTCAAATTAATTTTAAACTTGAAGCAAAAAAAAAAAATTTTTTTGCGAAAAAAATATCCCGAAAAAAATTCGCTAAAGTTTCCTATCCATTAATGTACATATTTAATAAAAATTTCTAAATTTAAAATTAAAAAATGATTAAAAAAGTATAAAATTATCGTTTATATAGTACTTTAGGGTACAAATTTTAAATTGCGAATTTTGCGAATTCCAGCGCTAACTTCTAAAAATGGCCATTGAATCAAGCGTGCTCGAATTAGCTTTACAAGTAGGGTGCCCAGCTTGTTAAAATTTGAGACTACTCGTAGCACAGTTTTATTTTTAAATTTAAGCTAATTTTGAGGTATAAAAAAAACTGAAACCTTGCTATACCCAGTGTAATCAAAATATAATTTTTTTAAGTTTCTGTCATGCAAATGTTTTTAAGTTGGAGATGTTGAATTTTTTGAAAAACAGAAATTTATTGCTTTGTAAATGCTTTTTGTTTGGTTTTTATATACTAAATGGGATATGATACGCATTTATGCCCGTATTCATAAAAACTATTTTAGGTTTATTGAGGGTTTATTTGACAAGTATTGCATAGAAATTTGTCAAATAAGGCCTCAATAAACCTAGAATAGTTTTTATGAATACGGGCATTAGTCTATAACTATTTTAACATTAGTATTTATAGTTTTGAAAAACATCTTTGAGAAAAAGTCTGCTGACGAGTCTCTTGAGCAGAGACGAAGAGACATGTTTATCCGCAAAATCACACATTTCATATTATATTCTTTAAAATGTTTTAATTAGTTTCTATAAATAGTTATTTGGAAACAAATGCAAAAAAGTGCTGTCATAGGTTTCTGTTAGACAAGAAATCTTTATAAGCAATCTAAGAACGCGTTGTAGTCCCAAATCGATTAGATTTCAAATAACAGTTGTTTGCGAATGCATGTACATATATTTGGCCATATGTACTACAGATAGATGGAAGAACTTAATTTTTGTATACAATTTAATTATTTTTTTTGTTTTTTTTTTTAAGTACTTGTTGAAACAAAGAGAGTTGTTTACGTTCTGGCTCTTGAAATACCTGCACACTCCTAAAAAAAAATTACAAAAACATACTAAAAAAATTTTAATGGTTTTTCTTTTTTGTTTTATTTTGTAATTTTCACTATTTGTTTTAATTTTTCTCTTATTTTTCATTTAATGGTCCACTGCCATTTCCACTAGTCAAGCATTTACTATTTATACAATTTGCCCAAGCACTTGTTATATGTATTGGTGATGATGAAAAAAAAAAAATAAAAGGTTGGGTCTCTTTTAAATAACCCCCTTTTGATAATCAAAAAAAAGTAAAAATTTTAAATCTCTAAACTTTTGTTTTTCATTTTGAAATTCATGTAAACACACTGTTTTACTCTGGTTTTTAGTTTTTACACAAATATGACTTTCCACCAAAGCCTGGCTTGCCAGTCAGTGGATGTTGCCCTGGTGCTTAACAAACCAGTAATGAATTTTAAATACTTTTTTTTTATTTATAATTTCTTTACAGTTTTAAAATTCTGTAATAAAAATTGGTATTTTTTTTTTAAAATATTCAAATTTATGCTGTTGGGTTATATGCATGGATTTAGTAATTTTGTCATTGCAAATAATTTTAAACAAATTTGTTGGTTTTTTTAATGGCTTGTGTGTTGTCATTTATTTGTTTGGAATTTTAATTTTTTTTTTAAGAAACCACCAAAAACGGTTTCACTTTCATGAAATTGTTAAATTTTGTTTCAGTTTTACTTATTTATTATTATTATTATTTTTTTTTTTTGGAATTTGTAATTTCAGTTTCATTTGCCAAGACATTCACTTAAAGTTGTTTTTTCTTTTATTTATTTTTTTTTTTTTTTTGTGTGAAATATTTGAAAATCCATAATATTTTTATAATAATTTGTTATCATCTTAAAATAGGAACTTTACTGTTTAAATACGGCTCTAAAATTTTAAATTACTGTTATACTTTAAAATATGATAGCATATATCCTGTATTTAGAATAAAGATTTTTTTAAATTTTAATCATATAATGTTTGCGCATTGGGCTAGTAAAGAGTTTACGTAATTAAGCTTTTAATTGTGCTCAATTTTCTAAGCTCTAACAGCTTAATTAAAATTTCATTTTTAGTAAAACGAACTCGCAATAACGTGAACTAATTTGTAGAAAGGCAGTTCACATTTTCAAGATTGTTCACAATTTCGAATGTAAAATTTTGTAAAAAGAAATACTTTTATTTACCAAGAGTAATATATTTTAATAAAAAACATATGTACATACATATAAATATTAAAGCTAGAAAAAACTCACTCCAAGAACAGATCAATGAGCACGGGAAAGAAGGAAAGCTGTAGTTAAAAGTTGAAGTTTTCATATCAGGCGATTAAAACAAAATTTTTTATTGTTGGGAAAATACACAAAATTCAACAAATTTTTATATCGTCGCAAGAATTAAAGAACGCTGTAACTGACAAAAAATCGAAAATACGTTTTTTTCATAATTTTTATCAGAAAAAAATACGCGTCGATTGGTCCCGGTCCCAGATTTCTACGATGAAAATAAATTCACTTACGCCGTCTGCGAAATGAAAAACACCATTGTATTTGTTCTACTTTCATACAGGCTTTTTGGCTCTGGTAAACATTAAATTTTTTTTTAGTTACAGCGATCTTTAATTCTTGCGACGATATCAATTATGATTCGCTTTAATATTCGTAATAATACTCGTAGCTTGTTAACTAACCTTCGAAGTCGAAATATTTGCTTACACAAACTGAGCGGCAGGTGAACTCTATGAGTTCTTTATTGTTACACTAGCAATAGTCGTTCTCAAATGTTTGCTACAATTTCAAATGAATTTGATTTATTGTTAAAAGTTTTAATTAATTCCTGATTAATTTTAATTAAATTCTTTAATTGATTCCATTAAATTTGTAATAGTTTTTTATTTTGTCATGTCATGAAGTCATGTTTTAATTTATTTAATTGCAATTTTTGATTGGTTTTTAATTTTATTTTCAGTTAACATTTTAATTGAATTTCAGTTAAATTTTTAATTAAAATCCTTTAATTGATATGATTAATTCGGGTGTGGTACTGAAATAATTTAAATATTTTACTGATATTGCAATTATTTAAACTGAAAAAAGTATGAAACTATTAAAAATTTTTTGTTTATGAAATATTAAACAAAACTTTTAATAATTAATTTTTTAATTCATTAACTCAACAGAAGTCTACAATATACAATAAAAAGCTTTTGATGTTTTATGTCTCCTTCAGAAGTCATTTAAAATTTGTGTTCCCATTTCTATCACCTCGATTTCAAATACCAGAACCAATTATATATAAAGCACCTTCTGGAATTGGCGCTGTGTTCCTATTTCGTCAAAATTCAACCTGTTAATTTTTCTACTTATTTATTTTGTTTTTTTTTTTGTTTTTTCTCTAAAACTACGAGTATTTCTAAAAAAAATTTAAATGGATTTTTTATGTTAAACAACTGCATTTTACAAGTAACATGTGAGAAACACATTCAAACAGATATGTACGAAACACACTTTTGCTAAAGCAAGACTATGGGATGGATGGTGGCAAAAGAAGAAAAAAGAGCACCACTTTGTTGTTGTTAATAATGTTGCATACATACAGTTGAATGAATAAAATAAAATCAGCATCAAATAATTTTATAGATGCAAGTGTTGTTAGTTTTTTTTTTCATTTTTTTTAATTTCTAAAATGAAAAAAGAGAGAAAATCATGAAAACAAGTCTCGAACTGTTTGGGAGTTATTTCAGATGGACCACAACAAGATTGAATGTGTTATTGGTATGCTACTAAAGTTGTTGTAGTAGCTGTTGTTGTCATAATTTGAAAACAAACACAGTATATACATGACAAAAAATATAATTGTGATGAAAATAATAGCAGTTATAGATTTTAAATAGCAGCAAAAACACTTTTAAAACTTTTTACGAAAGCAGTAATTACAAATAAATTAACTATTCCTTGTAAATATATGGCCTAAAAAGATTAGTGGAAGATTTAAAGAAAATATGCTGCATTTATAGCTTTGCAACATTGTTGCTCTAGTTGACCCCCTAATGTCCGGCAGACTTTTTATGACTTCTCATAATTTGGGTTTCACTCTCAAGAGTTGAAATATAGTGAACATGACCTTGGGTAGTGTGATATGTGCGTTAAAAAAACCTGCTCATTTCATTTAAGGTCTGATTCGAGTTGAGACCAGCGAGAGACATAACTGAAATTTAATTTGCAAGGGATAATTAGGTTCGGAGAAGATTCTAACTAAAAATGTCTTCTTTTTTTGGAACTGGAATCGGAGGGTTCCACTCAACGATTTTGATATCAGACTTCAAACGCTGTTGTATTACATAAGTTCACAATTTTGTTTTAGCAGCATTGACTCTTTTGACTACCAGTTTAACAACTTATAGTTACTTTTTGTTTAGTTTGGTTTGACATTTCATTATAGTGCAGTGCTGACTAAAGGAAGAAGGTATATTGTACAGCATTGTATTTAAAACCTATTACACTATGGATAGACTTACATTAGAGCAACATTTTTTTTTTTTTTTGTTTTTTTTTTTTTTGTTATAAAATAATAGTATAGGTTCTCAGCAACTACTCTGTGATTTTCGACTTTTTGGAAAATTTTACAAGAGATTCTTGGCCTTGAAGCTTTAAAAATTCAACAGGAGTTAAAGCCAAACAGTCATTATATGCGGCGAATGAGTTAAAGAGGCAATTCATGTTGATATTTAAATATTTAAAGTATTTTTTTTTTTTTCGATAAATCATGTTTTTGATGCATTTCGATTAAAAATAATATACAAACTGTTGTCAAAAACACTATTGAACTCACAATTTGGGCTAATAACTGTCACGCTAACGGTCAGAATATTACTATCAATGTTGACACGTCAATTTTTCTAGCACTTGGTTCTAATAGGACAGAGCATTACGCAGCACAGCATGACTTACAATTGATTTATTCACTTTCGATGAAAGAATAATTTTACGTAGTGGTCCAATTAGTTAGTTAATGGTTATATGTACTTCGAAAAGCTGAAAATCAACAAAGAGTTATTGGTGAAATACAGCAAGATATGCTGCGAACACATTGAGAAAATTAGTGTTCAAAATTGTATCATGTACGGGCCAGCTCTGGTGGGCACATGGCCGAAATCATGTTTAAATGGAATAAAGCCTACTTTATTGGTATTAAGACTCATATACATATATATATTATTTCTAAAGCACTTTTTTTGTCGGTTGCAAATATCTCCCATACCACCGCATCAAATTTAATGAATGATATCTCATTTTAAAGCTTATTTTTAACACTAATGACGAAAAATAATTAGAAATTGAAAAATTAATATTTTCATTGATAAACATTATATTTTATATAGAACTGCATGATAATACTGTTGTCATTATGATTATATGTTTTTGTTCAAGCGTGGTAATACAGGGTCGCTTAATAGTAATGCAGTTCTACATAATATAGTATGTATATTTTAAAATCCATTCTGGCAATACCGCTTTTTGCCATAAAAAGCTGTTTTGGCAATACTTTGCAGTAGTTGTACGTTGAAAGATATTTTTGTTTGTATTAAGGATTCGTACGGGCAAAAAGTTAACGATGATCATGTCATTACCTCTAACATTGTATTCAAAGAAGTATTATAAAAGCATTTAAACATTATGATTTCTAATATTTTAATAGTTTTAATAAAATGTATTGAAGTTGCTAAAATTTCTATTAATTATTTTCATTTTATGTTACAAAAATGACAACTAACAGTGCGAAATATTCGCACGGGTCATCTAGTATATCTCTTTTATTTTATTTATAATTCTGAATAGAATTTTTCCCATAGCAAAGCAAAACTATATCGGCCGTATGTATTATGAAAAATTAGCAACTCCTTAGTATATGGGATAAAAAACTGGCAAGTTTATCACCCGCTATATACTGGTATTATTAAAACTTTCCATACCATTTATTTGATAAGTAGTCAGAGGAACCCAAAAATTGTATACCTTGTACGTTTGAGTAAGAATTTCCAAGTATTGGAATGACAAACTTAGCCACTATGTACAACGACCTGGGAATTTTTTATTATACCTAAGGCTGTATATTTCTAAATTTAAATTTTAAAATTTCTCTAAAAGCGCGTTTATACAAATTTTTTTTTTCACATATAGCTTATAATTATATTATAATTAGTGCTATTTTTTTAACGTTAACTGTTATAGATAATGTTAATACCAGTATGTGGTATTAACAAATGGTTAAAATTTTACCATATATATATTGTCTTGTAGTTTTAGTATTTATAAAACCACTATAAAATAGTCGTATTAATGTATAACGTTATCTTTATTAATGGATCTCTCAAAATAAAATATAAAATGAAAAAGAATAAAAAAGAAACAAATTGTAAAAGTCACAGTTGCAATGTCGTTTTAGAGTAGCAGTGCTACTACAGCCTTAAAACTCTAACAAAAGTCAACAGTAAAGCAACATAAACGCAGCAGCAGCAGCAGCACCAGTACCAGTACCAGATTAATAGAGAATACGACTGTTGTTTATACTACTGACCTACATAGAAAGATATGTATGTGTATGGATTTATATTTACCCACACACTTATACATATTTGAATGATATATGTATGTATGTAGTAGCGCTATAAAAAAGGCCTTTAATTCTATGTTTTTTGCTTTCTGCTTGTTTTAAGATTTAAAGATATTTTTGCCATAAAACAAAAAAAAAATAAATTCCCCCAGAATTTTGCATTTTATGTTGAGTGTCTTTAAAATTGTTTTTTGTTTCCTTTTTTATTTGAAAAAAAAGAAGAAAATAGCAAATATGCAGGTTCAAGTGGTTTACCTTTAGAAAATCGTACAAGTTTTAAAAGTCGTCACATACAATAAAAAAAAGAGGGAAACATTCGAGAAAATCAATTTCTGCATGATTTGGCAATAAAAGTATTGATTTTATAAAAATTTTTTCGTAAGAAACTGTCAAATTGTCGATTGCAATTTGCAATTAAAACCAAAACGCATACTTCACAAATAAACAAAGTTTTTTGCTTAAGTCTTTTGTTTTGAAAAGTAAACAATAGCCAGAGCTCTAATGCTTATGAGTATATAGGCTGTTAAGCTAAATGTGTACGCGTGTGCGTGTGTGTATGAGATTTTTTAGAATTGCTTAAACTATAAACTAGTTGTTGCTGTTAATAGAACAAGTTTCATTCAGTCAACATCTATCCATCTAACCATCCATTCATTCATTCATTTATAATGTTCAATAGCTTTTGATATTCATATATGTTTGTATCTATGTTGTTTTTTGCTTTATACCGACTAATATTTCATGGAAATCTTCACATGTCGTTGATTTTCATTAGAAAAAAAGAAAAAAAAAATACTCACTTATATGTTGCATGTAATTTGGGTCACTCAGTTAGTGTGTTAACAAAAACAAGCACACACTCAAGCATATTCATACTTTAAAAAAGACCTGTTATTCTAATCAAAAGCTCGTTTAAGAATAATATATTAAAAAAAAACAGAAACAACGAAAAATATTTCTCTACCAAAATATCTTTTTAAAATTTTCAAACTTCACAACCACTTATAAGTGGATTTATAAAGAATTTGTCAAGTTTTCCACTTGAATGTTTGAAAAAAAAAAATTAATTTTCAAGTATTTCTAGTTGCAGTTGCAAGTTGCTTTCAAAAATATTAGTATTAATCGGTATTCAGTTATTTGTTGAATTGCTTATATTGGGTTGTATTCAAATAAATTTACGAGTAAGTTTGAATTGAGTTGATGCATAAAGACAATTTGACATTTTTGTAATTGAAAAGAACATCATGTTACTCGTCTTAACACAAATATTAAGAGAAAACTACAACAATAAAAACTAGATCATCAGCCAATTATTAAAATTTTTTTTTAAATTACAGTAAATAGATAGTCAATAGTATTTAGAGGCTTAAAGTCTCAATATAAACTATAATAAAAATTTTTCTGTCAGCTGAGAGATATTCATAAGCGAATATGAATAATTGAATTTGAGTTAAATCATTACTAGTATTAATTAATTTTTTAACTGCTTCAATAACAACAACACTCGTATTTATCACATCAATTAAAAGATTTCAATCAAACTTTTTAATAATATTAATTAAAAGTTTAATTGAAACTATAATCAGTAATCAATAAAACATTTTAATTGAATAAATTAAAAAGTTCAATTAAAAATTGATAAACAAATTTATTTAGATTTTAATTGTATCAATTAAAAAAATATCAATTAAAATCAAAATAAAGAAAAAAAATAAAAATTAGAAAAGATTACTAACTAATGGAATGTTGAGTTCCATTCTAAAAACAATGTAATATAAAAAAGGGGTTGCGTGTTCTATTTAAAAAAAAAATTGCCATCATTAAGTGTAAAAATGTAACTTTTCTCGCCCTCAAAAAAATAAGAGGGTGAAGATCATTTTTACTATTTTTTTTATTTAACATTCTTCTTCTTTATTTAAATTTTTGTGATTTTTTTTTCTTCTATTTAATTTTTTTACATATAACAACAGGCCGACTATTTATGTTCTTTTTTTGCATAAAACTGGGTACAATTTAATGGTGTGAGAGCAATGCTTTTAAATTGTCACTTTTTTAAAAAGACAACATTCATTTCCAGAAAAGAAAATGCCATAAGTCTATCAATTTCTTTCCCATTCGCCTTATTTTTCGATCCTTTTTTTGCCTTCAAACCTGATGAAATGGCTCTACAAAAAAGAAATTTAACTCCAACCATAAATTCATTTCATAAATACATAAATATCTGTCATCAAATATCGAGGTCATCAAAATTTAGAAATTTAGAAACTAGGGTATTCAAACGATTAATCGTTAATCGATTAATCGAAGAATTTTGTTCAAATAATTGTTCGAACAATTAAAAATAGTCAAATTTCGAATAACGAATAATTCGAATAATTCCCTACGATTAATCGATTAATCCATATAAAAAATACTTTATTTATAGAAATAATAAATGGTATTAATAAACTTCCTAAGTGTTGTAAAATACTGCTACATTGATAGATTTAGAAGGCATTATACAATTTGTTATTAATACAATGGAAAATGCAAACAATCCTTTTCCAAATTATTTATTAGAAAGGCTTAAGATTCGAATAAATGAAAGACGTGTAAAACTACTTAGTACACTTATTTTATATCTTAATTCTGGTACATTTTCACTTTTTTAAAATATTGCACAAAATCTGAAATAAAAGATTTTGCAAACAAATTGTTTTTGAGAATGTTTTTAGAAAATATGGAACAAAATGTGTCAGATGGTGATATGATTGCAGAAGATTTAATTGAAATAAACGAAAATAATCTATTTTCACAATACAATGAAGCAATTAAAAGTGTACAAAATTTTAAAAAACCTAAAAGAGGCTGCAATGATTTAATGGGTGATTTCTTATATTTAGAAAAAACCAAAAACAGAACCGAAAAATTATATATTCTTTTTCATGCACTTCTCTCAATTTCTCCAACATCTACAATCAGCGAGAGATTGTTCTCAAAATCGAGTTTTATTAAAATTAAAGAAAACAATCGATTGAAAGCTAAACATATAAATTACATCCTTTTTTAAAAGACTACTTTAATAGAAGTGCATACTTTTTTTTAACTAATTTTTAACGCATAATATGAATTATTTTTAATTACTTATTTAATATTTTTATTGCATACGAAGTAGTAAATTATTACTTTTATATATTAAATCGTTATATATGTATATGATCTTAAATATTAAAATTAATTAATGAATTATTTATGGTTTAGTTTTTCAATAATATGTTTGAAAGTAAAATATACGATCTCATTACAATTTCTAAACTACACATTACTACGTTTTTGGTTATTATTTGTTTTTTTGAATAAAATGTTTTAATAATACGCAAAATTGGTATGTTATTTTATATAAAACAAAATACGATTAATCGAACAATTTTGAAATTTTATTCGATTAATCGATCAAGAAAAAAACCCGAATAATTACTCACTCGATTAATCGACCAAAGAAAAAAGTCGAATAATTGAATACCCTATTAGAAACGCTTAAATAGTTTACTTAGAAATATAAAAATTTTGTTTTATTTGTTTAAAAAATCGGGATTTATTGATCTGCCCTCGTATTTTAAATATTATTTATTAAATAAGTTGATTAATCCTATATAAAATTTACAAAAGTATTTACAAAACAAAATTTGCATAGAAAACCAAAGCAAATATTGACATACAAATTGTATTACAAATTTAAAATAAAAGAGACGAGTATGTGAAAGAAAAAGTAGAAGATATAACGATACATGATATAATAAACAAATGATTTCTACATAAAGAAATTTAATACCAACAACCTAAAAACTAAAAAACAAAATATTACCAATATTGGTGTTAAACTAATTAATTAATAATAAATAGTGTTAAAAAACAAAACAAAACCAAACAAAACAAAATATTATAATTTATGTGGAAACTTCACATATGTTTTGTAAATTTTATACTTTAAATGCAAAGTAAAAACAAAAAGAACAATAAAGTTATACACAAATGATGCCAAAGTTATTAAAATACAAATGAAATAAAATTTCAAGAGAAAGTAAATTTAAAACTTAAAGAATTTTTAATAAAAAATCATCTAAACAACCCAGTTTCTTTAAATTTTTCAACCAAATATCTATTGGAAATGTTAAAATTGGCATATTTTTTAATAAACAAACAACAACATTTTGGAAGCAAATAACATAGATTTTGAAATACGAGTAATTTGTTAGAAAGTGGCACAAGAATTTGTGTTTTTTTAAATGATTTATACAGCGGAAAGGCTTATGAATATACGAATAGCAGCTAGAATTCAGAAACTCTATTCATTGACAACTTGGTTGTGCTTGTGTTTCCTTAATAACAAGAACTTTAATTACTGTAATTAAAGCTTCTTCAGGGAGAATTAATTGAATTGATATAAAATTTATAAGAAATAAAAGTGAAGACATCGTGAAAAAATATTTGTAAAATTTTTTGAACATTTCTTTTTATTTAAATTTTTTTCAATGTTTTAAATTTACAAATGATTGCAATCTTTTTTTTCATTTAAGAGATTTAATAAATGACACACCCTCTAAGGGTGTAGCAACAACTTTTACAGCATTTCTTAAGTTATAAACAGTTTTTTAAAGTAAAACCAACAGGAGAAATTTTTGCCTCAATTTTAATGACTAACACACATATATACATACATATTTTAATTTCGCATGCAAATATTTATCAAAAATTTAAATTCTATAAGTAATTCAAAAATGTTTTTTCACAACCATTGTTTCTTTTAAAGTTAGTTTTTCTCTATCGATAGATGGAATTATTATTAGAACACATACTGGAAACCACAGTGTATACTCTAATAGTGATGAAACACGAACAAGAATAATAACAATTAGTGCCCTTTAAAATGAAAGAGATACCAAATATTAACAAAAGCTCATATACATATTTATTGCTTTTAAGTGACAGTAAAATTAGTAAATTTTTAATTCAATAGAAATTTATTTAGGAAAACTAAATGAGACCAATTAACTTCGAACTTGTGTTACAGTATTACACCATAGAATTCGGTGTGGCGGTTATCGGGAAGTTCTAGTATTTCTACATAAAAAAAAAACACTGAAGATAAAATTTGACCATTATAAAAATTAAATGTAGCATAAAGCAAAATTTTTAGAGAATTCTTTTACATTAAATGTTGTCGGAAAATAATTTCAAATTCATGATTCAGGAGAGAAAATTATTGCACATTGTTATCAAGAAAAATTTCGTACAATTTTACAACAATTTATGTAGAAGTATTTTTATGTTTGTATCGTCATATTAAATGCAAACGGACGTAACTACACTTTTTTTACAGGTGAAGCAAAAAACTTTAAAATCAAAAATTTTTTAAATCCTGAAAATAATAATTTTCTGGATCGAGATATAAGGATTAGCATCCCTATATACAACAAATGAGTTTATATGTAAGGTTTTCATATATGTAAATATGTAGGTAGTTATGCCTTCTTGCATTTAGAAATGCAGGCACTTGTTGTTACTTCCGTTAGAATTTCGTTAATAAATCGCCATTTTTGATCGTAGGAATTTAAAATTTTCCACGAGCATGTATTTTGATAAGACGAACTATAACCAATAAAAAACTCAATTTTGAAATTTTGTGTAGTTACGTCTGTTTGCATTTAATATGACGGTATGTTGCCATACGAATTCGTAAATGCCCTAACTTATATTAAAAAATTTTGCATTGGAATCAAAACTATTTTCATTAAGCAATGCTTTTATAGAGTGGGCACATTTGAGGTTAGGAAGTAAATTTTTGAAAAAAAAACATTTTTGTTTGACAAATTCAGTTTTATTGATACCAATGTAAAGTAGAAATATGGGACTGGATAATGGAATTTGAAGTGTGCCAAATGTCCAACTCGAGCACTTAGGAAGACGTCAACTCTTTTCACAAAGCTTCTCTTATCTTATCAATGCAGGGCCGAATTTCATCTTTCAGAGTGTCAGTTGTTTGCGGTTTGCTTACATTATCCTGGTGTTTCAAATGGCCCCAGAGAAAATAAACGAGTGGCGTTAAATCACATGAACTAAATTGCGACCGGGAAATTGTTCATGCAATAACTGAATTGTGCTTGTGGCGTCGTCCTGCTGAAACCAAAGGTTAATGAGTTAAACAGTAGCCAATTATAGACACATAAAATGGGTTATCATGGTCTTATCATTAAAGATGATTTTGTTGAAGAATGCGTTGTTCTCGTTTAACTTTTCAAACAATCAGTTCATAAACGTTCGACGCATATATGGTAAAAATTTCCCAACTTTTTAATAAATTAATGCCAAGGAATGACAGCTCAATTCTTGACATTTTATCATTTGACAATCAATTTGTTTCATAACCTCAAATTAGCCCATTAGTTGATCAACTTGGTCCTTTCAACGTAAACGTGGTTGTCCTCTTCTTCCATCCGAACAATATGAACAACGGCCACATCGCCGAGGAGCTCATACATCTCATGGTTGGTTCTAATGCGAAACTTAACGCCATGCCTTACAGACCCAAAGATCTTACGAAGAACTTTTCTCTCGAACACTCTCAGGACCACTGCATCGGCACAAGACAGCGTCCATGCTTCCGCACTATAGAAAAACACCGGAAGAATAAGCGACTTATAGAGTGTTAAATTCGTCGCACGAGAGATGTCTCTGTTACTAAACTGCCTACTGAGACTATAGCACCAGTTGACCAATGTGATTCTTCGTTTGATCTCCAGAGTGACATCATTCTTGCTGGTAATGGCGGTGCAAAAGTAGATGAACTCCTTGACCACATCGATTGTATAGTTGCCGGCTGTAACCTGGGAGCCGATACGTTCAACATCCCTGTTCGTCGACAACATGTACTTTGTCTTGCTCTCATTTACCGCCAGACCCATTTTTGCAGACTCCCGTTCAATAGCAGTAATTGGTCTTAATAAAGAAAACCTGTCTATAAAAATTAAACCAAAATTAAACCACAAATTGATAATTGTTGATCACAGAAGTGTAAAACTGTGCAGGAATATACATATATTTTAATGCAGCCATCATAACATGGTATGCCTAGAAACAAACCTGGAAAGTGACACTATTTTCTGAAAGGAATTGTCGTGTATTACAAGACTCTGTTAACAGAATGTTTGCCAAAGAGCTCCAAAACCTCGATTTACGGTTACAATAATTTAATAATTTAGTCCAATATTGACAGATTTAAAACCAATGATTATGAATTAGAAAGAGGAGTGATGGTTATGTTCCATAAAAATTCGTATGGCTACATATATTTAAACTGAATTGTACAGCATCATACGGGAGATACCCCAACTAAATATATTCTGAGGAAGTTTTTTTAATTTTTATTTTTCTGCTTCTTTTTGTTTTAGCAAATTCCATAGAAAATTCTTTATATGTATGTGTTTCAGTTTTTAATACTTTATTAACAGTTAAATTTTAATACGCAGTATAACCTCAATTCATATTAGAAACCAGATATAAATATGAATAAAATGTATGTGCATAGAGAAAAATAAACAAATTGTGATTACAGTTCATTTACAAGCATTTTAATAAAACCACATACAGCAATGCACATGCATATGTATATGCTGAAGAAAATAAAAAAAATAAAAAAATGTTGAATATGCAAACACCTGAACTTAAAAAAGAGAACACAATGCAAAAATGTTTCAAGAATAAAAAATAAAAAAATTACAAGAAAAAAAAATTGTTATTTTTTTACATGCATTATTGCTAATACTACTATAATGACAACATAAATATTTATAATTTTGTTTTTTAATATTAAAAAAAAGCACTACAAAAAATATGGTGAAGGTTAAATATTTTGCAAAACAAAAAAATCAAAAAAATTATGTCAACTACTGCTGTTTACTTGAATGAGAAAATTATTTAAATTATAATGAGAATTTTTTATTTATAATTTTTTTTTTTCAAAAAATATTATTCTGTTTCACTTACCATAAGTTCTAATTTTGTTAAATAACTCATGACGGTAAATTTGTCTTTGGGTTGCATTTACTTGTGTATTTCAGTAATTTCAGAGTTAAAATAATTTCAAAAATACTTTGGAAATTCTATTTAAATTGTTTGTAATTTGTAGAGTTCTACACACACGTTTTATTAAAAAGAAAAAAGATAATTACAAAAAGTAATTTTTATGTTAATTCTTGTAATTTGTTTATTGTTTAACAAAAATTCTTATTTTTTTTTAAACAATTTTCTATAAGAAACATACTCGTAATTTTAAAACAATTTGCACTAATTGGCCACGTATAGTTAAACAACAAACGAAAGACTTAAGACACATACATCAATGCTGGTAAACATTAAAAAAATATTTTTCTGTTATTATTTAGAATTTATTTTTATTTTTATAATTTTTTCTTTTTTTTGTTTTCTTTCTTTTTTCTATATCTGCTTACAAAGAAAAAGTATAAAACATTATTTCACACCCAATTTAAATGTAAATTTTCTATTGTTATCAAACAAATTTCTTTTATTTCATTTCTTTTCAATTCGTTTATTCTTTTCAACAATTACACATTAAAGAAATTTAAATAATTTACTAATTTTACTTTTTGTTTGTTTTGTTTTGTTTTGCTGTGTAACCAGTAGCAATAGTAAGTAATATGCTCACGAGTAAATAAATGGCGTACACGTTTGTTACGTTTGAAAGTTGAAAACGTTCTCCGCTTAGAATTTTCAAAAGAAAGTAATCAATGGACCATTCTTTCTTTTCAGGTTTACACTTGAAACACACCATGGCATCCCATAATATTGGGAAGCAACCAATATCAACCAGCTGAAAACATTAATTTTTAAGCTCTCAAAGAAACGAGTATATAAAAGTATTACAAAATAGTAGAATTCTTTGCTGTGAATACAAAAAACAAAAAAAACAAAAAAAAAAGAAAAAGAGAAAGATTATTTTCTTTTCTTTCTACAGTTTAACTGGGTTTAATAGTAATTTTTTTAGTTTGGTTTTTATAACTTCCAATAACAACATCATTATCTTTTATTATTAAGACTTTTTTTTAAATTAAAATTTTGTGCCATTTAAAGCTCATGCTCATTTACCTACATATGCATGTGTACCAGAAGAATAAGTTTGTGGTTTTTTATGATAATTTGTTTCCTTTGATCAAGTGGAAAAACTATATTTTATTTATTGCTTATGGTATATATACATTAGAGATTACTTATTTTTATGAATGAATGTAGAGCTTTAAAGGAATGAAATCAAATAGGAAAACCATTTGTTAAAATTGAAACCATATGTACATACTTTTTAATTCATAATCAAAATATAATTTTACCTATCGGAACAATAGATGAGTGTTTAAGATCAATGTTATTTACAATAATTTATTTTATGGCTTGTGAGGAGTTAGTTTTGTGGCCTCAAAACGATACTAAATGCCAATTGTATCTCCAAGTCTTTTGGAAGATTATCTAAAATAAAGAAGTAACCAACCATCATGTAGTAAATCATGAGTACACATTTTTTTAAACTAAATTTTAAATGCTATGATAAGGGTAGACGATGATTTTTTTGGTAATCCCGCGAGCCACTTTAACAGGGATCATTTGAGGAAGAGTCTGATCTTCAATACTGAAGGGGGTGCGTGGTATCGTGGTTAGAGCGCTCGCAAAAAAACTCCAACAGCCCAGGTTCAAGTCCCAGCAAAATTATAATTTAAAAATAAGATGTCCCCCCCCTCTCCAAGAACACCATCTACAAAGAAACCGCTTCCCGACATTGCACTCTATTCCACCTTAACCAATGTCAACAAAAAATGAATTATCAGGAGAAAAGCGCCACCTATTGGAAAGTAGCACATAACAGCTAAACCTACTTAGCGAAGACACTTACCACACACAATCAATATGCAACGATAAGTCAATTGCTGTTGATCATTCAAGAGTGAAGATATAACACTGACCTTTGAATGACAATTCACAGCAATTTGTCTCATTCCTAAGGCGCTTAAAATAGTAATATAAGAAAAAACAAAAATGTATGTTCTGTCATAAAAATTCCAATACAATACATTGCATTTAGAAAGGAGTTTACCCCTGAGTATTGGTGTCAATTAAAAAAAAATACTTAATCTAAAGATAACACTCCTTTAATAAACTGTGTTTCCTATAGATTTCCTTCCTTCTTTTTCGTTGTGTGTTATTATTGTTTCTTGTCTTTGTCTTAATTTAAATGGTTGTTGTTGTTGTTTTTTAGATTATTTGTTAGAAGAAAACAAACTTATGTTTTTATTCAAAACTAAAACCAACATCAGTTGTATTTGTTATTGCTCATCTTTTTTTATTTCAGAGATTATTGCAAATAGAATGTTGCTTAAGTTGTATTGCATCATTTACTTGTTCTGTCGTTTCCACAATTTATTTTTATTCTTTTTTTCTTTCATTTTATTCATCCGTTTTATGAATGCAATTTGTGAAATGTCATTGGTTTACATTTTGTTTTTGTGTTCTTTTTTTTTAGATTGTCATTGGTGAGTAAATTAATAATTGCCTTCAAATTGAGATGAAATGGCTCATCGTAATGCTTCCTATTCTTGTTATCAATTAGTGGTGGCAATGACATCTCATTGGTTAATGCGGTAATAAAATCAAAAAAAAAAAAACAAAAAAATAACTTTTAAATTGTTTCACGGTAGCATCACTAATTGCTTTAACATACAGCTATAACTCGTATAACGAGGTAGTTAAATTGGCATTATAGAAGACTTGAGAATTTTGTATTATTTATGTGCTGTTGCATACACAAAAACCGTTTTTGTTTAAATCACTTTGTATCGTAAATGCATTTTAGAAATACCGCGCTACTCTAGGGATATGTGTAAGTATTAGTTTTATTGTTAGAATTAAAAATGTACGATTCATATTAGTCTAAGAGATAGTAAATATTTTACTGTATAAGTTAAAAAAAAATTATTGGAATAAATTCGAGACAGTGTGGCAGAAGAGCTGTCAGCCCCAACTCGTTGTCTCATACTCACGAACATAACTAATGCCAATTTTTTATAAAGATTTGAATTTACCCGCTTATATAGTTCAAATGACTCAAGAACTGAAGTCTAATGACTTATTCAAGCATTGTCAATACCCTGAACGATCGGTTGAACAGTAAAAAGTGAATTGTGATTTTACAAAAAAAAGTCATCTTCAGCTACGAAGGAAACTTTTGTATCAGTGGATTCGTTAACAAAGAGATTTGCGGTATTTGGGAAAATAGGAATTTAGGAGTGATTGTTGAAAAGCCGATGCATCCATAAATAGTGAATGTTTGGTGAGGTTTATAGCCTGGCGGCTTAAACACACCGTTCTTCTTAGAAAATGAAGACTGCCAAGCACTAACCGCAAATGCTGTTCGTTATCGTAAGATATTAGCGAGCTTCTTGTGGCCAAAAATTCACAGTATAAAGCTGGATAATATGTGGTGCCAATAGGATGGTGCTATTTGCTACACAGCCAAGGAAACAATGGCTTGTGGAATTCAATGATCGTGTTATCTCATGATGTGGTTATGTTAATTGGACGCTTTTATCATGTAATTTGATATTTAAAATAAAAAGTGTACATCAATAAGCCGAAAACAATTCGAGAGCTGAAAGATTAGATAAATCGGTACATTAATGATATTGAACCTCAAACATGTCTCAGAGTCATCTTAAATTTAAACCATCGGATAAACGTATGCCATCGAAGCCTTGGTAAGAATTTGATATTAAGATAATTCTCCGAAATTATTTTGTTTTATTTACAGAATTTATTGGGCTTTGTGGTCTTCAAATTTATGAACTTTAAGAAAGAAACATATTATTAAAAGCCCTTAAACAAAAAAAAATATATTTCACGTTTGATTGCGATTAAATACTTAATTAATTTCAATTTGAATAACTGCTTTAATTCTGTCAATTATGTGTTTAATTGTTTAAAGACATATGCACAATACAAATATGATGGCAATTGCCACAAATCCGACAAAAGTGCATTTAATTTTTGGTAAACAAGCTTTTCTTACATAATTAGGATTTTAATTAAATTGTTTAATTAATTCAATAAAATTTTTAATAGCTTTTTAATTGCAGCAATTAATATGTTAAGCTTCAATTAAATTGTTTAATTAATTCAATAAAATTTTTAATAGCTTTTTAATTGCAGCAATTAATATTTAAAGCTTCAACTCTGTTTTCAATTAGAACTTTTAATTTATTCAACTGAAATTTTTAATTGATTTCTTATGTTTATCAACCAAAACTTATTTAAATAATATTTTTGGTAACATCTTAACCTGATTTTTTTGTTCATAAAATAATATGTATGTAGTGGGAAATATACCACAAAACACAGATAAAAGGGCAAGTGTTACAGAAAATTATATAAAAATTAATTTTGAAATTATTTGTTTTTTGTTTATCTGAAAAAAAAGTTATACAAATTAACAGTTAATTATTTAATATTCATATATTGCGTTTGAAATTAAAAATAGCATAAAACAAACATTTTAACATATATTATGAATGAAATTATGAATAAACCTTTTGTAAAAGACAGCTTTTTTAAATCTTTTTGAGGCTAGCTTTAAAAAAAACAATACATGAATACATAAACATTATATTTTATATCTGAAGAAAAAGAAAAACATAGATTTATATGCTCTAATTAATTTTTATACAGCAATCCCTCGTATATCACGTTACCGAAACAACGCATTTATGATAAAATGCCATTAAAACAAATAATTCTAGTACAAGTGTGTGTGGCTGACATGTACAAAATGTAAAAATCTCTACTGCGGCAAGCGAGGTATAGCTATGTATTCTGCACTAAATATGAATTTTAAAATTTTCGTAAAGAAACAAATATTTTATTAGATAATTTTGTTTTAATATCTCGTTTTTTTTTACTAATTTACATAAATATGTTTTAAATACATATGCAGAGAAAAAAAAATATAATGGTATTGAGTATGATTTTTAACTTTAGGTAGATTTGTTAATTTTTCCATCATCATCATCATCAATGCAATAAACCAGCCACTGGGCTTCAACAGAACCATTTTATTGTTAAACAAATATGATATTTGAGACTTATTAATCTTGTTTGGAACTTAGGCCACTATTATCGTTTACAACACCTAAATGTTGTGTTTTATTGGCTTCAAACGTATAACAAGAAATGTTGTAAACAACAGACAAAGTACATATATGGTACAACACATAGGTGTTGTAAACCATAATAGCAATTTTAAAAATACAACATCAAATTTACGAGTGTTGTGAACCATAATCGGGGCCTTGGAGTTTAAAAGCTTTAAAATTATAAACTGACACAATAAAATCACCACTAAAAGCTATTGATAAAAAACTACTAAAAAAGACTTCCCTTACCTCTAAGAAGATACTGATAAACAATCACTTGCAGGATCATCAATAATGCATGATTTTTATATGAAATGAGCCGCTAAAATGGAAATTTATTGCAACCAGTAAGCAAATTAAAATTTCTTAATCTTAATTAATACTAACAAAAATTTAATTAAAAGTATTTTCGATTACAAACATACATACTAAAGGTCTGCACGGGTATGTTTGAAACGATCTTCAAGACATTCTAAAAATTTCAAACACACTTCCAACTCTAATTCGTAAAAGCGAAACGAATAAAACAAACATAAAAACTGGTTGTTGCAGTTAGAATGTTAATAATGAGAGAATAGAGACAAGAGAGTATCGAGACATGAGAGACATGAAACATAAGAGTTAGAATGGAATGAATAGAGTGAATAGAATGTCTTGTTTGTAATATGATAGAAAAGAATTTCTTGTACTGGTATTATAAGTACTAAAGAACTGAATAATAGAAGTAATGAACTGAATAATTTTTCATGTTATTTTTCTTTATTTTTTTATATTTTTGGCTTAATTTTTAAAAATACATACATACATATTTACAAAAACTTAAAAAAAAATTATAAATAAATTACATATTCAAAAAGTGATTAATTTTTTTTTTTGCCTTTAAATGCTTTAATATACACACACTATTCTTCTTGCTAGATTTCAATTTGTTTGTTTTCATTCGCTTGTTTGTACTACAAACTATTGCATTTACTTCAATACATGCTTTCATTCACAAAGGAAATTCAAGACATTCCAAGACATTCGAATGTCTCCATAATAATTTAGAATTATGAGCGTAAATATAGATTTATTCTATTCTACTCTATTCGTTTATTGAGGCTGTTCGTTTCGTTTCGTTGGCTGCAAAACGAATAGAATGAATATTTGTTTCGATGCTTGAATTTACTCTCAATTAGAGTACACTTCTCGAATCATTCTAAACTGGCAGAAAAGCAAAACATTCATGCAGACCTTTAATACATACATATTTGGCCAGTACAACCGTGTTTCAGATTTACGGCCTAACTTCTTACAGCAGCCATATTGTGTGCATTAATTTTTTTTATCCATCAGTACTGAGGTGGTCGCTGAAAGAAATATTTTATCAAGCCGGAGCTCTCATATAGTAAATCAACACACTACCTACTAGACTACAACGACAATAGTTCCACTTAGGGTATTTTAATTGATATGGTAAATACGAGTGTTAATCCAAAATCAATTAAAAATTTAATTGATAAGACACACATTTTAATTGAAGTTCATTTTAATTTTTTTCTGTGTATTTGGTTTTTGTTAAATGCATATTCCACTTATATTGTTTTTACATCTCTCTTCATTTTATATGCCTTTTTGTTTTTGTTTTTTTTTTTCATTATTACTGTTTATTCTGCATAACTTCCTGAACTATATTTCATAAGAATTTATCTTAAGAAAAGATAAAAAGCATTACAATGGTTGTACAAATCCCAGTAGATTTTTATAAGAAAAAAAAAAGAAACACATAACAAAAGGAAATATTTCTATTTGTAGCCTATTTGTTATTTCCTTATAAATTTCTTCTAAGAGTGAGTAATACAAACAAAGTAAAAAATAGTATAAAGGTTGGTTTGGCTGGCGCCCCTACTGGCGAACTGACAGCAGTTTTAGTGTCTTAAAAAGCATAGGATGTTTTTATGATGCCAATGGTTCTTTAATATGTTTTACATTGGAAGAGCTTAATTTGCCGTCTCTTGAGTGTGATGAAGGATAGGAAGAGGCAGTATACTGAATTTGACGTACTCAAAAAATTGCTTTATTTTTCATTTGCAACAGTCGAAACCACAAGCAGCAAAATTTTAAATGAAGAACAATTAAAGAAAAATTGTGAATGCCAAATTTTCTAATATCAATAGCAAAGAAAGTATATAAGAGCACTTGTCAAACTGAAATTTTCTCATGTATTAGAACTCTTTTTGATTTTAGATTTGAAATTCGCTAATAATGTATGCAAGTAGCGTGAATCCCCAGTTAATGCCTAACTTTCACAACAAATGCTTGTGGTTGTTCCCGACGCATTTGTGGCTTAAGCCAATACAATTTTTGTGTTTACGCTGAGTGCAGTGGCCAATATATTGTCGATGGAATTAAATAACGCTGTAACTGACAAAACCTTAAATGTTCACCAGAGCCTAAAAACCTGTATGAAAGTAGAACAAATACACTGGTATTTTTCAAAACGCAGACGGCGTAATTGAATTTCTTTTCATCGTAGAAATCTGGGACTGGGACCAATCGACGCGTATTTTTTTCTGATAAAAATGATGCAAAAAACGTATTATCGATTTTTTGTCAGTTACAGCGTTCTTTAATTCTTGCGACGATATATATATATATATATACTGCCAATGCTTTATATGTGCTCTTCTTTGAGTGAGTCGATCTGCGCAATAAACAACTTTGCCGATCTTTAAAGTAGAATCCCATTAAACTGCTACTGATCTTTTTAGATCAAGTTCTTTGTTGACAGCCTACGTTGCCCATACAGAACAAATACAATAATGAACTTCAATTAAAATTCTTGTAATACATACATACATAATTGGCCATTACCACCCTGTGTCAGGTTTACGGCCTAGCTTCTCGCAACACTCATGTTGTGTGTGTTAATTTTTATCCATGAGTACCGGGACCTACAGTTTAAAGTCGACTCCGAACGACAGATTTGAGAAGCTTTATCATGGCAATCAGTTACTGTCAGAGCTTTTGCCGGAAGACTGTTGAGATGTAGTCGCCGAAAGAAATAATTTTTTCATATTTCTATTTTTCAAGATGTCAGAGCTGAGAGCTGAGCACTATCGTCTTAGTAAGCCAACACACTAACCACTAGACCGCGGAGACTACAAAATACTTGTAATAGTAATTACATTTTCAAAAAAATTTATCATATCAATTAATAAAATTAATTAACTGAGTTTAAATAAAACGAAAAGTTTAACTAAATTTTAGTTATATCAATTAAAAGTTTAATTGAAAAAATAAATAAAAAAATTATTAAAATAAAGTCTCCAATTAACTAATATTTTAAAAATCCAGTGAAAATGTATATTTTTGTTTAATTCACGGCAATTATACAATTAAATATATTAGTGAATCGATTGAAGCAATTAATTAAAACCCAAATTAGAATCAATTAACTATTTAATTGAGATCCACTTTGAAATAATTATATTAAAATCAAATAAAATAGGATCATCAATATTGATTTTTAGAGCGCATTAATAACTCTTTAGCTGCTTCTGATTGTTCTTCGCACCAAATTTGCAACGAGCTTCGTCATTGAAGTCAGGTTTTCAATAGAAACACATTTCTCCCACCACACGAATTTCGGCAACACAATTCAAGAAATTGCGAATATTGTTCGTTCGTTTGCCTATACTTTACAGAGCTTATTTCACACTAAAAAAATTTATACCGAAGGTGCAAATACAGTATATTTCGTTTATATGCCACACCGCTTATAGTAGAATTAGCAATATATTCCAAAAATAGGTTCACTTTCTGCCATCTATTAGAGAAATTCATACAAAATATTCGTTATTCAATCCATTACCAATATAGTCCATTTCTGCTTATATGCCATCTACATGTGAGACAAAAAAATTAAATTAGTGCGAAGTTTTTTACATATAGTCCAATTGACAAATTTTAGTGCATAAGAATGCAACTCAGCTTAATTCTGACAATACAATAAGCAGGTGATTTCCCCCTAAATGTTGTTTATTTAAATGGGTAAATATGTTTCGGATCGTTACCTTGTTGAAACATCAATCAAAGTGGCATTTCACATCCAGCACCAAGTATCATGATGTTTTAAATATTTGTATAGTATACAGCATTAATTGTAAATAGCTTTTATTCTTTTATACATACTTTTCGATTTCAGTAAATAAGAATATGTAAGTGTAAGAGCAAATAACTCAAATAAATAACTAAATATTGGCATTTTGTTATGCTTTTATTTATAGTAAAAAAAATTATATACGAATTCACCTACAAGCAAATACTGGCTTATATAAAAATTGTGCTTATAGTCAAAATTGCGCTATAGTCCAAGAATTATGTGCAAATATAACCGTGGACTATAAGCGAATTATACTGTAGCAAAAAAATTGTATGACTATATTTTTGTCTGGCGGTTTCCATAGCCAACATTTAACGATTTTAGCGATATGATAGATTCCAAATATAGTTTTTCCTATCGCGACTGCATATAACCATGTAGTATAGCCATCAAATTATGTATGAAGGAATTCTTTTAATCACTCTATTATTGGCTTGTCTTAACAAATGAGGAAAATCTCTTATTTGAAATGATAAACAAATATGTAGCTTCAGATGGTTATTGCTTACAATAAAATGTTTTTTATTACTTCAAACAGATAATATTCCCATTAAGACCACAATTACAAAAAGGAATGAAACCTTATTATTCATTGAAAATGCCTCACCTTAATGATTTTGTTATTTATTTTTCTTTCCAATAAAAAAACTGTAATGAATTCTAATAATCGAAACTGCTAACATTAAATAAAACTAAACAATCCCAAAGGATTAGAGGTATTTTTTTCTACAAACTCATCTATGTTTTATTTCTTTACATACTACAATATATACTACATACATACTATGCCTGTATATATTTGCTCATAAAAAATAGAGGATTTATGTCATAAATGTCATGGGATTTTCTTTTAGAAAAATGAGCCACAAGAATACAAATTCAAGTTCATAAATTATGATATCGTATAGTTTTATGATGCCCTTAAACTAGTCTCTTGCTATTGCTCTCACACAAATGCATATCTCCTATAAAGCTTTAAATTTAAAAACAAAAAACAAAAACAAAAAAAAGAGAGAAACAAAAGACTTAAGGCACAAATCTTTTTTTTTACAAGAATCCATTGTAAATGCGTTCGTTGTACTACAGTAATGAATAAACTTTAGACTTTGAAAACAATTTCACGTTTTTGTTCTAATAAGATATTTTCCAATAGATTATAGTTATTATTAAATGGGTATATATTTTTGTTTTTTGTGTGTGGTTTTTTATTGTTTTGTCTAGAATTAGAATTCATTTCTTTCTAGATTTTTTATTTCCTCCAAATCTAAAGATAATGCTGATGATGATGCCCTTTGGTCATGGTGGGCAGGCTGTCTTTGAAATAATAAAATATAATAGACATTTTAAAGCCAGTAGGTTAAACTTAAATTAGAGAAAAACTTCTTTTTTTATTATTATTTTACAATTTCTTTTAATGTTTTAATTTTTAGGAGCGTTTAGTGTCTGCAGCTCTAATATACTCGTAGCATTACATGTAAAATTATTTTAGAAAATTTCAAAAATATAAAAGGGATTGTTTAAATATCAAATTTTTTTAATAATTTAATGATTACTTGCATCCTTCGAATACGAGTATATTAGATTTGTTCTGTTATATTCTTTTTATCTAAATATATAAAATTGAATGTGTGTTTGTTTATTTGTTTGTTTGTTTGTTTGTTTGTTTGTTTGTTTGTACCTTATAGGAGACCAAACCTCTGGACCGATCTTCCTGAAATTTTCACAGCATTTAACTGGGACTCTGATATGATTAATAGGGTACTTTTTTTTCGACCACGCCTATTTTTACGCCCACTTTTTTAAATTATGTAATTGCTCACATATAGTTTTTAAAAGATTTACTTCAAATTGTATACACATTATACTCCAGGCGAAGTATAAATAATATTTTATTACTCTACGCCCTCTTTCACGCCCCTTTTCAGGCCAAATTTTGTTTGAAAGTTTCAAACTTTCTGTTCTATGTAGAAATTTTTATTTTTTTTTATTTGGTAATATATTGCTCTTAATACTGTTAACGTCGTCATATAATTATGAACCATGCCCAATTCACCGCCCCCTTCTCTTTCAATTCAGATACTTACTTACACCACTAATAATGTTTGCTATACAAAATACTTTTTTTGTAATATGAATATAACGAGGGGGTAGCGAAGCACACCGGGTTCAACTAGTATTTTATATTTTTAATTAAATGGAATTTATTTCTTTATGGAATTTGAATTTGATTTTTCTAAATAAAATTTTTTGCAGCTAAATTTACTATTCAAATAATATGTTTATTACATAGTCAGTAACATATTCAATATATTAGTGAAATTGCTGAATCTGTGCCCAAAAAAAAAATTAAATTGATTTTCAATTAAAGTATTTGTTGTATTAACTACGTTTTTAACTATCAATCGACTTTTATGTCGGAATTTTCATATTAATTTTAAAATACCTCAATAACCAATTAATCATGTAATTTAAGTAATTAAAATTATTAAAATTCAATTGTATTTAAATCAATTAATTGAAATTAATTTGTAGTCGCCGTGGTCTAGTGGTTAGTGTTTTGGCTTACTAAGACATGAGCCCAGGGTTCAAACCCCAGCTCTGCCATCTTGAAAAGAAGACATATGA
Source organism: Metopia argyrocephala (assembly GCA_963576795.1). NCBI lineage: Eukaryota > Metazoa > Arthropoda > Insecta > Diptera > Sarcophagidae > Metopia > Metopia argyrocephala. The sequence continues at coordinate 7,075,949 of OY756208.1, forward strand.
AAATATATTTCTGTCGGCGACTACCTCTTAGCAGTCCCTTGGTAAAAGCTCTAAGAGTAACTGATTGCCATGAACAAGTTTCTCAAGTCTGTCGTTGGAAGTCGACTTTAAACTGTAGATCGCCCTGACACAGGGTTGTAATGGCCAATTATGTATGTATGTATTTAATTGAAATTAAATATGAAAAATTAATCTGTGTACGTCAGTCGATCTGCCTTTCCTAGAGTTAATTAAAAATAAAGCGTTTACGCGCTTAACCATATCTCCCCGTAGACAGAGTAACAAATCTAAGACCACTTCACTTTCAGTCGATACATCTGCAATATTTTTTCAGTTTGTAATAAAGATTTTATACGCAGACCAAGACAAATGGTTTGTGACTTAGGGATTCATGCCTAAAATGTCATGTTATAGCAAACTTGATAACATATTCAATTATTTTTCAATTGTAATTAATTAATCATTGGAGATTTATGTCATATGACCATATAAAGTCACAAAACTCCGTAGTTACATTGAATAAATTGTTCAAGGAGAAGCAGAAACCTTAACAATGCATAGAAGATTAATCCAAATGTTTGCCATAAAATCGTAATTTTTGATCACCGAATTGTAAACTTTTCAAAAAGTAGGTTTTGAATTTTTTTAAAGTTATATGATAATTATATCGTTGTAAAATCATTAACTCCGCCACTGTTTTTGATTTGGCATTACATCCTTTTAAAAAATTATTTATTTTTACTTATTTTAACTGCATTGAGTCTTTTTATTGCTTTCTATAATATTAGATTTGTAAATAAAACTCTACATTTCTACTAGCAAGTAACAAAAGTTTAGCCTAAACCAGGTGGAATCCTATTCTTGAATTGCAATGTAATGCCTTATATAGTTGGATTTGGAGGAACTGTAATTTTCTACTTTATTGTTGCTGCTTACAAAAAAATTAACTTTAAATGTTTTAAATTAAAACAATTACTTCTAAATTGCTTTAATTTAACAAAAATAAAATTAAACTCTTATTAAATGATAATCATTTGAAAATTGTAATGATTGAGAACACGCAGATTAGCTTTTTGTTTTCTTCTTCTTACATCTCTATATAAAAGCAATTGCCTTTAAACAAAATAAATTTAAATACTGTTTGAATATTGAAGTCGTTGTGAAAAACGTTGTAACAAACCAAAAAAAAAGAAAAAAGTTCTAATAAAGATAAATAAAATGTTCTGTATTTTATGGTTGAGTTTATTTGCTGGTATAATGGCTTTAAGCCAAGCCATGCCTCATCCACCAGCTACTACAGCAGCACCTTTAAAGCAAACCTACGATAATAAATTCGATAATGTGGATATTGATGAAATATTGGGCCAGGATCGTTTACTTAACAATTATGTGAAATGTTTAGAGGGTTTGGGTCCCTGTACTCCTGATGGTAAAATGTTAAAGGGTGAGTTAAAATGACACCCCCCTGTGATCCTCCTCTGTTATTGTTAATAAAAAGTCGTATTATTTTGAAGATTTTGCAAATTTTAGAGACTCTACCCGACGCTATAGCAACCAATTGCGCCAAATGCACGGAACGTCAAAAATACGGTTCGGACAAGGTGACACATTTTCTAATCGACAATCGTCCCGAGGCCTGGACACGCTTGGAGAAAATCTACGATCCAGAGGGTACATACCGCAAAGCCTATTTAATGCAGAAAGAGACTACTAATGAGAATGATAAAAAACAAGAAAAAGAAGAAAACGATTCTAATAAAAAGGACTGACCCCTGATAAAAAGCGCTTACAAGGATTTTTCTTTCTTATGCTGTAACTTTTTATAGAAAACAAAGTTGTAGAATTTTATTTTTTAGAAATTATATTATAAAGCAATATATTACATGTTTCCATTATAAAATATCATGCATTAACAATTTATATCTCATATTTTTATTTATAGGACTGGTTTTAAATAAATATTAGAAGAAGAAAAAAAGGCAAATTAAAGAAAAATTTAAATTCACACCATAATTCATAAATTATGCTCTACTTTCCTCGTACTCGAATATCTCATAAATCTGTGTTATAAAAGTGTTTTTGTGAAAACTAGAATTTAAAAATTCTTAAGTGCTGCCACAAATTAAAACTGTGCATTAAATCTTGTATGCGTTTAAGTTATTTAATAGTTTGAAGTCCTACTTAAAAACTAAAATTTCAATAAATAAATATTTTCTATGGCAGTTTGAAAAGACTTGTTGCATACAGCTTTCAGGCAAAATGTTTTTTTTCAGTTGTTTTAAGTCGCCTAAATTGTAGACTTAAAAACAAAGAAAAACAAAAAAAAAATCTGTACAAAAAGTAATCAGAAATTGCGTAAATGGATTTTATGATATAATAATACCATACAAGATACCTAAGAGACTACCAACAAACAAGTATTTGGTGTACACTATTGCAAGTAAAGCAAGTTTGATTGAATATTTTGCAACATTTGGAAGTAATTTAGTAATTTAATAAATTAACAACGATTAGCTTTACATTTATGTTCATTATGTTTATTAAAAACATATTTTACTAAAAATAAAATCAAAAATTAAAAAATTACAATAGCAGTGATCATTCTTCGTAGCAAACGCCCTTGCAAGTCTAGCAAACGTGGCAAACCATATACAAAAATAACAAAATGTAGGCATATATGCTACGATTGCTACATTTGTAAGACTGGCAGGGGCTTTTGCACTGAAGTGTGATCACCGCTATAGTTAAAAATAATAATATAAAATAAAATAATATATAATTTTGTAGAATTGCACAAAAGAGTAATTTTCAACTTTAAGGACAAAATTGATTTTAATAGTACGTCTAGCATTTTAATAATAGTGTTTTCTTTTCTGAGAAACAAGTAAAGGGTAATCTGTTCCCTTTTTTTATTTAAAAAAAAAGTTGTCTGCATATGGTGGAAAAAAAACTGCGTTTTCCGCTTGTATAAAATGAAAGAGCATCAATTCTGACTTTGTTTCGATAATACTTGTTTCAAAAAATGTAATGGTACTTTATTCTGTTCTGAAATTAAAAAAAACACAATAAGTTGTTTTCAGCTTAGATAAGTACGCTTACATTTTTTTATTTTTTTTTTATTTTTAAGGCCAGCACTCAGGGGACGGCCTCTACTCATGCAATACATTGTGCTGGTCTAGGAAAATATGTTGTGGGAAGGGGGAAAGAGGGAGTAGTGTTTGTGGACATTTGATTTAAACCTACTGATATCGTAATTGGCAGGAAAAACTTTCGCCGGAAGATTGTTCCACAAACGAGCGGTGCGGCTAAAGAACGAATTCTCTCTATAATGCATTGTGCGATTCGCTGAACAATCAACCACAAATGGGTGCGCTCTGAGAGAGGTACGTGTAGTCCGCAGGAATATGCGACCACCCGGAATCAATTCCCCTATCTCATCAGAGCACCTCCCATGGTAGTATCGATAGAACAATGAAACACACGCCACATTGCGCCGATGCTCCAACGAATCGATAGAGTTGGATACCCTACCGTCGCCGATAAGCACCTTCGCCCTTTCCTGTACGCGGTCGAGAAGCCCCAAAATTGATTTTGAAGCACCGGCCCATACATGAGAGTTGTATTCCATCCTAGGCCTGATGGAGGTTTTGTAAATATTGAGAAGGTCACATGGAGTGAAGTATTTCCTGCACCGTTTTAGACCCAAGGCACTTGAATGCATCACAACTAATTCTCATGCCCAGAACATCAAGAGCGTCAGCCTCCTCAATATTTACATTACCCATAGTCACAGATGGCAGGATTAAATCATCACAACGCCTATGCGTTATAAAACAACATTGGGTCTTGCGCGCATTAAATTCGACCCTGTTCGCGAGACCCCACTCGGAGATTCTTTGCAGGTCATTTGAGAGTGTGTCATTCATATTCTGCTTTCTCGCCCCGATCTCCAAAAGGCTCGGCCTACGATCAAATGAATATGAGTGACAAATGTTACTGTCATCTGCGAAGGAGTAAATGGGATTAGAGGTATATACTTATACATATACGCTTGAATACATACATACATAACTGACCATTAGCGCTCCGTTTCAGAGTTACGGCCTAGCTTCTCGCAGCACTCATGTTGTGTGTGTTCATTTTTTTATCCATGAGTACTGGGACCTACAGTTTAAAGTCGACTCCGAACTGCAGATTTGAGAAGCTTTTTCATAACAATCAATTACTCCCAGAGCTATTGCCAGAAGACTGTTGAGAGCTAGTCGCCGAAAGAAATAATTTTTTTCATATTTCCTTTTCAAGATGTCAGAGCTGAGATTTGGACACGGCGCCATCGTCTTAATAATCCAACACACTAACCACTAGACCACGGCGACACTACGCTTGAATAGTGCGTAAAATAAAAATTTAAACTAAAATTAAAAACCCTCGAATTTTGTACGAGTTGTATTACTATTCAATAGTAAAAAATTACGAAAGCTAGGAATCAACTTCAGTTCTTAATGCCTATTCAAATTGATTTCGTACTATTCACATGGAGCATTAAATTTTTGACAGCGAAATTACTCTTAACGCTCTGATTTAGGTTACACTGTTAGCATTAAAACAGAAAGTTTTAAGTTAGCATCTCGATCCGACATATATAACGCAATTTGAGCCCATTTTGTTTGGGTTAAGGTGGTGCCTATCAAGTAAAATGAGACCAGTTAGTGTTCAAATTATTATTACTTGCTCATCAGAGTTGAGTTGAATTGTGCATAATCAGTAATATTTTGGACGGAGATTGTGTTTTCACATTACCAGTACATGAAAAAAATAATAAATATCGGCACAGTAGCCGATAGTGGAAACTTAGCTTTGGAATCCAAGTGAATTTATAAATTTTTATAGCACACTTTGTGGAACCACTTGCACCTTTTTTTCAATTTTATAGAAATTAAATATTTTTAATTTCAAAATTGCAAGAAAATTCTGGCTTAACATCTATTGAACGTGGGCGATAGTAATCGACTTTATATTGTATGTAATGCTTTAGAGCTCTCTCTCTCTCTCTCTCTCTCTTTCTTTCTTTTTTCATTCACTATTTGGACAGCACTGCTTTAGATTATAGCTGACCAAAGGGGGAATGAGTTAGAATATTTTTTCATTTGGCGGTATACAATTATGTATATGTAACGTCAATTACATACACTTTTGCGCTTTACCGCCTACATGGCCAGCACTGCTTTAGCTTGAATTTTAGTATCAATACGAATCGAAATATTAAATAAAGTTGCACTTGTTTTTACTATAATACAAAAAAACGTTGCTGCAGTTGTTCATGTTTGCACTAAAGTATGTCGCGAGCCACTACAAAATGAAAAAAAATTCCAAAATCTTACGCTGCAATCAAAATTCCAAAGATATTTTCGATTTTTTTTACACAATGTGTTTTTTTTTTTTTTTTTTTTGTAACCAGTTTTCGTATTTTTTTTTTTTTTTTTTGTTGTAATAAAAAATTATTATTTTTTTTTTTTTTCAATAAACTTTTTGTTAAAAAGCTACAATAAACCAGCAAAATGCAATACATTTTTTCTTTTAAGCTTTTAAAAATGCAAGTGAGTATATATATATATTTTTTTTTGTTTGTTAATTTTTTAGCATAATTTTTAATGATTTTTTTCGTTTTTGATTTTGTTTTCAGTTATAATTTATACAACCAACTGGTCTGATATGACACTTTTTATGTAATTTTTGAAATTATTTGTTGTGTTGTTTTTATAAAGCATTAATAAAAAATAGTGGCTCATTTTTATTATAACTTCTATGAAAATATTTTTCATTTAAAAAAAATTTTTTAATTTATACACAGAGTGTTTTTTTTTTTAACAACAACTTTTTTTTGCGAAATAATATTAAAATTTACATTTATGAGGCATAAAAATTTAAAAATTCATAAATAAAAATAAAGTATTAGTATATACATATACATATGTATGTATGTACATATGTACATATGTATTTATTATGTAAACATTAAATAAAAAAGTAAGATTATAAGCGCATTTTTTGTTAATGGTTCAAACAAATTACACCCAAAAATGTCTGATGCAAATAAAAAATTTTACACTCCGACTAGAAAATTACAACATTTATTACAAACAAAAAAGATTTAAAAACTTTACAAGAAAATAATTGTTTTTTACGGATGAACAAAACCAATATTTTGATAAAAACAAAACTTCTACAGTTTGCAAGTGTTGCTCTGGTGTAGCTTATCGTGTAACTTTGCTTCAAGTATTCTACAGAAGTGTCATTTTAGACAGCAGATTTAGTCTGGATAAGGCGACCAGGCTCCCATGGGTTAATAGCTCTTCGTATGGTAAGACATGGGATCAGCAAGAGTGACATTATGAATTTGAACTGCCATTATTCGGCACCTAATCACTTGTAGGCTGAAGTCGCTACAACAATGAAGAAATTACACAAGATATCGAGACTTGTCCGCCTTGGTGTAACTGAAGCAGTGGAAACATATTCAACATTGGCTCTGGAGGGCCCTTATACTTCATACATATATAATGAGGGTGCCTGCATGTTCGGCATTTTTGCACCAAAACAGTGAGTTTGGCCATTCTTTACTGTGTATTCAAAATTCGCTCCTAGATGCCATGTCTTTGGAATTAATAATTTGGGCCAAATTTTTATGTTCTAAAGTATAAAGTGATCATTGTAGTGTAAGAGTGCAATTACAGAAAAAAAACCACAATAAATACAAATGTTTATAGATTGTAATTAGAAGCATTAGAAACAACTAAACATTTATACCTACTGGATAATCATAATTAGCTATAGAGTTTACATATAGAAGTGTTCTGCAAATATATTCGTACCAAATAAAAATGATGAGAAAAACCTGGCAGTAGAATATTTCTAAAATTCCGCAGTCTTCTCCGTGAAGCTAATAAATTCAATGTTATAAAATTTTTATATTAATTAAATAAAGTTTTATAGAATATTGTACTCGTTTATGGTTTGATTCTTATAAAATGTATCTAGCATGCCTTCAGTCAATAATATTTTGTTGCCATGAAACAAAATTAGTAGGTTTTATTTCACTCAACATGGTGGTACAATACATATATCAAAAAATCCGTGGTCTTCCCCGAGAACAATACTAATCCTAAAATATCCGTTTTTGTAGAAAACACAATTAAACCTTTTTTGTTTTTGTTTTCCCTTATAAAACATATACATATAAATATGCATATACTATAGAAATTATGTCTTTATATTTTGAACTAAAAGTGGAGTTACACCGTTTTCAAAGAATAAAATTATATGTGTAACTTTATTAACTACAAAAATTTGTAATATTAAAAACAATAAAAATTATAACTAACTAGCTGAACCATTTAAAAACTGAATCATTTAAAAACTATATGGGGGCAATTACATAATTTAAAAAAAGTGGGCGTAAAAGTAGGTGCGGTCGAAAAAAAGTACCCTATTAATCATGTCAGAATCCCAGTTAAATGCTGTGAAAATTTCAGGAAGATCGGTCCAGAGGTTTGGTCTCCTATAAGGTACAAACAAACAAACAAACAAATAAACAAACAAACAAATAAACAAACACACATTCAATTTTATATATTTAGATTTAAAAAAAATATTTTATAAATGAAAGTTGATGGTAAATTTTATAAATTTCTATCCTTAAGTAATTTTTTTATCAGAATGGACTTACACTACTTTAAGAAAAAACGTCATACAATTAATTTCCATATTTACGAAACTTGAAAATTTGAAATGAATTCCGTAAAGCCTTTTTAAGTAGCACTTACCTGAAAATAAAGAAAAAAAAAGCAGTTCAACTATTAGATTAATTGTAATAAAATTAGAAAAAGTGTTAAAACAAAATATGCCTTTAAAATATATCTCAAATAAAATAAAAAAAAAATCGTATATATTTTCTTATATAAATCATGAATTTATAGCCATTAAAACTAACGGCTTGTCTAATGGTTGTGTCAAAATCGTTTTAAAATTACAGAAAACAAACAACAAAAATTTCACCATTAAATCAATAGAAAAAATTTTGTTTGATTCGCATCTGTACTCTCCAAAAGTACGTACCAATCTACGTACACGTGCACAATTAATGTACGTTTAAGTACTTATTTGTTACGTTCAATTAGGATTACAAGTATTTATCTGTCTATGATGACAAATGGGAGGTTTTGTTTTTTGAATAAAAGATTTCTATGAGAATTTAAAAACCTGTTGAATAGAAAATGTTATGAAGACAATTTTAAGCTATAAATTATTTATATATTCGGTCTTTTTTTTTTAATTTTGACGTGCGGTATTTATGTGTATATGTATAGTAAAATCTTTCTTAAACACACATGTACATACCGCAAGTCGTAGTCAGCGTTATAATTATATTGCAGAAGACAGCAAAATGACCAAAAAAGCCTTGTGTTATAAATATTAAAAAAAAATTATAAATATGTAGTATATTTACATAAAGGTCAATATAAAGTAAGAACATTGAAGACAGCACCACCATTAACTGGAACTCAACGTTGATTAACTCATTTTGCCTGAAAAAAATGTTTGTCCGGACAAAAATATTTTTACTAAGAATTTGCAGCACGATTCATACATACATACAAAGTTGGCCAATACAACTTTTTTTCAGGGTTACGGCGTAAATTTGTATCTATGAGTACCGAGACCTACAATTTAACGTCGAATACAAACAACAAACTTCAGCTGCTTGTTCATGGCAACCAGTTACTCTCAGAGCCTTTATCAGAAAACTGCTAAGAGATGGTCTCGGAAAGGAATATATTTTTCATATGTTGCTTTCAAGATGCTAGTGGTGGGATTTGAACCCGAAGCTCTCATCTAGTTAAGCAACACACCATAAACTAGACCACGGCCACGACAATTCACCCTTTTCAAAAGACTTTTCTTGAAAGTCAAAACTGTCACATATGAAAAAATGTAATTAGTTTTGCAATGTGACAGTACTGCAGAAATTGACTTTTTTACTTTATTTTCATTTATTTAGGAATTGCACCATCAAGTTTGGCCTTTCAATTTTAATTACACCCATACTTCTTTACTAATACACTTATGGCCGTATTCATAATAAATAATTTTTAACAATAAAATTTTAATATAAATATAGTTTTATAAACCTTTTATAAAACAAATATAGTATACTATAGGTGTGCAGCCCAGATCGCGGTGGCCATTTGTTGTGTGCGTAAACTTTTATCTGAGAGTACAGTGGCGTACAATTTAACGTCGGCTACGAACCACAAACGTCAGTAGTTTGTTAATGGCAACCAGTTACTCTCAGAGTCTTTAGAAAAAGAGTGCTAAGGATGGTCGTCGAAAGAAATATTTTTTTCATATGTTGCTTTCAAAATGTCAAAGCTGTGGTTTGAACCCAGAACTCTTGTCTACTTTTCCAAAACACCGTACATTAGAATACGGTGACGACGATTTACTCAGACTTTTTTACGAATACATTCATTTCCGTATTCATAATAAATAATTTTTATTATTTAATAGGCTTGTGTTAATAATAGCTTATATATTTAATAGGCTTTTAAAACAAATTTTAATATAAATGTTGTTTAATAAACCAAAGATGGTATATTACACATATACTAAAATATACTCGTATTATGAATAAGTGGGTTTAATTTTAAAACCTAAAACCAATTTGCATTCAATTTTGCTTTCGATTAGTGTTACAATTTTTGTTTTTACCGACCATCGACTACAAAATGTTAAGAATAGAATACATGTGTGCATACGTACATGTATTATTGTTTCAGAGTCAACACGTTGGTAGACTAACGTTGTAGGTCGTGGCCAGCACGTACAAGTTAGTGCTGTCAATATAATAAGATGCTTGAAATGGAGGTTTTAAAAACGCAAAATAAGAAAAATAACTATTAAAACCGCAAAAAAGTGCTAAGTGACACTACAAAAAATAATAATCGTATGTCCAGTTGTTTAAAATTTGCCTTTAGCTTTTATTCAGTTATTTTTTCATTTATTTGTTTCAGTTTTTATCTAATTTTTAATTTTTCTTTTTATTCTTTATGCGTTCTTTTTGAAGTTGGATAGTATTTAATAGTTATTTTTATTGTCAATATATAAATATGTATTCATGAAAAAACTTTTATATTTTATTTACAATATATACGTAATAAATAGTATACTTATATACATACATATGACCTTTATCAACTGTAAAAATTGGAAGGTTCCAATTTTAAAGACTGAACATATCGTCGATGGAATTAAAGAACGCTGTAACTGACAAAACATTAAATGTTCACCAGAGCCAAAAAACTTTTATAAAAGTAGAACAAATACACTGGTATTTTTCAAAACGCAGGCGGCGTAAATGAATTTATTTTCAACGTAGAAATCTGGGACCTGGACCAATCGACGCGTATTTTTTTTTTCTGATAAAAATGATGCAAAAAACGTATTTTCGATTTTTTCAGTTACAGCGTTCTTTAATTCCATTGACGATATGATGGTTGTTTACACGTTAACAGTAGAACTCATATTTAACCATTATAGTCATACCCTCTGCAATACATTTAATTTAAAACGTTTTTTTTTTTTTAGAACCCGTCTTTTTCTATTTCTTAATCATATGCTTGATATGAAGGCGGCATTGGTGGTGATGGTGAATCAAATAATCGTGACACCCACATCAACTTTTCTTCATAAATAATTTTCTCTGATGCTGTTGTTATTGTTGTCGTTATTTTAAAATAAACCAAGTAGTAGTTGATCATTGTTTTTATTTTTTTAACGAGCAAGTAATTTTATTTTTTGCAAAGACACACACGTACACATGACTCCCTTCTTTTGGCCGTTTAATAGTACATGTAGCCTTAAAATTGCTGGCTATGAAATTACGAAAATTAATAATTTTTTTGTTGCTGTTGTTTTACAAATGAGACATATATGAACAAAAAAAAAGAAAACAAAACAAAATAAAAAGTTTAAGAATGTTTGTTGTCGTCTTTCTTGACTTGAAAGAACATTGTTGCTTAAAATAATAACTTGGGAAACCTTACGAGTATAAACTTAAAAGACATCAGAATTTATGTCTAGAAATGACATGTTCATACATAAAACACAGTGTAGAGTAAAGAAAATACACTCAAAAAATAATGTTAGTAAAGAAAATTCTAAAGATTGTGGACTTTATTATCAGTGCATTTACTTAATTTCTCAAGTAGATTAGATAAAAACAAATCAATTTGTTTTAAAGAGTCCTCATTACGACGTCGATACTGTTGTGGTTCCACGTAAATTATATATTCAACATCAAGCCTCGGATAGTGCTTAAATTTCTTAACAGTCTTAGGATTCGATGTGAACAAGTGCTGGTTAATCCGAAACTCAAAAAACTAAATGCTACAACTTATACTCCAGTGTTTCGCCTCATTCAGTTTCACTCTTTTGTGGAATGTAAAGGGGAGTTTGGAAGGGCACAATGAGGGAAAAGAATGACAAACCCAAACTCTAACATCTTAAAAAAAAATATGAAACAAATTTCCTTCGGAGACCACCCCTTAGCAGTCTTTTGGAGAAAGTTCTGAGAGTAACTGATTGCCATAAACAAACTTCCACAAGTCTGTCGTTCGAATTTGACGGTAAACTGTAGGTTCCGTACCCAAAGATAAATATTGATTTGTTGTTGTGTGTATGTGTATACAAATATATAAACAAATATCATGTCATCTGAACATTATATTTGTAAATTATTTGAGTGTTCTTCACGACGAGTACGTTATTTAAACAGTATACTTGTATTAGAACTTTACAATGTAAACTGACTATACCACGAAAAAGTTTGTGTGAAAAAAGAAACAGATATTGAAAAATATAATGCGACATAATATGGACAGTTGTTACCTTTAGCGGAAAAAACTAAAACGCCCATCTCAAATGAAAGAAGAAGCAACCCAAATGACATAAAGCTGACATGAATTGAACGAGCAAATGGACGTTAATGACTAAAGTACAGTAATTTTAAGGAAATTCTAGAAGAAAAAAAAAACAACAACAACATTTAAAACTCAATTATACGGTCAACTTAATTAATTTTACACCGATACAAAAAAAAAACAAAAAGAAGAAACCTTTGCTTTAACACGCAATAATTATTAACGTTAAAATAAAGCACCAAATGTTTTAGAGGGTGTTCTTTATAAAATTATGTATAAATGTTTTAATAGTTTTCCAAAAAAAAAACAGCTAAAAATTATTAAGAATTTTGTTTTTTTGTCTAATTATAGAGAGTGATGGCAAATTATAAACCCATTTAAGGTAAATTATTATCAAGTATTTGACGTTCTTATTAAAATCACAACTGCGTCATCTTTTAATTTGTAAAGTGAGAAAATATACTGCGCCATTTAAGGTTATATGTTGAGTAGGGGGCTTTCGATACTCGTACATATAACAACTAAGTAGTTCAAATTATAAAGAGGATACTAAAATAAAAAAAAACAAAAATGTTAACAAAGTTTATTAAATGTTTAATTAATATTTCTAATAAGATATACAACTTTTTCTTTAAAATAATTCCGACGTGGAACCAGATCTATTAAGTAACGATTAGTGTTTGCAATCAATGGCAAATTACCAAAGATTAATGTTTTAATGCTCTTGTTAGACGTTTTTAAGATTTACAAATTCTGGAAGAAAATGTAGGTATTTGTTAACAAACGAATTTATTTTTTCCTCAGAATTTAATAATCAAAGGAACTGAATAATAAAGCCGAACTGAACATGTTTTCGACATTAGATACGGCAGACTCATCAGAGGTCTTTGTGTTTTGTACAAATTGAAGCAAATCATCAATTGTTTAATTCACACTTTTTATAGAAATCATCTTTTGGACTTATATTTTTTCTACATATCCTGTAATGTCAAACACGACACATTAAGGTAGAAATACACAGCATGCATTACGGCATTAACAGCGAAAACAATATACAATGTAAGTCAACTGTTCAACTGATAACGCATCTAAAAGTTAAAATTTGTATAACTTATATACGTTAGAAGAGTCGCCAATTTCGCCAATATCTTGTTTTATAAAAATTCCTTATTTTAACTTTTTTTGACAGACTGGCCAAACACCCAATTTGCATAACGCTTATTATTTACTTCTAACTTTAAGCTTTTCATCTTATTTGGTTGAATCAGAATTAAAATTTTTTTTCTTTTTGCCCTTTTATTCCATTTTTTGATTTCCATTTGAACAAATTTTATCCTTAATTTCTTGTACTATATCGTCTTTTCACAAAAGACTTTGAGAATTTTAAGGCCTATTACGGCATTTTATATTGCATGAAATTTCTATATAATTACTAGCTGACCGGACAGACGCTGTCCTTTCCAAATTAGAAAAAATGTTTGTGTTCGATTTTTAAATGCATTAAAAACAGGAAAAAAAAATACTATTTTAAATTAAAATTTTATTCATATACAAACATATGTATGTATGCATGTATGTAGGTTGGGGGTATGTTGGATTTACATTTAATTTGAAAATATATATGAATGTGCTTATACTATGCGTGAATCTAATAGTATTTTCGTTGATAAGATCAATATTCAGGTAATCGATAATAAAAAAATTAAACTTATTTGAATGCTTTGCTTGAATATCATAATTTGATTTCTTTCCACAAAAAAATTAGTTGGATCACGACAGTTATTAAAAAGAAAAAATCGTCAAAATCGGTCCAGCCGTTCTTAACTGATGCAATGACCAACGAAGAACATTGATTATTATTTACATATATACATATGTATTTATGTATGTAAATTGTTTTGAAATCAAATTAATCAAATGACGTTTAATTTTTTATCTACAAAACCTTTGAATCTAATGCTTCTGATTTTTTCTGTATTAATTTTTAATTTTTAGGTGACGGGTCCGAATGTGTAATCTCCATATGTTGTAATGACTTTTGCTGTAATTTTTTATTTTTTATTTTTTTTTTGTATATTTTTATGTCGTCTATATGCGAATTTAAATGTAGAATGCAAAAATTCTAAACAATATGACAAGGTAGTTTAAAATGTTAATAATTAGAGAATGAAAAATAAAAGCATACAAAAAAAAAAAATAAATAAAGACTAATAAAGTGGGTCAAGTACTATTGAAATATTATTATAGGGCTGACTATTGACATTTTACCGATTAATGTTAAAGTGTTAACCTGAAATATGAAATGCAATGACTAACAACTATTCATTCATTCATTATGAGTTATTCGTAGATAATAAATAACAACAAAATCTAACACTTTATGTTACAATAGGGAGTTACAGTTGATAATTACCTCAGAAAATATTATTTTATTAAAAGGGTCTTTATCAAAATACAAATGGTGTTATGCAAAGAAAATAAAACTAAATAAAACGTTTATGGCGTAAAACATAAAATTGAAGCTGTTTTGGTTTAAAGACTATGTTTAAGTCATTATGTATAAGGTAACAAGACAATTTAAATGACAGTCTCGAATTTGCAAGCAATGCTTCCAGCTGTCAACATGAGAAGCTGGGGCCTACAGTTTAAAGTCGACTACGAACGAGAGACTTGAGAAGCTAGTTCATGGAAATCAGTTACTCTCAGAGTTTTTGCCAAAAAACTGTTCTGAGGTAGTCGCCCAAAGAAATATTTTTCATATTTCTTTCTTTCAGTATGTCTGATCTGAATCCGAAGCTCTTGTCTAGTAGGCCCACACACTAACCACTAGACTACGGGGACTATGCTATGCTACTGTTATAATTGAATAAATTGAGTGTCTGAGTGCTCTAGTAATACAATATTGTATTGTAACCTAAATAAATAAATACGTGTTTTTTAGACCTAAAATACTTACAAATTAAAAACAAAATAAAATTCTAAGTATTTTAAGTTTGTTCTTAATTATTATTTTCCTCTTAAATTCGTTTACTTAAAAGAAGAAACAACAGCCGTTTGAACAACTTCCGGTTAACAAAAAATAATGGTGGCACTTGTGTTAGGGAGCTGGTGACTACACAATTAGATAAACGGTTTTAAATATAAACAAATAACAACCACAGGTTAATTATGGCTCTCAAACAATAGCAACAAGAATAACAATTTATTCAGAAAAAAAAACCAAAAAATAACAATCAATGACCAACTTAAAGTAAGACATTTTTATTAGAAAAACAGACAGAAAGTCAGTCAACTTTACTTAGTTACTCTCTCATAAGTACTTTTCAATGCAGCAGTAACTCTATCAATCAATTGGTGAATGAACTCATAATTGAGCGAGTGAAAGAATAAATAAAAGAAAAAAGTAGAAGAATAATTGTTTAAGGCGTTAATAGAAATTGTGTTTTTGAAAAATAGAAATATTTTTTTTTATTTTTTGTTTTCTAATAAAACCTACTTTAGCAGGAAAAGGGAAATTGTTTTCTTTCATTTTTTCTACTTTTTTTCTGTAAAGAAGAACAATGGCACCTTTAAACGTGTTCTTAATAATTGACTCTGTATCGCTGTATGCATGCACTTCTACTGAGGTACCCAGTTGGCCAAATAATTGGGCAACTGAAGTAAGTAAATGTACATACAATAAATAATTTCTTAGTAAACGTCTTCTGTTACTTAGTTTCGTTTCACTTATAATCAATCTGTGCTTGATCCGAGAATGGGATCATCTAGGCCAGCAAGTGTCAATTATGACACGGCAACAAATATTGATTATCAGCTTATTTTACTAGCAGTACTCTTAAATTGAAAAAAGTTTCGAAATGAAACGGCCTACACCGGCTAACGGAGTATGCAGGATCCATAAGATCCTGTTTCAGGATCGTCCATCTAAGACGCAAAAGCTCCGGACATTCTAGGAGCACGTTTTCCGTCATCACCACTGTGTCTTCCAAGCAAAAACTAATAAAATTAAACTGTCATATTACAGACAGACGGCATGTCTAGCCACCAAACAGTTGCAAAATAATATTCCCACTACAGTTTAATAGTTGATCAGTCCTTCTCCGAGCAAAAATTGGCTACAGCTTCTTTGCTTGTCGCAAAAAAAATTTGTCAACATCTTCTGGAGTATAAACCGCTTATTATTATAATGCAATGTTATGCAAGTTGAAATCGAATGAAATTTCTTACTGCTATGATTTTCGAAGCTGATAAGATTTTGTAGTCGCCGTGGTCTAGTGGTTAGTGTGTTGGCTTACTAAAGACATGGGTCCTGGGTTCGACTCCAGGCTCTGACATCTTCAAAAAAAGAAATATGAAAAAAAATATTTCTTTCGGCGACTACCTCTCAGCAGTCTTCTGGCAAAAGCTCTGAGAGTAACTAATTGCCATGAACAAGCTTCTCAAGTCTGTCGTTCGGAGTCGACATTAAACTGTAGGTCCCGGTACTCATGGATAAAAATTGACATACACAACATGAGTGCTGCGAGAAGCTAGGCCGTAATCTTGACACAGGGTTGTAAAGGCCAGTTATGTATGTATGTATGATAAGATTTTGGCACTCTTTAATTCTTAAGCAGAGATTTTGAGAACTTTAAAATAATGGACGCAATTAATTTATATTTGTTTTTGAACATTTGTATACTCGATTTCAATTTTACTCGATTTCAATTGTACTCAATTTTAATTTTCATAGCATATGGTTATAAACGGTAATAATCGGCACAATTATGAATATTTACGGGGAATTATTTTCCAGATAGTTAGTAAATGATATGAAGAAAATCAGATCCCATTGTGTTGTTTCCAAAATAATAGCCAGTTGGGTTGCACACTGTATATATAAACAGTGAGTGCTTTATTTTTTATTTGGTTAAAACGGAAGCTAACTTAGAACGACAAAAACAACAACAATCACTAAAAAATAAGGTTAAAAGTTCAAAAATTTATTTGAAAGAATAAAAGTATTTTCCTTAAAACATTGAAATAGAGAAAAGATTTTTGAAAACAAAAAAATGCATAAATTGGGCCAACTTTTATAAAATCAATAAATAGGGCAATCCAAAACAGGCAAAATATTGAAAATTATTTTAAATATGATTTTTCATATAGATATAAAGGGCTTAATACAAAAAGGGCGTAACTTTCTTTTAGGTTGCGCTACTGGCAAAATAAAAAATTTATTAACATCTAATGTAATGAAATTCTCAAGCTTAAGGTCTTTTTTTTAGATAAAAACTTTTATTTAATAATCAATATTTCGCTACTCCTGCGTATAGCGTATTCAGGATATATTTATTTATAAATAAATAAAAGTTTTTATTTAAAAAAAAGACCTTAAGCTTGAGAATTTCATTACATTAAATAATAAAGGTCGAAAAACCAGAATTAAAAATTTATTAACATCCTTAACATTTTAAATCAATTTTTATTAAAGAAAGACAATAAATGTTGTTAAAATTGAACATACCGTTTACATCAAAGCAGCTAAAAAGCGTGCAGGCAAATATTATTTAAAGCATTTAGACAATCTCATTATATTTTTTTAAGTACAAAAGACTTCGTTTAAAAAAATAAGTGATATTACAAGAACACAGTTTTAAACAGCTTTTTCCAAATTTAGACCCCCTCTCGTTAAAAAATTTAGGTCTACAAAGGGATTTAACAAACACCTGGGAATAATGTTAGACTAAATGTAACGAAAATTTTTTATATGAAAACTCAATTGAATAAAACACGGTTTCTAATTTCAAAAGTAATTGTTTTAGTTTAAATGAATTTATAAGTCAAGTTCAGTTTAATCGGTTTCCTAAAACATTTTTAGATAATTTTTTTAGATTGTGAATCAAAAAACTCCTTAAAAAAAGAGTTTTTTTTTTTTTAATTTTAAAAAAGTACACTGTAAAAATTTTAGTAATTTTCAATTTTTTACAGCCATATGTATAACACAAAGTTAGCAGCTTGTTTTACACAGTCGATAACGAGCTGCTAACAAGAATACTGATATTGTTTAGCAGAGCCGGGGCTTGAACCATAGCTCTCGTCTTAGTAAGCCAACAAACTAACCACTAGACCATTTATCATTCAGTATATTGTAGAGTACTCTATATTCTAGTACATAAGTATGTACGTATATTAGTATTAAGCAAAAAGACTCAATTGTAAACACATATATTATTAGTATAAGAACTCAAAAAAATATATATTTAACTCAATTCCTCTCTGATTGGAATATTGTTTGGAAATATTAACTTTTAAGAATACCGTTTATAAGAAACGAAACTTCTAATAAAATGCTAATTGATGTTACAGCCTTCTAACCGGCACTTGTTTCATTTTATGGGCATCCATCTGCCTTTAATTTCCTACAGGCATATAAAACTGCCTATACAATTTAGCCAGTGGCGTTTTTAAGCGCCGGCTCTTTAATTTTTATAGTAACCTATAAGATTATACTTTATTTTTACAATAAATCATTACAATATAGAATTCTATGCATGAGAATTTATAGGCTTAATACCTACTTTGGGAAAGAGTTTTCTGATGATTCTCTGAAGCAGAGACAAACTGGCCATCGAGTAATTTCTATTCTATTCCTATAAATATTATTATGGAAGGAATGTAAGTATTTGGGTATACTGCGGAGAATAGTTTTGTTTTTAAAATATACTTTACATTTATTAAGGGCATACATATTTGTCAAATTTCTATATAATACTATTCAAATAATCGCCTAATAAATAAATAGAAAATATTTTTAATAAATATATCAGCTTAAGGTTAATATATTTTTGATAATTTTTACGAACTTAATTGTTAATCATTTATGTAAACACAAGTATTTTAATTATTTTTTTGTATATCTGAGCCCAATACTCAGGAATGTGAGCCCCTACTCATGCGTGCATTGTATTGGAATTGGAAAATGGATAGTTATTTTTTTTAGCGCCTTACAAATGACACGGAGACAAGTTGCTGTCAATTTTATCACTCAAGGGCCAGCATTATACCTTCACCCATGAATGATCAACAGCACGCCCCATCTATAGCTGCATCTAGACTCTGAACTTGTAAGCATCTTCACTAGGTCGCAGTTAACTTCTCAGAAGGTGGCGCTTTTTCTCCTGATCATTCATATTTAGATGGCAGGTGGAAGAGACTGGAATGTCAGGAAGCGGTTTGCCTTAAATGGACTTCACCTTTGCTGAGGTTTGAATATGGGCTGTTTTGAGTTGTATGCGAGAATGCCACGCACCCCCCATTTTAATACATACTTATATTAAATTTAAGTTTTTCTGCGATAGGGCAATAATTTTCTCTCAGTGTATTTAAATAAAAAAAAATGTAACGCTTTAGTGCCTTACAAATGTTGAACTTAAAAAACATATGCAATTAAAATGGCTTAAAATAAACAAAAAAGTGAATTAACATGAGTTTTATTGTTAAATTGTTGCTAAAATAAGAAAAAGAAAGAAACAAGATATTAAAGAGCAATAAAACTTACAGAAAAAGTATTACAAAAAAGAGTACAACTAAAAAGAAAAATCATACGTATTATATAACATTTTTAACACTAATTTTTGGATGTTAAATGATATACGATATATACATAATTTTGTAATATTTTTGACATTTAAACTTTGGCCATAAAAAAAAGTAAAAAACAAATCAAAACAAGTAATGTTTTGGTGATCATTACTACGATGTTTGGTTGACATTGTAAGCGACCATAGAAAAAAAAAAACGTTTAAAATAGAAGCTGAATTGAAGCTCAAACAAGTGTTTCTTTAATTATTAATTTACTATGAATAGAAAACATTGTTAAAAAGTTAATTCTTTTTTATGGATTTCTAATTAACATTTAAATAAAAATACTTCTAGTGAAGTTTTCAACTATATTTTTTTATTACTATTGATTATGTATATGCTCAAGGTTTTTGTTAGAGAACACAAGTAAATATTTCGAAAATATTTTCTTAACAAATGTCAAATATTTCTGTTGGTTTTTTTTCAAATTTATAATATTTGTGTTTTAACTGCATACATATTTTTAATTCTATTTTTGACAAACTTGTTTTATTCTTCTTAATTTCAATTAAACAAGTTATCAATGGATGTTTATTGTTTAACAAATTATAAGTTTTTTAAAAGCCATTCAAAATTCCAAAATGTAAGACTCAAAATTCTTAAAATATTAGTAAATATTGATTTATGTATAATGAAACTACAATACAAACAAAATATTACCTGTAAAATAGAAATATTATACAAAAACATATAAACAGCCGCAGGCGACAAGTGCCAAAAATTTAAACTTAAAGCTAATAAGACTGTTTGCGAACAAATCATACAGTACAGCAAACATATTTAATAAATCTATGATTGGTTAATATAAATATAAACGAGGGCTGTCCCAAAATTAGCCAATCTAATAAAGAAAACCTTGAACATTTAAAATGCTGTCAAATTACATATAAAAATATTTCGTATGAAATACTTGTGAAATAATGTTGCTGGAGTACTACTCTGTTCTTGTTGTGTAAAACATGTTATATCTATATTTCAACATTCTTTTTAACTTCAACAAGTTTCTGGCAACATTTGTATTTTCATACAAAAACTTTTAATTTTATATAATACTAGCTGAAGCCGGTGGGCTTCGCTACCCCTCGTTATATAATAAAATTAAGAGTACTTATATATTTTGCAGACATTTGTGGGAGAAAGAAAGTGAGGCTACCCCACTATTTTAATTCAAATGTATTTTAAATTTGAGGTAAAGCCGTTAATAAACCTAGTAAAGAAGTAGTTGCAGAAGTATGCATTGTCGAAAAATATTATCATGTAATAAGTATTCCTGAGTCAAAGCTGCGCACTGTGAAAGTTTGAAATCGGTTAACAGGTCCAGCCTCCAATATATTACAAACATAGGGGCGTGCTTCGTCCAATTTTCTTTTGGAACGTATTTCTATTCATGGCAATTTTATATATAGTAAATACTGCCGTGGATACAGAACAAAAATTTAAAACTTTCAAACAAAATTTGGCGTGAAAGGGGGCGTGGCGTACGAAATATTTATTTCTGCCTCGCCTGGAGTATAATGTGTATACAATTTGAAGTAAATCTGTTAAAAACTATATAGGAGCAATTACATAATTTTAAAAAAGTGGGCGTAAAAGTGAGCGTCGTCGAAAAAAAGTACCCTATTAATCATTCCAGAGTCCCAGTTAAATGCTCTGAAAATTGCAGGAAGATCGGTCCAGAGGTTTGGTCTCCTATAAGGTACAAACAAACAAACAAGCAAACAAACAAGCAAACAAACAAACAAATAAACAAACACACATTCAATTTTATATATTTAGATTAAATAATGAAATAATAATAAATATGAAATGTATGTTTTTGGGGAAAAGCATGTCTCTATGGCCATTTCGTCTCTGCTTAAGAGACTCGTCAGGAGACTTTTTCCCAAAGGTGGTATTCCAGAATGAGTCTCTTAAGCAGAGACGAAATGGCCATAGAGACATGCTTTTCCCCAAAAGCATACATTTCATATTATATTGAATGAATTTTGCTTTTTAATAAAAAAAACTTTTAATTTTATTTTAATTAGCATTATTTTAGAATAGAGTTTTTACTATATATAAAGTATATAGCACTGGTATTAGGATATTTGAAATTATATTGGATATTTAAAATTTTTTTATATAAAGTGTATGATATATCATTATAATTTGAACTCATTGCACAGCAGCTGGACTGTTAAGCAGTGCATTAAAAGTCCAGGTCTTAAAAAGTAGAGCTGAAAAACTGAAATGCATGTAGATTCACAGCCTCAAAAGATATTTAAATTAGTTCTAGTCATAAGCAGAGTAGGAAAATAAACAAAACTAAACGTTTGATCTCATTTTGTTGTGTTCTTTACAATGAGTAAAACAAAAATAAAACAGAAACAGTGAGAACGATTTTCCCATTTAATTTTGTATATTGTTTTTGTTTTGAGTACTACAAATACACTA
Source organism: Metopia argyrocephala (assembly GCA_963576795.1). Lineage (NCBI taxonomy): Eukaryota > Metazoa > Arthropoda > Insecta > Diptera > Sarcophagidae > Metopia > Metopia argyrocephala. The sequence goes on from OY756208.1 coordinate 7,097,983, forward strand.
ACTCAAATGTGCGTAGGTAAAAAAAAAATGAATGAGAAGAAAAAGAAAAGAAGAAGAGAAAAAGAAAAGAAGAAGAGAAAAAAGAGTAAATTATACGAATGTAAGGGAATAACAAAGCAAGCATAAGAGCGAAAAGCTAATTGTTTCATTTGCGCTCTTTCTCATTTAGAAAGTATTTGTTTTGGTTTTGCTCATGTACTATACCATTAAAAAAATTTTGAAAAGTGTATGACTTTGTTGTAACTTTTGCGAAATGTATTGTTGGTTGCCCACTCTGGTAAAAAGGTTTTATATGCTTTTAGCGATGTTTGTTTCATGAACATAGTACCAGGGTTTAATTAGCAAGCCAAATACTATTTACATCTTTAGATTACATACATGGCTGCACGACTACCGTTTTAACTGTGGCTAACTGATGTTAATTTCTGTTTTTGTTGGCGAAAAACAAGCAAGTTAGTGCTATCAATACAATCAGATACATGAAAAATAACTCTTGAAAATGCGTAGCAGAAATTTAGTGGCATCATTTTATTGGCTTTCAGATCTGATATTAATTATTTTATAGCTGCCGTCTTGAAAATATCAATATATTTACTCAAAATAATTACTTAAAGACAATTGTAGTTGGCGGCATTTGAAGTAGTATTATCAATGGCCCGTAGTCTTGAAAGTGTTTAAGACATTGCACCTTTCATTTTTATCAAACGTTGCACTTTTTTTACTTTTCATTGGTCATTTAACAAATATGCATCATAATTTATTTTTGTTTTACAAATTTTACAGGGTAATAAAATATTTTTCCATTTCAGCGCTGCTTTTTTTTAGCATTTTTATGCATTTATGACTTTAAAGTTTTTTGTACTTAAAAAGTTTCTCAGGCGTAAACAAAATAATGTAATTACGTGTGGAAAACAATATTTGTACAGTTTTTCCCTATGCAAGTTCTATTAAAGAAAATAAATAATAAAAAAAAACAGAAAACGTTTCTGCCACAATGACTTGTCTTGACTTTGACCGTTTCATAAATTTTTGTGGTCATGGTGAAATTTTTTCACTTTTTTATCAATTTTTTTCTTCTTTTTTTTGCCTAAAGAGTTGAAAAAACTGTTCGAAAAACAAAATAGTAAAACCCTAGAAAAGATAAAGTAAAACAAATAATAATGATGACAGGATGAGATATATAATAAAGATACAAGTAAATTAAAGTTTAAAAAGGTCAAAAACAGAAAAAACTGCATTCAAATCTCTATCAATCTCTATGAAGGGAGCAAATGAGTACTAAACAAACAAACAAAATTACAGAAAATGTTTAAAGTTTTTTAGGATTTCATAAAATAATGTTGTTTTTATATATTTAACAAATCGTTGAAGTAGCACTTTAGCAATATTTTTATAGAGCTAATTTTGTTTCAAAAATGGAGTTCATTATACATACATACTTGTATGTTAACAGTAAAACCTCTACTTATATGGACACGCTTATGTATATGTATAGGTAGGTATACAGTGTGTTTGTCGTAATTTAAAGCCAAAATGAATTTTTAAAATAAATACACCAGACTTAAGTATGAAAGTCCGTATGAATTTAAATTTGATGCACTTGCAAAATCAAAAACATATTTAATAGCAGGGAAATACACTGACAATTTTAAATTCCCGGATAGAGAACTTACGTTAACGGACAAATTCGCTGTTCGGGCATTGGAGCTTTGAACTGTAGTTCGGTACTTCAAACAACGACAAATTTGTTAGAATACCATCACATTGAAATCATTATATTCTATTAAGATTATAAAAAATTTATTGCGCTTTAAGTATTTAAATTATAATGATTAATTTATCGTCAGGTACTATTAACTTCTTTAAAAGTAAAGACCCTAAGCTCAATAAATTTGTTATAATTTTCCCATTTATGATCGAAAGATCCGTGTTCGAATTTACCATTTTTATTAATTAATTTTTTTCGTGATTATACCCCTAAATTAAATCAGAAATAAATTCCATTAAATGAATTTAAATCAATCAAAGGAATTTTACACCAGCCGAACTTAACATGTTTTCGACACCAGCTTCGAAAATTACCCATTTGTAATAAATTGGTTTCAGTCAATATTTTGTAAAATAACCGGTTAATCGGTTAGGGTCTATTATTTCTTTAATAACCGGCTAACCGGATTTATTTCAATATATACAGGCATGTCACAGATTCCGATCGGAATGGTTTTGATTAGGTATTTTCAATTCCGATCGGTTTTGTTTTAGCTTCTTCAAATTCCGTTCGATTTAGCAAATTCTGATTTTTCTATTTTGCTCTTAAAATATGACAGCATAATGTTTTTTTTTTTTTTTTTTTTTTTTTTTTTTTTTTTTTTTTTTTTTTTTTTTTTTTTATTTAAAATATGTATTCCTTAACCTAAATGCTATCACACAATTTACAGAGTTATAGTTTCAGTTTATCAACTTTTCATCTAGAAAATCTTTAGAACAAAGAATAAAGTTTTAGAGAAAAATTTAATTTACTTCAGAGGAAAATTAATACAAAAACCTCTGATTTAATTTCACCTATTTTTTATTTTTACTTATGCGTAAAGATTGGATATAAGTGTGTTGTCCGAAAGACTACAAAATAATTTAAAACGTTCCGTAATTATACTAATTTTATCATTTATTAACTGTATATTATTTTCTCGGTGGAGGGGTTTGGTTGAGAAATGCCAAGGTAAATTTAACATCATTTTCAATAGTTTGTTTTGACAAATTTGTAATTTTTTAATGTGACATCTTGCGCATACCCCCCAAACAGGACAAGCATACAATACTATTGACTGAAAAATTGTTTTAGCTAATATTAATTTATTCTCATGACTTAAAAATGATTTCCGCGCTATAATCGGGTATAACATAGCCTTAGCTTTATTGAATTTTTCAATTTGTTTTCTAATATGCAGATCAAAAATAAGTTTACGGTCGATATACACTCCTAAATATTTGACATTATCACTCCATTGTATCGGAATATCATTCACTTTCAATTGGCCTTGTGGATAAAAACACGAATTCCGTCTACGACTAAAAAATACTGCATTGGTCTTAGTTTCATTAACTTTTATCTTCCAGATATTGAAGTATGTCATAAGCTGGTTCAATGCCAACTGCATGCTATCAACGATATTCTGTCCAAACATATGAGAAGAATAAAGGCAGGTATCATCAGCATATGCAGCAAGGTCAATCCCAGTAATCTGTGGCATATCTGAGCAATATATATTGTATAGTACGGGTCCTAAAACTGAGCCTTGCGGTACACCAGAAGGGATTTCAAATAGGTCAGAACATTTGTCATTAAGGCTCACACAATAAAATCTATTTTTGAGGAATGATTCAATGATTTTCACAAGATAAAGGGGAAACTCATACTGAATCAATTTGTATAAAAGTCCATTATGCCAAACGGAATCAAAGGCTTTTTCAATATCTAGCGTAACTAAAACCGTTGAATATCCTTCATTAAACCCATTAGATATATGGTTATAAATTCTTTTAATCTGATGAACAGTGCTATGAAAAGGTCTAAAACCAAACTGCGTCATTGGTAAAATTTGATTGCGTTCCATAAATGTAGATAGCCTTGTCTTTATGACCTTTTCCAGAATTTTACTAAGGCTGCTAAGTAAACTAATAGGACGGTAACTTTGGACCGAGTTAGGAAGTTTGTTAGCTTTTAAGATTGGTATTACTCTAGCCGTTTTCCAGGCTTTTGGAAAATATTGTAGTTTCAGGCAACTATTTATAATGAAACAAATATATGCGATGGCAGAGTTAGGTAAGTGCATCAACATAATGTTTTTTACGCCGTCCAAACCAGACGCTTTTCTTGGTTTGAGGTCCTTAATGATTTCCGAAATTTCGCCTACATTGACAAACTCATCTAAACCTGTACTAATATCAAGAAGAGAAAACCTTTCAATTACAGTGTCAATCGTATCTATGTGCGCCTGGTTACTCAGATTGTCTGCGACCCGATGATTCTCTAGAAAATTAACTGCTAGTTGATTTACCTTTTCCTCGTCTGTGTAAAAAACAGTTGAGTTTTCCAACAGTGGGGGTATAAATATTTTTCTTTTTCTAAGGCATTTAGTTATCTTCCAAAATGGTTTAGAAGCTTTATCTAAACTAAGAATCTTCTCATTCCAAGTTTTATTTCTAAATTTTAATATTTCCGAATGAATTTTATCATTATACAATCTCATGTAATATAAATCTGTGGAGTTCCGAAACCTTAGCCAAAGCCGTCGATAATAATTACGGGTATTTAATAGCTGTTTAATATAAAAAGGTAATTTATTATTATTCAAGTCTATAGCCCTCATTGGAGTGGCGATGGCAGTGGCATCTGCAATGCTTCTGGTTAGATAGTCTACATTAAGGTCAATGGAGTTCTTTTCCGTAACACTTACTACATCACGAGGTAAGTGAGAAACAGATTTATCTAATAACGATCTAAATAGCCTCCAGTTAGTTTTCTTGTAGTCAAACATCAGCTCTCTACTTCGAAAGGTACTAACATCTAGCTTAAATTTCACAGGAAGGTGATCGGAACCTAAAGCGTTTACCGTTGTAGGATGTGTTATACAATGTGGAGTATTCGAAATAATTAAGTCAATAATAGATGGGGTTCTATTTCTATTAGTAGGTATGAAAGTAGGTGACCCAGTGTGTAAAATTGTGTACGGAAGAAAAGACACAGTATCATATAATAATTTTCCCCAAACATTTGCTCTATTGCAATTCCAACTTCTATGCTTGCTGTTTAAATCACCACAGATAATAACATTACTGTCAACTTTGAGGAGTTTCCTTATATCTCTCTTAAAAGCGTTTTTTGTGTCACTGTTCGTAACGCTCCCAGGGAAATAAACAGCGAACAAATTAATTAATGAATTATCAGAAGTTGTCATGCTAATCCCTACATTTTCAATTTGTTTCGTTTCAATAAAAAGTGGTTTGAAATTTCTAATATCTTTTTTTATGAGAATTGCTACTCCTCCACCAGTACGGTCGGATCGATCCCGACGGACAAGATAATAATTCATTTGCGGTATAATTACAGAAGGCGATAACCACGTTTCTGATAGAAAGCATAAATCTACATTGTTTGTATTTAAAAAATCAAAAAGTTCTAAGTACTTATTTCGTAAACTTCTACAATTCCAGGATACAATATTCAATTTTTCTGTCATTGTTATTTTTTTTTGTTTTGTGTTTTTTTTTTTTACTTATTATATAAATACTTAATAGCTAATTGTGTGATAACGTGAAATTGTTCTTCTTTGGTTTTACAAATTTTTAATTTATTTAAAACATCTAATGTCAACTGACTTATTTCATCAACTGTAAAGAGATCAGATGAAATACTACTACTCTTAAAATTATTATTTTGAGAACTAGGCCAAATATTTGTGGTATTTTCGTGTCTTTTATTTTTACTATAAAGATCAGGGAAAGAGTTTTTATTAAGAGGTGTTGTTGTAATATTATTATTATTATTACTAATTCTTCTTTGATCATTCATTCGGTAATTTAGGTGACGATTATTTTTACGTTCAATATTTTCTCTTAGATTTAAAAAAGATGCTCTTACTGAGCATGTGACATCAGTTGCTGGATGATTGTTGTTGCAGTTTGCGCATTTAACTTTATCTTTGTTGGTACATTCAGAAGTTTTATGTCTACCTGAACAAAAAGCACATTTGGTTTTTATAGAACAGCCTTTTTCTCCATGACCAAACATTTGACAATTATAACATTGAACTGGTTTATTTTTAATTTTTCTTTGATAATCCCATTTTATTAACATGTGGAAGAGAGATTTAACATTTTGTTTTAAATCATGTAATTTAACAGATCCATTTTCGAAGTAAACAATGTAAAGAGTATCAACATACTCATTATATTTCTTTTCGACTTTTTTGACATTTACACATTTATATTGTTTTGAAATTAATTCTTCTTTGACTTCTTCGGGAGTTTTTGATTCTAAGCCGTACAAAACAAATTTAAATGGTTTATCATACTTCGATTCATGGACAAAAAATTGACAATTATGTTCTTTTAACATTTTGATAACACTATTAAATGTTTCTTTTGTTTCACAAATTATTTTAATACCAATTGAAATTTTTTTTATAACATATTTTGTTATTTTATTATTCTTAAACATTTTATGAAACTGTTCAGTATTATGAGAGAGCACTTTAATAGGTGAAATATATTCTTTAACATTTGCATTTTGCACGGGAGTGTCATCAATATTCAATGCTTGTAAAGGAGTATAATAATTTTGACGACTCATTTTAGAGTCTGAAGATTTAACCGTGGACCTTAAGTCCTCCGGTTTCGTACTAGCCTTTCGTTTAGAAATGTTTCTTATATTCGGCTTCAATATAAAAGAGTATTTATTAGCGCAGAGATAGAAGACACGTCATTCAAAGTTGATAGTTGAATGAGAACTGACAGCATAATGTATACCAAAACAAAAATAATGTGTTTAAGCGAATAAGAGCAAAACATATTGAACAAATTTTAACAAAATAAATGAACAAAAACAGTTATACAAATTAAAATAATTATTAATGAACTAACCGTGGTCTAGTGGTTAGTGTGTTGGCTTACTAAGACGATGGCGCCGGGTTCAAATCTCAGCTCTGACATCTTCAAAAAAAGAAATATGGAGAGCTCCGCGAGTAACTGACTACTTTGAAGAAGTATCTCAAGTCCGTCGTTCGGAGTCGATTGAATGGATAGAAATTGACGCACTCAATTTCACTTCTCACTGATGTGAGAAGCTATGCCTGTAACCCGAAAAAGTATTTGCGAAATCTTACAACATTATAAAATTCTATTGAGATCAAACTCAAAATTTATCAGTCATATCAGTTTATATTTGTTTTTTATAATTTTTTTGATAAAGACATTTTATTTTAAACTTATGTGTGTAATAGTTAGAATGTTGTAATCAAGTTGTAATGTAGCGTATCGAACAGTCAAATAAGCCCGAGTAAATTATTTTTATAATTTTTCTTTTACAAAATCTTTTTTGATTTTTTTTAACACATGTTTTGAACAATTATATAATAAAACTGGCTTTGTGGTATTTTGTTTGTTGTTTTTTTTTTCTGTCAAAAACTTGAAAGAAATTTAAAAAGTTTTTCTTTTAAATGTTGGTAAGAGAAAAGGAAAAAAATAAATATCCGCATAAATCCCAGACAGCTAGACAACAAAAAAAAAAACATACTATTTTTATATACAAATTAAAATAAAAATATACACGCATTTAAAAAAATATATGTATACATATATGTATATATATAGTAAGTATGTAAAACAAACTGATTTGAAAATTAATTCTGTAAAAAAATGCATTCGAACATTTGACAATCTATAATGATTTCAACATTAACAAAAACAAAACAAAAATTAACCGGTTGCAGTAGCTTTTCTTCACTTAACTCTGAAAGAAATTCGTTTGAAGAAGTTGTTTATATAAAATTATAAATACAAACTGGTCAAATAGTTTTTACTCGAAATATTTTACATATTTTTTTGATACCTTCTATAAAGTACTGCACAGGGTAATGAGTAGGGGTATACCTCTGAGTATTGGTCTTAAAAAAAAGTACTGTAAAACGCAACATTTTGTGTAAAAATGTCATGTAAAAACCAAATCATGTTATGGTCGTCTCGTTCCAAGTACAGTGTGCCATGTCATGTAAAAACTCCTTAATTTAGGTTTAATCCATAATCCTTTAATTTAGGTTTAATCCACACATTAGTTATGAGACGTTATCTGTCTTGTAAGTTCAAAATTAAAAATCTTATTCATAAACGTTTAATAAGAGCAAATTAACTAATAAACGTTTTTAATGTCATGCTGGCAATACCATGATGTTATTTCAGCATAGTGATGTATTATAAAAGCTATCGGTTACTTAGGTAATTTTTAATATTCAGAAAAATAGTGTAATAGTTACACAATTATATATAAAATTAATGTGATTGAAATAATATTAACTGCTGATAAAAATAAAATAAGTAAAACAAATTGAAAAATTAAAAAAAAATGTTTCCTTTGAAACACATTCATGTATAAAGTAATCGAGTACTACCTTCCTCTTTTTGGTTTGTGCATCACTGTTCTGTTTACATTTTTTTATATCAAAATTTGGTAAAATGGAATTGGAAACTGCAGAGAAAGAGAAAGAGAGATTTACATTCGTAATTTCTACAGATATTGCTGACAGAGCCTGTAATGGAGAGAGATGGCACATGTAATACAAAAGAAAACAATTTTTTAGCGATTTAAAAATTTAATTTTGTGCAGAGACTGCAATTATTTGCTATTATACGAAAATTTTTATTTATGTAAATTTAAATATGTACATACATATCTGTGGACATTTGACAAAACGTCTTCTTTCAAAATCAGCAACTTTTCAGTAGAGCAAAAAAACAGTTAAAAAGGCTAATAGAAGTTATTGCTTAGAAAATAAAAGAAATTTTGAACTTGAATAATATACACTAATACTTAACGAACATTATGAGACCTTTTTTCCCCCTATAGAAGCAATAGGTTTCTTTAAAACGACAAAAAATTAATTTAAGACTTTTTGTTAAATAGATTTAAAAGAAAAAAATTAGCTTCCACCATACAAGTCCTTTTGTCAAAATTTTTTTGATTAAATTTGGAAATTATTTTAATCGCATAAGTCAAGACAAGTTGTTTTGTTAAAATGGAATATGAAAGAAAGGTTGAAAGAAGTTGATCTGGAAAAAATATTTCGGTTTAATTAAAAAAAAAATACTTCAATTTTTCGCTACAATATGCAAATAATTAAAAAATAATAATAAAAATTAAATAATATTTTTTATAGACATTAAATTTTTCAAAATATTCTTAATTTTCCGAAAGAAGTCGTTTTGTCAAATTGAAATTGGGGGAAGACTGAAAGAGGTCGATTAGTCAACTGCATATCTTGCGTTCCAAAGGTCGTAGAAATACGGGGATTAGAGCAAAAGAAAGACAAGGAAATTCTATATTTACTATAAAAATCTTGGAAAATTTTCTTATTTCGAGAGAAGACGTTTTTTCAAAATTCCACAGATATGTACCTATACTTGCAATTATATTAATTGTATTCATTGTAATACTATATTATTCCACTTTTATTTATGCAATATTCAATCCAACTCACAAATGTCGTTTTATTGTACGATTAAAGTAGGTAGAAACCTACAATAAAAAGTTCTCATTTATAAATGGTTTATGAGAGCCTTATGACATTGTTTGTTATTTATGAATACAAACTTAAGAGATCTTTCTTATAAGGCTCTTATAAGCACGTTTTATCACATTATGAATAAGACTGTTAGTTTATGCCTGTTTTGAAACCAGTTCGACACAAAACGATTTCACTCATAACGTTAACTTGATATGCGTTTATGCCTATGTTTTGAGTCGAAACAATTTTAAAACTGTTTCAACTAATACCTGATTCTGATTCTTAATTTTTTATACTTTCTATAATAATACAAATAGAATAAAAAAAACAACCAATGGAAGAAATTGGCAACCCCATCAAATTTGACAGAACATTATTTACACCTGATTTTCATAAAGGTTTTACAAAGGTATGCTTTTATACTAAATTTTGAAAACGCTAGGTCTGGCTTAAACAGGTTTTAAAGGCAGTGTCAGTGAAAATGTTTCGAAATTTCAAAACGAAACAAATGAAAACATTTTCAAAACGGGCATATACATGGTAATAGTTTTACTTGAAATCGTAAAAAAAAAGTCTATCTTGTCGAAATTTAAATTTAAAATTAAACTTTTTTTACATTTAAATGACCTCCAATTTCAATAACAAATGTTTTATTAGCTGTACTGATAAGACTTCAAAAGAATTGAATGAAAAATTTATTTGTGTTGACTTTTCATGAAAAGTAAAATTATTTTCTCTTCAAAAGAAATTCTTTTGTCATACACAAAAATTAAAAGAAATAAAGTGCGTTTTAAATGGTTACGCTTTAAATTAGTGTGTCAATGTCAAGTGTTATGATAATAAAAATATAAAAAAAATATTTTTAATATCTTTTTTTAATTTTTTCGTTTATTTATCTGATTTGTAAATATATTTTTAATTATCTCTACGCATTTTGGATTTTTGTTTTTTATTTATTATTTCCGTACGTATATTAAAGTACTACATATTTGACTCATTACCAAAAAAAAAACTTAAGTACATATCCATAAGTATGTATGTACATATATGTTATAAAAGGTAAACATTTTTTCGACAACATTTATTACAGCAAGAAAGACATTTTATTTTAAGCATTTTTACAACATTTTTTTTAATTTTTTTTTCTTTTCTTTTTTATCAATTTGTCTATTACACGTTTTAATTAAACATTAATGGATAAACAAATAATAGCAGTAGCCATAGCTGATGCCATATTTACAGCTGCAATCCACAAAACCATTTAAAAATTTGGCAACTTTTGTCTTGTAATCGTTTGTTGTAATGTTTTTTTTTTTGGGTCTTGTCGTATTTGTATTTTTGATTGCAATGTACCCGTATGACCAATAAAAGATTATAAATACGAGTAATGTGTTAAACAATTAAACCATGTAATTATAATATCAGTTAAATGATTTTTATATGGCTTTTATCGTATTATTATTGAATAAGAGAGTTAAAATACAAATGCACGATTGGTCTTTTTAAAGATTCTTAACTTTTAATTTATATATTAGACAAGACTATGTTTGCAATTCATTTGCATGATATCTTTACCGGCAAACTCCGGCAGATGTTACTCTTCCTGTGTTTATTTATTTACCCCATATATGTATATAAAAATTAATACTCTGCATGTTCTTAAAAATATATATTTGGTTTTAGGAAAATAAGAAGCATTTAAGTGTACAGCTTTAAAAACGGTGCAAACAATACTTCACTCCATCTGACCTTCTTAATATTTACCTTAATATCTAGGCCGTTGCTTTAAAGTCTATTTAGGTGTTCCTCGACCTCGTACAAGATAGGGCGAAGGTGTTTATCAGTGTCGGTAGGGTATCCAACTCTATTGATTCATTGGAGTTTCGTTTCAATGTGGCGTGTGTTATATTGGTGGCCTTACACTAAAGGTAAATGCCGAATAATAGCATATTCTTACATACAACTCGTACTTCTTACAGAGCACATTCTTTTACAGTTTTTTTTTATTGAGACCAATACTCAGAGGTAAACCCCTACTAAATGCTGTGCATTGTATTGGAATTTTAGTGAAAAGGGCAGTACATTATAACAACAGGACATATATGTTGTTTTTTTATATTATTTAAGCGCCTTAGGAATGAGACAAATTGCTGTGATTTGATCATTCAAACGCCTGTGTTATACCTTCACCCTTAAATGATCAATAGCAATTGCCCCATCGTTGCATGTTGATTGCGGTGAGTGCCTTCGCTAAGTAGGTTTTTTTTAGATATTATCTTCTAGTTCCCAATAGGTGGCGCTTTTCTCCTGATCATTAGTTTTTCGTTGTCAAAGGTTAAGGTGGAATAGAGTGGAATGTCAGGGAGCGGTTACTTTGTAGATTGACTTCTTGATTGTCAAATGAATCGCCTAATGCATAAAAAGAATTCGTTTTTCGGTCGCACTGTTAATTTATGGAACAATCTTCCCGCAAATGGTTTTCCTATCAATTACGATATGCCGTTTTCCTCCTCTTTATAATATATTTTCCTAACATTAGTACACTGCACTGTATGTGTAGGGGACATAACTTGAGTACTGCTCTCGTGAAAGAAAAATGGTTTATTAGTGGTTTATAGTGGAGAAGTTTCATAGTTTTATTTTTATTATGATTTAATACTATATATCATTTCTCAATTAGTAGTAGTTGCAGTAGTGTAGGCGTTATTGTGTTGGCTTACTTGACAAGAGTTCCGGGTTCAAGCTCTGAAATCTTGAAAAAAAAAAGAATTTAAAGAAATATTTCTCTCGGTGACTACCTCATAGCAGTCTTCTGGCAAAAGCTCTGAGAGTAACTGATTGCCATAAACAGGTATCTCAAGTCTGTTGTTCGGAATTGACACTAAACTGTAGGTCTCGCTACTTATAGATAAAAATTGGCATACACAACATAGGTGCTGCGAAAAACTCGGTCGTAACCCTAAAACAGAGTTGTAAAGGCCAATTCTCAAGTGTAATTATTAAATCATATATGTATATCCACTTATGACTCTTATATAGTTCACAATTATTATACCAATTTTTAACACTCCCATTTTTAGTAACTTACAAATATTCTTCATGAAATAATACATATGCCTGCCAAATTTTATTGATGTAGCTTAAGTAGTTAAACGAATACCTTAAAATGGATGGAGCTAACCGCACATTTGTAAAACATTAGAAAATATATACCTTTCTTTTCTTCTATTGGCTTGTGAGTAGCTTATGAGTTATACAATTATTGAACGGCTTATGTTTATATACATTTATCTAAGTATAGATTGCGTGTGAAAGAAAGAATTTCAAATATTTGTTAAATCTGTAAGAACTTATCCACTGTATTCATAAAAAAATATTTAAGGTTTATAAAGGGATTATTTGACAAGTATTTCATAGTAATATGTTAAAAAAGTACTTTACAAAACTTTAATATCTTTTTTTTCAAAATAATTACATATGTTTTCAAACTATTATTTGTTTAACTTCTTGGTTAACTATTTTCATATATTATACAGAAAATAGGCGTTTAATTTCAAATTAAATAAACAGTTGAAAAATATGAATATTTTAATAATCAACCAGAATTCCTACATTAGATGACTGTGAAATGAAATTTTTGGTAGTTTTTTTGTTATTGACTCAACAAAAAGAAAAAAAAACTCTTTTAAGTTTATATTAAAAAATAAATAATGTGTGAAAACTACCCACGTTCAAAATTAAAAAAAAACTTCTACAAAAGCACTTGTCAATTAGCTTTTTAGCTTTTAACGCTTTCAAATAGCCTGCAAGATATATGCTCATACATGTCTATTGTTGGTTTTTTTTTAAGTTTTAAGTATTGTAGTAAAAGATCTCATAGTTGACGTTTTGTAATGGCAATAATCTTGCCCAAAAGGTCGGTTTATAATCTCAACCACAAAAGTTTTTAAAAATATTTACGATACCGCTAAATGGGCAGCTGTAGTTAAGACTTTTAACAGTGTAATGAAACATGATTGATACAAAATAAGTTTTCTAATTACATATACAAATAAGAAACTTTAAATATTTTTCCCATGTACTCAGGTCTGGGGACCACTATTTTAATTTTGCAGATAACAACTGAAAAAACCTACTTAACGAAGGCACTCATGGGACAATTGCTGTTGATCTTTCAAAGGTGAAGGTAAAACACTGGCCTTTGAGTGATCAGTTCACAGCAATTTGTCCCATTCCCAAGGCGCTTAATAATATAAGAAAACAAAATATATGTTTTGTTGTCATAATGTACTGTCCTTTCCACGAAAATTCCAATACAATGCACAGCATTTAGTAGGGGTTTACCCCTGATAAAAAAAATATCGGGTCACCAGACTATGTACCCATATAAGCATGTCTCATACGTTGCTCTCTAGCCACCACGGCTATGGTCTCAATGTGGACTAATTGAACAAAGAGAGCAATCAATCAATCACAAAAAAGGAAATGCTCCATCATTGCATAAAAGAAGAATATGATAAAAATGTGATGGGTTTAGTAAGACTTCGGATAACTCATTACAAAGTATGTGGAAAAAATATGCAGCAACGAACTCGATACTGCTGTATGGCAGCGAAATCTGGTGTAATGCCGTAGAGGACAAGACAAAGCGCGTAGTGCTGGAGGCAGTGTAGCGGACGGCAGCACTTAGAATTTCCTCGGCCTACCGTACCGTATCGGGGGGCGGCTGTCCTTGTAATAAGTAGCCAAGTACCGGTGGATCTACTGGCGCGCGGGCGGAAAAGGGATTGGCACGCAGGAAGAGCACATTTCAGCATTAATCCCGAGGAGCTGAAAAGCCAGTCAATGCAGTAATGTCAAAACCCGGTAGATGGACGGCGAAACTCAAGCCCTGTTTAGAGAGATGGACCCGAATTGAATTTCAGAGAGGTTAACTAATACTTGGCTCAATTCCTAACGAGCCATGATTACTTCCGGAAATACTTGTACCGAATGGGCAAGGTAACTAAACCCTCTTGCGTCTACTGCGAGGCGTTTAACGACGATGCTGAATTGGGGGATTTCAATCACGACAACATAGTGGATAAGATGCTTGAATGCGACTGTGAAGAAAAGAGAGGGATCTGGATCATCATTCTAGCACGATGAAAACTGAAGACGAGTCGATAGCATGATACTGGCTCCAATTCTGTCGTCCCCAGATGAAAATGGTCTTTATCAGGACATTGATCTCGTTCTTCTCGAAGTAATGCGGAAAGCGAGCAATTATTCTTACAAGAGGAGGGGGAGGAGAGATTGTTTTATTGGATTCAAACATTTAAAAGCTAAATTTATTTTAAATAGCACTTTCATGTTTCAGTTACTCGCCAACATGTTTTTGTCTTAATATTTTGTTTCATTTATTATTAGTTACTCTCTTCTCTTAGTAATCAAATGTCGTTTCGAATGCAAGTGTCTTTTTAATTTAAAGATGTAGTTGGCGAACTGGCTAACCAACTACAAAAAGGTGCGAAATATTTGTATTATTTTGTATGAAACACTCATTAAAACAAAAATCAAAAAGCAACATAAAAAAGCCAACTGAATTTTTGGCCAATAAATAGAAAAAGATTTGTTTATAGATATTGGCCGTTGGCTCTAAATTGATTACCTGCAACTCTATCATTATCTTTTAAATCCAAAAACATGTAAAAAATAACGATTTTTGTCATTTTTTTTCCTTTTTGAGTTTAGAAAAACAAAACAAGTGCTGCCAAAATTACAACAAAAACTTTATTTACTTTTGCTTGTTACGAGTATTTTAAATCAATTTTTTTAAAGTAAAAAAAACCACCAACTTTCTCTTTAAAAAAATTGTTTTTAAAACATACAACTGATGTGTGTACATGTATTTCTTATTTATAAATAAAGAAAATATTTATTTGGTGGTTATTTTCTTTAGTGGTTTAACGTTTTTTTTTCTTTGTTTTTTCTTTTTATCTGTAAGGAAAAACAAGTTATTTTTAGATAAATCAAAGCCATATAGCCAAGGCTTGAAATATTTTGAAAACAAAAATTTCCAGTGTTTTGAATTTCGTAAAAAATCAAATAACACATACAAGTCTTAGACAAGAGACTGACTGCATGATTAAAAGTATGTCCAAACCGAATATAAAAACAACAAAAAAATTAATTTTAAGGACCATCAATTTTTAAGCATTTGTTTAAAGTGAAAAAACAACTAAAATGTTGATTTAAAAAATTTAAACATTTATTTAATTATTGGGGAAAACAAATAATATTTGTGTAAAAAGAAAATAAATAATGCTGGACCCTTAAGGATATACCGCTGCCATTTGGCACATTATCTTCAAAAATTTTATTTACTGCCAAAGAAAAATGTATTGCGAATAAAAATTCATTTACTGTTTTCTATTTCGTACTAGCTTAAACCCGGCGTGCTCGCTACACCTACCACTACCATTTGTTCACATTTTTCGTCTGATGATTTTTAGTGACTACGGAGTAATTCAGACCAAATTTAAAAGCTTTAACTGTTACTGATTTCAAGATATACTGAACTCAATAGTTAGTTTGTCTGGCAGCTACCACGTCTACTTGTTCGCCCTTTTTTTCAACTGATAATTTTTAATGACTACGAAATCAATCACAACAAATTCAGAAACTTTAGCTCCGACACTTTTAAAGATACGTATAAATAAATAAATCAATTTTTAACTTGTATGGAAGGTGTCACGCCCACTTGTCCAATTTCGCCCACTTTCTGACTAATGATTTGCCTTGCCCCTGAAGTCATTCAGACCCAATTCCAAAACTTTAGCTTTAACCGTTCTAAAGATATACAAAAATCAGTATTTAGAGATAAATAGAAAAAAGCGGCAAATTTTTCACTGGATTAATACAAATATTTGAAAGAAAAATTTGTCAAATCGATGAAGCCGTTTTCTGATTTTAGGTAAATCAAAAAAGTGGGAGTAAAAGTGGGCGGGGCAAAATTTTCTTTCCGTAAAAACCTAAGTTGAATCACAACGATTATTAGGATGAAAAATCGTCAAAGTCGGTCCAGCCGTTCTCAACTAATGCGATGACCAACGAATAACATTGATTTTTATTTATATAGACTCGAATTATTTTTAACTTTATTTAAAACCAAAATTATTTCAATATATGTTTTTGCCTAAAGGTTTGCTTAAAATTCTGTAGGATATGTTATCAAACTGTTTACATCATTTTACTTTTCGTTTAAAAGCTTATAATATGGAAAGAAATGTGGGTACAGATGAAAATGCTAACTCTTACTATAGCACGAACTATCATGTCGTTCTAGGGGCAAATTACGGCATTCGATATCGAACGGAATTTCTATGAACTTGTTTTAAAATTGTACGAAATTTCGTTCAAAATCGAATGCCCGAATGTGCACCTAGATCTCAACTTCTTAGCCTTTGTTCTTCGACAAATCTCACGTGGTTATAAAATACAACTACTATCAGCATTGAAGCCATATGATTACAATTTATTTGGTATTTTTTGTTTGTTTTTTTTTTTATTGAGACCTATACTTAGGGGTAAAACCCTACTCATGCTATGCATTATATTCGAATTTTGAAGATGTGTAGATTTTTTTATAGATACAGATACATATATTAAGTGCATTTTTTTGTTGATAGGACATGTTGCTGTCAATTTCATTACTCAAAGGCCAGTATATTATGAGTGCTGACCGTTTTGACTAAGCAGGTAGCTGCTATCTTCCCAAAAGGTGGTACTGTACTCCGAATCATTTGTTTTTATGCCAATGCCAAAGATAGAATAAAGTGGAATGTCAGGGAACGGTTTCTTGCGAATGGACTTCTTAGGAAGAGGGAGGGGCTCATTAGAGCTCATTTGGAAGTGATCGAAGATGAGCATTTGAATCAAAGAAATTTGTTTAGTGATAATGATCATTTTTGATTAAATTTATACGTCAATAAAAAAAATAACAGTATATGAAGCAAAGACAATCCCCAAGCCGTTATAGAACATTTTTTATTAAAATAAATAGTAATAAGATACATACATATATTACCTCAATATTTAATTAATCAAATTTGCAGAAATGAAACATTGAAAAACCAATGCTTTTTATAAAATAGTGGCTACGCTTGCTTCATCAAATATTTGCCTAATGTGATCGTGGTCTTCAGTTATACAATTACATACAAAATTCATATCTTGTTCACGATTTATAATGAAATTATTTTTCCTAATCACTTTCTACAAGTACCATTCTGCTTTATTAAACTTTTACTCGTTCTTTAGTTTGTTATGTTTTAATAATGAAATTAGTTTTATCCTCTTATTATCTTCCTCCATAATTTCATCATGACAGGCTTATTGTATGTACTTATATAAAAGAAATTTGTGTTGAAGATTTTAAGATTCTATTAAAAAATAAAAAGCTACATTAAGTACAAGAGATACTGTCATAGGCACATTGACATTAATCAACCTGCTGATGTTTTAACGGCAGCTTTGTTTTCGAACCTGCACTATAGAGATGTTCTTTCGCTCCTTAAAATAATACTGGCACCTGTTGTTATAGGGTCGAAATTATTGGTCATGTAAGTACATAGATTGTTTAACAAGTTGTTTTTATTTTTTATTGTATTTTGTGCAATGTTATAAAGCAAATACAAAACAAACCACTATTACGAGAATGTTTTATAGAGGAAAAGTTCAAAATCTCAAAAAAAGAAAAAACTCAACCAGCCATGACCCTAGAATAACAACAAACCAGAACAAACAAAAAAAAAACAACTACAATAAGAAAAATTATATAATTATTCTCATTATTTTCTTTTTCTTTACTTTATCCAACCATGGCAAACCATCCATATGCCACTATTAAATAGAAAAGATCATTCACTTCAGTAATATGTGCATGAGGGTTTTGTGGCAACAGGTAAAATTTACTAAAAAGCAAGAAAGTTGTTTCAACAACACAAAAACAAAGTAAAACTCAAGAAATAAAGTTCTGTTTCTACAATATTTCTTCACGCTTTAAAGAATCTGCGGGTGTTGGTTAATGGTGTTTTAATAACGTTAACAATGTTGCCAGTGCCCGTAAGTGGAGCTACCGGTGAAAATTATAAACAAAATAATTTGTATACAAAACAAATTCACATTCATTCACCTATTTGTATGGGTTAATTTTCTTTAAAGGCAAATCAAAAAAGCGTGTAAAATGATTGTGTCTTATTGCGCTTAACTCATAGAAAAAGTTTAGAAAATAGTAAATAATTAAAAAAAAGAGTGTCTAAATTAATAAGTGTTGGCAAAGAAAGAAAATAATACAATGACCTTTAATTTCTGTTTTTTTTTTTCTTTTAGAATAAACATTTTCTCTAAACCTGGCAGGCAACATATAAAATCACACTGTAATTTCTATAAACAAGCATTTCCAAAGCAATTTCTTATTAAATAAAATATTATTTAATTGTAAAAACAAATTAAAAATGAAAAAAAAAATTAAATGAATTAAATGAAAACTGACTAAAAAAATTTTTTCGAAAAAGGGCAGGAATTGTAAAACTTTTATAGCACATACACACAAGAAATTTTAGGCAATATTTAGCAAGTTGTTTATATTAAAGTAGTCGCCGTGATTTAGTGGTTGAGACAATAGCGCCGGGTTCAAATCAAATGAAAAAATTATTTCTTTCGACAACTACCTCTTAGCAGACTTCTGGCAAAAGCTCTGAGTGTAACTGATTGCCATGAACAAGCTTCTCAAGTCTGTCGTTTGGAGACGACATTAAACTGTAGGTCCCGGTACTCATGGATAAAAATTGACACACACAACATGAGCTCTGCGACATTTTATACACAATACCAGGCTTAAGCCTAAAGCCTGGTATTGAGTTCAACATTTCGTACGAAAAGCTGTCAAATTGCATATAAAAATGTTTCGTACGAAATGTTTTTGAAAAAATGTTTCAATAGTAGTACTCTGTTCTTGCTGCGAAAATACATATCAACATTTTTTCTAACTGCAACAAGTTTCTGTCAACATTTTGATTCTTGTACGGAACAACATAGTCAACATTTCTTTCGAACGAAATAAAATAAATTTACACCAGCCTACAATAGTTTTTTTTATTATAATGAGCAGGATTTTATAATAGAGTTTTTACTGTTGACATAGCTTTGGTGTTGTGTTATTTAGAGTTATAATGGATATTCAAATTATTATAGGCGCTCTTTTGAAATTTCTGTACATAAAATGCATGATATATCGTTATAATTTCAACTCACTGCACAGCAGATAGACTGTTAAGGATTGCATAAAAAGTGTAGGTCTTAAAAAGAAAAACTGAAAAACTAAAATACATGTAGATTCTGAGCCCCAACATAAGCGCTATGTAAATAATTAAAACTCTATTCTAAAATCCAGATCATTAAATTAAAAAAAAAACAAACTTACTGTAGGCTGGTGTAAATTCATGCAACTTCGTCCGAAATAAGTTTTGGCCATGTTATTTCGTACGAAAATAAAAATGTTGCCAAAAACTTGTTGCCTGAGAAAAAATGTTAATATGTACATACATATGTATATTACACATGCTTTACACAACAAGAAATAAATATATTGCCAGAAATATGTTGCCAGAAACTTGTTGCCTTTGGAAAAATGTAGATATGTAGATTACACATGTTTTTCACAAAAGGAATAGAGTACATACTACTTTAGCAACATTATTTAGGAAATAAGAGTACTTTACACCAAGAATAATAGAACTACTGACTACGCCATTAGCATCTTTTCCCGTTAGATGATGAAGAAAAAAAATGTTCTCACTGTTATGAGTACATATTTAACTGACGTCATTTCTGCTAGATGGGCAG
This sequence comes from Metopia argyrocephala, assembly GCA_963576795.1. Taxonomy (NCBI): domain Eukaryota; kingdom Metazoa; phylum Arthropoda; class Insecta; order Diptera; family Sarcophagidae; genus Metopia; species Metopia argyrocephala. The sequence continues at coordinate 7,118,148 of OY756208.1, forward strand.
AAAACTCAAATTTTTCCTGCGTCATGTCGTAATCTTTAGTTTTATCATTCTTGTTTGATACGACAGATTTTTGTATGTAATTTGACAACATTTCGTACGAAATTTCGAACACAATACCAAGCTTTAAGAAAAAATTTATAAATTTTCATAAAAAAAAAACAGAAAGGAGTTTTATAATTTAAAATACAAACCTAAAAATATATTTTCATAACAAATTTACTAGTCACTAAAAACAATATGTGCCTTAATATTCTGTAATATAACGGTTAAGAGTCTAGCAACATGTCTATATACATATGTTCTTATATAATTCTTTTTAATACAATGCATTTGGTTATCTTAATTAATATGCATTTTTAAATAATAGGATTGATTACAAATATAAAAGAGCAAATGCTTTATAACGGTATTTATTTTTTTGATTAGAAAAAAACTTTTCATGGTGAGTTTTCTTTAATATACAACATTGATATGATAAAGCAACATTTAATTTTCAACCAACAAACAATATGTTAATTTTTTATCGGGCAGCATATAAATCGCCATGGCCTGTGGTATCTCCTTAGAATTTAAATATTTACAAAATATATTTTCTTTTAATTCCAGCATGTATTTTCATTTGAAATTTAAAATAAAAAATATTCTGAGGAGGTTTTGTAAATGTTGTTCTCAGTCTTGAGAAATGATTATACGAGTTAACATTTCGGTTATTGACATCAATTTATTTATATGCTGGTGTTTTTTTTCGGGGGGGTTTTTTGATGCATGACTTTTATTTTATTATTATTCTTGTCATTGTTGTTGGTTTATTTAAAGTCATTATATATACTTTTGAAAGATTTTTGTCTGACGCACGTCGTTGTAATTGTTGTTCAACTTGTATTATAAGTTTGTATTATTATTTATTAAAACTGAGGAGTTTGAGTTTAAAAGGTTATCTGTTGCATTTAAACACAACATTCAACTCTGTGTTAGTGGGTTGCTGAACTTTTTTTTAGTTACAAATTAATTTAAGGCCATAATTATGGGAATGAAACCCAAATTATTTTGGTTAAAAGCAATGATATTTAAATGGTTCTTAAAATATAGCTTTAGCAGGCAGGAAGTAAAATTACAATCAAATATGTTGGTAGTCGAATACTTGGCCATCAAAATTAAACTTGGTCAAGACAATTTGTTGAATATCTTAAAGTAATAATTTTAATATGGAAAAGTATTCGTATGTTTTAGGTGTTTTTTTTATAAATAACTTTTGGTTTTATGTATTTTTTTCGTAATTTCATGCAACTTTTATTGGAACAATCTTTGAAAGTTATCAGATATTTAAAGTCCAAAAGGTTTTTTGTTTTTTTATCATTTTGCACAATATCAAGTTAATGTTTTAATTCAAATTTTTCGCTTTTGTCTCCCAAAATAAATAAAATAAAATATATATATATATATATATATATATATATATATATATACAAAATAAAAATAGAATTCATTGATAAAGATTTCGATTGTTCATTAAACCGGTACAGAAATGTTTAAATAAAACAAAACAAACAAAAAAATTTGCACTGGTTAAAAATTATCTGTATTTTTGGTAAATTACTTTTAATGGCATTTAAAATTAAAGTTTTTAAGATTTGTTTTTTTTTTGTTGTTGCTCTACACGCGCCATTCACTTTGTTTTTTTTTTTTAATTTTGAATTATTTTTTCTATTTGGCTCCACAGCCCAATTTGGAAAAAACAAAACAACTGCAAATCTAATATTATAGTTGCTGTAACTTTATTTTTATGGAAAGATGTTTACAAAAAAAAAAAAAATAAATAAGGCAAGCGGTAAAATAGTATACAAATATGTCTATAAAAAATGAAAAACAAAATCTATATTTCCAGTAGTCCCTCCGTTCAACTGTGGTTTGCGTATAATTTTTAAGCAGTTTTAAATACGAGTTTAGCGTATCAATCAACTTGTAAACTGAGATTTATTACTGGTTTCTTTTTAGCAAATGTGCATTTGGAAATCATCATATGAGGGTATAATTTAACTGAATTTCGTTGTAGTTGTATGTTATTTGGTTTTTAATTAATGGCTAATGAGGCGTTTTAAAATTCATTGCACCAATCAAAAAAAACAAGTGCCATAATTTGAAAACTACAACTGTATGCAAAAAAAGATCAATATCAATATATGTCTGCATATATCGATGGCTTAATATAGAAAGGTCGTATCTCGATACAGATACACTTCCCCTAAAAAATTCAGGCTCCTATGTTGACGAATTACAGATTTATAATAATTTAAAAAAAAGCCCTATCTCATTTCAAATTTTTTTTGAAAGAAAAAGCCCTAACTCATTTAAAATAATAACATTTTTTAATTAATATTACATATTATGTATATGTACATACATACATAACTGGCCTTTACAACCCTGTGTCAGGATTACGGCCTAGCTTCTCGCAGCACTCATGTTGTGTGTGTCAATTTTTTATCCATGAGTACCGGGACCTACAGTTTAATGTCGACTCCGAACGACAGACTTGAGAAGCTTGTTCATGGCAATTAGTTACTCTCAGAGCTTTTGCCAGAAGACTGCTGAGAGGTAGTCGCCGAAAGAAATATTTTTTTCATATTTCTTTTTTTTTTTAAGATGTCGGAGCCTGGAGTCGAACCCAGGACCTATGTCTTAGTAAGCCAACACACTAACCACTAGACCACGGCGACTACAATGTATATGTATGTGTGTATATTATTTGTTAATGATATTTCTTTATGTATTCAGATCTCGAATATATTAACGTGAATTATGTATGATCTCAATATTAGTATATGCAAACAAATAACATTTACCAGATCAGTTGTAATTGATTTTACTTATATTTTAGAAGATTCCGTTTTTCAGAATTTAGATTCTCTTATTGATTTTGGCATTCTATTAAATAGGTTATGGCACAGCGAATAGGGCAGATAGCTTTCTTGGCTTCATTAAAGCTTGAACAAAGGAACTTTTCGATCAATATATTACTCCTAAATGTTAATTTTTTCCTCTGGTTCTCGAGTATATGGTTCTTTAACAAGTAAAACTTTTATTGTAATTTTTAATGGAGAATTATAAAAACCCCAACAAAATGTTTATGACACCTTTTGATATGTTAAGCGATATGTTAGCAAAAGTATTCCAACATTTTGTAGTATATGGAACCAAAAAAGGCTTTATAATGCTGTAAATTTTATACAAACCAATCAAATTTTAATGTTTATAATGCTGATAATAAAACGCAATGTTCCATTCAATTCCCTAACAACTGAAAAATACTTTACAAATTTGAAAAGCAATTATTGGATTTAAGCAACATTTTGTTGACAGTTTTGTTGCTTGTACTTGCCTATTACTCTATTCAATTTTGTGACAAATGTTTATCAACATTGGTTTTTCCATACGAGGAACTGTATATACATACATATCGTCAATGGAATTAAAGAACGCTGTAACTGACAAAAAATCGAAAATACGTTTTTTGCATCATTTTTATCAGAAAAAAAATACGCGTCGATTGGTCCAGGTCCCAGATTTCTACGTTCAAAAAAAAATCACATCTGCGAAATGAAAAATACCAGTGTATTTGTTCTACTTTTATAAAAGTTTTTTGGCTCTGGTGAACATTTAAGGTTTTATCAGTTACAGCGTTCTTTAATTCCAAAGACGATATGTACATAATTGGTCATTACAACCCTGTTACAGGGTTACGACCTAGTTTCTCGCAGTACTCAGGTTGTGTGTGTTAATTTTTATGCACGAGCGCCGGGACCTACAGTTTAAAGTCGACTCCGAACGACAGACTTGAGAAGCTTCCTTGCCAGCAAATAAAGCTAACTTATAATTCACTTTTATGGGCTGACTATAAGCTAACTACATTGTAATCCAGAACTTACCAAAATCAAAGTGTTTATAGCTAGCTACAAAAAGTTAACTTTAAGTTAACGGCTAGGTAACTAACTTTAAAGTTAATTGAAAGTAATGCAGAATCGGACAATTGACTACTTCCTAGGACATCGCAATGTTAAAATAGTTAGTTGTTTTCATAAAAAAGTAATCCAAGTGTCAACCACCACTACTTGAGAAATAGTTAGTTTTAAATTAATTGAAAGTTAACTGAATTGCATGCAGGGTTGTTCATGGCAATCAGTTACTCTCAGAGCTTTTGCCAGAAGACTGCTAAGCGGTAATCGCCGAAAGAACTATTTTTTTCATATTTCTGTTTCTTTTTTTAATATGTCAGAGCTGAGGTTTGAACCCGCAGTATAAGTCTTGGTAAGCTAACACACTAACCACTAGACCACGCGACTACGAAAACTGAATATATAACATTCCTACAAAAATGCAACATTTTTTTCTCATCAAGTTGTATAGTTCTACAAATGATTTTTTTCTATTATCTATGACTTTTGCTCTGAATTTTAATTCTTGTCAGATTTTCTTTTTTTTTGCGCTACTTTTTAAGATGTACTTTTTTATGAAGTGCTTAATTGTCTGGCTGCTGTCCACTGAGTTCAATTTCAATGATATACCATGTACTGTTATATACAAATATATGGAACTAGCGCCCATAATATAACGTAAAGCACCTATAATTATCCCAGCACCAGAATAGCTTTTTTATTGTCTGTAGATATTGATGGAACCTTGTAAGCACCAGACGAAAAATTAATAGAAGAAGACTGAAAAAACTAGATCTACAAAAGTACTATAAAACTGATTTCATATACATATGTATATGTATATTCAGAGCTATGTATAGTTTAATGCCCGTATTCATAAGAATTATTTTAGGTTTATTGAAGGTTTATTTGACATATTTCTATGCAATACTTGTCAAATAAACCCTCAATGAATACAGGCATTAATCTGCTCCAAAAAACCCGACATAGTAATAACTCTCGTACTCTCTGTGAATTTGGCGGCAACTCAATAAACTGCAGAGTAACAATTTAGAGCTTCCAGCGAGACAAAATAGCTGAAATAATTTCTAAAATCCTACACACAAAAATAAAAAGAAAACATTAAAATTTGAAATGTAAACTTTTGTTACTCGTGATCGAATAAACTTTCGTCTCGAATAGTGATAATTTAAATTCAAAAATGTTATAATTTCCATAAAGGTTATTCCATAACGAATGCTACGATCTGACTCGGGTTTTAAAAAATTGTTGAAATTGTTAAAATTGTATTAATAAGTTTAGTTGACCTTATTATTGATTAATATATAAGCGTTTAATTAAACTTTAGGTCGATTATATAATTTTTTTTCCGAATTTCGCTACTTCTCTGCGTAGCTTCTTCAGGAAATATTTTTTATTTAAAAAATTAAAAAAAAAAAAGAAGCTACGCAGAGAAGTAGCGAAATATCGAAAAAATAATTATATAATCGACCTAAAGCTTAATTAAACGCTTATATATTAATGTTGAAATGGTTATAAAAAAGAACCATAAATAATATAATATTAAAGAAACGAATTTACAAATATACATTTCTCAGCAACATTAATGTGAGATTCTTAAAGCACTATTTTTATTGAACATGATTTCTTTAGAAATGTAAATGTTTTAGTAACATATGGTTTATATTTTCTAGTTTTTGTACAAACAAAATTGACATCAATTGCATCACGTGGAATGTATATGTACATATTTATGCATTTTAAGTGTTTTTAGAGAAAAAAAAAGAAAGAAACTTTTTGTGCAGTTGCCAAATGGCATTTAACTCGCATGGCAAACAATAAAGACATTTTTAACTCATTAAAAATTTCACACAAATATTAACGAACATTTGTAAACTTTAAATTATAATTATCACTGTTGGCCTGTAATAATAACGTTAATGAGTAAAAATGCCTCAAGTGAAGAAAAACTAAACCGTTTGCCAAGACAAATCTATATGACAGTTACGACAAGTAAAAGCGCGAGTGAAAAACAGAAATTTTTTATTTTACTTTTTTTTTTAATTTTCTAATTTTTCTTTTTCTTTGTATTTTGAATACAAAATGCATTTATGAAAGCATTTTAAAGTTAAACAGTTGGAAAAAACAAACTGCAGTAATACTGAAACAACAACAACGAAAAAATACAAATCAAGTAAGTGGCTGTGCAACAAGTGAATTTAGAGAAGAAACAAACTGTTAGAAAAACATCGACAACATTTCTTTTATTTTTTCATTTGAAACATGTTAGCAGCTTTCACGAAAACAACAACTATAACGAGAAACTATATAAGCAACTACTTTTTGCTTGTATTTATTTGCAACAAGTTGCACGTACAATACTACATACATACATATACATACATGCATAAATATACCAACTCCTCTTATCTTTATGGCTAACACACAACAAACAATTGGAGAAGAAATAAAATATTTTTTTAAGCAAAAACCATTTGACTTCTGTGGCCCTCACCAATCCACTATGGATTTAAAATGGACAGAAAATAGAAAAAAGTAGTGGCAAGATTTGCAATCGCAAATGACGCGGCTCATAAATTGCTTTTAAATTACCAATTATTTTTATTGAGCGTTATAACAAAAACGCATTTTTTCTTTTAGCAAAAAAATATACAAAAATAAAGGGAAAGAAGTTGCAGTGGCGTCAAGTATTGCCAATATAAAGATGAAGAAAAAACCGTCGATGAAATAATGTTGGTGTGTGTGATGGATGCAAATTAGACACACATACACCACACACTCACTCACCTAAAATAAATGGTGTAGCTTTGGCCCTTTTTTTTCTCTCTCTCTCTCTCTCTCTCTGCCACTTTTGTTACTAATAATGTATGCAATCGCCAGTAGTTGATTGAAAAACATGTTGTTGCTTTTTGGTTCTGTTTTTTTTTAACTCTAACTGCATACCCACCGATCACCTCTATCCGTATGCATACAGGAAGTGTTGATTAGGAAAAAACATTAGGAAAAGTTACATACAAAGAGATTTTGCTGGAAGATAACCAAACAAACATTGCCATCAACAGAAATTCATTTGCAGTAAAATTTTATTGATTATTAATCATATTAAAGTGAAGAGACATTTGAAGAAACTCCAACAAAAACCAAAATGAACAGGTATTTATAGGCCAGGTAAAAACAAAATTTCAATTAGAAAATCATTAGATATTTTACATGAAACAATAAAAGCAGCATGTTTTTACTTGAAGGTCCCATAATAAACATTAAGTTATAAAATGTTAATGGCTTATAAATTTTCATTTAAAAACAAAATTATGTTGCAAATGTATGCTCAGATTTGGCAATAAATTTCTCTAAATGTTTTTAATCTTAAAACATAAGCACATGGTACTAAAATTTAATTGAAATTATTAGAAACAAAAGTCATTTACAAAAGAAATTTAAAAACATTAGAAGATGTATTTTTGGTAACGCAACATGTAACAATGATTTCTTATCAACATTAAGGTAAAATGTATATTTTTTTAATTTAAAAATTTTAATTAATAATTCTATAGCAAAACTAGTATTTTAAGTTTAAGGCTATAAACACATTAAAGAATACCGACTTTCATCTACAAGCTGTCAAATTATTATTTTAGCGGCAACACGGCTAACGATTACAAGACTACTGTTGTAGCCCGTAGCCAGCTTAATTCTAATTTCTACTTTTGTTGCCGTTAAAGTAAAAGCTAGTGCTGTCAATATAGTAAGATGCATAAAATAAAGTTATTTAAAACGCAAAACATGAAAAATAACTATTGAAAGCGTGGAAAAAGTTTTTAATGGCATCACTGAGAGTTTATAATCATATGAACATTTGTTTACATAATTGGCAATTAGAACCCTGTTTCAGAGTTACGGCCTATCTTTTCGCAGCAACCATGTTGTGTGCGTCAAATTTTATCCATGACTACCGCGACCTACAGTTAGTTTAAAGTCGTCTCCGAACAACATACTTATAAAGCTCGTTCATGGCAAGCAGTTACACTTAGAGCTTATTATACATATACGTAGAAAGGTTTGCTAAAAACAAATATATAACAAAAAAACTTATAAAATGTTTGATTATTTTATTAATTATACCTAAAGCCTAGTACTGAGTTCAACATTTCGTACGAAAAGCTGTCAAATTGCATATAAAAATGTTTCGTACGAAATGTTGGTGAAAAAATGTTTCAAAAGAAGTACTCTGTTCTTGCTGCGAAAAACATGTGAAATCTACATATCAACATTTTTTCTAACTGCAACAAGTTTCTGTCAACATTTTGATTCTTGTACGGAACAACATAGTCAACATTTCTTTCGAACGAAATAAAATAAATTTACACCAGCCTGCAATAATTTTTTTTTATTATAATGAGCAGGATTTTATAATAGAGTTTTTACTGTTGACATAGCTTTGGTGTTGGGTTATTTAGAGTTATATTGAATATTCGAATTATTATAGGTGGTCTTTTGCAATTTCTGTATATAAAATGCATGATATATCATTATAATTTCAATTCACTGCACAGCAGTTGGACTGTTAAGGATTGCATAAAAAGTGCAGGTCTTAAAAAGAAGAACTGAAAAACTAAAATACATGTAGAATCTGAGCCCCAAACGAAAGTTTAATCAGTTCTTGTCAAAAGCAGCAAAAAAAATTATTTTGTTGAACTGTGCTATTTTTTGTGTATAAAGCCTGGTACTGAGTTCAACATTTCGTACGAAAAGCTGTCAAATTGCATATAAAAATGTTTCGTACGAAATGTTTGTGAAAAAATGTTTCAAAAGTAGTACTTTGTCCTTGCAGAGAAAAACATGTGAAATCTACATATCAACATTTTTTCTAACTGCAACAAGTTTCTGTCAACATTTTGGTCTTTTGCAATTTCTGTATATAAAATGCATGATAAATCATTATAATTTCAACTCACTGCACAGCATTTGGACTGTTAAGGTTTGCATAAAAAGTGCAGGTCTTAAAAAGAAGAACTGAAAAACTAAAATACATGTAGATTTTGAGCCCCAAACGAAAGTTTAATTAGTTCTTGCCAAAGGCAACAAACAAAATTATTTTGTTGAACTGTGTTATTTGTTGTGTATAAAGGTGATGCATGCTTTTAGGGATATATGTTGCATGTCAAATTTTTCGAATGGAAAAATAAATGTAGCTAAACTCTTTTTACAAAATTGAACTCAATACCAGGCTTAAACGTGTGTTTACTAACATGTTTATTAAAGCACATGTATAGCAACATGTTGCAATAACAAAAGTTAAAGTAACTACCTATTAAAGTCTAATTTTAATTGCATTTTTCTATACAAAAAACAAATGCAAGCTTTTTAGCACATTTTGGGCAAGCAATAGCAGAGATTTCCTCTTTGTGCTACAGCAAGAACAACTGAAATCATAAAATTAAACAACATTATCAAATGATTCTCAATTACTATCTGACAACGATACAATCTTAGGTTTTTTTTTTCTTGTATATTTTATATATCTTTTTTCATTTTACTTATATATTAAGTGAGCGGCAATGAAGTCATTAAAAGTGTATTTTGCAACCGAGCCAAGTTGTTAAAGTGAGTCTGTAAACAGCCATAATAAAACGGACAGACTAAAGCCGTTTATTTGCATAGATAGTCTAGCTTTTAAGTATATTTCTGGTGAAAACTAAAGTAGAGTTTGATATTAATAAAAAGTTATAATTTTATTGAATTCTTTTACTATTTTTCTTTAGCAAACTAAACCATTAAACAACTCTATACTTATAATGCCTGTTTTTCTTTTTGCCTATAAAAATTTTAATTTTATTGATATGATGATTTTACTCATAAGTTCGCCTTAAGTATTAAAATTAAATTAAGAAATTAAAAGTTTTTTTTATTGCTATTGATTTTTAATCTTGTTTAGCCAGTAAAATGAAAGTGAGTTTTTATGTTTCACAATTAATTTTTTCCCCATGTTAATGATCACACGAAATCCCAAAATTCAAATTTAATTTTCTAAAATATCAATCAAAAATATTTTCACTCCAATGGCTTAAAATTTTAATTTGAAATTAATACGAGTGAGTATTCTTTATGATTTTAAAAAAGTTTTTGGAAAGATAACAACTTTTGCGTGCACAAATATTATAAAATTTTTTATTGTATTTTTTAGTTCTCCTCCCAAACATTTTTGAGAAAACAAATGAATTTCATTGACACACCTATTTATTGCCTTTTTTCTGTTTAAATTTTTTCTTAATTCCCAATTAATATCTAAACATTTGAAATTTACAAAAAATCCAAAAAAAAAATTGAAACATTTGGCAAAAAAATTTGTTACAACAAATTTTTCTTTTTCGATTTATAACACCTGTTTGTATTACCTTCAACTTCCTCCCTGTTTTGTAGTCAATTTAAGTCTATTTTGTTAAACCAAATAGACCGAAAACAAATCCACACAACAGACAAATGGAAATAGACGGTCGGACAATTAGACAGACAGACAGGCAGACAGACGTACATTTTAAAATTGTTTTTAACTGTAGGTCTTAATCAAAGGTGAACCAATTTCAAACCAGTTTAAAGTCAGTTTGTCTTATACTCTCTGTCGTCTTCCAGTTATGTATATGAAAATCCTAAAATATAACTGCCTTAAAATTTTTAATGCAGTGGCTTTAAATTGAAATTAGATTTTATAAGCAAGCGGTTTGAGACAAATAAAATTGAAAAGCCAATCTCTTAAATAAAATAGATTTTTCGTTATAAAATTTTGTTTGATTGTAAAAATTTTTAAAACTAAGCAAAATATGTTGCGAAATAACAATGCAACATGTTGCTGAAGTGTTATCAAAAGCATATTATAAACCCCCATTTTAATACAAAATTAAAATAGGTTAAAAATTAACAGATTTATTCTATTCTATTTTATTTCTAATATTCAACGAATTACAATTCTTAAGGGCCAGACTAATTAGAAAGAGTAATAATATACAGATTTAAAATTAATTTAACGGCTTGTGGTTAAGATTTCAATTTCTTTTTTTTTACTTTCTCTATTTATTTTTATCGTTTACACACATGTATGTATCACTAAATTAATTTGGCCTTTAAGGCATATATATAATTTGTTCAATATTATAAATATAATAGGAAAAATGAAATAAGTATGTCATTCGAAATATTTGCATATGCAATTTATAAGTATATCGTAAGAAATTGAAATGAAAATCATAGTCTGAAAGCATTTGATGTTTATAAAAACTTATTGGGCAATATGTTTCATAAATAAATGAATACGTTAAGCCTGGCATTGTGATCAAAATTTCGTACGAAATTCTATCAAATTATATATAAAAAAAACTTCGAATATAATACTTGTGAAATAATGTTGCCGGAGTAGTACTCAACATTCTTTTCTAAGGCAACAAGTTTCTGGCAACATTTGTATTTTCGTACAAAAAAATTTTTTTTTTTATTTTAATTAGCAGGATTTTATAATAGAGTTTTACTATATATATAGCACTTATATTGGTTTATTTGGAATTATATTGGATATTTCAAATTTTTGTATATAAAGTGTATGATATATCATTAAAATTTGAACTCACTGCATAGCAGCTGTAGTTTTAAGCAGTGCATTAAGAGTCCAGGTCTTAAAAAGTAGAGCTGAAAAACTGAAATCCATGTAGATTCAGAGTCTCAAGAGGTATTGAAATTAGTTCTAGTCATAAACATGGTTCATAGTTCTAGCATGGTTTATAGTATTTTAATTTAGACTCACTGCATAGCAGCTGGTGTTTAATGTTTCTAGGGATATTTGTTGCAAGCCAAATTTTTCGTACAAAAAAACAATGTAGCTAAACATTTTTCACAAAATTGATTTATACAAAATTTAAAAGTGGTAAAAACTACATGTTGTGTTGTAATGTTTCAAGTCGAATAGTGATATGAAGCAGACGCTTTTCTTTAATACCAAATAAAGAAAAACAATACTTAATATGTAATTCAAAAAATTTATATGAAATGTATTATTATATTAAATGCTCTTAAGCATATGCTTAAGAGACTCGTCAGAAGATGGTAATCAAAACTATAAACTCTTATGTTCAAAGAGTTATAAACTAAATGAGAATCATATTCCATTTAGTACGTAAAAAACAAACAAAAGAATTTACAAAAAAAACAAAACATATCTGTTGTTTTCCATCTTTAGGAAAAAGTCTCCTGACGAGCATTATTATTCTACAAATGTTTTTTTTTCCTTTTATTAAACGTTATCATTGCCAATTTTCATTATTTGTTGCAGCAACTTGTTAGAAATTGTTTTTCTAATTATTTGTTTTTAACATTTATTTAATGTCACTTACCCGTACGAAACAAAATGGCAAACTGTCTGTGGTATCTTCACTGTTACTGTTGTTGTTATTACTGCTACTTGCAGCACTATTGCTGCTGCTTAATGTACTCATGCCACTGCTGTTGGCCGTATCAATACTTGAAGTGGTTGTATCCATTTTACAAAGTTTATGTAGCCTGTAGATGTTGTTGCAAGAGTAAAAGTTTTTAAAAATAAATAAAAATTATATATTTCTTTTTTTTTTTATTTAATAATTTCGTTTTTTTTTAAATGCATTTACTTGAGATATATTTTTTTTTTTGCTTTTTAATTTTCAAAGCATTTTGTTTTATTTATATTAATAATAGATAAATATTATTTGTATTATCAATTAAATTTATGCACTAATTAAGTTTTTAATCATTTTCAACACGGAAATAGCAGACCAGAAACACTTTCTTATTAAATATATTTTTCTCCTTTTTTCTTTTTCTTGGTTTTCTTATTCAATTTTTGGATAATTTTTGTATAACACTTGTTTAATTTATATTTACATGTATGTATATAAATATATATTTTTTTATAAATTTATGTAAAAAATTTACTTTTAGATTTCTTATATATTTTTTAAATTTTTATTGAAAAGAAAGTCACTGTTGCATTATACTTCTGACACAGACACACCACACCTCCTTTTTTATTTCGTTACTTTCGGTATATAAAATTTCTTTTAAAAGTTTTCTTTTACTGTTGCAGGTTTGATTTATATTCAGAGGATGATATAATTCTGTAACGATAAAAAAGATACAAAAACACATTAATCTTGTGCTCAAAAAGGAAAACAAAGGTCTTAAATATTGGTTTAAAACGGGTTTTCTTAATCATAAATATAAACAAACAATTTTTAATTTTATGAAAATAAAGTGCAGCAACAAAGAAAACTAAATATTTTACATAATTGTTGTTTTTATATTGTTTTATCAAGTTCATTAATTTTATTATAAAACAAAAGAAACTGGCAAATGTTTAGGAATTAAACGCCTACCTTTTTAATATTTCAAATTCTTAAATTAGATTTCATTTCTTTAAGCCAATTTCTTTTTAAGTTTTAAACAACTAAGGTTAATATGCATTTAATTATAACTTGTAATGTAACGTGTCAGTTCAGCAATATGTTGCGTTTAGATACTTGAAACAAAAATTCTTTTAAATTTTAAGAAAAAATTATAGCACTTTTGAATAGGACTGGTCTTTAAAGTCTGACATCTTAGTAATAAATCACAAATATTTTTAATCTTTAAGAAGCACAACATTGTTTGTTTTCAACATGTTGCGCTCATTTAACTGAAATACTAAATACCTTAAGAACGCAATAAAATTGAATACTTATAATAATAAAGAAAGAAAATTCTTCAATAAATTTAAAGGTGGTTTAAACTATCCCATGAAGTTCTCTCAAATTTATATATAAAAAAATTTCGTATTCAATGTTTATAAAATAAAGTTGCAATAACAGTACTTTATGTTGAGAGAAACATGTGAAATAAGAATGGCAACATTATTGTTGAAATTCTCAAGTTTCTAGTAAAATTTTTATTTTCCTTTAATAAAACAAAAAATTCTTTCATTAATTATTGTTGCACTGACAGCTCCAAAGAGTCCCTCTGCTGTTCCTTGAGTTATAAATTTATTTTATGTCTTCTAAAAGAAGTATGTACAAACAAAAATGTTGATAGGAACATGTTGAGTTGGAAAAATTTTGCAGAGTACTACTTTAGCAACATTATTTTACAACTATTTCATACGAATTATTTTTATATGTGATTTTACAGCTTTCCATACGAAATTTTGAACAGAATACCAGGTTTTGCACAGACTTTACAAAATTGTATTGCAACATGTTTGTAATAATAGAAAATAAAATAAAAACCTATTTGTTATAACAAAAAAATATAGAAATTATTTTAAGCCAAAAGGTCATAAAGCTATTTTTTAAATACCCTTTAAAAAGATCAAATTGATAGCATAAGTTTTAATACATTTTAAGTCTTAATCCGCTTCTAAACCCCTTCTACAATACTTTTTCCAATGCAATGAACCTTAGTGGCCTTTAAAATACGAGCAAAAAAAATTAAAAAAGAAATGTACAAGCGTGAGAAAATCTAAACCTGTTTATAAAAAATTGAAAAAAAAAATAAAAATTAAAACCTTAATCCCATACAATTGATTCATTTATTACCTTTCCCTCAAAAACCACAAACAAATTGAAATTATATCGATCAATTTTCGAAAAAAAAAACACAAGAGAGAGAAAGAAATCTTTAAAACCAAACACACAACAAATATGTAATTGTAAAAAAACGTGTAGAAATTAAATTAAATTTGTAATGGATTATATATAAAAAACAAAAAACTATTTAAAAGGGCAAAGCGATAAGGCAGACCAATTGGTGTAATAAAAAAAAATATTGCCGAGTTGATTAATAAAAATACATATTTAAATATAAAATAATACTGCTAATAATTAAGGCAACATGTTGATAAACATTTGTAAAACAAGTTATTCACATTTCTTTAAATATTTTTAATTATAATCAGATTTGTTCTGGAAAACGAATTAGAGTGACAATAAAATCGAGTATTTTTTCTAACACAAATCAAACTTAATTGCGAAAATTTTTTAGCATTAACACTCAAAGAAGTTCCGTTATGGTCATTAAGCAACTGAATAAAAAAAAAAAATTAAACGATTTTCACATTTCGAAATTATTATTCTATTTAATTTTAACCTGTACTCGCTTTAGAGAACATGCCCGTATATTTAATATTGTTTTTCATTTGCTTGATTTTCTCTTAGCAAACCTAACATCCTATCCTTACTTAGCAGCATGTTGCTGTTACCATTTGTTATCTTTTGTTATGCATAGATTAAAAACATAGCACATCAGGTATAAATTATCTGGTATGTTATTAGGCCTGGTATTGTGTTCGTATTATTACTACGAAATGCTGTCAAATTACATATAAAGAAATATTTCGTATGAAATACTTGTAATATAATGTTGCTAAAGTAGTAATCTGCTCTTGTTGGGATAAACATCATAAAAAAAATTGTTTTCAACTGCAACAAGTTTCTGGCAACATTTTTATTTTCGTACGATATAACATAGTGAACACCTTTTTTGAAAGAAATTATATAAATTTACACCAGCCTGCCAAAAAAATTTTTTATACAGAATTTTAGAATAGAGTTTTAACTATTTATATAGCGCTAATGTTAGGTTATTTGGAGTTACATGTGATATTTAAGTTACTATGAAGTGTATGGTATATCATTACAATTTTAACTGGACAATTAGGGATTGGTTAAAAAGTATAAATCTTAAAACGTCGAGCTGAAAAATATGTAGATTAAATTATACATTTTTCATTCTTGTATTGCTGGAAATATGTATTTCTTATATTTGTCTATTTTGTATTGCCTCTATAAATCCAAATTGTAATGTTAGTATTCAAGATCTGGTATTATTATTGAGAAGTAACATCCGTTAAGGAATATGTTTAACAGCACTAGCAGAACTGAACTAGTTTTCGACCCAGCTACGAATATAAGAAATACATATTTCCAGCAATACAAGAATGAAAAATGTATAATTATCTCGTCAAACTCTTCTCGTGACAATCAATACTAAATAATAAAATTTGCTGGTAACAGCACTAAGCCCATTACTGATAATAAAAAATTGGTAACAAAAAAAGGCGTAATTTGTAAAAATAAATGTGTGATTCCTGTTACCTGAATGAAAAATGGTAACAATTACATAAAAAATATATGTTGAATTTAAATAATAAAAATTTCAACAAATAGTTGAATTTAGAAAATGTATTCAGTTCATAAGGAAAAAAGACTGGTGAGAATAACATTCAAATATAATTCACATAATCTATTTCCAATAGATTGTGATATAAATATAAAAATATGAATATGTATAACACAAAGAACTCTGATGAGACCTTTCGTAGCTGGGTCGAAAACTAGTTCAGTTCTGCTAGTGTTGTTAAACATATTCCTTAACGGATGTTACTTCTCAATAATAATACCAGATCTTGAATACTAACATTACAATTTGGATTTATAGAGGCAATACAAAATAGACAAATATGTAGATTAAAGTTTCAAATTAAAATAAAATCGGTTTTATTCATAAGCAAGAGAAAAATTATTTTGTTGAGCTGAGTTATTTGTTATGTAAAAAGGTGTTGCATACATTTAGAGGTGTTTGTTGCATGTTAAATTTTTCATTTTTTTCGAATGTGGCTAAACTTTTTTCATAAAATTGCACAAAGTACCAGGCTTTGCTTAAGAATTGGTACTGTCTTATAAACATGTTCTTCAACAAGATTCTATCAACATTTTCATTTTCCTGCGAAATAATACACAGCAACACTTCTTTCGGATGAACATGTATAAATTTACTTAAACCAAAAAATTGTTTTGTTAATTTGGTGTTTAGGATTTTAAAGTCGATTTCTTCTTTTTTCTTCTTTTTTATAAAAATAAACTCACTGTATATTATTCAATTACCTTTTTCTTTTCAAAATACAATTACAATTTTTTTATGGAATGTTTTTTGTGTAAATAAATTTGTACCAATTATTTCAGAACATTTCATAAGACTGTGTAGAATAATAATCGTACGTAATGACTATTATTAAATAAATATTAAGGTTTTGTTTGGTTTTCTTTTTTTTTTTTTTTTGTCTCTGATAAGAAATTACTCGTATTATCTTTATAATTTTTATTGTTCATAAATTGTTACTTAAAATATCATCTTTTGGTATAAAACAAAAACTCAATGAAATTTAAAAGAATATATTTGAGTCATAACAGAATTAGGGCCAGAGATAGATATATAAACAGGTAAAAAATAAACAAAGAATTTCCTTTTTTCGGAAATCAAAAACAAAAAATGACGTAATTTAGGAATGTTTTTAAAAAAAATGTAAATTTTGCTTAAAATCACGTTGAGAAAACTAAATGAGTATTTAATTACCCGCTTAAAAAATAGACGTTTTTTTAAGTAAATGAGAAGAACAAAATTTTATCATCTTTGTTTTTTTTTTTTTTAATTTGGATTTGTGTATTTAACTTTGATTATCAATTTCACAAAAACCCTCGTTTAAGGAATTCACAACCAGGTAGTTTTTTTTCAAATGTTAAAAATATACTTTTTATGGCATTCGTGCACTTTTTATATGGTTTACTTATGTTGTGTTTGATTTTTTTTTACTTATTATTTATTTTAGGATTTATACAAGTATGCATGGATATGCATATGTATTTGTATGTATGTACATAATACATACATATGTATATGAATAATATTTTTAAAATATTTGTAAAATTATTTATTTAGTATGTGGTAGAGTAGAGCTGCTGCTGCTGTTTGCTTTCGTTTTATTTACTTTTTACTGATTTTTATTTGCCAATAAATTGCATATTTATTTTTATTGAAATATTGCTCTTCTTAAAGAAATGGTGCCAATTTTTATTTTTATTTCCTTTAAAGTAAATTTGAACGGGTTGTATTACACGTCTCAAGCCTAATGCTTTTAAAAGTGCTGAGGGTATCAATATGGCAGGCGCATTGACGACTTAAAAAAAAACTTATCTTTATCGTTTTTTTTTTATAAATACATATACATACATATATATAAATGTATTTATATATAAATATAAACAAAAACAAAAAGTAAATATCTAAATAACTTGTTTATTTGCATGATGATTATTTACAAACAAATAACGATTGCAAGTGTATCTGCATTGCCATTTTAAAAACCTAAAACAACTTTAAATGGCAACGGAAAGTAAGTTAGAAAATTATTATCTATGCAATACCCTACAGTAGTTGTTGTTAAGGCCAGTTTACACTGTCATACTATGTCTTATGATGACAAGTATACATATGTATACTTGACAGTTCCATTTTTCATTTGATCAAAACTGCTATTTTTAGAATAAAATCAGGAGGCAAATTAAGGCATTCGATATTTAAAAACAATTTTCATATAAATTTCGTTCGATATCGAATGCCCCCTGGTAGGGAAAATTAAAATTTTCAGAAAGTAAAAACTAATGAGGCCTTTAGATTTTAATTATCTATTACTTTTCATATCCTCATTTTCATCCCACCTCGTATACACTTGTATACTACTGCGCAATATTTTTTTTTCTATCACATTCAAATTGTTTAAATAATTTAAACAAATTGTATATTTAATTGTACAATAATGATGATCATAATGATTCTATAAAGTTAAATAAAATTTATAAAAAAAAAAATATTTATTCAACTCTTCAAAACATTCTATTTTGTGATTTAATTTCAAAAAATTATTTTTTAATTGACCGATTGTTAAGATATGCATTTTAATATTATTTTATTGTAAAGCTTATATATAAAAATAATGTTCCGGGTACTCAGTGCATTTAAATGAAACATTAATAAAACATGTCAGACACTTTCACATTAGACAAATATTTGACGGAAAAAGTGTAATTATTATTTTATGAGTGTATTTAATGCAAAATTTTCATTTTGTATAAACGTTAGTTAATTTTTTTTAATAACACATAACAAAATGTTTTTATTTATTTATTTCATTTAATAATTAAATTTTAAGCTACAAAATAATAAATAAAATAAAAGTTTAAACAAAATATTGGGTCCAAATTTTTTCGTCAAATATTTGCCTATTGTGAAAGTCTCTTTTTTAGTTGCGTGATTTTGGATTATTCCAGAGCAGAAACATATTCTTAGTCAAGCTAAATTCAAAGTAGTTCATTTTTAACTGCCGTATTTAAAAAAATAATAATAAAAGTGAACTTGAGGTCTTTTTTAAATTTATTTTCTATATTTATACTTATTTTTTTACACCTGTAGTTGTTTAAAATAGATGGTAAGATTGATTTTTTGGTTTAAGTTTTAGTTTAAAAATTAGAAATTCCATGAGCAGAAAAAAAATCAAAATTGGCATTGGAATCAGTTAATATGAAATTAATGAAAATACATCTTTTTTGGAAATTTTACTCGCATGTATAAAAATACTGATATTACCGTAACTACAATAACAACAACTCAAAAACAAAGGAAATTCATTTTTTAATTATTAAATTATTAATTAATTTTTAAGGCGAGTTATAAAATTTTCATCATAGAAATCTGGGACCGGGACCAATCGAAGCGTAGTTTTTCTGATAAAAATGATGCAAATCAACTTATTTTCGATTTTTTGTCAGTTACACCGTTCTCTAATTCTTGCGCCAATATGTGTGTATTTTGAAGCAAATATTTTATAGCATGGACTGAGATTAACATACATACATAACTGGCCTTTACAACCCTTTGTCAGGATTACGGCCCGGGACCTACAGTTTAATGTCGACTCCGAACGACAGACTTGAGAAGCTTGTTCATGGCAATTAGTTACTCTCAGAGCTTTTGCCAGAAGACTGCTGAGAGGTAGTCGCCGAAAGAAATATTTTTTTCATATTTCTTTTTTTGAAGATGTCAGAGCCTGGAGTCGAACCCAGGGCCCATGTGTTAGTAAGCCAACACACTAACCACTAGATCACGGCGACTACTGAGATTAAACAAATAAAAATTAAACTTTCGTGTTTATTATTAGAAATTCAAAGCATAGCATAATTAAAAATATTAAAGTTTTTCAAATTATGAATTGAAAACAAATCAATAGAGCTTTTACTTCATTATTGGAAAAAGTTGCATCAGTTTTGAATAGCACTGTACATCAAATGAAATGACTTTTTCTTGTTATCTATTATAGCTATATTTACTATTCAAACTTTCGAGATACATATAGGCAGATACATTGTTGAACCTAATAAACCTCTATCTAGTAAACAAAGCTTTGCCGATCAAAAATGATAAATACCTAATTTCGATCATTTCTTTTACATTTTATCTTGATAAAATCACTTATTATTTAAAATAAACTTTATATAGGATTTTTTAAAAACAGTTCTTTTTCCTAAAAAAAATACAAATTTTTCGTTTAATTTTTTCTTAAAATTATTTTTTAAAAAGTTATTTTGTTGAAAGTCCATAGAATTACGTATATTTTATATTTTTAAAATTGTATACACATTTAATTTTTAATACATACTCGTATTTACCTTTTTTGTAATGAGAGAGTTTTCGTTGTAAAAAATATAAAAATGTTTACAACACTGTTTATTTTGTTTTTGTTTTTATTGTAATGAATGTGATTTGACTTCTTTTATTATTCCACTTCCATCACCCACTCTTTGAGTACAAATAAAAGGGTAAACAAAAAATAATATTTATTATTATTATTGGAATTGTAGTTGTTGCAATGATTATTAGGTACTGAATAAAACAATAACAATGTTATGTTATAGGTATTACAAAACAAAACCACACACACACACACAAATACTGAATCAGTACTACCACTACTTTCCGGCAAAAGTTAACAAAAAGAGATGATTAGAATAACAACAAAAGAACCCAGAAAATAAGCCACACAACATAACACAATACAAAAAAAATATATGTAATTATTAGGTACCACTTTGTAATTTACTGTTGTTGTTGTTATAATAATTATAAAAATTTTATTATTTTGATTTGATGTTTGCTGTTGTCTGCTGCTTGTTTTGGTTGGGCTTTGTTTTTAATTACTCGTATTATGCATACGAGTATAGAATTATTGCAACAGTTATTTACACTCTCACATACTTATTAAGCAATGATAGATAGGGTTACATTCCCATAGATATACAACAACAAATTGTGGAAAAATAGTACGTAAAACAATAACAAATGCGTGTTATTTTTAGCAAAAGGTTTTCTAGTAACCGTTTTTTAGTTTTTGTTTTTCTTTTTGTAACAAGTTTTATTGTTTTCGTTTTAACTGTTTTTATATTTTCAGTTTGTTTTCTTTTTCACACAAAAACCGCTTACCGTTTCCAGAATGAACCGCACGTGTTGAAAGTCGTTTTAAAACTAAAGCCACAGTCTATACAGTGTGCTAAGGCATATGGCCGTAAAGAAAGGTATATATGGCTCAAATAATAAGAGAGATTTATAAATTATAATAGAAATGCTCTCTCGTGGAATTGTGTGGAAGTGTTGTCGTTGTGTTTATATTTAACAAAAATATAAAATATTTTTCTTCGATTACTTTTTCTTTTTAAAGTCAAAAAATGTATTTTTAGTTTATTTTATTGGCAAACACCAAAATCATTAATAAATCAGTTATTAATAAAATGATTGCTGAAATCATTTTGTGGAAAAACCAATGACGATAATAATCCATAGAGTATTTGTTCTGTTAAGATAGAGGCGTTTTAAAATATCAAAATTCAGCTCTTACAAATACTTGGTGTTTAATACAAATGCCTTTTAATTTTAACACAACTTTCACTTTGTTTATTAAGATGACATCCTATTTTTATTTCCTACATCAATCTATACATTTTGGTTGTTCATCCATGTTTGTTTAAATTTGTTTATTTCTTATTCAATTATTATGATTACTTTTTACGAAAATAAGATAACAGTAAATTTGAAGCTATGGCAACACTGCGGTAATGGTAGAAAAATGTAAACACAGAGAGTAAATGCATTTCTATTAAACAATAGTGCCCACACTTGTTGAATATTAACTGTTAAGGAAATAAAACAAAGCTCAGGCATCTCTTAACAAAATAAAACGTTTATAAAATTTAAATTATATTTTTAAAAATATTTTGCAAATTTATGAATAAAGTGTGTTTACTTATTTGTGCAGGTTGCTAAACAAACTGGTAGAAAGTGATTTCATGTTTGTACAAGCAAGTATATTCATTTACTCATGAGGTACTAAAAGTAATTTAACCTGAAGATCTATTGTACAGCCTTTAACAAAACTAGAGTTTCTACAGAATCTCAGCCGATTTCGGCACTCTGACGAGTCTTAAAATGTTGGCCGGTGCCAACCCTAATATCGGATATTTGATAACTACCAAGGTGCCTCTTTCTTCTTTGCATCAATGTTGCACAAGTACACAGTATGTGCTCTGATGACTCGATTGTCCAGCACAGAATCTGCTCAAACTGGTTAAGACGATTCCTATTTTATTTAAATGTCCATTGCTTGTCTTACAGAAATAGCATTTTAATCAAAACACATTTTGTATTTTATTCAAATATTTTTTATTTTTTTATTCTGAAACCATTTATTTTTATAATGATAATTGTTTTTTAATTAATCTACATAGTATGTATGTATACCTTGTACATTTAAATTCATTTTATGTTTTTTTTTTTTTAATAAATTGTATATTATTTTATTAAATAATTGAATGTGTGTAACAATATGTTTAATAGTGGTATTCGTTTAACCTGTTAGAAGTCTTCTTTAACTCTTAGACTTTCTTATTTTTATAGAGTTTAATATACATTAAAGGCATTTAATGATATTTTTAATACATAATTTTTAGAAACCCTTGTATTTCTTGTTAATTGAACAGTTAGTATTTAATTAATATTAAAATATAATAATATCAAAAAAAAAAAATCTCTAAAATAATGTAATGAAGATAAAAATGTTTTACTTTTTCTTTTGGAAAATTTTCAGAACAAAAACAACAAATAAAGTTTGTGAAAACATTTCAAAGCAACATTTTTTTTTTTTTTTTTTTTTTTTGTTCAACAAACACAGTCATAATTTTATTTCTTAATATTTCTAATAACACATTAAAATATAATTGTAAATCTTGAAGATTTAATTTTAAATACATATATGCAATATATCATCATAGTATATCAAACGTTTATTTAAATTTCATTTAATTCTCTTGTTAGTAAACTGTAAATATTATTTTTTTTAATATACAAAAATCAAATAAAGAATACAATCAAATAAATAAATACGAATTCATATTTATAAGGTCTATTCAATTTTACAAAACAACAAACATACACACATCGGTTTAAAAGTAATTTAAAAAAATATGGAGAACTTTATTTGACACTTTCGAAATATAATTTTTCCATTTGCATTCAAAAATACTGTTAAGTAAACTTCATATCTTATTGTAACATTTTTTGCATCCTAAAAGTATGCATTTAAATTGATGCATATGTATTAAAATAAGCAAACTGTTAATTTAACAGTAATTCGTCTAAAACTTCGTCATAAGAATTCGCTCACTAAAACAGAATGCCAGCGTAAAATGAAGAATGTTATACCAGAAGTGGTATAATTTTATTTTAAAGCATTTTAACATAATTTATGTGAAAATTCTAACACAAATTAATTAATTAATTATATTACATTCGTAAAAATGGATTTCTCACCGACACTGGAATTTTTAAAAAGGACAGTACATACATATATATAATTTCTTATATTATTATTAAGCGCCTTAGGAATGAGACAAATTGCTGTGAATTGATCATTCAAAGGCCAGTGTTATACCTTCACCCTTGAATTATCAACAGCAATGGCCTCATCGTTGCATGTTGATTGTGTGGTAAGTAGGTTTAGCTGTTATCAATGCTTTTTAATTGAATTGTTTTTACTTATTTACCCAGCAAAATATTACAGCAAAAAACGTACTGATATCACAGGTTCATCACATTACGATATGGATCAATTTATTTTTTAGCAACAGCGTGACATTGCAGATCATTTTTTTGGACGAAAATTTAGGTAGCAATACATCATGTTGACGCACACAGTTTTTATTCATTTTTATTGAATATCTTTGCAAACACCTGGAAGTTACTCCCTATTGAGTGGCGAAAGAAAATGGTACCTATTTAAACAATTCGTACCCTTTATTGCGTTTTCGTATTTTCCTTTCGCAAGTCTAGCATCACCCCACTCTGCAACATGAAAGCGTATGTCAAAATTATCAGTGACGCGCAAATATCGGACGCTTTCAAAATATCAAACGTAAAGGAAACAAACAAGTCATGTAAGTAAGAACAAAAAGGTGTTTACAGTTATATCTAAATTGTTACTTTTCTAGAGAGTATTTTTCATTTTTGGGTGTGTTTTATATAACAAGAGGAACGTCTCAAACCATTCGTCTTCTATGTAAGTTTTAAGTGTTTTTGGTTTAGTTTTTTTACAAAAATGCGACCACACAAAAAACAACAAGAGGCAAATACGGCATTCGATATCGAACGAAATTTATATGAAAACTGTTTTAAAATTGTATGAAATTTCGCTCGATATCGAATGCCGTAATTTGCCCCCAGGTTCACTCCTATTCCAGTTGTCGTTTTAAATTTGTGTTGTTTTAAAAAATAAAAAATTAAATTCATACATATTTGAAGTTATAAAGAGCATTAAGAAAAGAGATAATAAAACAACGCGAGTGTTGTCTAAATTTTCAAGTAAAACTACAAAGTGTTATCCAACCCGACTTTTAAGAACGTAAAAGTATTTAAAATGAATTCAGGGGGGTTACTTTGTATTTCAATATTAATCAAAACTCTTAAGAATTCGTACAAATTCACGAGTTTTCGAAAAGTTTTGTATTTCATTTGCATTTTCGATTCGAATCGAAATACAAATACAGTTATGAAAATGGTAGTCTTCATGAACTCCTTCCATCTTATTTTGCTGGACTGGGCTATTACAAAATGTCATCATGTAAACAACGACGCTACTTACATTTTTATAACAGATTAAAGAAAGAAACAATTGTTTGTTGCCTTCAATAAATTACAAAAATAACAGTTGCCGACGATGAGACTTGCATAATAAGAACTATTGTCTACTATTTAGTCACCTAATAAAACCAAATATTGCTAGACAGACCGATTAAAACACTGTTATCATGTTGCATAAATATGGCTTAAAAACAAAACCAGCCCTCATTTGAGCCTGAGTAAAAGAATAGTGTAATAAATGTTATCAATGCTTTCTAATGTAATAAATAAAAATAGTACACAAAGAAATGTCTACTTTAGCAAATTATCAGTGTTATTGAGGTTGTTGTCCAATTAGTGCAGAAGATTGAAGAAAATTTTTAAATCTCCAAATTGCATATAAACTTCAAATTAAGTTTTAAACTCTTTCATCACATGGTATCCCTATTATACACGGCGTTGACAATGGCATTCAATCGTAAAGTAGAAAATTGGCTCTTTTGTAGATTCTAACTATTTCCCTAGACTTATAAAAGCCAAGTGGCCATCGTGAGTGATCAACTGTTGCCACAAGGGCCAATCTTAAGCTGTCGACTTTACCAGACGTCAACCATGGTTTATGTCACACATCACAAAATTATTTGAATATCTTTTCCACCTGGTAGAACTTTTTTTTAAAGAAACTCGCACTGTTAGATTTCGAGTCTAAACCGCCTTAAAACCCTATGTAGAGCAAATAACATGAATTTGTTAATCTTTTTTTTTAATAAAATTATAAAATTTAAAAACTTTGAAATTCTATAAAACAAAAAAATTAAAATGACAGAATTACAAACATTTGTGTGTTTTGAAATTTTTACTTAACCAAATTATCTTATCAGCTTAAATAAAAATAATAAAAAAATTAAAGGAAAACACATTATTAATAAATATGTATTAACAAAATCCTTATAAGGCCTTAATAAAGAAAAAATTACAGAAAATTTACAATATTTGGATGTGTTTTCTTCAGGACTTAGCAATTGAAAATGACTAATTTAATACTTATTTCGAAATTTTTTGTAAGTATTATAAGAAAAAGAAAATATTTAACAAAAAGAAATAAAGATAAAAACTAAAACTAAAAGTCTTCATGAATTTGTTTTTTCTCTGCCAATGATATTAAAATTTTGTTTTGTTACAACATTTAAAATTTCAACTTTTTTTTTTTTTGTTTCTTTTATATACATATAAAAATATTTCCATTTTTTTATTTTTTTTTTAAGAATAGTTTTTGAGTTAAGCAAAAAATTTAAAAACTAATTATAATATAAAACAACAAATGTAATAAATTATCAGACTTCAGCATTGCAAAAATAAAGTGTCAAAAGTTGTATCGCTGTACTCACAACAAACTAAAATATAGTATTTGAAAGTAAAAATTTTAAATATTTTAAATTTACTTTGTTTGTTATGAATAGGTTCATTAATAATAAAAAGTAAAAATAAATTTAAGGTATAATAAAAAATAAAAATGGAAAAAGTTATGGCATAACACAAGAGGTACAAATGTAACAGCCAAATTCATAAAAACAGGAGTCAAATTACAGCTTTCGATATGGAGTACAATTTTAGAAAACTTTACATAGAAATTTCATTCGATATCGAATTTAACAATTTTTCATAGAAAATTTTTATTAACAGATATGTGCTGTAAAACGAAATCGTTTGAAACTCAAATCGCAGCAGTTATTTTAAAGTTTTGATAAGCAATGAAAATACTGCTAATTGTCGTTATGAAAATTAATCAAAACATTGTTATATTTTAAAATTGTAACAATTTGAAATTACATGCGATTTTAATTTTTGGCGATTTCGTTTTTCAAGACATACATACATGAATACAGCAGTGCATGTCAAAAAAATATATAAAAAATTAACGTAACGAGTGCTAATTATTTCACATTTCAAAATTGTTTCTTTTTTTTTTTAATTGTAATTTAAAATATTTAATTTTATATTAATAATTTGTTCTACTAAATTTCGAGTGCTTTTAAAGCCAGGCTTTTTTCTTTTCTGTTTTTTTTTTTTCCTTTTTATTTTTAGTTTTTTTTTTTATTTAATAACAAATAAATGGACACATTTGTTTTGTTTTTATTCAGTTTAATTTATAAGTTTTTAAATATATGTATATAATAATTATATATGTAAATGTATATGTAAAAAGGAAATTAAAAAAAGCATAACTTATATGTATTTCTGTTGTTTTTCTTTGTTTTTTTTTTCGTTCTATAAATATTTTTTCTTTTCAAATATGTAGTGTTATTATATGGCAGTCATTATTATTATTTGTTTTTACAATACAGTGGCTTAGAACAGGTGTTTGTTGGAACATATTTAAAGCACGAATCAAGGCCTATTAATAAGGTCAATTTAATTTTACAAAAATACGATCACACAAAAAACAACAGGGGGCAAATTACGGCATTCGATTTCGAACGAAATTTATATGAAAACTGTTTTAAAATTGTATGAAATTTTGCTCGATATAGAATGCCGTAATTTGCCCCCAGGTTCACTCCTATTCAAGTTGTCGTTGTAAATTTGGTTGTCGTTTTTATTTTAAGTTTTTTGTTTATCGTCGACGTTCGATAATAATACAACGACTATAGTTTTAGGTTTTTTTTTAATTAATCAAAAATCCATGTCAGTGAGTTTGTGTATTGTTTTTTTTTTGTGCTTGTCATTTTAAATAAAATTTATTTTATTTACAATAAGTACATACAAATTCAATCTTGGCCCAACAAAATTCTTAGTTCTACAATAAGAGTTCTTTTGGTTTGTTCGGTGAAAAAAGTCTAATAAATATGACGAATTTCGTACAGTTTATAAAAAGCCAACAGAAACTGTCATAATGGAGACACAAACCTCAGATCACCAAGTACCTGAAGAAGCCGATAATACGGTGGTAGTAATTGATTGTGACTGTATAAGAACAAATCACTTGGTTTAACTAATAGGAAGTGACGCCGCGTGAAAGATCTTTTGCGTAAAATAAGAATTAATGCCACTGCTAAGAAACCTACTAATATAGCAACCAGGATTGGTGTCAAACTTATTTCACTGAATTTAATGGGCTCCCCATTTCTGATTTTTCTTTCTGGTTGATTCATTATATTTTAAGATTTTTTATTGTTATTTATTTATTCAATCTATTAATGAATTAATTTGCAAACGGAGTTTCTAATAATCCAAAGAAATTTTTAATAGTCTTAAGATCCTAAGAATGTGAGTTCTTTGTTCTTTGTGTTATACATACAGGTATATTCTGAAACACGAATTCGAGTAAAATTAAAATCTAATAAAATTTTAAACTGTTGTATTTTTAATTTCTTAACTTAACTTGATAATTTTTTCTATTTATTCGATTAATAACCAGGGACCGTAACAGTTACGACTTTTTTCAAAAAAGTCACTTTATAATAGTTATTTTTTGACTTTTAATTTTTCGGTCAGAAATAAAAGTTAAAATTTGACTTTTATTTTTTCGGTCAGAAATAAAAGTTAAAATCTGACTTTTATTTTTTAAGTCAAAAATAAAAGTTAAAATCTGACTTTTATTTTTTAAGTCAAAAATAAAAGTTAAAATCTGACTTTTATTTTTTAAGTAAAAAATATAAGTTAAAATTTGACTTTTATTTTTTAAGTCAAAAATTAAAGTTAAAATTTGACTTTTATTTTTTACGTCAGAAAAAAAAAATTTACTATGCCATAATAATAACAATGTAATGGAAATATAAGATCGATGACAATCAGTGATGTTGTTTTGGTTATTTCTAACCAACCCAACTTTAATCAAATTTGCTATTCCATTTTAACAAAGTTTAATGCACCCGTTGTAATGTCATGTCTGCTTGACTCATACAAGGAGAAGCGTATTGACGTTGATGTCGACCTTGTGGAATATTGGGAAAACAAAAAATTTGTATATCCCCGTCTAAAGGACTTGGCATGTATTATTCATCAAGTACCTGCGACATAAGTTAGTGTAGAACGCGCGTTTTCAGCACTTAAGATTGTTCTCAGCGACTTGCGCTACAATTTGTCTGAACAGAACTTGGCAGCTATATTAATGGTGAAATTGAATTCTGAGTCATTGCAATGAAAGAGTGAACAATTTAATATTGAAATGAAGGAAATTAAATGTAATTTGTATTTTCAGAGCAAAATATGCAAAACACCAACTCCTTGACTTTCTAGCCAATAAACCTTTTTGTATAGATACTCTATTATAATTTTTTTTCTTTTTGTTTTAATACAAATACAACATGTTCTTATAATTCTAAAAATGAAAACTGTGTTAATATTTAATTAAAATTTTATTTAACTTTTTAAACATCTGCTTTCAATAAGAACAAAAGTTAAATGTTAACTTTTATTTCTGACTTAAAAAATAAAAGTCAAATTTTAACTTATATTTTTTACTTAAAAAATAAAAGTCAGATTTTAACTTTTATTTTTGACCGAAAAAATAAAAGTCAAATTTTAACTTTTATTTCTGACCGAAAAAATAAAAGTCAAATTTTAACTTATATTTTTTACTTAAAAAATAAAAGTCAGATTTTAACTTTTATTTCTGACCGAAAAAATAAAAGTCAAATTTTAACTTTTATTTCTGACCGAAAAAATAAAAGTCAAAAAAATTAAAGTCTTTTAAGTTTATTATTCCTTAGCATAACAGCATCAATATGCTGTATTCAAATATCTGATAGACAAATTATATCCACCTGACTTTTTGATTTTAAATTTTAAAAATAACTGTTATTTTCGGTCCCTGTTAATAACCATTAATGCAACTTCCTTTAATAATAAAACTATAAAATAATTCGCGCATTTAAGTTTTATTTGACTTTGAAAAGGCTTTCGTTTTCAATTCCACTCGAATTTGTTTTTCAGAGCATACCCGATATTCATATTTTTATACTACTATTAAAATAACAATCAATTAAATTTAGATTAGAAGAATTATATTTGAATGTTATTCTCACCAGAATTTTGTATTGAAAATTTTCAAATATAACTATTTGTTCATATAAAAAAGATTCGAATTTTAAATTCGAAATATGTATATTCTGTTTGCATTTACATATGTATATCAAAGTATATTTTGTCACCTTTGAAGGGATGTGACCCATTCAGCCGAGAGGTACTAGACAGTAAAAAATATGATTCTGAAATGTTAGTCATTAAGAAAACGCTAATTTATATTTCAATAAATAACAACCGCTCTTTCGGTGAAGGAATAAGAGAATACATATATTTTCAACACAAGCATGTCTTCTTCTGCAAAAACAACAACAAATATAGCAAATTTTTGCTATTCGACTTTTACGACTTTGTGGTAACGTTTGCGAAATGTTTTGTTTGTTTGCCCACTCTGCTATAAACCGTACCTTTTTATTAAAAGGAGACATGCCTCTACGAAAATCTATTGCTAGGGAAAGGTTTTTTTCAAACACTTACACGAACTTTTCAAATCGGACTGATTCCAGAATACAGAAGAGAAACGAATGCCAACAAATTAAAACATTTATGAAAACCTTTTTTTTTCTAAACTTGTTTTAAACAATTTGGCTATGTTTTGTAAACCGAAAACAAAGGCAAGTAAAACTTAATTCGACCATGTTAAAAAAATTTTATAATAATCAAAAAAGTTTCACATTGAATTAATAAAAGAATGGCATCAAAACATTGTCAAAATTTAAAATTTTATTCGATTTCAATTCAACTCATTTTCGGTTTACAACACATACCTACCAGGTTAATCTTTTTTTTTCTAATATGTTGTTACAATAACCTTTTCTCTAGCCACTGTTTATGTATATGTACAATTTAATTTTTATGTCATATATGTTTGTAAGTATATAGGTTTTTTTCAATGACATAATCGACCTTATTCCATTTGGCAACGACGATGAAAAAATGTTATCGTCAGATGAAAGCGACATTGCCAACTGGAATAAGCCCTAATAATATTTGTATGTATTAACAATATTTAAATTGACTTCAAATAGTATTAAAAATATAAAGTGAAATTATAATTAAAATAATAGTTATTTAATAAAAAAAAATATGAGAATAATCATAATAATAAGGGAATAGTACATAATGGTTATATGCTTACATTTATATGTATATAATATATAATTTTTATTATTTTAATCATAAATTTATGTGTTTTTTGTATATGCTCGTATATGTATAATAAAACATTTATAAAAATAACACTGACTTTTCATCCTATTTGTTTTTTTTTTTTATAATGATCCCTTTTTTTCTTTTTTTGTTAACATTTAAATTTAATTGAACAACAATTTCATTTTTTTTTAATATTTATACACATATTTTGTTACTTTATTTTACCAAATTTCTAACATTTTTTCGCATATCAAAATCAAACAAAAACTTTAACACTTTCTTCATTTCCTGCTATCTATCAATGGAAAATCGTTTTTTCTTTTTTTTTTTTCTTCATATTTATACTTTCTTGCTTGATTATTTTAAAAATTTAACAAACAAAAAAAATATTTTAAGGATTGTTTTAATAGGTGATTATTTATATATTGTTGTCGTTTATAATGTTGTTATTGGTCCATTTGATTGTGGTAATTTTTGTTATGTAGTAAATATGAAGAATCACCCGTTGTGTCCATATCTTCTTTTAAACTATAATTATAAAAAGATACTATTGAAAATCCATTTTGTTTTGTTTATATGTATTATATGTATAAAAAGCAGGCATGGAAAAAACTATATGGTACAAATTTGTTGTTAATATCACAAAATAAAAATAGTTTTTGCATTAAATTGTACTATTTGATGGCCGAATAACCAATGAATTTTACATAAAATTTGAGAAAGCTAATTAAATAATAATTATTAAAGTTATTTATTTGATATTTCAATCAAGAATGAAAATATAAGGTAGTAAAAAAGCATACGAAAGGAAAATAAATTAAAAAGTTCGAATCGTATTTAAATTGATTAATTAATTAATTTATTTACTGACCTTCAGCGTTGAGACATCATGTATACAAATAATATCATAGAAGACCAAAAATGGTTTGGTATCGATTGTGATGCAACTTTTAAGAAATCAGAGCGCTATAACGATAAGGTGTTCTAGCAGTTAATAAAAGAAGGGCATATTTATGCATGAAGAGAACATTTATGAAACAAGAGAAGAGTTAAACCGCTCCCTGACATTCCACTTTATTCCACCTTAACTTTTGACATAGAAAAACGAATGATCAGGAGAAAAGCGCCAATTTGTCTCATTCCTAAGGTTTACCCCTGAGTATTGGCCTCAATAAAAAAAATTTAAACGAAAGTTAATATCAATTAAAACAAGGGCTTTCTCTTGTTTATAACAGAAGTGCATTGTTTCTAACTTAAAAAGAGAAAAAGCATTGTGAGTAAGAAAGACGAGTGTGTTTATAAGGATTATTCTATGTAATTATCGGGTATGTCGGGTATGTTTTATAAAATTAATTCCAGTGATATTGAAATCGATTGAAATTTAAGCTTTTTGGCATAAGATACTGGTAAGAGAAAAGGTTTTTTTCGCATTAACTATAAAAACAATTCAAATTTCAAAAAGGTGGAGGTTTTGTAAAGAAGACAAAACACTTATTAGGTTTTTAAGAAGTATTGGATTAAAAACTTTTAATTAATTATTTTTTTTTGTTTTTGTTTAAAAAAAAATACTTCTTGTTTTTCTATTTATTTGCTACAGACATTATGCCAATCGCTGGATGGCTTGCTGTGGTAGAACAGAGAAATAGAATTTGAATTTTTGAAAAACCGAAATGTATTGCTTTGTAAATGCTTTTGTTTGGATTTATATACTAAATGGGATATGATTCGCATTTAGTCTATAACTATTTTAACATAAGTATTTATAGTTTTGAATACCGCCTTTGGGAAAAAGTCTCCTGACGAGTCTCTTAAGCAGAGACGAAATGGCCATAGAGATATGCTTATCAATATACATTTCATATCATTTTCTCTTACTTTTGTTTTGTTTGTTTAAATATTTAATGCTTTTATAATTTTTGACAGAATTATAATATTCGTGTAAACACGAAATCAGTGATGTGTTTTCTCGCACTAATTGCAGAAACATTTTTTACTCACGAATCGAGCTACGATGGAATATTTTTTTCTATGTGAAAACTACTCGCAAAAATATATAGAAATTAGAAATAGAGATGTGTGTGGAAATCGATTGCGACATTAAATCGTTTTAAAATCAACAAAACATGCGATGAATTAATTTGTGGCGATTTCTTATACCATTTTGTTTCAATGGACAGACACATATCGTCGTACAGGAGTCTATCCGCCATTTTACATTTTTTATATATTTCGAGTTAATGATTTCAAGTCTGCAATTCGTTTTCGAATATCTCGCTCAGTTTCGGAGATAAATAACCGAAAACGGATTGCAGATTTTAAATATTTGGTGTCAAAAACCTAAAGTGGCATCATTAACTCGAGATATATAAGATGGAGGATAGAGCACATAAACTCTCGCACGACGATATGTACATATATACATATGCCTTTGATTTTAATAATATGCAAATGTCATCTGTACCATATAATTATCTCCAAGCCTGTATGTGCATACCTTGATCAAATGTACTAGGATTTATGTAACTCAATAAGTCTTGATCTGACATAGTGGTCAATTCTTGGGGTATGGGAGCTACAGCTGCTGCTGCTGCCGCTGCAGCAACAGCACCTACAGCAGCTGCAGCTACAGGATGCAAATTGGGTGTGGGTGGTGCAGCTGTTTCCTGTGTTACCACAGCACCGTTAGTAGTTATAGCTGCAGCGGCTACAGATTTTTGTAAAGCATTTTCGGTGGCCAAAGCCACGATAAGAGATTCTTGGGGTGGTGTTGTTCTAAAATACGAGTTTAGAAAAATTAAAATGCCTTTTTATTACAACCAATAATAATAAAATAATAACTTACATGCCTAGTGATGGAAATTGTGTGGGTACCGTTTCGTTAACACTATTATTTGTAGCTGTTACAGTTGCTTGTGTGCTGGGTGTCACCACTTCACTGTGGTTAAGCAACAAATTTAATGGATTACATGCTAAAGGATCATTTGTTACACTTTGTGAAGACATTATTTGTTGTTGTGGCGTATGTGTTGCATGATTGTTAGTGTGACAATGATGATGATGTTGAGTTTGTTGTTCATGATTCGATATAAAATCAGCAGCAGCCTTAATTATCATATTGCTAACAGCCGTAGAAGTGGCTGTGCTTACTTCAGGTGTTGGTGCTGGTGGTACTGTCACTGATGTATCACTTGGTGGTGACATTATTATGTTACTTAAGGCTAAAGCCGCTACGGCAGCATCTTGTTGTGTAGGTTGAGCCTGCATGGCAATGTCATTGAGTATGGAATTGGCCATGGTTACCTGATGAGGAGCCATTATGTTTGGCACTACAGCTGTGGCTGCACCATTATCTGAACACAGTATTGTTGAAGGTGAAACGGAGGGATTCATTATAATATCGGTGGTAAGACCAGCAGCTTGGCTGACCTCTGGTACCACCGTCGCACTTGAACCCGTTGTTACCAATTGTTGCAATGGCAAGGTGGGAGTTAACTGTACCGAAGGTTCAGAGTTCAATATAATATCCTGTGTTATGGGTGAGTTGTGACTGGTTAGAGAGTTGGCTGGCGATGTACCAGCCATAGGAGAACCCTGTGTAGGTGAAGAACTAACCGACGAATTAGAAAGACTACGTTCAAGTACTACAGCAGCTGCTGCAGCGGCTGCTGCTGCTGTGGCGGCTGTTGCTTGGGGAGTAGTCAAAATGTCCGTTAAAGCATGATCTATGGCAGCAGCCGTATTCGGTACATTAAATAAAGAGGGCTCTTGCACTGGATCTGTACCATCGGTCACATTAGCCGATTTGGCTAAATCGGTTATAAATTTATCAACTTTTGCTACTGATACTGCCTTGGCTATTTCATTTTTAACTGCCATTTCTACAGCTGCGGCCACTGCTACTTCCATAGAAGTAGTTGGAGTGGGAGCAGCTGGTGCTACGGGAAAACCTTGCATGCTATTATTATCGAACATTATAGCATCCATGCTAGCTTTGCGTGCATAGCGCGTATGATATTGCAAAGCAGTGGGGCTTTGAGGTCCTCCAACACCATTTCCCACCGCACTGCAACCAGGTACACCAGTCTCTGGCGAATGCAGGGCATCAGCTATGGAATTCTGTGAAGATTCATCCATAAGCTCAGTTTTTAGGGCTTCCGCTGCCACAACAGCATTTAGATGAACCAATTGCTGATCCGACATTAAGGGCTGTGATGTATTTAAAGATGGTCGTCTTACTACCATTGGCATATGTGTGGTAATTGGTGGTGGCATCATATCAGCATCCATTTCATGTTTTGTGTCTGTTGCAGGCCACAAAGCAGTAGTTGCCGATGCCACTGCTGCAACAGGGCTTGTGTCCATAAAAGCATCATCTACAACTATACAAAAAAAAATTATTTATTAACGTACACATACATATAGTTAAAAGAAATGGTAGAATTTTAGTTTTTTATACAAATATGTATATGGTTTTTAAGAGGATTGTAAATTTTATTTGACTTTTTTTTATTTAATGAGCAAATAATAAAACTTCTGGGCTGTTTCTTTTCAACAGGAAAATCTAATCGAAAAAAAAAAATATTTTCTTAAAAAATGTTTCAAATTAAGTATTTTTTTAATTTATACCATAAATTTACTATTAATTGGGGTTAGAAGAGATCTCTTAAAAACTAATTTTAACTAAAAAGCTTAATGACTTAAATGAGTTTTACTTAGATGGTAATTAAAAATAGAAAAAAAAATAATAATAAAAAACTAAAAACAAACTTAAAAAATTTCTATTTATAATTATTTTCTATCTTAAATGTAGATTCTTTTTAAATGCTACGAGTTTGAATTAAAATTAAATCTTAAATTACAAGTATAGTTTTTATTTTAAATGTATATGATGGTTGTTGGAGTGGTACGAGTATTTTACGAAAAACCATTTAGCAAACAAATATATTTTATTAAAAAAAAGTAAATCAATGCCTGTTTTTAAAATAAGCCATACATTTAATTTTGAAATTGAAGCCGTGGCGGACATTTGAAGAATGTTATATTTCAATAGGTTCTTCCAAACCAATAAAATCTCGCATACACTTTATACACTTTTTATTTGAACTTAAAGATATGAAGCGCTTAATTAAAGACCCGGTAATAAAAAAAAGTTCTCAAAGTAGAGTTAATCGATTTGGCAAATAAAGAGCTACGGGATCAAACCCCAGCGCTGACATCTTGAAAGAAATAAATATGAGCAAATATTTTTCGGCGACTGATTGCCATGAACAAGCTTTTAAAGTCTGTCGTTCTAAAGTCTATCGAAGTTCAACTGTAGGTCCCGGTACTCATGGGTAAAAATTGACAAACATAACATAGGTGCTGCGAGAAGCTAGGACGTAACTCTGAAACCAAGTAATATTTTTATAAAATACTGGTTACGCTTTCATTATTAAATATTTACCAAATGTGACCGTAGCTTAACTCTTGTGGCTCTAAAGTGTCAATTTTACATTTTTTGGTGCTTTTGTCATTTTTTCTAAAATTTGATTATTTTAGGAATGATCTCTCAATCAAAGGAGAAAATGATACTGAGAATTACAACATTGTTTGCATTTTTCTCTTTCTCCATTAGGCGACATTGTCGACAGAAATGATTTCAGAGTAGAAAACTGGATCTAGAGTAAATTTTTAAATTTAAATTTTTTACATTACATTTTACAATTCATTATCTGTTTGCTAAATCAATTGAAATTACTTTTTATTTGTAATACTGTAAACGAATTCCGAAAAGAATTTCGAAATTAGACTGTTTTTTTAGACCAGATACATAATACGCACATTCATAGACTAGTTTGAAAGCTCTTATAAATCTTCAAAAGCAGCTCATTTATAACATTCACACTAGGCTAGAAACCCAGACTTTACATATAAATCATACAGATGCTTACATATCCTTATCACTTTTCTTTTTATAACTAGATACAACACCGCACCACACACATACACATTTAACCTAATAAGAAATCATATAATACTCGTGCATACATACAAACCTTTTGCAACACTTTCTCACACTCTCTCGCACTCGTTGTAAAAAGTAATTTCAATAAGTTTTTCGTTTCTTTTTAATTTTATATATATGTATGTATATATATTTTTAAAAACTTAAAACTAAAACCTTTGCCATTTCTTAAAATTAAAAATTATATAATATAATTATAAATTATTATAAATATAAATTATGAAATTAAAAATTATGGTGAAATTAAGTATTTTTTTTTTAAATTTTTTATAATAAATTGTCTAAAACAAATTGTTTTGTGCAATAGATTTCACTTACAAAATTTCAAAAAATTCTTATTAAAAAAAAAAATATGAAATTTACAATCATAGAACGCACACCATGAAAAGTATTTGTCTGAAAAAAAAAACGCTTAAAATTTGTCGAAAATTATCTGCCGACTTTCCTATATAAATCTCAGACTACTTTTACTTCCTGTTTATTATATTTTAAGGCACTAAAAAGTCTAATAGACAGTGTTTGCAAATATATGAATACTTTTCATACAAAATTTCAATCGACTGAAGACAATAGCTTTCTATAACAGGCAGTTAAGTTTCTTAAAATATATTGAAGAAATAAAATTTTGAAAAATTATTCAATTGCATTCAAAAGCGGGGTAATAAGTTATTGGTTTTTTTATTATTCCACCTCTTAGTATTCGAAAGGCCAACGCTACTACTGTCAGCAGGCATATACTATCAGTCCACACCTGTTAAAATATGAATCATATAAGTTATTTAGTTTGTGTTTGATAGCCGTTGAGAGCAGACTATCTTTTGACTTGAGAAAAAACTTGAAAAAAGAAAGTTTTGTGTGCTCATTAAGTATCACTTTTTTCGGGAACTTTGCACCATTAATTTAATGTTAAAGAAGTGTTTTAATGAATTTCGTAGTGAGTCTGCAAGCACGTAGAATCCCGTGCATTCTTTACAACCAGTAGAGATTTCTAATCCGAAAACAATTGAAAAAAGTTCACAATATATTCATAACCCATAAGGATGGAAACATATTGTTTAAAGATTCAAGATTCCATATTTTTTATTTAAACAAAAATAAATCATTCTTTTTAAACTTACAACAATTTTGATAACTATACAAAATTGTCTTTATTATAATTTTTTAGTGTATAATCTTATGTGTCTGTGTGTTTCAAGAAATGTTTAAAAAAAGTTATTATAATAATTATTATACATTTTCGAATTAAATTCGAATATTTTAATGGATCTTTTATTATGCTTATTGTATGAAATTTAATAGCATAAGATCCTAATACTGGTATTCTTATGAGAATTAACATCCGTTAAGGAATATGTACAAACACTAGTTAAAACATAAGTTAAAAGGATATATGAAATGAAATGAATTTTTCAGTGACAATTTGATGAATATCGTTTAGCTAATAAACCCAAATTATTTTATGTAAATAATAAATAATAAAAACAATTTTTTTATTTAATATTTTCCCGACGTTTCGTGAATTTTTTGTTCATTCTTCAAGGGAGGCATGTAATACTAATGTTGGTTTACATCAACATGATAGTTTATAAAGGCACCCTTACACGACATGTTTTTTACACTGTTACTGTCAACTTTTACATGAGTAAACAGTTACATGTCGTGTGTGACTTTTAAAACATTGCTTGTGTAAAAAACACAAGGAAAGTCCTATGACAAAATTTCAATTAGAGCATGCTCTAATTTCGTATGTACACACATATGATATTAAATTTCTATGCCTGTACAAACATTAGCCGGCAATGAATTATTTGTAAAATAGTTTTTTTTTTATAAATTGTGTGCCTAAAAATTTATTATTTATTTACATATGTAATTGTACATATACGTTTGTGAGTAAAAATTATAAACCTTATGTAAATTGACTAATTTTGACAAACACAACAAAAAACTTATGTATTTTAAATTTAAAAAACACGTGTAAAAAACATATCGTGTAAGGGTGCCTTAAGTAAATTCATCATATTGTGACTGAAAGGAAATACAGTAAAACACGTTTATAGCGAACACAGTTATAATGAACTTTGCTTTTAGCGAACAGTTTTTGAAAGTCCGACCACTGGTTTTTCATACAAATTACTTCGTTTATAATGAACACCACTATAACGAACTTTCCTAATAGCAAACGTTTTTGTTTGTTTGTACCATTCAATGAATTTTTATGTAACTTAATATGTACTTTTATAATAATAATAATTTTTAAATCATAACGTAACATGTATGTATGTATGTATATGTAAATAAATACGTACTTAAACGTAAAGTAACATTTAATTTTTTTATTACGGATATAGCGAACTTCGTCTATAACGAAATAAATTGCGCGTGGTCCCTTCAAATTCATTATAACCGTGTTTTACTGTACTATATTTATATGGAAAATGTAGAAAGTGTTAAGATATGTAAGATAAAAATATAAGAATGAAAAACTGTTTCTTTTATTTGTAATGGACTTATAAAATTAATTTTTAAATAAATTTTCTTTTAAAAACATTATGTATACATGGCAATAGCCAATTTAAACAAACAGCTGTTGCATGTCAAATGAACATCAACAATTTTATATATTTTTTTTATGAACGCACAAGCTTTTCATAAAGTTTTAAAATAAAGGGTGGGCCAATATGAGATTAGGAAGTAAATAATCTTAAAATGGCAATTTTTTGACAAATTCACTTCTATTGATGCCAATGTAAAATAGAAATATTCACAAAAATTTTGAACCAAATTTTTTAACAAAGATTAGCTTATCTCGTTAATTCAGCACCGAATTTCATGTTTCAAGACGTCAGTTGTTAGTGATTTGTTTACGTTAACCCGGTGTTTCAAATGGCTTTAGATAAAAAATACAGCTGATATCAAAGGTTAATGATGTAAACATTAGCCAATTGTGGCCAAATAAAATGGGTCTTATCATTAAATATGATTTTGTTTAAAAATGCGTTTTTTTTCGTTAAACTTTTCCAACAGCCAATTTAGAAACATTCGACGCAAATAATAGTAGTGTAGCGTTCAAAGGGTAAAAATTTCCCAACTTTTTACTAAATAAATATCAAAGTATGACAGTTCAATCTTTGACATTTTATCACTTGACAGACAATTTGCTTCCTAACCTCAAATTTGCCCATCTTGTATTTATTTATTTAAACAGTTTTTCTTCCTTTTTTAAATAAAAAGGCGCACTAAAATTCAAAGTTAATTTATGAAAGTTATTAAATGGATTAAAGTGTATTATGAATAATGTCAAGCCAAATAGGGTATTTTGTTGGCAGCTTGTTAGCCTCTGGTACAAAAAGCTGCTACATTTTTTTTATGAATAGGACGGTTAATAAATAAAAATTTATTTTATAAATAAGGACAGTTAAAGGTAGTAATTCTATAATAAAAAAAGTGAGTGACTTACAATTTTAAAACACTTTAAATATATTTATATAGGTATATATTTTTAAATAAAAGACCTTAAATAAAATGGTGAATTATCATTCAATTGGATGGGAATGATGATTAATAAAAGGTTTATTACGAAAATTTTGTTTCATAATAAACCTGCTATAAATCAAATACGGGTATGTTCTAAAAAACGAAATGTAGTGAAATTGAAAACGAGTGGTTTTTTTTAAATACAAATAAAACTGTATTGTGGAAATTATATTAAAGTTTTATAATTAAGGAAGCAAGTTATGCCAATATTCATTAATCCAATGAATAAAAAAATATATCAAAATGTCAAATTTGAAAGTTATAGCAAATCGAATTTTCAAGCGATTTCAATTTCACTACTTTTCGTTTCGCAGAACATACTCGATATACTTTTTATGCAGGTGGGGTATACATATGTAAATAAATTGAAAAAAGTAGTAATTGTTTGTAAAATAAATAAAAAATGTTGTAATATCTTATATATGTACGTTTATATATATATATTTTTTTTTTAAACCAGTACCCTAATAACCAGATGCAGCAAAGTTGATGGGATGAACAGCCTCAAAATGCAGCAAGACAGTCAGGATGTCAGTAGTGGCAGTAGTAGTAACAAACAACAAGATGGTATTGTAGGAAGAACGAACATACATACATACATTTAAGAAAATAGTAATTGCAGTAGTAGCAGCTGAAGAGAGGAGAGGATAGGAGGAATGATGATTATTAACGTTTTCTTTTTGTTTTTGTTTTTAGTAAGAGCATGAACTTTATTGTTTAAAAGCATGATACGAGTATGTTTTCCATGTTTAGCCCTTTTTCTAAGTGTTCTTATTCGTTTTTCAACTCCCTTCATCATCACTGTTATATAGTTGGTAATCCAGCAATAAATTTTGTTGTTTTTGAGTTTCAAATCTTTACAGCTATGGCCGAAGAACTCCTCCATTAATTAATGAGTCCAAAATGCTCGGCTTTTTGCATTATAGTTTTTTACTTGTGATTTTTGTTTTTTGTTTCCGTTGTGCTTAGTTTAGTAATTTTTATGTTTTCTAGGAATATTATTGAATAACATACGTATTATTTTTAATGTAAAATATTTATTTTCTTTATAAAAAGTTAATCGCTTTTCACGAACCTAAATTGCTAAGAGAAGGAAAATAAAGTAAAAATAACATTAATGTTGTTTAAAAAAATCCTGTTTTTTATTTTTAATTTTTTCTTTATTTTGATTTTTAATTTTTGTTTTTTATAGTTTATTTGTATTTGCTTTTAATTTCTGCTCTGTCAATATTTCATTTTGCATTTTTTTAAGGCTCTGCATATATATTTTATTAAGATGATTTTTTTAAGATATATTGGTTCTTTTTAGCCTTTATGGTTTGCAATGGTTAAAAAAAGTTTGTATATCCAATTGTTGTTTTAGCATAGTGTTTTTCTTTAACGTTTTTCTTTTTTTTTTTTTTGACAATATAAAGATGAAAAACTTTTTATTTTCTTGTTAAAAAAAAAATTATTATTTTAGCTGCAAACTACTGCTGTTAAAACATCTCTCAAAATTATAACCAAGAAAACTCTGCTTAAAACTCATGTGCAAACAAAAACAAAACCTACATACCAATAATAAGAATCTCTCTTAACACAGTCATACATACATACATCAATAAAACGCCTATAGTGTTTTATAGTCTGTTTTTAGCATAAAATTTGTAATTTACCAAACACTCACACAAGCATACTCAATACTCGATTTTATTTTACAAAAATTCTGTTTTTTCAAATCTAAGTTTTCCTCAAAGCGTACCGATTATAAGGTAGATGTGGTTAATCAATCAGCTAACTTTTTATGGAGGTGAGAACTGTCATAACGTATTTCATTATTGTAGAATTGCTCACGCCTTATAATCAACCTTGTTTTTCTTCTTCATTTATATAAAAAGGCTTTCAATTTGTTACTTTAGTTTACTTTCCACAATCATACAAAGCAGAGTTGTTTTGATTAGTTTTGAATTTTGCTGACTCCTGTGCCTGTTGATTATTTTCTGTTTTTTTTTTTTTTTTTTGTTGTTGTTTTAATTAAAATTTTGTCTAAAAATTAAACTTAAAATTATTTTAATCGTTGTTGTTTTGTTCGATATCGCTTTAATGTTTCTCAAACATAAACTCAAAAAATGTCAAATCAATGTTTTCTTTCTTCTATTATGGCTGGCAAAAAGAACTCAGTCGCGATGATAGATGGCAACTAAAAATTTGTGGTTGTCGAAAAAAATATTTTTTTTTACAAAATAACGGCAGTATTTCTGTAGAAAGCCTGAACATAGAAGAGAGAGTAAAAGGCCTTGACCGCTATGACAACTTGTGCCTGCTGAATAATGCAGTGGTTTTCAAAACACATAATGGATAAACCCATAGAAGTATTAATATTTTATTTCTATTCTACAGAGAGCAAATTTCACCAAAAACAGAGCTGTTACAACAATATTGACTGCCTCTAAAAGGTTAAGAACATCAATGTACTGTTAACATTTGGGTTTGATTTAAAAAGATTAAATTTGATTGCGGTGAGTGCCTTCGAAAAGTAGGTTTTTAGCTCTTCTCTGCCAATTCCCAATGGGTGGCGCTTTTCTCCTGATCATTCGTTTTTCTACAAAACTTTATAGACATTATTTTGTTTTAAAAGTATTAAAATTAGTTATAAAATCTCAAACATTATTCAGAAGTAAACGATGTTGAAATTATGGAGCGGTGGTTTGAAGAACATATGATACCTATAACAGCTGATAACATTGTGAGCATAGTGTTATGTGGCAAAATGAAAAAAAGGATTTAGAAGAAAGGTCAGAACACAACAGCAACATATGATCGTAGCTGAATCACAGTGCATCTATAAAAAAAGAAAATTATAAATTTGTGCAACCCTTCTGGCAATCGATATTTTTTTAATCATCCGCATTCAGAATCAATGCATTTATAACTACTTCAAGTTATTCATGATTATATTATTTGTTTTATATTAATTTATGTTATAACAATTATTATTAAATTTCAAGTCAAAATTAATAAAAATAGCTCAAGTTTTCTTTCTTTATTTTTAACATTTTAAAAATTAAAAAAAAAATCTGTTTTTAAAAGTGTTGGATGTAATCGATAGTATCGAGTAATAAAGTACACTTTGCCAGCACTGCTTTAGATATAACAAAGTTAGCATATCTGCCTGCATTTTGTTATTGCATTTACACTGAATAGTGATTATCGCTGCTATGTTTTATAAAAACAAGTTTAAAATATAAAAATATTTGAAGTGATTATTTTTGTTTCTTACAATATATGATTAATGCGAACAAACAAAATTGAATTTTGTCATATTCTAGAAAAACTAGTCACTTGTTCATATTTGCCCTCTAATAAACCATTTCAAAGTTTATATTTTAATTTTTAACAAGAAAAAAAAACATTGATTTAAACAATTTTAATTTGTTTAATGTTGTGGTAACATCATTATCATTATTATTGTTATTGTTTTTAATATTTATAATATATGCACATATGTACATACATATATACTAATATTATGTATATTTGTATATATAAATTTGATAATCAGGTTACATACGCATATAAATAAAATCACTTAACGCTGTTTTATATCGCCAGTATTGCGGCATAAAAAAAACCTTTTTTTTTTGTTTCATCCTATATATTTAATTATAATAAAAGTCTATAAATTATTTATAAAAAAAGCTGAAATATATTTTTCTTATGAAATCAAATCATATATAAGAAATCGTTATAAAATAAAATCAAATAAAAAAAATCTATTTGTTATGGAAAATAAAAACATTTTGCTTGATCTGATTTCTTTTAAAGTATTTATTTTTTTTTTTTGCACGTTGTAGTATTTTGCTATTCATTACAGATTGTTTATTTTCTAAAAAAATAACAAGTTGTATCTGGATGAAAAGTTTAACACAAGAATATAAAGAATATATTGAAATATAAAAAAAACATCCATTGAGAACGTGTTATAATTTGATGTACGAGCTTATAATTGATTTAAATCTTTTTTTTTCTTTTTTGTATTAAAATGTAATTGTTATTGTTTTGTTTTGTAAATAAATTAATAAATAACTTCAACTGA
This sequence comes from Metopia argyrocephala, assembly GCA_963576795.1. Taxonomy (NCBI): domain Eukaryota; kingdom Metazoa; phylum Arthropoda; class Insecta; order Diptera; family Sarcophagidae; genus Metopia; species Metopia argyrocephala. The sequence goes on from OY756208.1 coordinate 7,162,936, forward strand.
ACCAGTATTTAATAAATAGTTTGATATTGTTTTACGATGAAAAATAGTTAATAATTAAAAACGTTTATCTAGAAGCCATTAATATTGACAGCAATTACAAATAAATTTTTACTAATAATTTAAGCGTTAATATTGTTCTAACTAAAAAATAATATTCCTAATTAATGTTAAACAAAATCGGAGCTAAAAAGTAACGTAACGCATATTAGCACTTTGGGCTAAACACATTCGATTGATTTATTACACCATTTGGAAATAACTCTTCAAAATGTTTAATATTTTGTATCATATTTTGGAAAGGATTCCATATTACAAGTAAAAAGTTGGCAACACTGCCGGTTTGCTAGGCTTTTAAAGTCGAAAGCTAAAAACGTTATTTCTAAAAACAGAATATTTAATTTACAAAAAATTGACTTTCGAAGTTTATTTAAACACAATTTTTAAAAATTTTATTTTAATTTTTTTTTTGTCTAACTGGTAGACAAACTGTAGGGATATTATAACGTCGGTTGACAAGTAAAGCTCACTAAGTGCTAAGTGGTCTGACCACACTTAGTGAGTTTTACTTGTCAACCGACGATATTATATACTAGATTAAGCCCGGCGTGCTTCGCTACACCGCTACCATTTGTACAAATTTTTCGACTAATGATTTTTAATGACTACGAAATCAATTACACCAAACTCAGAAACTACAGCTTTAACACTTCTCAAGTTATAAAGAAATAAATATTAAACTTGCATGGGAGGTACCACGCCTACTTTTTGAATGATGATTTTCCTTGACCATGAAGTCGTTCAGACCAAATTTAGCTCTAATAGCTCTCAAGATATATGTAAGTTAAGCATAATATGAAAAATATTTACATTGAATTTGTATGGGAATATATAGTAAAATCTAAATGCCATATCTCCGAAACCAAGATTATACGGAAAACAATTGTTTTTTTTTTTTTTTTTTCTTTTTAATCGTAAAGCAAATTGAGCTGAGTTTAGTAACAGACTAACAAACTATTCTACAAAGGTAAATGGTGTAGAATGATTTTCTATTTTTAATTAAAGCAATTATAAAATATATACTAATAATGCAAAATTAATACAAAACAATCTTTATTGAAAAGAAAACTAAAAAAGTGACTAAGTCGGTCATAGACAAAAAGAAAACGATTGATAAATGATTAGAGTATGTGATCGTACAAATTAAAAAAAAAAAATAAATAAACAAAACAGAAACAATAACAAATTACATACATATGTATACATATATTTAAAGATTTAATAACTTGTATTGGACGAAATTAACTTTTTTTAAATAGAAGCTCAGAAACCGATTTATTTTTTATAAAAATTTTACAAAAAAAAAAAAAAAAGTTCCGTAATAGCAATAAAAATCTTTTTTCTTTTTATATTACATTTACATATAATTTAACTTTAGCGAAAACAAGCGAATTCGTAATCGTAGTAATTTATTAATTGTAAATATTTGCGTAAAAATTAGCAGGTATTACAAGTACGAGTACGAGTAGCATGCACATACATATGTATGTACGTAGAGCACACGCATATAAAAAGTAATTCGTTGTATATATAGTACGAGTAATATTTTTGTAAATATGTAATATTTAAATAAATATGTAATTATGTATAAAGAATAATAAATACCTTGTGCCGATGATAAGCTATTGTGTATTGTATTTGTGCTACTTAACGTAGTGGCAGCTGCTAGTGGTGTATAGGTGCCCTTTGGCGTATAAACAAATGTATGGGGTTCACTTTTTTTGCCGCTCGAAATAATTGCCACTTGTATAGTGACTGGTTTCATTATATTCTGATGTATATACGGTGGCACAGTGCATATTAAATGGGTCTGTATAAATGTTGTTTTTATTAATAAGTTTCATATGTATAGTATTTTAAATAAAATTATTAATAATTCACTTACTTGTTGTAGATATTCTTTATCGGGTATCACTGTCTGTTCCCATAGAGCTCCACCAATAATTGATATATCACCTGCTGAGACTGTTGCTGTTTTGAGATCATCATCATTACTGACATTTACACTATCATAGGTTTCTTGAAATATCACATGTGTATCTTTTAAAAAGTTTTTACCAATAATAAATAATTCTAAGCCACCGTCAACTGGGCAAGAGTTAAGCGATTTTTTACAGATTTCTGGTACACCCGGCGGTTGGGCTACAAATAAAAACGTAACGAGTATTTAAAAGAAAAATTTCAACAAATACGAGTGTAGAGTAAAACTTACTGCAAATGATAGGATTTGAACAGACTTGTAAGGTTTCAACTGTACCATCATCATGTGTCAATTGTGTACGAAATACCATGCGACATCGTGTAGATTTCTTTTTATTCTTTTGAGCCAAATGTTCAGGAAAACGATGTTCAACATCTACATTGCGTTCCTAAACATAAACATAAACAAAAAACAAACAAAAACATTGTTGTTTAAATATTTCATTCAAAGAAAATTACCAATTAAAAAAAAATACACCAAAAAAGAAAAAGGTTTCTGAAGATATTTACGTATGTTCTGAAAAACGAAATCGATAATGCTTAATTACGTCAAGTACAATATTTAACAGTTTCGTTGATCACAGAAGTTATGTTGAGCATTATTTAGAGAAAGAATAAAAAATTATGTCAACAATTTGTCGTATTTTACAATTATAGCGATTTAAAATTTTATTCGATTTCAATTTCACTCGTTTTCGGTTTACAGAACATACCCCATTGTTACGGGTGTAACCCGCTCAAATGTATTGTTTCTATATTACCCTTTTCAATAGAAACAATTATTTTGCGAGTTCGTAATTGCAGTCGCCGTGTTGGCTTACTAAGGCGATAGCGCCGGGTAAAAAAAGGAAATATTAAAAAGTTATTTCTTTCGGTGACTACCTCTCAGCACTCTTCTGGCAAAAGCACTGGGAGTAAATGATTGCCATGAAAAAGCTTCTCAAACCTGTTGTTCGGAGTCGACTTTAAACTGTAGGTCCCTGTACTCATGGATAAAAATGAACACACACAACATGAGTGCTGCGAGAAGCTAGGCCGTAATCCTGACACAGGGTTGTAATGGCCCATTATGTATAAATGTATGTCGTAATTGCAAATCGTGCTAATTTTCATCACTTCAAAAAATTATTAATTTATTGAAACTTGGAAATGAATATAATGATTTAGAAGCTGTGAAATTGACACTTTTCTTGGATCACTTCCATTTAATTTTGCAAGATTACTTTTGTATTTACAAAACAAAAAATTAAATATTAGATAGATGAACTAAAAACATATTTAAAATCTATTTTTGTTTTTTAAACATTCCTAAAATTATATTTAAAATATTCTCGAAGCTTTGCAAAAGACTTTATTAAAAATCGATTATTCTATGTAATATTGTGTTGCTATAAAGTCTACGACGTAAATCTTTAAACTCATTTTAAGATTCAGATACTATTTAATCAGTTACATCAATTAAATTAAAAACAATATAATTTAATATTTAAAAATGTTTCCCACAAACATGCAAATATGAATATGTTCATGCTTATATATATATATATTGATTTAAAATTTTTTAAACTTTTTTTGCATAGTCATAAATAAGTTTGTTAGACTCTACAACAAATATTAAATTATTTTTAATTTCAAGTAAAATTTCTTTTCTTTTTTATAATATGAGTTCGTTAGAGATTTTCTGATTATGAGTGCTTGAGTAAGGTTGTCTCAGTTTTATAAAAACGGCAAACAATAATAAAAAAAATTTAAGGAAAAAATAAAAATGTTTGAAAAGATTAATTTTTGTGTAGTTATAATTCTAAGCGTTATCTTTTTTTAAGAACGTTGAAGGTTTTCTTATCTACAATAGTTATTGCCTTCCTCTTTGCAATAATTACTGCAAAATTAGAAATTTTAGTTGTTATGCCGAAAACAAACCGTCATAAAAAATGTATGTATTAAAAAACTAGCTACACCTACCACTACCATTTGTCTACATTTTTTGACTGATGATTTTTAGTGACTACGGAGAGATTCAGATTAAATTCAGAAATTTTAGTTTCAATACTTCTCACGACATAAAGAAATCAATATTAAACGTGAATGGGAAGTACCACGCCCACTTGTCCAATTCCACCCACATTCTGACTAATGATTTTCAGACCAAATTCAGAAACATTAGCTTTAACCGTTCTCAAGAAATACAAATATCAGTATTTAGAGTTTGCACCACACCACGCCCAGCTCCAATTTCGAAAATAAAAATATATATACCCTATTGCACTTTTGGTGGTTGAAGCAATTTATGCATCAAAATCGGTTCAATCGTTTAGGCGTGACTGACTTACAAACTTACATTATAGGTATATACAGATATGAATATATTTATTTATAAGTTCAAGTGATCAATTTCTATTACGAACTGCATTAGATTGATTCCTATGTGGTTTATTTTTGAGTTGTATTTTGACTGCAGACGGATGTTGCGAATGTCAGTTTAGGGAAAGCGAATTACAATAAAATATAATATCCCCAATATGCAAAGTTTTGATACTTAATCACCCTTAAGATTAGTTCGTTCTCTAATTTTATATATAATTGTCATAAATATGGACAAGTCCAAAGAACTAATGAGACTACCGTAGCTGGAGACGAAAATATGTGTACAATTCCTTCACGGAACTCATTTTCTCCTTTGATTGCGCGAAATAATTGCAAAAAAAAACGAATCGAAATTCATTTAATAGAGTTTAGTTTCGCCTCTAATTAAGGCGTTGAATAGAAATTTTAAAATTTGTAGATTATCTTTAAAAATTTCATTTTTATAAAGACTTTTGTCAGATTGGCTTCCACGTCAATAAAAAATCTAAATTCTAAAATCAAGTTTTGTATTTTTTATCAAGTATTATTCACAAAATTATCTAAAATTCTTTCCTCTTTTTATCTTTACATTGCAATTAGATAGCTGTTAGCGCTATGTAATATTATTTTTAAAAAGAAAAGAAAATTTTGCGGTTTGTAAAAATTTAAAAAAAAAATTTCGTTTACCTTTAAAATTCCCACGCAATCACATGTTATGGTCATATCTTGCTCTGGCTTAAAATCAATTTCAATAACAACAGTGCCATCAACTTTTTTTTCATTGCACTGTGTGGAATTTTTACCCGCCACCTTACAGGCCTGATAGAACATATGAGGAGCCACACGACCAATATCAGTGCCAATAAATACTTGTAATGTGGTAGCTTTATTATAGCCCACTAAACGTACAATTGGAAAACCATTGCCGCTGCGATCTTTAACAGCACCACGGCTGCCCTCAGTTTGATATCTAAAACATGGAAAGAATTTAAAAGGATATTATAGAGAAAAGAAATATTTTTTTAAACAAATTTCACAAAATACCTGGCTCTGTGTTGTTGTTCTGGCTGTGAAACAATTTCCAATTGTATGCGACCATTTGAAGAGGTCGCCACACTATTCGGTTGAGTAACCGGTTGACGTTTATGAGCCACTCTGGTCATGCCCCTAGCACTGGCGGCAATAAATCTAAGAGTACACAAAAAAACCAATTAAAAAAGATTATTTTTGTATAGAAATAAAAAATAATTAAAAACAAAAACAAAAACAAATACAAAAACAAAAAAAATATATAAGATGGTCATGATTATTGTGATGGGGTGATGTTTTAAAACAAGGAGCCACGAAAAATTTGTGTTAATTTTCCACAAAAAAAGCAGCAGCCAAAAAGAAAAAAAAAACGCCTTTTTATATAAATTTTGGGTTTCTATTATGGTTTGTTTTGCTTTTACTGATAAAAAAAAAACGGTGGTACATAATACATACATGGATATATGTATGTATGTGTTTATATTACATAAATATACATATAAAAATTATTATTTAATAAACATATAACAATACAAAATAATAAATTTTAAAGAAAAGAAATACATTTCCTTATACATAAAAAAATCATAAAGATATTCGTTATAATTATTACAAAAAAGAAATAGCAGAGAGTGTGTTTGTGCCCATAATTATGAAAGTAGTCTATCCCATATATTCATTATATCGAAATATTTAATTAACTGCATTTGAATAAATTATAAAGCATATTTTTTATATTATGCGGCATGCTAATTTTTATTTTTCTTAGACTTATAATGAATATGAAATTTTGTGTGAGTTTCATACGAATATGTTGTTTTTAAAGCTTAAATAGACTTGTACCATTTTTAAAATTAACTGAAAGCCCTATAAATTACTTAAAAGCAATAAAGAACTGTGAGTTTTATTTTAAACTAGAACCCTACTGATCTAATTTGGTAGGGTACAATGAGAGTAATATAATGCATCCACACCCACATAAGTAATTGACCATTACAACCCTTTTTAAGAGTTAAGGCCTAGCTTCTCACAGCAGTCATATTGTGTGCCTCAATTTTAATCCATTAGTACTAAGACCTACAGTTTAATCTCGAATTAAAACGACAGACTCGAGAAGTTTGTTTATGGCAATCAGTTACTCTCAGATCTTTTGCCAGAAGACTGCTAAAAGGTGGTCGCCGAAAGAAATATATTTTCTTTTTAAAATTTCTTTCTTTCAAAATGTCTGAGCTGGGGATTAAACCCGGTGGTCTACCCCTGTAAACGAATACAATACATACTAGACCACAAAACGACCACAAAATAAAAAATCAAACTTATATAATATTTCCGTATATTTTTGGTGTTCCTGTTTTAGGTGAATGATTGAAACCGTAAAATGTACATACATAACATACATAACTGGCCTTTACAACCCTGTGTCAGGATTACGGCCTAGCTTCTCGCAGTACTCATGTTGTGTGTGTAAATTTTTTTTATCCATGAGTACCGGGACCTACAGTTTAATGTCGACTCCGAACGACAGACTTGAGAAGCTTTTCATGGCAATTAATTACTCTCAGAGCTTTTGCCAGAAGACTGCTGAGAGGTAGTCGCCGAAAGAAATATTTTTTTCATATTTCTTTTTTTATGATGTCGGAGCTGGGTGTCGAACCCAGGGCTCATGTCTTAGTAAGCCAACACACTAACCACTAGACCACGGCGACTACAAACCGTAAAATGTAGAAGCATTTAAATAAAAACAATTTAAAGGGCTTAAGTTTGAGGTCTCCCAACCATTGGATTTGCAGCAAAGAGACAGATTTGCTCGTAGTAATTTTTTCTGTTAGTGATTTCGCTGAAATAAAATCCAGCTGCAACATAATAATGTTCAGGGTCGTATAAGTAATTTGCGTTTTCTTTACAATTTTTCACTTAACCAGTTTCATAATAAACACGAATTTCAATTCGTATAGCGTTAAAATTACAACCACTATCTGAAGATTCATTTTTGGTGATATCGCAGAAATTGCAATTAATAAATTTTGTTTAAAAAAAAGTTGTGTGCAATAACTGATAAAATCATTGTTTTTTTTTCAATCTTGACTTAGACCACTTTTCTAATTATAAGCACATGTATTTAAATAAAAAAAAAATTCTTTCTTACTTTGTAGCCGATTGTTGTTGAGGCTGATGGTGCTGGGCCGGCACTTGTAATAGATTAGTTTGTGTATTTTCAAATGGTGTACTAGTCGTGTTGGCTATTTTACGTATGAATGCATCTTCACTGCAAGCATCTTCATTATCCAAATCAACTGGTATTGATTCGATTTTTTTACGTTTAATACCATGACCCATATGATGATGATTATGGTTTTGATTATAATGATATTTATCGGAATTGGGTGATAAGGAAGACGACGACGATGATGACGACGAAGATGATAATGATGAGTTTTGTTGTGTAGAAATTTTAAGTTTCTTGTGATGTCTTCCACCATAATTGTCATCAGAATCGTCAGTACAAAAATCTTCATCTTCGGATTCAGTATTTTCAGTGTCATCATTTAAAAATGGTAACTTTTTAGCTGGTCTAGATCTAAGATTAAGGTTATTGGTTTTAAAATTAAATATTTTGTGTACTTTTTTTTGTTATTATAAATTTAGCTTTTTAAATTTAAGAATAAAAAAATCTACAAAAAGAAAGAGAGAAATATAAGAAAGGCTAACTACTAAAATAGTTTCAAAGTAAAAGACTACAATAGAATTTTTTTACAAAAAAAAATATATCTTGTTAATATTTAAAAAAAAGTTGGGTTTAGTAACAAAAAAGTAACAAAAATCGTAAAGTTTTTCAATTACTGGAACTTTTTCACTTTCCATTGATCAAAAATAAACTGTCGTCAAACTTATGCTGCTTAAAAATCAAACAGTCGCAGTTAAAGCAACAGCAAAAACTGCAGCACAGCAAACACTGAAAAACTTCAGGGAGTCGACATGTTCGAGAGTTTTTTGTTTGACTGTCTTTAACTTCAAGTTAATTCTCAAGTTAAAGTACAGGTCAATAATAAAAACTGCAAAAAACTGTTCTTTCGTGAAGGACCACACTGAATTCACCCTAGCTGGAAAAGAACTACAGCTAACCCGAGCTGTCTATAAAGTAGAGTAAAACGAAAAGGTTTACGAGCGCATACTGCACCAAGTTATTGAAAAAGATCACCACAAAAAACTGACTGGAAATTACGAAGAAGTATTTGTGCAACTCATACTATCAGGGTCAACGAGTAGGGCCAATGTGACCTGTAATCACCGATATTAGCTTGGACACATATTGATGAAAGATCTACACAACTTGTCAGCATACTGCGTCGGTTATACCGAGACCAAAGAGTGAAGAAACGATACAGAAAGTTCATAAAATGTAGCTGTTCTGTGATCTCCGCCACCATAATGGCAGTCATAGGCCAACAGATATAGAAATGTGGACCAAATTTATTGATTATAGGAAAGGAAAAACCAATCAATGATGAGTATTATGCAGTTAACGAAAAAAAATCCGTATTTTACAAAAAAATAAAAAGTGTTATTTCATGAAAACAATGTACCATAGTTGACACACTCACTATATTACAATGGATAAAAACAATAAATTAAAAAATTCGAATTACTTCATCATGCATTTTATTGTTCACGTTTAACTACATGGTAAAATATTTGCCAAAAATGATGAGACAGTTCTTACGATAAACAGGCTATCCAAGCTATCACCAATTTAAAATCTTTAACTATTTTGTAGTTTAATGAGAGAATTCAAATTTCTTAACAGGTACTATCACACAATATGCCTTAAAAAAGCGGGTGATTATTTTTTGTTTGTCTCAGTCAATACTATTCCTTATTAAATGTTTTCTAAGATGCTATATTTTTTTTCATATAGCAATCTATTTGGGTCATTTGGTTTATATGTATATTTTTAGATTACAGCCATAATAATAAATAAAATGGCACGCTTTTAAATTGTTTTTTATATTTATTTTATATGTAGTTTTCTTTTTTTAAATTTCCTAAATTCAAAATAAAAAATTCATTAAAAATTATAGTGACGTTCACAAGCATGTAATTCGCATTTGTATTTAAAAAAAAAAAACACAGCTATTGACAACTAATTAGAAGCGCTCTTTTTATATAAATAGTACTAAGTCGGGAATATTAATATTTATAAGAAATTAACGTTGTAGTCGCCGTGGTCTAGTGGTTAGTGCGTTGGCTTACTAAGACATGGGCCCTGGGTTCGACTCCAGGCTCTGACATCTTCAAAAAAAGAAATATGAAAAAAATATTTCTTTCGGCGACTACCTCTCAGCAGTCTTCTGGCAAAAGCTCTGGGAGTAATTGATTGCCATGAAAAAGGTTCTCAATTCTGTCGTTCGGAGTCGACTTTAAACTGTAGGTCCCGGTACTCATGGATAAAAATTGACACACACAACATGAGTGCTGCAAGAAGCTAGGCCGTAATCCTGACACAGGGTTGTAAAGGCCAGTTATGTATGTATGTATGTATGTATAAGAAATTAACGTTATGTTTTATTTTACTTATCATACAGGTTTTTTGGCTCTGGTCAACATTAAATGTTTTGTCAGTTACAGCGTTCTTTAATTCTTGCGACGATATCATTTATGATTCGCTTCTAATAATACTCCTAGTTTGTTAACGAACCTGGAAGGTCGAAATATTTGCTTACACAAACTGAGCGGGTCAACTCTATGAGTTCTTTATCGTTACACCAGCAATAGCCGTTCTCAAATGTTCTATCAGAGAAATGTTTGCCAAATGTTCGAAGGTAATATTATTACTGAATGTCTTGGTCAAGCAGGAACTAACGCAAGCTTTTTTTTAATTTGTATAATAAATAGTTTAAACTGAAAGAACAACAATGAAAATAATTCAATATGTTAAGTAATTTTAAAGCATTTCTTATTAGTTGCCAATAGCTGTATGTACATACATATTTACTCGTAATATTGCTAATTTTTGTTTACAATGTATTTTATGTGGTCTTATCTACATACATATGCATGTATGTTTGTATATGGCTGCAAAAAAGGTTTCTTTTTTATAGTTCTGTAACCAATTATTAAATAATTAGAAAGCAAAAAAAAAAAATAATAATAATAATAAAAACATTTTTAATTAATTGTAGGTCATGGTTGGTTTAACAACATCAGCAAAATCTAGTATAAGAGTACAAAATCGTTTTGAATATATTTTTTAACATAACAAATCATTCGATTTTATACAAATTTTAACAGAATAGAGAAATAATCATTTAAAAATACATACATATGTGAGTATGTATGTATGTATATGTAAGTACATATGTATATATTGTGTGTGCGTTTGATTCTTTATTTATCTTATCAGTTTATTAATGTTTGAACAAAAATAATTTAATATTATAAAATAAATATTCAAAAGACAGTAAAAATAAAATTCAAATACAATGCACAGTTGAGCGGGTCGATTTAAAAATCTCCCAACTGAAAAGGAAAATCGTATTCTAGGAATCGAAATACCCTTAAAATGAATTCTGATGTTCCTTATTTTGAGCCAAAGATCAAATTTTAAAAAATCCCACTTTGACCCATTTAAAGTGTCCCAATATAGTCTAAATGTATGATCGACCCCAATAACTTTGGAGAAATGTAGCTACACAGTAAAAAAATTTACTAGATCAAGTAAATTTACTATTATTTTAATGGATTGCAAAAAAGAACTTCAAAATCAAATGTTTTTACTATCGAAATCAAAAACTTAAGACTGTACAAAAGTACAGATGGGTTTCAGTTAGGAAACATTAAACTATTCAAAATAACTAAATTCAGGCAAAACGGAATTTGGAAAACCCAATGTATAAGTAGTCATATTGTTTTTTTTTTTTTTTTTCGAAAAAAAGAAACAAACAAAAAATTAAATAAAATAAAAAAACTAATGTATGTAATGTAATGTAATGTACTGCCTATGAACATAAAAACTACACCAAGGCGTATGAGCTATATTTGTTTTATTATGAAATAAATATAAAGTAATACACCCTCTTATTTTCTATGTTTACATAACGTGTGCTGACTTTTGGCAAACAAAATAATTTGAAACTTTTAATTTGATAGGACTTTTATCTGTTTTTTACGCATGAAATGTTGTATATTTCAAAGATTGGGGCACTTTAAATGGGATTTTTCAAAATTTGACCTTTAGGTCAAAATAAGGAACATCAGAATTCATTTTAAGGGTATGGTTACTTTAGTAAAGTCTCTTATTTTGATCCCTAGAATATGTATTTCCTTGTCACTTGGGCAATTTTTTTTTTTGCGTCCCTAAAAATCGTAGCGCCCTAATGTACAATGAAGATAAATTGTAACATCAATTACATATGTTTTATGAGTTCTAGTTGAAGTAATTTGTGCAAAAAAAAAAAACAAGTGTTAAAAAAGTACAAAATAATTATGAAAAGCTTTTAATATTTTTTTATCTCAATATTTCTTTGTTTTAAAACAGCTGATTATTGTATATGATGATACACATACATAGTATGTATGATAAGAAATAAACGTCTTTTCATTTTTAAGTGATAAAATACTCGTAAAAAAGAAACATTCATAAAAAAAAATGTTTAAGAAAAAACAGTGTTTTCGGAATAAGTTTAAATTGCCATATCTCTTTCTTCAACTAATTTTGTAAAAATTCTAAAGTGGCATCACATAAGCAAAAGAAAACATTTAAGGAAAAATTCAAAGGACATAAAATGTAACTAAACAAGCGAAGTTATTTTTCATAATGTAATTGTAATTTATTAAAATGTAAGAAAAAGTGTGTAACAGCTGTTTTTATAAACGATTGCATGTTGTCACATTTAATAATGCTCTCAGATTATTTATAAAAAAGAACTTCACTAAATTTTTCCGATTGATAAAAAAAAAATGTTCAGAATCCAAAGCACCACAAAAAAATTCAGACGGAATGCAATTACGGAACCAACACCATTCCGAACGGAATCTATGGCATGGCTGTTTACTTAGTCGGTAAAGTTAGTTTTGGCACCTGTCAGAACTACACCCAGTTACTTGCATAATAATAAATATTATACCTATGAAAACAACTACAACAACCAAAAACTGCAAATAGATTCCTTTAATAAAGCTAGACAACAAATTAAATTAAAAAATAGCAAAAAATTAGCTGAAAAAAGCATACTTCTACACAAATAAATAAACAAAATCAAGGCGTTTTTAAAGTGAAATTAGAAGCAAAACAAAAAATTAAATTCAAAACCAAAATGGAAAAGAAAATAAAAAAGTATATTTTATACCTCTACTCAGTTCAAGTAAAATACTAAGAAATAACAAAATATTTCTCTGCAAACATATTTGTACATACATACAGTATTTACTTACATACATAGACTCGGATAAGTTTGAATTTCAAATGAAATTGTTAACATTTTAAAATTAGAACAAATTTTAGAATGCAAAAAATAAAAAACAATTGCTGTTTTACTTTTAAATAGAAATTCAACAAAAATTTAATTATAAAATAAATTTGGCTTTTTGTAAATTCTTTTTTACGTAGTCTTTTACTTTCCCGGCAAACATACACATGGACATACCATACATACGACTACAATTTTTATAGATGATGTTCATAATACCTACATATTATGAGAACTTCTTTAGGACAAAGTAATCATTTTAAATGATTGTAAGTGTAATTTTAATATTTATTCTTCTTATTATAATTAAATTATGTATAAGTTTTAATATTTTGTTACTTTAGATTTCCTTTTATTTGATATTGTCTTTAATATTATATTTTTTTTAATTTTTTATATGATTGGATAAATAATTTTTGTACTTTAATTATAAGATTTAATCTTGTTGTACAAAAAATGGGAATAAATAAGTAAATAAATAAATAAGTAAAGTAAACATGTTGGTGCAACAACATTGTTTTGAAAACTTCTAACGTTTTTAATGGGGTTTTTGGTAATCTTTGATTATGATTCGATATATGAAAAGAATTTTCAGAGCACTTTATTACAGCTTCCAATATACTAATCCAGTTCGATGGATCAAATGTTGGAGTGAATGGCTGGTTATGAATAAAAAAAAGTTGAAGTTGTAAATTGAAAAGCTCTGAATTAAAGTCTTCTCGATTTGACATGAGACTAAAGTTTTGGGAATTACAAATTAGGAATTATTTTATTTAATATAATACCGTCAACTCCCGAAAAAGTGAACACTCGAATGGGTGAACGTCTCAGAAAAGTGAACACTTTTTCTTGTTACTTTTTTAAACTTTATATGCTTTTAATTGGGAAATTTCGAAACTTTTTTTTTTCTTTAATCAATAAACTATTTGCTTGAAATACTAGTTTCACATTTCTTTGCAAAATGGTAAATAGAATTTTCAAAATTTGACAGTCGACATCGTGACCAATCTTGACAGTGTGAACTGCCTTGGCAAAATTTAGTTCACAATATCGCGCGATCACTGTAGTAATATGAATCATACCAACTACCAGACTCAAAGGTTAGAACAAGAAGAACTCTTCATAAAGGGAAATAATTATCCTAAACATATCTATTAATATGACATTAAATTTGGTCAGTAATATTTAGAGCGACAATAAAAACTTTCAGCTTCTGCCTACTAACAATTTAGGAATTATGGGGAAAATAATTCAAAAGTGAATTTAGACTAATTTGACTATTATAAAAATGTCAATGAAATTATTTTATTAAAAAAAAAATAAAAAATTTCATAATAACAAGAACACAAATCTTAATTTTATTAAATACTAACAGTGCGTTTAGACTGTTAAGTTAATCCCGCAAAAGTCAGTTTATCTACTTATGCCCGTATTCATAAAAACTATTTTAGGTTTATTGAGGACTTATTTGACAAATTTCTATGCAATACTTGTCAAATAAACCCTCAATAAACTTAAAATAGTTTTTATGAATACGGGCATTAATCTATAGATTAAGATTATTATTATTATTATTAACTTCTTACTTAAACGAACTTTTAAATGCAACTTTGAGTTTTTCAAGTCAAAGTTAAATGAAATTTAAACGCCATATAATAAACATATGTTTTCGCCATATTGTTCTTATGTTCTGCAAATAAAAATAAAACACTCCACAGTCTTTTTCACTTTTTTCTTATAAAATAAATGATAAAATTAATATTAATTAATTAGATTTATTGTTATTAATTGATATTAATTAATATTATTTTTATGTTATTTCTTGTGACTCATTTGGCTAAAGCAAATCACAGCTGATTTTGGAAAAAAAACTATGGAAAGTTTGTTTATATTTGATGGTGCTACCATATTTTAATTACAATTAAGTTCAAACTTAAATATTTGACTAAAAAAAATGTAAATTAAATTTAAATTAAAATTAACTAATTGCATACATACTTAAATATGAAGGTAAAAATTGGGCATTAATCTCTTTGTTGATGAGTTAAATCAAGCATTTTCTTTAATATTATTTCGATACCACTCTCAGGTAAAATAGCGACCGTAACTTTAAATATTGTATGGACAAGCAAATACTGAATTCCTCTCAAAACTGCCTAAGCATAAATTTAAGCCACCTAGAGTTTCCCCCTCAATGAAATAAAAACCCCTAAATCTGATGAGAAAGCCTCTAAACAGGCAACTGCCAAGCCTCTGGTTTAAAAAGAACACCCTATAGTTAAGTTTAATGACACGTGCCTTAATATGCGTATGTATGTACATGTATATGTATTTGTTTAGATTAGATATTTTGTTTATTTTATTTGTTTATTTGATTCAAAGTATATTTTATTTATTTATGTATTTTATTTGCTTTCTTATACTATTTCTCATTCTCTCTGCTATAGGTATTTACTGTAGAGTTTTGTACAATTTTTTTGTTTTTTAGTGTTGCTGTTTTATTTTTAAAAATCACCTTGAAAGGTTTTATGTACATGCATATGTACATATGTATGTATATTGCTTTTATTATTTTTGTTTCATAATGTATGTACAGACAACATACATACATACATAAATGATACTTTTAAAAGAAAAGTTTGTTAAAAGAAATTCTTAATGTTTTTGGCAAGTTTTCTTTTTTCAATAATCATCTGGGTACACATGTGCATATGTATGCAAGTCGTTTCTAATTGAATAAAATTATTAATACTTTTTGAAGTATTTTGTTAAAATTTACGAATTGTATGAAATTAAAAAGAAAAAACAAAGTTGTGATATCTTAAAAATAAAAGAAGTATGAAAAAATAAATCTTCTGGGAAAAGCTCTAATGGTAACTGATTGACATGAACAAGCTTCTCAAGTCTGTCGTTAGGAGTCGACTTTAAACTGTAGGTCGCGGCGCTTATGGATAAAAATTAACACACACAACATGGGTGCTGCGAGAAGCTAGGCCATAGCCCTGACACAGGGTTGTAATGGCCAATTATGTATGTATGTATGTAGATATTATGTATGTATTTATATAAAAAATAATAATATAGATTTCTAAGAATAATGGAAAATTCAAATTTAATATATACTTTTAATAAAGTACTCTAAAACGCTAGATTTTGTGTAAAAATGTTATTTTAAAAAAACCATACTATGCTATGTCATGTCGTCTCAAACACAGTATTATGCCATGTCATGCAAAATCACAATAGTATCTTAGTATGTTATTGCAAATCGGCTAAGCTGCGGTAGCCCGCTGTGTTGAATACAATGTGTATGAATGTTTTTTGTACATTACGTATGTAATACTGTTGTAGATAAATATTCGTTACATCACTCGGTGTTAGAGGGTATATTTATTTATATAACTGGAGTTTGTAAAACTATATAAGTATATACAAATTGTTTGTTTTATTTATTTATTTATTTATTTCAATTTAAAATGTCATACATGTGACCTATTTACAAGTAAAACAAAACGAAAACCAATTTATCGGTCTGATAAAATCCTACCTTTAACTAACGGCAAGTTGTTATAATGGGCCTTATACGAGTAAATTAATTGCTTTTTTTAATTTCCAAAATAGTAACAATTTTAAAGCTTTAAGCAGTAAAGTTTCAGTTTCCAACTTATTTCAACTGAAAATTTCACTGTTTCAAGGATTTTATATAATTTCTAAAATCGTTTAATATGTATATTAATTAACTGACCAAGGTAGAAAGAACAATAGATTGTTGGCACAATCGTCCTGTACGACATTTTCGTCAAGTATGTCTATAAGACATGTCACTAACTGTTGTCGACAGCATCGCGGAGGTGTTCTTGCATGATGTTTTGTAGTCGATTTCCTTGAAGATGTCGATGATAACGGAATATTGACGACACGCTTGTAAAGTTCATACATTGTGCGGTCGACGACAAGCTCAGATAGACGTTTTTCTGCGACAGTTGTTTGAACATGTCGCTGATGAATTGTTCTGGCTGTAGTCTATGCATCTATTACCAACTGGGTTTATTTTCCAAACAACTACAGGTAAATATGTATGTATGTATGTACTCGTATTATGAAAAATTTTTTACATAAAAAATTTCTTTTAAATTGAAACTTTAGAAAAAAACTAAAAAAAGGAACATCGTATTTCGGTCAATAATTATTTTTTTTAACTTCATGAAATTAAAATAAACATTTAGTGAGAAATATTATAAAAGAAAATAATGAAAACTTCAAATTAATATTTACAGAAAATTATTAAAAATTATTAAAAATAAAAATAAATAAAAAGTGTGAAGTGTAAAGTGTTAAGTAGAAAGATAAAGGAACGTGTATAATACACACAACACCGAAAAATATCGCAAATATTTCTAAGAAAAGTTTTAAACAGAATTTATTTAAATGAATAATTAAATTTGAAAAAGATATACAAAAAATTTTGGCTACAATCAAAAGCAAAAATAGGAGAGAAAATAAACTAAAAATAAATCTGATATTGAAAGAATGCAAGAAAAAATTTAAAAAAAATAAACATTTAAGCAATGAACATGAATAAATAATTTGAAAAGTAATGAGAAAAATAATAAGAAAATAAAACAAAACTGAATGCTTAAGCAATCTCAACATAGTTTAAGATTTCTATACTAAAATAATACGAGTAATAAAGTTTAAATTTCAGAGAAACTACACCATTTACAAGTGAAACAAAAAAAAATAAGAAATATTTAAATTAATAATTAGATTATAAATAAGTAACTCACCTTGAGGCAGGTATAGCTCTGATCAAATGTTGTTGAGGTGAATGTTGTAGACTTGTGGCTGACGTTGACGTTGATGATGACGAAGACGATGTTGTTGTGTTGCTGCTACTGTTGTTCAGTGATGTGTGACTATTTTGTATTAAATTTTGTTGCTGCTGGTTATTATGTGGATGCTGATGATTGTGATGATGATGCTGGTGCTGATGGTGATTGTTATGGGAGTTAGAGGATGTTAAATTTGTACTTGAACTGGGGCTACTGGTTTGTTGTTGTTGCTGTTGTTGTTGGTGTTGTTGAATTTCTACATGTTGATCAAAACCAAAACCACTATCATTTGAATTATCACAGGGTGGTGGATGTGGCCGTATTGGAAAACGTTTACCAGGCACCATTTTACCAGGACCGATCTGTTAATATATAAAAAGAAAGTTTTTTATTTGATAATCAGTATTCACTGGAGAACGTTTAAAAGTATATACATATTAAATAACGGACATCTAAGAATACTACTACACTGAGTGTACTCCATAACAGTCATGCAAATTATACCTAAGGAGGCGATTGTACGTATAGAACAATGGGAAACAACCCCAACAGAGTTGAATAAAATGAAGACACTGATGTGTGCATTTGCATATACTCGGATTAAATTTTTAAACCAATGAATATCGTAAAAATATAGAAAAATCTTTGCAGAAAGCTTGTTTCATAAAAGAACAGTGTGTCGAACAAATAAATTCTTTCTGTAATATACATTGTGCAAGTCATTGTTGTCAGATTAGTGGAAAATGAAAAATGAAGATACAAATTTACATTTGAGGAAAGGAATTTTATTGGAAATAACCAAAATATTAATAGGTGATATTTCAATTTTTATTTAAATATTTAATTGCATTCTTTAAATCCTGAACCTGAAATCTTTGTTAAATATAAAGGATCAGTTTCAAAAAATTTAATTACATATCGTCGCAAGAATTAAAGAACGCTGTAACTGACAAAACATTTTTTAATGTTGATCGGAGCCAAAAAACCTGTATGAAAGTAGAAAGAAGACACTGGTATTTTTCAAAACGCAGACGGCGTAAGTGAATTTTTTTTCATCATAGAAATCTGGAACCGGGAGCAATTGACGCGTATTTTTTTTTTTTTTTTTTTGTATTTGTATTATTTTCCTTGACCTTTTTATTAATTTTATTATTAGTTAAATTATTTGAGCTTAAGGTCGAATAAATATTTATATTATTTATTTTACGATATTTCGCTACTTCCTTGCGTAGCATCATCAGGAATATATATTTGTATGTGACAAAACAATAACAAATCGACCTTAAGCTCAAAAAAAAATTTTTTTTTTTGGTTAAAATGATTCAAAAAAACGTATTTTGGTTTTTTGGCAGTTACAGCGTTTTACATTACAGTTACATGCATTTAATTCATGTGCTGAATTGGTGAAATGTAAAAAAAATTTTTTTTTTTTTCAGAAGAACAACAACAAATTTCGAAATTTTTGATTTCTACAGTATACGACAGCCATTGTAACTTCAATTCAAAGTAGAGGACGTATGCAATAGTATGAAAGACATCAGCATACCATTATGTTTCCGCCACCGTTTTTTTATTTTTTTTATTTTTTGTGATGATGATATACATACAAGTAGATCCTTTTTTTTAACAAAACACACTTTACTTTTACTTGTTATGATACTAAAAAAATTAAAAAAATAAAAGTATCCAAAAAGGCAAACAGTAAAATTTTAAGTTACGTTTTGTGTGTACATAATTTCTAATATCTTTTTGAAGTTTGTGTACTTTTTGTAAAAAGAAACCTTTAGCATTTTCATACAAATTAAATTATATAATTTATTTTAAGTCTAGACACGATTAAAAGAAAAAAAAAACCAAAACATTTAAGCAAACCAAAACATTGCGGGTAATTATAAATAATATTAAAATAAATTAAAACGGGTGAAAGAAAATAATAACAATAAATTTTTTTTACTTTTGTTTCGTTAATACGAAGAAGAAGCAAATTGAAAATCCATACTGCCATAAGCATACATTTGTTCATATAGTTAAACTTAATACTTTTGAAAAAAAAAATCAGAACGTCTAAAAAAATAGTCATTAAATCGTAAGCTAAATCGAGTATTTAAATTAATATTTTGGCAGATTTTTAGGTATGTATTTTCTACATATGTATATGTTATAGTTACTTTTAATAATGATAACTGCTACAAGCAGTTAATTATAACCGTTTCTGACATTTTATTTTATTAGCAGTGTAAGTAAAAATTTATGAAAATTTTAAATCATAAAACTCAAGTGACCTGATGATTAATATGCTCACCTTCAATTAGACTAAATAGACTAATAATAGTCAATGAAAATTTATAATAACAATTAAATATTGATTATAACTACAATAAAATTACTTTATAAAAAACTTTTGCAATTAACTGTCATAAAAATAAATTAACTTTCAATAGACGTTACGTAGACATTGCATTCAGGGTGACCAGATTAACAACCACAAAAAAACTTCATCATCCCAATAGTAGTGGCTATGCTAGAAGCGCTTCTAGTAGAAACATTGAGATAGTGCTGTCGAGGTCTTAACAAACAAACTAAGAACTGCTTGCAACCATTAAGGGAGCACCAACAATCTACTTGGTTCTGACTAGCATCTCTTTTTAGTCATTCAGCCTGTCGGCTACTGCAGAATCCGTAAATCAAATGAAACGGTCACCCTTTTACCGTATAATGGAAAATTTATTTTTACTTAAATATTAATTCAAATTGTAACTATAAGCGATTAAAAAGATTTTTAAAAATCTTGTATTAATAATAAAACAAACAAAAATGTGTTTTTTTTTTATTTAAGAAGGAGGTTGGGTCAGCAGGCTTAAAGCATACATAAACCTATAATTTTATGAACATATTAATAAATTATTATCAATGTTAATATTACACTGATATGGAATTCTCAAAGGCCGTGCTATAAGAATCGTTATAAAAGGTATCTCTTCCCACGAGTGCAGGAAAAGTTCGGGAGTACCGCAGAGCTACGTTCTAGCTACTACCCTACTTTTGATGTTTTTTAATCATCTCCTATCTTTTAGTTCAAATTCTATTTACTTTTTTCAGATGACAGCAACATTTGCCAGTCATATTCATTTGATAATTCGCCTTTTGAAATTGGGGTGAGAAGGCAAAATATAAATGAAACAATAACGATATTCGCTGGAATGGTTAAATTTTTCGATTGAGAAAAGAAGTATTTGTGGCCGCAGTAGTCTAGTATGTAGCTTACTATGACAAAAAATTCCAACTCTGACATCTTGAAAGAAAGAAATACAAAAAATATTTGTTTCGGCGACCACCTCTTAGCAGTCTTCTGGCAGAATCTCTGAGAGTAATTGATTGCCATGAACAAGTCTGTCGTTCGAAGTCGACTTTAAACTCTAGGCTCTGGTACTCATGGATACAAATTAAAATACGTATAGTTTATAATCTGAAAAAAAATTCAGCTTTTATATATATTTAACAAATGTAATATTTACAAATAACAAGTAATGTTATTGTTAAATGTATTAAAATTTTGAAGTAACTGACGTCTGTAGACAACCATTGTATTTGCTTGCAAATGTAAATTGACATTTGGCAAATATTTCACTAAAAGAGGTTTGTTGGTTTATTTGGATTTAAATTAAGAAATATTTGAATATTAATTATTTTAACATAATTCTTAAATCAACGTTACGTTTACATAAAACAATATTTTTGTATACTATTTGTATACGGGCAATTTCAAAAATTTTCAACATTTGATGAAACTGAGTTCAGATGCTTATTATTTCTCCAGTTTTTCGAATTGACCAAAACGGTCATAAGGAAATGGTAGACCACACTAGAAAACAGGGAAATTCAAAATTTCAGACCATCAGTTCTTTATTTTTAAAAGTTATGGGCACTCAAATATCGAAAAACTCAAAAAAAGGCTTGAAATTTACAAGAGTTTTTTCATATTTCATCACTTCTCTACTTTTAGTTTTAAACTTCCGATGCCCACTGATATAAAATAAAGTCACTAGACTTTATAGATATTTACACTATAAAAGTTATGCCAATACTACTATTTGGGAAAAAGTTGTATAGCGGTTCATTTTTGAAACCAAAATTTTCCGATTTTTTAATTTTCGCAGTTTTTTCTATAGCGTTTTTGCGCCGTTCAAGAAAATTGCATTTCGTCAACAGTTTTTAATAGATGGTGTAATTTTCTAAAATGTGCGCCATATCACGTCGATGTCAGGCTGCTAGTTGCTGAGAACGATGACCTCAAACTTTTATAGAATTGGCGTAAATTTGTCAAAAATGACAGTTTTTCGCACCTGACATTTGCAATCTTATTTAAAACTGGTTTATGTATTGCGTGATCTAAACTTCTTAATAAATGGCACCTCAACGTCAAGAAGGCGTTAAAATATTTTGAAACGCAAAAATTTTATAAAAAAAATAAAAATTTTGCGAAATTTCATGATTTTCTTTCGCGTTTTTTTCAGTTAATCGGTGGTTTAAAATCAATGTAAATATTGGAAATGAAGTGCGGCGGTGAACTAAAGATCATATATAAATACGGTTGAATTCGGTCCATATTTAGCGGGTACAGCGGCATTTTTCTTTAAACACATTTTGCTTTGTGACATCTGCAGTTATGTATAGATTCTGCCGCAATTGACACCAAATGAAAGGTTTTTTTAAGCTTGATAATAAAACCGAATAGGCATTAAAAAATTTTCATGATTTTAAATTTTACAGATAAAAAAAAAAATCCTAACCTCAAAAATAATGCTTATATAATTTTTTTTATTTTTTAAATTTGCAAGTCAAAATATTATTTTTCTGTAAATTAGTTATGCGTTATATAAACACATATTATAACAATCGGTGAAACATTCATATTTTTGTAAAAATTCGCGTTTTTTAATGTTAAGGAATTTTAATTATAATTGATATTTTTTATGTATTTTATCAGTGCATTGATGAATTTGGACTGCACTGATGAATTTGCAATAAGTTTCATGCATCCATACAACATTTATTAAAATAATCCAATAAATTTAACTTTAAATTTTTTTAAAGAAATTTAAAACTTAAAACCTCCATAACTTTCGCGCCGTTTGCAATAAATGATTAACGCGAACTGTTTTGGTATGCTAAAATATCACCCTTCACGTGACCAAAGCGTCATTCGTGTCATCCAAAAAAAAAATTTGGAAAAAAAAAATATCAAAATGTCGAAAATTTTTGAAATTGCCCATACATACTATGTATGTATATATATATAAAATAGTGGTTAAGCTTTCTCATTTTTTTTTTTTTTGTCAAATATTTGCCAAGTGCATGTAAATGTACCTTAAGAGTTGCAAGATAAAAAAGCACACACAGTGTTTAACATTTTACAATTAAAAGTTTAAAAAATACCTAATGTTTTTATTATATACATACATATGTATGTACATACATACGTATGTAAATATTTAAATAAACTTACCCTTGAAACTGAATGCAGTTTACCGGGAAACGCTTTGCCTGGATGTCTTTTTGATGGGGTACGAAAACCTTTACGATGTATACGCGGGCTCATTGTGGACATGGTAGACATTGTGGTACGCATACCTGCAAAAATAAAACAAAAGAGGTAATAGTTTAAAAACAAAAATCAAATAATAGGTCGGAGTCTATACAAAGTTGTATAAAAATATATGTATGCATATGTAAATTAAATGCAATCTACAAAAGAAAATAGAATGCAATTGAAATCATTTTAACACTTACAGTATATGTACATTCTATAAGTACTATATGTGTTTATTTAAAATCGCATTGTCGTTGTTATTCTTTTTTATACATTTTGTTTGACGCATGATTTAAATTTGTTGCCTTCAAGAAATATAAAAATCTGTTGTAGTCTGAATAACTTTTGCTTGCCAGGCTGATGGCTGGCTGGCTGGCTAACTGATAAAGCCAAGAGTCCATCGCCCTCTCCTATACTTATTCAATAATAAAATGAAAACAAAACAAACACAAAAAATTAAAGCTCAAATAAAAATATCAACAAGAACAACAACAATATAAATTACAACGATATGTAAGTGCGAATATGTACGATCATTCAATCACAAGCAATATATTCAAAGATACAAATGCAACAATAACAGCAATAACATTAAAAATATCAGACACCAAAAAACCATAATGGCCTCTATTATTGAATACGGCAACGACAATATACATACATACAAGTACGAATATACATACATATGTATGCATGGATATGAATAGCATAAAATAAAAACAAAAAGAAAAATCTCAATCCATTTAAAAGAAAAAAAGAAAAAATCTCATTCAATTGTAGTCATTCAGCAAAAAAAAAAAAATAATAAGAAATTCAACAACAATTACGCGTACCAGTACTGGCTGGTTTCTCTTACTCTCCTTTTATTGAAGAACTGTTGGCAGCAATAACAACAAAATTTAAATCACAATCATACAACACTCACCACCACTGCCATTGTGCGCGAAATTGTCACATTCTTTTTATGATTGTTTGTAATTGCAATAGTGTGAATTAAACTCGTATTTATGTTTGATTTGAGTGTGTTCCAAATATTAAACAACACTGTGTAATAATAATTTATTTTGTTAAATGGGTACCTAATATTTAAATATAATTGTTTTTTAGTTTCTTGTATACTATCTTTATTAAAGATTCTTTAATAATATAATATCATAAATTTTGAAAGACTGTTTCGTTGTTGAACTAGTTTTCAAATATACTTCAATATTGAATTTGATCTAATTCGTTTTGCACTTTTTCTCAACAAAAAGGCGCATAAAACTCCGGGTTTACCCCAAGTTAACCCCGGAGTATTGGTCTAAAAAAAAATCGAACTAGAACAATAATATTTAATAGATTATTCCGAAGAACACATTTTATATAATTTTTTGGCGCCATAAATTTGAATGTTTGAGCTGTGACTCTATAATAGTCGGTAAACAAATTTATTGTTTTTCATAAACTACAACAAACTTGTAAATCTTGAAATATACAGTTCTTTTTTTAAATGATTTAAGGAGTATTTCTTCAGGAAAAAGTCTGCCAAAAAAGGTTAAGCGCGTTATAGGCTTCAGTCAAAAAGCAGAAGAGTACTAGAATTTGTGGAATTTGACTTAAACCTGTTCGTATCGTAATTAACAGAAAAAACATTCCCGGAAAAATGTTCCATAAACAAAATCTATGAACGTCTAAAAAAACGAACTATGCCTCTAACGCATTGTGCAATTACCTGAGCACTCAAATACTAAAGGATATGCTCTGTAAGAAATATGGACACAATGTAAGAAAATGGGATTGGTAGAAACTAATCTTTTAATTTTATCCGAGCATTTCCCAATGTAGTATGGGATCGCAAAACCCCTAATAAGATCTTAAAACATCGGCCCATATACATATGAGAGTTGTATTTCATTTTAGGTCAAATAAAGATTTTGTATACATACAAGGCCAAAGGAAGAGAAATATTTCTTGCACCTTTTTAAAAAATAATTGATTTATGGCCGGTGTTGACATGCTGAGGGTGAGTAAATCGGGTTGTAAAATCTCTCATTATGCCAGATGCCATTATACTGCACATCGTCTCTGCTGCTAGCAGATATAAATAAGGACTTAGAAGGGCTTCCTCGCTAAATTCAAAAGAGGGAGGCAGGACGAGTCTACAGTGAGTCTACAAAGTGAGTAACGGTGTCTTTTGTTTAGATATTGACGCAAGGATTTTGCACAGAAGTCGCTGATTAGGTTTTTTGATCTGTAATAGTTTTCGAAGATAAACAACTAATCACAAAAAGGTAAGAATTTGAGAACTCCAATTTAGGAATTATGAGGATTAAAAAAATTTTCCGTTTTCAAAACAACTTGAAATATAAAACAATGCAATTTCAGCTTTTCTGTTATCAAAACTAACAAAATGGCCGGATAGTTAACAGTTAAACAAATAGTTCATTATTGAAACAAATATTTATTTCAAGGAAATAATATATGACTTTTGAGATTTTCTTGAATAAATGGATGAACGGCTATGCTAAATTTGTTTGAAAATGTCATCAAATGTTGTAAAAATCAGCACATACGAGTATAAGTATTTATAAGGTTATATATAAAAGATGTCATCAACTAGGGTAATACAGAAGATAAAAAAATTAATATATTTCATTTAATCTAAATTAAATTAATGATTAAAGAAAATAAGGTATGGGAATGGTCTCATGTGATTATTATTGTTTTCTATTTTTTTCTATATTTTTTAATTTTGTTTTTTTTTTTTTTCACAAGGAAATTTAAAGCATAATAACAAACGAAGATCAAAAGTACAAACGAAATTTACAAGCAAAAAAAATCTTTACAGGTTCTTATTATTTAATAAAAATTTTTTTATTTAATAAAAATTCTATTTTTATAAAATGATTTTATCAGCAGTTAATTATTAAAAATAGAACGAGCATATAAATACTAAATGTTAATAAAAATATTTAATTTTTTTATTTTTTAATTTTTTATTTAATTTCTAATCTCTTGCAGAACCATTTATATTTATAAATGGCACGTGTCGTGCGACAAGTGACATATAAATAATAAAAATAAACTCACACACACATAAATAAATGTTTATACAAAAAATAAAAAATTTCAGTTGTCTTTTCTATTATGAATTTAAATTATAAAATTTGGAAAATTTGTATAAATATTTACTGCTATGCATATTATCTTAGGTTAGAGGTTTTTTCATATTTTTAAACTGATATATCGCTAACTCTTTGTGAGGTAAAAGTTGAATTAATTCTTATACGAGAAATATTAAATTTTTATAATAAAATAATACATACATACTCGTATGTATGTATGTAAATAGTTGTGTTGGTCTCTTATTTTAAATAAATATAAACTGACGTACGTATTCATAAAAATTTTTATAGTTAGGCTTATTTGAAAATTATTGAATGCATAGAAATTTGTCAAATAAGACTTTAATAAACGTGGTGTTGCATTCAAACTTTTGGATTAACATTTACAATGACTGTAAAAAATGTCATTTTCAACGTTAAGTTGACATTATCCTTGCGAGAAAAATCGCAAAACTGTTGCCAGTTTTATTGTTTGTGTAATTTCAAACTTTTGCATGTTCCACTTGAGTTTCGGACTGATTTGTTTGTTCCACAACGTAGTGAAATGCAATTTTAGTGAGATCGAATGTATTCGAAAATATTAAGAAAAACATTCATCTGTTTATATATTGTATTTGCAAATGAATTTGCTTTTAACATACAGTAAGGGACAAAATTGTTCACAAAAATACTAAAATTTATAATATATCCAAAAAAGTATGTTTTATTCAAATATATTTTAATTTTTTTTACCTATATAGAATAATGTACATCTAAAAAACTTAAAAAGAACAAAATTTTAAAAGAATGTGTGTTAAGAGTAAAAAAATAAATATTAATTTAAAAATTCACATGTGAACAATTATGACTGTTGTTGAATATTGCATTGATTTTAGGTCCTAATATTTGGTATGTCTACCGTTTGCTTTTTTAACTGCCTTAATTCTTTTTGGCATACTTTTCACTAAATTCGTCAAGACATTAGGGTCAATACTTTCCCAAGCTTCAACAGCACGCTCCCAGAGTTCGTCTACGGTCTTTGGGGGGTATTTTGAGCAAAAATTTTTCTCTTTAATATGGACCACAGGTGTTCTATCGGGTTTAGATCCGACAACTGAGGAGGCCAATCCAAAAGCTTGATCCCATTTTCTTCAAACCAACGTTTTGTTATCTTCGCGGTATGCTTAGGATCGTTGTCCTGCATAAAGATCTGTCCCGGATCTAAACCAAATATGTCGAGACTTGGAATGTATGAGTCTTCTAAAATGTCTATATAATCTTTAGCACACATTTTGCCTCTAATTCGGCGAAGTACTCCAAGTTGATTCCCGCGAAAACAGCCCCAAGCCATTAATGAGCCACCTCCAAATTTAAGTGTTTGGCAAATATTTCTTTCTTTGACACCAACACTTTTATCCACCCATGTCCATAGTCGTCCGTCTGACCCGATTCTATTAATTTTTGTTTCATCGGACCATCTTACACTCATCCAGTCTTCAAAAGTGAATATTTCATATTTTTTCGCGAACTCTAGGCGTCTTAAATTAAATTTGGAGTTGGCTCATTAATGGCTTGGGGCTGTTTTCGCGGGAATCAACTTGGAGTACTTCGCCGAATTAGAGGCAAAATGTGTGCTAAAGATTATATAGACATTTTAGAAGACTCATACATTCCAAGTCTCGACATATTTGGTTTAGATCCGGGACAGAATAGCATCTTTATGCAGGACAACGATCCTAAGCATACCGCGAAGATAACAAAACGTTGGTTTGAAGAAAATGGGATCAAGCTTTTGGATTGGCCTCCTCAGTTGTCGGATCTAAACCCGATAGAACACCTGTGGTCCATATTAAAGAGAGAAATTTTTGCTCAAAATACCCTCCAAAGACCGTAGACGAACTCTGGGAGCGTGCTGTTGAAGCTTGGGAAAGTATTGACTCTAATGTCTTGACGAATTTAGTGAAAAGTATGCCAAAAAGAATTAATGCAGTTAAAAAAGCAAACGGTGGACATACCAAATATTAGGACCTAAAATCAATGCAATATTCAACAACAGTCATAATTGTTCACATGTGAATTTTTAAATTAATACTTATTTTTTTTACTCTTAACACATATTCTTTTAAAATTTTGTTCTTTTTAAGGTTTTTAGATGTACATTATTCTATATAGGTAAAAAACATTAAAATATATTTGAATAAAACATACTTTTTTGGATATATTATAAATTTTAGTAATTTTGTGAACAATTTTGTCCCTTACTGTATGTATTTGAGATAAAATAAATTTCTTTTGATCATTTTTTCTCAATAAATGCCATAATAAACAATAACAATAATAAATAATGTTTAAAGACAATAAAAATAAAATAAATATTAACTTTTTTATAATTTTCTTTTTTATTTTTTTTATTTTTTTTCGTTGCTAAACAAAATGCCAATAAATGTCGATTTTTGCTAAAGGATAGAACAAAAAAACCTTAAAAACTTTTTAAATACAAATTTATTGTTTTCCTTCTGCAAATGTAAGTAAAAGAAAAAGAGGTCAGTTTAAAAAACATTTATTTACAATTTCTTTTCTTCTTTTTTAATTGTTTGTTAATAATAATAAAAATATACGAGTATGTATAAGCATGTATTAATACGCATGTATTTACAGTAGGGTGCGACTTATTTTTAAAAAATGCGAAATTGCATTGTAACTTCCTCTAGAAATATTCTTCGTAGTTAATGAAATAACATTTTTATTTCCTTTTTTTATCGTTTCTACTTGTTATTTTCAACTGGTAGATTTTTGAAATATAAATTTTTTTTCCTCCTCTCCATAAAGAATTGTCAAAATATTTACGGATGTTATCAATAAAAACAGTGGAGTCTGTCAAAAATAATTTAAAATATTTTACTTATACATTGAAATTAACGTTAAGAATTTGAAATGCTACAGTGCTGCTAACTTTTTAGTACATACAAAAAACAAAAACAAAATATTGTGTTTACATTTTTTATACTACACTCTTTCTAGCATTTGTTGTTTCTTTCTTCTTTTTCAATTCGGTTATAATTCAATACAAAAAAAAATAGAAAATGTAGTGTCATAAGGGCTTAAACAAACGCAGTTTTTACTTTTTTTGTGAAACAAAAAAAATTATAGAAAAAAAAGAACATGTACACTTGGTAACAAAGTGAATAAATAAGTAGTTTATATATGTACATATGTAGCATCACTTACAACTACATACTCGTATATAACACTTAAATAAAAGTTTGTAACAAATATTATGAACGTAAACTTTAAGCTTGACTAACAATTGACAACTGACAAACAGTGTAGTGATGTCGCCAATCCATTGGTAACATATTCCGAGATCTGGCAATGTTGTAAGATCTAAATCGTCTGAACAAAGCTTAGCTCAATATTACGAGTAGAAAAAAAAGAATATCAGACTCATTCAAATTTTTAATTATAATAATTTGCATATAATTTACTCCTACTTTTTTATTCATAAAAAATAGTACCGCTTAAATACGATTTTAATGAATAATGATGCAGCGTTATTTGTTTATTACAATAAAAAAATAAAACAAAATTAATAATTTATATTTTTAAAATGCTTTTTAAAATTAAACAAAAAATAATTTACATTTTTTTAAATGTAAATAATTAATAATACAAATGATACGAGTATGTGCGAGTAGAACACTTGTAAATAATATCGAATGTAATTTTTAATGATACAGTAATAATACAATTAGTTTTTTGTTAAAGTTGGGTTAATTAAAAAAAATGTGATTTTTGTTCTCGTTTTTGTAAACAACATGATCAGTAATTAGGGATAGCTTACTTAGTGGATCTTTATGAAGATTTATTATATTATAGATTATTTCGAATTTTCGGATTTTAAATTGAAACTTTTATTTCAGCAAAAAATTCCTACAATAAGAAATCCGTCTGAAAGAAACTTTTGGCATAGTCTATACATCGGGTGAATCTGACAATATTTATGTCATTCTACTCTGTTGCAAAATTCTACACGGAACGATATGAATCGATTTACACTTGAACAATGTTGGGATTTATTGGAAATTTATTTCAAAGAAATTAGTCAAAAACTAATGAAATAGAGTTGTAATTGCCAGTTATGTATGTATGTCTGTAACAAGACAAGAAAATGTATATAGCGAAAACAAAAACAGCTTCTGGAACACAAAGTCTTGAAGAAGAAGACATCGAAACGTTGACGATCTCAACTTTGCTGATTAGGCTCATTTAAAGCTGCCCAAATACGACTATATGATATATCAAAAAAATATTCAATTGGTTATTTTCGCATAATATTGCATTGTCATCTTCTTTCTTCAGTCCACAAAACAGGTTGAATAAAATATTTTGACTTCTTATATGTTTCGTTTGAATTAATTTTTAAAATGACTTTTTCTTGTATTTCGTAACCCGAACAGTAGATCTTTTTTAACTCATACTTAATGTGTCTTAAACTATTAATGTATTAAAAGACATTATGTTTCGTACTTTATTTAAAGAAAAAATCATTAATTATCATGATTGTGCGTTCTGCATTTGAATAAGGTAGTGTGAAAAAACGTAAAACAGATGATGATAGTTTTGAAATTGATTTTCGTTGGTAGAATTTTTAAAATGATAGATTTTGATCAAAAATGCGTTAGTTCTATCCGACGCTGGTTCAATTATAACAAAAATTTCTTAATTTAATCAGAATAACTTCGTTGTCCGGGTAGCAAAGCACATCGGAAATTGGCTTCTATATCGTAAAGCAATGTCAAAAATATAAAAAAAATTATTGTATTCGATAAAGAATGTTGTATAAATGTTTCAGTAATTATAATGATTATAAATATCTACATTTATTCATCTTTCAAGAAAGATTACGCTACTTTGGAAATATTGTACTAACATGAAATAAAATCAGCGAATTTAAATCAAAAATTAATATAAGCCATACAGGGCCTGCCTCTAATATTAAGTATTTTTGCAAGGAGATTTCGAAAAAAAAATATCACACTTTCAGATCAAACTGTAAATGCCTAAGATATAACGAAAAAACTGATGAAAATTTTTTCGAAATCTTGCAAAAATACTTTATATTAAAGGCTATACGGGGAACCTTTTTTTTTGAGGTACATTCTAATGTACATACATGCGTATGTATGTATGTAAGTTGAATATAGATTTTTTTTAAAGTTGTTAGAAAATAAGAAATAATTTTTATGTATTTTTTATTTTAAACAAAAGTTCTTTTATCTATAAATATGCATATTAAAAAGAGAAAAGAGAAAAAGTAATTTAAACATATATTTCTAGAGCCAAAAAATCCAGATTTTATATTTGCACTTAAACACAAATATCAAATTTTGATTTAATCCAGCTATAACTGGAAATAATTGGATATTTATTTGTTAAATATTTATTTACCCGTAAATATACAACAACAACGAAAAAAACGAAAACAAAAAATAAAACAAAACGGCAATTTGTTTATTTTCATATTTTCGATAATTCCTGAAAAAGCCAAAACAATTTAATTTGCAAAATTAAGTTTTTGTGGATATGTTCGCAATGCATAAAACTAAAAGTCGAATAAACAATTTTTAATTCTAGTGGCCAACTACCGGTAAAGAGTATTTCTGTCGTTTTATCAAACGTATGTTACAATCCAGCATAAAAATATTGGCACAACAAGCATTTGCAACTTTATCACTATTTTAAGGCCACATTAGAAATAGATTTAAAAAAAATCCTTCATTGCTTTTCTAATTAAAACATTGCAAATATTGGGAAGTAGAATATAACAGCTAAAAACATACTTAGCGAAGGCACTCACCGCAATCAACATGCAACGATGGGGCAATTGCTGTTGATTATTCAAGGGTGAAGGTATAGCACTGGCGTTTGAATGATCAAATCACAGCAATTTGTCTCATTCCTAAGGCGCTTAAATAATATAAAAAAACAAAATACTCGTATATGTTCTGTTGTTATAATGTACTGTCCTTTTCACAAAAATAACAATACAATGCACAGCATTTAGTAGGGGTTTATACCTGAGTATTGGTATCAATAAAAAAAATATCAGTACATATAATACATATCTATGTATATACATTTATGTATGTATATACCTATAGAAATTTCATTGTAAGTCTGTTTGTTTGTTGGTCAATCACGCCTGAACAATTGAACCGATTTTGTCGAAATTTGCAACGTAGATTGCTTTAACTACCGAAAGTGCAATACATACATAACTGGCCTTTACAACCCTGTGTCAGGATTACGGCCTAGCTTCTCGCAGCTCTCATGTTGTGTGTGTAAATTTTTGTCCATGAGAGACCTACAGTTTAATGTCGACTCCGAACGACAGACTTGAGAAGCTTGTTCATGGCAATTAATTACTCTCAGAGCTTTTGCCAGAAGACTGCTGAGAGGTAGTCGCCGAAGGAAATATTTTTTTATATTTCTTTTTTTTTTAAGATGTCGGAGCTGGGTGTCGAACCCAGGGCTCATGTCTTAGTAAGCCAACACACTAACCACTAGACCACGGCGATTACAAAGTAAAATAGGGTGTTTAATTCAAAATTGGACCTGGGCGTGGTACCTCCCATACTAATTAAATAGTAATTTTTGTATATCTTAAGAATGGTTTAAGCTAAAGTTTCTAAATTTGATCCGCCCGAGTTCACGGTCAAGGAATAAAATCAATTCAAAAGGGGGCGGAATTGAACAAGTGGGCGTGGAGCTTCCATTACAAGATAAATATTGCTTTCTTTGTATCTTGAGAAGTGTTGAAGCTAAACTTTCTGAAATTGATGCGATTGATTTTGTACCCAATAGAAAAAAGAGCGGACAAGTAGGCGTGGTACCTCCCACACAAACTAACTATTTAATTCTGTATATCTTGAGATAGGTTACAGCTAAAACACACCGAAGTATACAAAATTAAAAGGGTGCTGATTTCAAGACAACTTTAAAGTATAGAAATATGGTTTTAAAAAAATTTATCACTTACCAAAATTGCTTTTATAATGATGGGGATGATAAATATTTGATGATGAATTACTCGTACTGATGGTCATGTTATGACCATTATTGTTACTGCTATTATTATTATTATGGTTGTTGTTATTGTTATTGCTGTTATTATTATTGTTGAGAGTGTTGCTGTGATGCATTTTAGATGGAATCCGATAACCGGATTCATAATAATTATATTGATTGTAAGTGAAACGCATTTTTAAAAATATTTCTTTTTTCTCAATTTTATAATTTTTTCCTTTTACATTTATTTGGTTTTAAACACTCACACTATATTTCGATGTGATAAATTGGAATTTTGAAAAACAATAATTGTTTTTTTTTTCACTCTTTTTTAAACTTTTTATTTTATATTTTTCAATTTTTAAATTTACTAAAGTTTAGTAACAAACAGAGAATAATTATTATAATTTTTGTATTTTATTATTAATTATATTAAAAAAACGCATGTTTATCTCTTGATTTTCAGAGCATGTTTATGTTTCTTTAAACAACAAAAATTTATCGCAATTAATTATAAAATTTATTATAGTTGTTTTTTTTTTTTTCGTGTATGAAAACATTACAACTCCAACTTAATATGTACGAGTACATATTCAACTATGTACCCGAGTCCAACACACATATATATGTATGTATGTACATATGTAAGACTTTCTAGCTATTGCATTTCAATAATTTTATAGAATTTTATTAAAATACAAGTAAACAATTTTCATATACCCGAACAAATTCCTAATATTTACTTCCATATTTCTTGTCAATTTTAAAGTCCAGTTCGCGAAAAACAAAAAAAATCACAATAAAAAACAGACTCTCAAAGTATAAAATCTTTATTCAACAAATTTCAGTTCGGAAAGAGACTTATTTGCATGTCAAAAATGTTATGTCAGCTTTTTTTACCTTTACGGTTTATCATTGAAATTATGTCAGTACGTTAGACGTTAATAAAAATTATGACGATCAAATGAGTATCGTTTCGAAACAATATCGCCGGTGCATTTTCTTATAGTATGCCAAGTATATAAATAAACACTTATCGGTAAAGAACAATTACGGCAATTGGAAAATGAAGTATAAGACGATTAGCGATGTCGTTATGAATCGACAACTACTTTTTTAGAGTTTGTACATTTTTATTCACGAGTACCGGGACTTACAGTTTAAAGTCGACTCCGCACGACAGACTTGAGAAACTTATTCATGGCAGTCAGTTACTCTCAGAGCCTTTGTCAGAAGACTGCTAAGAGGTCGTCGTCCAGAGAAATATTTTTTTATATTTCTTTCTTTCTTTATAGTTTTTTATTATTAAGCACTCAACTTATTGATATCGCCGCCACGCCAATGTGTGTTAAGACAACATTGAGTCTTGCGCGGATTAAAGTCAACCCTGTTGGCACGAACCCCCCACTCGAAGATTATTTGTGAGTGTGTTATTCATATTCTGCCTTCTCACCTCAATCTCCAAAAGGTTAGGCCTACAATCAATTGAATATGAAAGACAAATGTTGCTGTCATCTACGCGAGAGTAGTTAGAATTGGAAGTTAAAAGGATAAAATCGTTTAGAAAGATTAGGAATAGTATAGGAGATAGAACGAAGCCTTGCGTACTCCCGAATTTAAACTGAACTTATTGAAAATGACACCGTCTATAAGCACTGTTATAGATATTTTAATTTTAATAATACACAAAATGTAATATCGAATTGATATCAGAGGGCAAATTAGGGCATTCGATATCGATGATGGTGTTTCTCATAACATTGTTTTCACAAAAATTCTTATGTAAAAGCGTCATCAATATGAAAATGCATTTTTTATGACTGTAAATTAAATACTTTTGTAACCCTGTGCTTCGTAACTTTACTGTTGTTTTATTAATTGTGTGAAACTTAAAAAAAATAGTTCATATATTCGTAACTCTTGATATTTTATATGCAAAAAAAATTGTTATTGTTGTTGTTTGCGTGTATCAAAAATGAAATGTCGAATGCAACAAAATAAGAAGAAAACAAGCAAACATTGCAATACACCAGTTACATATACGTATTGTTTTGTTGTGATTTTAAAACTAGCTGCTTGAAATAAAAGATCTTGTCGAAGTTCATTTCATATCGTTCCTGTTAAAAAAAAATTTATATAAGTATAAAGAAATAAAAAAGCCCAACCAGAAATGGGAAATCAGAGCAAAAATGGTGTTGCTGTTTATTTTTTCCTGTTATTTTAGTATTTTAACTTTAAACATAATAAAATAAAATAAAAAAAAACTGAATTAATAAGGATGTACACCTTGAAAAGTTTTACAATCACCTAAAGTGATGGTGATTGAAGTTTTTTTCTGACTTTTCTTGGAACCTCCAATTTTTTTAAGATATTTAAAAATATGTGAATATGATCATCATTGATCATTGGTATTACCTTTACGGGTTTATATAAAACAACAACATTTTTTTAGAATTTCCTTAAAATAAAAAAGAAAAGAAGAAAAACAGGATTTTACCTTTAAAGGTCAAAATGAAACATAAAAAGTCAGGAAATGAAAGGAACAGTGGGTTTCTTAAGTAGATCAAAACTGAATGTATGCATGTACACACATACATATTTACAAATATAAATGTATATATTTTTTTTTTCTTCATTTGATTTAAAATATTATTGTCGTAAAAATTATTTTTAATTTAATTTAAGTTATTGATTTTTGTTTAATTGAATTATATAAAATTTTAATTAAATTAATTATATTAAATAAAGTTGGTTTTATATTACTGTACATATGTATAATGATTAAATAAAAAAAAATAAAAAAATAATTATTATATGAAAACAACTTTTTTTATCATTAATAACCACTTGAGACCAAATTTTAGAATTTTCAGTGGATTTTGTGAGAAGAAAATTCAATGGAGTTTTGTCTGATTGTCAAATAATCCAACAGAAAATTGATCACTATGTTTTGCATTATCTCTTCCCTTTTTTAATGATTTGTTAAAACAAATAAGTGTAATTTTTTGAATAAGAAAACAAAGCAAGTTCTACTTTTTGTGCTTTTGTAAAAATACAACTCTGATAAAATTTTTTTTATGTCCAATACTCAAAACTACTCATGCAATGCATTGCATTGGAATTTGAAGATAGATAGATAATAATTTGTAGTTATTAATATTAATATTTAATTCAAGTAAAAAAATTTAAATAAATAATAAAATCTTATAATAACATATAATAAGAAACTGTATTAAGTTTTGTGTAAAAAATGAAATTAAATGCGCAAGGACATTTGAAATGTTGATTGTGGCGATGGGCGATTCTACAATGAGGAGAACACAAGTTCAATTGTGGTATACCGGTTTAAGAAAGGCCGAGAAGATGGATTTTCCACCATGAAAACGCACCAGCTCACACATCGATGCTTGTGCGTGACTTTTCGGCCAAAAACAAAACCGTTATCATGCCTCACCACCGTACTCACCGGACTTGGCCCCCGCTAACTTTTTCCTTTTCCCAAAACTGAAGAAACCGATTAAAGGTAAGCGTTTTGGGACGGTTGAGGAGATAAAAGAAAAATCGAAACAGGAGCTGTTGGCGATACCAAAAAACGCGTTTCTGAAGTATTTCGAGGTTTGCAAAAACCGCTGGCATAAATGTATTGTATTTGAGGGGGATTACTTTGAAGGGGACAAAATGAATAAATAAGTACTTTTTGAAAAAATTTAAAATAACGGTTATTTTTTATTATAACTCGTATAACCATATGTCAAAAACTCAGAAAAAATTTGAAAATATAGTATAGTTTTAGAAATTTTTCTAAACAATACGATTTTTCATTTCATCAGAGTTGCTTTTTAGCACAAATACACGACAGTAATCAGGGATGGAAAAGTAAAAATTAAATAAATAACTGAGAAAATATAAAATAAAGGTAAAAATTCAAGTTTTATCTTTTGAACTTATAATAAACTACAAATATTTGTTAAAAAAAATAGGAATGAAATAGGATTCATATTGTGAAATATTATTTAAAAAAATCATATCGCAGCAACATATCCATTCTAGGATAAAAACAAAAAAAAAAAACACAAACAGCTGTTTTTCATTCATGCAAAGTGTAATAAAAATAAAAACATTTTAAGTTCGATTTTTTGGCAATCATACCAAAAATGAAAAACTTAAGACTTGAAGAATAGTGTAAAAGTAGCTTAAATAATATTCAAATGTCAGATTAGCTAGCACAGTCACCTGTCCCTTATCTACAAGAGTACTTTGTGCTAATATTAAAACTAAAGGCTTTGTATTATCAATTTAATTTTGAATAGGAGCACGTGAATTTTCTAAAATGTGGATGGAAGTGAATTTTAATATACAATAGTACCACATTAACCGGAAGAAGTCTATGACAGTGTGCAATGACCATTAGAAATAAATTATACTCGTTTTATACAAAATATTAAAAGTTATCTTAAGTATTGAACAGCTGTATAAGAAATAAATTTTCTTTTAGTTTTCTAATGTTTACAAAGGGAACAAAATTAAACTATTCCTATTATTATAAGAAAGTCGGAGCTTAGTATTATTAGAAATATTGTGTTTGTTTACTAAAAAATATTAAGTAATATTTTTTTTCTGTTTAATTAAAGCATTCCTTTAATTTAGAGATAAATGTTTGTTGTTTAAAATTCAATTATTTTATTAAATTCTTTTTATTGCTGTACCTTTTTGGTTTAATAATCAAAAATGTTTTTATTATAGTCTTAATAGTGAATGTATATACAAATTATTATTTATTATACATACATATGTGCACATGTACAATTTATTATTTTTGTTTAAAATTTTGTAAACAATTATTTGACATATAGTTTGTATTTTTAATTTCCACACTAAACACTGCTTCACTTATTGCTTAATAAAGCAAATTGTGTTAATTTTAATATAAAAAACACAATATTTTATATAAAATTTAAAAAGGATTGTACTTTTTTCCCTTGTTTTATGAAAAATTTAAACACTTTTGTTTCAGTGTCTACAATAACGATTTTCTTTTTAAAAATATTCTTTTTTTTTTTTTCTTTTTTTATGATATTTTTGATTTTAATAAATATTTTATTAATATTTCTCTTAGATTTTTTGTTTTATTAAATTGTAATTTATTTAAATAATAATATGTTGTTAATAAAGCTTTTCTTGCGGTTATTATTATAGTACACATGAAGTATTAATTTAAATCTGTAAGATACTCGTATGCTTATTTTCGGTCACTTGTATTACCGACGGGTTTTTTTGTTCTATCTTCTGAGTGTTTTTCTTTTTGTTTGTTTTTTCTATGTTAAGAGTTTCAGTTGTTAAGTTAACGGTAATAAATAGGAATAGCTGTAATTTTAAATAGTGGCAGTATTACTAAGAAGCACATACTTTTTTATTATTTAAGATAGAACAAACACAAGATGTAACGGTAATCGTAATGCACTATACATTAAAGTCTATATTAAACTATATTAAGCCTATATGTATTTTGAATACCGACCGACAGCCTTTCAATTTTCACTTTAAATCTTTCTTATATGGTTTAGTAGCTTATCTCCGCAGAGTGAGTATGTACATATGTATATATGTACATATTAAAATTTTAAGTAAATTAAAATTAAATTTAATCAAGTCTTTTCTTTGTATAAAATGCAATTTTTTTTTTCTTAATATGTTTAAATATGTATAGTAATATTTTTTAAAGGCTACATTTCAAAAGCGCTTTCAACAGATGACTATTAATTTTGTTTGTTTAACTCTAAGATTTTAATACGAGCAGAGTAAAATATCAAAAAAGAAATGATCAATACGCGCGACAAATAATTGCGATTATTTTGCTACTGCAACGGGTATTTAACGCCGGTGACTAAACTATACTTGTACTCTGTAGACAACGGACAGTGAAAGAGTAATAAGAACGCATTTTGCGGACGCAGCCGACTACATGCGATAAGATAAACTTCTTAAATGATAGCAGAGGAGAAAGAAAAAATGTATTAAAATAAAGCAGAGAAAATCAAGTGAGAATTGTGAATTCGTATTGTAATAAGAAGCAAAAATTTAAAAAGAAACAACACTAACACAATAATAACCGCAATCGTAATAACAATAATAAACTCGACAAATCATCGTATTAGCTTTTTTTTTATTGCAATTGTAGTTAATCGTATTCGTAAGTAATCGCCATTAAAATAAATAATAACGAGAAGCAATTGATGTATTTAATTATTTTAATATGATCGCTCATTTTAATTTAACACAATTTGTAAACAGATAACTGATGTACATATGTATGTATGTATGTATGTATATTGAATGAGAGAGAGAAATAAACAAATATCATAGAAAATAAAGAATAAAGTAAAATAAGCGTTGCCTGATTTTCAGGTGAAATTTATTTCATATTAATAAATTAAATATAAAAAAACATTAGTACAATTTAAAATAATAGGAATTTTTTATAAATTGAAAAGAACAAATTTTAAGCTTTGACTTCTGTATTACAAAAAAGCTGCTTAAGTTTCAAACATTATAGGTATACCGCAAGTACAATATGCATCTATGTATGTATGAATGTTTTGATTAATAAATAAACGTTATTCATTTTTATTAAGGTTTAATTTTTATTTTTTTAAAGTTAGCATAGTAAATAGTATGTATGGTGTAGTTCTTGATAGCACTATTACAAGTTTAATACACTATATTCTGTTTGAATTTCGAAAGATTTTATATGTTTTCAACACAAATAATATAAGAAAGTTTAATACGTTCGCACGATCTTAAATTTAAATGGAAATTTTGAAAAGAATATCGTAAAACCTTGATTTCAGGAGAAAAAATCTCTGTATTGAGATATTGGTCGCCTCAAAATCTGAATATAAATACCTTTAAGCTTCGCTAGGAAATATTAAAAAAAATAAGCAAAATGTATTTAAAAAAAACTACCGCGTTCTTTTTTTTCGAATTGATGGTTGTTTTGCTTTCCATAGTAGGAAGCAGCATTATACTTAGAGCATTCAGTTTTTTTTTTTTTTTTTTTTTTAAACAAAGTTAGTTAAAGCATTGACAGCAGTCTGTCTTATTACGAGTATTTTTCAAACACTGTATGTATGTGTCTAGCATCAAGTGACAAGTATTAAAATAGTTTTTGTATAGTCCTAAAATAGGTTCATTCAAAAATATTTAATCATGTTTTTGCAGTAAATACATATACTACATATACATATGTACATACTTATATACATACATGGAGTAAAATTATGGCTTAAGATTCTAAAAGTTAAAATCTAATATAACAAATTTAAAAAATCTGCAAAATTTACTTATAAAAGCATATATGGTAACGCTGAATGGAACATAAAATACGCACGAATAATATGAGTTTTAAAAAGACTTGATTTGATTATTTTTTATTATTGATGTTTTCTGCTCTCTCTAAAATTAAAAATTTACTCGCACAATCTTACTGTATATTCTTTAGGTTGGAAAATGTTGTATTTGGATTGTATCTAAATTGTTTTTTTATTATTTTATTTAATAAAGGTGTTTAATTAAAATAAGCTCTATTTATTAAAAACTAGACAATTGTGTCCTAGGTTGCGGTAGTTTTATAAACATATGGTTGCATCGGTATTTAACGTTGAAATTAAATTTTGTATTTTGTTACCCAAACGATAAAAAAACGCGCTTTCGTTAGCACTCAATAGAGTAAACGCTTATTTAAATCATTTCCAATTAACTCTTTTGTATCTTTGCTTGTTTTTATTATTTTAAGATATTGACGTATATACAGTGGTGGTCATGTAATTAACGAATTTACTATTTTTATTTTAATTGCAATATTTTTATACGTACCATTAATACAAATTCAAAAATCTGTTTAACATACTTTTTTAATATTAATTTTTAACAAAATATACAATATGTATGCCAGTTCACATGCTTTTATAATTTAGATGTCTACAGATGTCTTATAAAAATCTTTAAATAATTATTATGTAATTGTGATAATACTAATTTGAAGTCTACACGTAACATAATTTTCTCACCGATTGAATTTGATGTTCTCTAACAGAAAAATATTAGATATTTGTTAACTGAGCGCTGTTTTCTATCTGATTCCTACCTGCAAAATGTGCATTTGTCGCTCTATAAAATAATTTTGTAGTGAAAAAGTATCGCTAAACTATCAAGAGATAAACCGATGAAACAAGATATGATATTTGTGATTTAATTATATGCCCACCACTGTACATATTATTTGCTTAACATTTATTATAACTCTAATCAAGCACGTGTTTTAAAATGAAAACAACAAGTTGAAACATTAGAAAATAAATAACGATGTTTATTTTAAATAAAATTTAGTTTTTTACGGTTTAAAGTTTAAACTAAGAAGTTCGGCAACATTTACGTAAACGTCACACAACGTCAATTAGACATACTCAGTAGAATTTTGTTGTTCTACTTTTACTGTTTATATTATTTGTTCTTTTTTTATTCATCCTCATTTATATCATACCTACGAGTGCTTTATTTTTTATTGCCAATACTGTTGTTTTTATCGGCGTTTTTATACATCGTCGTCCCGAAGTTATCTTGACGTAACTCCAAAAAATATTTTTTTGGGAAATTGAATTTAAAGTTTTATCAGTTTATAGAAAAAAATTTAGTCGAAAAAGGTGACTCAAAATTTTTATCAGATGTAGTGCTAATAATTCTTTATCGAATAGTACGAAAAATTCTTAAGTCATGGAGAAACTTTTTTAGGTTTTAAACATTTTTAACTCCAAACAAAGAATAACATTTTGCCGTATAAGCCACTTTTTGGGAACATTTTCTTTATTTTTGGCACATACGTCAAAATAACACCGATAGAAATTTTAGATTGTTTTTTGTCGGATATTATCTTGACGTATATGAGACATACTTAAGTAAGCAAAATTCTTACATTTAGTATTTATTACTACAGTACTAAATAAATAAATTACGATTAACAAAGCACTTTTAATCTGCCTAAAGGAATTTCATCCATCTTTTATTATAAAAGAAAGCTTTCAGTGTTTAATATAACAGCAACAGTACGAGTATGTACTCAGAATCCAAACGAAAAAGATGTTACTTACTGCGCCATTTGGAACGAAGCACAGAATGGTCGCTCTGGTAATGATATCGATAGTTCTATAATAAAAATTTTGGAAAATATATTGAAGGATTTTAATCATATTGAGAATATCATTCTTTGGAGCGACTCTTGTGTGCCAAAAAATAAAAATAAAGTATTTTTGTACGCTAGTTTTGGCATTTTATATAAAAATAATAATCTAAAAACAATTACTCAAAAATCTTCAGAGCCGGAACATTCCCAAATTCAAGAAATTGACTCTGTCCACAATGCAATAGATCGATTTCTAAAGTTAAAAGAAATTCACAGTACTTTAGATTTAATAATAAAATTAAAAAATTACCACTCCAAAAAGTTTAAATTGAATATTATTGAAATGTTACCTACAGATTTCAAAATTTATTCAGTTATTGCGCATTAACTAAATTTTCAGAACGTTCCATTTACTAAAATTAAAGCAATTAAGTATAATAAATTTAATTTATTTTTTTTATCCTATAAAGCATCTGTAAGTAAAGATGAATTTCAGTCATCAAATTTAAAAAAACAAGCGAGAAAAGGAGTTTTTTCAAAATCAGAAGAAATGTTTGAAAAGGAACTCAGTATATGTCCAAAAATAAATATTTCTGAATATAAAAGAAATGATATTAAAAGCCTTTTCCCATATCTTCTATACAATGATGTTCAGTTTTATTCAAAACTATTTACATAAGTTATAACATATTAAGATATTATTAAGATACTGATTCTAGAATTATCTATAATGTACTTAAAAAACATACTTTTGATTCATAAAAGTTTTATGAAATAAATTTTGATTTAAAATTTATTTTATATACATACATATGTACCTCTAAAAAATTAAAATTAGTTTTTTATTATTTTATTCCTTTAATTTTAATGTAACAGCAATAAAGTGAAGTTAAAGAAATCTATTCTTTATGATTTCTTATTACGTTTTATCTTTTTTTCTTATAAAAAATCTTTTAAATATATTCATTTATGTACGTACGTCAAGATAACGCAAAATTTTTTTTATTTGAAAAATTCCATACATTTTTTGCCGTATATCCACGAAAGTGGCGCGTACGTCATTATAACATAAATTTTTTTTACCAAACGTGGATATACGGCAAAATGGCTCTTAAATATCTCGGAAAATTTAAGAGA
Organism: Metopia argyrocephala; assembly: GCA_963576795.1. Lineage (NCBI taxonomy): Eukaryota > Metazoa > Arthropoda > Insecta > Diptera > Sarcophagidae > Metopia > Metopia argyrocephala. Next base: position 7,206,696 of record OY756208.1, read on the forward strand.
TAAAGTCCTGGTGATTGAACACATCGAAAGATCTAATAATTTAAGAGTCAAAAATGGTCGTAACTCATTTTTTTTGATTTTGTGATATACGTCCAGATAACTTCGGGACGACGACATGTAGATATACATACATATATACAATATCCATGCATACATATGTATGTTTCTATTGTTTTATTCTTCTTTAACACAACACTGCAATAATAATTGTTTTGGGTGGTGTTATCAAAACACCAAAAAAAAACTTGTAAAGTACAACAAGAAATTGTGGCAATTATACACGAACTTATTTACATACTCGTGCTTATATTTACTTCAAGACACACGACCGTCAAAAAGCATGTACGCACACATTCTTTTATTAGATTTTGTAAACACGACACCAGTACTCGTATATCTAATAGATAGAAAAAACAAGAGTAATAAGAAATGTAACACTATCTTTGTTGTTATAAACAAGTGTAATTAAAGCTAAATTAATATTAAAAGACTACAAACAACTACTGTGTCTCCCTCCTTTTAAACGAACTGCCGATTTTCTAAAATTATTTTTTGCTGATAAACGATCGGTACCATAGATACTCGTATCGCTGAACTAAAAATAAAAAATTACGAACGAATAAAAAATAAAAAGAACCGCAACAACAACAACAATAACAGAAGAAAAATCAAACCAAATTAAAGCAGACAAACGCACTTATTGGTAGATTTTAAGTTTGTACAGTGGGTATAGCAATTTAATTATATACATATGTACTCAATTATTAGTTTTTTTTATAAATTAAATAGTGGGCTCAGTAATTCAGAAATTTTATAAATGCAACGGTAAAGAGCTAAACTATAAAGAGAATTTAAATAAAAAAAGAGTACATGTTATCAATTACTTAATATTTGCTAATACAAAGAGAACTAAATTTCTCTGCCATTTGAAGATACTTAAAAAAGCGGAAGTAAATAATTAGAAAACAAAATTATAAAACATGAAGTATTTAAATTTCTTACAGTGAAAAATATCAACAAATACCTATATAGGATATGTTTGTATTAGGGATTTACGGGATTAGCCAAATCCCGAATACCGGGATTTTTATTTCGGGATCCCGAAATCCCGAAAATAAATATATGCTAAATTTTTAGTTTTATACTTTTTATAAAAGGTGAATTAAATAAGTTTATTTTGAAATTTCATGGCAAAGAACATTTACAAAATCTTTTTGAAAACTATAGATTCGATTCGCCCTTAGATAATGACATAATACTTATATCTATCCCTAAATAAAAAATTGATTAAATTGATAGAAAAGTGCAAAAGGTTCTAATGATGAAATGGAGACATATATTGATAAAAAAAAATAAAAGTATTTATTTTAGGTTAAGATAGAGAGAAGTATTTCGAAACAGATTGTTGACAATTCTTTCAACATCACTGACATTGAATGTTGATTTTCTTTTGTGGCATATATTGATATATACAGTTACGGACAAAAAAATAAGTTCACTTGAAATAACTTTGTATGCAATTTTCCAAAGATTTTCTATCAGATTAATGTCCGGTGATTGCGAGGGCCAAGCTAAGAAAATCTTTGGAAAATTGTAAAGGAAAAGGTTGGGCCAATAAAAGCCAAAAATAAGGAAGAATTGTGGAAACAAATTCAGCAGGCGTGGTATAACATTCCCACCACAACTTGTCAGAATTTGGTGGACTCAATGCCAAAAAGATGTATGGCCGTTATTAAAAACAAAGGATAATGCACCAAATATTTATTTAGGTCACGTTATTTTTCCATTTTGTAAAGTTTTTTAATATATTTCTTAAGTGAACCTATTTTTATGTCCGCCTTAAATCATAGGTTAAACCAGTTTTTTGAATTTTTTAAGTTTGAAAAAGTGAAGTATTATATAATTTTAGTATCAACGTATTATTTATCAATAAATGAAATAAACAAAAAAATTTTCTTTTAAAAATTTTAAACAAAAAGTATATTTTTTGAATTACATACAAAGTTATTTCAAGTGAACTTAATTTTTTGTCCGTAACTGTATATTTAAAACTTTAAATATTAGTTGTAATTTTGAAATACCGAGTACTTTAATAATTTATTTGCTACTCTGATTTTTTTAAACATTTTTTTTTTGTTTTTTGGTTACTTTTTATATTAATGATATTCAAAGCTTTTGTTTTATACCTTTTTAAAAGGTCTTTCTTTGATAAGAATTGTAATAATCTTATATAGAAATTAATATAGTTTTAACTTTTATTTTTCAAAAAATCCCGAAATACCGATATCTCGAAAAATCCCGAGATCCCGTGATTTGAATTTTCAAAATCCCGAGTCCAGGGATTGGCAAAAACCAGTCCCGATTGGCATCCCTAGTTTGTATACATATACAGTGGTGGCCATATAATTCGTATTTTTTTTTTTAATTGTAGGTACACTGGATTTTTATATAAATATTAAATATTAATGGTATCTCCATGGTGTAAAAAGTACATTTTGTGTTCATAGTTGGTACAAAATAAAAGAGACATCCTTCCCTCAAATAAAATACAAAACAATCTCTTGTCTCTCTCCGCCTATAAAGCGTGTATTGAAGAAGAAATCATTTTGATTGGTTGATGAGCAGAAAATAAGAAAACGGTATTGAAGTTATACACTGAACAAAAATTGCATAAAATAACAATATGTATTTAAAGCAACTAAAAAAATGATACAGGAATAGGTATATATAAGATTTTTTAGTTAATATAATTTATTATATGATGTTTTTGTGCAAATATGTAGCTTTAATTCTCTGAATTATTCATTGAAAATATAAAAGACTGAATTAATAAGTCTTTAACTTTTATTTTGATAGCTGTAAATAACAAGTTTTATACTTATAAAAACTTTTAATATTCATATTTGTTTTATTTCAATGGCTAATCTTTTCGTTTAACCAAAATCAACAATTTTGGAAAGTGGACATACCCAAAGGGGGTTCAATATAGAGAATATGCTGCCGCATATTTTCTTCAACAGACAGAAATTTGTCTTCGTACCCTCGGATACCTACATACATATGTACGTATATATACATGATTTGGAAATGTCAAAAATGTTTGTTTAAGGCAATTTCCTTCTTAACCTCAAATTTGCCTACCGTTTATATCGTATATTAATCCTCCTCTACTAGGTCAAACGATAGAAACTCCCTCCATCTTATGAAGGGGTAAAATGTTTCTCTTTTTTATTCTTGGGTTTTTATTTATTATATTATTATTATATTTTTATTAGCAAAATCGATCAATTAAAAAACTTGCGATTTTTGATTCAAAGTTTTAGTTTTAAATAGGTTTTATGTTAAGGTTTTAGAATATTTGACCATTTTAAACATTTAAATAAAAGAAAACAAAATTTGTATTCGCTTTGTTATACTGAATAACAACATTTACGAAAAGCAGAAAATAAATTCTTCTCAATTTCTTTTTCTATACCCTCAAAATCGAAGGCAATAAAAATGGGTTAAATAAACGAAGTCAAGTTCTCCAGGTATGGATGTGCTAAATAAATGGAAATCGCTAAAAATTAGAATCTTCATTCGAAATAATCTTTTAAATAAATAAAATAGAAATTTTATACAACATACACACATCCTACTACATAAGTAGTTCAAATCAAATAAGAAAAATGAATAAAAAGAACACAAAGAAAATTTCACGCACAGCATCAGGTTGAAGATGCTGTTGTTGTTGTTATTTTTAATCACTTTAAAACCGAGAATTAATGAACGACCTTCTAAACGCAACAACACATTTATATTCACCAACAAAATTATCACAATAAAAAACTCTTGTATAAACAAACTTATTCTTCTTCAGTGTTGCCGTTTTAACCAAAAATATTTTTCTACAGTGAGTACATGTGAACTTTTTCCTTAATTAGATCAGAAACTAAATTCTGTTAAGAATTAATTGTAATTCCAACATAAGATTTCTATAAAAATGTGAACTAAATAATTGATTATGAATTTGTACAAAACACAGAGAACTATGATGAGATTTCCCTAGCTGGAATCGAAAACATGTTCAGTTCGGCTGGTGTACAATTCCTTTACGGATGTCATTTTTTCTTTGATTGAAAAATCATTGCAAAAAACAATCTGATCTAATTAATTAATATATAAAAAATAGATAATCTGCATAGCCTCTCTGGGATTTAATTTCGGGTCTCCAGACCATATAATAATTATTATCTTGAAAGTAAAACATTCAAATGATTAGTAATAAAAAATGTAAATGATTTTCATTAAAGATTGCCTAAACTTTTCAGTGCGGCGTATGGTTGCTAAAGTAACACTAATCCCTAAAAAGCATGAAGCGAGAGATGAAGTTCAATACTTTACCAGGTTACAGAGAGAATGACAAATGCTCACTTGAGGTATCTCGAAGCCAATCATTTGATAAGTAAGGCTTTCGTAATGATCGCTCCACCTATAACCCATTGACATTGAATAACTTTGAATTTAATGACACCAAAGTATGTTCTTCGTATAAAATTCCGACAACATTTATTCAGTTGGAAAATCGTAAATTTTTTATTTCGAAACTTTGTAGAGAGATGTGTATATGCTATTAACTAGTTGGTTTCAGAACCATTTTATTGTGCTTTTATACCCAAAGAAACTAGAGGTTTGTAACTTTGCTTACTTTCAAACCATTTTAATTACCAATTACCCAAAAACTGACTGATTTTATACGGTGTTGTCTCATTGTTGTAATTTAAACATGAAGAAAACTAGAGTTGTCGGCTGTCGCTAAAGTGTATTTAGTAAATCACATTATCGTTACTGCAAACAATAAAAATTGCCGACATCTTTTGCTAATATCGTATTGTTAAAAGTTACTGAATCGAACTACTGATCATATGATCATGGTTATTTTTTTTTAATGCATATTAAACATGGGTTACAAAAAAAAGTTGAAAACTTTGGCAATACTGTACATGTTGTTGTTATTGTTATCATTAGCGTACATCGTACGTACGAACTTACATCAATAACAATAACAAACAATTAAAAAGATAACAGAGACAATACGAATTTGATGAATAAAATCGATAACTATAGTGATGAAAAGAGACAAGTGTGTGGCAAATTAAATGGTTTTGCGGTTTTATTCATTAGCACTTTCATTAAAAGCCATTAAAATTGATTCCCTTTTTTTGGCCATTTGCTTTTATTCACAAAAACAAAATAATTGTAAGTACTTATTCTAATGGCCGTATGTATACTGAAAAGTTAGCAACTGGTTAGCATATGGGACAAAAAACTGGCAAGTTTATCACCCCCTATAGACTGATATTAAAACTTTCCATACCTTCTATTTAATAACTAGTCAGAGAATCCAAAAAAATTAGTACCTTGTACGTTTGAGCAATAATTTCCACGTAAAGGGATGACAAACTTAGCCACTGTGTACAACGGCCTGCTAATATTTTTATTATAAATAAGGCTGTAAAAGAATAAAGTTCGGATAGTAGTTTTTTTTTCTTTTATCTAATTACATACATACATATCTATAAGGATTGATAAATACATACTATGACATCTTAAAACAAATTTAATACTTAGAAAACTTTAAAATAGCAAAAAAGTTTAAAAGCGGATTCAAAACAATTTGTCAAAGAAAATATTTTAAATTCTTTTTTTCTTTTTTGTTTTTAAATACGAGTATATGGTCAACACTGTTTCTTTAATGAATTCTTTAGAGATGGTTTCATATAAATATTGTTAATGTTTTCAAAAAGAGTTTCGTTATGATAGCTTTAAAAATAAAATAATTCATATGGATGGATGTATAAAATTTTACATAAAAATTACACTTTTGTTTAGTTTTTTGCTTCACGCTGTTTAAATGATTCCAGGCAATACTACTCGTATATTAATAAGTACAGGATGTTTCAAATAAGTCTATTTATGTATGTACATGTATTGAAAAAAAAATGCGCACATAATTGGCCATAACAACCCTGTGTCAGGATTACGGCAGTTTTGAGAAGCTTTTTCATGGCAATCAATTACTCCTATAGCTTTTGCCAGAAGACTGCTAAGAGGTGGTCGCCGGAAGAAATATTTTTCTTTATATTTCTTTCTTTTAAGATGTCAGAGCTGAGATTTGAACCCGGAGCCATCGTCTTAGTAAGCCAGCACACTAACCACTAGACCACGGCGAAGTGAAAAAATACACACAATTACTGCATTTATTAATACAAAAAATAGTTTTTGTAGTAAAACTTAAAAAAAATCCTGATCAGCAAACATAGTCATTTCATATTATTTTCATCATAAATTTGTATTTTACTGTACAATTTTTAATTTTACATGTACTCGTATTGTAAACCAGTAGCTAAACTTGCATTATTGTTATTATTTTTATAACTCCATTCTGGTTCTGTATTTATTTTTATGTATAATTTATAACATTATTTTTTTATGACAGATTACATACATACATAATTGGCCATTACAACCCTGTGTCAGGATTACGGCCTAGCTTCTAGCAGCACTCATGTTGTGTGTGTTAATTTTTCCCATGAGTACCGGGACCTACAGTTTAATGTCGACTCCGAACGACAGACTTGAGAAGCTTGTTCATGGCAATTAATTACTCTCAGAGCTTTTGCCAGAAGACTGCTGAGAGGTAGTCGCCGAAAGAAATATTTTTTCATATTTCTTTTTTCAAGATGTCGGTGCTGAGATTTGAACCCGGCACTATCGTATTAGTAAGCCAACACACTAACCACTAGACCACGGCGACTACATGACAGATTACAACACGTAAATATTAAAAACAATTTTTTGCCTACTTTTAAATCTTTATTATGAACGTAGTATATTATACCCTACTAGAGTACAGTATAGAAAACAAGCGTCAATTGTCGTCGTAATTAAAAAAGAATTTTTGTTTTATTTTTTGTTAAATTTAATTTTAAGTACATATGTAAGATGTTTCAATAAGAAAACAGTAGGAAGGAAAAAAAAACACAAATTTTACAGATACTGGTATACAAAATAAAAAGGCATAATAATTAAAACTGGTTCAAGGTTATAACCCTTAGCGAATGTTAACCGGGTTTATTGTACTTTAAAATTAATCGTTAGGCTTTGCAGCGTCAAATTATGCGTTGTAGTACTGCTCTGAGGAATTAAAATAGCTGTTGATTTTTCTCTGTGTCTCTCTGACTACATATTAACTGGTTCGATGTGTGTAATATACTACATTGGACTGTCACTGTTCATTTGACAGATGATTGTAATGATGTTTTATTTTGTTAACAAATAGTCAAATGTCGCGTATGAGTGTTCTTTTTAACTTTTTTTCAGTTAATTTTATTGTTTGCAATTATTTATACGATGTTTCATTTGTTTTTGGGATTTTTCCATATGGATGCAATGAGAAATACAACCAACAATACAAAGTATGTAAAAAGGTGACTATTTTGTAAATTTTATTATTTTTCATGTTTTAATTTTAAAATTTAATAAAAATAATTGTAATTAATTAATTCAAAAGTAAATTTTAATTAAAGTTAAATGTTTAAAATATAAATACAGTTTTTGTTGATACTGTTGAGCCGATAATACAATGGATATATTGGATATATTGAAATCAGGTTTAAAAAATATGTACTTCTATATGCTATAATAAAAATTTATCTAAACGATGGCTTTGATGTTTTGTTTTAACACAAACTTTAGAATTTAATATCGAGAGAAAAAAAAAAGAAAAAAATATTTTTAAATTTGAAAATGTTGCGTTTAAGTTTTTATAGTCGTTTGTTTCCTAAATTGGTATTTTTGAAATACATTGTAACGAAAATGATACGTTATCGAAAACATTTCAGAAATAAATAATTCTTTGTTTTTTCAATTTAATATAAAAAATGTAGTGTCATAAGAGCTTATAATACATTTACATCTGAACATAATCTAGCTTCAACTACAGCTAAAAAACCATCAGCTGCTCATAATTATCCAGCAATCCAACAAATGGTTGATGATGCCACGAAATCTTTAGAGGAAAGTGGTGGTTCAACTTTGCCAGCCATTAAGAAATACCTTTATAGATGCCCAAAAATTGGCTCCATTCATTTAAAAATATTTCAATAGTAGGTTATCAGTGGAAAATTAATTCTATCTAAAGATAAGGGATAAGTTTTTCACCCGCTATAGACTGATATTATTATTTTGTAGTCGCCGTGGTCTAGTGGTTAGTGTGTTGGCTTACTAAGACATGGGCCCTGGGTTCGACTCCAGGCTCTGACATCTTCAAAAAAAGAAATATGAAAAAAATATTTCTTTCGGTGACTACCTCTCAGCAGTCTTCTGGCAAAAGCTCTGAGAGTAACTAATTGCCATGAACAAGCTTCTCAAGTCTGTCGTTCGGAGTCGACATTAAATTGTAGGTCCCGGTACTCATGGATAAAAATTAACACACACAACATGAGTGCTGCGAGAAGCTAGGCCGTAATCCTGACACAGGGTTGTAAAGGCCAGTTATGTATGTATGTATGTAAAGATAAAGGATGCTTCCGGATCTTTTAAATTGTCAACTGTTGCTGCTAAGGAATCTGGAGCAAAGAAACCCACTACTGAGACTAAAGAGGATGCCGCCGACAAATAGAAGACAATTGCTGCTGGCAAAAAAGCAACTCTTGCTAAGAAATAATTTGCCGCTAATAGGAAGACTGCCAAAAAGAAAAAAAAAACAGTAAAGGCCAAGGTAAAAACAGTCAAAAGGGCTGGAGTTTTCAAAGCCCCAGCAGCCGCAGCTGCTAAACCCGAAAAAGCTGATCCATCCAAAAAACCAGCATTTACCCGTACGTTTAATTTTTTCAACTTTAAGCAAGTTTTCGTTTTTATAACAGACAAGCAGTTACACTGTTTTTTATTAAAATTTTACATTTCATTTGCGTTTTTAATATTATTTGTTAGCGCCATGTTATTCTTTCAACAATTTAATTTTAATTTTTTTTTTTATTTTTTTATGTGAAACAGGTGATCAACTATGCACGTGATCAACTACAATTAGCACAAAGCGTCGCTTTGTTTTTAAATCTGATGTAATTATTTCTCCTACAGTATTGTACTCGTATATTCAGTAGTCGTATATTCGTGCTACAACGAAATTTCGTAGCGAAGAAGATTTTGTTTTGTATGGGGAATATTGTTGAAATCTACTAGATTCTGAGAGAATCTATTAGGATTTGTAGTGCAACTTTTGTGGATTTCGTGCAAATGTAAATTCTAAATTAAAGGGACTATGTACAGTGAATGTAGTCGCCATGGTCTAGTGGTTAGTGTGTTGGCTTACTAAGACAAGGGTCCTGGGTTCGACTCCAGGCTCTGACATCTTCAAAAAAAGAAATATGAAAAAAATATTTCTTTCGGCGACTACCTCTCAGCAGTCTTCTGGCAAAAGCTCTGAGAGTAACTAATTGCCATGAACAAGCTTCTCAAGTCTGTCGTTCGGAGTCGACATTAAACTGTAGGTCCCGGTACTCATGGATAAAAATTTACACACACAACATGAGTGCTGCGAGAAGCTAGGCCGTAATCCTGACACAGGGTTGTAAAGGCCAGTTATGTATGTATGTATGTATGTATGTATGTACAGTGAATCAAAAAAGTTTAGGCACACCACTATTTTCAGAGTATATCTTTAATAACTTTTTTCATACATTATTCACAAACATATTTTAGGTTTCGTTTTCATAAAGGAATAAATTATTACATATTTATACAAAAGATGCATCACATTTCAGATTTTGTTCAGATAGTTTATTATGAAAATAAAAAAAAATTCATGATTTTAAATCAAAAAAGTTTGGGCTCACATGTAAGAAATCGAAATTAGGATAAATTTTTGTGTATTTAATATTTTGTTAGACCTCCTTTTGCGTGGATTACTGCTTCTAAGCCAATACGCATACTTTCAACTAAGTTAGAAGTGTCCTTGGGTTTTATATTTGCCCATTCTATTCGTATAGCCTCCTTAAGGGAATTTTTTGATGTGATGTTGTGATTCCGTATTTTTCTCGCCAGTTGGTGCCAAATATGTTCTATGGGAGGTGTTTTTAATTGTTTGCAATGGTATATTAGCCATTCCTGTACATTTTTTAGTACACATTTTCTCATAAAGGTTGCCTGTGCCTAAATTTTTTTGATTCACTGTACTTGTAGATAAAATTGTTTTACAAAAAATATTGTGTCGCTTAAGATAGAAAAATAGGTTCCACTCAGATCGAAAGATATTAATTGGATCTGCTTTAGCATTTTTCCCCATTTGTATGTCATATTTAAATTTTATTTTTATACTTTTATTATAATTACATGGTATTTCTATCTATTTTCAATAGCCCAGTAAATATTAAGTAAATTTATTGGGTTTTTTTAATTGCATGTTTTCTTTTGGTTGTGAGATTTTTAATTATACTGATACGTACTCGTATATCTCTTTAACTGATTTTAATTTTATTTTAAAATTGTTTTAATTGTAGCCGATTTGTTTTTTTATACAAAACTGTGCTTAATTTCCTGGAAATTTAAATTTTAAAGCATGAATGCATTTGCGCTGAAGCTATTTTAAGAATTAATTTTTTTATTAAAAACTAATTACTTATACATACATACTAATTTACGAGTATGTATGTTGTATACATTAAAAGTAAAAAATGTCCTAAAAACTGTTTTTTAAAATCTTAATTTCTACTACTTACGAAAACTAAAATTTTTGTTGTAAACGTGCTCACCTGAAAATATAAAAAACAAATTATTGAAACTAGTGAAAAAGTCATAAGATTTTTAATAATACTCGTAATTAAATAATCATCAACTCTATTCAGAATTTTGAACAGTGAAATGTTTGATTTCTAAAAACAAAAATTTTAAAAGAAACTTAAGTGTTTCTTATCTTGTGATTTAGACTGTACAACATGGTGTTACAAAACTGAATAAAATTAAAATACCTGGTAAGTGATACGAGTACTATTTTAGCGATTAGTATTAGCAAGTGTACAATATGAATCTGCAATTGATTTTTTAAGATTTTTTGTTAAACAAAATTTAAAAAAATTTAAAATCTGTTGGTTAAAAGTCCTCATTGAAATGCCAAAAACTTGATCTTTTTTTAATTTTGCTTTAAATAATATAATTATTTTTTTCTTTTATATTGAGCTCACCACACAGGGAATGAGCTCTAAATCATGCGGTACATTGTTCTGGTCTAGGAAAATATGTTACGGAAAAGGGGAAAAGAGAGAGCTGTATTCGTGGTCATTTGATTTAAACTTATAAATTCGTAATCGACAGGAAAAATTATTATTATTCCTTCACGGACATCAGTTTCTACTTTGATTGTCAAAAAATTCATTGCAAAAATATAAATTCTTTATAGAATTTAATTTTGATCTAAATAAACCGTTTATGAGGAAACAACATTAATTTAAAAAAAACTGATCACTTTTCCTGGGGCTCGATCTCAGTCTACGGCATATAATATGAAAAATATTTCTTTCTGCGATCACCTCTTAGCAGTTTTCTGACAAAAGCTCTGAGAATAATTGATTGCGGTGAGCAAGCTTTTCAAGTCTGTCGATCGGATTCGATGATAAATTGTAGGTCCCGGTACTCAATCAATCAATGGTCTCAAACACGCAAATGAGAATCCTCCATTCATAGAAATAAATAGAGATTTATAATTTTTTCTAAATAATATACATACTGGGGTACGTTATTGCCTGAAAAACCAACTCAATATTTTGGAGGTGTTTCGCATATATCAAAAGCAGACTCTTCTTATACTCGACAATGTCTCCCAAATCAACTTCGTAATAACAAAAATTTTGTTCAATTCTTTAATTTTTGTGGTAGGCCTTGGCCTTTATTTGGAAAATCCAAGTTTGTATGACGCAAATGTTTTGTTTAACGTTTTGTTTTATTTTGAATATTAAAAAATACTCGAACACATACATATTTCGACATAAATTATTTTAAATACTTTGGTTTCTTGTTATTGTTATTTTAATAAAAAAAGGGCATAAATATAATTAAAACTCCTTCAGACAATAGCAATAAAGTAAAATATTAAAATCAAATTTTTTTCTAAATAATGGCCTCTTCTTAAAAAAAAATAATAAATAACTCGTATACACACACATATACGTAAAAAGCGAAAACAACAAAATTAACAGGAATTCTAAAAATGAAAAAAATAATATTCATTTAAATAAAATAAATAAAAATTTGTTCGCGCTTCTAAATTAAAAAGTAAAAATATATAATAATAAAAAATTAACAATAAACAAAAAATATATGTACATACGTATTATAAAAATTATTAAGGCACAAGAAAAAAACGTAACAAAGAAAGAACCCCTTTTTTTGCAAAATATTGACATTCTTTTGAAATTAATTCTGTTTGTCTATCGTTTTACAAGTGCAAATTGCAAATATCAAAAAAAAAAAAAAATAAATAAATAAAAATAAAAGAAGAATTATTTATTTATATAAAAGATAAATATATACAAACTTTTAAAATTGCATACACAATTCGTGCGATTGTAGATATTTTTCTTTTTATTTGATAATTTTAATTTTCAATGATGAATGAAATTAAAAAATGGAGAAAAATGTATCAACTTGAAATCAGTTTATAAACTAAGTATTTGATTGTATTTTGAAAAAAGAAAATCCAATATTTTTTCGTGTGTGGGCTGTGCTATTCCACACTCACATTTCAAACAAGATGAACACTCTTTCTAGTATAAAAGCAAAGGAGTTTGTAAGTTATTTTGAAATGTTAATTTTTTACCCATAGAATTATGTGCAACCAATTGATTATTCCTTTAAGTTTTATATATTTTATACTTAAAATATGTTACTTGTAGTTAAAGAATTTCAGTTTTACTTTAGGCAAATAAACAATTGATTATATTTAACTGAACGAAAAATTCGTTGGTATACTAAACAATACTTTTATTAAGAGTAACAATTTTATAGACAAGCAAAGACCTACTTTAAACGTAAAAGCAGATATATATATGTTTAGGGTCTAACCTAACCAATTAAATAAAACACGGTTCATATATGTATTTATGTTTTTAAATTTCCTAAATTTATTTAATTTTAATTTTCTTTAATTTTAAAGTAACGATTTTATTTTTAATTTAAGTTTGGTTTTAATTTTATTATAATTTTCGACAGTTTTGTAGCATTATTTTACTGTCTGTAATGCCGACACAACGTAGCATTAATTTATAATCGCCATATACATACAGTCTGTACTGTAAAGAAGTAAAATAATATCAAAAACCACACTGGGTAAGCAGCGAGCACAGGATACAAGAAACTGCGACGCACACCACACGGCATTTGTACAATGCTTTCTTGTGACGCCGCTGACCGTATTTGTTTAAGTGCTCTTATATGCTACGTATGGTGTTGTTGTATTGCACTGTTTATGACGTTGTCATTGTACTTCAAACTAAATGTTTGTAGTTATTGCATGGCACAGACTGTGATCGTGTGTGGCTCACACCACTCTTTGCCGTGGAAAATATAATTTGTCAAAGTAGACAATTGACTCGTGTCACATTGCACCCATTTATCCCATGGTACAAACACACAAACTATTAATAAATTATACATAAATATGCAGACGATTAATAAGTGAATACACAAGCACATGCACCAATGGGTTGATTTTGGATTGTCAAATCAATCAAAAACTAGTATATAAATACGGTCAATTTTCATATCGAAACAGACCAATTTTGACCAGCGATATTGTTCGTGGCGGTTAATATTTAAATAAAATTAAATCAAATTCAATTAAATAAATTATCATTTCGTGGTTTTACCACACTTTCTCTTTTATTTTTTATATAATTTTATTTCAATTTTTACTGCCGCGTTTTGACTTACAATATTGACTTTACAGAGACGAAAAATTTGATAAAAATTGAAGTAAAAGAAGCACAATACAAATGTGTCAGTGAAAAATAGGTATTTTAATTTAAAATATGTTTTTTATTTTTAAAAAGAACCGACTTTAGTGTTTGACTATGATAACTGGCCAATGTCGCATCTTACGAGCTCTCAAGTATAATATATGCAGTCGGGCCTCGATTATGCGTGATAATCGATTTTCACGGTTAATGGAATAACATTTTTTATTATAGAATTTTTTTTTAATATTTTTATTATTTAACAATTGAACATTGGTGTACATACATATTTACATTAAAAAAATTGATTAAAGCTAGCAATGTCATAAAAGGTCTGTATCCCAACTTCGTATTTTTCAGCTATTATTTAACACTCACTTTAGTTTTTGAATGCTAGTTAATTATTATAAGTTTATATTCAATATTTAAAACGTTTCTTTTCTTTCCACCCTTAAAGTTTGACGCCATTACATTGAAACCAACGTTTTGTTCGCTTCGATGTGTGTTTCGGGTCATCATCTTGTTCAATTGATTGATTTTTGAATATTTAATATTGATTTAGGGAATTACAGATGAAGTAAATATACATAATGTACATATTTGAGCTATTAAGTTCACATAAAACTCCTTCAAACGTAGTTTGTATGTGTTTTTGAAGGTTTCTTTAAATAATTTTTTCTTTGACGGTTGTTAGTTTCTATTCTTGTAAAACAAGTTACTTTCGCAGACGCGAAAATGAATGCGAATATGCGTAACATCCCCAAGTTGAGTGTACCAAATGGATTAATAGCATGTGATGTTTTAATTAACATTTGATTAATTTGTTGAACTAGTTTTTGGTTACTGCTTTGGTTTTTATAATTTATTAAATTAACAAAAAAAGAGTAGTGGAAATTAAAAAAAAAATTAATAAAATAAAATACAATACAAAAAAATAACGGAAAAATAGATTTAAAATTATCAAAGGCTTTATTTTTGCTTTTATTTTTAAAATAAATTTATTTACAAATAATTCTTTTTGATACCCCCAAAACTTAAAAGATGGTTTTTATACTTTTTTTTTGTAATTTTGTGTTCAGGTTCAATGTACTCTAAATCGAATAAATGTAAAGCGCTAAAAAATATTTACGAGCGTCATTCGCATTATTTTTTTTTATTATTATTGTTATTATTTAAATGAATGACGTTAAAGCACAAATGTTTTACGTTTGCTTTAAATACTTAATACGCCTGACTGACTAAATCTAGACCAGAGATTGAAAACGAAAATTACAATAAAATTACACTTTTTACGGCTTTCTTTCAGCCATAATTCATAACAATGGAATGAGAGTTTCTTATATTTCAGACTTATTAAAATTGTTGAAATTTCTTAAAAAGAGATGTATGCCCCCCATTGGGATCAAAGCAAACTTAATACATATGTACATATACATATAAAGAATTTAATTAAAATTTAAAAAACAATCTTTTACTTTCCTCCAAGCTCAAGCAAAGCCTTAATTAAGGTATAGAACCCAGGTTACAGCATTCGCTATCGAATGCTGTGATTTCCCACAACTGCTATATACAGTCGAATTCGGTTATAAGAAAATTTAAAAAATAGCATTTGTTTTTCTTATAACAGGAATTTTCCTTTAAAAGGACTTCGGATAAATGCAAATATATTTCGTTTAAACAAACTTTTGATATAATATTATTGAAATAAAAATAAAAAAATCGATATGTTCTAGAAAAATTTAAATTCTGACAAAGTTAACAGACAAATTATAAACAATTTTAGCAATAAATGAACATTTTTGCCATAAAAAATACTCTTGAAAATGTAGATATGCACAAAATAAAAAAGAAATGAGCCGGTGCTGAAATTTTTTTGACGTCGATAAATTCTTAACACTCGTATTTGCAATTAAGCGAAGTTCTTTTGTTTCTTTTAAGCGGATTGTCTTCAAAACGGATTTTGTTTTAAACGCAGTTAAATAACTTTGAATTTATTCGAAAATAAAAGTAAACACATTTGTTTTGAAATTATGCGATTTTTTCATTTTAACGGTGTGCTAATATCTGAATTCGGCTGTAGTTTATGTGATGCGGAATTATATGTGTTCTATCCGCCATATCATATTTTTTAATTATCTCGAGTTAATGATGCCACTTTAGGTTTTCGACCCCATATTTCTCTAGTCTGCAATACGTTTTCGGATAAAGCACATAAATCCCCGCACGACGATATGTATGTATACAAAGGATGAACAAATTTGAGGTTATGAAGTAAATTGACTTAAAAATACCCTTTTTTATAAATGTAAAGTAGAAATATGAGAATTAATAATAAAATATAATGTTTCGCAAATGTCCACCTCTAGCACGTCGGCAGATGCCCGCACTATTCACAAAATTTTGAACCACATTTTGCAACAAAGCAGTGCCGAATTTCATCTTTCAGAGCGTCAGTTGTTTGTGGTTTGTTTACGTAAACCCGGTTTTTCAAATTTCAAACATTTTTACCAACCAATTATTTGTGTGGCTGATCTACGGTAAATATAGATTAATCTTAAGCTTTTTTGATTCTATTCAAATCATACATGTTAATCGCCGTGGTCTAGTGCTTAGTGTGTTGGCTTACTTAGACAATAGCTCTGGGTTCAAATCAAAGATCGGACATTTAAAAAAATTAAAAAAAAAACATTTCTTATGGCGACTATCTCTTAGCAGTCTTCTGGCAAAAGGTCTTAGAGTAACTGATTGCCATGAACGAGCTTCTCAAGTCTGGCGTTCGAGGTCGACATTAAACTGTAGGTCCTAGTACTCATGGATAAAAACTGACACACACAAAATGGATGCTGCGAGAAGCTAGGCCGTAACCCTGAAACAGGGTTCTAATGGCCAATTATTTATGTTGTAAAATTTGGACCGGTGCCAAATCGAAGCGTATTTCTTTTCTGTTTTATTTATATTTTTTTTTTATTTATATCTGTCTCATTTTGCTAAAGCTACGGTCACATTGGGTAAATATTTGACGAAAAAAACGTAACCACTATTTTATGAAAATATTTATCTTTTAATTTTTCATTTCTTAAAGTTTAGTTAATTATATATCAAAATATTTTTTCTTATTAATATCGTTTTTAAACAATTTTTGAAGAAATGTTTACATAAAAAGAAATATATTCATAATATATTTAAAAAAAATATTGGTTACGTTTTTTTCGTCAAATATTTACCCAATGTGACCGTAGCTTAAGATTTTTTTTACGAAGAATCAATTACGCGATTTTTTACGCGAGGTTTGGAGGAACGTATTTATCGCGTAAAATAGAATTAGGTGTATACATATATTTTTCAATTTCCCTTTCAGTTTAATATATAGATCAAGTGCTAATTAGAGTTACTAAAGAAGTCATCAGTAGCATATCTTTCTAATTATTGTCTGAGGTAAAAAACAAAGTTATTGTTATTGTTTTTTAAGCTTAAAAACAAAGTTTTTAATACGATTTACAACAATTTAATTGCCATTTACGTCAATTCAATGGTTATGTTATAAAAAAAAGAAAAATAAAAATATTATTAGAAACTCATTAATAATTAAATTTTTTTATTGATCGTATTTAAATAAATTTAATAATTATTCATTTTGTTTTTAAGTTAATCGAAATAAACTAATGAATAAAAAATTTAATAAAATAATTGCTGGAAAAAAACTGCAACAAAGCTATAATAACTTTAATTTAAACATCTTGTCTTTAAAAATTAATTAAGGGTGTCCGTCGGAAAGGTATACTATTTTGATTAAATGAAAGGGAATGGATCTAATATTGACAAATGTTTTATTTAATGTCGGCAACTATGCATGTATAAATATCTGCCTCTGTTAGCCTCATAAATACGAGCCCTTTTGAGCACATTTTTCATTACATTCTCACATATTTCACGTTCATTAATGTCGTCACGCATATTTTGTTGGAGTTGCTTCAGCGTTTCTGGTTTGTTTGCATAAACCTTGCTTTTCAAATATCCTCACAAGAAAATGCCCGGAGCAGTCAAATTAGGCGACCGTGGAGGCCAAGACACATCATCATTTCTTGAAATAAATTATTGTGGAAAGAGGTCTCACAGCTATTCCATTGTAATCCTGGCTGTATGCGATGTGGCACCGTCTTGTTGAAACCACATGTTAGTCACGATATCGCTCCCCATTGACAGTTACCATTGCGCCTTTTTCAGTTTCAAAGAAGTAAGGTTCAATGATTCCTCCTGACCAAATTGCACACCAGACTGTCACTTTTAATGTATGCAAAGGTGACTGATGAATAATTTGAGGGTTTTCCATTGCCCTGTTTATTCTCATATCCAATCAAATGAAAATGTGTCCTGTCACTCCTTATGAGTTTTTCATGAAAATCGGGGTTGTCTTGGGAGGGCTGTAGTATATTATTGGCATACATAAGACGGCATAAATGATCTTCTGGAAGAAGATCTTGTGTCAACTAAATCTTAAATGGAAACAAATGCAAATCTTTGTGTAAAATTGTGGCCAAAATTGTTCTTTGAAGACCAAGCTTCTGTGCACGGCGTGAATGGATTGAACAACGTAATGAATTAGAAGTACAACAAATAAATAGAATACATTTTTGTTCGGAGTATTAAGCAGAAATTGACATATAAGGAGAAAATTTTTTGAACAAATATGTATCTTTTAATTATAATTTATTTTATAATGTTTACTTTAAATACTATAGACATTTATCAAAAACAAAAAGCGCTTAAATAATAAAAATAAATCATTATAATTTTATCAAAATGATAAATAAATATTTAATTGTTTTAAAAAAGGCATGTAAACAAAAATAAAGTATAACTGAACTGTCTGTGACTTGACTGGCCAAAAATATTATAAATTGAAGCAGAAAAAAACTACATTTTTTTCTTAAATAAAAAGAAAAAATTAAAACAATTATTATGACACATCACGTGATATTCATAATGCTTATATTAGAGCTACAGTGGGCATCAATTAACTGGGAACATCAATTATTCGAGTTCGATAAAAATTATATAAAAATTATAAAAACAAAATATGTACATGTATAAAAACTTAGATTGTTTAAAATTATAGAAAATTTAAAATGGAAAATGAAATTGCTGTTGTAGAATTATATAAAAAATAGTACATAGAAATAATAGAAATTACTAGAACTGCACGTAAACATCCGAATTATAAATAGGGCTACACATAAAGGTTTTGAGTTACAGGGTTATCCGATAGTTTTCATTTTTTATCCCCGATTTCGAAATTCATATCCCCAAAAATCCCCACAAAAACTGCATCACTAATTTTGCATTTATGTACATATATTTTATTGTATACCACTGTACTTAATGGAATTACCCAGAAGACTGCTAAGCAATATTCTTTCATATTTCTTTATTTGTATGATGTCAGAGCTTAGGTTTGAACCCGGCGCTCTTTTCTTGTAAGCCAACACACTAACCACTAAACTAAAGCGACTTTAAATATACGAAATCAATAAAATGAAAAAAAAAACATGGTTTGCATTATAATTTTAATTCTATTGCAATTTTGTTAGATTGAATGTGTAGACGATTTTCGAGTTTGGCATAAAAAAGTTGAGTTCTTTTGTTGTTGCTAATTTTTAATAGCTTATGTATACAAGGTTTAGATTTTCTTTCATATATCTGTACAATTTTCCGGTCCATTACATATTTTCTGACTTTAGTTATTTATTTATTTTTTTTTTGTTTTCTTTCCTAACTACAGTGGTGGCAACGAATTTAATACACGTCATTTCACTTATGTACGAGTATATATTTCTGATAATTTTTACATCTTATCGCAAACATAAATAAAATAAATGAAGTGTGATGGTTTTTAAAAAATGTCAAAAAACAAAGAGAGCCATACACTGTCAAATTTTCATCCGTATTTTTTCACAATGTCATACGCTCTTATTACATATCAAGTTTATACGACACTATTCTTTCTCTTCTACACAAAAATTTTACTTGTCGTACGAATTGTATTACCGTCTAAACTCGCCTTTAGAGTGATTCGCCTTTCATACAAAAAAAACATTGTACCAGTCACCCTCTAGGATCAAAAATAATCTAAAAACAATTTCAAAAATATTTTCCAGTTTTACCACACCTTCAAATTTCACCCTATTAGTATTCTGTTCACCGTGCCTCCATTTTTAGTCGAATCAGAAAATTTTGTATACCTGTGTTCATGCCTCTGTAAAGGCTACTTTTCAACATTTTTAAAACAAAACTTTTACACAAAACTATATTCGAAACTAAACATAAACATGTACAGTCTAATTTTGTATTCATAAACAACAAACAGTGTCATAACGCTCTCCTAAACCGTTAGGTTAGTATCCACTTTAACCGTACAATAAAACGGCATTTGTGCTTTCGATTTTTTGTATTGTATAACTAAAAGTGGAAAAAATATTGTATTACAATGAATACAATACAGTAGAACCTGTTTTTATGCGGACTATTTTTGTGCGATTTCTTTTGTTATGCGATTTATTTTATGCATTTTTTTTTTGTGCGATTTTTATTTTTACGGTAGTTTCTGGTCGCAATATGATAGTTAAATATAATAAACACATTTATCAGCAGTGTTGGCAAAAGAAATATACATAATTACGAAATATTTCGGTAATCTTTCATGGAACGTATGTTGTAGACAAAAATATAGGTTTCTTTTCTTTATATCGATTGCTGATATGTATTTCATCCCAATTTGCAATGGTTGACACGATAACATGAACCATTTAATTCACTCTCTGAACCACGATTGGGAATCTCATTGTTCACAGGAGAGTTTAGTTTAAATTGTTACCAAATTAGATAGTTTGCTCCCAAAATTTGTATAGCAAATCTACTTGTTTCAACGAAGATTATGCCGCTAAACGCTTATGAGATACAACCAACGTCGCAAAAACGAATTACCTACTACCTACATGGTAAGCGAGTTGGTATTTTTTAGTAATGAGAATCATTGCGAAGGGTAAGAATTAAGTTGTTTTTTATATGTAAAACAAGTAGATAGTATATAAATAGAATGATTGAAAATATCCACATGTAAACTTAGTTTAATGAAATAAAAAAGTTTTGGGTTATTTTTGAGATAAAACTTTTTTATTCCGTTCCTATTGGTGGCATAAAAAAAATAATATTTATTAATGTTGCGAAAATTATTTTTAACAGCGATCTGTGAAATTTTTTTTTTATGCGATTAATTTTTAACGGTCCCTATCTACCGCATAAAAGCAGGTTTCTCTGTAAATATAATTTCAGGATCGGTGTGTATGTATAGGTAAATAAAAATTATATAATTGAAAATATAGTAGAAAATTGAAAATAGTAGTAGCAAATGACAGGCAGTCTCTGCACAAAATTAATTTTTTAAATGGCCAAAAAAAAAACCAACTTATGATGCAATCAATTGAAAAGAATAAAATTTTATACTTATATTATTCTTATATATACAAAAAGAAAACTAAAAGACTGACTGATAAAATGTCTTTAATAAAGAATGAACTCTAATAAAAGTAACAAATAAAACCTTGAACATTAATTTAAATATATTGTGTAGCCAACAAAATAACTACAAATAAAAAATTTGAAAATTTATAAAAAAAAATCAAACAAAAATTAATAGAAATATGTTCGTTGGCTAACGTTATTCTCTCCATGCTATAACCACTTCTGAATAGTATCTCTGCACTTAGTTCATAGGGATTATCAGCTTGGGACTCTGTGACCACTTCTTTTGTTTCTTTGAAAATGTTTCACTACACATTGTCTAATATTTCTCGAACTTTTTTTCTCAGGATTTATTCTTTTCCCTCTGAGGTTCATAATATAAAAATGGGTTTAAAATTTCTGTGTCTTAAAGTAAAATCACCAATAAACTTAAATTTAAACAAAAATTGTATACAACAAACATTCAACTATAACAACAATTTGGAGAATCCCGTTACTTTTTTTGTATGTTGACCTTTTCTAAACCAGAAATGGAAATTTATTCTATCGAGTGGTTAAATTTTAAGGGCTGATGTTGAATGTGAACCACACCTGAACGTCAAGTTTTTTTCTGTATTTCATTTGACATTTCTCAGTTTCAGACAACTCAATTTAAATCATGGAAAGATACACAATCGAGAAACGCCTTAAGGTTATTCAGGCTTATTATGAAAGTGGTCGTACAAATCAATCAATTTAATCATCCAAAATGTACGTACAATCGGAAAAATCGTGCAAAAATATGAGCAAGCAGGGTCTGTAGGAGATGTGAAAACACCAGTTCAGGCTTGTACAGTTCGTACTGCAGAAAATATTGCTGCTGTTCGCGATAGTGTGGCTGAAGAGCCGTCCACCTCAACTCGTCGTCGAACTTACGAACTTTTTATGGCCATAATTGGAAGATATGGATAAGGGCGATATGTGGTTTTAACAGCACGGTACCACTTGCCACACAGCTAAAGAAATAATGGCGCAACAAATTCCATTGCGGTATTATCTCACGTGTTGGCAGTGTCAATTAGCCGCCAGTATCTTGTGATTTGACACGGTTGGACTTCTTTTTTGCGGTTATTTGAAAGAAAAGGTATACGTCGATAAGCCAGCAACAATTCAATAGCCAAAGGATGAGATAGTTAGACACATTAACGGCACAGACCATTAATTATGCCTCGAAAATTAGGATAAGCGGATGGTGATGTGCCGCCGAGGTCGCGACTGTCATTTGGCCGATATTTTGTTCCATACATAATTGAACTTTACCAAATTATCGTAATAAAAAGAAATGAAAATAATTTTCTAAAAAATTTGTGTTTTATTCAAAATCAACATCGGCCCTTCAAATTTAACCACCTTTTACATATATCTATCATATCGATAAAATGTATACGAGTATTATTGATAATTATGAAGTTTGTACTGGAATATATGTATGTATGTATGTATTGTAACATTATTTAATTAAAATGTTTAAATTTTTTCAAAAATGTTTGAGAATAAATAAATGAGAAAGATGTGTACACGGACTTTTTATATCTTGTGTATATCTACTTCTGGAGTAAAGTTTCGACAAATAGGTAATAACAAAACATACATAACTGGCCTTTACAACCCTGTCAGGATTACGGCCTAGCTTCTCGCAGCACTCATGTTGTGTGTGTAAATTTTTATCCATGAGTACCGGGACCTACAGTTTTAATGTCGACTCCGAACGACAGACTTGAGAAGCTTGTTCATGGCAATTAATTACTCTCAGAGCTTTTGCCAGAAGACTGCTGAGAGGTAGTCGCCGAAAGAAATATTGTTTTCATATTTTTTTTTAAGATGTCGGAGCTGGGTGTCGAACCCAGGGCTCATGTCTTAGTAAGCCTAACCACTAGACCACGGCGACTACAGGTATTAACAATAAATATCTTGATTATAAAAGAGATTTCCAAGTCTATTCCTTTAAATGTAATCAAAAATCGCTAAGAGAAAATAAAAAAACTTAAAACTATTTACTATCTCCAAAATTCAAACCAACTTTTTAAAACAATTACATTTTAATAGTTTATTCACAGTGTAATTAAAAATTCTCCACATGCAGGTGTATTTATGTATGTATGTATGTAGGTATGTATTTATGTATATGTATATACATACAAACATACATACAAAACAAAAAGAAAATCTTATTCTTAACTTAAACAAAACTATAGTTTTTTAATAGCAGTACAATTTTATATTCTTAAAGCATAACAACGGCAAAGACTAATAAAAATAAACAAATTCGGCAGCTTTATCAGTAATCTTCCTTACTTTTGTCATCATCTTCACGTTATCAGAATTACTCAAGAGTATAATTTAATTAAAATCTACAAAACTGAATAGTTTTTTTATTGGTTTTGTTTATTGTTTCATTTTTTCTTAGGTTTTCATATAATCCATATACTCGTATCTACATATATAAAAATGAGTTGTTCGTCATATAATAATTTGAGAACCAATACATGCGTTGGAAAGGTTTACTTATATATACTTACTTATATACTGGGCGATGCCACTCCCATACAAAATCAGAGAAAACAACTTTTCCATCAATACTAAGCATCAGTCAAAATTTGTGTGGAATTGGGAAAGTAGAAGTGGCACCTCCCATACAAAGCAAATATGGCTTATTGTATATCTAGAGAAAAAAATTGTAAAAGTTTTAAAATTTAATTCATGGGTGGAATAGTATTGTCCAGCAGCGCAGACTGGGTTACTCTAGTATAGTGTATTTTAAATATACATATATTTCTTTATTTGTTGAACTTTACTTGAGATTTCAAAACAAACCTTTTTTATCTTTTTTTATTTTTTTTATTTTTTATATTTTTTGAATACTATATTTTTTAATTTTTTATTTTTTTAATTATTTATTTTTTAATTTTTTTTTTTAATTTTTTTTTTTTTTAATTTCTTTAATTTTTTTTTTTATTTTTTTTGTATTTTTAAACATTTTTTATACCCTACTTAAAATGACTTAATAATTTGAATATGAAATAATGTTTATCCTTTTCGTGTTGAGATATATTGTCACCAATCTGTCACATTTCATTTTTGAAATTCATTAAAAATCTCTATTATAACGACATATAAAGGATTATTCACAGGCTGATCAAAGTGATATATTCCTACGAGACACAATCAATTTCAGTCATACATATATATTTTGGACAAATTCTCTAAAAATTCATATATGACACCAAATAAAATTCAGAAACTTTCATCGATGATTAACAATTGTTAGCGCGGCTGTGCAGTAGATATTTGTTAAAATTTGTAGTTGTGTCTGTTTTGACTCTTCTGCAGTATATGTTGTAATTTTTTTTAACAAAAATCTTAAATAACACGGTGCTACAGTGAAAATATACTTGGAAAGTGACCTAGCGTACGTTGTAGGCCTTATTGAGTAGATCATAAATTAATTTTTAAAAGTTCGGAAACACCCTCAAATTTCGGAGTTATTCCGAAAAAACTATTTTCGGGTAGGTTCGAGTACTTATGACTACGTAACTCAGTTGATTTTAATCCGATTTTCAATTTTTAAACGGTTTCAGAAAGAAGAAATATGTGACTTTTTAAGTGTGTACATATTTTTGTATATATATTAAATTTTTGCAGTGTTATTTTTAATTATATCTGATTTTCATTTTATTTTTTCTAAATTTTTTAACTTTGGCGCCATTTTTTTAAATTAGATTGTTTAGAAACATACCCTTATGTATATATTTTATTAAAGCTAATTTAGTTCTGAGTTAAACAAGCTTCCAATAAATAAAATCGAGTAAAAAATAAAAAAGTTATTAAGGTTTTTCGAAAGTTAAAAATATTGCTTTTACAAATATGTATTGATCACGATACTACATTTTCTTTATTTTTTAGTATTTTAATGATATAAATATTTTAAAATAACAGTATTCAAATTATTCTATTTAGAAATTTTGAATATTTGATTAAAAGTGCTTGCTAGACCTCTTTCGCTTGTACATCAAATCGTTTGTTTCTCGCTTAAGTGACCAGCAGTAATTTAAATCATTCATTGAAATCTATATGTACATGCAGAAAATGAACTTCAATGGACATTCTGCATCCCATTTCTACATAAGTCTTACGAAATTCATTTACTACATCAATACAATTTTCACTTTTTTCATTTCCCAAAAATTTTCACATAAACTAATAAAGCTTCTCCATGCTCTTTTTTCCACACATTTAATTTCATTGTGAATTCTTCGTCAAGCATGATTTTGCGGATTTGAGGTCCAACAAAAATAAAAAAATAATACAATTATGTTTAGAAATCAATAAGGATTTGTACCTTCTTTTATTTTTGCTTCACTTATTCTTGGGAAAACTGATTTTAAGTGTAAAAAGGCATCGCTTTCCCTATCCAGGCGTTTCACGAACTGCTTCATGTATCGCAATTTGAGGTGTAATGGTGGCAAAATTATTTATTCATAATCATAAGACTAAAAAAATAAAGAAAATGTAGTATCTTAATCAATACATATTTGTAAAAGCAAAATGTTTAACTTTTGAAAAACCTTAATAACTTTTTTATTTTTTACTCGATTTTATTTATTGGAAGCTTGTTTAACTCAAAACTAAATTAGCTTTAATAAAATATATACATAAGGGTATGTTTCTAAACAATATAATTAAAAAAAATGGCGCCAAAGTTAAAAAATTTAGAAAAAATAAAATGAAAATCAGATATAATTAAAAATAACACTGCAAAAATTTAATATATATACAAAAATATGTACATACTTAAAAAGTCACATATTTCTTCTTTCTGAAACCGTTTAAAAATTGAAAATCGGATTAAAATCAACTGAGTTACGTAGTCATAAGTACTCGAACCTACCCGAAAATAGTTTTTTCGGAATAACTCCGAAATTTGAGGGTGTTTCCGAACTTTTAAAAATTAATTTATGATCTACTCAATAAGGCCTACAACGTACGCTAGGTCACTTTCCAAGTATAAAAAATAGTTGCTCATTTGTAGCACCGTGTAATTTATTTATTTTCTAACACAATTTTAAAAAATAAATATTATATTAATTCTTATAAAATACAGTTTTTTAAATAATATAATTAAAAAATAATGGTTAGTGTGTTGGCTTACTAAGACATGGGCCCTGGGTTCGACTCCAGGCTCTGACATCTTCAAAAAAAGAAATATGAAAAACATATTTCTTTCGGCGACTACCTCTCAGCAGTCTTCTGGCAAAAGCTCTGAGAGTAACTAATTGCCATGAACAAGCTTCTCAAGTCTGTCGTTCGGAGTCGACATTAAACTGTAGGTCCCGGTACTCATGGATAAAAATTGACACACACAACATGAGTGCTGCTGTATGTAATTAAAAAAATAGCATGTTTCCTATAAATATTTTGAATAAAAACATCTCTTAATTTGAAAAATACATAAAAATAATGTGTGTAAAATGTTTGTTATAGGTACAGTAATACATACATACAAATTTTTCAAATTGCAGGTCGCGTAACTTCTCGATTTGACGATGCCAACTGGCCGCCCCATTCTTGTGATTTAACGCCGCTGAATTATTTTCTCTGGGGCGATTTGAAAAACCGGGTTAACGTGAACAAACTACAAACAATTGATTCTCTAACAGATAAAATTCTGGCTGCATTGACGAGATAAGCGAAGCTTTGTCGCAAAATATGGTATAAAGTTTTGTGAAAACAGCGAACATTTGTCAGACACATTCTATTATTAATTTTCACATTTCTACTGTACCTTGGTCTCAATAAATTCGAATTTGTCAGAAAAAGTGTGATTTTAAGCCAAATTACTTCCTAACCTCAAATTTGTCCACCCTTTATATGGTTACTAAGAAGTGATAAAAAGTTATTGTTATACGAGTAAATATTTATATATACACATGTACATGTGCATGTTGTATATTATTATTTCTTTTTTTTACGAGCAACAAATGTAGCATGATATGGACATACCACAAGAAATACGTACATACATACTTAATCGTACACACAATTATAATCATCATTAAAACACTTGAAATTTTGAGAACTTCAATAATTATGACTACAAAAGGCTTTATATTTCATTATCGACTATTAATAAGATAATAATTTTTGATGAAAATATAAAATTCGTTTTATACATTAAGTCACAGTAATAAAAATGCATATACACATTTGTATATACAAACATACATGCCCCGAAAAAAATATCACAAATATCACACTACAGTAACATGTTAGAACGAATCACTAACTGAATAAATAATTGAATATATGTAGGCAGACAGACAGATAAAATAAATTTATACATTTTGGCAATAAATTACTTATTGTTCAAATTAAAAATAAAAATTAAACAATTTTTGTCTGTTGTACCTGAATTTAATAAACATACATATCGCACTTGATTAACAAGAGGGAATAAAACTTGAAATTTTTAAAATTTTAGTAGAGGTCAAAAATCGTTTGTGGTTACACTTTAAGAGAATTTGAAAATCTGAATACATCATAGTAAGAAAATTCCTTTTAAAAATATATTTATATTACTTACTTAGCTGGCCATAACAACCCGTTAACGAGTTTCGACCTGCCTCAACACTAGTCTCCAAGCGTCTCTGCTAAGTTGGTCACACCAATTGATGACAGGGCTTCATCTACCTGGTCTTTCCAACGTAAACATGGTCGTCCTTTACGCCGACGGCCAGTGACCTTCGCATCGAAAGAGATGGCGAATGGCTTCAGTCGTTCACACAATACGCTCGTAAGAACCTTATATGCGATAGTTATATCCTGTAGTTGGTGCATATCGTGGGGTCTCCCTTTTTCAGGATGGGACAGAGGGCACTAAGATTCCAATTATCGGGCGTACTTTCCTCCAGCCATATTCTGCAAATGAGCTGGTGCATGCACCTAACCAACTCATCGCCCATATATTTATATTGTTTCTTTTAATTTCTAGCATTTTAGAGCAAATACTCATACCATTTTTCTAAAACTTCTCGATATATTCTATGTATTATTTTATAAAAAAGAACAATAATAACTCAAAATACAAAGAAATTTAAATAAAACAAAGTTGGTTATTTTTAACTCGAGTAAAGGTTTAAATCAAAATAAAACCTTTTTGAGGAAATTACGATACATGTTTAAACTTTTGTTTTAACTCAAAATAAACCCCCCTCTTGTTGATAAAAAGGTAGTTACTAGTTTATCACGAAAATTGTATCAAATGCGGTTTTAGACATTAAAGAGTTATCGGTATACGTTGAAATTATCAGTGTAGATAGATATCGATGTTGTGAGTTGTTTTCTTGCAAAAATTATAATTTTAAACATTTTTAGTTAATTCCCTATTGTGCGATATGTATTTATATAAAATATATTTCTTTTGATTATGCACATATTTATGTACATACATACATATGTACATACAAAAGAAAATAAAATAATTTTATTGCAAATTAAAATTGTTGTTATTTTGTGTTTGTATAGCCTAAATGGTAATCTTTTTAAATGAATTTTTTTTAATGTGATAAAAAAATAAAATCGAAATTCCGACAGACTTTATGACATACATATGTGTGTATGTATGTATGTGTATTAGGGTGGGTCAATTTGTTCGGGACCGAAAAACGTGACAAAGCGTATAGCCTGGTCGTAATCTACGAGAAATTCTAAGAACTTTTCCCAAAGAAACCATGGTTCTAAAATCAAAATCGAGCTTCCGGTTTTTTACGAGAAAATTTGGTGTTCAGGACATCCGAAAATAATTCTATTTTTTTGGAAGTATTCATTGCAATTGGTGAATAGTTGACCTGTAACGCTGGAAGAGGGCTTACTTTAAAGGAAATTTTCTCACCTTTCTATATCTGTGCTCATTTATAGAAAATTATTTACCTAAATAATGGTTTTGGAGGTTTATGTCAAAATAATAATATTTAAACTGTTAAAAACCTAAAACGATTATTATTGTGACATAAACCTCCAAAACCGTTATTTAGGTAAATAATTTTCTATAAATGAGCACAGATATAGAAAGGTGAGAAAATTTCCTTTAAAATAAACCCTCTTCTAGCGTTACAGGTCAACTATTTACCAATTGCAATGAATACTTAAAAAAATAGCATTATTTTCGGATGACCTGAACACCAAATTTTCTCGTAAAAAATCGGAAGCTCGATTTTGATTTTAGAACCATGGTTTCTTTGGGAAAAGTTCTTAGAATTTCCCGTAGATTATGATTTTGCTATACGCTTAGTAGGCTAAAAAATTGACCCACCCTAATGTGTATGTATCAGTCCTAATAAAAAAACATGTTTGTGTATGTTTCAGACTCTACAAAACGCTATTATATTAACACCCGTCAGCAATCTTTGTTATGTGTGATAAATTCCAAATTAAATTTGCAATTTTGGATATAAGTTTTAGTAAAATCATTTTGAATGGAACAAATTCGGATACAAGAATATATTATTTGTAATTTGGCTAAAGTTCTGAATCAATTGCGTCCAAGCCATATGCACAATGTGCAAGGTTTTACATAACAGCTTTAGCTTTGTGCTTTCATACTAACAAGAACACAAATCCAATGATATGTATTTCGAGACAACAATAATTGCTGTTTACTTTGCAAAGAAACAACGATCAGTCAATGTTAAATAATAAGTACTTTCAAATGTATATGTTTTTGGACGCAACTGTTCTAAACAGCTTATTCAGTCTCAAATACATTTCAATTGTTTTTCACATTAGAGTGCTAATAAGTTGTTAAACAATTATTTTATTTCTTCTATCTTTTTTATTGTACCAAAAAAAAAAAAAATAAAAACAAAAGAATTTAAGAGAAAAAAAACATTGTATCGCAATAACGAGTATAATAACAATTGTTTATAAAAAAAATAATTTTAGGACTTTTTTTTCGTTTTCTTTTGTGCATTTTTTTGCGCATTCTTAAATAATAATCAAATCCATTTTAAGTAAAAAAGAGAAACTCTTCTACACAAATTTCTAAACTAAACAAAAAAAAAAAAACAAACAAAGAATTTAAGAGCAATACATTCCTGTTTTTCAAATTTAAATTCTATATATTATTTAGTGAGATTTATTTAAGTTTGATTTAGCACGACCATAAAATAAACATACATAAAAATATTTTTGGTTTATTGGGGGTTTCTTTCTATGCAATACTTGTCAAATATACCCTAAATATACCTAAAATATTAATTATGAATACGGGCATTAGAATTTAATTAGTTTTCGTTTTACTAAATAAAGTGTTATCGAATTATGTCTTTAGGACTCAAGTACAAATACTTATATAATATGATAGAATCCCATGAAACACATAATTTCTTAGGAACCTATCTACCGCTTCGTAGGAGTGTTACCTACATACTACACAATGTTTTTTTGCCCTTTTAAATTATTTTTTTACATTAAATTAATCTGAAATAGAATAACTTAATTCATATTGTAGTATATACATATTTCTTAATAAACTTGTTATTTCTGACTAATACGTTGCTATTGATATTATTGAATGACATACAATACAAATAATAAATCAATACACACTAACTATTATTATTTTCAAGTAAATCCTCCAAGTCCAATATCTTATCTTTGTTTTTAACATTCAAACTTTCTGATTTTCCGTCTGTTAGTATTAAATACCAGGAATAAAATTAACATACTGGTACATGTATACTCGTATATGTATGGTATACTTTGACGACTTTAAAAAGCTTCATTTACTGTTTTTCGTGAGTTGTGGCAACAGTTGCTTGTTTACGTCAAACGGGTACATATTCACAGTGGACTTCGAACACAAATTATTTTAAACGATTACTGAGAAAATTTAACAAAGAATTTTAAATGGATATATTACATGAACTGGGATATAATTATATTTAACAAAAAATATAATTTATATAAAATAAATAAATATTTTGTTGTACACTTAATTAATAAATTGTATTGTATAAGAATATTGAATATAAATAAGATTTCCGTATATTGTTGTAAATTATTAAAATAATTTAAGTACATATTTAAATTTATTATAATACTTAGTAGGGACATAAATATTGTTACTACTGTGAACATACCCTTTTAATATCACATGTTTTTTGAAAGGCAATCTTTATAGCGTTAGTCAGTTACGGGAATTTGAAATTGTGTTAACTTTAACGATGGAGTGAGTGGTCAGATTGAGAAAACCGTATCGCAGTTATAGCACTTTTTAGTAAGGAAAGAAAAAAAAATGATATTTTTAAAACGCTCCACCCGCTCGGCATTAGTCGCATGTTCGTCTACAGTTGCATACAATTGTTTGAGGAGACCGGAGATATAAAAGACCAGCCCCGGTCGGGCCGCCCACGTACCGTTCGGACACAGTAAGTAGTTAAAGCTGTCAAAGCAAGAATGAAGCGTGCAGCTATTGATGACTAGCCAATGCGACTTAAGGCGTGTGTGAAGGCCAAGGGTGGACATTTTTAATAAATCTAAGATTTTTGTATACAACACATACCAACAAATATATGAAAAAAAATTGTTCCAAAACCAATTATTCATTTTTTTGGCGCTCTGAAATGAGGCCCCAAAGTGAAAAATTAAAAATAACTCCAAAAAAATAGAGGGAAAAAATTGGGGCATATTTTCATCTGGTGGGGCCTGTTTTCATTCTGAAAGATATATCAATGTCCAAAAAAACAGAAACCAAGAATGACCCCAAGATTTTGAGGTTAAAATTAATATTCATTATTAAACTTCGTCACAAAAATGGGGCTAATTTGCATTTTTAGATTGGAGTCATATTTCTTGGGGCCATTCTGCACAACGCCCAGTAACAATATTTATGACCCTACTAAGTAATTGTAAGACAAGAGGAATAGTTTATTAATAATCTATATAAATAAAAATCAATGTTGTTCGTTGGTCATCGCATCAGTTGAGAACGGCTGGACCGATTTTGATATTTTTTTCTTTCTAATGATTGTCGTGATCCAACTTAGGTTTTTACGAAAAGAAAAATTTTCCCCACCCACTTTTACGCCCTCTTTTTTGATTTACCGAAAATCAGAAAACGGCTCCACCGATTTGACTAATATTTCTTTCAAATGTTTGTATTAATTCATTTTGAGTTTTGATCGAGAGAAAAATTCCCCATTTTTTTCTATTTATCTCTAAATACTTATTTGTGTATATCTTCAGAACGATCAAAGCTAAAGTTTCGGAATTGGGTCTGAATGACTTCATTGGCAAGGCAAATCATAAGACAGAAAGTGAGCGAAATTGGACAAGTGGGCTTGATACCTCCCATACAACTTAAAAATTGATTTCTTTATAAATACGTATCTTTAGAAGTGTTGAAGCTAAAGTCTCTGAATTTGGTGTGATTGCTTTCGTAGTCATTAAAAATTATCAGTAGAAAAAAGGGCGGACAAGTAGACGTGGTAGCTTCCAGACAAACTAACTATTGAGTTCAGTATATCTTGAAGTCAGCAACAGTTTTTGAATTTGGTCTGAATTACTCCGTAGTCACTAAAAAATCATCAGTCGAAAAATGTGGACAAATGATTGTGGTAGGTGTAGCGAATCACGCCGGGTTTAAGCTAGTTAAATAATAATTTAATCAATTGTATACTTACCACATGTAAGCAAGAGATATTTTAATTTTTTTGCTATTTTAAAGAGGCTGATTTTATAGTAAAAATCCTAATTTTCATTGTCATTCAATTAAGAATATATGTTTATCTTTGATTTTAAAATAAAATGTTTTTCTAACTTTTTTGATATACATACATACATACATACATACATACATACATACATACATACATACATACATACATACATACATACATACATACATACATACATACATACATACATACAAACAGGAATAAGATGTGAAGGCGTATGTGGCAAAGTGTTTCATCTTGCTCTAAAATGTTCTGGCATAGATAACTACACAGAAGTTAAATTGAAAGAAATAAAGATGTTAAGATATATGTGTGAAGATTGTGTTGTGTATATACAGAATATGGATGGAATACTTAAAGAAACGCACAAGGCTCTGGATAAGAATAACAAATATTTAAGAGAATATAAGAGAGAATTTGATTTGGCTATTACAAATAATGAAAAAGTTTTGAAAAAAATGATGGATGATATGAAAATTACATTTGATGCTAAATTAAAGGAAATTGAGAAAATAAAGAATGTGTGTGAAAATAGTGTTATTGAAATAGGAAATATAAATAAGACTGCAGAAAATATAAAAGAAAATAGTAAGAAAATTTGTATTGAATTGGAAAACAACAAAAGTGACAATAGAAAAATAAATGAAGAAATAAAAAGATTGGCTGATAATAACAAAAATATTGTTGAAAAAATGACATTTGCTGAAATTGCAAAAACAGTATTGCCAGATAGGAAAAATGACAAACCGTTGATAATTAAACCTAAAAATAAGCAAAATAATGAAAAAACTAAAAGTGATTTAAATAACAAAATTGATCCTGTTGATTTTAAAATATCAAATGTTTTAATTAAAAAAAATGGTGTAGCAGTGGTGGAAAGTACGAGCGAAAATGAGAGAAACAAAATAAAACAGGTTATGGAAGAAAAACTGAATAATGAGTATGAAATAAAAATACCGGGATTTTCCAAACCAAGAATTATTATTACAAAAATGTCGTACCAGTATAATGATGACCAATTAATTGAAAAACTTGTAAAACAAAATGAATGTATATGTGGTGAAATAAAAGTAATTAAACAATATGAAGTGAAAAAAGAAAAAGGATGTTTTTATAATGCTATAGTTGAAACAAGTGTGGAAACATTTAAGAAGATATTGTCAATGGAAAAATTGAATATAGGTTGGGATCATTGCAAAGTATATGAAGATGTAAATATACTTTGCTGTTTCAAATGTAGGCAGTATGGTCACAAGGCTATTAATTGCAAAAATGAAGACTTATGTATTAAATGTTTGAAGAATCATAGAGCATCAAGTTGTGACAATGAACTTGTTATTAAATGTATTAACTGTGTTAAAATGAATGAGACTAGGAAACTTGGACTTGATGTTAATCACAGAACTAATAGTAAAATATGTCCAGTCTATTTAAGAAAAGTTGAAGAGAAAAAGAGAAGAATTAATTACTAGCAACCACAATATGGATTGATTGACAAAAATAACATTGACAAAGGAAATTTACACTATAATAAAATATTGAACAATAATAAATATATTAAATGCATATATGTTAATATTTGTAGCATAATTTCAAATAAAACTGAACTTGAAAAGGTTATTGAAGATACAAAACCTGGTATAGTGCTTTGTACTGAAACCTGTGCTACTAATAATATATCAGATAATGAAATAAATATAAATATGTACAAAAGTGTTAGATGTGATTCGCACAGCAGACATACTGGTGGTGTTATTATATATATTCATAATAAAATTGAATTTAAAAAAATATATGAAAAAGCTATTCCCAACAATCTATGGTGTTTAATTATAAAAACTAGAAAGTTAAATAAAAATTGGAAATTTGGTGTAATATATAGATCACCTAGTGGAAGTTGCTCAGAATTTTTAGAAAATTTAAATTTAATTATTGATGAAAATATAAAATTAAGAGAAAATAATATATTAGTTGGCGATTTCAATATTGATATAAATAGAAACAATTTATATTCAAATAAATTAAATGAAATTTTATTAAATGCCGATATGAGACAATGTGTAAATTTTGATACCCGAATAACAGAATATAGTTCTACTAAAATAGACTTAATATACTGCAATGATGAAAACATAAACTGTGATAAACTTGTGCAATATCAAATAAGTGATCATGACACCATTTCATTTTATGTGCCTATTAACGACGAATTAAATATGAGAATGACTAAAAACCTGACAATATGGGACAATTATAACTGTGATATTTTAATAAATTATTTAAGACAGTATAACTTTAATGTTCTCCACAACTGTGATATAGATTATAAGATAGAGTATTTGGATAATGTTTTATTGGAAATAATGTCAGAAATAATTATTAGAAAAACTGTGATAGTAAAAATAAGAAATAAATGGTATGACAAAGAACTATCGGATATGAATAAACTTAAATATGATTTATATAGAATATCATTGGAAACTAGACAATGGAATGAATATAAACTTATTAAGAAACAATATAAAAAATTAATAAAGTTAAAGAAAATTAAATATATTGAAAATAAAATAGACATGAACATAAAAAATAGTAAAGAAATGTGGAAATATTTAAAAGAAATTTCAAATTTAAAAGAACAGAAAAGTGAAATAAAAAAAGTTAAAATAAACAATATTGTCTATAAAAATGACCATGACATAGCTCAGAATCTAAACAAATTTTTTGTTAATAGTGTGAAGGAGATTAATGATTCCATAGATTTATATGGTTTTGATAGATCAACATTAAATTTTTATAATGAAATACAACAGTTTAAATTTAAAAACGTTTCAACAAATGATGTATGTGTTATTTCGAAAGAACTTAAATACAAAATTGGTGGTAGAAACTTAATTACTGAAGGTGTAATGAAAGACTGTTTAAAATACACTGCACATTTCTATGCGAAATTAATAAATGAAAGTTTTACGACGGGTGTAGTGCCAGAGAAATGGAAGTTGACAACAATTTTTCCCATACAAAAGGTTGCAAATACAATGCTTGCGGAAGAGCTTCGACCAATTAATACTATTACAAGTGATGCAAAGATTATGGAATTAATTGTGAAAAAACAGCTGATGGTGCACTTAAATTTAAATCGTATTTTAATTGATGAACAATCTGGTTTTCGAACTAAGCACTCATGTGAAACAGCCTTGAACTTAGTAATATCTGAGTGGAAGAATAGTTTAAATGACAAGTTAAATGTCGTTGCAACTTTTCTTGATTTAAAAAGAGCCTTCGAAACCGTTGACAGAAATATATTACTAGATAAGTTACAAAAGATCGGCATTGATGATATAGAGCACAGATGGATGGCAAACTACCTGAGTAATAGAAGACAACAAGTGGTTGTATCTAATGAAATTTCGACAAAAGTTAATATTAATATCGGACTACCGCAGGGAACTGTATTAGCACCATTGCTTTTTATATTGTATATAAATGATATTAAAACCTGTTTGAAATATTGCAAGATACGATTATTTGCTGATGATGCATTGTTAATGATTGCGGATAGAAACCTTGAAGAGGCTACGAAAAAGATGCAGGATGATATTGATAATCTGTATGTGTGGCTATGCCAAAATAAATTGAAATTGAATATTAATAAAACGAAATTTATGATATTAACAAGAAATTGTGTGAATATTAATAATTGTATATTAAAAATAAAGAATGAGAATATTGACAGAGTAAATGTAATTAAATATTTAGGTGTAATGATAGATGATAAATTAAATTTTGATGATCATTTAAATTATATTAGAAATACAATTATGAGGAAAATTGGAATATTAGCTAGGTCAACAAAGTTATTAAATAGAAATTATAAAACTAGAATATATAATAGTATAATATTACCACATTTTACTTATTGTACTTCTATACTATTTCTTCTAAATGCCACTCAGATTGACAAACTTCAAAAATTGCAAAATAGGGCTATGCGTTTTATATTGAGCAAAAGTTATGATACACATATATCTAGCATGTTGAATGAATTAGGATGGTTAAATGTTAAACAGATCATTATGTTTCACACTATAAAATTTATACATAATATTAGATTTGGAAATAGCCCTAAATATTTAAGTGACAAATTGCAATGTAATAATGAAATTCATAGTTATAATACTAGAAGAAGAGAAGATTACAGATTGCCATATATGAGAACTACAAGGGATATGAACTGTTTAGAGTATAAGGGACTTAAATTATATAATGAATTACCAAACAACATAAAAAATTGTGAAAATTTGCGATTATTTAAGAAATTATTGAGAGAATATTGTAAAAACTATTAATGTATTTTATGTATCTAGATTGTAAAACAATCGTAATAATAAATAAATAAAAATAAAATACATACATACATACATACATACATACATACATACATACATACATACATACATACATACATACATACATACATACATACATACATACATACATACATACATACATACATACATACATACATACATACATACATACATACATACATACATACATACATACATACATACATACATACATACATACATACATACATACATACATACATACATACATACATACATACATACATACATACATACATACATACATGCATACATACATACATTGTTGACCATTAACACTCTCTTTCAGAGTTACAGCCTAATTTCTCGCAACATGCGATTCAGAAACTTCATAAGTCGATCAATGCTCACATCAGTCACATCCCTAATGCCTCCATAGGGCAGGGCACTCGCAAAAAAATGAAATATCGTCTCCCTTTTCTCCGGTTGTTTAATAGTATTTTCTACAATCATAACTTAAGCTTACTTAAGCATACCAAATTAAATTACATTTCCTATAGGAAATTTAGCTTCCAGTGAATAGTATAAAATAATTTCCGGTAACTTATTTAAAATCCACATACATATACTGTTTTTCTAAATAAGTTTTAATCTCGAAAGTATATCTTGTTTATCAATATTTCTAATTTGTAAATTGAATTAAATTTTTGTATACAAATATGCCTGTTCTACTAAAGTCGTTTAAAACAAATCGTTTTTATATAAGAGCGGGAAAATCCAAAATTAAAATAAAAAAACGTAATAAATTTGTTGTTAATATTAACTTAATATACTCATATATTGTTTTATATTTCCATATTCACATAAAATTCAGATTTTTGTTTTAATAACACCAGTTAGCCAAGTATGACAGAAGCAGTTATAGGCGAGAGTATAATTTATTTTTTTTTAACAACAATAATTCTAATACTGCTGACTAATACTAAAAATGCAAAGAGAAAAAAAGAAAAAATAATCGCGTGAACATGTCATACACAGCCGACAATAAGTCAGCCGACAACAAACTGACCACGAATAACAGAAAAATTAAAAGAAAAAAATCGTACTCATAATATTGGTGAGCTTGTCGAGCTAAAAATGAAATTATAAAATAAAATGTGCTCCTACAATCAAAATAATAAGTACTAGTTTATATACGAGTAAGTTCTATAAAATTAAATCGATAGTTTTTTAAAAACAAATAAAATTTAATTGTGCCGATTTGTAAGTTCATTCGACTTAAATTTCATTAATGAGTCTATTATGGATGGCAACCGAAGTTGAGTTGCATTGCCAGCTGCCAAAGTGGTCTTACAGATGGCAACTGGCAACTGAAACTTGGCAACTCAGGTACTAATTGGTGAATTTGAGCTGATAGTCGAATAAATAATTGTTACTTTTATTTTTCGATATTTCGCTACTTCTTTGCGTAGCATCAAATAAATATTTGTGTTTGACAAAAATATTTAATAAAATTGTCGAGGAAATTAATACAAAAACAGTGTAATGAATAATATAATTTGTATAATAATTATGTTTTACTTTAAATAAATATACACCATATCTATGTATTTCTCAACGAAACTACACAATTGGTTAGAGAGACATCGAATTAAAACTAAATGTAATACTTTAAGCTCGTGATGAATTGTTTAATTAAAATTTTATTTGTTTAGGGTTCAGAACAAGAATGCTAGTCAGTTTCTTAACCACGATGACTCATTGTAGCGTATTTAAATTAACTGTAATTTTAAACGACAGATTCATCAGCACAAATTAATTTAATATTCAGTTTGATTAACAATTCTATAGACAGTGGAAAACAGATCGGCAGACAGACAGACGTTTATTTTGTTTTTTTTTTAGTTATTGAATATAATTTATATGCAATTAATGTGAGAATTTTTCTTTTGTCATTATTTCGTTTTCTTTCTATTAAGTAGGAGTGTATGCATTTAATATTTTTTTTTCTTTTTTTGCATGCAAAATTAAATTCTTATTAACTAAGACGACATATTATAGAGTACAAGGTCTTTTAGTGCCAATAACAACAAAAATATTTCCGTTATCATATCATTCACCATAATTCTTTTGAAATTACAACTCTGAATAACACATGGTATGATTAATATCCCTTACAATGACGTCGATTAAGCAATGAATTCTGAAAAGCTTATAAAATTAGTTCCATGTAAAATAGGTTTTACATTGAAATTTGTTGGTTTTTTTTTTGTTATTCAAATTTTATTTCTTGAGGGTCGATTCTTGTTGTGTGATAATGTAGAATGGAAAAAATTGCGATATCCGTTTGTTTAATGAAAAAGTGTTTCGTTCAAACTGTAGCCCTGATACTTCATATATCAATTTAGAAGACAAAGGAGAGCCTCAAACGAATTGTTTATTGCTAAAGCCGACTCCAACACATGTCACTAATGTTTATAACCCTTGTTAGTTTTTTTATCTGATTCTATCCTCTATTAATAAAAAAATACATGCATAATGAATGATAGTAAATCTGTTTGTTTGTCGGTCAATCAGGCTTAAACGATTGAACCGATTTTGCTAAATTTTGGAACATAGATTGCTTCAAGTACAAAGTACAAAATTGTAACTGGACATGGTACTTCCCATACAAACTAAATAATTATTTTTTATATATCTTGAGAATGGTTGAATCTAAAGTGTCTAAATTTGGTCTAAATAATTAATGGTCAAGGAAAATCAACATTCACATTGAACAAGTGGGCGTGAAACCTGCCATACAAGAAAAAAACCGGAGAAGTAGAAGTAGAACCTCCCACACAAACTAACTTTGTATTACATCTGGTATTTTTTACTTAAATTTAAGAAATAAAAAGAAGAGACATTGTTAAAATAAATTTAAATAAATAAATATTTTTTTATTTTTGTGGTAAGCTTTGGTAATTAATTTCCATACATACTTAAATATAAAAATTACCTTCACTTGGTTCTCACAATTTAGATATGCGGCCGAAGCGAAAATTGATTTTTAACGGTGAATTAAAGAAAAAATTTCCATTCATAAACAAAACTGTTACTGATGAAAGATGTGGAATATATCCGGCCCATTTATCCATTACAATTGGAGGCGCAACAAATATAAAACACCATTTGGAAACTATAAAACATAAAAAGACAGTTGTTGCCAGTAGTTCAAATCGCCAGTTAACAACTATTTTAAGAAACGTAAATTTTAACGATCAAGAGTAGGAAAATAAACAAAACGAAACATTTGATCACATTTTGTTTTGTTCTTTACAATGAGTAAAACAAAAACAAAACAAAAACAGTGAGAACGATTGTCCGATTCATTTTTGTATATTGTTTTTATTTGTGAGCACTACAAATACACTAACTCAAATGTGCGTAGGTAGAAAAAAATTAATGAGAAGAAAAAGAAAAGAAGAAGAGAAAAAAGAGTAAATTATACGAATGTAACGGAATAAACAAAGCGCAAGAGCGAAAAGCGAATTGTTTCATTTGCGCTCTTTTTCATTTATAAAGTATTTGTTTTGGTTTTGCTCATGTACAATACGATTAAAAAAAAATGTAAAGGCTAATGACTTTGTAGAAACGTTTGCGAAATGTTTTTTTTCCAATCTGAGTAAAAGAATTGGCTGTCGTCGAAGGTATTTACTAGCTTATCATTCAGTTTAATCACGGATCTATTAGGATTATTAAAATTGTTTTTACTCCTATTATTTTACTGTAGAGAATTTTTTGCATTAAAAACTAGTACCTAATTTTATCATATACATACATACATACATACATATACATACATACATATACAAACTACATGTGCTTGCCTAGAAGGCTTTTTTTTATTACTCACTAATGTAAAAGTTTTGTTTTGTTATTAATTTTATAAACTTAAACTACTTACTTATAATTATTTTTAAATTTATAAAATGTCCTTTTTCTTGTTGATATGGTCACCGTAGGTATAACACATGATAATACTCATCCATCTATAATCACAAATTTTGCATATTTAGATGTTTACTGGGTAATAAACGTCAACCATTTATTCATTTTCGCATACAAAAGTAATAAAAAAATTAATCACGAGATTTATACCACAACAATAATAATAATAATACAGTAGTTAAGTATTATTGTCTATTGCTTTAAAAAAAAACTGTAAAGAAGCAATTATTTTTGTAATACTTGGCGACAAAATTTTATTCATTATAACAAACTAACACACACAAAAAGGTCAATAGCTGTAAAATTGTGTGAAATAAAGAGAATCTGTAAGTGTTGCCGATTTACTGTAATAAAATTCTGCCTACTACATTATAGCATTCACCCATACAGTAATGATCACCGAAATAAATTTGTATGCTTTAAAAATCTAAACCTTTTATATTAAAATTTACGTCTGTTTTTGAAGTGAACAGTTAAGTGGATGAAATGATTTTCTTAAAATTTTACCTTATACCTTTATAGTCAATAAAACTCATCAGTCAAATAGTGAGCAATTTGTATATTTCAGCATAGTGCCTCTATACAAAGTAAATATGCAATCATATGTATGTATGTATAAAAATTAACACACACAACATAGGTGCTGCGAGAAGCTAGGCTGTAACCTTGCTAAAGGGTTGTAATGATCAATTATATATGTATGTATATCAGAGTAGGAAAATAAACAAAACCAAACATTTGATCACATTTTGTTTTGTTCTTTACAATGAGTAAAACAAGAACTAAACAAAAACAGTGAGAAAGATTATTCTATTTATTTTTGTATATTGTTTTTGTTTGTGAGCACTACAAATACACTAACTCAAATGTGCGTAGGTAGAAAAAATTAATGAGAAAAAAAAAGAAAAGAAGAAAAGAAAAAAGAGTATATTATACGAATGTAACGGAATAACAAAGCAAGCACAAGAGCGAAAAGCGAATTGTTTCATTTGCGCTCTTTCTCATTTATAAAATATTTGTTTTGGTTTTGCTCATGTACAATACGATTTAAAAAATTTTTAAAAGTTTATGAGTTTGTAGAAACGTTTGCGAAATGTTTTGTTTTTTTGCCCACTCTGATGTATGTATATATGTACATATGTTATTTTCATTATTGAATAATTTATGTAAAATTGCTACAGTGTGACATTTTTCGTGAGTAGACTCCAACTTAAAATGAAGCTCCAAAGGTTTTTCTATGGCTTCATATCTTACTAACCATATTGTGCCGCTTAATTTATTATTTTTTCAATTTGTCTCTTGGAACTATGACAAAACCAAATATTTGTTTCACGGATTACATATTCAGGAAACGTCTTCATAGATTTTTCCCTACTATATGAATTGTACTTTCCTACCATTACGTTTGCACCGTCTACTCCTATTCCGAGTAATCTTTGTATATAATACTATCTTCTTCTAGCAAATTTATTATTGATTGATAATTGTTTCAGCTGTCCCACTTTCTATTTCCACAATTTTGTATAAAGTTGTAACTACTGAAACATTTTTATGTTTAAGCACTTTATCATAACACAAAGCAATTTTCTATTATCAATGCACGTACTTTCATTAATTATAAGGGAGTAGTAGCTGTTTCCTAAATCCTTCAAAAGTTGTTTAAAATATATTAAAAGCAAAACGTTTTTTATTAACGCAGTGAATATCGTTTGCTGAAGTTGAATGTCACTCAGGGTTTTGAATATTGAATCGAGTGTGTTTATTAAATCAACAAGGTGGTTAATGCTGTTGCTATTCTCCAGCAGCAATCTTAATTGAAAATAATTGTTAATGAGCTAACCGAGTCATTAAGTGAATCAGATGATAACTATGGAGAAATTCAGGGCTGTTGAGTGATCAAAAAATTGTTACAACCCTGAATCCAGCGGAGTATGGATAAATAAATTTCGGGTGGGCCATCTATCGGTTTAAATTTGAACCACCGGTTATTTCAAATCTGACAATGCTTATGTTATTCTATTCTGTCATAGAATTCAGTATATTATATTCACTGAATGAAATGAATCGATTTACGCTTGAGCAATGCTGGGATTTATTGAAAATTTATTTCTAAAACAAAGACAATTGGTGGAAAATTGAACGAAAATGATGTACAAAATTTGGTCGCAGAGAAGGATCAACAGTGCCTGGTATTCGCAAATTTTCTGCTAAACTTTGTGAAACTAGTTTAGTTGTTGATGCACCTAGACTTGAGCGTTCTTGTACCCGAAAATGTCGACTCTATGTCTGAGAGTATGTGCGAAAATCCATTAGCATTAAGAATTACATATTTCACGCACCAGTTTACGTCGAATTTTGCGAAAATATCTCGGTATGACGCTTACAAAGTTTAATTAGTTCAAGTGATGAAGCCGCATGTGTAACCGCTTCGTTGATGAAATCTCGGGGTTGATCTTAATTCTGGTTTTTAAAAAACTCAAAGTATAAGTATTACTAAATTTATTTGGTATAAATAAATAAATTAAAAAAACTAGAAAAGCGATAGACGAAAAACGATCATAAACAAGAGTATATTGATCAGTAAAACGATTTAAGAAAAATTAATCAAAGGGATAAGTAATTATTATTTATTTATTTTCTAAATTACAATACAATTATTACGAGCGAAGTGACTAATACCGTATACTCGGTGTAGTGTCGCAGACAATGATTTTTGGTGGGAAACGAACCCACAATCCTTGCAATAGCAGTCTAAAAAAATACACAC
Organism: Metopia argyrocephala; assembly: GCA_963576795.1. NCBI lineage: Eukaryota > Metazoa > Arthropoda > Insecta > Diptera > Sarcophagidae > Metopia > Metopia argyrocephala. Next base: position 7,251,073 of record OY756208.1, read on the forward strand.
CAGACAACTACGGCACCTAAGAAATTATTAAAACGCTCTTGTTATTTGAATTGGTCGTGGATATTCGCAAAACAATTATTTTTCTAATGTTCTATAAATGTTTATTAAAGTAAAAACAAAAAATAACAAAAATGGTAATAAAATATTAACTTTGCCAATTTGTTGATAATAGTTTAAACACTATTTTATTTTATACAAACAAATATATGTACATACGTACGTGATGTTTGTTTAAGCGTATACCTATCTTTTGACAAACTAAAATTTTTATCTATCTTCAAACATTTGAGGTTTTTTGCGGTAACAACTTTCATTAAAAATAGATATTGATTTTATTTTTGTTTTTTTTTTTTTTCACTTGGTAACAACAAAATGTTGACTTACCAGAGGAATTTATTTACACCTAAAAGGATGCGGACATCAAATATTGAGTTTTACTGTCTATTGTTCAAAAGTAAATAGATTTTGTGTGTGTTTATTGAAAACACCATATCTTTTATAAGAAATTTTGCAAGTATGTATGTTTATAAAAACATATAGTTTGCATAGTTTTGTTAATATTCGATAGATGGTGCGATTTCAAAAAATCTATAAAATTAGAAACTCTTTTACAGAAAATTAAACAAAATTTGGTGTGGTTTGAAAAGTTAGTTTTGCATGTTTAATTTACATCTTTTTCTATTCTTACGTATTTGTGCATACATTTTAAAAAAGTGGTCATATTATTCGTTCGTTCTTAAAATACTATTCTATAAAAATTTTTAAATAAGCAATAGATTTAAAGACAAATAATAAATATAAAAAAACCATTTTACTTGGTTTAAGTTATGATTTAATTAATTTAATTAGTCGTGGTGGTCTCGTGAATAGTGTGTTCGCTTACTAAGACAATAAAAAAAATATTTCTTTTTATGACTACCTTTTTTTCACAGAAATTTATCTCATTTCTAAGGCGCTTAATAGTAATATAAGAAAACAATGTATGTATGTCATAAATGTACTGTCCTTTCCAAAAAAAAAAAAAAAACAATTCCAATTCCAATACAATGCAATGCATTTAGTAGGGGTTTACCCCTGAGTATTGGTCTTAAAAGAAAAAAATCTTCTGGCAAAAGCTGTGAGAAAAACTGATTGCTATGAAAAAGCTTCTCAAGTTTGTCGTTCGGAGTCGACTTTAAACTTGGCAAAAAACAACATGAGTGCTGCGAGAAGCTAGGCCGTAACTCTGAAGCAGGGTGGTAATGGCCAATTATGTATGTGCATGATTTAATAAAATAACTGCCAGCATTACTAAGACAATCAATTTCAAGTAATTAAAAATTTGTTAAAAAAAGGACGTGTTCCTACATTTGTAAGTAGGTAATTAATTGATGGCAATATTTTTAACCCTTTACGGCTAGTTGTATTTCTGCAAGATTTCCCTAAAATAAATGTGAATGTACCCACTTTGTATTTTGATCAGTGATACCGTAGCCTTAAATTTTTTCTGACCAAGCCGCAGAAAAATGTAACTAAATGATAGAAATTTTTCTCTTTTGTACGAGAACGATAAAACGTATTTTTTGTTTCTGGCATAAAAAGATAAGTACATATTACACACTCAGATATTACGCCAATAGTTCGGACTGCTCTTTCAATAGGTTTATACATATATCTTACTGATTCATTTAAGTCACTTTGTTACTAAAGTCCCGTAAATTAGGTCGTCTTTTTAGAACAAATTAATATCCCATGGACAGACGCGGATACCTGTATTTCTAAAAACATCTCCCATAAGCGGAAAAATAAATATGTATTACAAAAGGCAAAGCTGAGCAATTTTCTTGTATTTCGGTTCATGCCATTTTTATTCTATGCGTAAGAAAGAGATATTGCATTTTTCTTTGTTAAGAGTGTGCTTTTCACTTTAATCAGATTATATGACATTGCGTATTGAAGTGATTCCCCCAGAAAAAGTTGGCCATTGGCTTCAAAAATGGCGTAAACGTCATAATGTTACTCAATTCAAAGATAAACTCCCTTTAATACTTTTCTTTTACAAGATAATTAAATTAATAAATAAATTTTCTTTTACTCCTCAAGTTATCTTTCCTCGTATAATGTTTTCCGTTTTCGAACGCTCGTTCTTGTGAGGATCGCTAGGTGTTGGAATACTCTACCATCCAATTTACGCTCCTTTTCATGCTCTAGTGCTCTGTTCAGGACACAACTTTTACTTTAGTTTTATATATAAGTTAATTATAGGACCTTTATTTTAAAGCACATCGTATCAAAAATGAATTTTGCCAATTCGGCATCAGAGCTTTTAAGAGGCATAAATGTTCTTGATCCCTTATGTTTTAAAAAAACCGCTTGGGAAAAAGTTGAACCTGGCACCATCGAAAATCGTTTCCGGTAGTCCGGATTTATGCAAACAAACGATGATGTTGAGGAATTTTAACCCCAAGATGACTTGCCTTTATCAACATGTAACTGAAGATAATTTTGAAGATTTCCTTAACATTGATGAATGTGCTTCAACTGAAAATGATTTGATGAAAAATATTTTGGAAAAGCCAGATGAAATCCTTATTAGTGATGAAGTCCCAGATATTCTTTTGGAGCCCAACAGAATAAAAACCTGTAAGGAAGCTTTTACACAAATTCAACGATCTAAAACCTTTTCGTCAAACGACTTTGTAGCATATTCAATATTAATTTATATAACACCATAATAAAACCACATTTCGAATATGGATCAACGATGTTACACACATGCTGCAACGCCCAACAAATTCAAAGGCTACAAAAATACTATACCTATTATACTATAATATACTACTACTATACTATACATACTACGAGAAAATGAGGAAAAAACAAGAAAACCAGCAAACTATAAATAAACAACAATTTTTTAGATCTTAATAATATTTCTTGCCTTTATATGTCAGTTAATTCGCTATTCTGAATATATCACAGTTAACGTAGTCAACAATTAATATACAGGTAAATATTTATTAATTTTTTTTCCCAAGTATTTAAACGAAAAATCCCCTGGACGGACATTTCCCCTAAGCGGAAAAAAAAGCTTCGACGGTCGGTGCCCGCCTATGGAAGCTTTCAATGTGGATATTTTAGATGCTTTTAAGCGCTTAAAAAAGTAACAAAATTGTTCATCTTGCTCCGTAAAGGGTTAAAATATTTTTCAGTAGCTTTCATATGCATACACTTCAAATCCTCATAACTGCATGCCTTATAAAAATAGACAGTGATTAAATGAATAAAAAATGAGTTATATAAACTGATTTTATTGTATAAATGTACAAACCTGTTCCACGAGCAATGTAAGTTCCAGCCAGATTTGATGATGATGATGATGATGTGGAAGAACTGGAACCAGCTCCATTCATATTCGTTTTTGTAAATTTTAATAGCATCTTGTTTTAAAAAAACTCAAACACAAGCAATCAAAATCACTTTTTATGTGTTATATGTATATTATTTTCTTAATTTCTTTTTATAATGGTCCTAAGTGTTATCAACTTTTATTTATTAATTTTTAAAATCAATTATCTATTAATTACTTATTTTCCTGATATCATATTATTTGAAAAAAATAAATTTTAAACAAAGAAGAAGCACACAAAAAACAATAGAAATAATTATTTTTCATACAACTGTTGCTATTTATAGTTACAAACTTAGGTTTAGACAATTATTTTTCACCGTGCTGCGCAATCTTTTGCATATTCACGAATATTTATTTTATCACTTATTTCCTTAAAAAGAAATAAATGTGGCACACATAAAAGGAATAAAAGAATTCGCAAAATTTACAAAAACAAGTTAAATGTTGTTCTTCCTTAATTGCGGCTGTCTCTCTTTTTTCTTGTATCACAAATTCCTTTTACTTTATTAATGTTTTTGTCGTTGCCTAATATAAAAATGATTTCAGTTGAGTTTTGTTGTATTCCAACATGAAAGGCATGCATTTAAGAAAAACACATTTTCAGCACAAACTCACACATAAACATACGTAAATATGCATTCACAACGTCACGAAATAAAGTATTTTTACTTCACACACTCTTCTATTATTTTTTTCTGCCTCTTTAACAATCAATCAATTATTTGTTTATAACAATTTATTTACAATAATTGATATTCAATATTGTGCTTTAATCGTAAAATCACTATTAAAAATTTATTTTCTTCAATTTTTTATTCTTATTTCTCTACTTTATCCATTACAACCGCATAGCTTCGTTTTTTTTTTTTTCACATGCATATGTACCTATGTACATAAAGATGATTTTTTGTTTGTTTTTGTAGTGGCAAGAAATAAGTAATTTTGTCTCCTTTATTTAAATAAATAACATAAATTTTATATAACACCTTAGTTGCAATTGGTTTCTACTAACAATATTTTTATAATTTTGTAATAAAAAATTTTTCTTTCCCTGCAATCTACGTTTTATTTCACACTTTACAACATTCAACTGGTTTCTTCATCTTCGTTTTCTACTTGCTTCTTTTTTTCAATATTGGCATTCTTTGCGAAATGATTACATCGTATTAACATGAAAATAATATTAAAAAATAATTGTAACTACATACACGTATTTGTTTTTCAATTTCTGAATAAAATAAAATGCATATATGTATATAAATAATAATAATAAAACAAGTTTCAAAAGATTAATATAAATAATTAACTGTTTCTATTCAATATTCTATTATGCTATGATACATACATATGTTTATACAAATTTTAGCCAGTTTAAATATATAATTAACAGATACGTGATGAGTCAAAACTAAAAGATAAAATATAACTAAAAAGCTTTTTTGCAATAAAAAATTGGTCAAGATTAGTTATAAGTATAAAACAGTCAGAAATTGAAGAACCTAACTTCCGTATATACATAAATTTTTAGGTCTTTGGTATTCGTTATAATTGTGTTCTACTCTATAACATATTATTATTTCCATGGTGGAATTACTTACAAGGTGGTGTTGCCAACCCAGCTGAGTTTTTTTTTTTTGGTCATACTGCTCCTGTCAAAATTTTTGTTTGTATTTATGTTTTGTTTACATTTTGCTTTGTGTGTATTAGTGTTTTCATACGATGGGAGTCAAGCGCTTTTAAGTCAGCCTGACTATCTGAAAATATATTAATTGCCTTGCTCTTGAGCCCGATATTCAGATTAATCTCAGCACATGTGGTTATGGCCAGGATTTCAGCCTGAAAAACACTCAACGACTTCCCCAGTTGAATTGACGAGCTTCGATTGGGTCCATAACCTCCAATATTTAACAAACCTAGATGTCATACGATGAGAGTCAAGCGCTTTTAAGTCAGCCTGACTATCTGAAAATATATTAATTGCCTTGCTCTTGAGCCCGATATCCAGATTATTCTCAGCACATGCGGTTATGGCCAGGATTTCAGTCTGAAAAACACTCAACGACTTCCCCAGTTGAATTGACGAGCTTCGATTGGGTCCATAATAGTGCTGTCAAATTCTGCTACTTTTCATTACTCGATAGTATTGAGTACTTTCATTTGGGTACCCAATACTACTCAATACTTTTAACGGATATTATTTTTAAGAGAAAATAATTTCATAAAGTATTGTATTTTTCGACAGAAATTTGTTTGGCCGTTAAAATTTAAATTTTTCATACAACTTCGAAGAAAAAATACAACTCTTAAAGTATTTAGTAGTTACTTTTAAGTATTGAGTACCAAAAAATAATCGATACTCGGTACCCATTACTCAATACTTTGCCAGCACTAGTCCATAACCTCCAGCCATAAGCCGATTTTGATACGCCGCCGATAATTTTTGTACAAGCCGCCGCAGCAGAAAAACTGATCGGCGCAGGCCTCTGCTTAAAACTGACAGCAAGCTGTCAAACCAATATACACAGTACACACAGTATACACAGCGATGCCAATTTAGTGCTTTTGGCACTATTTTTAGTGCTTTTTGATATACCAAAACGGCAAATTATAAGCGCTGGTTTCAAAAAAGCAAAAGCACTAGCTCGGTGCTTTTAAATTATCTAATAGTGCTTTTAAGAAATTTTAATATTTTTTCATTTTCTAATAGACTTTTTGCAGTTGTTTTATTTTTTTTTTTTTATTGGTAAATCCTTTTTAAGTTATGCATTGTAGACTGATAACAAATAGTCATTTTTGCGTTCATCTACATAAGTCGGTTTTGATTAATCGTCTGAAAAGGTAAATCCCGTTATAACGAAAAAGTCATTAAAAGAAACAAGTAAAAAAATTATATTATAGAATACTTCAATTGTTTTGAGGATAATTTAGACAGTGCAATAGATAAATTTTGTTATTTGGGACATAATTTTGAAAAGGAATTTTAGGACATATTGATAACGGAAACTGCAAAGAAGGAGGTAAAAAATAATTGTGTACGCTTTACAAAAGATCATACAGGAAATTAGAAAAAGACTGCCAAAAATTTTGAAATTTCGCCAAAAAGTTGCTTTTTTAAGTATTGGTAATATACAGTGCGAGCTCGATTTTCGCAACCCCCGATTAACGCAACACCCCGATTAGCGCAACAGGCAAATTTTTTACATTACAGTCTTTATAAGTGCAACGATTTTCAAAAATGAGTCTCAATAAGTGCAACACTATTTTTTTTAAATATATTTACAATGATTTCTGTTTGTATTTCTTGTTCAAAAACGTAGTTTTATAAAAGTAATCATATTTAATCAAAGAAACGCATTTCGATAGCATTTCTCCCACGTTAGTGCTGAGCCAAACACGTTTTAGAACACAAATACAAACGCATCAGTTTTCTGTTTTGCAGCATATATATGTTTTTAAAACAAAAAATTGCTCGCTACGCCAATGTTTCGACAAGAAGACTGTTTTTTAACAGTGAGTTTTTTGTTTTTTTAATAAAAAATTTGTGTTTTACAAATAGTTTGTTTCATTTTATTGAAAATGGGATCTTTTCAGGTACAATAAAAAGTGGTCGATAATTGCAACTTCTTCGGTAATTGCAACAGACCGGATTTTTTGAAGTTGCGAAAATCGAGCTCTAACTGTATTTGGTAATAACAATAAAAATTATATTATTACTTTCGTTAAACATTTCAATGTGTGTCGATGTGTCGATCCTATTTCTAAAATAAAAAATGGCTTAAAATATTGCTTTTGTATTGTTGTTGTTCACAATGATCAAATAAAATTATCCTTGTGCTTTTTTACGCCTTTTTTAGTTCTAAATTACGCTTTTTAGTGCTTTTTCTTAATTTATATGTGCTGTTTGATCCAAAAAAGTTGGCATCACTGAATATACATTGTCGCAGTCGAACTCAGCACGTGTTTTGTTTATTGCATTTTTTAGCGTAAAAGTTTTATATAAATTTTAAAAATGGGTAAATTCCGTTCGAAACTAAAACGTCATGCTAAAGGTAAAACATGGAGTAAAGGACACTCTTCTACATCCAACCCGGAACAAATGAAGCACCGTATGAAAGCCAAATCGCGATTTTTTCAACCTAATCTAAGTTTGGGTAATTTCCATTTATAAACAAAATTGTATATACAACTTAATAAAATATTGAGTTTATTTTTAGCTCCACCTGAAGTAGAACGAAATCCTAACACACTCACTTTGGAAGCAGTAATGAAACATGAACAGCGTCAGGCTTTTAATGCAGAATCAACAACAGTTAATGATGTTGCCAGCAGCCTCAAATCTTTTAGCTTACATGATGATGAACTAATGTCCGAGTCGCAAAGTGGAACTTTTAAAACATTTGCTTCCAACTACAGTACTTGTAGTAACATGAGCTTTAAGAAACTATTGGTAGGCTTTCGTGCTTCATCTGATCTTCATAAAAAAATGTTAGCCATCCTTACAGCCACAACAGAAATAATTAAAGAAAGAGGTGGCACAGAATCTTCCACAGAATATTTTATTTTGTTAATGACGCAAATCGAAGCCAGTACAGAAGATAATGATATTATTGCTGGTCTATCTTTATTGGGTATGGGTATAAAGTCTGTGCCTGCTGCAGTTTTGAGAAAACGATTCGATGAAACAGCTCAGACGTTGATGTCATGTCTGGAAAGATTTATACAATCAAAAAATATATCGATTATTAGACAAGTAAGTTTAAATAGATTTTATAAAACGCAACATTTTTATTTCACAAATCTTGCAGGTAATTGGATGTCTATCTGTTTTGCTGAGAGCACAAGATTATACGACATGGACTTATTCATCGACTTGGCAATATATAGATACTTTATTGTCATTTACAATTCATTCAAAGCCTAAGGTAAAGAGAAATATATATCATAACGACATAAAATCGTGTCTTTATTTTTTTGATCTGTGCTTTCTTTTTAATTTGATTTTTTTTATAGATACGGAAGGCTGCTCAACATGCTATAGTTTCAATCATGCACGGCTCATGCTTCATGCTGCCTCCAAAACCCAACGATTCAGAGACTAACAATGACAATGAAACACCCATGGATTGTCAGAAGCCACAAGTTAATTCTCACCCAGCCAGTAATCGTGTTGCAAAATTTTGTTTAAATCAATTTAAGCCTGAAATATTGGCCCACCAGCAACCCACCATTTTGCACACATTGTCTTTGCTTAAAGAAACCATCAATGGTTTTAAAACCAAGGATATAAGAATAATATGTGAACATTTATTGTCGATAATGACAGCAGCCAATGTTTTGATAAGAACTAATTGTTTACAAACCATGCATCAGCTATTCCTGTCACGTACCACAAACTTAAATGGTCTCTTGTGTGCTAAATTATTAACAGCTATACACGAATATCGTCCTGATCGCACCGACTATCGGCAAACCTTAGCTTGGTTGACCGTGCTGAAGGAGGGACACATACACTTGAGTAAATTGGATTTAAATCTGTGCATAAATGCTTTACCAGTTTTTGTAGAAGTATGTTGTACGGATTTATGGCTGTCGGATAGAACTGATATTATTTCTGGTGTCTCGAATGCTCTTAAAGAAATCTTGTACGAATGTGTAAAGCCCTGCTGTGCTACTGAAGAGTTAAGCAATATATACCGTGTGGCAATAAGTAAAATATTGTTTTCAGTACATAAAGTTTTAAGTGCTCCCTTTGGAGAAGTAGCCAAATATGTGGTTTTAACATTTTCAATTATATTTGAAGTATGCGGTCAATATTTTGGTAGCGAATTGTCGATTTCTTTATTGGAACTGGCTAAACGTTATGATACTCAATCCGCTTTACGCATTCAAATCGAGCATGCCATTATTTCGGCTATTAAGGCCATGGGTCCTGAAATCGTCCTAAAATCCATACCCTTAACTAATACTAAGGGTGAAGTTTTATTGGAAAAATCTTGGTTACTGCCATTGCTAAGAGAAGGAACTACTGGTGCAACATTCAGTTTCTTTAAGGAAGTCATATTAGCTCTGGCATTAGATTGTAATAAAAAATGGCATAAATTTGCTGAAGAAAAACAAGTTTCTATGGCTCATACATATGAATTGCTGTGCTGTCAACTATGGGGTTTACTTCCGGGTTTCTGTAGAGCCCCTAAAGATCCAGACAATTTTAAATTAATAGCACCCACATTAGGTAATGCTTTGGATAATAATCCAGAGTTTAGGGCACCTATATTCGATGGTCTCATTGAATTAATACAGAATGAAGAACAAACTGCAATACATGAAGCCCTAGGCAAGTATGCCAAAAATTTTTTACCACGTTTATTTAATATATACATACAAAAGCCAAATGGCACATATGAACAGGATTTACGTAAAAAATCTTTGGATGTCATAAAGGTAAGGTTTTTTATTTATTTATTTTTTTTTTATGCATATGTATATCTATATATTTTTTATTTACAGTTATATTTTACAAAAACATCTAGTGATATGCTAAAAGAGCTCTTCGATACCGCTCATAAACAATTGGAAGACACAGCTGTAGGCACTTTTGAATATGATTCGATATTTGATATAACCGCTGCTCTAGTTTTATTTCAAACCTGCGAAATTATACGTATCTTCTTTGAGACCTATATCGTGCCTGTCTTAATGAAAAATGAAAAATCCAAACTTGTCGCTAAAGATGAACAGAAATTAAAGAAACAACAACGTAAAACTTATGAGTAAGTATTTAAAATTGATGCGTTTAGATAATTGTAGAGTGATAGGTTTAATAATTTTAACGATGCTTTAATAAGGTTTATCGAAAAGAAATGTCTACTTCCGCCTAAGCGAGGATAGAATACTATTAAGTAAATAGAGTTTTTCTTTTAACAAATTAAGTATTTATAGCGTTTTAGAATCACGAAAAATAATACCACTTGAATCTACTTCCTAGGGGTTGTTCTATATATTTTTATCGATATTAAAATCATAAGAATGTTCGAATCAGCATTCTTCACACTTTGTTTTTAAAATTTTACAAATTTTTATTGATATCACGATTTTATATACATAAGAGGATTGTTGTCTATTATAAACTGTAAGAGCTCACAATACATCTTGAAGCAGTTATCATTTTTTATTTATTTATTTAATTTTTTTAATGAGGTCGGCACTCAGGGGATAGCCTCTACTTATGCAGTATATGAAAATATGAGGGGAAGGGGGAAAAAGGGTGTGAACCTTTGATTTAAACCTATAATATTAAAAAAAAACAAACGTCGTCCAACTTTTAAAATGCGAACCGCAAGGAAATCGGTTGCTGTTGGTTGATTATTCAATGGCCAGCGTTATACCTTCACTACTAAATAATCCAACAGCAATCATCGCCAAGAAGGCCGCACAGTAAAGTTTGTTGAAAGTTGAAAATTAATTGTAACTACGGACTAATATGAAAACTTAATATGGTAAAACGTTTCTCATTTTAGATTACTGCGTGATATTTTGATTTCGGAGGCTGCTTCTTGTCAAAAATTTACCCGCAAGAATTTAATAGCTTTGCAAAAATTACTCTTGGAAGCCTTCTCCACTAGTTGTGCAGTATGCCAAGCCGCACGTTTAAGGTACTGATTACAATTGCATATACTTTGTATTTTTTTTTTAATACTTTTTTTTTTTTGCCAGATGTTTAAAAATTCTAATTGAGTCTCGAAAATGCAACAATGTAGGTGATAAATTAATTATAAAAACTTTGCCTGAAGCTGTTATAAACTACAAAGAATTCTCTACAAAAAAAGAAAATATTTCCGAGGAATTGTTGAATTTAATTTTGGAAATTTACCATCAAGAAGAAAAATTAAATGATTTCGTAGATATTTTAACTGCAGGTTTTGCTGGTGATGAATCTTTAGTAACCAACACTATTTTGGCTTTTCGTACAGTTTTACAAAATCAAGGCAAACATTTAACAGTCAGTACTTTGGAATATATTATGGAGCAAATAGCTGTGTTTTTAGTGCAAAAATCGAGACCTCAAGCTGAAGCTTCGGTGGCATTTTTAATTACTTTTATTAAAGTAATGCCAGCGCCTTTGGTGGCCAATCATTTAGAAACTATAGTAAGTTTATTTTAGGGTTTTGATGTATTCGTAAATAGTTTCTATAAAAATAATTTTTATATTTTGTACTTTATGTATGTGCTTTAGATGAAATCCCTTTCGGCTATGGTTAAGGATACCAAACGTTATTGTCGCATACAAATTGGTTATTTATTGAAAAAGCTTTGTAAGCGTTTTACAGCTGAACAATTGATACGTTTTGTGCCTGGTGATGATGAAGTTACACATCGTAGACTGAAAAACATACGCAAACAATTAAGACGTGATAATCGTAAAAAACAGTCAGAAGATAATGCCAAAGACAGTGATGAAGAGGGTTCAGGCGATGAATTTATTCCGGGCTTGGAAAAGAAAAGTTTTACGTAAGTATTACTGCATTATCATTCTTAATTTTTTGTTTTTAATATTTTCATTTGTTAATATTCAATTTAGAATTGATGATATTTTGGCTGATTCTGATTCCGATTTACCTGATGACATGGATGATGACATGGACGACTCAGCGGATAAATCAAAAACAAAAAAGCAACGCAATACATTTATACGAGAAGATCCAGAAGATATTGTAGATTTGGCTGATATTAAATCTATAGGAAATGTTTTAAGTAGGCGTTCTTTTTTTAAATCCAAATTTATGTTTTTTTTATATTTTTTTATTAAAAACAAATATCATTTAAAAATTATAGCCAATCGTCCAGGTTTTGATACTGAAAAATCAAGTTCAAACACGAAATCAAGAGATCCTGTTCGTGGTTTCAAAATTGCTGATGATGGTCGTCTTATTATCAGTGATAAGACTATGCGTGGTAAAAGTGCTAATGATGATGGGGAAAGCAGTGGTGATGATGATGATGAAGGAGTTGAAATTAATGACAAGAAGGCTGTTAAACGTGGCATGGAAGATGATTCCAGTGATGGTAAGTAATGGTTAACTCCAAAACGATAGCATAGTTTTTTGCTGTATCGATAAAATTAATATCATACAGTTTGCGTTTGTTTGCGCAGCTGAAGCTTTTACAATACATTTTGGAACAACTGACGTTATCAATGTATGCATGACTTTGGAACTTGACCTAATTCATATTCAAAAATATTTTGATAATAAAAAATGTTAGATTATTTTTTAAAATTAATGATATATTTCAAACGATCTTCAGTGTACTTTTTTTTTTTCTTCAATTATTTCAAGCCTTGCTTTTATTGAGAATAAAAATTTATTTTTTTTTGTTTTTTTGTTTTTTGTAGAGGAAGAATTAGCTTTGGCTCCAAATCGGAAACGTAAAGCAGCCGATGCCTTAAGTATGCGTTCTGGTAAAACATCAGCGTCACGTTATACCACTGGAGGCAAAGGTATTCATAGGTCTGTTGGTTCCGATGCTGTATCCATGAAATCGGGTAAATCAGGTTATTCTACAAAATCAGCTAAAACGAATCACACGGGTACAGAGTTTTCTACAAAAAAAGCTAAAGGTGATATGAAAAAGAAAGGAAAATTAGATCCATATGCTTATATACCATTAAGCAGAAATACTTTGAACAAAAGGTAAGTTGTAGTATTTTTTTAATTTTTTTTTTATTTAATATTTTGAATTATTTTCATACATATTTTCTTTATAGGAAACGTGCCAAACATGCGGGCACATTTAAAAATATTGTCAATGGTGCTCGAAAAGGAGCTTTAAAGGGTGTGAAAAATAAAATGGCTAAAACTTATAAAAAGTAAAATAAATTTTAGTTGCATTTGTAAAAAGAATTTTAAGTTTATTATTATTGTTTTTTTTTCTATAATCAAAAGCAGTACAGTATATAATCGTACATAAATATTAAATAAATATGTAAATCAGTTTGCTGTGAATTAAATTATTTAATAAAACAAATAAAAAAAAGGAACTTGTGTTAAAAAAAAAACATTTGTCTGAAGATATGTAAATCTCTAAGAATACCAATTTTAAAATCCATACAGTGTTAAAAAAATTGTTTTTCTATATGCGTACGAGACCATTCACCTTCGTAATCGTCAGTTAACATGGTTTCTTCTATAAAATGCATTTTATTTTGGGCATCTACTAATATAACCGTATGAGTGCGACTGCCGTAACCTGTTTCGGGCATCAAAACATTTAAAGCACTTAAATATTCACCATATAGAGGTGCACGTCTTTTAAGTTCAGCATCAGGCCAAAATTTTTTCTTACACTTGAGTAAATCAATTAATTTGCATATAAGTTCATCTTGATGCTGTTGAGGATTCTCCAGTTTATGAAAATCATCTACTATAGTTTGAAAAGTATCACGCCCATAGCACACCTTTTCAAAGGGAACGGAAGGTAAACTATTGCCAAAACCATAGCAAGTATTATCCTTATAATGTACTAAACCAGCTGGTAAATTACTACAAAGTGTAATTACAGCTGGCTCTGACGATGCTCTATAAAATAAAACTGGAAATAATTTTGTATATTTTTTTTAATTTAAAGGTTAACTAACTCACCCAATTTCAATGGATACAAAATTAAATGCGCTGTATTTTGTACAATCATTTAGCAAACGTTGATTGTAATTAATATTATCAAAGTCTTTGCTATAATTACGAACATAGTCAGTAACAATCATGCCTCTGCCTAGTAAAGAGTTATTATTGTGTATTGGAATTTGGGATGAATCAGTAGAACTAGTATTACTATAAGAAGTCTTATTATTGATTATATTGGCAGTCTTGTAACTATTTGTGGTGGTGGTGGTAGTTAACGGGAAATATTCAAGATTTTGGTTGAACGGTATATGATTTAAAACTTCATTGGTTTTATAATGGGAAAAATGTTTATTTTATGGTGTTGTTATTTTGGTAAGTGTTAAAAAATATTAGAAAAAATTTAATTACTTGCACAAAAATTATATAAAATCAACAAAAATTAATTAAAACCAACTAAATTGTTTATTTATTTGACAATTTTATCAGAATTTTGGTTATAAGCTTGGGTAGAAGTTTTGAATATCATCTAAACGGCCATATTTCTAAGGTTTGAATTCGAGAGAAGTTTCAATATACAATTAGACAACATTTATTTGGAATATCACTAATTCACACTTTATTTAAAGGGTAATAAAATTAAATAAATTTTAAAGGTAAATAAATCACATATTCTTACATGGAATATATCAACGAAATTACACACATGCTGCACCGCCCAATAAATTCAAAGGCTACAAAAATTACAAAATAGGGCAATGAGAATCATACTACAGGGCAATAGATATACATCGATTAATTTTATGCTTGAATCCTTAAGTTGGCTCAATATAGAACAAAGACTCAAACTTAGTTAGTTCTATAAAATCTCTGTGTAGCTACGACTGTATAGCTAGGACCGCAAACGAAGATAGTTTTGAAACATTCCCCTAATATTCCTCATGCTCAAGAGTGTATTAGACACCCTTGAGCAATGAAGTTATTGGATTATGTTTCCGCCTTAGAACCGAACTATCTCGTTTGTTCTGTGTTTATAGCATGATCTATTTTGTAAGACAATCAGAATTTGTTTTGTAAAGTATTTTTAATACTAATAAAGATATACTATACAATACAATATCCACCTATTGTTCTATTAAATTATTACAGCTGAGAACACCCTCCAAGTGCTTACACCAAAGCATACTATAATATTGAAAATTTTCTATGACAATCACATCTACGCTACGAAAAAACCCAACTCACTATCGGCCAAGAATTGTCAACTCAGCAAAAGCTGAGCTTACCGAAAATTTGTTCCCTAGAGAAAGAATTGCAGCAACAGCGGAGCTGTCACAACAACAATAATATGCCCAAATTATTGATTTTAAATTTGGAAAAATGTCAACTTTAAAAAAAAATACTAGTCCCGTCCGTTTTGATCCATCTGCGTGATTTATAAAAGACAATAAACAATTACAATCAGAGGGTTATTGTATTCCGATTCGAAAAAATAATTCTATTAGATATTGATTGGATTTTCGATTTAGGATTGTTATACACGTTGTTATTGTACATTACATTACACATTATGATAGCTGTGTAAATAGACTAATTGGCGTATTCATTACAAAAAATTGCCTAAAAAACACATTTCAAATTGGTTATTAAAAAAAACCGCAATAAGGCTATAACAGATTGCAATTGGTCAAGAACTATTTTTTTAAGACAGAAAACATCCAAATATTACCCAAGTTTAATAAAATTCTGATAAAAGAAATTAAATACTGACAGCTTTACAAATCAAACTTAATGAATTTAGTTTGATACTCGTACATAATAATTATGTACTTAAGATTCTAAATAGTAATTCAGCTTACCCACAGCATTTCTGGGCTTAGGTTCTCCTGTCAAATTTAAAAGAGCACCAACTTTGAAAATACCATCCTTGCCAGAAATTGCCAACCATGTGCCACCCTCTCGACCAGGTTCTAAGTCGATTCCACCATAAACATATTCAGCATTTAGCCATTTATCGGCCTGCTTTGTTTCACGAGTAAAGAATTCGTCACGATTGGAGGCCAATATCAATTTATAACCATTCTCTTCAGGATTAGAGTTGACATAGAAAAATATTACGCACATAATAGCTAAAAACAGACGTTCAAAAATATTTTAATTACTATTCGTCTTTCAACTAAATCTTCAACTGACCTTTGCTTTTTATAACTCTTCTTTTGTTCTCCAAATAATCAAAAGCTTATATTTCACTACCTCAGTCTTATCTTTTTATCACCGTAATGTACTAATTGAATAAACAATAAAACTAAACAGAACACAAATTTAAATAAAATTTATTTGCATTTTGTTTTTTATCACCATTTATATATTATAAATGTAAAGCAAAAACAATTATTGTTTACTTTAAAAATAAAATTTTATGCTTTATTTAAAAGTATGAGCACAGTGTATGGGTAGGCAATTTGTTTTTATTTATTTTCACTCAATGATATTTTTTGTTATTGTTTTAAGTCAATGGAATCAAACAGCTGAGCAAAACAAAAACACATTTGTAAAAGTATTGTCAGCATCAAATAGTTATTGTATAAGTACGTAACACGCGTTAACCTTTAAGAGCGTTTAAAGCTTTAAGTCTTTAACGATTTAAAAATAGCAAGTTACACATCATACTATAGAGGCGAAGCTTTAATATGTATTTGTATATAGAATTTATATACATACATAATATATGCATGCATTATTATATAACTTTAAATGTATTTTTTTTCACAAAAATTTCACATTTTTTTAAACAAAACATTTTCCTCGTAAGTCAATCAGAAATTTACAAATAAGTCTTTTATATTTTGTAAACAATTTTTTTCTACAAGAAAGGAAAACAAATCTTTTTTATATCAGTGTTTTTATATATTTATATTTTTTTAAGTCACTCAGCTGTCAAGATTGACATAAGCTTGCAACGCATGACGGACACAACTCTTAGACTCTTAAGGGTTGTACCTGAACTAAATCGCCCGGCGTAAATTTTTTGTCAAAATTGTTTCATGCCCATACATTTTGTATGTGAGGTACCGAAATACGTCACGCATGTACATATGGATTTTAAAAGCCCAAGTTTGACAGTGCGTACTATGAAAATAATAATAATAATATTTGTTTGAAATTTTGATCTAATGCAAACAAAAGTAAAAACTTGACAAGACAATATTTTTGTTTTTCTTTCTATTATTTATTGCGTATTTCGGTAATACGGACGTATACAAATTATACTTTTTATTTGTAGTACGATGTACGCCTTAATTCAGGTACCAGTGTAGGCGTTCTGACCGACATGCGTTGCATGACAGCTGAGGTGGAAATACATAAAAAGTATTTCTCCAATCAAATGTTTGTATATGAAAAAACAAACAAACAAATCAAGACAAAACAGAAAAAAATTAAAAAAAAATATCAAAAGAAAACTAAAGAAAAGCAGAACAATTTTGACACATCCAGGTTTAACAGGTTGATTCTTCAGCACCACCTGTATTATTCCGTCATATTTTGCATACACTCAGAGAGCAGTGAGAATTGTATCCCCATTCTATGTTAAACATTAAAAAAAGAAATTTTAGTTTTTAAGAAGCATCAAAAGAATAATTATTCAAACGATATAAAATTTATTTTGAAAACAAGTGAAACGATCATGGAGGTAGATAAAGAGAAAGTTGTGATGCAAATTAATAATTATAAACAACAGAATTTGTTATAACAAGAGTAATATACACACATCTGCACAATCACAAGTATATGTATAAAGAGGAACACAGAAGAAGAAATGTAGATGGAAATGTAAAAACAGCAACAAAGATAAAGAATAAAAAACTGAGAAGTGAAATCTTACAATAAATAATAACAGCAGAAACTAAAGTCGTTTGAAAATTCAAGTTTACTCCGTTAGTTTGAAACACACTACCTATATATATCCAGATATATATACATAGGTACATATATGCATTTACATATGAAAAAAATAAGTTTAAAGTTATTCCGAAAAGTACTAAACTTGTGTGATTTTAGTTTTTATTTTCATACAGAAATATGGTTGACAGTGTTTTTGGCAGCTAAAATAATATATTTCTAATCAGTGATATACATACATATGTATTTATCTAATAACATATTTTAAATTCTAAATGAAACATATATTGCATTAATGCTAAAATAATTATGAGCATAAAAGAATAACATAGATGCATTTTTTAATATATGTATGTATATATTTTATACATATGTACGTATGATTGTGTAGTTTGTTTGCTATTTTTATACAAAGTGCCAAACAGGCCTATTAGAAATATGTCAAGTGTAAAAGCTGTGTAAATCACATTAAAATATGTAAAAAAGAATAGAAACTACCTACGAAGTTTTATTTTTAATATCATTAAATTGTTAATCAACAACAACCACCCTAAATTAGTATTTATTTTTAATAAATAATTATGCATCATATTTCAAACAAGATAAAAAATCACAAAAATAAAGAAGAAATAAGTAAAATATTAAAATAACAACAATAACATAAATAAGGAGATTTTAGCCTTCAATTTAAAATATGGATTTTATACGTAATTTAACAAATAGCCTGCACGATTTTCTGTGTAAGTTTTTATTTTCTATTGCAAAAAATCAATTTGTTAAGCCTTTTTTTATTTTCTTCTCTTTTAGCCTTGTACATTGATTTGGATTATTCGTTGTGGGTTTATCGTTTATTGACACCTTTGATTGCTACATTCCTGTTGCCACTAGTTTTTGTGGCATTAATCTACATATCCTTCTTAATATTATTCATTTATAAATTACACAGGTTAGTGTACCTACAGATTAATTTCTAATCAAAATACAAATCGTTTTATAAAGGTATAGAACATATAACATTCGGCAAATATCAAAATTTAACAGGCAAGGCTCAGTGGAAAAATATAAATAATTGCGTTTTTTTACTTTTTCGCGATCGTTAAAAAATGCGATGAAATTTGGAATTAGAACGTTTTTAATTTATTAACTCTAAACCATTACAAACAATGCGTAATGCCCGATGGAACTCCAAAGCAATATTTGGCAACTTGGCCAAATTTTTTCAAATTATTGGGAACCCGTGTAGTCGCCGTGGTCTAGTGGTTAATGTGTTGACTTGCTAAGACAATAGCGCCGTGTTCAAATCTCAGCTCTGACATCTTAAAAAGAAAGAAATATTAAAAAATTATTTCTTTCGGCTACTACCCCTCAGCAGTCTTCTGGCAAAAGCTCTGAGAGTAATTAATTGCCATGAAAAAGCTTCTCAAATCTGTCGTTCGGAGTCGACTCTAAACTTTAGGTATTGGTACTCATAGGTAAAAATTAACACACATAACATTATGTATGTAGTATATATGTATCGGGAGCCCTATCTGCAGTGTTATATGCAGTCCATGTCATGATGTATGGATTTCGAATCATGGCTTTCGTACAAATAACTTTTCATCATAAACAAAAACTCTCTTATACCATTCAAGAATAGTTTTACGGCACTGCGTGCAAGAACACTCTGTAATTAATAGACAGCAGCGCAGCAACATAGTGCAAAACTTATTTCCGCTATGCAAATCTTCGCGATCAAGTAACATAAAATTTATTTCTTGTAATACCTAGTTTATAGGTACTTTTCTTTTAGTAATATTAATTATTATTAATAATATTAATAATAATTTATATTTATTATATTATTATATTATATATATATTATTATATTTATTTAATAATATTAATTAAAGAACGCTGTAACTGACAAAACCTTAAATATTCACCAAAGCCAAAAAACCTGTATGAAAGTAGAACAAATGCACTGGTATTTTTCATTTCGTAGACGACGTAAGTGAATTTATTTTCATCGTAGAAATCTGGGACCGGGACCAATCAACACGTATATTTTTCTGATAAAAATGATGCAAAAAACGTATTTTCGATTTTTTGTCAGTTACAGCGTTCTTTAATTCTTGCGACGATATGTATATTTCTAGTTTAATTTCGTTTCCTTTAAATTAAAAAAAAAAAAAATTGCGAAACATTATTTACTCTCTATTTATACAAAAAACTAATAGGTTCTCAAACAGCGTAGTTTTTTTTTATCAATCGATTGTAATACAAAAAAACTTCTGCAGACAGACATACAAATAATTATAAGCTACTAAATAATAATACGTATTACTTTTGTATACTAAATCATAATCAATTAACTAATCAATTCTATGCCAATTAAATAATGTTATTGTTAACCGAGAAGGTAAAGTTTGGTATAAAAAAAGAGTTTATTATGTTGAGGGTTGTTAGTTACAAAATTTCATTCATTGCAAACAAATATCGTAACGTTTTTTAATTGAAAACTAAGTTGGTGCTATTTAATTTGCTTTTGCTGTTTAAGAAATATGAATATATTTCACATTAGTTCAATAGTTTGCCTTTTACAGTCAGCTATATCGTCGGCATAGAACCAAATTCTTGTACCTTTTCTAAGAAATGTACAGCGATTATAGCGTAGGAGAGAGTACTGCACCTTGAGACACACCAACAGGAATATTTCTAGTTGATGATAATGCATCGTTTATGCTGTCTTTGGGCTAAAACTGTTTTAATTATCTTGATAATTTGTACATATAAAGGAAAATTGCATGTTTTAAGAATACAATATACTAGTCCATCACGGCAGACGCTATCAAAAGCTTCTGATAAACATAAGTTATGACGATCAGCATAATATATTTTCTGTGGTTTCCATAAACAATCGTGTATATCTTAAACACTTTTCTACTTTTTCAGGAGAGCTTAAAAACCATTCTAAGTAAATCTGTAAATCCTTTAAATCGGTTAAACTTTTTATTTAACATTCGTGTGATTTGGTATTTCAGAACTACAGAGTTTTTCTTTCACTTTAAATGAAGCAAAATTTAAAGGTTACATTACATTTTTTCAATTTCTTTAACTATTGTGATAAATTCGTTCCAAAATGAATGTGGTATTAAACAATAATTTAATAGAATAATAGAAATTTGCTCTTATATAACAAAAGTTATTAAAGCTATATTTACACTACCTAAGTTTCTCATATGATTATAACAGATTATAACAGTTACAACTCAGACGGCAATAATTTTGAAAGTAGAAAAAAGTTCTATTTTTAACTGAGCTCAAGCAAAAAAAAAAAAAAAAAATAACAGATTAGATTTGTAATTAAACTATCTGAGTCTATCTGAGTGTGCTTTTAATATAAAACTCAGATGAGAACTTGGATGGTGTAAATATAGCTTAATTAAATTTTCTATACAACTGAGATATACAATTAAGTAATTAATTATTAACTAAAAATTTTCTGCATAATTAACTTGCAAATTTACGATTTGTGTTGTTTTTTATTTCACAAATAAATATATTTGTTGTCAGCATTTTATTTTATTATTTTGACCATTTAAGACCTTTTTCAAATTTTACTTTAGCATTACTTCAATAATGTGTGATAATTAATTTTTATTATATGTATTCTATTATGTTGATGGGACTTAAAATATTTAATTGTTTTATATATGTACATTCATACATATGAATATATTTCATCAGTGTATAGTTCAAGGTTTTTAATTTTAATATTTTTGCTAGTATGTATGACATTTACATACATATTTTAATTTGTTTATTTTGAAAGAAATTTCATGTAATACCCGTAGATAAACTAAATTAGGAGATTCAAATAATTTAAGCCAAATAAAAAATACGCATTATTCAGGGATTAATAAAGATGACGTCGAAAGACTTATCGAAACCTTAGCGCATTTTAAGATACACCCCTTCAAACATGATAGCATTACTAATATTTTATTTGCCTAATTATTAGTGTGTGGATAGCCAATTTTTTTAGTTAAAAAAGTCAGTCGGCGGCTTTTATAGTATTTTTGACACATGCTGTGAATCAGTCGCCGTGGTCTAGTGGACAGTGTGTTGGCTTACTAAGACGATAGCGCTGGGTTCAAATCTCAGCTCTGACATCTTGAAAAAAGAAATATGAAAAAATTATTTCTTTCGGCGACTACCTCTCAGCAGTCTTCTGGCAAAAGCCGTGGGAGTAATTGATTGAAATGAAAAAGCTTCTAAAGGTTGTCGTTTGAAGTCGACTTTAAACTGTAGGTCCCGGTACTCATGGATAAAAATTAACACGCACAACATGAGTGTTGCGAGAAGCTAGGCTGTAACCCTGACACAGGGTTGTAATGGCCAATTATGTATGTTTATATGTGATTCAGAAAGTGTTGGGTGTTTTATATGTAGTATAGACGTTAAAAATGAAACATAAAAATTATTAATATAGCCTTATGATTATTGTGTCCGTCTTTATAAAATACATTTTGGCTTTCAAGAAGACTGCGGTACCCAGAAAGCAATTGTGTTCTGAAGAGTAAATTAATTGAAATGATGGTGTTTATGCAATTGTTTAAGATTTTTTTAAGGCATATGATTTTGTTGATCATGAAATTCATCTTCAGAAATCACCTTACTATGGTTTTCAAGAGAATGTGTTTAATCTAATTGCTAGCTATTCGCAAAATAGACTTTAATACATGGACATAAATAATGTAAAACGTTATTTGGCGATTGTTAGGTATGATGTAGCACAAGGAACTGTACTAGGTTCCCTATTTGTGACCATTCTTTTAAATTTTTTATTTAATTTAAAATTATATGGAAAACTAATAATGTCTGCAGATGACAATACAATCCTCTTTTAACCATACAACCATGAACTAATTCTAAAATCGCAAATGGAATACTGTGCTTGAACGGGAGCTCTCGTCTTAGTAAAACAACACATTAATGACTAGACCACGGCGACTAATATTGGACTTTATTTCCATATAACATATTAAATCATTAACTAATTTTTTTTCTTTATTTTTTTAGCATTATTTTTTTATTTTTGCTACTAACAAAAAATCTAATTCAAATATTAGTTGTATTTACATACATATGTAAATACATAAATACATATGTACATATGTATGTATATCGACAACTAAAATATAGAAGATGATAAAAGTCAAATAAAAATTAATTCATATTAAATAAAAATAAACAGCAATTAAAAATTTCTAATAGAATGTGTATTTAAAACGCGTTGTATTATATATTAAAGCATTTGATAGATATTCAGTATTGCATATTGAAACTATTTTTATTTCTATTTTTAATTAATTCCAAGCTTAAGGTCATTTTGTTTATATAATTTATATGTATTTTTATATCAGTACAAAACCCCACCTCCCAAGATTAATTAAATTATTTACAAAAAAAAAAAGAAAATCAAAGAAACTACACAATAAAATTATTTAAGTTGAGTTTAGCTTATTAAGCTTAAATTATGTATATCTGTGGCAGTATGGAAGAATAGCTTAAGTCGACATAAGCTTAAATTAAAATAGTATTTTTGTCGCTTCCTAAAACTCAGTAATAATATGTAAAATATTATAGTACATATTTGTTATATCACAAATCTATTATTAGTAGGTAAAATTACAAATATTTTTCAAAAACTAATTATAATGAAATTTACATAAGTTTGGGGACATTTCAAAATTTCATGTTTTAACTTAAGCTGTTCTTCCAATACTGACACAGATATTTATAAAATCCTGAGAACTGAACAAGCTTGTTTAAGCTTTTTTTTACATCAATACGGAGAGTTACGGACTGGGCCCTGGAAATGTCAGAACTTATTAATAATTTGGATACCGTTTAAATACAAATATTAATGACTGCCTAGATATGACGTATTATAACAATGTTAAGGACCTTCTAGCCAGCCGCATATCCTACACAAAAAAAAAAAAACAAAACATTTAAAATCTAAATTCACGTTACCACATTTTATTACTTTTACCAATGCAAACAATAAAAATACAAAAAAGTTAAAGTATCTTTAATATTTGTACATATATATAATGTAGCCGTCTTACAGTTGTGATATATGTATCTTATCAATACAATTGCCTACATACATACATACATGCATTTTTTTTGGCCTGTGTGATAATACAAATAAAACAGATTAATAAAAATTAATTCATCTCCCATCTACTCTAATGAAAGGCCATAAACTAATAATTAAACCTGCTGATAAAATACAATCAAACGAAATAATAAAATAAAACAATTTAATTAAAATATCATCATAATTGAAAAAAAAAACTAATAATAAAAAAAAAACAATAATTAATATAATAGGAAACAAGTATGTATGTATATATTAAGTCGTTTAGTTGTAGGGGAAACGATATGTGTGTATATATGTACATACAGTTTGTTAACTATGAATTTAAAATTATGCTTTAGTTTTTATATATTTACAAATATTTATTTTTCTTATATAGTACATCCATACATGCTGCATACATATGTACATATACATACATACATATATATAATTAATTACATTTCATTTCACAGACAAGTTATTTTGCGTTCGGTACGCACAGATCAAGGATTTTGGAAAGTTGGACGTAAAATTGTAGCTGCAATATGGGATGCTCATGCTCGCATTTATCATGGTTATGAAGTTGTTGGCATGGAAAACATACCTCAGAAAGGTGCAGCCTTAATTGTATACTATCATGGTGCCATACCGATAGACATGTATTATTTAAATTCTCGCATGCTATTGCAAAGAGATCAACTGATTTATACCATAGGTGATCGTTTTCTATTTAAATTACCTGGTTGGGGTACAATATCTGAAGCATTCCATATTAGTCCAGGCACCGTGCAATCATGTGTAAATATCCTAAAAGAGGGTAATCTCTTGGCTATATCACCAGGTGGTGTTTACGAGGCTCAATTTGGTGACAACTATTATGAACTATTATGGCGTAATCGTGTGGGTTTCGCTAAAGTAGCTTTAGAGGCCAAAGCACCCATAATACCCTGCTTTACCCAAAATTTACGAGAAGGTTTCCGGCAATTGGGTATATTTCGTAGATTTTTTTTAAAACTTTATAATGCTGTTAGAATACCAGTGTATCCTATATATGGAGGTTTTCCTGTTAAATTTCGTACTTATTTGGGTACACCGATTGAGTGTGATAGTACTTTAACACCGGAACAGTTGCAAATCAAGGTAAGTGTTTGTATTTTCTTTGTATAAGTTTTTTTGTTCATAAATTTCATTTTTTAGGTAGCACAAGCTTTAGAAGTATTAATTAATAAACATCAGCGTATACCTGGCAGCATATTGCACGCCTTATTAGACCGTTTTCCGCCTTTTCGAAGTAAAAGAGATTAATTTCTCCTTTTAACTTAAGCTCCTTTATAAAATGTTCCGCAAATTGAATCGTGCCTATCAATGGTCTATGTTGTGACGGCTGCTTGAAATCATATGTTTACGTCATCATCCAATTCGTTAAGTTACCTACAACTTATTTATTGGCAGCGACCTTTTTCTTACATTAGATGGATGCATAATAGCTGGCAATATTAAATGTATTTTAATTCCGGAGAAAATTTTATGTAGATAACGGCGTTTTCCGTTATATATTTCTATCTTCAGTTGGATTTAAAACGTTTACGAAAGAATAAGAACTATTTATGAAAATACTCAGATTCAAATACTCAGGCTTTTGTTTGACTTTTCTATACTAGAGGTACACTTAACAAACTATCGGTTTTTCTATAAGTAAATGCCATGTTTAAGCAGCAGTAATTAATCAACTCTATTAAAAAAGTTTTATTGTAAATTATTACTATTTTTTTTTCTAATTTAACATTTCTTTTTATATGACTTCTAATTTACTGTTATAAGTAAAAAAATATAAGTATATGTACATATGTAGTTTATCAGTTTATTTATACAGATTCTGTTTTTCTAATAAGTTACAAAATTATAAAGCGTTCTTTCTTTAACATACATATTATTTATAAACGTTTTATATGTATGTTTTTAGTACGTCTATTGTGTTTCCTGATGAAAAAAAAAAGTCCTAACAACTACAGAAATATAGCCTGTTTTTGTTGTTAGTGTTGTCATGTAACATTTTACAGTTTCTATTTAATCGATTTAATTTCCTGGCCACAAGTTTAGCTATTGACCGTATATACTTGGGCTTGTTAGTGCGAAGTAACTTATTGGTTCTATTCTTATTGTGATATTCTCATAAATAAAATATTATTTGTTTCACCTACTTAGTTACACAACAAATAAAACTTTTCATATCTGGCTCAGATTGTCTCAAAGGCCAAATAATTTTCAGTTAAGTTCTAACACCACTCCCACAACGTGTTGAGTTAATAAATTATTTGTATTTAAAACTTATCTAGTATTTGTAAATATAAAAAAGTGAAATATGTAAACCAAATGAAAATCATCTTGTTTCTGTCGTAGCTTATTTCTATACTAAAACTGAGGCTTATCCAAATTTCTTGGTCAAGCCAAATTGTACGTTTTTTTTTTACTTGGCTATAAACTTTATCAAATCATGCCTCTGCAAATACCGTATGATTCAAATAATTCGTCTTTTTTTAAGCTCAATTTATTATTCATTTATTGATTAGCTTTACATATGTATGTATAATTTATCTCATTTTTTTTTCTATTTTGTACTTAAATTTTGGTTATAGTTTTAAAAAAATACGGGTTTATTTTTATTGAAAAACTTTTTAGCTTTTAATAAAATTACAATTTTGTTTCGTCTTAAAATGCCTTAATTGAAATTACAATCTCAATAAAAAAAAAATAAATCTGACTTTCTATTTTGTTAATATTTTATGTTTAAAATTAAAAAAAGACAATTTACATGCCTTCAGAGCATGTAAGTTACAATCGCCTCTGTCCCGTCATTCCCAACTTTTTGAATACGAATTAAGTTACAATACCCATGAATTTGAAGTACGAGTATTTTAATTTTGGTAAAAAGAAACCATAAAATTTCACTTTAAAAATATGTTTTTGATTTATTGTTTACATATTAATAGAGCAAATTATCATTCGTATTTCTTTCTCTAAGGTTGTGCTTGAGGAAAGATGTACGATAACATTTTTGTATATGAATTTCAGGACTGCAAAAAATTCACATAGGAATGTGAATGTGAATGTCAGGACCTTGGCGAATATTATTTTTTTTTTTAATTTAATTTAAAATAATGTTAGAATTAATTGTACACTTAGTAAATCAATTAAATCAAATGTCTTCATATTTCGAAAATAAAACAATTTAAATAATTTAAATTAATTCAAAAATAATAATATAAAATATGTCATGTATACATTCTTATATAAGAATATTTGGTTTTATTAATTGAATATGAAATTAAGATTTTTCTAAAAAGAAACTCTGCCAAAATACCAAAATGCTACAAGCAGAAGAAGGGGTGCAGGCCTCTTTTTAAAACTGAAGTTCTACTCCACAAATTGTCTTCTGGGCACTGTAAATCATTCAAAATACTCGTATATGGTGATATTTGGATCGCAGTTGTTTAAATTTCAGAATATTGGGTTATTTTGCTATATGAATCACAATCAATCAATAGCTCGTATTCCACTTGGCGAGGTCGTCGTTGTTTAACGACATTTTTGTAATAGATTAAAGGCAGGAGAAACATTTTTTCTTTATTCCGTTAGAAAAATGTCGGCATCGCCAACTGGCATAAGGCCGAATATTACATACTCGTACATATAATTTTGGGTTTATTTATGTTACTGAGACGTTTAGGTTGTAAATCGTTTATCCTAGCAGCAGCAGTAGTAATTCACACAAACTTCGTTCTTTAGATGTACACTATGAAGGAGTAAAACTACTAAAGAGCTTATGCAAAAGTTATTATGGATCCCTCTATATTGAGCCCTGACCGCAAAAATAAATAGGCGAAATTTTTTTTGGAAATTTGAATTTTTAATGAAAGCTAGGCCGTAGTACTGACACTGGGTTGTAAAGGAAAATTGTAGTGCGCATTAACACCCGATATATTTACCCAATTCACAAAATGTTGTAGTTGTCGTAAATCGGTAGAAAGTATGACAAACTACAACTATTGTACATAATGTTGTTGGTAATTTCCATGTCAAAAACTACTACAACATTTACGACAATTTTTCCTATGTTTCCGAAATGTCGTATCAATACACCAGAGTTGGAAAACTTTTTTTTATTTTTTTTTTATTTATTTATTTAACTATAATCTACAACAATATAACATTTTGTGAATTGGGTAATTGAAAATAAAGTGTTTATATGTACAGAGATAACGCAATTACATTTGCCGAAAAAAGATAGATGTACCAAACGTGATCACGAAACAATTGTACACAGCAGTCATATCCAAATGGAGGAATTTAAGTCCCATTTATTGGACAAAGATAAAATCATCCATATTTTTTGAAGGAAAAAAGAACAAAGAAGATAAAATATTTTTTTTTATGTGCTAGTTTCAAAAAGTTTTAAAAATACGCCTTATAGTAAAAATATTACACTTTTATTCAAGAAAATACGCGTATTACAATTTAATTGTTTATGAAAAAGGACAAGGAAAGGATTTTGCTTTTAATGGGGTGAAAAGGACGGCAAACAAATTGGTAGTGAAATTTGTACAGCAATGTACTTATACAATCGAATCATTCACCCTTATCATGTTTGGCATATTATTGTCGTATTTCGACATTTTTGTAAAAGATTAATGACACATTTTGCTTGTATGGGCTCCTAGTGAGTGGCCTACCGTTATTCGAAGTGCAAGAACAAAATCTTACGGTTATGAGTGTACATATATCGTTAAAGCACTCTGATTTTCTAAACTGAAAAATAATATATATATATATATAATCTGCTTCTTTCTAAGAAAATAAAATTAAAATTAAGCACGATGCGATCTGCAATTTTTGATGCAACTATGATTACAATTAAACACGGCTATTTTAATAAATAGTGCGGAAAAAACTATTAATATTGATTTAAATACTTCTATGGTCCGTGGACCCTATAAAAGCTCTTTGAAATAAAAATAGTATTTCTCAAAGTGTTCATAGCGAATATATTGGCCTAAAACATTTCCAAAATATTAAAAACGACCTTATTAAATCCGTGAGGTATTAAAAAAAAAATACTCGAGATCAAGGGGGTTACTCAGTATTTCGATTGGAAAATCTTACAAATTCGTAAAAATTTACGAATTTTTGAAAAATTTTTGTATTCATTATTATTGATTTTTCGAATGGTAAATTTCTTTGGAAAGCTTTTTCGATTCGAATTGAAATACAAAGTAATCCTGCAGAATCTTTGTCTGTTCTAAAATCTATAAACAAATTACAATTTCATTTTTTACAACAACTTTTGTTCGAAAAAAATACATTTTTCAAGCTTAATATTAAGTTTAATTTTAAATTAATAACCAATATTTCGATATCCTTCCAATAGCATCTTTAGTTAAAAAAAAAAAAAATAGGAATAATATTAAATTAAATAAATGTTTTTTATCCTACCGACTAGGAATCCTTGTACCCTTATACTGAAATATTCTCAATGCCACTATTTAATGTAATCTTTGATATGCTGAAAGTTTATAATATACAAATAACATTAATTAACAATTTGTATTTAATTTACGATTTTATTTATCAATTTATCTAAAAAAAAAGACCAATATAATATATTACGGATGTCCCATTTATTAAAATTAAATAAATTGACTAAATAACATGTTTATTTTTCTGTTGTTCTTTAACATTCGAACACACTTTGGCTTACAAAAAACAACTTTTTTAATTCATCTCTTGAATGACTAATATTGTTCAGACATTATAAGAACTATCAAAGAACTCCAACCAGTAAAGGGATAACAACCTTTACCACGACCATTAGTATCATCATATTGCTCCCATAAATAACCGGTACGCTGATACTCTTTAAATAAATTATTTATTATATTTTCTCTTAATTCGTCATATATTTTACGGGCCAGCGCAGCATAGGGGCCTTCAAGGGAGCCATAGTGTCGTAAGGCTTTAACAGCTAAATAATTAATATTAATCCAAATGGGACCTCTCCAATATGGAGGATCATGTTCAGTATTGCGTTTTAAATATAAGGGAGATGATTTTGATAATGAACGCAAACCATAAGGAGTCCATAACTTGTCAGGATCTCTCATATCATTTAGTAATTTACCCATATAGGGGGAATCATGATCAAGAACTTCTAAGAGGAAGGGAAATAGGTTTACATAACCAAAAGTACTGTCAACAAATTTATAATCAGGTTGTTTTAATGTCACTCTCATCATTTCTAAATGTATTTGTTGTTGATGAACTCGTTGTATATTTTGTTGTGTCAATTGAGGCCTTTTTAAAACCACCGAATCTGTGTGTAATCCCCAATCGGCATAGGTTTCTGTGTAAGGACTCAGATGTAATTCATTCAAAATAGTATTATCTTTTAAATAGGCTGCAGTTTCATAGTACTTATGGTCATCTTTACGCAAAATACTCGACAACTCATATAAAACACTTGCTGCAAACGCCATCCAGCATCTAATGTCAATATGACGTTCCCTTTTAGTAGGATGTGAAGCTCTAGGAAAATCATCTAAACCAGATGTAAGAGTTTTAGGATTCAGTTCACGTTCTGTAGTAGCATCGCGACCACGCCATTGATATGTACCAGCCAAATCACCTCTTTGTGTGGTATTATACCATGAAAACCATGCCTGTAGTCGTGGATATATACGTTCCAATATGTCTAATCTACCTTTTAACGCTAGTTCTTGTTTTTGATGCTTTAATATCTTTTTTAAAGTAAGTAGAAATGTTGGAGGATTAGCATTGGTGTTGTGTTGTATAACAAACTCAGCGGGGACTTTTTCGATAGCCTCAACACCCAAAATTTGTTCTCGAGGTATCCAACCTTCAATATTTAAGAGATCAAACCAATGACATATAATATCCAATTCAATATCAATGTCCCAAGTTGAAATTAATAGACCATGGAAACCTTCATCCCACAGAAATCCCCTTGGAAAGAAGGAACGCGAAGGAACAGCTGTATATAAAGCAGATTTCCAATACGGTACTGGATTTGTAGTATAAACAGATTGTACCTAAAAAGTTGAAGTCAAAACAAGTATGAAATAAATATTAATCATAAGAAAATATTATTCTTTATGGATGATAAAAAATTTAAATAATTAAAAAGTATTGATAGATGAGTTTGAAACTTAAATTATGAACAAACATTCAATTTATTTATCAACACTTTTAATTTTTCAACATTATTCATATAAGTATATACCAATTACAAATTATATTATATGGACACTAATAATATTTGCAGTATTAGAATAATCATATTGCTTCCTAAAAAAATATATGTATATACTGCAAATGCTGCTCCAAATGTCTTCATTGACTTTAGCCCTTTATTCTATAACAAAACTAGCACATCTCCTGAAATTTTTAAATCGATTGATTGTATGTAAAAAAAGAAGATGAATCTTCTCAGTATGATTCAACATCTGGATCTATGATACAACATCAAAATAACTCAAACTTGTTATAGTGGAACAGAGTCAACTGTCGACATTAATACTCACAGACTATCCTAATCTCCTTGTAGTCAGTGGACGACCCCTACTAATGCAGTACATTGTGCTGGTCTATGAATATATGATATGGGAAGGGGGAAAGAGGGAGTAGTGCTTTATAACCTTACTGATATCGTAACTGGCAGGAAAAACATTCACTAGAAGATTGTTCCTTTATACAATAAAAAAGAATATGCATTATTTTGTGATGATACAGCTAAGGTGACTATTAATTTACCTATAATTTATGAAATTTCTTGTAATAAACTGATACTGTATAATACCTTTTTTAAATATATAATGAATTTTTACAATCAGGAAGAGTGACTAAATTCGGTTCTACTTATTAATATTTTACAATGATGTATTACTCTGGGCACACTTCGATTTAGAAACGCTTTAATCAATTTCAACGTTGTTATAACAGAACACAGCCCATAGCATGCAGAACTCGTCTTAAGGTAATAAATGTTTAGCATGGCCTAAAAGAATATTTAAAATTCAGGATGACTGAATTCTCTGAATTCTCACAAATACCTCAATCTTTTTCTACTTATAAACATAACATGCTTTATATCTAAATCCATAATTTTATTTATTTTATAACTTAATTTTAACTTTGTTTACATATAGATAACTTTTAGAATTTTAAAATAATTTG
The DNA here is from genome assembly GCA_963576795.1 of Metopia argyrocephala. NCBI lineage: Eukaryota > Metazoa > Arthropoda > Insecta > Diptera > Sarcophagidae > Metopia > Metopia argyrocephala. The sequence goes on from OY756208.1 coordinate 7,283,360, forward strand.
ATTTTAATTAAAAGTGCAATTTCGAAAAGGGCACATGTCTGAATATTTAAGCTTACAGGAAATTAAAAAAAAAACTAATTACATACTTTTTTATGAAGTATAATACCATAGTTCAAAAGATTTTATACGGATTATATTTTGGGGACAATTTTTAACCGCTAATTACCTGAAATATATGAATATTGACTTAATTATATTATATGTATATGTTTTTTATATATTTAAAAGTAATGTGATGTGCGCTTTACGAAATTTATTATATCGAGTAAACAAAAGTTAACGAAAAAAACCATATTAATTTGCAGAAAATTTGATTGTAGGTATCATAATATTAAAGGCAATACTTTCACTAAAAAATAAATAATATACTTTTATCAAAAATCTTCTTCAGGAAACCCTTTTTAATCTATAGCTGGCCATTTCAGTATTTCATCATAAAATTAATCGGTAAACACACGATCTTCGCGTCTTATTTTCCTATTGACAACTGAAAAATTCCTATCACAATCTTTGAAAGAGTCCGCGCACTGGAAAACATAGTTGGATCATTGTATTTCATTGTAGAGATAATGCCAACAAAAATCGTATGTATTGTTCTTATTTTGCCATGGGCAGCCATCATAAAAAATATGAAGTTCAGATATTGAATTTGTAATACACTTATAGATGCAATCGTTAAGAAGAAAAAGCGGTGCTGCGTTGAATATTTTTTACTCTTTGTTTTAACAACAATTTCGAAAAGGGCACATCTCTTAGAGTTGTGACCTCTTCAAAATTCTTTCTGTATCTAGTAGGTTTATGTATATACCATATGTATTTAGATATAAATTCTTTTATATTTTACAATGATCTACTAACATATGTAAAGATTGATTAAAATAATATAGAAAATAAAATTATTTTGTATATGAATAATATATCAATCATTATCTGTATCATTTATTACTCGTATCTTACCTTACTGGAGCCATAAAAATAACCAATGCCACCCAACATATTGCTCAAGGCATATTTTGCAAATTTTATTTCTTCGTTAGAAAATCCATTTGACTTCAAATGAAATGTTTCCTCAAAACGCTTATCAAATGCTGTTATATGAGCTTGCAATGAATCAGTATATTCCCGGCCTGTAGGAGGTTTTGGTATTATCTCGCCAACTGAAAATCCGGATGTGGACTGATATGTTATATCCATGGTAAAATCAACCTCTGCAGTTATTTGTATGGCAATAAAATTTGGATCTAAAGCCAAATTACCATTATGAGAAATCATTTCACCTGGTAAGCCTATATAACGGTGACCACGTTTGTCGGTAAACGCTCTAAAATGCGTGAATACGGTTTCTTTTAGTTTGCTTAACGAGGGGGCAACGGTACTCAAATAGGATTTATGTAAAATGCGACCCTTAACAGGGTGAAATCTGAGTTGAAACTCTCCTAAGCCTAGAGTTTCACCATACACACCAGGTTCTGGACTTTTTTCATCAGACACATATTTAATATGACCGCTTGTACGCTCATCAAGAGCTAAATACCAAATAAGAGAGATAGATCTATCCCACGCTCGGGTAGTATTCCTAACTGATATTCGTGCTGTCCAATCGCCACCAAATTGTTTGCCACTGGGATATTTAACAAAAGAAGTTTTTAATTCAAATGGCAAGTCATGAATTTCCTGAACACCAAACGTACGACCATCATGATGAGTCCAACCATACTTGTCCAGATTATCACCCATGTCACACCAATGGCGTATACCTTTACCGCCATGACCCAAGTTTGAGGGTGTATACCACATTAATCCCATCACTAATGAGTGAGGGTCACGCGTTTTCATGCCGAAATAATTTAGTGGCCTATAAGAACCCCAGTATCTTTCTGGATCATCTAAGCCAGCTCTGGTAACCATTTTTTGATTATCAAAAGGAGTATTAACTCTAGTTTCTAAATAGCCCTGATAACCGAAATATGCAGCCACTGCCATACATATGCAACCAGCCAATGTTTTCCACCGGTTTAATACAAATTTTGATTTGGGCTCCTCAAAAGTGGTTTTCTTGGGATGCATTGAATGTTTACTTTTTGTCTTTTCCATATTGGCATTTGACGATGTAGTACTTGCCGTTGTTGTACTTGTTCTACTACCCGAGCTGTTAGTAGATTTTGTAGATTCATTATTTTCATTTGTTTGCTTATTCGATTTCTGCTGCTTACTCTTGTCGGCGTTATTATGACTACCTTTATTTTCACGTTGACGTGCCATATTACCACTGCATCGATTCTCTGAATTGTTTATCTCATATAATAATCTTATCGATTAGGTCAAAAAGGTATTTAGCGTACCGAATTTGGTTACTTTGCTAAATTTTTTAATTGAATGATATCAATTATTTAATACTTATATTCACATAAATCGTGCTGTTACTTTAAATAAAAAATAATTTGCAAATTTGCTAAATTGCAATCATATACAATAAAATTATAAATATAAATGACAACTATGCTTCTTCTTTATAGAAAGGCATCCAATGAGCGTTGTGCACAGACATATGTTATTGCCAACCTAAAAAATTTAGATCAAATGTTGGCAAGGCGCAAACAGTTAAAACGCTTTAAAAAGCGTTTTTTGGATACTCGTCAGACTAAATGTTATTCTGTGGTTTAAGTATGTACAATATCAAAAGCAGATTCCCTAAATATTTTAAGCAGCATATTTAAAAATTGTGAACTAATACATTTAAAAACAGAAGCGTTGAAACACATAAATTCTTTAAAAAAATGTTTGAACAGTAACTGATACGTTTTAAATTCCGTTCACCAGTACTTTTTATCACATTTTTATTATAACTGCTGTTTTATTTACTCTTCTTCCCCCAAATGACCAGTTTTATACCACAGAGATTCATAAACTACAAAATTAAAAAAAGTTTACGGAAAATATTTCGATTCCAAACACATACTTTCACAAAGCCGATTTTCAGATTAAATTAAAATTATACGGGTATATATAATTTATATATTTGGAAATGTACTCTAATTAATATTTAGATTCTATTTCAAAAAATTTTATGAAATCAAACAAATTATATCATCCACATTTCTTTAATTAGAAAAATTCAAATTACTAAATATCAAAATTCCTATAAATTAATAATACTGCTAGAAAAAACCATTTACAATTTAAACCAGATGGTAAGATGGACAAGTTCGAAAATTTACAAAGAAAACTTGTCTAAAGAGCTATCTCAGTTACACAATGTAATTGATGAATTAAAGTTTGTTCCATTTCAATTCAAATAATTCAATATTTATTTATATGATTTTATTATATAAGTGTACTGATTTTTTTTCACTAAATTATCACTTAAGAAATACAAAATGTTTAATTTGTTTTTATATGCATTGTTAAGATGTACAATAGTTGCTGTTGTTGTTGGTTAATCTTAAGTCTTAATGAAAATTGTTATCAATCTTAGTTTTAATTAAAACATTTTACTTTTTTATGCTACAAGTATTTTTATATTGTGATTTTTTCATACCCTTATATGTAAAAAACCAATGGTTTTTTGGTAGCATATTGTAAAAATGTTGCCTGTCTTAATATGTTAAATTGAGTAAATTATTAAAATAAAATCAGAAATCCTAACTAAATAAATTCTTACAATTTTTAAAAAATTTTGAGTAAGAACGAACAATAATTATAAAATTTTTATTATGAGGCAAAAATAAAATTTTTAAATTATATAGATTGCACAGTTACAAGTATTCTTAAAAAAAAAAAAAAAAACAAAACTTAAACTCGTTTAACAAGAAAGAAAAAATTTAATCAGAGGAAGTGAATGAAAATAGAAATAAGTCAAAGTATATAAATTATAAAAATAATAATAAGTTTGATTTACTACTACTGTAACGTTTTAAACTGAAGGTATTTTTTCATATGTATTTGTTTGTTTTCGAACAAATTTTTAATTAAATTATATTTTTTTTATATATTTAAATACAAAACTACAATATTTGTAACTTATATAAAAGGAATTATGTATATTTATAATCTATTATGTTTTGAACAAGATCTTGTGTTTATGTATGACATAATTTATTTAAGATCATCTCTTTATATGTAGGTATCATTTTATTAATATTTTTATTAGTTTTTTTAATAGGAAAGAAAATGATTGTTTTTTAATTAATCTAATTGCGTACATAAATATTTTAACATTCTCCAATATAAAAAAAGAAAATAAATTAATCATAGCTTAGTAACATAGGGAAATTTTACTTTAATTTCCTTTTTTAAGAATGGTTCTTATTTCAATTAGTTAAAATATTTCTTAAAAACATTTGCTGTTTTGTTTACATGAGAGAGAAAAATAAGTTAAAATTTAACTAAAAATTATTATAAGTAAATACATAAGTGTATAAATCAAAATCACTTAATAAAATTTTATATGTAGTATATTCTTTTTAAGCATATTTACCATCTAAATACGGTTGTCAGCCTGATTTCTATTTCCTTATATTTAATGTTTTATATTGTTTTTATATGCTACTTTGTTAATTGTTGAACACTAAATAGCAATATTTTATCGTTTCAAATTTAATTCTATTAATTAATATATTCAATTCTAGTAGTGTTTACATAAAATAAGGAGAAAATAATATATAATATTATGGATGTGAATAAATATTGACAAAAACTCAATAACTTGTATTTATGAAATTGTATTTTTTTATACTACTATTAAAAAAAATAATTATCAGTGTTCATTGTAATGTAATTTTGGGTGGGCTTTTTTTGTGTGTATGTGATTTTCTCAGTACCTAATACTAATTTATTTTGTATTATTATAAAATATATTTAGAAAACGTAGTTTTCATCTGCCATATGTATAGCCCACAAAAATTTGGTTCTTTGTGTTTTGTTAAATATTTTTTCAATGGGTACATTGTGTTTTTTGCACCTTGAAATGTAAAATAAAAAAATAAAGATAACCATCAATAGTAAGATAATGTATCTTATTTTTGTAACTTACCATGCAACCGAAATACGTGGATCCAAATAATTTAATTTGGAAGTACCCAAAGCAATTGTTTTATTTTCATCTCTATCAGTCTCCTGTAATTCTAATTTTTTCAATTGTTCCTTCAAACGTTCCAATTGTTTGCCTTTTTTATCGGCATTTATTTTTTCTTTTACTGATCCACGTTTAGCTTGTTTTTTAAGATCCTTAAAATTAATATATAAGAAATAAATAAATTTGTGCAAAATGCGTTGAAAGAATTAACGAAAGTCATCTTTTTGTATACTATTAATTTATAAACCAACATTTAAATTGTATTTAAATAAGACTAAAAGAAGCAAATAAAATTGTACTACACAAATTTTATAAACCGAGTGTAATAACTTTAACAAATGCCCGCCCTTGTGTATTGAAAAATTTACTTACATTATATTCAGCTTCACAATCATCGATGGCTTCTCGTTTTAGACGGATTTTTTCTTTAAGATTTTCCATTGATTTTTCATGACTTTTGGGCACCGAACGTTGATGGTTACATAGAATAGCAACAGCACGATTAGCCCTATTGTAGGCTAGGAGTTTTTCGGGCAAAGTCATGTCATCCTCAGTCAAAAGGTTTAATTGATTTTGTAGAGTTATTGAAGCGTTATATGTACGAAACACTTTGGCAGTGAGTCCTTTGAAATAAAAAAATAGGAAACGTCACATAACCCATCAGTCAATGATTAAACATTTGAGACAAACAATAATAAATAATTACCTTCCATTAATTCCTTCAAATGCTCATTAAGAACTTGTGTATTTAAACGGTCAAATAGGTCGTCACCGGTTTTTTTATTTTCCATAAAAAGTTCCAAATTTTTAAATACTCTCTTTTCTACTTCAACTTCGTTGTAGTACCGTATTGAATCTTTACCAAGGAAATCGAATACAACTACATTTTCTTTGCCATTCAATTCTTTATGTAGTTGAACATGCTCTACTCGCAATGAACAGCAACCAACGGTATCAGCTTGATCTTCATCCTTTTCGTTACCAGCTCTTAAAGCCAATTTATCAATAAAATAAAGAGCTACGGCTCGTTGGCGCACACGCATTTCTTTTGATTTCCATTCGTTACGATAAGTTTCCCGTATTTTATCTATAGATTTAGCCAATTTACGCGCTGTTTCATATTTGATATGATCTTTTTCACCCTTTAACTTCGACGATGGATTTAACATGATATATTTCACTTGACCTTGTACGTTTTCCACCCAAGAGGCTAACCAAGTCACTGTGTTATTATGTAAAACTTCCTTCCAGCGATGACCTGGTGGCGGTTGGGGAATCTTGGAATCTTTTCCACAATTAATAGATACATCTTCAGCTTGTATCCGCCGCTTGATCATACCCATTTTTGGATGCTCACCACGACCTCTAAATAAACCTGGTGGTTCCAAACGGAAATTACCAATTTTTTCCTTGTGACCATCAATAATGCATATGCCATATTCTTTGACTAGTGCCTCATTCTCTAACTTTTTCGCCAGTTTCTCTTCTTTAGTAGCATTTTTGCGTTTCTCCGACTCAGCTAGAAAATACTTATGCATTTCTTCAAAATTGCACTTATCAAAATCCTTAATAATTTCCTTTTCTTCCTTGGTCATGGTCTTGCGGAAGTCCTTAAAGAAATTGTCATTAAACACCTGTTTAGTACAATAATCATGATTCAACATCTTGGCATAAAATGTGGCACATTCTTCAGTTTGCTCTGAAAGTTGTAACGGTTTTCCATTATAATAGAAACGTACATTCTTAGGCACGCGTTCATAAGGTGGAGCAAAGACAGGGCCTTTGTGTTCTAAAGTATTCCATTTAACACCATCATCACGTTTCTCTTCTTCCCACCTAAAAAATTTCGATTTTAAAATTTTAGTTGAAGTTAAAGATATTTTGCGTTTATTTCTAAAAATTTTCGCCACTAAGGAGGAAGTTGTACTGGTGGGGGGAACTTTTTTAGTTTTACTAGCAGAGTAATGAATTAAACGCAAAGCTACTGCTAGGGGTATTGGCGGTAGCCGTAATATTTGCTGCGTCTGACTGAATAAATTTATTGTCACTTGTAATTTGTATGTATTTTGTTTTGTCAAAATATTTTCGTATGTACATCGTGAAAAATATGATGCAAATACAATTGCTTTTGCCATTTGGAAAAAATAAAATGCATTACGCAAAGAATAAATTTATGTACAACACACAACACACTAGAATATATGAAACATATACATAACCTTATTTTTAAATGTCATTTTGTCATTGAAACAACTAACAGCTGTTTAAAACATTATAAACAGTGGTGTTAATGTTAACAAATTTTGTAAGAATAATTTAAGCGTTTTTATAAATATGTATTTGCTATTAAAAAGCAATTGTTACCGGCAATAAAAATGTATAAATTATATACTAATTGTGTGACGGTGTTGAGGTTGAGAAACAAATTCAGTAATTCATTTTGAAAAAACCTTGGTCTAATTTTTTTTAGAATGGAGTACTTACAAGTAGGTCCAATGTAATGCAATCGTGGACCATATTATTGACAAACAAGCAACAAACAGCTTATTGCTTTACTTACTTACTTACTTACTTGCTTTACGATAAATAAAATAATACAATATAAAAAAATTTTGAAAAAAAAATAAAATTCGTGAAACTTAATCCGGAAAAAATAAATACAGTCGAAACTCTCTATAACGAATTCCAAGGGACTGGATATTTACTTCGCTATAAAGAAAATTCGCTATATGGAAAAGAAAAGCAATATTGTTCCTTTTAACATTTTTTATTTATAGTAGTCAGTTATTTTGGTTTGAAGTACATTTTTCCACTTTTCTTCTTCAATGCAAAGGCAAATGGATAGCGACTGCAAGAAATGTGAGAAATGGTAATGATTCCAGTTGTCACTTGCATAGTTTGGTGGTTCCCCCACTTTTAATTTTATGGTAAATTAACGATTCAAAGTATCAGACTCTGCTTGTGCGTTGGGAAGCAACAAAGTACACACAGAGCACCAATAACACAAAGCGACATCGATTTCTTTTTTGTGTGCGTGCCTTCGGTTTTACCTAATTCGTTATATGGAGATTGAAAACGCTTCAATCTTGAAGTTACGGTCGATAAAAACACTTCGTTATAACGAAATATTCGCTATATGGAGATTATAATACACTCAAAGTAGACCCAAAACACAGTGTTCTTATAATGGCTTCGCAATAAAGAAGACTTCGTTATACAGGAGTTCGTTATAGAGAGTTTCGACTGTACATAGTATATAAGTATAAAAATAATAATGAATAAAGAACCGGGAAATCTGAGGAGATTTAATGCTTGCAGTCAACTTTTGAATTGTAAGAGTAATTAAAGTTTTTTTTTTCAAATGATAGATTTCCGTTTTTGTTGTTTTTTTATTTCAGATCGTACAAAAAACCTTCCATGCCTTCCATGTAAATCCAATTAAAATGTAATTGGGATTTTTATACTCCTACTCAAAATAGAGCATATACTAAGTCTGAATTTAAAATTACTTCTTTCATCAGATAGTCACAATAAGTAGTTTTTAAGCAAACCCTTTGGATGACTTTATGGAGTAGTTACATAGAGTAATTTCTAAATTAACCCTGTTGTACTCCATAGATTAGTTTTTGGATTAGTCCGATAAGTTACATGGCCAAGGCCTAGGACAATGCAAAGTTAAAATTATCATGTTTTTTTCATACATATGGGTTATTATTGGACGAGTCCTAGTTCACTATAAAGTACTAGGTACAAGCATGTATGGAGTGTAGCCGTAGTATTATCTGTAGGGTAAGTTGCGCAATTTAAAATTTAATTTTCTATAATAAATAAATAAGTGAAACATAGACTTATTTATACACAGTTTTTGATTTGGTGTAAGTATTGGCAGTATTTTCTTGAATATTTTTTTTAATCAATATTGTTATTGATTGACGGAAATTTGTTAAGAACACGCTATAACTATCACTTGACGGTTAAAACAAATCTTAGATAAGCAACATTAATCGGTTTGAATTTATGTTAAACACAAATTAAACAAAAATTAAAAATTTAAGAAATCATAATATAATTGGGGACAGTAGCAACATCTCAACTTACCATCTCCAAACTTCTTCCTCTTCATCCTTTTTCTCTTTTTTAACCCGTTTGCTTGGTGAGACTGTTTCTGATTTCACTGCTGATTTACTACTAATTTCCTGTTTCACTTTCTTTTTGGGTTTCACATCAGCGTAGTCGTCGTCGTCTTCCTCTTCTTTAATTCGTTTCTTTTTCTTATCTTTTGATTTAGACTCTTTTTTGGCTTTTTTCCGAGCAATTAATGGTACGTCATCAGCATCTTCGTCTTCCATTTTGATTTTACGTTTGGCCAAGGGAATATCTTCCTCATCATCTTCAGCGGTATTTTCCTGTGGGGTTCCACGCGATTTACTTTTACGCATGGCTAAAGGCATGTCTTCATCTTCATCCTCTTCTTCTTCCTCATGTTCTTGTGTGTCTTCATTATCATAATATTCATCTTTAATTTGATTATCATCTTGATAACTGGCCTCTTCTTTAATTACAAAAGGTGGTTCATCTTCTTGGAATTGTGACATGGAATAGTCACAAGAACTGGCTTGCGATACATTGAAACTGCGTTCTTCCTCTCTTTTGATGTTTTTCTCATTTTCGAAGTTTTGATTGTAACCGTTAAGTGAAAACTCTAAAGGATCTTGAGTAATTTTTTCTTGCTTAATGTCTTGCGATAAAACATCGCCATTGAAACCATTTTCCTGGGAGTGATAGGAAGGCTGTGACAGAGGTTCCGGTTTAATAAACTCGCCATCTTGATGACGTGATGATGATTTATCACGAGATGACGATTTTGAAGAAGAACTGGAATGTTTATGTTTTGATGATGAAGATGACGAACGATGACGATCCTTATCACGATCCTTATCGCGTGAACTGGAAGAGCTTGACGATGATGATTTGTGATGACGGTCACGATCTTTGTCTCTGCTAGAGCTACTGGAGCCCTCTTTACGATCTTTATCGCGTTTTTCTTTGTCTTTAGAAGAGCTCTTGTGACTTGAAGATACAGACGACGACGAGGATTTATTTTTATCTTTATCACTACGATCTCTATCTTTGTCGCTGCTGCTGCGTTCCTTATCCTTATCACGATGACTACTGCTAGATGATGAACTTTTGTGTTTATCATCACGTTCCTTATCGCGATGTTTATCCTTGTTGCTGGACGATGACGATGAGCTGTGCTTTTCCTTGTCGCTAAACCAAAACAACGATTTTGTTAAAGAATTACACAAAAACTTAATAAGTTAAATTTTTCCCATATTTACCGACTGCTGCTCTTGTGACTGCTACTGGATGAAGAACTCTTGTGATCTCTATCTTTATCGCGATGCTTATCCTTACTTGATGATTTATGATGTTTGTTGCTACTACTGCTGCTTATGTGACCATTACTATGACCATTGCTCATACCGTTTATGTGAACTTCAGCAGTTCCGCCATTTTGAGAGGGTGGTGGCTAATATGCAAAGGAAAAGAAAAAATTAGTTAAAATTATTAAAATTTTTTAATTAACAACAAGACCATTAAGATAACAACGAAATGCCTAAAAACTATGCAATCATGTGTAACATATGTAGTATTTTATAATAAAAGATAAATAGCTAATGTTTTTAAAAAATATAACCCTCTTTAAAGTTCCCAAGGCTAAAACCAGTCTTTTAAAATTTTACTAGTATTCTACTACTTTTAGAAATAGATTTTAATTCTTCTAAACTACATACATACAATACATATGTATATGCAAGGAGGTAGGCATATACATATGTGTGCACATGTACACAAAGGAAAACAAATTCTTGCAAATATGTACTTCCTGAACTTTAAATGAATAATAAGAGAAACATAACACGCTACCCCTTCAAAATCTGTGGTGACAAAATTAAAACTACCCAATTTAAGAGAAAGGTACAAAGCACAGATATGTAAAGGAAGTATAATAAAAGAATTACAATTACTACTTCAGCTCAAAATTAAACATTAAAATTAAATAGTCTGCATGTGGTTCTAGTTCTACACATTGTTTTCGCCCTCTTTATATACATAGTATATACATATGTATGTACATAAACTACAGAAAATATGAATAGGTGAGAAGAAAAATACCTACATATATAATATATACATATGTATGGACATATGTATGTATGGATATTTTAAACTATAAAAACAAAAAAATCACGTGCTTTAAACAAATCTTTTAACATATGTAGATACATATATATATATTTTTTTCGATAAATATTAAGAGTATAAAAGTATTAAGGAAATAAAGAAATGAGAAAAAGTTTAAATAAAGTGGGTCATACATTAGAAATATTTTACCCAAAGTATTTTGATTAATGCTTTTTTAACAAAACATATGTTAAAAAACTTCAAATTTAATCTAAACCGAATATAAAAACTGATAGTTAAGTGCAGAAATGTTTAATATTTTTAGACATCTGTAGTAAAGAAAAAATTGATTGTTTTTTTATATCTATTGATTTCTGTACATTATATTTATGGTTAATAAATTAAGACAAAATAATATTCTAATACATACATAAATATATGTATGTATGTATTGCTATCTATTATAGTACATATAACAAAATAAATATGTACATACATACATACATTCTTAACTAAAAAAAATATGTCTCAAGTTTGTTGCCTTTTTAATGTGTATTTTAAATGACGTTGAAAAATAAAACAATTCTTTTTATGAATAAAACGAACAGGGTGTATTAATAAACACTGTTAATTAAAGAAAATATTAATCAACCTGCCCCACTACATACATATGTATGTATGCAGCAGAAATGAGATTTGTAAGTAGATTTATAATTATTATAAATTTGATAACATTAATTATTTACTGTCTTTTTTCATTAAGCCAAAAATAAAGTATGAAAATTTTTCCGACTTTTAATAAAACTAAATGAGGTATTTATATTTACAATGTGTTATTACATCTTATTGTTATAAATGATTAAAAACATTAAAAAATGTAGGAAAGGTTATGAATTAGAAAAACTTCTAATAATTTCCGTTCAACAAATATACTAAAGCTTTCTGGATATTCTACGAGTGATAAAATAAGGCAACATAAGTTTCAAAATATGTACTTTTATTACATAAATGGTTTTGCTCAGTGGACATGGACAATGTTCATGCCAAATTTTCACAATATGGTCAGATTAGTAGGGAAAAGTATTTAAAAGCATTTAACTTGTAACGGCTGCGGAAATACGTTTAAAATTCTAAAGTAAATACCATAAAATTATCAACACTATAAAAAACAATTGAATACGGTTCGATAAATTGTGTTTTATTTCAGAAAGCACATCTCTTACCAATTACCCTGTTTGTCATATATCAAAATATTTTATTATGGATAAATCTCTAAACACCTTGGCAACAATGTATTATATTTTACACTTTTTAGAAGGCAACTTTGAATAAAATGTATACTATTATTTTTAGTAAAATAAAACAACAAAATAATACGTATAAATAATCAATTTAGGAAGTTTTAACTGTGTATAAAAATTTATATATAAATGGAATGTACATCCTTCCTTCAGTCATAATGTTCCAGAAATTATATATACGTCAAATAAAGAACAGAATTTAATATCCCCTGGGTTGTCTATTTTAAAGTTACACAAGTTTAAAATATAATAAAAACATATTTGTAATATCAATGAAACAATTTCTATTGTATTTTCTATACATACATAACATTTAAATTGTGAATCTCTAAAAAAATAACACCCTTTATTACTTGTTTACATACATTCACATTGATATTGCTATATTTTATTATTAGTACAAATTAATCGACTAAGACAGAGTGCATTGAAAGCTAAACGTTTCTCTAAGAGGAAGGGTAACAAAAAGTAATCAAAAGATAGATATAAAACAGAATAAGTTTGAATTAATCAAAGATATTTCTTCCATTTTTTAAACGACCTACATATTTTTATAGCCTATCAAAGCTATGTATACTTACGGTGACCATCCGTTCTGTTATATTTGAAACCTGTGTTCTGTATAAAATATTCAATAGAGAAAAACATAAAAATGTTCTGTATTTTTATGCCTCAAAATAGTTTTTGTAGTTTTGATTAATATCTTTGAGAAAGTCTCTTGACGAGCATCTTAAGCAGAGACGAAATGACCATAGAGACGACATTCATTTCTCCATAGATTTTAGAGAAAGAAATATAAATTATAAAATTACTTTGACGATTGTTGGATTCGGTTTATGTTTACGCATTCAAATGCTCCAACAGAAAGGGTATTTTTTTATTAAATAATATATGGACCAATGGAAACCAATGGAATTTGGTCTCAAAATTGAACTATGATATGAATTGAATATTTAAAGGTAAATGATAACTTGGTAAAGCAATTTTATTCATCAGAAAAAACAAAAATTAGTTGTGAATTCTGTGAATCTACTTTGAATGTTTACTTAATGACAAAAACAAAATATAATTTTTTAATAATTTTAATTCTCGTTTTTCGACCTTTTATTATTTAATGTAAAGAATTACTCAAGCTTAAGGTCTTTTTTTAAATAAAATCTTTTATTTATTTATCGATATTTCGCTACTCCTGCGTGTAGCGTCTTCAGGAAATATTTATTTTGAAATTATAATTTATTTATAATTTTTTAAGTTAACTTTACCTTTTAGTTTGATATCAAGAAACTAATTTTTATTTTATGGTATGTATTTATGATCTCACGAAATTTTTTATTATTTCTGAATTCTTGGGTAATTTATTTTATTTTGTTTGGTTAATTTTGCATTTAATAATATACATATATAAAGAAGATATGCCTATGTACGTATGAAATGTTGTTTGTTTGAATTTTATAGTTGTTATTGTTCAGATAGGTGCTGTGGTCTAGTAGTTATTGTATTGGCTTACTAAAACGACAGTGTCGGGTTCAAATCTCAGCTCTGTCATTTTGGAAAAAAAAGAAATATGAAAAAATTATTTCTTTCGGCGGCTACCTCTCACAGTCTTCTGGCAAAAGCTCTGAGAGTAATTAATTTGTATTTTGGTTTAAAAAATATGGTCACCGTATGTATACTAAATAAAAAAATTTTGTAAGTTACTGTCAGAGGAATCATTATAGGTTTCTAATACATAATTATAAAGTAATGTTTACACAAAACGCTTTAAAAAAAATAAACAGCAATACCTTTGTTTTAATATATTTAAAATTATATTTAACTACGAGCAGCAATAGATTCTTCCTAATTTTATTCAGTTTAAAAGAAATTAGATAAATTATTATCAGAAGGGAATAGAAATGAAAGAAACCAAAATCGAGGTATTTAAAAATGCAAAACAATAACAAAACCTATTATCAACTAATTTTGCTTTGTTTGTAGATACATGCATATGTATATATGTACATATACGTACATACATATATATGCATACATATATGTATGTACCTTCTATAAACTTATTTTGTTGTGCCGTTTTTCAAATCAAGTGATCATGTGGAATGAACAAATACACATAACTGATACAACCTCTCACAGCAATAATAGCGGAAAATACATAACAGCCAACACGGAAAGGGTCTGAAAAACTTCATAGCTTGTACAATCTCTACCGTAAAAAATGAGGTTTCAGCACTATTATTACATAAAACGCTCGTATTTACTTAATTTATTAAAAAATTTAAAAAAATGATGCATATGCATATGTTTATATGTATGTATACTAGAAAGAATTACAATAATACAAAAGAAATAGGCATAAATATTATTTTCTTTTTCACTAACATACCTATATTATTAACAATTCACGTTAAAATTTTTTACTAATTTTATGCATAAATCTCTTAATCTTATTTTTTTTTTCTATATTTTAGTACATATATTACTGGCATCGTAAACTTAAGACTTCTGTCGATTTATGCCTCCACATCTATTTTACATTACGCTTTGTACTTTTATTGTATGCAAAACAAATAATGTTAGATTTTATTAAAATAATGTAATTAATAACACCTCAAATCATTCTCTATTGATACTTTACTATATTTAAAATAATAAAGCACACTAAAGTGACTATCAGTGTTAACAGATGTTAACCCTTGACAACAAATTTTTACCTGTAAAAAAATGTGCCAGGGCAAATTGATACTAAAGTTGAGCAATAGCACTTATTATCCAACCACATATTTTTATTATTATTTTTCAATCAATTGAATAAGATCTATTGTAAATTTCGATATTTTCTTTATAGTAAAGCCTGCAAGTATAAAGCTTTAGTAAGGGATATGCCCCCTAGCGAGACCATGTGGTCTCTGTAAATATAATCATCTAAATCTGTCGAAAAACCCACATGTCATATTTGGGAAACCTTATCCCTGTAAATTCGCTGTCAGGTCTGACCTAATTTACTTCAAAGCATCAGCTTTGCGCCAAATTTGAGTACTGATTACTGCCTCATCGTGTGTATGACCCAATTTTGATTTCTGAGTTCAAGACTTTGCCAACTTCTCAATACCTATACATTACAATACATTATGCGGATCTATTTTATAAGTAGATGGCACACATTATAGTTAATTCTATTATTTGTTTAGACATATATACCACTCATAGGTGGTACATGAGACATTCGAGGGTTAACTTTTTAAACTTTACAAGGCAATAAACGTTTTTAAATGACATCTTAAACTTGTTCGAGAAAATAATCGCTAAGTTGGCATGAGTGATTTTATTGATATGTATTATTGGACTTGTCGCCATTTTTGTAAATTTTTTCAGTCTATATAACATTGAAAAAAAATCTTAAATATATTACAAGTCAGAAAATATGCACAGTATACAAAACAATATGATATATACTATTCTTTTTTAATTAAATTTTTAATTTACGTTTAAAATACAATTTTTACAAAAATTTGTTAGAAATACTTACATTTTCTCCAGACACTTCGACACTCATTTTAAGGAAAAATAAGGAATTTTCCTTAACACAAATATATATTTGTATGAATTAATGAAATTTAAAATTTCTTTTGTGTAGTTACAAATTTAAGGTCTTTTCTACTTTTCTCTTATTTTTTTACAATTTGGCTGATGTGAATTAAAATACTCGCAAGTCAACCAACTAAAGACGAATGAGCAACAGCAGCAGAAAAAATGAAAAAATTTTACAAGTCGAAACAACGAGGCACTCAGCGAAAAAACGATACAATGTGTAGAAAAATATTATAAGTGTTGGTTGGCGATGGTATAACAATGAAAATGAAAAAATTTTTCTAAGTCCCAAAATTAAAGGGAACTTAGAATTTTTTCAACCAAAAATTTTCTTTGTTTCTTCGCCCAAAATTACACAAATTTTTGCAAGTCTTTTCTTTTGCACTTGGAAAGTAACAAAATAATAAATTTTCTCCTTTAATGTGTTTAAAGTTTTTTTCTTTATAATTTTACTTTATGGAAAATTATGCGATATAAAAAAATTTACACGTCCGTACTTTACAAATCACAAAATCAGACAAAAAGACAAAGTCGATGGCTGACAATAACGCTGCTATAAAACTTCGTATCATATAAGCGACGAATCGTACTAATCAAACGATGAATGATAGAAAAAATCGCAAGTCCTCAGCAATGCGACGTTTGACGTCAATTTCCCTTGTGTAGTTTTGTGTAGAACAAAAACAAAGTTCATGTATGCGTTTGCATGCGTCAAAAGTAGGACGGATATTGTGTGCGTTTTGTCTTTATTCGCTTCTAAATATGTCTACGAAGTTCCACATGACGACGCATAATTAGGTGTTGGTAATTTATTTGCCTTTAAACAAGTTTTTTTCTATTTTGCCCAAACAATAATTATTCGTTATACATTAAAATACTTGCACTTTATTTTTAGAACAATTTAAAATTAATTTTCTTTTTGCATTAATTTTTAATATATTGACACTACTTAAAATCTATAGTAGATTTGAATTGTCGGCATTTTGCATGTAAGCAAGACGTACGATTCCCTAATGATGTTATATTAACGGCGTTATTTTTGGAATAGTTCTTAAGTTGGTAACGCATCAATAGTGTTTGGTAACTAAAATATTAAAAATAGTGGTTAAAAACGCTTATTTAGATTTATTCATATACTATGTGCTATGTAAAAGTTTTACAAAAGTGGTGTTTTTTTCGAACCGAATATAAATATTCCATACAAATTTTTGTTTATATCCGCTTATATAAGCGGTTAATTTTAAAACTGCTTAAAAATTAAGCACATATAAAAATGCTGCCAAATTAGATTTTTATTTATCTTGACGTTATCTTTTTAAAATTTTATGACTTTTTATAATTTAATAAAAGAATAAATGTTGTAAATATGGCTGAGGCGAAGGAATATAATTATTTTTATATTTTTTGAATTGTTTTTAAAAAAATAATTACATATTTGTTTTATAAAAATTGTAAGTAATGCCCAATTTAATTTCTTAAGCACTTATGCGTTTTTTTCAAAGCAGTTTATCTAAACGGCTATAGGTTTCGAAAAAAACACCACTAAAATTTATAATAAAACAATAATAAGTAAATTATAATTACAAATTATTATTATAATTATAAGAATATAACTGTTCATAGAACACGAATTGTGTTTATATAAAACGTCAAATTTCGTATAGAACGTTAGACTAAAGACACGAACGAATCGTGCATGGACGAATATTTAATATGTGGTCGTTATATCATTGTTAGCAGAAATATTTCTTTTTATATTTTATTTAATATCGGTTAACGGAAAAAAAGCCTAAAGGCCCAACCATAATGTGCTTAGGCTAGCTTAAACAACTATGCGAATGCATGCAATTAAATGTGTATAACCATAATGTACATAACAAACGTTTCGTTGAGTTTCGTTCAATTTCATTTGTTTACGTTTGGAGCGAAGCCGATCGCACGAAACGTACGCAAACAGCTGTTCTTGTGTTTGTGTAAACAATAATAAACAAAAGACGGCAGTGTGCAATGGAAACCGAGGATAACTTTATTGAAAATTTGATTGAAAATATAAAAAAAAACGATTTCTCTGTGACAAATGTGTATCTTATTCATTTTCAACCATTTAAATATTTTTCTTTTCTGTTTATTTTGCACCACATTAATAACAAAATGTAAACAAATGTGCTTGTGTTTACATTTGGAATGAACGCACGGTTGCATTTTTTAGTACTATTTTTTATTTATGATTCATTTTTTTTTTTTAATTAACAAAATAAATATAACTGACGTGTTTTTGGTAAAATATTTAACCGTTGTAGATATTAAATAACATTTTGTGATAAAAATCTGTATATTTATGAAATATGGTACTAATTTACTAATGTTTGCAACTAAGAATTGCTTGCACTTAAGTTCAAAAAGTACATTATAGCCACTCGAAAGTTTCGTTAGATTTTTGACTGACGTTTCGTTGATTTTTGACATTAGCTTACGTCTACGAAAGTACATTATGGTTGGGCCTTAATGCTTTTATAATGTCTAAATTAGAAAATAGACAGGAATGTTTAAAATGACAATGGATTTCGAAAAATATTGTGAAGTAACAAACAAAATTTAGGAAAAGTAAAAGGGAAAAACGAAAAATGTCCGGTATATATACGGTGACCATATTTTTAAACGAAAAAGTAAGGACATTTAGAAAATAAGTAAAAATTTTTAGTATTTACACTAAGTTTACGTTTTATTTTATATATTACACATAAGTTATATAATATAAAATTACTAGTGACTAGTACAAGTTTTAACATACTTATTTTAATGTTTATAAAAATAAAATTTGCTCAGAAATTCACACGGCTTTAAAAAAATTGTCTATATTTAAAAATAGTTAATTAAATTATTTTAAAAACTATGATTGATACTTTTCTGTAAAATGTATTTTTTTAATAAATCACTTTTATTCGTTAAAAAATTAAATTCGGCACAGTTCATTTGAAAATTGCTGACAAGTTAAAGCATTAAACATACCTCATTTGGTGTTGCCAGGTAGTTCACGCTGATTATAATTTCTATTGCATTTGATGTTTAAGTTTTGGGAATTTGGGGAAAGTAAAACTTATAATTTGAAGTTTAAAGAAATAATAAAATAGCGATTAAAAAAGGACAATTTAATTAAAAAAAGGACAATTCAATTGAAAAGAAGGACAAATTCTTTTTGTTTAATTTTTAAGGACAGCGTGTCAAAAAAAAGGACTGTCCTCTAAAAATAAGGATGAATGGTCACCGTAGGTATATACAGCATACCGTGTACTTTACTCTTCACTTCTTTGTGACCATTTGCAATAAGCATTGTCTGTCTGTCTGTCTTTTAACTTCTACATTGTAAATGCAGACTAAGACCCTGTTTATAGAAGACGAATGGTTTACGTTGATGACACACGTTCAATGTTTTCTTTCAATTTTTTTACACACACTTCTTGTCAAATCTTGTAGAAATCGCAAGCTGTGACGTAGGCTGCATTCAATTTGATAGCAATTTTATTATTCAAAATGCAACACAAAACAAAACAACTATGGCAGTCGTACAAAAAGAAAAAACAAAAAAGAAGAAGAAGAAAAAAACATGGCGAATTGATACTAAATTGAAACACACGCATGAAAAGCAAATTTGATATCCAGTTCGTTTCAATGTCCAAAAGTGTCAGTGTATTAGTAAAAATGTTTGAATGTATTGAAAATTGAAAGCCAGAAATTGAAAGTGTAACCCCCAAGTTAAGGCGTTCGTCTTTTTATATGAAAAACATTAATACATTTAAGTGTCTATGAATGGGCTGTAACACATTTGTTATTTTTTCGTTCGCTTTGCTTTTTGTTTTTCATAAGAAATTCGTGTTACAAAAACCAATACAATCTGAAAATGTTTATGTTTTTTACACACGGAAATGACATACGCTTTATACGAATGCAAAACTGATTGACATTTGTATTTATAAGTGCATTATAGACAAATCGTGTTCTATGAACAAGATATATGCGCATTTATCCTCAACATTATCTGATCACTATGTTATAACATAAACTATGGCAATATATTGCTTGTGGCAACACTTATTTAATGTTTTGTTAACATGCTTTTTGGAAATGTCAAAATAAAGAACAAGAGAAACTTTTGGCAACAAAGCTTTGTTTTTTATCAGTGTGTGTTGTGATTTTGTATTTCTTCACTGCAAATGTAATTTTCCAAACAAAAACTGAAAAGGAGGAACAGACAACAAATATTCAAGTCATATTTTTGTTACATATTTTCCTTGAAACTTGTAATTCTGGGTATTTCTACTTTATTAGAATTAAAAAATATTACAAGGCAGATGCAAATATTAAGTTACACAAGTAAACAAATAATTCAAAATGGCATCAAAAGTAAAAGAAAAATTCCAGCAAATTCTGCCAAAAGACGAAATAAAGTGTAGTGAATTAATTGAACATTTTAAAAATACTCTCCATTTATGGTTTCTATATGGAACAGTTGATAACAATATTTTACAAGAGGTTCTTAATTGTTGTTTCGATATCATAATGCATGGCTTAAAAAATGAAGCAGAAAAGGTAATAATTTGTGATTGCGTGTATAAAAAATTTATAAAAGTGCATTTTTAAAGTGAAAGTTGTTGTTTTTGTTTATTACTGTTTTTTGATGTACACGTCGTACGTACCTACATTAGCTATGTGAGAATTTGATACTATGATACATATGATTATTGGTGAAAGAATGTAAAGAATGCAGTCAGACAAGAAGGCAGTGGCAATCACTTCTTCAAAATGCAATGAATTAGATAATATATTTTTAACCAAGGTTGTTGGCATTTAAATTTCAATGAATAAATGAAATCTTTTCGCCATAGGTGATGAGTATTGTGTTTGTAATACATACAATTACAAGTCCTTACCCAAATTTAAAATTAAAAAAAAAAAATATAATACTACTACTTATTCCTTTGTTGTTTAAAGACGAAATGAATGAACAAATGAAATCTTTTCGCCATAGCTTGTCAGGTTTTCCAAATTTCTATTTATTTTCCAATTTTTGTGATGATCGCTAAAAAGACTAAAATCGTTACCTTATTGAAGTATCAGAATCCGATCCGTCTGCTAAATCTTTTGAATTTTTCCAACGGTTTTGGAACCAGCAATTTATTTATTTTTATAAAGCGTGGATCCAATAGAAAAATTGAAAAAATATCTGCCATTTAATTTTTCTAGGTGTAAATTCGGACTAGATCTACATAAAATGTTACTACTTTGTTTAATTTGTGATTTCTAATAGTATCGATAACTAGAAATTTTTATTATATTATCTATGTATATATATAATTATGTTGTTTGTCTGGATGTATGAGCAATTCTCTTTCCGCAGCATTTTGAAGCCGTCTGACGTCGCAGAAAGCTGATTTTTGATTTTCCGACTGTTGTCGGCTTTATGACTAGTAGTACTATAAAAAGTTTATATGACAACATTGTTCACTTACATTAAATAATTAATCATAGACATAATACACAATTACGATATGAATGATATCGTGTCATCCGAGGCATCAAATTAAAAACATCGAACAAGTTCTCAAGCCTATCGTTCTGATTCGACGTTAAACTGTAGGTCCCGTTACTCATGGATAAAAATTGGCACACAACGTGGGTGCTGCTAGAAGCTAGGGCATAACCCTGAAACAGTGTTGTAATGGCCAATTATGATGTATGTATGAATTAAAAAAAATTTGGAAAGAAATCTACAGATGACATCCAGTCAAATCATCCAGTCAAATCAAATCAAATATTATGCGAACATTAAATATCTATTTATTAAATTGGAATAATATCGCTATAAACTTAGTTTTATTTGTTAATATCAAGACTGTTTTTCATTATATGCAGTTACGAGCAGATAAATAGGTTCACATCACATTTTTTGATAAATTCGCCTTCAAATAACTTAAATAGCGGTAATATACAATAAAGCGATATTTATTACATTAAACATAAATAATCACAATTATTCTACATTTTCGAACTAAATTCGAATATTTTAATGGATCTTTATTATACTTATCGTATGAAATTTTATAGCCTAAGATCCTTATACTGGTATTCTTATGAGAATTAACATCCGTTAAGGAATATGTACAAACACTAGCAGAACTGAACTAGTTTTCGACCCAGCTACGAAAGGTCTCATCAGAGTTTTTTGTGTTATACATATTCATATTTTAATACTTCTATTTAAAGCACAATCTATTGGAAATAGATTATGTGAATTATATTTGAATGTTATTCTCACCAAATGTTATGTTATTCTTTCAAATTCAACTATTCAACTATTTGTTGAAATTTATTCAAATTCAACATATTTTTCAATGTAAGTGTTACCGCCGCCACTGTAATTTTATTTAACTTATTGTTTACATGAAAACATAAATTCTTTAAATTCTATTTCTTTTATTATACCGTTGTCCTTATTTACATAAAAATATTTTATTATGTACTATGTATTGATTTTATTACTGTTCTGCTGAATAACGGTAGAGTCTTGTTATTTTTACATCTTAACACAATCAAGTATATTTTAGTAGTTCTTATTCTAACGTGGAATTGTAAACACAAATTGTTTTAAAGCGGTCAATTTAATATTAAATAAAAAACAAAACGTGCATATCTAAGCAAAAGTAAAGTTTTTTAATATTAACTCGTTGCTCATAAAATTTGTAACGCCGCGTGAACTCAACATTCTTTAAAACAATTTGAAAATAATTTTCGCGTGTTTCTTTATTAATATATATTGCATTTTTATATTTAATAAAATAAATCGTGTTTCGTAAAAGACTAAATAATGTCTCAAACCGATTTTAATTGTAATAAATGCGATTTAAAGGACACCGATCGTATGGTGCAGTGTGACTCATGTGATAAATGGTTCCATTTTGAGTGCGTAGGTGTCAACAGTGACGTTGCTAATATTAGTTGGAATTGTTCATGTGGTATTGAACAACCTGTTGCCCTAAAGAATAGCCGTAGCTTAGCACAAAATATAATGCCAGTAAACACAACAGAATTTTCTGTAGGTGCTCAAGGATCCTCATCACCTAAAACGCAGATTGCAACTGGAGTCAATGCAATTAAACCATGCGCATCGTCTGATAATGTACAACCAACAATTGGAAGTCAAACCAATGACGGCCACGACAAAGGTGCATATGCAACAGCACACCAAAGTGAAGGTAATCGTGGTCCCATTAATACGACGCCAATAATAACAACTATGCCAAATGTATATCTACAGACTCATTTTGAAAACACTAGTGCTCCAAAAGCGACTGCTTCTCATACGCAGCTACAATTACAAATGCTGGAAGAAGAAAAAGAGCTTCAAAGGCAGTATTTAGAAAAGAAGTATAGAATTCTTTCACAGGGCGATGGCAGTCAAGCTACAGTATCCCTTTTAAGCAGTTTTTCGTCCTTTCAACCAACATCTTCACAAATTGCCACTAGACAGGTAATACCTAAGGAATTACCAAATTTCGATGGCAACCCAGAGGACTGGCCACTGTTCATCAGCAATTATAAAAATAGCACCGAGATAGCCGGTTACAGTGATGCCGAAAATTTAATGCGTTTGCAGTCGTGCCTCAGAGGACGTGCCAAAGAGCTTGTGAAAAGCAAATTATTAATTCCATCCATGGTAGGTGAAATAATTGAAACTCTTGAAATGTGTTTCGGACGGCCTGAGCATATACTCGATACTATGATAGATAAAGCAACAAAAATTCCTCCCTTAAAAGATAAACTTGAAAGCATTATCGAATATGCCCTCACTATACGAAATATTTGCTCAACAATGGAAGCATGTAATATGGTGGCTTATTTAAATAATCCGATGCTGGTTAAAACTTTATTGGACAAATTACCAAATAACCATAAGCTCAATTGGGCTATGCACCAAAAAGACGACAAAGTCCCTGTAGTAAAAGAATTTAGTAATTGGATTTATACCATAGCTGCTGCTGCTAGCCAAGTTGTATCTCCCGCACTGTGTAAGAAAAGTTGTTCAGTAAACACGCATCAACAAAATAATGCAACTAAGTCATTTTGTTTTTCGTGCAAAAGTGAGACTCATAAAATCCAGAATTGTGGTGAGTTCGAATCATTAAATTTAGATTCCAAGTGGAATTTAGTTAAAGAAAATAAATTATGTCGCCAGTGCCTAAATCTTCATCGACGTAGATGTTTCTCAACTAAACAATGTGGCATTAATGGATGTACTGCAAAGCATCACCCATTGTTACACAAATACTCAAGTACATTGCCCGAAAGAAGAGAAATTGTGAATGCTCATAGCGGAGAAGAAAGATCATGTTTCAGAATATTGCCAATCCGAGTATATTTTAATGGTGGCTTTGAGGAAACGTATGCGTTTTTGGACGAAGGCTCATCCGTGACTCTAATGGAGCAAACATTTTTTAATAAATTAGGACTGAAAGGTAAAAGTGAACCTCTAGAACTACGATGGACAGGCAACACTACACGCTCTGAAGATGATTCCATGAAAATTAACGTCGAAATTTCTAGCGTTCAAACCGAAGCCAAATTTACTTTATATGATGTCCGTACAGTCAAAAACTTGGATTTGCCCATACAGTCACTCAATTTTGATGAAATAGTAAAAGCCAACCCGTATCTCAAAGGTTTACCAGTGAAGTCATACACAAATGCCAAGCCAATGATTTTGATTGGGCTTAACAACTGGAGAGTAGCAGTACCGATGAAAATACGAGAAGGTGAGCGCGGACAGCCAATTGCAACAAAAACCCGTTTGGGCTGGACTTTGCAAGGCAGTGGGAGTATTTCCGTAACAAGTGCCTCACTAAATATACACACATGTGACTGTGAAAGCCGATATAAGGAGTTACATGATGAAGTGAAGAACTATTTCAACCTGGAAGAGTCTCAAAAGAAAAATATTATGTCATCTGAAAATAAAAAGGCCATGCAGCTCCTTCAAAATACAACTACCAAGAAAGAACAACAATTTGAAGTTAATTTACTTTGGAAAAATAATCAAGTAGCTCTGCACAATAGCTATGACGTAGCATATCATCGGTCAAAATGTCTTCAGAAAAAGTTTAAAAAAGATCCACAACTACAACAAACTATGCAAACCGAGATTGACAAACTTCTGCTCAAAGGTTACGCGAGAGAGGTACTGGACTCAGAAATGTATTCATATCCCGGACGTACATGGTATCTTCCTATTTTTGTCGCCCTCAACCCAAATAAACCAGGTAAAATTCGATTAGTGTGGGACGCGGCAGCAAAGTCGAATGGTAAATCTTTAAATGATTTTTTATTAAGTGGTCCTGATTTGCTCACATCACTTTTTAACATTTTAATTGAGTTTCGAGTTGGTCAAATTGCACTTTGCGGCGACATAGCTGAAATGTTTCATCGTATCAACGTTAAAGATGAGGACATACATGCGCAACGATTCCTATGGCTCGAAAGCGGTAATCAAAATGAACGTCCTACTGTTTACGTGATGAAAGCATTAACGTTTGGATTAAACTGTGCGCCATGCATTGCTCATTTTGTTCGAAACAAAAATGCGGAGGAATTTCGTGACAAATACCCCCGAGCCTATAAAGCAATCACCAGCTACCACTATATGGATGATTTCATCGACAGCGTCGACTCTGAAGAAGAGGCTCTTGAATTGGCTACAAACGTTAAAATGATTCACGCTACTGGAGGTTTTCACATGAGAAATTGGGCTACGAATTCTCCTTTTGTAAGGCAACATTTATGTGATGACGAGTCTGCCGCAAGAAATTTATTTAAAGCTGTAGAGAAAATTCTCGGTATGTATTGGGAATCCAATAATGATGTTTTTCAGTATAATTCAAAATTCTCGAGGCTTAAAAGAGATGTGTTCCAAGCGAATGTCATTCCTACAAAAAGAGAAGTCCTCCAAGTCTTAATGTCTATATTTGATCCACTTGGATTTGTCTCACATTTGACGATAGACCTGAAAATTTTACTGCAAGATATTTGGCGCTCAGGCACAAAATGGGATGAAGAACTAAACAAAGAGCTGTGCGTGAAATGGCATTCGTGGCTCTCTAATTTAAGTAAAATATCTTCAATAATTATACCAAGATGTTACTCTAGGCTTCTGAAAAACACGATTTTGGTCCAGTTACATACGTTTGTTGATGCAAGTGAAAATGCGTATGCAGCAGTAAGCTACTTTAGAGTTCATTACGAAAATGATGTTGACGTATCCATTGTGGCAGCCAAATCTAAGGTTGCTCCTCTAAAGCCTATATCAATACCCAGATTAGAATTGCAAGCAGCTTTAGTAGGTACCCGTTTAGCCACAAAAATTCAAAATGCTACCCGACTCCATTGTTCTGAGTGTTTCTTCTGGTCAGATTCTAAAACGGTACTAAAATGGTTGTCCATGGATCCTAAAAACTTCAAAGCGTTTGTAATGTATAGAGTCGGCGAAATCTTAGAGTCAACTAACGTTACCCAATGGAATTGGGTGCCATCAAAATTAAATCCAGCTGATTTTGCAACAAAAAAAGGAACAACTGACAATACTATGTGGACCAAAGGGCCCGAGTTTCTAAAATGCAGCAAATGTAAATGGCCAAAATGCTCAGACCTGGGAAGCCCTGACAACGAAGAGGTACGTAATCGATTTTTACACATTGATTTTTCAAAATGTTTCACTATAAATGTTGAATATTTTTCGAGTTGGAGACGACTTTATAGAGCCCTAGCGCAATTTCTATTTTATATTGAAAAAATAAAATCTGTAGCCAAAGGTTACAAGATAAAAGAAGATATGATATTTGAATGTACCCGTAGATCAAAAAATATTTTATTTAAGTACGCTCAACTCAGCGAATTTTCTGAAGAGGTTTCGAGTTTAAAAAACAATAAGCAAATTGACAAAAGCAGCAAATTGAAGCAATTTAATGTATTTCTGGACAATGATGGTGTAATGCGGGCTTGTGGTAGAGCGAGCATGTTGAGCTGTAATCAGGCAATTATTTTACCCCATAGCCATTATATTACTTTTCTTGTGGTTCGATATTATCATGAAAGTTTTCACCATTGTATGCATGAAGCAGTAATTTGCAGAATAAAGTCATATTTTTACATCCCTAAATTGAGAGTTCTGTACAAGCTTGTTAGAAGAAAGTGCCAATATTGTAAGAATAAAGCAGCTGTTCCTCGATTACCACAAATGGCCTGTTTGCCGCCAGCTAGGCTAGCAAGTTTTGAACGTCCATTTACTTACATCGGTATCGACTTTTTTGGCCCTTTGCACGTAACCGTTGGCAGACGCAAAGAAAAAAGATGGGGTGTATTGTTTACGTGTCTAACCGTCCGAGCGATACATATTGAAGTGGCTCACAGTTTAGACACCAGCTCGTGTATCATGTGCATTCAAAATTTCATCAGTCGTCGTGGCACTCCGAAGGAAATTTATACAGACAATGGTACTAATTTTAAAGCTGTGGAAAAAATCGTACGTGAAGAAAATTTAAATATACGACAAGTATCTTCCAAATTCGACGATATTAAATGGTGGTTCAATCCTCCAGCTGCTCCACATATGGGCGGTGCGTGGGAGAGACTAGTAAGAACAATTAAGTCGATTCTCTACTCTATGTATCCTGCATATAAATTTAACGACGAAACTTTAAGATGTGCCCTATACGAAATTGAGTTTATCATAAATTCTCGCCCACTAACATTTGTGTCTCTGGAATCATGTGAGGACGATCCCTTAACTCCAAATCATCTCCTTCTAGGATCTGCTGCAGGCAATAAGCCTTTAGTAGAGCACGATCATGACCTTCGACACCGGTGGCATCAAACGCAAAAGTTTGCTAATCATTTCTGGCGAAGATGGGTGCGAGAATATGCTCCAAGTTTAGTACGACGCAACAAATGGTTCGACAAAGTAAAGCCTCCATCAGTAGGAGATATAGTCATCATAGTCGATGATACGCTTCCCCGAAATAGTTGGCCCAAGGGTATTGTAACTGAAATATTTCCTGCAAAGGACGGTCAAGTTCGTCGAGTCACTGTCAGAACTAGTACCAGCACTTATGAGAGGCCGGTGGCAAAAATCGCAGTGTTAGATGTCGGTATAAAAGATGGCAAGCTCATGGACTCCTAACTCGCTTACGATGGGGGGAATGTTACCGCCGCCACTGTAATTTTATTTAACTTATTGTTTACATGAAAACATAAATTCTTTAAATTCTATTTCTTTTATTATACCGTTGTCCTTATTTACATAAAAATATTTTATTATGTACTATGTATTGATTTTATTACTGTTCTGCTGAATAACGGTAGAGTCTTGTTATTTTTACATCTTAACACAATCAAGTATATTTTAGTAGTTCTTATTCTAACGTGGAATTGTAAACACAAATTGTTTTAAAGCGGTCAATTTAATATTAAATAAAAAACAAAACGTGCATATCTAAGCAAAAGTAAAGTTTTTTAATATTAACTCGTTGCTCATAAAATTTGTAACGCCGCGTGAACTCAACAGTAAGTGTTACCATATTCTAAGTAACCGTAATTACATATTTATTTTCCAATTTACCCTTTTATTACCAATTTTTAATCAGTAATGAGTTATGTGCTGTGGCCAGCAAATATTTGTCCATATATTCCTTGATCCAGAATATTGTCTTGTAAGGAAACTTATGTCCCCAACTGTATGTATTTAATATACAGATGTAGTTTCGTTAAGTTAATAATTTTGTAGTTTAAGCTAGAATAAGAAATGTATATAAAAAGAGAATAATAAAGAGGCTGAGGACAGTCATAAATCAGAATTCAATTAGAGTGCTTTATTTTTCATTATATGGATTTATTCCTCTTCTTCTTCTTCTTCCCTCAGCATACGCCATATAATGAAAAATAAAGCACTCTAATTGAATTCTGATTTATGACTGTCCTCAGCCTCTTTATTATTCTCTTTTTATATACATTTCTTATTCTAGCTTAAACTACAAAATTATTAACTTAACGAAACTACATCTGTATATTAAATACATACAGTTGGGGACATAAGTTTCCTTACACCTCCCTTCCTAAGGAAAAAAAAAATTTTTTTTTCGCCATATCAAAAAAAACTAATAACTGAGTTATTAGTGCTTGCGAGAAAAAAAAATTTTTTTTTTTTTATTATTTTTAATTATGGTATGTTCTATATAATATATATATGTATATGTATGTTTCATATTCAATATACATATAAGTTTTATATTCAATACATTTTGCAAATTTTATATTTTAATATTAAGGACAAATTTTTTTTTCTTTTATAATAAAGTTATTGCTTTAATATTATGTTATTTGTTTTCCAACTTTTATCTTATAGTGAAAACTATATATATATATCTTTTTTATATATAATTCAGTTTTCTGTAAATTTTTTCATGTTATTACCAAAAAAAAATTTCTTTATATTTTTTTTTTCTTTAAATTCAATTTTAAAATTTTTTAACTTATTTTTCCTTTTTTCAAATTTTTTTTTTTTTAAAGTAAATATGGTATCAACAATTTTACCTATTTACATGTATATCTGTGTACGTATATAATTTCTTTTTCTTTATTATCTATTTTTCCTCAACCTGTCCTTATGTATTATTTTTTCCTTCTTTGTTTTCTCGTTATATATAGTTACATTTACACCATCTATATTTCTTACAGTATATGGACCTTCATATATGTTCTGGAATTTTTCATATGGTTCTTTTTTTACAAAAACTTTGTCATTTATTTCTATTTGCATTGTCCTAGCATTCCTGTCGTACAGTGCTTTATTCTTTTCCTTATGTTGAACAATTAAATTTTTCACTAAATTGTGTGTTTTCTGCAATCTGAATTTAATTTCTTTACTATAATTTTCAGTGTTATAAACAGGATCAATACTATCTATGCTTAAATCATTTGGCATTGTTGCCCCTTTTCCAAAAACTAACTCATAGGGAGTATACCTATTGTCAAATACTGAACTTGACGTGGTATTATGAAAAAAAGTGAAATATTTGAGGTAGGTATCCCAATCTGAAATATTTTCCCTGATATAGGCTCTTACATATTCGTTGAAAACACGATGATTCCTCTCTACAGTTCCTACAGTTTGATGATGATGAGCTGTTGAAAAATTAATCTCAATACCTAAAAGTTTACATAATTCACAGAAAATTTCATTTTTAAATTCAGTGCCCAAATCCGATACAATTGTGTTCATTCTGCCATAAATTAGTATAAAATTCTCAAAAATTGCCTGGGCTATTGTTCTAGCGCTTTTATCCGAAACCGGTATACTGACAAGGTATTTAGAAAAATCGCAAATTAACGTTAATGCATATTTGTTTCCGTATGCCGAAACTGGTAGTGGACCAATTGTATCTAAGATTACAATATCAAATGGTCGCACTGGTGTAGGCGTTAGAGTAAGCTTTTCCTTAGTACCAATCTTTACCTTGTTTAAATTACATTCCTTACAATCTTTAATGTACGTTGCAATGTCTCTAGTCATATTCTTCCAATAATATTTTCCCTTTAATTTTGCATATAATCTTTTGCGTCCACAGTGACCTCCTACGACTTTATCATTGTGATATATGTCTAACAATTGCCTTTTTCTATCCTTATCATTTATAATTTCAATCGGATCAATTAACATTATCTCAAGTGTTTTTAATTTTTTATTTCCATGATTTTTCAAATCCTGAATACTGTAAACTGAAAAAAATGGATCATCTTTTGACCATTCTGTAATATAAATATTTCTATTGTTGGCTTCCCTTTGCAGCCTCAAAAGCATCTCATCTAAACTCGATGTTTCGTTAACAACATCAATATTTATAATACATTTAAATCTATTAAACATTTTGAAATTAATAGTGGACACCTTCCCACTCTTATAATGTATATTTGTCTTAATCTTTGCAACTTTTCTATTAAATTCACGTGTAAATTTATCATATACCTTAAGATTTTCAACATTCCCGTTTGATTCAATATCTTTCTTCTCATTTTTCTTCTTTGACATTGAGCGTGTAGTCACTGCCAATATATTCTCACTTGTACCGTTTCTTAATTGATCCATTGAAATACGCGATAAAGCATCAGCTCCTACATTATCTTTACCTTTAATATGTTCGATAGAAAAGTCATATTCCGACAATTTCAATCTTATGTTAGTCAACTTTGACGATGGGTCTTTCATATTAAATAAGTAGACTAAAGGTCTATGGTCCGTTCTAACAACAAACTTAGTTCCATAAACATATGGTCTGAATTGATTAACTGCAAAATATATAGCTATAAGTTCCTGTTCAATAGTTGGTTTTTTCTGTTCTGATTTGTTAAAAGCCTTCGACGCATAATATATTGGTAAATCATGACCCTCAAAATTTTGACTGAGTATTGCTCCGCATCCAAACTTTGAAGCATCAACTGTAATAAGAAATTCTTTTCCAAAATCTGGATATTGTAATATTCGCGGGGACATTAGCTCAGATTTAATATTCTCAAATGACCTTTGACATCTCTCATCCCACTCAAAATTTATCTTCTTCCTTGTTATATTATTTAACGGGGCTGCTAAAACTGCAAAATTGGGAATAAATCTCCTGTAATAATTAGCAAAAGCTACAAAACGCTTCACTGCATCCTTATCGGTAGGAATTGGATATTTTTCAATTGCTAATATTTTGCTGTTGTCCGGTAAAAGTCCCTTTGAGGTGCATTTGTGACCCAGGAATGTCACCTCCGGTCTAAAGAAATTGCATTTGTATGGGTTAATTTTCAAGTTATATTTCCTAAGTGTTTCAAAAACACGACCTAGATTTTCTAAATGATGTTGCTTACTACAACCGACCACAATAATATCGTCTATATACAAAAATGCTCTATCTGGTCCTAATCCTG
Source organism: Metopia argyrocephala (assembly GCA_963576795.1). Taxonomy (NCBI): domain Eukaryota; kingdom Metazoa; phylum Arthropoda; class Insecta; order Diptera; family Sarcophagidae; genus Metopia; species Metopia argyrocephala. The sequence goes on from OY756208.1 coordinate 7,315,520, forward strand.
AAAAAGCTATAGCCATCATACGTGAAAACGAATTCGGAGCCACGTTCAGTCCAAACGGTAAAACTTTCCACCTAAATGCTCCCTGATCTGTGCTAAATGAGGTAATATCTCTAGAATTTTCGTGCAAAGGTATCTGATGAAATCCTGAAAATAGGTCAAGAATAGAGAAATGTTTGGCTCTACCGAGATTATCTAAAATATCGTCTATTCTCGGCAACGGATATTTATCGGCAATTAATTTTTTATTTATAGCTCTAAAGTCTACACACATACGATAGGATTTTATATCATTTTGGCTTTTCTTCGGTACCAGTATCAAAGGGCTATTATACTCGGATGTGCTAGGCTCTATTAGGTCATTTTCCAATAAATTTTGTACTTGCTTTCTAATTTCATCTCGTTGCGCGTATGGAAGGCGGTAATTCTTTATATAAACCGGTGCTTTATCTTTCAGTTTTAGTCTTTGTTCATAAAAATTATTTTTAGTCATTTTATCATCCTTTAAAGTAAAAATATCTGAGTATTCCCCACATAGTGGTAATAAATCTTCCTTTATATATGCTGGCATTTTATCATCCAAAATACTTTTCAAGTTTTCAATGCGTTTATCACAATTAGAATTTTTGTTTATGGAGTAAATATAAAATTTAGAAAGTTTTTCTGTTTTCAACTTATAGTTGCGTATAAATTTAGTTTCATTAGTCGTGTTCAGTATACGCAGTACAGGATTATTTGAATCTACAATGCATTTACTAATTAAGACACCTGCACAGATTTCCTGACAATCAACAAAAACTGGTTCATTTATGGTTCCCAAATGAACTTCTCTAAATATTTCACACCTTGGGGGAACGTGAAATGACATATTACTAGAACCGTGCAATATTGGGATAACTAATTTATTTCGTGTATGGGGAATGTAAAAGTAAACTTTCATTGTGTTGTAATCAATAGTGCACTTATTGGCCTTTAAAAAATCTTTACCCAGAATTCCATCGGTTGGTATATTAAAATCATCTGAAACTATGTGAAAAAGTTGTGGTATTGAATAATTTGAAACTACCAACTCTGTATCTATTGTACCTAAAGATTTCATAGTATTTGTCGTTATACCAACAATGTTAACGATGTTCTGCGACTCAATTTTCAAATTATCCTTTAAACAAGAAACTTTCAAGATTGATATGTCCGCTTGTGTATCGACTAAAAATGTATTAACTTTATATGAGGCTAAGCATTTTAGCTCTATAAAATCCGAGTGATCTAAATTAAAACTATATATTGATTTAAAGATATTTTCCTCTCCTAAATTTATTCCTCTTCTTCTTCTTCTTCCCTCAGCATACGCTGCTGAGGGACTTCCGAGTTTAAAGTACGCACGGAAGCTCCTCGACCACGAAAATTACCCCTTGACCTTTGACTGTAGTTTGACCTATTATTAAATTTGCCACGATTACTATAATTATATCCACGAAAACTGTTATAGCCGTTGTTACCATTATCATAATACCTTCTGTCCGAATTATTCCGATAAGACCTGCCTTGATTATATCCTGAAAATCTCGTTTTATTTCTATTACCATTCACCTCACTTTGCCTGTAGCCCATTCTCAATACTTGTTGTTCCTTTCCAGATGTTGCTTCCTCAATTATTAATTTAGATACTACGTCTTTAGGTTCTTGAAAAATTGTTGATGCCAGAATTGCCTTGACCATATCAGATTTCGCGTTAGCCCTACATATATTTACTGTCTGCTCTATTGCCATCTCATGAGCCTTTTCCTTTGTCATTCCTTCTATCACAAGTGATCTCTGTAGAGCATCAGCCAATTCTTCAACATTTTTAGAAAAATCCGTATAATTATCATTCTTAACATGTAACGCTGCAATTCTACCGGCCACAACCTTAGAACTATCCGGTTTTATTCTGTTCTTAAGGGTCTCTTTTATTTGAGCTACACTAGATATTTGCTCCGGTAAAATCTCTCTAGCCTTTCCATCTAGTTTGGACTTCAAAAAGGAAATAAAACAGTTGTTTAAGTTAGGTTCCGTAAGTTCTTCAATTAAATTTATTTTGTCGAGAAACGAGTTTAGACTAAGTGGATCTCCACCATAATTTTCCCTTATAATGTTCGAACACATCGAAATAAATTTAATCTTTTCTTCTATTGTAGCCATTTTCAAAACCTCTTTACTGTTATCTATTACTCCTGAACTAAAAATGTCCTTTACTTTCTCAGTCTTAGTTTTCACCCGAAATTTTTCCTTACTGTCTTTATCTTTTTCTATTTCCACTTCGGAATCAAAATCTGTTGTCACAGTCTTCTGTACAAGATTGAACAAATCTACTCCAAATGGTACTTTTATATTACAATCTAATTCACAAAAGCATTTTATTAAAAGTTCCCTGCAATGCAAAATTTTGGAATGAACCGCTTTCTTTAAATGACAAGGTAATTGTTCGTTATAAGTAACCGTATATAACAATATATTGTTATAACTTTCAATAATGGAATCTATATTCTTCTCAGTTTTGTCCGATTTCAATATTTCTTTCTTTATCTTATAAAAGTTTGTAACTAACTCGTGAAATTTTTCCGTTTGAAAATTAACTTTAGGAGACATAAATATAAATCGATATAGGCAATTAAACAAATTACTTTAAAAGAATTCGTTAGGTAAATAATAGACATAAGTACAAAACGTGTAAAAATAAAACCGCAACTGTAGGAACACGTAAAATTAGACTTAGATGAAGTCAAATGTAATTATATAAAACAAGAAACTTCTACCTTTTTCCAAAATAAATTTTGTAATTTAATCAAATAAGTTTTATTGGAAAAAATTTATATTATTATATTATGTATTATATATTTATATATTTATATATTTATATATTTATATATTTATATATTTATATATTTATATATTTATAAATTTATGTATTAATATATTTATATGTTTATATATTAATATATTGATATATTTATGTATTAATATATTTATATATTTATGGATTTATGTAATTATATATTTATACATCAGCACATTTATATACTTATATATTTATGTATTTATATATTTAGATAGTTATATATTTATATACTTATATATCTATATATTTATATATTAATATATTAATATGTTTATATATTTATGTATTTACATATTTACATATTCATATATTTATATATCCATATATTTATGTATATATTTTAATATATTTATATACTATAAATCTTCATAAAGCCATAAAATCAAAATGTAATGTTAATTTAATATATTATATTAATTAAATAAATTATATTAATTATATACATATTATGTAATTAAATTAATATATGTATGTAACTAATATAAAGTGTGTTGAAAATGATGTGTTGATAAAGGTGATGATGTTTCTAAAGTTGATTTATGTGTATTTGTAAAGTTGTTATATTGTTACCGTTTGACATACCAATGTGTTGCTGTTGAATTTTGTTGTTTGTTATCTATTCTATTGCTTCTTCATTTTAGTTCATCATTTTTCTTTTTATTAAAATTTTTGTTGTTTTTCTTTCGCTCCTTTATATTGATGGCTTGTTGAATGTTTATATATACATATGTATTATTCTTTCTTTTACTTTTAATACTGTATTTTTATAATTTTGTAGTTTCTATTTTTTTTTCTGTAATTGCAGTGCATTTTTGTAGTTCTCTCTTAAAAATTCATTTTTGGTTTTAAAATTCGTTATATTTTTTTTGAAAATAACGTTTCTTTTGTATGTATACATTGTATACACATATTGGGAAAAATATTCATTTGTATGTACAGTTGTGCATGTATTTTATTGACTGTACTTTTTTCTTTTCTTGATTTAAAAGAATTAAATTTTAGCACAAAGAATTTTTTTTTTTCGTTATTGTGTTTAGAAAATTGTTCTTGTAATGCATGTAATTTTAATTTGTTGGTTTTATTTATTTAATTTATTGTTTTTCAAATACATATGTATGTATATTAACATTGGTTTATTTTCGACATTACTTATATTTGACATTATTAATTTCGGCGGTTTTAAATTTTAAACAAAATTTTTGTATTTTTCTTATGTATGAATATACATATGCATAACTGTTTTTTTTTATATATTTTTTTTCGTAAATAATAATGTCTTTTTTTTCATCTATTCTTTTCAACACATTTTGCATTAATAACTGTTTTTTTTTCTACTTAAAAATAACTGTTTTTCATAGCTATTATTTGTATCACATTGTGTACTCATATTTTTCTTCACATAAAAATTAACGAATTTTTCCACAGTTATTTTTGTTTTTGTAACACATTGTGCATTAAGTTTTTATGTTTTTTTTTTTTCATTTTCTTCATGTAGTTAGTTTTGGTTATATTTTTACTGGTTTTCAAAAAAAATTTTTTCTAGTTTTTTTTTTTTTTTCTTGTAGCCTGTTGCATTTTATTGTTATTTATTTAGTAAGTTTTATTAAGCGTTTTTGTTTTCAATGTCTATTGATATTTTTCATTAATTGCAGACCACATTGTCTATTTAACATACTCACTATATAGCTTTACATTTGCAAATTGGTTTATAGCCTGAGATTTGAACACAGAATTTCTAATGATTTTTTTTTTTCGTTTCGTTTTCATTGTTCTTTTAGCTTTTTTTTTTTTTTAACGACTTTTTAATCCGTTTTTCTATGTACGAACATAGTCAGTGTTAATGATTAATTAATGTCTATCCTGCGATCTTGACAAACAATTTCGCATTTAGTTTTTTTTTTTTTCCTTAATTATTTATAATATTTATATGTTATATTATATTTAATATAACACTCTTCTTATTTCCTGTTTTAACATGTACACAAAAATTTGTTGTTTAAAATTGTCACTGTTCATCTTCTCTGTATTTTTGTTATACTTTCAACATATTTTCATTTAATATTTTTTTTTCACACTGAGCATTTTAAGGAGCCATTTCTTTTTTTTTCGATATAAAAATTACAGGGAAATACAGTATTGTATGGCTTTTTTTTCCACACTTCTCTTTATAGTTTAATTTTAGTCATTTGTTTCTTTTTTTTTTTATAATTTCAGAGTAGTGTACGCGTTATTTTATTTATTTTATTTTTTTTTTAAACATATCGTTAAATAATTAAAAGCAAGTTCGCACTAAACACTACCGCCATGTTGCTATCAATCAAACAACTCTCAACAGCAAGTGCTTGCCGTAACTGGCAGGATCGCCATATAATGAAAAATAAAGCACTCTAATTGAATTCTGATTTATGACTGTCCTCAGCCTCTTTATTATTCTCTTTTTATATACATTTCTTATTCTAGCTTAAACTACAAAATTATTAACTTAACGAAACTACATCTGTATATTAAATACATACAGTTGGGGACATAAGTTTCCTTACAGTCTTCGTGGTGTACTTTGGATCATATGCTTTATTTTTTGGACGCCTTACCCATGTTCTTCCATCAGGTCCGACTAAGTTTATCTTGGATTCATCAGACCATAGTATGTTTCTCCATTTTTTTATACCTTCCGGGCCGGCCCATTCAGCATGTACTTTTGCAAACTCAATGCGCTTTTTTCTTTGTTTGTTATTAAGCATTGGAACCTTCTGGGCCGATCTTCCGAATAAATTTTTTTCTCTTAAACGACGTCTAATGGTCCACTCTGATACAGGCCCCGATTATCTTTTACAACATCTAAATGTTGTGTTGTATTGGCTACAACATATACAAATAAATGTTGTAAACAATATTCAAAGTATATTGTACAACACATAGGTGTTGTAAATCATAATCTCAATTTTAGAAATACAACATCAAATTTACAACTGTTGTGAACCATAATCGGGGCCTTAGGCTCATTATTACAACAACTTGAAGTTAGTTAAAGGTAGGATTTTATCAGACCGATAAATTAACTTTATCCTAAAGGTAAAGCAATCTTTCTAATAAATTTATCGGTCACTTTAGGTTAAAATTTATTTGTAATAACAAAAAGCTATTTATCTCTCTGATAAAATCCTGCCTTTAACTAACGGCAATTTGTAATAATGGGCCTTAAAATTGTAAAAATCTATTGTTTAGTGATTTTCTTTAAAGCAAAAAAATCATATTATATTTCTTAGATGCAAGTAAACGCAAATATTGCTACAATAAGTTATGATTCATCACCAACTGTATCTGCAAGCGCCAACAACAATAGTGATTCTAAGAATAACAATGATATGAAATGTTATATCAATGAAAGTAGAAGTGACCTAAACTTATATGAGTTACATAAAATAATCGATGATTTTGAATGGGTGCGTAACGCTGTAAGTGTCAGATGTAATTCAATAGATACGCCAACCAGAATTGATATACCAGAAGCGGCAACAGCACTTTATAATCGTCAATCTCGCCTGGAGCAAACATCACAATCAACAATTGTATCGCATGTGTTACACTGGTTAAAACACAATCTAAATGAAAACAACTTGTGTGCATTTTTACAGTATTTAGTTTCTGACAAGGAGCTATTAGAAGAGCATTATTCTGACAAAGCTTTACTAAGACAAGAATTATATGTAACTGGTTTAGTTATAGGACTTACAGCTTTTGAAACTTCACAATATGGTTTATTAAGCCAAATAGATGTCATACTCAAGTCAAATGAAAAAGAAGTGAAACAACATAAAAGATCAAACTCGCAACCAAATGTCATTATTTTATCAAAGCCACAAACAAATAGACAAAATATTCTTCAGACAATTTCTTCTACAAACAAAGCTCAAAATTTGCCATACTTACCATCACCATCACCAGTATTTCTGACTATAAGAAAAACTAAAAGTCTTCCTGAATTGAAAAGAAACACAGCGAAAAGCCAAGACGAAACTGATTTGGGTCATTTACCACGACCGAGATGCAAAACCATAGCGGCAATAAAACCTAATATAACAGAACCACAGAATATTCCGAACAACTTCAAAATACATGAAAAAAATATTAACATTATAAGTCAGACTAATTCGAATGCAACTACCTCTTCGTCAGGTTCGATTTTATACGAATATGATGACAATCAGCCTACAACATCACAGGCAAATTCAAATAGAAGTAAAAGTCCATTATCAAATTATACTTTAAATTCAACGAAATCAACTGCATCCAGTCAAATGTCAACATCGGTTTCTTCCTGTAACTCAAATACCACAACAAAATGTATACAATTAATAAATACCGATGATATTAAAATCTGGACAGATCATACGTGGGAAATGAAGCAAAAGAATAAGCAACAAGGAGAAGAGACGCAACGACCAGTAACTATAACAAGTGCTACACCAACACCCGTGCCAAAAATTACTAAATCTTCCAAAAGTCTTAGCCCGTTAAACAGTTTTTTTTCTTCTCTGTTTAGTACTCCGCCTTCCTATACTTCATGGTATATAGACCATGATGCTCAAACAGATCAACAAACGACTGAAACCGCCATTGAATCCATAATACCAGACAGTAACCACAATTCTCTTAGTTGTTCGCAACAAAATTCATCTTTATCTTTGGGCACTACAGTTTTTGAAAAGTTTTTACCAATAGATGGAAAAAAGTTAAGATCTCGCAAATCGCAAAATTTGTTTGAAGATATCAATACACCTTTAGATTGTTCGGGTATCAATATAGTACTGAATCCAGTTAACACCAATATTAGCGCAGATTCACCCTCATCAACAACTTCTTCGCCTTGCTCGGCTTTAACAGCAAACAATTGTCAAAGTCTAACAAGATTTTTACAAATGTCTCATATGTCGCGAAATAACACAGATCTGGAAAAAGAAAATGCCCATTTTCGCATATCTGAAGCTATAATTTCAGCAATTGAACATATCAAATGGAATAGAAGGGAATCTGAAAAAGATAAATATATTAATGAAGAAGGTGAATTGAAGGATTTAATTTTAATTTGCCTTAGAATTGTCTAAACCAATGTTCTCATTTAATAGCCACTGCTTTAGCAACAGATTGTTTGTCCTCATCAAACACTAAACAATTATCGACGACATCAACGCCAACTGGCGATCCTATAGAGGAAGAGCATGTACCTTTTGCGGAACTTGAGGAAACAAGTTATGATTTATTATCTGCAGAAGTGGTGGGTCTATCGCTCATATCAAAATTCGATGAAAAACAATTACCTAAAGTATCCGAACTGAAGTGGCTTGTATCAGATGAAGATACACCGCAAAAATTATTACCAATGCCTGATCTAACATCATCGGCTAATCCCGATGAACATGTTGTACATTCAGCGACACGTGGTACTAGATATTGGGCACCACCAAGACAACAAATCATATTTACTGATCATCCGTCTCCAAAGTAAGTATTTATATTTTATATATGTATAAGTACATACTATGTACATAGTATGTAAATTTTTAAAATCTTTATTAGAATAACAAATTTTTAAAAAATTTTATAATTTTCAGTCGCAAAGAATTGTTAAAAAAACAAAATTATCGTTGTGCTGGCTGTGGTATGCGTGTATCTCCTCAATATATGCAAAGTTTTCGTTACTGTACTTATTTTGGGAAATATAATTGTACAGGTTGTCATCGAAATCAAATATCGGCTACACCGGCCAAGATATTGCAAGCGTAAGTTTTTGATAATGATTTAAGTTTCATTTTTATAAGAGATAAGAGTTACATTCGAAACAAACAATAAATTTTTCACTTTAGATCCCAGCAGACAACTTTTAGAATTTGGAAGCAATAAATGCAATTTTAAATAATAATTGAGTATCATATTCGATTATACATGCCTTAGTGTTTCTAAGAATTCTATACGGTAAAGTAGTGACTTGTAATTGTTTACACTGCATATTTGCTTACTGGTTGCAAAAGCTATTGTTTTTTAATTGTGCACAATATCTCCCTAAAAAATAAATTATTCGTATTCGTTTTTTTTTTCTGCTGGGATAGTGCCGTAAACAGTAGCTTGATTTTTCAGATACACAAACAAAATATAATGGCCTTGTTAAGTGTTGCAAGGAAAATAAAAAAGTTTCTCCGTACCGCCTCTAATATAAAGTATTTTTGCCAAGAGGTTTCGAATAAATTTCTGCCTAAGATATAACGAAAAACTAAAAAGGCTACGTGCGGCTAAAAAAATTTTTTTGACACCTCCTTGCAAAAATGCTGGGAAACCATTTGTTTGTTATAGTATACATGCGGACATATTTTCCGTTTAAGTTACTTTTTCACTTAAAGTAAATGGAAAAGGAAATTACTGTTAATTCAATTATTTGTAATGTAATTGTAATATATTGAAAAACCAAAGTGTGTTGAAGTAGAACAACTTGCTGAAATAAACATTTAAGGACATTTTAGACTATCCAAGAAATCGTATGATTTGTCAGATTTTTCTGTAAAACATGCATATATGTATGTATGCAGTTGTAGTACTAGTGTGATATTCTAAGTAAAATACATAATCGAAATATTCGACATTGAGTGAAAATACGTACATACATACATACATACATACATACATACATAACTGTCCTTTACAACCCTGTGTCAGGATTACGGCCTAGCTTCTCGCAGCACTCATGTTGTGTGTGTAAATTTTTACCATGAGTACCGGGACCTACAGTTTAATGTCGTCTCCAAACGACAGACTTGAGAAGCTTGTTCATGGCAATCAGTTACTCTCAGAGCTTTTGCCAGAAGTCTGCTAAGAGGTAGTCGCCGAAAGAAATATTTTTTTCATATTTCTTTTTTTTAAGATGTCGGAGCTGGGTGTCGAACCCAGGCCTCATGTCTTATTAAGCCAACACACTAACCACTAGACCACGGCGACTACGTGAAAATACGTACGTTTAGGTTTTATTTTATACTACTCATCTATAATTTGATTTATCAATTATGTATACAAATTTACCAGGATATTTTTTGTCTTTACCTATTTCTCCAGTTTTTAATTGAAATTATCACCGAATTTGTTCACTTTTTTTTCTCAATTGCATAGAAAAATTGTCAAAACCATGAAAAATTGTTCGATCTGCTGTCACTATCAAAACAACTGGTTGTTATTATCTCTGTTCTTTATTCCTATTCGCGGAAAAAAATTCGTCGAGAATATTCGTTATTGGGCATATTACATTTTATTTATATTTATCCATGACTTATTTTTGTTCTCTGCTGGATCTGAATCTGGCTCCTTCGATACACACTTTAGTCACTATATCATGCCAGCCACCATTGAATTTCAACTTTAAATTCAATTTGCTACGTACTTTTAATAAAATTTTGACGTGATATTAACAATATAAATATTGAGAAAACACTAATTTTTTCGCCCTAAAAAATTAAGAAAAAGATTCGATTGGCGACATGAAAGCCAATATAAATTTTTAGTGTACATAAAAAAATATTCGAATTTATTCTGAGAAATGATAGTTTAACGAACATTTTACTTTCGAGAAGTCTTCGTTTTAGTGGATGTTCATTTAATTCGAATCTCAGGTAAAACGGGATATTATGAAATTAAAATTTATTTATAAATTTGAACAAAGACATATTTCCGATTGATACCCACGAATGGATACCACTCTGAATGCAGAACAGGGCGTATGTATGTACATTGTATGTGTTTCAACTAACTTTTAACAAATATTACTCTTCATAGTTTTACCGAGTTTCTTAGAAAACTTTGATATGAAAAACAATTTATTTTATAGAATTTTTGTGTTCAAGATAAAATTTAAAAAGTACCTCAGAAAAATTATAGATATTTTGAATATAACAATTATGTATCTAACAACTAAATATACTGATAAACATACTTATATTATTACTTAATTTTAATAAATAATAATCAATTTTTGAAGTTCTCTTAAATTTATTTAACATGCTTTTTTCTTTAATAACACTCTATAGCTGGGATTTTAAATGTTATCCGGTTAGTGTCTTTGCTTATCGTTTGCTGGAACAAATGTACGCTTATCCCCTATTTTATGTACCCGACTTGAATCCTGCCTTATATTTTAATAGTAAATCATTGCTCAGCGCTCGTAATAAACGCATACAATTGAAATATGTGAAAGACTTTATACGCATGTGTCGTTTTGCCTTGCGTGAACAGAGTTATTTTGAAACTGTACCCGGTTATATAACTGCTGATATTGATAATTGGTCTATGTCCGACTTTGTAGATGCACGCACGAAATGTTTGCATCGATCTATAGATGAACTGATAAATAAATGCGAAAATCATATATATAATTGTGTGGTAAGCTGTTTAAATCTTTAGATACTGAATATGAAAAGAAAATCAATATATTTTACTGGTTTTTAAATAGCTTTGTACAGCTCGTGGTTTTCTCTGTGAGTGTTGTCACGCCGATGTTATAATATACCCTTGGGACTCACACGTTGAACGATGTGACCGTTGCGGTACTTGTTTCCATCGTATATGCTGGAAATCTATGAGTGAAAAATGCTGTCGTTGCCAAAGGTTCGATAAGCGTCAAGATGAAATCAATGATGTCATTTAAGGAAACAAAGATAATAGTGCATATATTAAATATATATATACTATATATTTATTTAATTACATTTAATACTCGTTATAGTTTGTTTTCTTGTTAATTTGTTACACTTAAAAAGAAAATATATTCGAACAAAATTTAAGTATTTTAGTAAATTAATAATTATAGTTTATAATTAATTATCTATATTGTAAACTATGACTCGAATCTGTTTTTAGACTATTTTAATTTATTTCATAATATTAATTTCATTTATTATTTTTTTCTTTCAATCATACAGGTATATGAAATATTAAATAAAACTAACGTATTCAAAATGAACAAAGGTAGTAAATATTTGTATTTTTTTATTCATAGTAATGACAACAAAATAGCAATTTGCAAAAACATATACAGTGAAAGCTCCCATAGGCGGACACCGACCGTCGAAGCATTTCTATCCGCCTACGGGAGATGTCCGTCTAGGGGATATTTCGTTAAAATACAATCTAATTGACGGAACTTATAAAATCGTCCGTCTATCGGATATGTCCGCTTATTAGAGCTGTCCGCCAGTGGAGCTTTCACTGTATATTCATACACCATTCCATTCGCACGAAACTAAATAATGTATACAATTTGTTTATTATTATTATTTTTTAAATTTTGTTCGAATACATATGACCAAGAAATTAAACAGAATCTTTCATAGAAGCGAAAATTAAAGCTCAGATGAATAAAGGTTGTTAGGTGTTAGATACAGTTTTTAAAACAATTATTAAAGAGAAGGTTTAGCTACACAAATGCGCAGTTTTTTTTATAAAATCCCAAGTAATTTAAGGAAGCTTACAACCTCATAGGTGACAATAAGTCGAAATGTTTTGAAAAAATTATAGTAGGCAATAATAATTTGTCCGAATTCACTGACAAAGTTTATCAGTTTCATCACTTATTCAAATGTTTATTTTTATTTTTTTGGTTTCGATGCACAGCAGACATTTTTTTTTAATTCCATAACTTGTACTTATGCTTCGAAATAATATTTTTTATTGAAATTTATTTTTAATTTTAATTAATTTTTTGAGAACTACCCTACACTTTTTTGTTAAATATTTGCCTAATGTGACCGCAGCTTTATGAAAATAATGTTCGAAAATTGCAATATTTTAAATACTTTGTCAATCAATCTGTTGGGTTTAAAAAATGACACTCTTCTGCAGATGCCTCATTCTATTTACATAAATTTATTTGTAATCTAAGGGAAAGAGAATTTACTATTGCTGTTTCAGCGGACATTAAAAAATCTTTCGATTTTGCCTATCATGACCGTATTTTATTTAAATTGATAAATTTTAAAGACAGAACATTTTTGGGGAAATCCTAAAGGAGCCGTTTTGACTCTCTCTCGTTCTTGTTTTGTAGTTTGTTCATTTGCATAACGAATCCAAAGCTATATTCTATATTTTTGATTGACAAGATTTACAATTTTGGATAATAATTTATAAGAATTGGAAAATAGATTTTTTTATAAAAGATTTAAAAACGAAAAACAAATGAAAATTGTTGTGTGAAATAAATTTAATAAACTTACAAGCTTAAATTTTTTATACCTGTGTAGGTATGTTTTTTGAGTACCGGGACCTACAGTTTAAAGTCGACTCCGAACGACAGACTTGAGAAGCTTGTTCATGGCAGTCAATTACTCTCAAAGCTTTTGCCAGAAGACTGCTAAGAGGTGGAGGCCGAAAGAAATAATTTTTTCAAATTTCCTTTTTTCAAGATGTCAGAGCTGGGGTTTTTATCCTGGGCACACTAATCACTAGACCATGATGACCATAATTATAATTAATTGGAGTAGGGATATGATTTTTATATCACCGTTCAGAAGTGTTAAAACAGTAAAATTTGATATTGAAATATGCATTTTGATTGAAACCCTGTATTGTTTTCAAATTCTTCATATTTATTTCGGGCATTCACTGTGGACATGATAACTTGTTATTGTTCTACATGTGCTGGCTTTAACCAAATAATAAAACATAATTTTTAGTAAAAGAGACCAGTATTCCTTCCATGCTTTGGAAATTACTACGAAAAATGATTGACAAAGCAACACGTTTGGATTATAGTAACAAAATAATTTTAGCTCCAATGGTCAGAGTAGGAACTCTACCCACAAGACTTCTAGCATTGGAAATGGGAGCAGATATTGTTTATACAGAGGAGTTGATAGATCGGCGTTTAATAAAATGTAAACGTACTATAAATGGTAATATCACAGACATTCTAAAATGGAGAAAACAATTTTTTAATATGTACATTTGATTCTAGAGGCTTTAGGCACAATTGATTTTATTGACCCTACAGATGGCACTGTAACTTTTCGTACCTGTAATCTAGAAAAATCGCGTGTAGTCCTGCAGATGGGCACCTGTGATGCTAATAGAGCATTAGCGGTGGGTTTAAAAATTCAACATGATATCGCCGGCCTTGATATCAATATGGGTTGTCCCAAAGAGTTTTCCATTAAAGGCGGTATGGGAGCAGCTCTATTAACACAGCCTGACAAAGCCTGTAATATACTTAAAACGCTTGTGGAGGGTCTGCAAATACCTGTTACATGTAAAATACGAATTCTACCAGATTTGACGGATACCATTGAGTTGGTAAAAAAGTTAGCTGGCACGGGTATAGCTGCCATTGGTATACACTGTCGCACTAGGGATGAAAGACCACAACATGAACCTCATCCAGACGTAATAAAAGAAGTAGTAAAACACATCGATATACCGGTTATATGTAATGGTGGCTCCAGAGACATACAAAAGTATGAAGATATATTGAAATTTCGTAATTTATGCGGTGCTAGCAGCATCATGGTAGCCCGGGCCGCACAAATTAATGTTTCTATATTTCGAAAAGAAGGTAAATTTAAGTAAAAATAAATCTCACAATATTATTGAACTGATTTGTCATATTAAAAGGTTTATTATCAATTGATGAACTTATTAAGAAATACTTAAAACTAAGTGTGGATTATGACAATGCGCCTCATAATACCAAATATGGTGTACAGAGTATTTTAAGAGAACTGCAAGAAACACCAAGGGGTAAACAGTTTTTACAATCACAAACTATGCAACAGATATGGTAAGTTTAATTTAAAATATATATATATATTTATCTTTTTTTTTCTATACTCGTTCAATTGCTCAATTAAATCATGGTAATAGAATGTCACCAAATGAGTAAGTTCTACAAAAGTACATACCTTTACCAATTATACTACTGGATGTAGTTTTAGAAAGATAGCTAAATTTTGGGTTTTTAAAACAAGCTGGGCGCTAGAATATATAAAATGAAAAGTTTTAGAGATAATAGGCAGGAAGATTTTAAAAACCACTCAAATTCTTGAATGTTTTTCATATAAAACGACGACCCATTCTTCTGGAAACATGCTATTTAGCTTAAACAAACAATTATCTCATCTCATCGACTTACTATCAATAAAAATTATTTTGTATTTCAATACACAGTAGCTAAGTTTACTTTAGTTATTATTTTTCCGCCAATGGATTTTTCCATAACACCTTTTTTTATAAGTTTTGTTCTAAATGAATGAACATCTTTTTTCTGCGGCTAAAAATTTTATATGAGTATAAAAACAAAACTCTTTTTAATATCTCAAAACACAAAACTTCGACTTAAGCCATTATTATTTATTGCCACAGATACGAATGTTCTTTCAGCATACATATACATAGCTGAAAACCAATCTTTTTATCATAGAGTGAAACTAACATATTTTAAATGTTTTCCAGTGACATTTGGGAAATGGGTGATTATTGCCGTCAAAAGGAATTAGACTTACACAATAAAAGTAAGTTTGGTAGACGAAAGGTAGTACCCGGACAAGTAGCTGACTCTGATGTTCTTGAAACTGCTTCGAAAAGAGCCAAAACTGAAGATGACAATGTTATAGAGGAAAATGTAGCATTTTTGCGTAGCAACTACAATATGAGTAAGTAATAATAATATATTAACAAGAAGAGTTTATATAAATTTATTACTTCTTTCTGCAGATGTCGATAAATTTCCCAAAACTCTTTTATATGAGCACGCACATAAAAATGATATTTTGCAGCCAGTTTACGAGACAGAAGGAAAGGATAAACTATTTCGTTCGATTTGTAAATATGATGGTAAACGTTATAGAAGTACATTTTGGCAAAAAAATAAAAAACAAGCCGAACAGGCGGCTGCCTTAGTATGTTTAAAAAATATAGGTCTAGTAACCACTGAAGAGCTAATAAAAAATGGTAGTATTTTGAGGTGATAAAGTTAAAAAATAAAATTAATAGATGTTATTATTTTAGCTTGTAAATCAAACTATTATATAATAATCCTTTCTTTAGTTTACATTGTATGACATACATATTAACAAAAATGACAAAAAGAGTACTTAAAAACGACTATTTGAATAATTCTTACAGTCGATAATTGCATCATTATGTCTAAATTACTCTGCAAGTTAAGTTAAAAAAGGGATAAAAATAATCAAAACATTTACTGAGGAGCTGTATATAAATGTTTTTGATTCTGTTGCTGCTGTTGTTGATGATAGTGGTGTTGCTCATGTTGTGGATTATTTTGCTGATGATAATTTTGTTGATGATGCTGTCGATTAACCATACGAGGTGGTGGCATCATTTCGCTATCATCAAGACAACCATGAGTTGCAATGTAATTTAAAAGTATATCTTTCGTTACTGGATTACGTATACTTTCAACGACAGCTAAAAAATATGTATAATTTTTTCACTTAAAATGTAAATTAATGTTTAAGTCATGGCTAAACTTACCCTCTGCTGTGTTATAGCTATTGGGCATTGTCTTGTCAGTTCTTTCACGCATAAATTCCCATTGACCCATTGAATTCATTGTGCATTCAATTATTTTATTATCTAAATCTTTAAGGGCTTTAGTGTATTTCATTTGTGCATAGTAGTAATCTTGTCCTCCAACATACAAATGGCATACTTTACGTTTTACAATTCTGTAAAACAAAGAATATGTGTTTACCATAACAAACAAAAAAATATATATATATAGTCTTACCCTATTCCCTCTTCTGTATGAATTTTCATACGAAAATCTACCGAATTCATATTCAGAGGTTTCCATTTGTATACATTTGAACATACTCCAGGTGTATAGGGTTCTTTAGATGGCTGAAAAATTAAACCATCTGGTTCATGCGATAGGGACTTGGAAAATTTTTCCCCCAGAAGTGCTTCCGATTTCCTTATATCCCAAAAATCTTTATTTCGTATGCTGAAAGGCTCAGACGGTCTATGGATTATCCCCTTTTCAATAGCTCTGATGCGTGGCTCAATTAATTCCTTCTTAATGCACTTTAGTCGATCCGGAAAGAATGGTTCTTTTCCTATTTTAAAATTGCATATTTTGATTATGTCATAAATGAGGTAACGCGGTATTATTTCGCCTTTGTATTTATCTAACACCATTTCCTGTACGAGATTTTGAAGCGTTATTAAATAAATAAGTAATAAAACCTGCTGCTGCTACTTACTCCATCTACAAGTGTATCCTCTAAATGTTCATTCAAATTTGAAGATTTAACAAAACTAATATTTTCAACTTGAAAGCAAGAGTTATTGCGATCAAAAAAATAAATTTCATCGCGTTTATTTATTAACATCATATACCTAATTTTGGTAAAAAAAAAAAATTAATATTAAATTCTTTGCAAAAAGTTTATTACCAAATACCTTGTGCCGTCAGCTTTCCAGGAAACACGATACGGTATTTTGCTTAAATTTACTATATTATTACAGTCCATTGAAACAGGTTGAGCTCCAGGGAAGCCACCTTCATCCCAGCCACAAATATCTTGCACTTTTTTCTGCAACTCCCTTAAACGAGGTTGATCTTGAACCCAAACAACACCTGGTACACCTTCCATGAACGTTGCATTTTTTATATTTAGTTCTCGTCTTCGTCTTTTGCGTGGCTTATCTTGATTATTGCCGTCTTTTCCTTGGTTTTGATCTTTGTTACAATCATTATCGTCTTCAATGCAATCATCGGCCCCTTCACCTTGATCGTCGTCATCTAATGATTCTATTAAACCTAAACTTCCATTGGAATGTGGCTGACGGGCTGATAGGGCCTGTTGTGAATTTGAGGAGTGGGCAGGTTCATCAAACTTTCGTTTCATCCCAAGCCTTCCATTGTCTGAATCATCAAATTCCATACACCAATCGGGAAGTTCGGGAGCCGGTGTGGCATCTTCCTCGTCTCCATAGCGCCTATACAATTCATTTATATAGTCCTGTTTGTAAATACCAGGCGACCTAGCCTGGGAAAACATTGACAAAGCAGCTTCCACAGAACAATCTAAATTTTCGACTAAATATGAAGCTATTAGAAATCCAGTACGATTAAAGCCATGCGTACAGTGAACCCCAATAATATCAAATGGTCTTTCGTTTATAAAATTGTGTACAATCTCTATGAATGCTTGCGTTTGTTCTTGAGAAGGTGTTTCCCCATGGCCCCTGCATTGTAATTTTACATATTTTGCTCCATGAGCCTCAACCACAATGCGATCATAAAATCTCCTCGTATTAGTTAAATCAATCCACAAGCCAAGTTTAATTTTTAACGTTTTACAATAACCAAATATCATTTCCGGCAAAAAGATGCATTCTATAGGCATTTGACTTGTGTATGCATCACTTAACGGCGTCTTGAACGCTAAAAATTTTTCCGCTATAATAGAGCTACTTTTTCGTGGGCAATATAGCCACCGATTTGGTATGGGTCCCGGACCACGACCATTCGACATGATTAATTCTCAACCAACTACAGCAATTAAATGAGACTTCTGACAAATTTCTTTTGCAAAAGCAATGCGAGGACGTAGCAACCAGTTACTTTCGGACAACAGTAGTATATGTTGGCAATTGGGTTATTGTTTTAAAGTTTATCAGAACTGAAAGCGTTTTTGAGTATATCATTTATTTCCACACTTTAACAAGGAGTATAATAAAATAATTAAATTATAAATTTTTTTATGTCACAATAATTTCTTGTAGATAAAATTTCCTCGAAATATTTTTCACTAGCTTGGTGTCACAATGTACGTACATATATAATTTAATGTGCTACAGTACTTTTTCTAAAATTGTGTTCGGCGTTGCCACGGTTTCTAATTCATTGTGATAAAATTTTAGTATAAAAAAGTAACCAAATTAGATAAAAATAACCACATTTTAAGTTTTATCTAATTTTTATCCAGAATACAGTTAAACGTAAAAACAAAGTTTTTACACACTGCATGGATAAAGAATAAAAATATTTAGATGGATATACAACCAAAAATAGGTTGTTATTCTTACAAACCTCTAATTAATATATATGTATGTATATATGTATGTATGTATTTATAAATCTCTTTGTAAGTCTGTTTGTCAATCAATCACGCCTAAACGATTAAACTGAATTTTTTGAAATTTGGAACATACGTTGCTTTAACTCCAAAATAAGACGTGAATGTTGATGTATGCGGCGGTGAAGAGGCCCCGAGCCGCTATTTTGGTAAATTCCAAATTCACCTCCTTTCCAATTACGAAGTTCATTACTAGGGACCCGGTGGCTGTCAGCGTTAAATTTATTACTGATTTTGGTATAAGGGAGGTAATATGCGTGCCAGCACGGACAATAATGTGACTGTGGACAATAGGGGCAGCATACTTACTTTTGTTAATAGCATAAAGTTGGAGGTATTGGATATTACGTTGTGTCATACTGTCACGTCTAATCTTGTAAGGGACTGGCATTTGTCAGACTAAGTATTCTTATCCGATCATATGCACCTTAGATTTGATTTGGTTAGCGTTGCTAGGACCAATGAAAGGCCAATAGTCTCTAAAGTTAAATTGGATCTGCTTCGGTGAAATATAGCTAGAGAAGTTGACTGGCTGCCTTATTCTATGGGGTCGGTTGATGAATTGGATCTGGCAGCAAATCAACTACAGTTGATAATAAAATCCTCTTTGCACATTATTGTACGTCATAGTGATCATACGTAAGGTGCCATGCTGGAATGACACTTTGTCAAAACTGAGGAAAACCGTAAGGAAGAACTTTAATAGAGCCAAACGTACAATGGATTGGCAGATTTATAGGGTTAACCTTATTGAGTACAATAGGGAGATTCTAAGGCATAAAAAGGAGACGTGGAAGGGACTTTGCCTGTCCATTGAAGAGTTGCCGGCACAATAGATCTCTCTCAAGCCTAAAGGTGACAGCTTTAACTTTTCGAAACAAGAGTTTATGCTTCAAAGAAAAACTAGAAACAAAACCACAAATATATTATTGCTTTTCAATGCAATAAAAACTATAAAATTATCATCAACTGAAAGCGAATGAGTGTTTTCTATTGCCGGTAACTTTTGTACAAAGTTAAGTACTTCACTTAATGTTCTAGCGCATCTTAAATTTTTTTTATAATTAAAATTTATTTAATTACGCTGATTCCTTTATGAGACAACATGGTAAGCAAGTCATCAACTACAAGCCGCCATACCAATGGTGATAGGACTCCACCCTGAAGGCATCCTTCGACGCCATCACCGTCAATTTTTCTCTATTAAGGGATAAGCTAAATTAACAAACTAATTTTGTTTTTTAAAGGTATATAAAATAAATTTTAATTCAAAATTTGTTTCATAAAACTTTAATGAACCAAAAGTGTGTTTTTCAAATACATCATAGATAATTCAAGAATAAGTATTCGTTTTAAAAATCCATTTTAAAATATCTTATAACTTATGTGAATAGTTTTGAATAAAATTGAACATCACCATGTGGAAGATATTTTTAAACATGTACTGAGTTCTTTTTTAAAAATTTCTTCTGATTTTGAGAAAAAACCCCTTTTCTCGTTTGTTTTTTTTCGACTTGATGACTAAAATTCATCTCCACTTACAGGTGTTTTATAGAGTAAAGAAAATAAATTGAATTTATAATATTTAATTGCTTTAATTTTATTAAATAGAACGTTCAGAAAATTTAGTTGATACGCAAGAACCGAATACATTTTGAAATCTGTAGGTAATATTTCAATAAAATTCAATTTAAACTTTTTGGAGTGGTAATTTTTTAATTTTAATTTTAGAAATCGATCTATTGCACTGTGGACAGAGTCAATTTCTTGAATTTGGGAATGTTTCGGCTCTGTAAATATTGATTTTGTTGTAATTTATGTATGTATATTAAATAAACCAGTTGGGTTGTTTACATTTACTTTTCAAAAGCAGATGCATTTGCTGGTCATTTCCCAAAAAAATTTTTTTAAACCAGTTGGGTTGTTTACATTTACTTTTTAAAAGCAGATGCATTTGCGGGCCATTCCCCAAAAAAAAGTTTTTGGAGTTACGTCAAGATAACTTCGGGACGCCGACCTTCTATAATTTCATCATGTTGTGTATGTTCTTTATTATTTCTTTTTGTATTCTTATGACAGAGTATAATACAGTGACAACAAAATACCAAGAGACACACAGAAAAATATTCCGAAAATATTCTTCAATTTTTCAATGAATCGATAGAGTTGAAAAACACCTTCGCCCTTTCCTGTTAACGTTTGAGAAGCTTCAAAATAGACTTTGAAGCACCCGCCCATACATTAGAGTTGTATTCCATCTTGGGTCGAATAAGGTCTTGTAAATATAAAGATGGTCAAATGGAGTCACCGCCGTGGTCTAGTGGTTAGTGTGTTGGCTTACTAAGACGATAGTGCCGGGTTCAAATCTCAGCGCTGACATCTTGAAATAAAAACAAATATGAAAAAATTATTTCTTTCGGAGACTACCTCTCAGCAGTCTTCTAGCAAAATCTCTGGGAGTAATTGATTGCCATGTAAAAGCTTCTCAAATCTGTCGTTCGGAGTAGACTTTGAACTGTAGGTCCCGGTACGCATGGATAAATATTAACGCACACAACATGAGTGCTGCGATGGCCAATTATGTATGTATGTGTGTATGTCAAATGGAGTGAAGTATTTATAGCACCGTTTTAAAAAACCGAGGCACTTGAATACTTCTTTCAATACTTGAAATATGTGAGCATTCCAATGGACATCACAATTAATTCTCATGCCCAGTACATCAAGAGCGTCCGCCTTCCTAGTATTTACATTACCAATAGCCAGATGATAAGATTATATCATCACCACCACACCTAAAAGTGATAAAACAACATTGAGTCTTGAGCGCATTAAATTCGATCTTGTTAGCGCGGCCCCATTTGGAGATTGTCTGCAGGTCATTGTGTGTGTAATTCATATTTTGCCTTTTCACCCTAATCTCGAAAAGGCACGGTCTACGATGAAATAGTGATAAATGTTGCTATCATCTGCGAAAGAGTAGATATGTTTTAAATTTAAAAAGACAAGATCGTTAAGAAGAAAAAAAAAAAGATAGAGTAGGAGACAGAACAAAGCCTTTCGGTGCTCCCGTTTCGTTTTTAGTAAGTTTTAGCACAACTGTATGTAATTCGACGCAGTGAAACTTAATTTATGAAAAAAAAAATATTTTGAATTAAAAAAAAACAATTTTTTTTTAATAAATTTAGATTTCATGTGATGATATTTTTTATTTTATAAAACGGAATTTTTTGCGGTTGTATCACATTTTTCATTTAATTTAAACTATTATTGAAAATTCTAACAAAACTAGAATTTAATGAATCACTTCTTTATTTACATACACGCATTACAAAATGTTGATTAGAAGTCTAGGATATAAAAAAAAACTGTCAAAAAGTCATCGTCTCTCAAATAGAAAAAAAAATAAGAGATTAGGCCATAAAATAAAATTTTAAAAACTTTTTTATTCGAGCCATCCCTAAATAAAAGCGGCAAGCGGAACGTTTTCCAACGCTCAGCGCTTACGCTGAATTGCCATCCCTAAATAAAAGCGGCAACGTTTTGTCAAAACATTAAAAACAGGGTAACACAACAACATATGCTTATATAACAATTCTGGCTATTTTAATAATAGACAGCATTACTCTATTGGTATTCGTAACATAAACTAAATTTTATAGTACTATTTTATTTTTACTATATTTTATTTATTTTATATTTATTATCTTCTATTTTGTTTATTTTTTGAATTTACGAATAAATAAATAAATAAATTACGAATGGTTATGCAAATAACATATCTTTGTATCACAACCCTTTTTTTTTCTTATTTGTTTACATTTTAGTTGCCTTTTGCGATCAACTTTACTATTAAACGCTCTGTCAAAATTAGATTCTCCAATTGCAAAGCGTTGCCGCCGCGTTATTTTGGGATGCTCCATACAAATTGTATGGGCATGAGAAATTTTGACAGCTGAAAACGCTTGCCGCTTTTATTTAGGGATGGCAGTTCGTTTTTTTTTTTTGAAGACAATTAAAAACACACTCGTATTACATACATATTTATTTTTGATGGAAATTTACTTGATCGCCATCGGCAATTAATATCATGATCAGTATTTACTTAAACAAATAATAAAATATGTATGATATACTTACATGTACATACATACAAACATACTATATACATATGTATAAATTCTCTTGTAGATTTAAATGCATGGATTATGAATAGACAGATATATGCACATATTTATATTGTACATGAAAACGCTTTCAGTTTGGAAGGCCATAAAAATCCTTAATAAATATTTTTGTACATTAAAAATTCAATCAAAACAAATTTCGTTTTGTGTTTTATTTTTATTTCAATTTTTTTTTCAGTTGGTTAAATAACAGAAAAAATAAAAAATTAATTTTTATTACTATTGAGAAAATAAAAAGTTAATCCTAAAAAATAAAAAATGCATTAAAAAGAACATACAATATTAAATAAAACAAAAAATAATCAGAATTTTTAAGTATTTTGCTTTTGTTTTTTTTTTTTTACCAGTCTAAGCACATATCTGGTATGTATTTTTCCGTTAACAACAATTTCCGAGATCAATTTCCGTTACACACATAAAAATGCTTAAATAGTGTACAAATGTTCGAGAGTAATTAAAGAGTTCATTTTAGCAATACAATGTATGTATGCATGTGTATTTTGTATGTGCCGAATACAGACTGGGTATGCAATTGTTTATCGAGTATCTATAATTTATGATCGAGTAAACAAAACAAGCATACCTACAAACACAAATATACAAAGAGAATACACAAATACAGTGATTATTAAATGTGATAACGCTTTTTAACTGCAAGATAGTATATAGTCCACTACTAATTATTTAAATGGTTTTTAGTCTAAAATTATATTTTTCGTTTATTGTACTTATGTATATTTATGTTTTTTGTCGCGCGTGCTGTGTGAAAGTGTTAGACTCAGAATAGGTTATGTAATTAGTCCATACCAGTATGGTTTTACATACATATATACATAATTGGTCATTACAACTATGTTTCAGGGTTACGGCCTAGCTTCTCGGAGCACCCATGTTGTCTATATCAATTTTTAACTATGAGTGGACTCCGAATGACAGACTTGAGAAGCTTGTTCATGGCAATCAGTCACATTCAGAGCTTTTGCCAGAAGACTGCTAATAGGTAGTCGCCGAAAGAAATAGATTTCCATATTTCTATTTTTTATTAAGATGTCAGAACTGGGGTTTGAACTCGGAGCTCTTGTCTTGGTAAACCAATACACTAACCACTAGACTACGGCTAAATTGATGAAAATGGGTCTGGCAGTAAAAACGTATTGAATTTACAGCCTGTTTCTAGAACACGAATGGTTTTTGTAATTCGTCTTTTTATATGTGAAACAACAACAAAAACACTCAAATTTGTTAGTGTTTCTCATATAAAAAGACGAATGTCAAAAACCATTCGTGTTCTAGAAACAACAACAAAAACACTCAAATTTGTTAGTGTTTCTCATATAAAAAGACGAATGTCAAAAATGTCAAAAAAAAACGAATGTTCTAGAAACAGGCTGTTAATTATTTCGGCACATCAATAATTAAAACATGCAACATCAGCTGATAATAGATATAATTTCACTCTCAGCAACCAGTTTAGAACAAAGTTCTCTCTCCACATACGTTTAGATATTACTCGTATTCGTATTTGTCAAAATTATGCGAATATTTGAAGCGAATAAAATTAATAAGCAACTTGCTTAATGAAAATATAAAATAACAAACTTCAAAAACCAACAATGATTTACAGAAAGAGAACTTAGCGGCTCAAATATATCAAATTGGGAGTAAATATAAAGTTCTGAAGTATATATATGTTTGTAGATTCTGCTTACAGGTAGAAGAAACAACGGACCACAAATTATGTGAATGTATTTAGTAAGGCCTTGGGTCAGCTGAACAAACGGTAGGCTTAAATGAATAATAATCCGGCATCATCGACGTTGAGCAAATCATGAGTTGTATGTGCTTTATGCAGATAGCGACAGCGATTATATCTTTCGAGTTTCCATCGGTAGAAAGGTGCAGAAAACAGCGACTGAAAATCCGATGGAAGAACCAGTTTGAAGACCATCTTTCAAGACTTTATGTAAAAAATAGAAGCATGTGCGTAAACGATCGAAGAATTCTAATTCATTTTCAAGATCAGACAGCTGTACTGTAGCCACTAAAATAAAATTTATATACTTTTATACATACATATGTATGTATGTATATATTGCAAACATTTTATATTATTTACTTTCTATGGATATTTGCTTAAAAAAATAATTTTAAACAGTTTTTGCTTTTCACTGTACTCAGAATAAAAAATTTAACAAAATCAGACAATTTTGTTTTTAAATTGTTTATTTTTTATTCTCTTGCACAAAAAAAAAATAACATTTATCTAGAGGTACAATAATATGATTATGAATTAAAAAAAAAAAAAGTTGTTGATTTCTCCAAAATTAAAAAAATTAAGAAAACATTTTTGTGAAAATTATATAGAATCAAAGAGTTTGTCCAGAGTAAGAAAATTATTAAACAGTTAGTAGCTGTTTTATACAAACGATGTGAACATGTTAATTAACGGATAAAAAAAACATGGTTTTAAAGATAAAGAAAAATGAAAATCGTTTCAAGCGGAAATTGCTGAAACTTGTAAAATAAATAAAAAAAAACTTGAATAATAAGAAATAGTCAATAAAGTATTAACTTTTCAAATAATAAAGAAAAAGGAAAAATTGTCATATAAATAACATATAAGTAGATATATACAACATAGATAAATAAAACAAATACATATGATGGAGACAAATAACGCAGCAAAATTTCACTCAAATAATGTTGGGGGTTCAACGAATTATAAAAATACTTCAATGTCAAGCATTAGCACGGTGACAAGTAAAACGGCTACATTGACAGATCAAAGTAAGGTATCAAATATTAGACGCCTGGAATCATTGACAGATGATGAAATTATACAAAAAAATATACAAGAATTAATGGATAAAAAGAATCGTGTAAGTTTTAGTTCAACTGAATCACTTTTCAACAATAATAAAACAAAAAATATGTCATAAAATAATCAGATCGAGGTATTGAAAATTTAAAATGCGCATTTTATTTCTAAAACAATAATAATAATAAAAAAAATAGATTTTAGTTATTAATATAGTATATATGTATATATTAATATACTATACTGTACTATATCTATATATGTAAGTACACAATTTTTATGACTGTCTTACAAGTGCAATTGGGATATTCGTATCGTTGCTGTTTTTTATTAATACGAAATATTTCTTACTAATAAGATACTTACAAACTTTGGATGTAAGAATAAGACCTAGGGCCATTATTACATTTGCCTATAAAGAGTCCAATAGTTGAAGGTATCTTTCGTTAACGGAAGGAATAAAGCGACCTTTTCGTTATTACAACTTACTTTTAAAATAAAAGTTATATTTTTTAAAATACGGTTATACCAGAACAAGAACCGATTACTTTTGGCATTAAATTTGTTTAAAAGCTACCAAGTGGCAACAACACGCATGTTTACATGAATCAGCGTTGCCGTTTTTGGTTATTTCTAACCCAAATTGGTTATTTTTTTCTCCAGTTTGTACATGTAGAGTTTTCTTTTTCCATTGGAGCAAGAGGGATCCATTCTTATTTTAACGATTGAATTTAAATTAATAAATTCGCAATTTGAAATTATGTAATAACGACATGAAAAAAGTGTATTGAACACATTGTTTATTATTTCTGCGAATTTCTTTAATTTGTATAGGACAATATCGACTAAGGCCTATTATTACAACTTGCCGTTATTATTTTCCATGACTTAAGAAATTTTTTCCACTATTCGCTTAAGAATAAATAAATTAAGCAACTTTTTTCAGTCTACTGTTGTATTTTTTTTTTATTTGAGACTCATACTCTGGGGCAAACCCCTACTAAATGCTGTGCATTATATTGGAATTTATGGAAAGGATAGTACATATATTATTATTTATTATATTATTCTTAAGCTCCTTAGGAATGAGACAAACTGCTGTGAATTGATTACTCAAAGGCCAGTGTTATACCTTCACCTTTGAATGATCAACAGCAATTGCCTCATCGTTGCATGTTGATTGTGTGGTGAGTGCATTCGCTAAGTAGGTTTAATAAGTTTAGCTGTTATCTGCTATTTCCCAAAGGTGGAATAGAGTGAAATGTTGGGGAGCGGTTTCTTTGTAGATGGTCTTCTTGGAGGGGGGATGGGGTGGGGGGAACCTCTTATTTATAAGCTATAATTTTAAAAAACCGTAAACTAAATTTTTCATTTTTCACCTTTGCTGGGCTCTGAGCCTGAGCCGTTTCAGTTTTTGTGCGAGCGCTCTAACCACTATACCCAAAAATATTATTCTTTTAACATTAAAAAATTTTATTTTGTTATAGATTAAAGATAAGAGAAACATGTTTTCTTTATTGAATTACAAAATAATTGGAATAAGGCATATTTTTTAGAGTTACGTCAAAATAAGTTCGGGGCGACCATATACGTACATATGTACATACATATACATACATATGTAAAATAATTTAATAATTTTGTTTTTGTGTTAATGTACTTTTGCATAATATGTATAATATGTACATAATATGTAGTTTCAAAAATAATTTTGTTTATACACATTAAGCTATGGTCACATTGGGTAAATATTTGACGAAAAAACGTAACCACTATTTTATGAAAATATTTATTTTTTAATTTTTCATTTCTTAAAGTTTAATTAATTATACATACAGTGCACTCGGGGAAACGTCAACTAATTAAAACCGCGGGTGTTGACGTTTAACAAATTGTTGACGTTTATGAATGTAAACAATTTTAATAAAAAACATATTGATAGTGTGCTTTAAAACGGTTTTATTGACTATGAAATAAAACCAAACAAACAAATCCCAAGAAGAAACAAAAAAGGCTTTCAGCCTAACTAAAACTAAAAGAACACATTTTAAATGAGATCATATTTTTAATTTCACATACTTATGCATCTAAAAAAATCTGTTATGTACTTACAAAAACAAAAAAGCAACTGAACCATAGGTCGGCAAAATTATTTTGTAATTGTGTTAGTGAGCATGGAAGAGAACTGCACTGAACAAAAAAAGTGTGAATTCATAAATATGAATGTTATTAACTTACATATTACTGTGCCTGAACTAGGAACTTTATTTTATGGCTGAAGGAAACATATCGGGTATATCTAATTCGGGTATGCAAAATTCAGTAGTGCTAACCATTTTCTTAAGGAAGGTCTTAAAAAAAATTTAAATATCTTACTTTTTAGTTTACAAGTCACACTTGTTATGATAACTTAAGACATTTTGTATGAGATTTCATTAAAAGAAAAAAAATGCACCGAAATGTCTTAAATTAAATCTAATATATTTAAATTTTATAAATTCTTTCCAATTAATTTAAAACATAATTTTATTTTTCATAAAAAGTAAATAAAACACCCGTACACATGTGCACTCGTCAGCAGCTCATTGACGAATAAAACATAAAACAACATTTGTCTCGTAACATGACACATTTCTTTAAGTGCTTTTGCAAAAAAACTAATGCAAAGAGAGGACAAAATGAAAGAGCGTAAGAATACATGTGAACTCTACCAGCTGAATTCAGCTATGAAATGCCGACCTATGAACTGAACATAAGAAAGACTATACATGTGTAAATACAGACTACTGTACATACTTATAAGGGGAATCCCGAATTTCTGAATTAATTTCATAAAATAAATGTGTGTGTGCACAAATCTGTGTATTTTAACTGTTGCTAAATTCAAAATTTTCTTTTATTTAAAGTTGACGTTTTAGAGCTTTTTGGTTTGGTTGACGTTTTAGAGTAGACAATGTAAAAAATTAAGGGTTGACGTTTTGGGATGTTGACGTAAACGAGTGTTGACGTTTTCCCGAGTGCACTGTATATCAAAATAATTTTGCTGAATATCGTTTTTAAAAAATTGTTGGAGAAATGTTTACATAAAAACAAATATTTGCATAATATATTTTCAAAAAAATAATGGTTACGTTTTTTTCGTCAAATATTTGCCTAATGTGACCGTAGCTTTACTTTTTCAATGACAATAATAAAAATAACAACAACAGCATTGAATTGAAAGCAATCAATGATGTATGACATGACCTACAATTTACAATAAAATTTGTTTATCTACTAAACAAAATATTTCACTTCTATTTCTTTAATAAACAAAATGCATTTAAAAATAAAAATTTAATATTTATAACGTAATTTCAGAACACATTCGTACATACTACATATCTTGTAATTAAAAATTTTTCAAATCAATTCACTACTGACAGTGTTACCTATTTTTAGTACAGTAAGACAAGAAATTCTAGTTGAACACAGCATCTTTTGAAATTCGTTTTTAATAAAATTCTCTTTTTTGTTTTTGCATATTGTTTGACAATAAAATACCAAACCATATATGTATAAAATTATAGTAAAATAACAGTAAATTTCTTGTTTTCTAACCTGTGAAAATAAACCAGCCAAAAGAGACTTGACTCAAATACAGTGTTGCTGGCATTAAAAAAAAAAAAACAAAAAACTACTAAATTTTTTTTTAAAAACATACCAAAATTCTTCCTAATCTTTAGAAAGTTTCTTAAAAAAAATTCAAATTTAAATAAAATTATTTAATGGTCATTGAAAAAGAAAAATAAACAAAATTATTTGTAGAACTTAAAGTTACTATATGTATTATACAAAAGTACACTAGAACAAAAACAAAGTTATTATTAATAATAAAAAATATAATAACAAATGTTAGTAGTCTAGTGGGTAGTGTACTAGACTGCTTGCGCGAGGGTTGTGGGTTCTTTTTCCACCAGCACATTCTTTAAACTGCACCGAGCATATGGTATTAGTCACTCCACTTGTTGTAATCATAATACAATTTAATATTAGCGGTAATCACTCTTCGTTGCAAACGTGGCAAAACCTGTCAAATAATAACAATATGTAGGCATACAGATATGGTGCGATTGCTTGTTTGCAAGGCTTCAAAGGACGTTTAAAACGTTATTGGTTATTTTATTGGTTTGTAAATTACAGCACGCTCGCGATAATATTAATACACTAATGTATAAACACTCTTTTCTATCATTGACTACTCCAAAATATGAAAAATGTTTTTAAATGAGTACGAATTTGAGTTAAATAATATTCTAATTTGAGAATACTCGAGCTATTTACATTTCAATATCAAAGTAGTCACATATGTATGTATATGTACATACATACATACATAAGTAGTTGTTACAAATTCAAATTGGTGCAAAAAGCGAAGATTGAAAAGCTTTAATTAAGTACCACGCCGGACAATCAGGTTGATTTTGAAAAATTTTGCCACAGAACACACACACACGTGTCATCACAAGAAAAATACGCTTTTCCTGAGCTGTTCATGTAGTGTAGGATATACATAATTGACTCAAGTTCCTTGTAGTTGGAAAGACTATAAAAACCACGTTGTTTTCAGAATTTTAGCCACCCTGCTCATTACAGATATTTAGACATTCATTCTGAAGCAGCATAGATGACGCATATACAGAGAAACCGAAGGGAAGGATTAAGGCTAAAAATGCAGTTATTAAACAGCGTGTGTATAACTAAAAGGAGATTACGTTGAAAAATTAATATATTTTTTATCCATACAAAAAGTACATTGACCCGCCCTTGTACAAAAATATTCAGTTTATTTTTATAATTTTAATTTTATACAAAATATGTATAAGTGCAGTGCAATTTAGTGAAAAATTGAAGAAACAACAAATATCCATATTTTTCACACATGCCTAAAGTACCTATTTAAAATGTTGTTGTTGTTAATAATTTAATTTTCATAAACTTTGAAAGAGATTTTAATAAATAATAAAATAAAAAGATTAAAAATAAAATATAATTCATCGCAAAGGTATGCAAAATAAAAGCAACATGTAAAAAGATCTTAATTTTCGTAATTTGTAGTGGTATGAGTGCACATGTAAACAGCTTAACAAAAATTAATTTTGTTTAAAAGAGAACAAAGAGTATTTACAAACACATATGTATGTACATAGTTGTTACAGTGCACACATTACTTCTCCACTTTATGCATCCTATAAACGAATGGTAATTGTATTATTTTTTTTATCCAATTTTTGTTAATAATAAAATTTTTTATTTATAGCTACAAGTACATACAGTTGTGTTCAAAATAATAGGAGTGCCATTCACTCAAAGCCGAAGTTTAAAATTAAGTAGAAAAAAAAGAAAATATTAATTTCTTTTGAGACAAAATTTATTTCTAATTCAGCATCTAATATTTTACCAATTAATTATTTAATTAAAATTATTAAAACAAAAAATATTTAATTAAAACAAAGTTTTCTTTCAAAATTCCCTGTTCAAAATAATAGGAGTGTTTATACACAACCTAGTAGTATTAAAGCTAAAGTCACAAAAGTTAAATATTATTTAAAAATAGTGTCCCCGATTTAATATTTTGTTAAATAACCTTTATTTTTAATGACTTCAGCACATCTTCGAGGCATTAAGCCAATAAGATCCTGGCATTTCTTTAAAGGAATTTGATGCCACGCTTCGCGCACTGTGCTCCATAATTCTTCCGTATTTGATGGCTGTTTCTCTGCAACATATTTTTTTACGTCTGCCCAAAGATGTTCTATGGGATTCAGGTCAGGAGACTGAGCAGGCCACGACATAATCTGAACTCCATTTACCCGAAACCACTCATTTGCCAATTTACTGGTATGTTTCGGGTCGTTATCTTGTTGGAATATCCATTTAAGAGAAATATTCCACTCTGCATAAGGTAGCATTACCTCTTTTAAAATTCCAATATAAACGTTTCTATCCATTATCCCTCTAATTTCTTAAAGTGGACCTACACCATTATACGAAAAGCTTCCCCATATCATTACTTTTGCACCACCATGCTCAACTGTTTTTTGTGTATATTGGGCTCTATATTCTGAATTGGGCGGACGTCTAATATATTGTATAGACCCAGTGCCACCAAACAAATAAATTTTGCTTTCGTCGGTCCAGAGTATATTTCTCCATTTTTCTTTCGGCCAATTGATGTATTCTTGTGCAAACTTTAAGCGTGCTACTGCATGTTTTTTTGTCGGTAGTGGCACTTTCCGTGGACTTCTTGCAAATAAATTATTTTCCATTAGGCGTCTACGAATAGTAGGACCACTTACGGCAAGATTTAGATCCTTTTGAATGTTTTTGAAAGACGCCCAAAGATTTATTTTGCTGTATCGTGCAATACGACGGTCTTCAACAGTTGATGTTTTGTGTTTGCGCCAAGTGTTTGAGGCTTTTTTTATATTGTAGAGCATTTGCAATCAGTTGATCGGAGCATCCTAAGGTTTCCTTAATTTCCTTATAAGTTTTGTCTTTTTTTCGAAGATTTTTAATTGGTTCTCTTTTTTTCTTAGAATAGTGCTTTCCTCTTCCCACTATTACAAAAATTTATGTGAAATATAATATAATCACTGTAAATAAGGTTTTCACACAATTTTTTGAAACTTACTTTTCACTTTTTTTCTTCAATTATATACCCTTTTAGTTTTATTTTTAAACGTCACACGCACTCCTATTATTTTGAACAACTCAAACCAAGGACAAACACAGAAGTGAACGAATTTTATTATGTATATAAAAGTTATTATGAGTTTTTCTTCTGTATTCGATTTCTTACATACCGTTGTAACTTCCGTTAGAATATCACTTGTTTTGCAAATTGGTACACTAACAAATTTCAACTGTAGAAATATTAGATTGGTGCGCTCCTATTATTTTGAACACAGCTGTATGTCTGTAGATGTATGTGCATATACATACAAACATATGTATGTTATGAATGTATGTATAACGAATTTTTCAGTAGAGATTCAAAGATAAAGATAAAGATAAAAGTTTTAGTTTTATTTTTTTCCATATGATTTTTATGGAAAATAATTTGTTTCATCATTTTTCCAATTAATTTTAGGAAGAACGCAAGGCCAATGGACGTTTAGTGGCAGTCATATTGGCTTCATTAGTTATATTTTTGGCTGCTTATCATGCATGGATGAAAACAGGTGGAAAATTAGCTGGTGTATTGGTGCCGGCTTTTATTATGTTATCATTTGGTATTTGGGTTGTTGTTTTAGCAAAACGTGACAAAGCAAGAAGACAACTATTTGTAAGTATTTTTTCATTTATTAATAATTTTATATTGATGTAACAATTACTTTTTGCTTACAGGAAAATTATCTAGAGGAAATAGCTTTAAAAAATAAGCAAGAACTTAAAACAAAATCGAAATCAAAAACAAAAAGATCACATGAAAGAAAATCATCTAATGAAACCTTATTGCATTATGAAAATGAAATAAACAAAGCAAGATTGCCATCAAAAAGTAATGATAATGGCAAAACTACAAAAAGTAATGATCATCGTAAACATCGCAAACATAGAAATGTAACAAACAGCGATGGTTATAGCACAACTTCGTCATCCAGTTCAAAAAAATCATCACACTATGCCACAAAAGATTTACGCATTAAAAGACCCAGTATAAGACAAAAATTATTTCGACAAACTGGCATTTATCAGATGCCAACATCACAAGCAAATGCAACACAAACCTTAGTGCAAGCCATTATAAATACACCTGGGCCACAGTGTTCGACTTCTTTAGTAAATAAGCCTGCAGTAGTTACTTTAATAAAAACAAAACGTAAACGATTACAAAGATTAAATGCTCTACAAGTGCCGACAATGGCACGTATGAGTTCGGCACCATAAATAAAATTCATCATACGCTTATCATTTTAATTAAGAGAAAGCACAAGCTTATATTTGCTGTGGTTCAGTCATAAAAACAGGAAACAAACAAAAAAATTTATAAATATATAAAAGTTAAAAATAATTTATTAATTTGTACATAAAGAAAACAAAGTAAAATAAAAAAAAAATGTTTTTATATGCAATATTTTTAAAATAACAAATTAAATAAACGCACGAGTATGTTTAAGCAATAACAAACAAATCTTAATTGACCACATTGTTTACTATTTAAATAAGAATAGATAAAAATACAGATTAATGGCAATTGCTTTACTTACAGTTTTTTATGCTGATCGTTTATTTGTTGTTGTTAAAAGTAAATTTGCCGGCATCGGATGTGTAACTATTCTGCATTTTTTTTAATGGACTCTCTTTTTTAAAAAAACTTTTTGATTTTTTCTTTACATAATTTCTTTTAAGCTTTTGCTCGTTTTATTGTTTATTATTGTTTTATTTTTTATTTCGACATGTGGATTATGTGTATTATTTTGTTTTCTTAATTTGTTTTAATTGTTTACACTTGTGAAATAAGTACCAAGAAAAAAGTTTAGAAATTATGTACATATATTATCGTATGCATTAATGTGGGTAAATATATGTACTCATAAATAAGAACGTATGTTCATACTCGTCTACAGTGAAGTCACGCTAGTAACAGTTTGATTTAAATAATTTTTTTAAAAGATTCTTAATTATGCTTTTATGTCTCTACAGATAATAAAAAGCAAAGCCATACATACGAAAATAAAATTCAACATACATATCTACATATATTGTATGTACATAAATACATATGTATATGAAATTTCGATATTTTAGCTACAATAGCCTCGTTAATTCTATGGATTTATGAGTGAATATTACCATGTAATGCAAATAATTTCAAATATTTGTTATTAAAAATTGTTTATAACAATTCCAGAATTCCAATACCATTTCTTTAAATGGTTCTGCTTTTAGAATTTTTTATTTGAATGCCTCATGAGCAATTAATAAGCAGTCTCTAATTTTGTAATTCAACAATTGTTAGAAAATATAAAATTAAGTTAAAAGAATAATAGGTATTATTTTTTAGTGAAAAAAAAAAATCATCGATTTTAATCTATTGTACAAAACATGTCGCAAACGTTTCCGCAAAGTCATAAACTTTTAAAAATTTTTTAATCGTTTTGTACATGGGCAAAACCAAAACAAATGCTTTTTAAATGAGAAAGAGCGCATCCAAAACAATTGGCTTTTCGCTCTTGTGTATGCACATATATAGTACAATAAACTCGCTATAACGTGAACTAATTTTTACAAAAGCAGTTCTATTTTCAATATTGTTCTCGATTTCGAATGTAAAATTTTTAATATTCAATTTACCATCAAAAATAATGTTTTAGTACAAAAATATGAAACTAGTGTTTCAAGCAAACAGTTTATTGATTAAATTAAAAAAAATTGGAGATTTCTCAATTAAAAATATGTAAATTTTAAAAAAATAACGAGAAAATGTATTCACGTTTCTAAGATGTTCACCCTTTCGAGTGTTCACGTTTTCCTATGGCAATTAAAGTCTAAACAAATTTCCAAAAAATAAACAATTTTAACTTACCTTTTCATTAAACACACGTTTCTTAATAACATACGAAAGTTTTTTTTCTTTTTTTTAATTTTACAACAAAATTTTTTTAATAAACACTCAATTGTTCGGTGCATGTGTTAATACATCCATCGATATAGTTTCCACAGTACATGTTTTATATCAAAAAACTTGATAAATTATGTCCGATATTGCAAAAGTAAATTTAAACACAGAACGACAGACTTTAGAAGCATATTCACGGCAATTAGTTACTTTCAGAGCTTTTGCAAGAAAAATGCTAAGAAGTTGGCTGCCGAAAGAAATATTTTTTTAAATTTCTTTCTTTCAAGACGTCAGAACTGGGGTTTGAACCCAGAGCTCTCGTCTGTGAAGCCAATATTGTATTTTTTGTTTGTTTTTTTAATAATATAAATAATACCTGAAGAAGCTACGCAGAGAAGTAGCGAAATATTAAAATAAATATGATTTTAATTGACCTGCAGCTTAATAAAAAGTTTATATTTAATTCAATTATAATTTCGAACAAAAATGTTTCGTTACAACAGTTTTATTTATACAGTACATACATTTGTTTGCAGCATTAACTAATAATACGAAATTTAACAACCATGTCCGGTTGATTTATTTAGTAAACTGACATTGGGCACGTACATCTTTGGTAGGAAAATGAGAAATTAAGGTAAAAAATAGTGAAAGAATTTTGAAATTAACATCCTTAACGAGTTAAAAAAGTGGGCAAAATGAACGGCTTAAAGTCATTAACAAGAGTATTAAAAACAAATGGTTTTTGCTTAATAAGAGGTAGTAAACAGCTAAAGTTGCAAGAAATATGGTGTGTAGAACGTGCATCCAATTACTCCACAGCTGTGTTTATACGTAACAAATGCGTCTCAGCTCATCCTTGCACAATCTACAGAGATAGTTCAAACTATATTTATAAAAGTCTTCTATTGCCACAGTCGCGACCCCATAGCTGTGCACAGTTTGGCACTAAAAAGGCACCAGATTGCGCCAACAAGTCTGATACTAAATCAGCTGCCATAACAGACGTAGACCTATTTGGTGAGACTTCGAAATTGGGTCTATTTGCCAAGTTTAAACTTATGTATAAAAAGTATTGGTATGTTTTGATACCGGTGCATGTAATAACCTCAGCGGGTTGGATGTGTGGTTTTTATTATTTATCAAAAAGGTTTGTTAACTAAAAACAAAGTTTAGAGCTCTCTTTAAAAATGTTCTTGAAACCATATATGTTTTAGCGGAGTAGATATACCATCATTGCTACAATGTTTACATCTAAGTGAAACAATAATTGAAAAAGTTCAAAATTCAAATCTGGGTCATTGGGCTGTTGCGTATTTATGCTATAAAATAGCGACACCAGTGCGTTATGCACTCACATTGGGTAAGTGAATTGTTAACTAATCAAGAGGTAAATGTAAAACAAATAACGTTCTATAAATTTATTTAAAGGTGGAACCACTGTTTCCATTAAGTACTTAGTTCAACAAGGTCACATTAAACCCATACCAACTAAGGAAGAACTTGTACGCATGTACGAAGAAAAAAAAGCACATCGTGCAGCTGTTAAAGCTGAAAAAGAGCAACACGAACAACAGCAGCAGCAACAAGATCAACAAAATAAATGATTTTATACCATACACTGCAAAATCAAATCCAAATCGTACTGAGATTTGAACATTAATGCAGTGATTGATTACGCAAACTTTACATATTAAAGATTCTTGATATTGAATTTGGAACTCTAGCCCATACTATGATAATTGCTCCTGAAATAGTTTTTTCTTATTTATTTCTTCATTAAAGAACAATTATCGGGGGCTTAGAGAAAAAGTTATAAAATTTTGTAACTTCCCAAATAATATACATACATATATATTTTTTATAATTAATTTTATGAAGTAGAGTTTTGTTAGGCTCGCTTTCTTGCTTGAAAACTTGAAAAAAAAAACTAAAAATTGTTTTAATATTTTTGTTATTTTATAAAACAATTTTTATTGAATAATGCCCGTATTCATAAAAACTATTTTAGGTTTCTTGAGAACTTATTTGACAAATTTCTATTCAATACTTGTCAAATAAACTCTTAATAAACCTAAAATAGTTTTTATGAATACGGGCATAAATCTATAGTGGGAGCAGCCATGCAATATAAGTTTTTTTCAAAAAAAGAAAAAAAATGCTTAGGTTTAAATTTGTTAATGTTATTTTTTAACAATTCAACTTATATGAGAAAAATACAATATTATATAATCATTTAAAATGATGTTAAATACATAAATATGTAATTGTTTTATTATTATAGTGTTTTTATACTCAAACAGCAAATTAGGCGGAATTAAGATGATCTGCAATTACAAAGAAATTTATTTTGGCTTTTCAATACATTCCTGAGGCCTTATTCTGTAATTCTCCTAAGCTAAAATTCTATTGCTAAACATTTATAAACTTGATTTAGGACTTTTTGACTACAAATACAATTCAGGAACGCGTATTAAAAATTAAAAGCTTCGTGCCCATTATCTCTAAAATTTTTAATTTTATATATTTTAACGCCCAGCCTGTTTTAAAACCCAACATTTTAGCATTTTACCTTTAAAGAATTACAGAATAAGGCCCCTGGTATACTAAAATTCTAAAGGACAAGCACTGTAAATCACTCATTTTGAAAGTGATTACGAATAAAAACAAAAATGTTACGAGTTAATTTAAAATCACGTGTTTTTATTTTTAATTTGAGAATAAATTTCATAAATAAACAGCTTAATGTGTTTTTCACGGATTTTAATCGTTAAATTAAAAATTTTACGTAAAAAACGCAAAAAATAACAAGAGTGGACCCTTTCTTATATTAAAAGAAATAATTGTTACTTTCGTGATTTCCATATGCATTGTAATCCATTTAATTTTTCTTATACTCTTTTTTTAGCAAGAAAGTATTTCAGATTGTGTGCCACAAAGTTGGTCATAAAGTTTTTGTTACTGGGGGTTACTTTATATTTCAATTCGAGAATGCTTTCGAAAGAAATTTCCCATTCGAAAAATCAATAACAATAAGTCCAACAATTTTACGAAAATTCGTAAATTCTTACGAATTCGTAAGATTTTCGATTTGAATCGAAATACAAAGTAATCCCACTGGAACGTGCAAGCAGATCTTAGATTCGATGCGGTGATTAGTCTACAATTGGCGCGCAATTATAGTATTCTGAAGTATGAATGGCCAGTCATGAAACTCCTAACGGATCATTATAATGTGAAAGCGTATTTTGTACATAGAATGGTGATCACACATATTGAGTGAATGTGGTTTTCAGCACACATTTAGATGGACGTTTTTAGGGAGAAAAATGGTCTATGGAGGACATATCCACAACTAAAGTTCCAGACTTAGTGGCGTTCATTAGTAAGGCAGTAGGTCTATTGAACAAACAGTGAACTCGAAAGGGCACAATAGGTCACAGTGCCTTTCAGTTGTACTGGGTGTGAAAACAGAAAAATTCTTATATTTTTGTAATTTTGAATATAAAAATAACTTAAAAATTAGGATTCAATGAACATCGCATGTTATTTTAAATACATAGCGTGATTTTGAGAACATATCTTCGCAAGAATTAGAGAACGCTGTAACTGACAAAACATTTAATGTTCACAAGAGCCGAAAAACCTGTATGAAAGTAGAAAGAAGACACTGGTATTTTTCAAAACGTAGACGGCGTAAGTGAATTTCTTTTCATCATAGAAGTCTGGGACCGTGACCAATTGACGTGTATATTGTATATCAAGTAAGTATAGCAATTCTTAACTTAATAGGGAAACACTTCATAAAACAAAAAAAAAAAAAAAAAAAAACAATTAATTTCCACCATTTGTTAACATACAAACGAAAGTATTTAATTCATTATTAATATGTACATTCAATTTATATCATTGGCTTGACATGTTTCTCCTGCTGTATTGTTCAAAACATTAGATTGAGTTAAAGGTTTTGTTGTAAGAATATTAAAATCCAAGTGCTGCACATGACCTTCTTTTTTACGGCGATAATCTAATAATAAATTTTTAAAAACTTGATAATTACTAAACGAATACAACAATTCAAAAATCTCCGAGTCCACAAAATCTAAAGCAGTACATGGCAGGGATTGGTATAAACTGTGTAACAGAAAAACAAAAACAAATTAAAATAAATATGCATCTTATAAATTTTCCTATTTTATGTGTACTCACTTTAGTTCATGAACAAATTTATCCATATCAAAATTGTCTATACGTTTATTCAGTTCTGCCACAAAGAAATTCTCAAAGGTGTTTGTATATTCATTAAATATTTCCATATATTCCAATTTATTTTCTTCATTAAACTCAAAGTGAGACCAATACTTTTCCAAGAAATTTTCATGTAACTTAAGAAAATCTTCACTTAAAACAATATCCTCTATATGTCCAATAACCCGATCAAAATATTCGCTACCTAGAGAATTGCAAATAATATCCTCCTCTTCACAATAATCCATTATAAAAATATATTTTTTAATTTTTAATTTATTTTTCAATAGGTAATTTACTTATGTAGTATATACATATACAATTTTTTGTATGAGACTTAAATTGTCAACAAAGTTGATGTTACCAAAGCAACAATAAAGAAACAGAAACAAAATTAAATTTCTCTCAATTGGTTAACGGTAAAGTTCAAAAATCACCTTGGGCTTAATAAATACGTATACATGTATTGTAGGCCCCGATTATGGTTCACAACAGTTATAAGTTTGATGTTGTATTTTAAAATTGCGATTAGGGTTTACAACAACTACATACTCGTACATGTGTTGTACCATATACTTTGACTCGTTTACAATATTTCCTTTTATATGTTGAAGCCGACTGACTTTTGGAAGCACATTTTTCTTAAAATTCGTAAATTTTTAATAGCTTTCAATTCAAACTCCCAGACTAACTGTCTTTTAATCTACGACTCAAATACAATTGGATGG
This sequence comes from Metopia argyrocephala, assembly GCA_963576795.1. Classification (NCBI taxonomy): domain Eukaryota; kingdom Metazoa; phylum Arthropoda; class Insecta; order Diptera; family Sarcophagidae; genus Metopia; species Metopia argyrocephala. The sequence continues at coordinate 7,356,110 of OY756208.1, forward strand.
CTGTGTTAATGCGTAAGACTAAGAAACACTGTTTCTTTTCCACATTATAATATACCAGTCAGACTTCTCTAACACCAAATCTAAACTGCTGCAGAGATGTCAGTTTTTGTTCAAACAAATAAAAACCAAAGAAGTGTAAAAATCATAATGGTCCATTGGTCAAGTAAGCCCCAAATCGCCTCTAAGTTGTCCTTGCTTTTCGTATATCTTGAGAACGGTTAAAGATAAAGTTACTGAATTTATTCCCAATGACTCAATGGCCAATACAAATCATTCCCATACAAACTAAATACAATATTAAATTTTGCGTATCTTAAAAACGGTTAAGGGTAAAGTTTCTGAATTTGGATTGGGTGACTACACAATTGAAGAAAATATTCGGTCAGAAAGTGGACAGCATTGAACGAGTGGGCATAGTGCCTCTTATGCAAACTAAAAAATAAAAGGAAAATGTTTCATTCCTTATGCAGAACATTTCTTATTTAACCCTGTGGTGGAACGGGAGCGTACTATTTTTTATGCACCATAAGCTAACTTATGGTTAGCTTAAAACTTTTACAGAGGTGGTGACAACTCACCAGCTTTTACCAATTGTTTATTCAATTTTATATTTGTTTTGTTTTCTTTGCATTATGCCTTCAATTCGGTTAATCATCTGTTTGTTTTTTTTTTACTTTCTTTTATTTAAAATTCATTTTAATAGAGAATAATAATAAATTTTCTACTGCATGCTTATAAAATATTTTATGTTTATTAAGGGCTTATTTGAAAATTTCTGTGCAATATTTGACAAACAAAACTTAATTAATTTAAAACAGTTTTTACGAATACTATTGTTATTACACACACATAGATATTTACATTAAAAATTAATAAAATTGAAATCAAATCACAAATTAAAATAGCGAAAAAACAGAATTTTTGCGTCATCTCTGACATATATTGCTTAACTTTATGTTACTTTTAAGTTATCTCACGTTCCTACACGGATATTTTTATTATTATTTTTTTCAATATTACATACACATTAAAAATATTTTAAAAAAATACAATTTATTTTATTTTTATGATTAAATATTTTTTACTGAGTTTAACAACAAACGTCTCAACTATTAAATGCATATATTTGTAGACCACAGCCATACAGTAGACAGGTATTATTATCAGCCAAAGCTAAGCCTTTAATATCAGCCACACATGAATAGAAATTATCCACTACGTCCCCCGTTAGTAAATCAATTTTATTGAGAACTTGATCTACTCCACTGGTAAAGCCAAATAAACAATCAGAACTTAAAGCACAGGCACAGACTTGAGCAGTGTGCAAATATGGTTTATGAAATTGTTTTACAATCTTAAATTCTGAATTTGTTATAAACAACTCACTATATGTTACAGCTTGATCATCTCCACCGCTTAATATATGTAGACAGTTTGTTTTTGTATTATACAGATGTGCTAAACCGTTTATGCCACTGGCATGATGTTGCAATCGGTAAGCACAAGCTAAAAGTTGGCTATCAAAGAAATTTAGGTAACCATCAGTAGCTGCCACTAAAATATAATCCAATTCATCGATATATCTCACTTGCAAAATGCATTTATTGTAAAAATGCTCTTTTATGATATGAATTTGTAGTGAAGCTAAATTAAAATGCAAAAGCCGTATGTAACCATCTGAACAGCCCACATATATTTGGTACTCATTTTCGTTTAGTTGCTTCGTATCCAAAGACATTAAACGGGTTTCCGGATTAAAGTTATAACATTTACTATTATTATCATTTATGTTGTGTTCACTGATTGGCTTTAAGGTATAACTTATCAGTTCATTTATGTGGAAATTCAGATTATTTACTTTGGTTATACAAAGCTGGGCTCGACCACCACCACTAAATATTAGAAATTCTTTATTATTTAGAGACTTAAGCTTAAGAGCTCTTATATTTGATATATGATGGTGTAGTTCTTGTTGCTCCTTTAAGCCATTGTCAGTATATGTATGGATTTTAATTAAATTATCTTCACCAGCAGTTACAGCTACAGTGGGTTTTTTGACATCCTCTATTGATAAAATTTGCATTATATTACAGGGATTTATATGCCAGCGTTTTATTAAAGGTGAAAGTGTTAACTCCTTATTTAGAAGTGGTATCTTGTGGTAACGTACTTTTTTATTTTTAATAAAAACCAAACATATGTAATTGTCTTTAGCATTCATAACAAAATGCCAACAACGGTGGCCACCACCACAGGGCAACTGTAGTAAGAAATCATATTCTTTACACCAAACCACAAAATGATTGTCATTGAAGCCTAGATATAAATTCAAACTATTAAAACAACGTTCTATATGCTCCACCCAAGCGACGGGAATAATTTGACGTTGACAGGCTGTAAACGTAGATTCGTTATAATCTACAGAGAAAAAATTAAGGGCTCCATCGTGACCAGTTGAACGTATTAGAGCAGAGGTCAAAGTTACTTCTAAACAATCTAGATTGGTAGCCCCTAAATTTCCATGAGGATGTTTAATTGTCTGCCTTAGGTCATAGTTATTGCCATTGGTATTTAATTGGTATAACAATAAATTGCCTTGTCTATTACTTATTACCAAATACTCTTTATGATGAAGTTGCAAAGCTGTTGTTAGCCAGGGTTCTTTACATTTTGGTAGTTCTAAAGTTCGTTTTGCATTTAAAGTTTCCATAAATACTTCGCAATTTCCTTGATCATCGCAAACTAAATAATCCTCTTTGGTAAAGAAGATAAAACATCTTATAACACTTTTAAGTAATTCTTTGTTATATAAAACGACAAATCTTTCTTGTGTATCTAAATATTCCATTAAAATTAGACGTTTGTAACCGCTTAGGACTATACGATTTTGATAAACTTCCATGACAGTACATTTAAAATCCACTTTTATATGGTCTAATGCTTGCCATTCGAGCCACTTATCATCTTGGTATTTGCTAAATTTTAAATGATTGACATTTGTTATACCGATTAATAAATGATGATTCACAAATTTCACTTTTGCTATGTATTCGGGTGTGTGTTTCCCTTCTTCAAGAAGTTCCAGTTCTTGTTGTTGGGTCTCTTTTAGCACTTGACTAAGACCAAAAGCAACTAAATTTCCCGCTGAACCAATAGTATAAATAGTTCTTGTGTTATAGTCGTAAGCAAAATTCCAAATAGTAGCACCAAATTGTTGTCGTCTCTTAAAAAGAAGTTCGCCATTGTTATGCCAAAGACAAAAATAAGAATCCTCACCCACACTAAGGGCGAAAACATGTTTACCTAAAATATTACATTAAAAATCAGTTAATCTTGATAATGATCGATTAAATTATTGGCGACTTATGACACATACTTTTGGCAGAGAACACTTTTTGCTTTATTAATTTTAAATCATATTTTGTAGTTCACAAGTTATACCATAAATAGCTTTTAAAATACTAGTTTGACGGAAAATTTTAAAAGAATTTTAAAAGGATTAATAAGATATACACATTTTTACAGTGAACCACTACTACACTACAGTACCAATCTTAAATGGTATACATACATATTTGCTTTCAAATTGATTAATAATGTTGCAAGACTTATTTCTTTTTTTTTTAATAAATTCTAAATTAATTTAATTTAAGAGTTTTACTCTATAAAGATTTTTTGCTTGGAGAGATTTCCTTCAGTATCTTAGTTATCGTAGAAACATCTTAAATTGTAGAGTTAAAAATGTTCAAGTCCAGTTTTAGTTCTACATACTTCTAAATGGTAACTTCTTTGTTTTTAAATGTTCATACCTACATTAACATTAAAATATAACGATCACATTTAGAAATTTACTATCTAAAATAACTCATAAAAAGGTATGGTTCCATGTAAATGAACTACAAAAATATAACAATTTTAAACTTTTTCTCATATTTTGTACTATTTAACATTTCAATCGAAAATAACAGTCTATCTCATTTCTCATCACATTATATAGCCTAAATGATGGTGTACCTTATTCTAGTGTTTTGCTAAATAAAGTTGCTGTGTCTAATTGTTCTGGTTTGCGAAAGCCAACATAACTTACCATCTCTAATAATACGAGCTTGAAATACTCTAGCCACATGTCCGTAACCGCTAGACATAGGTTGAAGTGTCGTTTTGATCCAATCTTTCTTGAAATCTTCCTTAAATTCTACTTTCCACCATTTAATCGACCGGTCATCACTTGTGGTTATTAGACACTGGGAGAACTTGTCATAGTCAATTGAAAATATAACTCCATTATGTGCCGTAATGCGATGTATAAGTGAAGATCTTCTGGATTTCAAGCAATTTTCATTTTCATCGTTCTGAGCAGGTTGCCATATGAGGAGTTCTCCAAATGCATTACCAGCAAACACAATCAAATCTTCCCATTTCGAACCATATAAGTGAGAACAATATAGAGTCGATTTATCTGTGCAAGATACGATGTCTCTAAGTATGCACGTTTTGGTTATATTTAAGCAAAATCTTAATATAACGCTATGGGCTGTTAGCAATACTATTTCTGTTTCATCTCCACTACTTATAAAACAACCACTACTGATCCAATCACTTAAGTTGGAGCGATAAAATTCTTGGAATTCATACAGATTACTAAATGCTGCCAACACAAATTCTTTTTCACCATAAACCAACAGTAAGTTTTTGCCATCCTGCACATACATTTTTCTTATGCCATGTATTTTGTTATTGAGTCTGATGGGTACCACTTTGCTCTTAAACACGCTTTCCTCCGTTTCATTTCTACTACACAAATGTAACTCATTTCCTTTACCTTTGGATTCATTTACAGAAAGTTTATATTTTATTGAGTTTGGTGATATTGAACAGAGCTTTACCTTTTAAAATGTTATTTTCATCAAGGATTTCAATAGCTATGGAATCAGCCACCGTCTCTATTATCTTACCCATAGTTGTTAACAAATGTTTGTAAAATGGACTTATACCGCTATATAATGTTTTTGTTTATACTTATTATAAATATATGCTTCTTTAAGCAACACTGTGTATTCTTATCACAAAATAACAACTGACAAACAAAAAAAAAAGTGTTGCCAACACATGTAATGAGCCGATATTTTCAAAAACTTATTTTAATATATGTAGTTAAAACTTTGTTCTAAAATACTGCTTATTATAATAAAAAAAATTGTTTAGGCTGGTGTAAATTTATTTTATTTTCTTTGAAAGAAATGTTGGCTATGTTGTTCCGTATACGTATACGTGAATAAAAATGTTGACAGAAACTTGTTTCAGTTAGAAAAAATGTTGACATGTAGTTTACACATGTTTTACCTAATAAGAACTGAGTACTACTTTAGCAACATTATATTATAACTACATATTTCATACGAAATATTTTTATATTAAATTTGATAGCTTTTCGTACAAAATTTTGAACACAATACCAGGCTTTTGTCCGGATTTACACTTAGGAAAATTAAATAAGAAACATGTTTTCAATTTTGCTATATGGATCTACGCTTTAAAAAAATAAATTTTGTGAACCCATGATAGCAAAGGATTTAACAGACGGGTCAGGCTCTTATACTTCAGATAAGGTAACAGACGACTTTAGTCTTTGGAGCGATCATCACAAATTAGTTCACAAAAATTGGAGAACAAATAGAAATGAAGAAAGCCTGTCTGACGAGCTCTCTGTATATTTATGTAGTCCTGTAAGGCGATATAATGAAAACCCTTTAGAAGTATGGGCGGATTATAAGGTACAATTCTTAAAATTATAAAATGTAGCGTACAAATATTTAACAATGGTTGTCAGTTCCGTGCCATCTGAAAGGCTCTTTTCAAAAGCTTCATCAGTTTTGACACAGTAAAGAAGTAGAGTGCAGGCAAAAAGGGTTAATAAAATATTATTTCTACAAACTCAAGACAAAAAATATTGGGACTTATTAAATTATACTATATGCTATTACATACAAATTTGATACGATGCATCCAAAACATCGATTTTTTTTATTAGATATGTATGTATATCGCAAAACATCGATGCAAGTTCACGATGCATCGCATGGAAAAAAACATTGATGGATTTTTTTCGTGAACTCTCTATTGAAAAATAAAATTTTTATATTTTATAACATCAACTCGTTATAGTTTTAGTTATTTTATTTGTGTTTGGTTGCAACATGTAGTGTTACCTTTAACCATACTCACTCTTGTAAACATACATGGTTGGCCACTAATCCTTGAAAAGTATTCAAAATGGTATATACTTAGGTATGCTAAAATTTAATAATTTTACTTAGCGTTTACTGTTTTTATTCTTTTATACAGAAAAGTGAACACCTCCATGCATAACATAACATAACACCTCCATACAAAAGTATGAGTAAGAGACTAAAGTTTAAATACACCCATGCACATTGTACGTACCGTGAAAGAGTGGTTGCTTTATTATGCTCCCAGACAGCTCCATAGCCCTCCCCAATCACCAGACTTAAACCCAATTGAGCATGTTTGCAGTTTAATGAAGTGCAAATTAACATCAACCTCAACAACGAGCATAGAGTCGCTTAAAGAAGCTCTTAAAAAATCTGGTCGGAAATATCGCCTTCTGAAACAGAAAGCTTGGTGCTTTCTATGCCACGCCGCTTGCAGGCAGTTATAGATAGTCATGGCGGGTCCAATAAAGTATTGAAATGTTTTTCTTTTTTAATTGTTTAAAAAATGTATTAACGTTCCAAGGTGTATTTAAACTTTTGTCCAGTGAATTTTATAGTATTTATAAGAATTACCGTTATGTTTGTAATTAAGTCTATATTCTTTAATGTGCTGGAGGCTCGAGGTTCGAGTCCCAGGAAAGGTCTGATCAATATTTTTTATAATTTAATTTTTGTTTCGTCAGAAACGCTTTTATTAGATCAAAGTTATATATTTTTTGTTATTGTTTTTTGTTATTTATGAAACTAAATAAAACTACATACTTTAAGTTTTTCTGAAACGTTTACTTTTATTTAAACATACCATATTTGCGGTGTATTTAAACTTTAGTCTCTAACTGTATGTATGTATAAACGTTATAAATTCATACAAAAAATCAAGTCACACGACTTCTAGCTAGTGTATAACGTGATTTTGCTTTATTTAATTATTTTATAAGCATTTTCATAAGTGGGCCACTTTAAATAAGAGAAGGAAAAAAATAATCGCCATTAAAATTTCAGTTAAATGTAGATATGTTGTACGTACATTCTGTACGATACCTACATACATATATACATACAAACATGTATATATTAAACAAATTTTATATACATATACATACATACATAGGTATTTAATTATACTTACTAACGTTTCAGTGACTAAAATATTGGGTCAGTCAGAGAATTGTTAGCTTTAGTTTAGTATTGCAAAGATAAGTAGGTATAATAAGCAACTCTACTAAAAAACTGAAAAATAGTGTTATTTATCTACATACAGACATAAATATGAAAAATTCTCTGTAATCTGTAATGTAAAAATGTATTTACTTATGTAAATATATACTATGTACATTACACATATATGTATGTAGTACGTACATACATATATGCATACATATAAATGGTATTTGCTTTGTTGCAGAACGAGCCCCTCTCATTAAATGTGTATATACATATATACATACATACATACATATGTATGTATATGTAAAATTTTCAATTGCTTGAATAAATTTCTTCCCATTTTTGTAATAAGTAGTTTTGCGTTTCAATTTTATAAGTATGTATGTATGTAGGTACCACAGTGTATACATAGTGAATACAAATTTCTAAAGAAATTTCAAAACACGTGTTAAATTTGAACAACTTACATACATATATATATGTATGCATATGTACATAGTACATTCATACATACATAGGTATGTATGTATGTTGCCAAGTTAAAAATTTGGAAAATTAATTTAAATTTTGCCAACGCAAAATAAAGTTAGACAAAAAACGATGGGTTTGTGTATGTATTACCGTCTGTCTGCTTAAGTTGTTCTGTGTGAATGAATTAAATACCAAGTCGAAATCAAAACGAAAACAAGTTTTTTGGATTTTATACATATTTAAAACTTATCATAATTCCTTGTTAATATTTGGAAGGTTTTTTTCCACAAATCATTTTGCTGAGTCTTTTTCGAGTAGTTTTGGTGATCAAGAACTGATTAATCACCTACACGTTCCAAAAGTAACAGCCAGTTCATAGAAGGCGAATTATTTAAGACGTTCGTCTTTTTATATGTGAAATAACAGAAAAAAACCAGCCAAATTTGTTAGTGTTTTTCACTAGGTAAACAAAACGTAAACAAGAATGTAGTGTTCAAGGCTGCCAGCTGGGATGGTCAAGGATTTGAAGCCCACAAAAACCAATTGGGTAAGGAAATTATTTCTAATTTACATTCTAAAAATTAATATATATAAATCAAATCAGAAAAATGATATAATTGTTCGACCTGTTTCCAAATTATCCAAATAATAAGCAAATACTTTTTTCAAGCTCAAGGTCAAGTTTATTTTCAATTTAATCATGAATATTTCGATATCCTTCGGATATCATCTTCAGGATTTAAAAATTATATAAAAACAACAAAATTAAAATTAATATATATATGTATCACTGCACCGACGCTCTCACATTACATATTATACTAATTAATATAATTAATATATATATTATAATTATTTACATATATATTATATTATATTAATTTTTATATTAATATTAATTATTATATTGTTTTTTTGTTTTATAGAAAACCTATTGAAAAAGTATCATATTCGACTGATGCTTACTCGAAAAAGAATCACTAATTAGTGCTGTCAAATTCAGATACTTTTCATTACTCGATTGTATTGAGTACTTTCATTTGGGTCTCAATACTTTTATGGAATTTAATTTTTAAGAAAAAAACAGTTTCATAAAGTGTTGTGTTTTTAGGCAGAATTTTGTTTTAGCCGCTAAAATTTAAAATTTCCATACAACTTCGACGAAAATTACAATTCTTAAAGTATTGAGTTGTTACTTTAAAGTATTGAGTACCCAAAAATTAGTACAAATACTCGATACTCATTACGCATTCCTCAATACTTTGCCAGAATATCACTAATGAAATAAATATAACTGGTAAAAGACTAGAAAAAAGGAAAGATAATGGAATAAATGAGTTATCAAGAAGAGTCGTCTGTAGGTTCAATTTTATTCCGACAGAAGTGTATTTTATGATCAGAAAGGGGCGTATATTCTGGCTTTTTAAATTGCGCAGAAGAGTCAGAAAAGATTCCAATTTCATTAAAAGTTTCAAAAAATGCTAGCAGGGTTATTGTATGTAGACACATGGGTATGTATGTATGTTATTACTGATTGGGTTTTATTATTACAAAAAAGAAAAGATTTTTTTATTATTTAAAGTACTTTGTGTGTCTCTTGTCTGTATATTTCTATATAGATAGTGAAAAAGTCACATTTGTGCCTGAATTAATGTTAATTAAGCATCAATGGCGACATGTTGTTATCTTCTCGTACTACTATATTTGTGTAACTTTTCTGTTTTGTTATTACAATACTAACGGATTTAACTGAATATATTTTGTTTAAACGCAAAAAAAAGTACATTTTATTTGCACTTTGTATGCACATAAAAACAACAATTATTTGTAAACAAATAATTAAATATGTATGTTTGTTTTTAAGTGCATTACCGTTATTATTGTCATGCCGTGTCTTGAGCAAGAGTATTGTTGTCAGCTAATAAGAAAAAATTTGTTAATAGTTTTATAAAGAATTAAATAATTTCTATTATATTCTAATTAAAAGCGGCAAATATTTGTCAAAATATTAGAAACAGGGTTATTTAAACTATATACATACGTTTATATAACAGCCTTGATTATTTTAATAAGAAATATTATAATCTATAATTTTTTTATTTAAATTCTAAATTAACACAAGAAAGACAAAAATTAAAATTTATATGTACTACATTTATTTTTAGTGTTTGACTTACCTTCATTTTATAAGTATTCGAGTATTCTTCAAAATTTTTTAAGGGCAGATTTTTCTGACAATCTAGAGATGTGGTTCCAACAAGATGGGGCCACTTCACACACTGCTCCAGCCATTATGCAGCTACTAACGCAGATTTTTTGGCGAGCGTTTAATTTCCAAAAATTCTGCATTTAATTAGCCTGCAAGTTCGCCGGATATAACAGCATCCATTATTTCTTTTGGGAATACTTAAAAGAGAAGGTGTATATAAATAAATCCTTGAAAACCTGAAGGAGAATATTCGAGCCGACATAAGAGCGTAGCAGATAGATCCTCTAACTCGAGTCATGGAACGTGCTATTAAAAGAGCTCAACCTTGGAATTTGAATATGATGGTATTTTTTGTACTATGTAAGTTCATAGGTAATATGGACTTATAGACACGTTGTAAGTTGGAAAATTTTATTCTGATACGGTCCTCCAAATATGTGTGTTTGGACGCAACTGATTTATATTGTTATTGCAGGCTTAATCCACATAAAGGAAAGAAAAACAAATCAAAAAGAATTCCCATAGCTCAATGATTCAGTATTGGTAATTAAATAATAAAAAAAAAAATAATCACACTTTTCTTATCAGTAAAGCGTTCAAAAATCAAATCGCCTACGAAAACAGACCACAACAATACACATTTGAATGTGAAGATGTCTAACTGATCTAAGTATGCAGCAAAAACAAGACACATTTTTAAGGCCAAAAAATGATAAGCCTCTTATAAATTTTTAGTATACATACATAACTTTTATACAAAGTATTTTTTTTATAATTTTGGGATTTTACTAATGCTAGGTTTATACATAATATGAATGATAATGAGTTTTAAAAAATATAATCGCTAATTTACTTCAATAGTGTAATAAAAAAGAAATACATTTCTAAGGCCGAGGCCATACAATGAGCGGCTGAGCGGTAAGCGGCAGAGCGTCGAGTTTGAGCGGCAATTGTGGTTAGTTGTTAAAATGCCATAATTTTACTTTTAAAATTTGGTAATCTATCTTGCTAGCGGTCGGCTTTGTACAGATGAAATTATAAGCTCCGCATTCACTTTTGCCATGTTTACATGTATTTCGCCGCTCTGAAATCAACTAAAAATTAGAATAAGTTCTATTCCTGAGCGGCGCCGCTTAGCCGCTCAGAAATGCCGCTCATTGCGTGTCCACTTCAGTAGTATTCAATATGTTTAAATTTTTTGCCGCTCACCGCTTAGCCGCTTACCGCTCATTGCCGTGGCCACGACCTAAGGGGAACCATTAAAGTTTTGAAATTTGTTGTTTTTGTGAATAAAAGATAGGAGTTTTGAAATTTGTTGTTTTTGTGAATAAAAGATAGGAGTTTTGAAATTTGTTGTTTTTGTGAATAAAAGATAGGAGGAATTATGAGATATACATACATATGTACATATATATGTAAATACATCTGTATTTATGTGTCTCAAGCACAAAATTTTGTGTTAACCAATATAAGGTGTGTTTCTTGTAAATCTGGGTAAATTTCGGTAAAATGAGAGTAGAAGAAAAATTCTCCCACAAAACAGCAATTTTTTACCAGAAATACCACGTCAAAAAAAAAAAAATTAATTTAGTGGCCGAAAATAAGCGTAACAAAAAAAAAAAAACAAAAACAGCTGCCGAGTAACATATCCGTACGTCATACGTTCTACTTTGCCTATTTCAACTGACAAGTAAGTTAAAATATATGTTTTCTTATAAGCTTTATTTCATTCGGTACTTCTCAGTCAACGCAACTTATAAAATTTTGGCAACTTTTAACGTACACATGTATGTTCGTCGAGTATTTTGACAGGTATGAAAATAAAAAAAATGTAAGTTAATAAAAATTAAAAATTTTAAAAATAAATAAAAAAAAATTAAAAATAAATAGTAGCGGTGCAACCAGGTCCTTGTCTTTTCGACAAAAGTAAACAGGAATACCGGAATAAACTGAAGAAGGAAATGTCGTGGGCTTTTATAAATTTACTTTTATAAATTTTCTCATAAAATATTTGTTAAAATACTTGAATTTTTATTTATGATTAAATATCCACCAAACTACTCATTGCATTTTCACATACATACGTTGGTATGTTGCTGTCAGTTGAAAAAGGTAAAGTAAAACGTACTATGTTGGATTCCATGTGACTTGGCCTTAAGGAGTTCAAATTGTATCCAAAACAGTAAGGTTGTTTTTTTTATTAATCTAATATGAATAATTTAAGATCAAACCGGCAGCAAGTTGCAAACCACATATTGGCGGAGCAGGAAAATATTTTTTATGAAAATTTGTTCAGTTTGATAAATTCTTCTCAATAATCATATACATACATATGTACATTAGGGTGTCCCAAATAAAATTAAAAATTGTAATTCGTGGGAAGATCATTCTTAATTTGGATACTCATAAGGTAAAGTATTTTTGGGAATTTTTTCAGATTTTTCGGAAGTGGTTTAGAGGTCGCGCAAATTGATTTTAAAAGTTATAAACCATTGTTTTCGATATTACATAGTTAAAAATTTAGGAAAAACTGTTATATTATGTATCAAAATGTGCACAATCATTGCCGAAACTTATTAATTATGCACATAAAATTAAAGATCGGAATATTTTCTTTAACAATATTGACTCAGAAATCGGGAAAATATCGATTTTTTTATCAATTCATAACCAAAATTTAAATAAAGTTAGATTTTTGATTAAAAATCAATTTGCGCAACCTCTAAACCACTTCCAAAAAATCTGAAAAAATTCTCAAAAATACTTTGCCTCATAGTGGTCCAAAATAAGCTTGATTCCCAAAAAAAATTTTTTTTTTGGGACACACTAATGTACATGCGAGTATAATGAAAAAAAATTAATGTTTTTATATAAAGCAGCATTATAGCCGTCTTTCTCAGCAGCAGAATGTGCTTCATCACCACCAACAACAATGTCGTTTTCCCTTTTTGATGAGAATAAACATTTCGTTGCGAAGATGAGACCAAATTAAGAGTTGTGGCCAAGGTTGCGGGAAAATTTAATCTGCCTGATAGTATTTTGGTCCTTAAAGTTGAAGAATAAAAACAAGGTGTAGACTCGCGACTGAGAAGATGGCAAAACAAATAATTGTCCACATAACATAAAGAAAAATATTAGTTTTTAACTATTACATACAAAACTGGCCATTACAACCCAGTTTCAGGGTTAAGGCGTAGATTCTCTCAGCACCCATGTTGTGTGTGTTAATTTTTATCCAAGAGTACCGGAACCAACAGTTTAAAGTCGACTCCGAACGACAGATTTGAGAAGCTCGTTCATGGCAATTGGTTACTATCAGAGATTTTGCCAGAAGACTGTTAAGAGGTAGTCGTCGAAAGAAATATTTTTTTCATATTCCCTTTTTTAAATGTCATAATTAGTTAGGTAATAACTCTTTTTCCATAACAATATCAATAATAAAAAATATTTTTTAATGGTTTTCTTTTATTTTTTTTTTGTTAATTGTATTTGTGCTTTATTATCGACTTATTGTATGGTTCAAACACAGGGATTTTTTTTATTGTGATTTTTTCTTTTTAATATACATACTCGTACAATATACTCGTACATACTACGCTGTTTGAAGTTGGGAATTTTCTTAAGTTTTCCCCTTAATTCAGTATTATTACGAGTATTATTATAATTATTATTATTATTATAGGAAAGCAGACATCAAGTGGAATATTTGCTAAATAAGTACATGAGTATACATATGTATGATTAGTAGGGTATTCCTTTTTTTTATTTTTTTAATATAATTTTTTTTTTAAATTAGGCTCAGTAGGATAAATGGTTTTTTCGGAGTCTTCTAAATTTTTTTTTAAATCGATCTACATACATATTCTTATGTTTAAAAATGCTTTACAATCATATTTTTTACCTTAAGGTGTTCACATATTTTTTATTTGTGGCTATGATTTGTTGTTTTTGACGTCTTATTACATGTTAATGACAAGAAATTACAAAAATTTTAAAATTCAAAGTTATTGTAATATGCATGGTGAAATTACTTACAAGGTGGTGGCAGGTGAATATAGTACAAAAACAACAGGGAATTTGTTATTGTTTTTTCAGCTCTTTAATGTCAAAAGCAGGTATGGTGAATTAAAAAAGCACATGTGAGAAGTGTGTGTGTGTTTTGTTAACAACATACATGTCTCTACACCAAAACAAAACACGAATACACACAAAGCAAAATGTAAACAAAACATAAACACAAACAAAACTTTTGACAGGAGCGGTATGACCAAAAAAAAAAAACCCAGCTGGGTTGGCAACACCACCTTGTAAGTAATTCCACCATGGTAATATGTAACAAATTGTATGCGGCGCGCACATTTCAAAGAGATTTCATATTAATTTAGAGCAACACGTTAAAATGTAGGGAGGGTTGATTTGTAGAGGACGCAAAACAATCGCTCAATGACAAGGAAAATCGTGTTTAATTGATCAAAATAAGAAACTTTGGCAAAGGAATCATACCTCTAAAATGAATTCTGATGTTCCTTATTTTGACCTTAAGGTTAAATTTTGAAAAATCTTACTTTGACCCATTTAAAGTGACCCGATCGAATCTAAATACTTTTTTTTAGGGGTAAAAAACAGTTAAAAGTTCCATAAAACTAAATGTTTTGAATTAGTTTTTTTGCTTAAAGTTCGCAGACATTATGTTAACAGAAAAAAATAAGACGACGTATACATTATATTTATTTTATAGCAAAGCATATATAGCTTATACGCATTGGTGTAATTTTGGAATTTGATGGGCTAACAAACATCAGTAGTGTTGTTTTTTCGGAAAAACAATATAACTATATTGGGGTTTCCAAATTTCTTTTTGCCTGAATTTACTTACTTTGAATAGTTTATATATCCTACCTAAAACCCATACATATATACTTTTGTATAGTCTTATCGCGTTTTCTTTTCTGGAAAAAATTTTGTTTTTAAAAAGTGACAACTTAAAAGCAGTGCCCTCATTTTATTAAATTGCAACCTGTTTTATGCCAAAAAAGAACATAAATAGTCGCGCTGTTGTTGTATGTAAAAAAATTTAAATAAAATAAAAACATCACAAAAACTTAAATATTTTAAATTAAAAAAAAAAAACTTATGAAGAATGTCAAATTAAAAAAATAATAAAAATGACAGCTGTATCTCAGTGCATTATCTTCATCTTGTGGCTTTTTTGAGGGTGAGAAAAGTTTCATTTTTACACATAATGATGGCATTTTTTTAAAAAAGAACACGCAACTCCTTTTTATGTTACATTGTTTTTAGCAAAGAACTCAAAATTTCATTTTGTGGGCTAAAGCCAAACGAAAGAAAAGAAAACGCCATTAAATTTTTGATTTCGATAATAAAAAATGAGTGTATTTTGAAGGTTTTAATAGTAGTAGTTCGGTTATAAGAAATATAAATAGTAGTAGTTCGGTTATAAGAAAATATATAAAAAACTGCATTTGTATTTCTATTAAGCGGGATTTTCCTTTAAAATGACTTTGGATAAATGCAAAATTATATCATTTAAGTAAGTGAACTTATATAAGTACATAAATATTATTGAATTAAAAATAAAACAAACCGATATTTTTTAGATCAAATTCAAATTCTGACAAAAACAAAGTTAACTAACAAATTACATGAAATCTTAGCAATAAATGCACAATGTTGCATAAAAAAGTACTTTTGAAAATGTAAATATGCACAAAACAGAAAAGAATTGAACCGGTGCTAACATTTTTTTGTCGTCCATAAATTTTTAATACATACTCGTATTTCCAATTAAGCGGAGTTCTTTTAATATAATGTTGTGCTTTTTAAAGCTAAATCTGTTCTTTTAAAGGGGTTTTTCTTTAAAACGGATTATCTTTTGAACGAAGTTAAATACGTTTGAAATTAATAGAAAACAAAAGTAAATACATTAGTTTTGCAATTATGCGGTTATAATGCACGCTACTGTATGAATGCACAACTTTTAGCAATTCCATAGCATTTCTCATGCCCCTTAAATAGGACGTTATACAAAACCTTGGCACTTATATTTAAAAAATCCTTAAATGTTTTTTTTCACATAACATTTTTTGGAGCTCAGGTTATCCCAGTTTTAAATTCCAAAAATGGAATATTAATGATTAATAATAAAAATTAACGACATACAAACATACATAGGTATGAACATATATTGAAATAGACGGTATTATGGGTTAAGCTAAAGTTGGCATGGATTGTCATTTAAGTAACAAGCTAAAATTTTCTGTGGGGCTATTGTAAGTCATTACGAAATGCGTGATAAAAAAATACTTTGGGAAAATAAGGGACATCCTAATTGTATACAGTACGCATACGTTTAAATTATTGCATAGAATTTGTTTAGAAAAAAACCTAATGGGAGTTTCCAAAATTAAAAAATTAAAGAACTAAATTTAATAATACAATGCATGGTTAATTGACAGGCTGCGAGTATGGATCATATATTTGTATGTACATACGAGTACTCAAACACATATGCAACAATTGAATTTCACAAGTTTCTAATGGTTATTTATGAACATACTGTACATGTGCATGCATGTGTATACATATGTACCTATTTATTTATAATTCTATAAATACCCGGAGCATTTTAAAAATGCATGTGTGAATCAAATATTTAATACGTGTATGGAGATACATACATACATACATATGTATGTATATGCATGTATGCATACTAGCGATGACGTTCGGCATATCCAAAATTCCGAAATCCCGGGATTTTGGGGTTTACACATAATACATATAAAGAAACATGTTTTTTAATATGTATTTGCATTTACAAAAGCATATTTTATGCGAATATAATATTTGTTAGTAATCAAATTTTGCTCACTTTTTTTTATCAAACAAACATTGTCTAATATACTCGTAAAATACATATTTTATTTATTTATTTATTTACTTATTTATTGGGTAATTTCAATACAACAAAAGTAACCCTTATATTAAAGTATTGGTAAGCAAATTTGTTATGCGAAATAAGAATTTAAGCAAATAATAAAAAATTAAACTTTTTTTTTTACTAATGAACATAAAATCCCGAATTCCGGATTTTTAAAAATCAATCTCTTTCGTCATTCCTAATTTATAAGGTATGTGAAAATATTGATGAAAACATAAGTTTGGAGTTCGATAACTGATTGCCACATACATATGTACATATTTTTGTAGAAAATTACAGACATATGTATGTACATATGTATGTACATATACTATGTACGTATCAGAAAATTTTTTTTTTTATTAAAAGTAAACCATTTAAATTGAAAGTACATATGTATGTATGTCTATATTTTGATTTATTTTCTTATTTTGAAACGTTTTCATCGTAGCACCGTATTTAAAATAATGTTACATAACTATGTTTACGTACAAACAAACACACATTCATAGTCATTAAAATCGTTAAGTTACTAGATTTGCTCTTCACAGAATGGTCTGACTACATTAAAGGTTTCGATGAAAGTAAGTAAACTTGGGCTCAAGATACATATTTCTAAAGCAATTGTGTCCGAATATAAATATACATATGCATGTACATATGTTTTTTTGGGTGATTGTAATTGTTTTAAAAAGGTACGTTAATCACTTCCATATCACGCTTTTTTCAAGCGATGCACTATAGGAATTGTTAACTATCGGCAGATAGGTTTAACTTTACCATCCTGAATTTGGGCCACCAAAAGGAAGATATAGATTATTTGTATTTTTATTTATTATTTGTATTTTTGGTAAAGTAACTATTAAGGACGCAGATGCTTTTAATATTTTGTATAGAACGCTGTATTAAGGGCTAAGAGTTTTTAAAAGATGGAAAAATTCGGTACTTTTTTTTACTTGTTACAAAACATATTTCTGACCGAAGTAGGTATTTATAAATGTACATAGTATGTATATACAATTCTTACATTGTTATGATTTGTTGATAAAATATATACATACATTACATATGTATGTATGTAAGTATATCGTCGCAAGAATTAAATATCGCTGTAAATGACAAAACATTTTAATGTTTACTAGAGCCAAGAAACCTGTATGAAAGTAGAACAAAGACACTGGTATTTTTCAAAACGTAGACGTAGAAATCTGGGATCGGGACCAGTCGATAAAAATGATGCAAAAATTGTATTTTCGATTTTTTGCAGTTACAGCGTTCTTTAATTCTTGCGACGATATAATTATTGTTCTGTTGATTTGATTAGTTTTTATCATGGCGTTTTAAATAATGTACGAGTACCTATTATGAATTTGCTATTTTTAACTGAAAAATCAACCTTGAAATTTCTAATTTTATTTATTTGTTGTTTAGAACAGAGTTCTGTTTGATTTGATTAACCAAAAAATTAGAAACGTAGTACCCCTTGCAGAAGGAAGTGATTATATGTATATTTGTAAATGTCCCCTCTTAAAATTTATAATTTGGAACGATTATTTGGCTATTAATTAACATTATTACATATATACATATGTATGTATTTATTTGACCAGGCACTAAAAGTTATGAGGTGACATATATGTATGTAAGTGTATAAAAAAATCTACATACATATACATATGTATGTATAACGACAGAGGAAAATACTCAAGGCTAAATGTTGTTCAATTCAAAACGTTTTAGCTTTACGTTCAACACTCGTCAAATATTGTACATTGTATGTTCATATCAGTGGCATCATATAAAAAACAAGATTCTAAGTATAAGCAGTTAAAAACTTATATTCTAAATGTTCTAAAAGAATAGCAAAATATAAATTAAATAAACACATACCATACATACATATAATTCATACTAAAACATTAGTTGTTTTTTTAGTAATAAATTAAATTTATATACTATGTAATTTTTTTTAATTTCTTTTCTTTTTGGCGTATTAAGAATTAAAGTGTTCACATAAGCTATAACGGCTTGAGTATGTACTTGTATGTATGTACGTCTTATTTACAATTAAAGAAAAAAATTCCTTTTTTTGTTACATTTTATTTTAAAAAAATTTTTGCTGATAATAATGATAATAAACTGTATATACAAATACATATATACATATGTACATGTAAATATACATAGTATGTATGTATGTATAAAAAATTAAACAAACCTTTTTTTATTGCTTCATATATTATCACTTTTGCTATAATTTGTCTGACTACTGACTACTAACTAGAAGGATTGCTTATTTCACATACTACAGTTCAATACGACAACTAATATCGGGTGGGCTATCTATCGATTTAAATTTGAGCCACAGGTTATTTTGAATCTGGCCATACTTACATATGTATGTCATTCTATTCTGTCACAAAGCTCAGTATATTTACCCACTGTACAAAATGAATCGATTTACGCTTGAGCAACGTTGGGATTTATTGGAAATTTATTTCCAAAACATAGATAATTGCTCGGATATTACATGAAAATTAAAAAAAACTCATCTTTTCGGAGTGACTGTTTGGTAAGGCTTGTGAAGCAGAGATCAGTGACCCAATTTTTTTTTTTTTGAAAATGAGGACGGCGCATTCTCCTCATGTTATTGATGAGAACAAAGTTTATTTTCAACAGGATAGTGCAACTTTTATTTTCAACACATCTCATGTCACAATCAATTTATTGCGTCAAACGTTTGCTGGCCGTTAAATTAGCCGAAATGGTAATGTCAATTCGCCGCCAAGAAGCTGCTATTTGACACCGTTGGACTGTTTTCTGTGGGGCGCCGTTAAAGACAAGCACTATGCCACTTTGACAATTGAGCATTTGAAGGCCAACATTAGTAATGCCATTACCGAGAAAATTGCTCAAAAATTGCCCAATTGATTGGGGTACTGTATTTCATTTCTAACCGGAACAATTATACTTCAGAAAAAAAGAAATATTTTGGCAAAACCGTTTTTGTTCTATTGCATTTTCAAATTTAAACTTTAAAATGTCCCACCCTTTATATCATTAAAAATTAATCTCCAACTCGTACTTGTCACCCTATATGAAGTGTACAACACACATACATATGTATGACAAAAGCAAATGTTATTTTTTTATATACATATATAAAAATATGTGATGGTCTTTATTCAATAACATTTTTATTGAATTTTATAATTATTAATTTAAAAAATTAAACATATGTATGTATGTATGTATGTATTGGACTTTGCATTTTTTAAAACAATCAATCAAAAACAAGGGTTAAAACAATACATTTAAGTCACTTAAAACCGGCGTATTCCGGTGAAAAAAGTTTAAACTGACCTTTGTTTTTTCTTCTTTTTTTAAATCTTTTAGGTGAAAATTTTAAAGGTCATAAATTAGAATTTTTATTTGCGTTTTTTTTATGTATATTTATATAAAAGTAGGAAGTATTTATAGAAAAAGCTTTCTCTAAATACATATGTATGTATGTGTGTATATGTCATATTTTTTTCTTAAAATAAATAATTTGGATTAATTTATTTTTTAATTTTGTTAGAGAAGATGTCATTCACGTGTTTAGTATTATACACATTTTATGACACTCGTGATTATTAAAAATAAAAAAAAAATTTCTGAAAAGTCCAACATAAGTACATACTTATGTGCATTTGCTAGAATAGATAGGTACAGTGAATATTTTAAAAATTATAGATACTTTTTTAAATAGTTAGTTGACTTACCGCTTATTCATATATTATTATAACCCTTTTATGAATTAAACGCTGGGATTTTTTGTTGTTGTTAAATGTAGTTGAAAAGACGAAGGGGAAGATAAAATTTCATATTTCTGTGTTTTGTGACTTCTTTGTACTGCTCTTTTGCTCGTTTGTGTTTCTATCTTTCCATCACTTGTCTTAAATAAAAAAAGAATTATTAAAAAAAAAAATAATAAAAATTAAAGACAATTAAAATAAGTCATAGTGTAAATTACATATTATTTAATAGAAACTATAATTTCAAACGACCGCATAAATAAATTTGCTACTTAACGTTCACTATACTTGTAAAGTTTAGATCTACTGTCATTTTGTTAACATATACATATGTACATAATTTTGGTAAAAACAATAATTATTTTTTCAGTACGATGGTTGTTTAGTTTACTATCACTCACGGCGCACTTATTATAAGCTGCCTTTGAGATTACAACAAGTAAAACAGTAACAAAAACTACATGTCTTTTTGTTGTTGATTAGGATAAAGAGCTGTCAAAATAAAAAAAAAATAAAACAAAAAGTGTGAAAACAAAAACAGTTTATATAAAACAAAAAAAAATTTACATCTCTCTTCTAAAATTATCTAAAAATAAGTAGCTCAGCTGGTATGTCAAATACACCTTATTATTAATACGCCATACTACCACTTTCATTTTAAATGTTGTTGTGTTGTTCTTGCTATATTAGTCACTGTATACACTGTGCTTCCAAGTAGACTATTGTCATGAATCAAATAAATAGAATACACATGGCGCAGATTCTTTAGGTTTTCTCAATCTTAACGATAGTGTACGTTACGTAGATAGTGCCCATTCTGTTAAAAAATAGCAGTAACTTTTTAAACGAAAAATTAAAAAATTTAAGAACATAATTGAAATATATGTATGGATAAGATAAGAGAGAAGCTAGGACGTAATCCTGACACAGGGTTGTAAAAGTCAATTATGTACATATATATGTATGTATGTATAAGAAACAAATTGAAAAATTAAAAATTTTGTTTTATCTATTAAATTGTTAAAATGACTATTAATAATAACAACAGAATCAAGTCACATAAAATATGATATATCAAGGCAATGGATAATTAAAAAAAATTTAAAATTAAACCAAAAACTTTAGGGCACTGCTACACGTTCAATAAATATCGCGATATTTGGATCGCGATCCATTTTAATGGATTGATGGATCACAAGCGTATGCTACACGTTCAATATTTATCGCGTCAGTATTTACGTTTTTTTTTGTGCAGTGCATATCGGTTATAAAAAAAAAGTCGCGAGAAAACCAATTACAATTACCATTACAATTTATTAAAACAAACTTTTTACAAATGTAACACAATTTTTTATTTTTTATTTGTCAAATTTTTTTTTTGTCTTTTATTTTGTTTTATTTACATATATATTTATTTAACGTATCGCGATCTAGATCATGAAAATGCTAGACGTTCAATATTTATCACGCGATCCGCGATCCGCGATCTGGATTTCATATTTTAGGCCATTCTGCGATATGGATCGCGATCCATCAATATTGCATGCTACACGTTCAATAAATATCACGATACTGCAAATATCACGATATTTATTGAACGTGTAGCAGTGCCCTTACGAATCCACAAAATCTAGAAACATAAAAATAAAAAAATAATAAATTTAAAACGATGTGCTGTTTATAATATGCTAAATATACGAGTATGTAAAAACATATGTATAAAAAGGAACCATAACATTTAACTTATAGCCCCAGTTTCTAGACCATTAATTGGTAAGGTAAAACTTTTAAAAGCCTATAGCAAAAGTACATAAATAATGTGCATTCTAGATAATTGCCTTAGATATATAGACTTTTTTTTCCTAATTTAGAGAAATATACAATATATTTTGTATACATATACATATATATGTATATGTAGGAATACATACATATATACATACAATATTGATAGTAATACTGATAAGTCTCTTTTATACTTATATAAAAAATAATTACTGAAGAAGCTACACAAAAAAGTAGCGAAATACTATTAAAAATTAATTTAAAAAATATTTTATAAAAAATACCCTTGGTAGAATTAATTTCAATATATAGTTTTATTAAATAAAGAAATGAGAAACACTAAAAAATTTCAGTGTTTTTTGTTTTTGAGGCAGACTGGAAGAAAGTATTCTTTACAGTGGCATATCGAAATCAGTTCTACTAAGTTAACCTTTAGTAATCTTTAAAACTATCACTTTCCTACTTATACTGATAAAATTTGGTAGCTATTTTCAATGTAAACAATTAGATCATTTTTAAATGTACATAATATTAGGTTGAAATTTCAATGAAATAAATAAAAATATGTATGTGCATACGTCTTTTATTTAAAACTCTAATAATCTTATATATAAAAGTTAAGGTGGGTTTGTTTACTGCACAGCTAAAAGCTGTAGGCAGCTAAAATGCTCAACCGATTTTTATTAAATATTTTACAGTACGGTATGTTTGAATGGAATTAAGGGCGTTCCCACCCCTATATAAAGCAAATATTTATTTGCCAATTTCTACAAAACAGTATGAATAAAGGAGTCTTTAAACTTTTGTTCAAAGAGTTGCAAAGTCAATTCAAATCATCAGCCAAAGAAAGGGTGAAATTTGTTATATTGGCAAATGAACATACACTAAAGCGAAGAATTCTCGAAATTTATTAAATAAAAAGGTCGAAGAAACTATTAATTAAAAAAACTATATTCTATATACATACATACGTATGTACATACAATATGCAAGTCATTCTTAGAAAGAATAATTAAACATTTTTTTTTACCGTAAAATTCTAATAGAAGGACACATCCCAAAGTGAATTGACTGCAGCTGGCATACGCCTTGTTCTCGTAGATTTTACAATTACTTCGTGTGGACGTTGTCAACGTATCGCTCCCCCCCTCCCCCCTTCAAGAAGTCAATCTGTAAAGAACCTGCTCCCTGACATTCTACTCTATTCCACCTCAACAATTGATAACAAAAAAAAAACAAACGAATGATTAGGAGAAAAAGCGCCACCTATTGGGATGTAGCAGACAAGAGCTAAAACCTAGTTAGTGAATGTACTCACCACAATCAACATGTAACGATGAGGCAATTGCTGTTGATCATTCAAGGATGAAGGGTATAACACTGGTCGCTTAGTAATATAAGAAAAAAATATATGTTTTTTCATAATGTACTCTCCTTTCCACAAAAATGCGAATACAATGCTTAGCATTATTAGGGTTTACCCCTGAGTATTGGTCACAAAAAAAAACAAAAAACGCTGAAACTCTGACAAGTGTGCTAGATCTACCGTTGGATACAAAAAATTTAAATAAGTTAATCCAGTGCCATTGCATTTTGTTAAATTCCAAAGTGTACAAAACATAAAAATATTTGTAAAAAAACAATCAACCAGGCGGTGATATAACCCAAGTGAATTATTTTCGTTACATAGGATCTCTTATAATGACTATTAAAATGAATGATTTTCAACGTGTAGCTGGCAAAAAAGGCGAAAGTCATTAAACTATAATGGTTAAAAAATAATTTAACTAGCTTTTTATAACATATGTATGTATAAGTATAATAACATTTAATAATAGAACACAATTTTATTTTCAATGAGTAATAAAACAAAAACAAAAATTCATGTTATAAAAATATCGTACTTGTTCAACAATTGGGTATTCACTCAAAATTTTTAAAATTTCACTTTTTTCAAGAAATCAAATCAATATCTATCTACTGTCAAAATCTCAATATAATCCGAATACTTTTTCATCGTTAAAACCACATTTGCGACCATTTTATTTAATTGATACAGGGCTACAGGGCATACAGTGACGAAACTCCAACAACTATAAAAGAATAATACACAGCAAGATAGCTACAATAAAATTTTTGCGCTGTCATTTCTTTCATCTGACAGGGCAGCGAAGCATGGAGGGGTTTAGCTATTAAAATACTCGTATAATAACAATTTTACAAAAGTATTGTAATTAAAATATCAAAACCAAAAAACTTTAAATATTTTAAAACTACAAAAATAAATATTTTTACTCTAAACATTTAGAAAAATAAAAAAATCATTAGCAATCTCTTCCCTTTGTTGTTTTGCCTTAATTAACAAATTAAAGGTCACTGCTAAAACTATATTTAAGAGAACCTTGAAGGGGTCATTATAAGAATTATGCTCGTTCTGTATAGTACTTTTTTTATACATACTTATTTTATTTTATATTATTTTGCAATTTTTATTTTATTTTTAGGGGTAATCACTATTTGTTGTAAACGCCCTTGCAAGACTTGCAAACATTGTTGTTTGATGCAGTTTGATACGTATGTAACGAATAATGATTACCGCTGTTATTATTTTTTAAAAACTTGTACATAAGTGTGGAAAATATAGTTTAACACTTTTAAAAAATAAAAAAAAGAATTAAAAATTTATTATTAAAATATGGAAGAAAGTAAACAAAACTAAACAATATGTATACCTACATAGTATATATGTAAGTATATATGTACATATGTATGTACAATATTTATATATAAAAAGAAATTCTACAAAAATTGTTTAATTAATATATAAGAATAATTGAGAATTTTCTTGGCATAATACCAAAACAAACAATACGCAAATTTTTATTTCCAATAAGAAACAATAATCACATGCGATAATACGTACATATGGATGTATGTATGTATGTATGTAGGTAGACGTATAAAAACAAACGCTTTTTTCTGACGTTTTTGGGTGGGTGTAGTGACGATACTGACTGGTTGGTTGGTTGGGTGGGTATGTCGTCTGCTTGTTTACAAAATACGATTCTGTTTCTTCAGATGTTTATCAATTTATGTATGGGCATATGTTTTCATATACATACATACATATAATCAAATATTTAAGCAAAATATGTATGTATGTATTACCAAAGAATATAAATCATATAGAATGTGCATCACGTACAAGTAAAATTTCTTATGGCGGGTCGTAATGTTGGAACCCGCAAAAAGAATTGTTACTCTCTTACTTAGCAAAGAGAATTCGTTTATTCTCTTACTTTGCACACACAACATCACAGTGTATAAGACGATAGCCACAACAAAATTTTTACTTCGTGTTCTTTTTTGCTTAAGTAAAGAAACGGTTTCATGCTAACAACAATATTCACATACAATGCAATTTATGTGTGTGTGTGTCTTATTCATTGTGAACTGTTTTCGTTTTTTAAATTTTAAAACTTGGAGAATAATGTTGTTGGTTCAAATATTTTTGTGTATTAAAGAATACAGTGCTCCGATACGACTATGTAAGCTAGTGTAGGGCAAAGCATATGTAATTTGTAGTTGCGCGACGGAAAATACATTAATCTACATCGAGTATATAGCGCCCTATTTATTATCGTTATAAAAGTGTAGTTAAGAATATGTTTTATTATTATTATTATTTATTTAAGATCAACAAGTATTCTTATGTTTATTTGAAATAAAAGGTTAACTAAACCAAAAAATGTAATTCCAAAAATATTAAAAAAAAACAAATATATATTCATTAATGACAAATATTCGAATGATAAATTGATGATTTTTCAATTATAAGAAAATTGAAAAAATTTTATTTTTAATTTATGTATGTTTAAAATATATAACTGTATGTATATATTCATTTTTAGAAGAAAAGATACTTCAATTTTTTATGTTAAGAATAAATAATAAATAAATAATAATCAAAATTAAAATTATTTCTTAGATTTTACTTTGAAGCATCAAAAAGTATATTTTGAGGATTTTCATCTCCATAAAAAGGCTAATAAGGAGGTTACTTTTTTAAAAATTATTTATTGGATAGAATATCTATTTTTGGAACTTCCTTTTTCTGTAGTCCAAGAGCAATGCTTTCGAAGGAGCAGCAAATCCAATACCTCTATTCTGTGTTGAGAACAAGTGTTAGTAAACCACTCTGGGGTTATTCGTTTACATGACTCAATAATAAAAGATTTTATACCAATTTTTTGAGGTTCAAATTTAAAGACATTATGAAATATTAAAATATGTTTTTTGCTTGCATCCATTTAGCTATCATTCTAAATTATTTTACTTCCCAAAATGGTTTATCTGCAGATTCTTTAAGTGAAATTGTTACAGGAAATGTAAATATTTTAAAAAGCATTGGTATTAATGTTTATGCCCTTATATGTGATGAAGGCTCGACTAACCGAAAATGATTTTCCAATCTTAAAGTATCTGCTAAAAAACCGTTTTTTGAATTAAGCGATCAAAATGTTTTTTGCCTTTATGATTTCCCACACTCAATTAAGTCTTTGCGGAATGAGTGGCCGAAATGTGACATAAAAACCTCGGATGGGACGGCAAGCTTTCAGGTAATTAGGGAATTGTAAGAAATGGAAGCAAATGCAAAAACAAAATGTGTCCAAAACTAACACGGCAACATATGTTTCCTAACACTTTTGAAAAATGCTTGTAGTATTTGCCACACAAATTTTCAGCAGGCTTGTTTCTGCTGCTATTAAAACAACGTCTGAAACCACAAAATTTAAGACATGTTCCGCAGAATTGGCTTTATCAACAGCTCAGTTTATGGAAAAAATGGCAAAATTTTTGATTGTCTTAATAGTGGCTCCCTTTATCGAGATAATTGCTACAGATCTGCAATTCAGATTAACAATGAAGTATATTAATATATTCAGTTCTTTTTAGAATATTTAAAAAAGGGGGAGTTTGTAGATCAAAACAAGCGTATTTTCCTTTCAAATAAAATGAAACTCAGCCTAAGTTCAATTCTTATGTTAACAAATGAAATTTTAAGGGAAGGTGGTGATTTATATTTCTTAATGACAAAGTCCCTCAATCAAGACAAATTAGAACACTTTTTCTGTCTTTAAATCTGAAACGCGAAAAATTGGTACAAAATCTTTTATTATTGAGTCATGTAAACGAATGACTCCAGAGTGGTTTGCCGACACTTGTTCTCAACACAGAATAGAGGTATTGGACTTTCTATTATTGGTTCTCCTTCGGAAACATTGCTCTTGGACTACAGAAAAAGGAAGTTCAAAAAAAGAAAATTAGATATTTTATCCAATTAATAATCTTTAAAAAAAAATTAACTTTATTAGCCTTTTTATGGAGATGAAAATCCTCAAAATATACATACTTTTTGATGCTTTGAAGTATAAAGTAAGAAATAATTTTAATCTTGATTATTATTTATTTATTATTTATTTTTAACATAAAAAAATTAAAGTGTCTTTTCTTTTAAAAATGTATATATACGTACATATATATAATTCATACATACATATATAAATTAAAAATAAAAATAGAATTTTCTTATAAATAATTGAAAAATCATCAATTTATCATTCGAAAATTTGTCATTAATGAATATATACTTGTTTTTTTATATTTTTGGAATTACATTTTTTGGTTTAGTTAACTTTTTATTTCAAATAAATATAAAATCAATTGTTGAGCTTAAATAAATAATAATAATAAAATATATTTCTAACTACACTTTTATTACGATATTAAATAGGGCGCTATATATTCGATGTAGATTAATGTATTTTCCTTCGCGCAACTACAAATTAAATATGCTTTGCCCTACACTAGCTTACATAGTCGTATCGGAGCACTGTATTCTTTAATACACAAAAATATTTGAACCAACAACATTATTCTCTAAGTTTTAAAATTTAAAAAACGAAAACAGCTCACAATGAATAAGAAACACAACACATAAATTGTATTGTATGTGAATATTGTTAGCATGATACCGTTTCTGTACTTAAGCAAAAAAAAAAGACACGAAGTAAAAAATTTGTTGTGGCTATCGTCTTATACACTGTGATGTTGTGTGTGCAAAAATTTTGTTGTGTGATGTTCTTGTTTTAGTTGTTGGAATTTCGTCACTGTATGTACTGTGGCTGAACGAAAAAACCTAAACAACAATGCAAAAGAAATAAAACACACATTAGCACAGTGCATACACTGTGACATTAGTTTCTCTTTGGTTTCTCTTGTTTTGTTACGCTCTTTTCTTTTGTTTTGCCTTTTGCCCTTCCTTCCCGCGTCTGAAAAAATGTTGACAAAATATTTGGATAAGTGTTGAGATGCGCATTCTATATGATTTATATTCTTTGGTATTACATACATTACAAACAATAATATTTAGTAAATGTAAATGTACATATATAAAGATCTTTTACTGTGATCTCTCAAAATTAAACTTTATAAAAAGTTTATAATAATTTTAAAAAACAAACTAATGGAACTGATACAAAACTTTATTTATTTTCTATATCAAATTGTTAAATTGATGCACCTTTTGTTTTTTAAATATTGATTTTTGGAATTTTTGTTTTTTATGTTATTTGTGAGTCAAAATAAAAATAAACAAAAATATTAATCACGTTTTCTAATATTTTTTTAGTATCAAAGATGCTAGATAATCGTGAATCTATTTTATTGATGTATATTATACTTGTTGTATGTATTTGTATGTATCTATGTTATCCTTATTGTATGTATGTAAGATCCTAATACTGGTATTCTTATGAGAAATAACATCCGTTAAGGAATATGTACAACACTAGCAGAACTGAACTAGTTTTCGACCCAGCTATTAATGGTCTCATTAGAGTTCTTTGTGTTATACATATTCATATTTTTATGTACATATGTACACACAGCATGAGTGCTGCGAGAAGTTAGGCCGTAACCCTGACGCAGGGTTGCAATGGCCAATTATGTATGTATGTACGTAAAAGTCTTAATAATAAAATAGTCAATAGTCAAACAATTTGTAAATTTTCGATGCTATCTTCTTAAGGTTGTTTTCACTCACGTTTAAATTTTCTTTTTTAATTTCTACACACTTCTCTTTGCTGACATATCCGTACCTAAAAACAGCGTTGTCGAAATAGACTACCGACCACACGACTACTTTTGGAGCCCGTAGCCAACTTAGGCTAATTTATATTTTTCTTGGCGGCAATAAACAGTTTAGAGCTGCCAATACAATAAGATGCATGAAAAAAGTGTTTAAAAAATGCAATACATGAAATATATACTACATAAATTAAAAATGCAAAAAAATTCAAGTTGCACCATTGAAAAAAAAATCATTTATTTACATATTTTGTTTAGCCTTTCATTTACATACATATTTCATTTAATTACATCAGTTTTTATTTAATTTTTAATTCATTATTTCATTACACTTTTAGTTTTCTTAAGTTTTTATTTATTTATTTATTCTTTTTTGTGTTATTAAAGTTGGAAGGTATTTAATAGTTTGTTGTTATTGTGTCAAAACAGATGTTTATTTTGTAGCTGTAGTCGTTACTATAATTAAGTAGCTGACTACTTGGCTACTTTTGTAGCCAGCTAATTTTTTAGTTGTGTGTTCGGTGGTCGATAGCCTTGAATGTGTTTGTAGCATCAGAGTTACAGGAAGGAGGAGCTGGTGTGGTCATACACATAGCGTAATGATTGTAAGGTGCATTTGACACTTTTTTTTAGACAATTTGTGGAGTTGTCAATTTTTTCTTTGTTTTATATAAATTGTTTTGTTTTCACACTTTTTGCTTTCTTTCCCCTAACCGACAACACCATATGGTAAGTGCGCCATGGTCACGCATACATATGTATATAACTAAAATAATTGTCGAGGAGAATAAACTTATCTGTGCATCATTGATAATTCTTAGAATTCAATCAACTAGAATTGCCGTGTGTGATTCAGTTTCTTTTTCTTTTTTAATAAAAACAATTACAACATTTAGTACATAATAATGCATATGTGGGAGTGTGTTATAATCCCAGTTGGGACGACGCATACACGACACCCAGAACAATTCGTCATTTTCAAACAAATGTCCTAAAAATCGTAGACGACTAGCTGAACGACAATGTCACTGAGATTATCGTCAACCGCATGAACCGCATGTTGTTATATTTGCGTTTATCGTCGACAACTTCAAGAATGTTGTCGACAACCGTTAGTGACATGTGTTAAAGCCATCCTTGACGACAATGTCATGAAGGACTATTGTGCCAACTGGGATCTTATATACATACATACAAATATGTATACAACTGCATGCATTTATGTAGGAATGAAAATGTGTATGCACAAAATTGATGATTATGAGAGAAATAAACAATTGTACGAGTATATTTCACTTTTCGTTGGGTTGGTTGACTCACTTTAAGCGGTGTGTGTATAGCAGATAACAGAAATTTTGTCAGTCATTTCAGTGTTATACGTTCATAATAACCTTTTAGAGGTCAAAGTGTGTTTAATACTGAATTTTTTTAATTAGTTGCATGTATGTGCATATATAAACTATACACTTAAATATGTACGTACATATATATACATATATTTAAGGGTATGTTTTTTAAAACACTTACTTTAAAAACAATTATTTTTAAAAGATGTCTTATACATATATATATACATATACAGTGGCTCACAGTCAAAGTGAGCCAACCTTTTTTTAAAAATGTTTGTTCAAATAACTGTGAAAATAACATCTTCCCTCGATTTATTTCTTATTCAATTTATTAATCCATAAGTGCAGATCTATATAATTGCAATTTTTTCCCCACTTTTCCATATTAAAGATAAAAGCAATGTAAAATACAAAATAAGTTGTTAACTTCGTGTCACACTCAAAGTGAGCCACTTTATTTTGTCCTTGGTAAAATAACGATAAATGTTATTTTGAACAAATTTTTTTGCGTCGATCTATTTTTAATGCGTCATTTGAGTACAGAAAATCAAAAAGTAGGTATGGGATGACAAGCCAGGGTTGAAATTAGAGAAGGAGTAATTGAGCTATACAAAGACGGCAAATCTCAAAGAGATATTGCTAAATTTGTGAATAAGAGCCGTGGAACTGTACAGCATATTATGCACCGTTTTACGAGAGAATGTAGAATAGAAAATCAAGTGAAGAAAAGTACTAGAAAATCATTTTCAGAAAAAATGAGTCTTTTATAGTAATAGAATTAAAAAAAATCTCGGCTAAGCGCTCCTAAACTGACGGAAATGGTCAAAAGCCAGGTGAATATCCAAGTACACCCAGAAAAAGTAAGAAGAGTTTTAAGAAAACACAGTTATCGTGGCAGAGTAGCACGAAAGAAGCAAAACAAACCGTAAAAAACACCTGGGGTTTGCTCGTAAATATATTAAGAAAGTTATGAATTTTTCGCAAAGGGTATACAGTTATAAAATAGTGCAAAATTCTACTAAAAGTGCTTGGTTAGGTTCTATTTACAGATGAAAGTAAATTTAACTTCTTTGGCTCCGATGGAAAGCAGATGGTATGGCGACAGAAGAACCCAGAGCTTCAACAGAAAAACCTTACTCCAAGGGTGAAGCATAAAAGAGGCCCCGTTAATGGTTTGGGGGTGCATGGCAAGAAGTGGCACCAGAAAACTTGCAGCACATTTCAGGAATTATGAATAAATTAATATATCTAGACATTTTAAAGCAAAATGTAAAGTCGAGCGTTGAGAAGTTGGCAATTCAAGACGATTTCTATTTTTACCAGGACAACGATCCCAAATATAAGTCGAATATTGCGAGAGAATGGTTACTTTATAATTGCCCACATTTTCTCTAAGTTCCCCCATAATCTCCTGATTTAAATATTATTGAAAATTTATAGGCACTTCTCGACCAAAATATCCGAAAACATGCAATTATGTCACAAAAAGACCTCAGCGAGGCTCTTCAATCGAAGTTTAGCGCAATTTCTGCCTTGTAGACCCAAAATATACTGGAATCGATTCCTAGGCGTCTGCAGGCTATTATTTCAGCAAAAGGTGGTCCAATAAAATATTAATATTAAACATTAAAGACGTTTACTCTTACTGGCTCACTTTCAGTGTGATGTACATTTGCATATCTTTTGGGTTTTTGTTGTTTTTTTAATATTACTTATGTATCTATCTAAAATAACTGGTATGTTTTTAAAGTTTTGTAGTTAACTAATAAAAATATTTAATATTTTTCCCAATCATATTTACTTTATATCATATATTAATAATTTTATTCGAAAATGTACGCTGGCTCACTTTGACTGTGAGCCACTGTATATATACACATGTTTCTATACAAACGCCATCCATTTAACTTCTTTTTGTCCTCATACTATTTAATTGTGTGACGTCAATATATTTTAACCACTTTATTTATTTCAATATTAGAAAATACATACACAAACATACTTTTGTATGTATGTATATTAGTTTTAACAAAATTCAAAGTACACACTGAGGAAGGGTTTGTGTCAAGCATAAAGCCTGGTATTGAGTTCAACATTTCGTACGAAAAGCTGTCAAATTGCATATAAAAATGTTTCGTACGAAGTGTTTGTAAAAAAATGTTTCAATAGTAGTACTCTGTTTTTGCTGCGAAAAACATGTGAAATCTACATATCAACATTTTTTCTAACTGCAACAAGTTTCTGTCAACATTTTGATTCATGTACGGAACAACATAGTCAACATTTCTTTCGAACGAAATAAAATAAATTTACAACAGCCTACAATAATTTTTTTTTATTATAATGAGCAGGAATTTATAATAGAGTGTTTACTGTTGACATAGCTTTGGTGTTAGGTTATTTAGAGTTATATTGGATATTCGAATTATTATAGGTGGTCTTTTGCAATTTCTGTATATAAAATGCATGATATATCATTATAATTTCAACTCACTGCACAGCAGTTGGACTGTTAAAGATTGCATAAAAAGTGCAGGTCTTAAAAAGAAAAACTGAAAAACTAAAATACATGTAGATTCTGAGCCCCAAACGAAAGCTTAATTAGTTCTTGTCAAAAGCAACAAAAAAATATTATTTTGTTGAACTGTGTTATTTGTTGTGTATAAAGGTGATGCATGCTTTTAGGGATATATGTTGCATGTCAAATTTTTCGAATGGAAAAATAAATGTAGCTAAACTTTTTTCACAAAATTGAACTCAATACCAGGCTTAAGAGGAAAATCATAACAAATATGAAATTTTGTTTTTATCTCCTGCACGAGAGAAATGCAACAAAAACCGTTCAGGATAAGTAACAAAGAGAAAAAGAGTAATATATTGTGGAGTAGAATATGCAAACAAAAAACGAAGAAAAAATTATTTTTTTTTAAGTTCAGGGCAATGTGTTAGTAAATGCCTGCATTCTTATACTAGTACATTTACTATATTAACTAATTGTTATATATATACATATAACAAGAGACGAGCCCACTTCTAAACTGACTAAGCTTTTTGTATATACAACATGGTAATGCCAACAAAATAAAAAGAAGAAGCAAAATAAACTAAAGTTTTTGTTTAAGTATGTCAGACGTCGAGGGGGCTATCTATTCCTATATAAATATTATATTTGTATGTAGTTTTCTTGTTTGTGCCCATTTTTAGTATACACAAAAACAAAACAAAAACCGTGTTATACGATAAATTTAGCAAAAACAAAAAAAGTAGAAAGAGAAAAAAAAATTAAGTACTTTTGTTAGTACTTTAAATTTAATGCAAGAGTTAACTATGAATTTTTTTATCGTAATTCCCATGTAAAATAAAAGAAATATCCAAAAGTTGTAAATATACATACATATGTAGAAAAACGAAATTAGTCCGGTTGTCAGGGTCGACATGAAAATAATTCTGATGCCACAGAAAATAGCATTAGTCTCCATTCAGAAACATCTGATGAATTTTTATTAGACTTTATGAATTTTATACTCGTGCATACAGTGAACTCTCGATAATGTAAACTAATTTTTACCAAGGCAGTTCACATAAAAATTAAAAATGATAAATATTTACGCAGGAAAATGTTTATGTGTCTTAAAATTTTTTTTCACTTTGTTATTACATATTTGTTAAAATAATAATTCCTGACCACGCTACACAAAGGGGCAGTGAAATATTGAAAATAAATAAATATTAATATAAAAAGACCTTAAGCTCGAAAAAAGAGATTTATTATTATTTACTACTTAAAGTTAGCTTTGAGTTGGTTTTTTTTATTCACTATAAGTTAGTTAAATTTAATTTAAACAACATTTTTTTTTCAAATTTTTAAATTTGACACAAAAAAATCTAAGGTACATAAAAAATAAAATAATAGCAATAATAGTAGCGTGAGTATTATTAGCAATGGCCATAACCGATTATCAATTTCTTCCCCGTATATTGTAATAATAGCCCTAAATAAATTAAATTTTTTGTGGGTCTTGGAGCCGTTTGTTTGCCAATCGACTTGGCTCTCTCTACTTAAAATATACTACACAGTGTTTGTATACACTTTGGTTAATGTACATTTTGCATTGCGTAGTAGTTGGCTTTAAGTTAGTCTATACAAGTTAACTTAAAGTTGGTTTTTTTTTGTAGTTAGCTGCACATTTGTCGGCAGGGTATATCAGCATAGACAAAGATTATCAACAAATTGTTTAAGTTTAAAAAATTCAGGTTATTTTCTGTTGAAAACAATTTGAAAATCAATTAACAAACTTAAATTACACGAATTTTTTTGAGAAGATGTATGTATTAGACTTTTCTGTAGAAAAAGTAACAATTTTAAAGCAGCAGTGGTAGAAACTACATTCATATGAATGAATGAACCGGAATTAACAATTGAATTTTGAACTAATGTATATGAATACAAAAATGAATTAAATGGAAACCCTTTTAGGGAATTAGCCTTATTTGTAATGAAATTTTTGGTCTTACCATTTAGTAACGCAGAAGTTAGAACAAGTTAGAACACATTTATAACAAATGTGTATACTACTTTTTATTATATTAGCATTAGAAATACTATTAAGCATATGTATATTAATTTATAACTGAAGTTTCTGTAAATTTACAAATACCTATTGTAATAAAGTATTAGTCGATTAGTTTAGTGTGATATATTTATGTAAGGGCATATGAATGTAAAGACTGAAAGTACCTAATATGTTAGTTTTATAGCTGTCAGATTTTTATGTTGATTAAATATTTTTGGTTGTTATTTCCAACCAAATTTGTTTTATTCAAGTAAAAGTAAATATTCATGGGGATACCACAACAAACATACTTCTGAAGCTCAAATAATAAGGAAGATCAATTATTAAAAAATTCATTAGTATTTTTTAGGAGTTTGAATTTTCTTTTAGCATTTTTCAGCATTATTTTAAGCCATATTTAGCAGCAAATATTTTTTAGATGTGGTTACACTGCTGACTACCAAGAAATCAAAGAGTTTAAGAGAGAAAACAAACCAAAAGAGGTGTGTTTGTTTACTGAGAATGTCACATAAAATAGCATTGCTGGAAATAAATGAATACGAAATGTGCTGCTGACGAAATAAAAGCAAAATACCAAAACTAATAACAAGAGTAAAAAACAAAGATAATATTTATTATGAAGAGTGGATATTTTCGTACACATAACCATAGATGCCAGATAAATGAGGGTTGAAATCGTCAAATTTTGAGTAAAAAATCGTCAAAATCGTCAAAATGGCTTTCTCATAATCGTCAAAAATTCGTCAAATAAAATAAAACTTTTTGTTAGTTAAATATTTTGTTTATTTAAAAATATAATTCACAAACAATAAGTAAAACCAAAAAATTAAGATTAAGAGATCGATATGAGTTAAAAAAAAAAAAATATAAATCGCAGTATTAAAATAGAAAAATATAAAGAATAAAATAAATCTTTTTCTTGGTTCCATCTGCAAAATAATTTTAAGCCAGAATATAAAACTAATACTGTCAGCTACATACTTATGTACATAAATTAGGTTTTAGTTTTTCCAAAACACTATTTAGCTAAGAATAAACAACTCCAATTAGCAATAATTTAGGTATTATTATACTTATCGATGTAGTACATTGTGGTTCCTCCAGGTCTTCTTGGGAATCTTCATTTCTTTTATCTATATAGGTATGTATAACAATTTGCATTTTAATAAACGTTTTAAGGTATGTGTCTTTAAACTTACCAGCTTTTTTGAGATATCTTAACATTTTAAACTTTTCTCTTGTTGAAAAACACCAGAACGTTTAAAATATTGCTGGCACTTGTTGTTTTACAATTTAATATTTTTTCGTTTACATTTTTTGGTTGGTTAAATAGGTCCTATTTAAATAATATACACACATAAATATATGAAATTACAACGCTTATTCAAAAACAAACGCAATAATGAAAAACCTCAATAGCTCTCTCTTTTACTCTTTATTAGAAAGACTTCGCTGTTGATAAACACAATGTTGGGTAAATTACTAATTATAAAATACTAAGAAAAAGTGTTGCAAATTTTTTATATTAAAAATCGTCAAAATTAGGACAAAAATCGTCAAATCGTCAAAGGATCATTTTTGACACTAAAAATCGTCAAAATGACGATAAATCGTCAAATCTGGCATCTATGCACATAACCCTTAAATATACACAATACAAAATGCGTGTGTGAACATGTATTGGTGTGTTTGAGTAAACGTAGACTTTTCTTAAATATCATGTTGAAAACGTTTCAAACAACATTCGTACCCAAATAGTGGAAGCGTGTAAAACACAAAAGAAAATTAAGCAAATGTAAAAAATTATATAAAATATTAACTAGAAGAAAAAGTTGAAGTGCTAATTTTAAACAAAAACGATATTTTTATTACATATGTACATACATACATATTTATAAATTAGTGTATATTACCGTTAAAAAATTGTGAGTAGCTTTTTTAAGTTTTCGATTTTCGTTTACATTCTTTTTAGGTGCATGATTTTAAAATAGCAATGGCAAATACGAGTACATACCTACATATGTACATATGTTATTTAATTATTTTGGGATATGTTAAAGGTGTATGAATTTCCTAAAAATAATAAGATTTGTTTGATTTAATAAATATTTAAAAGTAAAAGAATGTGTTTTTAAACCAACCAGACCAGACAATGCCTTACATTAATAAGTTTCTACACGTGCTTTAATTTATTTCAATGAGTGTGTCTGAATGTTTTTTGGTGGTGTTCTTTTTTTTCGTTTTTTTTTTTGTTTAACATCAGACACGAGATTTCTGTTTTATCATAATTTCATCACTTTTAGTAGTTGCTGCCTTAAGTTGCGGTTCTACTCATTTTTATTAGTGCTCGTGTATGTGTGAATGTTTATTCTATTTTTAGACTTTTTTTAGTTAAAAATTTTCTTGATGTCTTTACAATTTCCGTTAAGAAAAGTAATTTATTTTTGATAAGAAATATAAATTTAAGTGATAAGAAAATTAAAAAAAACTTCCAAAAAATTTACAAAACGCCTTCAAAAATTAAAAACGAGTTTGAGTTTATGCCACAGCAGTAGTTTTAACGACTTTATTTTAAAAATCTCACAATTAAATGCTATTTTTCTCTACTTGTGTAAACACAATTGAAATAAAACTTTGACAAAAATTAATGGGTATAGTAATAACATTCAATAGTACGTAATTACATGCATACATTTGAATATACAAATTTACATACATACGAGTATGCATAATTATTTATAAACAAATTGTAGGAATTATATGGAAACTTGAACAAATAAAAAACTATATGAGATTGTCAACTTCATACCCACTAGAAGTGTATGTTGAATTACAATTTCAGTAATTTGTAGACAGATGGGTAAACCAAACCATTCCTCTCAAGCATTTGTAAAAGAAATATATCATTACTTTGAACTTATAAAGTGAGAGTTTTTTAAAAGTTGTTGAAATAGTATGTTTTCATATACAGTATACTCGTACATCCATATGTAAGTATATACGTATCTCTTCTCTTTAAATGCGGGTACAAACCTATAAAAATATGTAGTATGTATTTTCAAAATTTGGATCATGGTGCAATTACAAAAACAATGCATAACAATAAACAACAATATTAGTTGTTGTAGCATTAACATAACCTTATTAGATACGCCTTGGTTTGGACTTTAATAAGTCCCATAGATTTGTATTTTTTTATTTTTTTTTTTTTTATGTCGAAAAAAATGTTTATTTATAATTTTTTCAAATAAATGTCTAAATAAATTATTATTTTTTTAAAGATAACTGTTGAAAAAATATATACATATTTGTTTAATGCATTCAAATTTAAATTGAATTCTCGTATATTCAAAAAGTTCAAATAATTTCAATGAACTTTTAATTGGTGAAAAAAATTTATTTTATCAAGAAACTTGATATTAAAATATAAATTAAAAAATTATAAATTTATTGGCCAGATATTTATTTATTTCTTTATTTATTTATTATGGCTTTTATTTAATAATACCAATGTATTATGGATGAATAAATAAATACATTTCTTTACAGGAAAAACTTCTAAAATCTGATTAAAGTAATATTTTTATCATAAGGCTATAGAAAATAGAATAACAATTTGGCACCGGTGCACAGTGGTAGCCGTTCTGTATAACAGTGCGACAAAAATATTTAAAGTAACAATATCGTATTGAAACTTCGTTTGTGTGCTCCTAACAACATTGAAATTAATTTCAGAAAATGTGGGCGTGGTCGTTTACTAAACTCCCACTTTATATAAAAACATGAAAACAACATTTATGTTTAATATAAGCAAAGTCTGTGTTTTTTGCTTTTTACCAACGTTACACACATCTATTTGATCTCACTTGAAATGCTTATATAATGAAAGTTCGGTTAGAAATTATAA
The DNA here is from genome assembly GCA_963576795.1 of Metopia argyrocephala. Taxonomy (NCBI): domain Eukaryota; kingdom Metazoa; phylum Arthropoda; class Insecta; order Diptera; family Sarcophagidae; genus Metopia; species Metopia argyrocephala. The sequence goes on from OY756208.1 coordinate 7,395,691, forward strand.
AAACAAATAGCAATTATAAATATTTATGACCTACAGTTTAATATCGACTCCGAATGACAGACTTGAGAAGTTTGTTCATGGCAATCGGTTACTCTCAGAGCTTTTGCCAGAAGACTGCTAAGAGTCGCCGAAAGAAATATTTTTTTTTATATTTCTTTATTTTTAATATGGCAGAGCTGGGGTTTGAACTCGGACCTCTTGTCTAGTAAGCCAACACACTAGCCATTAGAACACGGCAACTACATACATACATATGTATATACTCATATCGTAATTGTATAAGTAAATGCAAAAACACACATACCTACATATTTTTCTTTTGTTCTACTGAAAAGCCATACGCACAAAAAACAAAAAAATTCATATTACATGTCTACTATAGTTTTCATACAAAAGTAGTATAATATATATTTTTTTGTTGTTGATTAATTTTACTTAAAATATAAAATTGTTGTGTACTAATATTTGTTTGTTGGCAAATATTTGTAATTCGCCGATTAATTTTTTAAATAAACAATTTACTTTCTTTTATTGAGTTGGTATTTTTTCAGTGTGTTACGAATTATACTCGTACTACTTTTAAAATATGATTTACTTTAGGTAAAGATATTTCGTGTACATACATAGGTAGATATGTATGTATGTATGTGTGTACATAAATAATTATTCATTCATAAATTAAAAATGTATGACTCGATGAGAGGGAGCTGTAGTATTGAAAACACAAGAATTAAAAAAATGTTTAAAAATAATAAAATTAAAATGACAAAACATAGGTATCTATTTTCTTTTACATTTTCCATAAATATGGCATGACTAAATATTTCGTTCTCTCGCGCCATTTTAAATTTTCCCTCTTGGATTAAAAAATATACACACTCATTCATACATATGTATGTACGTGGGTATACTACAAAAAAGAGAACCAGAAAGGCAGGGGAAAAATAGGAATGTGAAAAATGCAATGCATTTTCACAAATAATAAATGTGTACCTATGTATGAGTGCGTATATGTGCATACATATATATATATAGTAAGCAAATTCGATTTTTATAGGTAAAATTTAAATGTTTTATTGTTTCTCATTTCAGTTAGAAGCGGTTCATTCAACTAAGGAGACGTGTATTACATAGCAAGCGTTAAACTCTAAAAAGGCTATATAATAATTGTTAGTAAAGAAAACAAGTTTTGAAAAATAAATAATTGTAAAATACAAATTTCGCAGCATTAATAAAAAAGTGTGAGCTAAAGCACGTACAACAAATCAACAGTATCACTCAATTAAATGCAATACAAAAAAATAGTAAAATAAAAACAAATAAATAAAAAAAATTGTAAAAAATCAATTTAAATCCAGTCTACTAAATTGTTGATATTGACAACACTAAATTAAATACCTATAACAACGACAAAACGTAAACATTCTGTGAATGCATTACGTTTTAACAAGCGAAATAGAGACGAGCCCCGTTTTTCATTATTTGTATATACATACCTGCCTATTAGTAAAGCAACAACAATAATTGTTACTTAAAACGTGTTAGTGTGTGTAAACAATTGCACACACCCCCCTTTGGAAAAAAAGCAAAGCAAAAGAAACAAGTGAGAATACATTCCAGAAGAATAAAAATAAAATTAAACTCAATTCATAAACAGCAAAACTGTTATACCCGAGAGGCGTAAGATTACAACGTGTGTTCGAATTTCGAAAATTGAAGGCAGGTTAGTATGAATATAATATGAAAATATAAAACAAATATGTATTTATAAATCCACATTTATATTTAAATATTAATATATGTATGTATATAAATTTGTACAAGTATTAAGTTTAGATATGTTTATGTTTAGGTGTGTAAAAGTTGCTTTTTTTATTTCATTAACAAGCCCACATACATACCATAAAATAATTTCATGTAGAAATACATATAAGTTTATTGTCAAGAGAGGGGAAGAATAATCAAATAAAATTATTTCATAGTATGTGAAGCGGCTTGACTTCCAGTGTAAATACATTTTTACTTTTGGAATGCTTCTCATGTAAGAGAAAGAGATAAGTAAGACTTAATATCTGAAGAGTTGCCAATTTTTATTTTCTTTCTTAAAGGATAAGAAATTAAGTTCAATTGTATTTGAACAGAGGCAGCTATTACATATGTATGTGCCTATAAAACAATGAATAGGTTTGTTTTCAGAATTACAATTTTAAAGAATTAAAAGTTTTAAATCCATAACTTTACTGATATTAAACAAAATACATATGTTTGTAATTTAAGCAACAAAACAAATATATAGAGAAAAGGTATTAGTAAAACTCAGCACTCATATGGGGGATATTGAATTCAATTTAGTGTAAAAAAATATGTAATTAGAAGATAATGTAAATCAAGCATTAAAGCATTTTTCGTTAAAAAAATTAATTACACGTAATGGCAACACTTACAGTATATACTACTTCTATTTATGCGTTTATAAATTTAGCATTGGGGCTCTCTCTCTCTCTCTTAAATACATCTAAGAAAAAGCTCCATTGTAAAAGTAAAATTTACAAATTTATACACATAGCCTTATACTTTGAGTTCGTTTCACCTCATTTCAGTGTTTTGTTTGCTCTTTCATATACACTTAAATTTATATAAACATACACAAGTACTTATTGCTTACATGCATATACATATATATACATATATATTTGTATTCATAAAAAATAGCTTTCCAGTATTTTTTTACTAATAAATTGTCAATTTTGACCTTCAAGGTTCCTTCAAAAGTACAACAAAGTCAAGTTATACTAAAGCTCGAAACCAGAGCAGACTTACACACTAATTCAGTAGTACAACAACTACAACGGTGTCCACAACTATATAATAATACTACGTAAGAGAAACCATTTTTTTGGAGAATAAAATAAAAACTTAACAAAAACGATTGATTTTTAACTAATACTACGGCGACGGCAAAGAAAATAAACCGAAGTCTACGTACCGATTGGTGGTGGCTGTTTAACAAGAGTAAAGAATGCAATAAAACCTTAACAAATTTTATGGATTTGATTCCGTTGTAGGCATTTAAACGAAACAGTCGATACAAATTTTAAAAGCGGAAAAAAGGAAGAAAAACCAACAATTATTATAGAATTGAATTTGATTGGATTGTGAGAATATTTTATGTCGTACGAGACAGTGAATTAATAAAAGAAAGCCAATAATAAAAATTGAATAAAAAGTAATTGAAATTAAACAGAAAATTGTATTGAAATAAATAGTAGATTGTGTGCAATTCGTATTTGTAGAACAAAAATGGATAAAGATTTAAATGTGGCCATGCAAAATGTTTCTATAAATAAAGAATTTTGTTCGAAATCATCAACATCTACACCGAATGGCTGTTGCAGCGGTACTGTGTGCAATAAACAAACGTCAACATCAACTACATCATGCTGCCCCAAAATGACATCTCCCACCTCCCCCTCTCATGCATGTTGTTTAGCATCGTCAACGGCAACGGCGACCTTAACCAATGGTACAGTACAGAACAATACAATGATTTGCCATAAAATTTCACAAACTAATGGCAGCTCTTCAGCTTGTCACTGTAGCAAATCTGTAGATGAGACAGATCGTTCTGCAGTTGCAACTATAAACGCTACCTCACAACAACAACATCATTCATCGTTTTCGGCGGTGGCGTCAGAAGGCAATATTGCATCGTTTCTGAGCCACAAAACCACAAATACGACACCGCAAACGACAGCACCGTATGCTAATGCAAGTGTCGCGGAAAAACGTAAAATGGTGCATGAGTTATGTCAGCAATTGATACTCACGGATGAACAGATCGACGAGTTAAACTATCGTATCCTCCATGAAATCAAAAAAGGTTTGGCCAAGGACACCCACCACAAGGCGAATGTTAAGTGCTTCGTTACATACGTCCAAGATTTGCCCAATGGCAACGAGCGTGGTAAGTTTTTAGCACTTGACCTTGGTGGCACAAATTTCCGTGTCTTGTTAATACACCTAAAGGAGGAACACGATTTCCAAATGGAATCCCGCATCTACGCAATACCGCAGCACATTATGTTGGGATCGGGTACACAACTATTCGATCATATCGCCGAGTGTTTGGCCAACTTTATGAACGAGCACAACGTCTACAAAGAACGTTTGCCATTGGGTTTCACATTCTCCTTCCCTTTGACACAATTGGGCCTAACCAAGGGCCTATTGGTGACCTGGACAAAAGGTTTTAATTGTGCTGGTGTGGTTAACGAGGATGTGGTTCAATTGCTAAAAGATGCCATTGCTCGACGAGGTGATGTACAAATAGATGTGTGTGCTATACTCAACGACACCACGGGTACTTTGATGTCATGTGCGTGGAAGAACCACAACTGCAAAATTGGTCTAATTGTAGGCACTGGTTCAAATGCCTGCTATGTAGAAAAGGTGGAAGAAGCAGAAATGTTTGATGGAGCGGGTAATGGTAAGCCACACGTGTTAATCAATACTGAATGGGGAGCATTTGGTGATAATGGCGCATTGGATTTTGTACGTACCGAATTTGATGAAGAAGTCGACAGCCATTCTATAAATCCTGGCAAACAGGTGTTTGAGAAAATGATTTCCGGCATGTACATGGGCGAATTGGTACGTCTAGTCATAGCTAAAATGGTCAAAGCTGGCGTACTCTTTAAGGGTCAAGATTCCGATGTTCTAATGACCAGAGGACAATTCTTTACAAAATATGTTTCTGAAATTGAGGCTGATGAACCAGGCGTATACACTAATTGCCGTTTGGTACTGGAAGAATTGGGACTAAATGAAGCCACTGATGATGATTGTGCTAATGTGCGTTATATCTGCGAATGTGTTTCAAAGAGAGCTGCTCATTTAGTAAGTTGTGGTATTGCTACGCTCATAAATAAAATGAATGAACCTCAGGTCACAGTCGGTGTCGACGGTAGTGTATATCGTTTCCATCCTAAATTCCACAATCTTATGGTAGAAAAAATATCACAGTTAGTCAAACCCGGCATTACCTTCGACCTTATGTTATCAGAAGACGGTTCCGGTCGTGGAGCTGCCCTAGTAGCAGCTGTAGCTTGTCGGGATGACATGCAACCCAAAAAGAAACAGTAGAAGAAAGGCTTGAATATATAATATAAATTATACATATAATAAACAAGGTATTAAGATAATAAGAATATATAAAATAATACAACAGTAGAAATTACTAAAATGGAGAAAGAAAATTGGTAACAAAATAGATAAAAATATGCGCTTAAATTTTAAGTATAAAAAGAAAACGGAAATAAAAACAATGAGAGTTCTTTAAAAGTAAATAAAAAAGTAAAAGATTTTTGGTTAAATTACATTACAGTACCTGAGAGTAAAATACAATAAATTATAACTATATAAAAGAAAAAAATAAATCCAAAGAAAATATAAAAAAAGTGGTAAGCCTACAAATAACGGTTAACTAGTTTGATGCACCATTATTACCGACATGTTAACGAAGTTTAGTACACCTTTTTAAGTTTTGAGAGCAAAGAACTCTCATTTGCTGCAGAGTTGCAGACAAGAGCGTATTTTTTTCAAGGTATTATCTTAACCATTAATTGAGACTTGTTTTTCTTTGGTTTAAAAAAATGCTTAAAAAGTGATAATAAAATAATTTTTGACTTAAATTAGGCGCATACTTTTTTTCTTTAAAAAATCCAAAGAAATATTTTAATTTTGATTATTTGATTTTTTTTTATTAAACTAAAAAAATACGTTTTTATTATATTTGTTTAAGTACAATGTAAGAAAAGCAAACAAAAACACTATATATTTTTTGATTTAGATACATATACATATATACCACATATACATACATACATACTATAGGTACAGTTTTAATTTGTAATACATACATATTTTTTTAGTAGTAGATATTTAGATTAAAATTTAGTTTAAAATAATAAAAATTTAAAAATACATACAAATATTCGTAATATTTTGTTGTTTTTTTTGTTGTTGTTATTTTTAGAGTTTTATATTTAAAAACTATATTGGCTTTAAAGTATTGTAAACAAACAAGACATATACATATACACACATACAAATATATATTATATAATATATTTTTTTATTATTAATTGGCCTTAATTCTCGTTTTTTATTAATCAAAAATACATTTGAAACTACAAAAAAAAAAAAAAAATACATTTCATTTAAGAAAAAGCAAACCGAAGAAATTGCTCTAGAAAAAAAATATTTAAACGAAAAAAAAAAATATTAATGAATGTTGTATAACTTATAAAATGAACACACGATGATAAATACTTCACCTAAAAGAGTGGTATGAAATATGTTGTACTATGTCAGCAAGTATTTATCTCATTACGAAACAAAAAGCTTAAAATATCACTTTAAATAAATTTAATTTTATCTAAAAACTACCTAAAATTAGAAAAAAAAGAAACAAAAAAAAAAAAAAAAAGAATAGATTCTTAAAACGGGTAATGTAAGAAAAGCGTTATACTCCCTTTAATATGGATAGAAAATCGCATTAAAAAAAATTAATTGATAAATTAAGCCACTAAAGAAAAAGAAAACCAACCAACAACCAATTAAGTTAAAACGAATTGTAATATACATTGTTGAAACATGCACATTTATATTTAAATGAAAATAATAATTATTTTGAAATAAATAAATAAAATGATTTATTAAAAATAAAACTAAAAAAAAAAGATATTTAATACGAGTTTTATTTTTTCTTTATTTATAAAGCAAAATTACATCAATAACTGAAAAAATTAGCCCATAGAAGAGACAAATGTAATTTTTGTTGTTGTTGCTAAAACCTATTGAAAGCTTCAAATTTATTTTAGTACAGAGAATTGCCATCTGCCTTTCTGGGATATATTTTTTTGTTTTATTATGTATTATAGCTGCCACGAATTTGTTGCTAAATAATGCCATTTATCTAAGTGCCACCGTTAAGAAAAGGGATAGACGGAAAATAAAGTGGTTGCTAATCCCACCACTTGAATTTGAGTAAATTTTTGATAGGAACAGTTCTGATATCCGCAGATTAAATTGATCCCTGTTAAAAATGTATGAATTCCAAAACTGAAAAGATTTGGAAGTTAGAGAGACTTGAAATAGCTTTCCATTACATACCTGATTATTGTACTAATTCTAATGCGCCATCATCACAAGCTAATGCGTAAGTTTTAGAAAGTGATTTATTTTAGAGAATGATGATCAAAGGGTTAATATGCAACCCGGTATTCCGGGTAAGATCACAATTGTACCACTCACCAAAGAAAGGAAAGTTTCTGAATGAAGGATTATTCGATTCTGGGAGAAGAGGATTCTTTCATAAAATTTAGTCAAATAGAGAGATCATGTGAAGACTATTTCGAAAAGCACAACGTTCTTAAATGCTATATAGAAAGAATACGTAAGACCGCTGTTTGAAGAACTGAACGAAAACAACGCATTTTCCAACAAAATCGTCTTTAGTGATGAGACCATGATAACAAGTTTTTTTGTTGTTGCATGAAAAATTTCGCGGTGGCGATTCGGCGGTCTTAATTCGCTGCCTCGTACGTGTGGTTTAACGTCACTGGATTATTTTCTCTGGGGCCATTTGATAGACCGGGTTCACGTAAACAAACCACAAACAACTGACGCCCTGGAAGATGAAATTCGGTGCTGCATTGACGAGATAAGGGAAGCATTGTTGCAAAATGTGGTTCAAAATTTTGTCAAAAGAGGTACCGTGCAAGACATTATATTCCATTGTTCATTCCCATATTTCTACTTTACATTGGTATCAATAAAACTGAATTTATAAAAAAATATGTTTTTAATTTACTTCCTAACCTTAAATTTGCCAGCCATATACTTATACGTAAATATCTGTGGGTATTGATTTTATTTATTTTGATTTTTTAATTAACTTTAACAAACATTTTAACTTTAAAAGGTATTTGAATTTTTAAAGTTCAAAATATTCTGTAAAAAAAAAGATGGAAGTGCTTAAAAAATTTGCATTAAAAAACTGGTGTTTTAACAAGAAAAAACATAAATTAATTAAAAAAAATTAATAACTTGTACACTAAAGAAAAAAGAAACAGAAATATTTTATAAGTATAAAGTCTCCCCCGTGTATAGTAAGAGTACGTCTCTAAAAACGGGTTTTCATTTTCAATGAAACAGCTTTTATTGAAATTTTTTAATTTTTTTCTCGTTTTTTTTTATACATATTTCTTAGCAAATTTTCATGCATATGCATTAAGCGGGTTTTGTTTAGTCTACGAAATCGTTGAGCAACAAGTACCGGAGAACCAATACCAATAAACCGGTAGTAACTTGATCATATCATATCTCTTCTTCTCTTTCTTTCTTTTTTCTTGGATCGGATTTCTTTAAAATCAAACTATAATATGATTTGTTTTAAAAATAAAAGTTTACATATCCATTCCTGATTTCAACGCATGCGGCCATACTTCATACAGTCACTCATACATACTCGTTAAACATTAACGTATGTTCGTATTAAAAAGAAAATATCCCAAGACGCTAAAACAAAACTTCATTCATTTAAATTTTTATTTATTGTCTTTAAATTATTTAGTCAGTATTTAATTTGACCTTTGCCTCAACTTTCATCTTCAAACGGAATGCTTTTCAAAATGTTCAAATATAGAAAACGATCCATATTAGTTTCTAGAAGTTGAAGTTTTTCAGCTCCATTCGCCAACCTAAACAGTCCGTACCACCGCAATGCTTTATAGTTGGTAGGTGGTTTTTTTTTTATATTGCACCAGAAATCTGTTGGTCCTATGGAATCACAGTATGCTAGACTGGTAGCCAGTGCCATTAGATATAGAAAAACCGTTGCTTTGTCATAAGATCTGCAACTCGATTCAACTTAAAAATGTGCTAATGGTATAACGGCAGTAAATATTACCAGATTGCACTAAAAAACTTGTGTAGGTATTCAATGCCAAATCGATTACGGTCAGTACCTAACCTTAACCATTAAATAACTAAGACTGCCTACAGGCAGTCATCAGAAAAAGCTGTTGTAAACAAAATCAGTAATCTGTACAGTCCCAGTGAGGCCATATGTTTCTTTAGACACATCCATCTAAATCCAGTAGAAACTCCACAATTTGCACTATCTATGTTTTGCTATTTAGATGCCACATTATGTTTTTTTTTTACTTTTGAGGCCAATACTCAGGGGTAAACCCCTACTAAATGCATTGCATTGTATTGGAATTTTTTTTGGAAAGGACAGTACATTTATTTTGTTTTTTCTTATATTACTATTAACACATTTGGCTTAACTGCGGGAATTCCCGTCATTCTTTTGTCTTCACATAAACTAATGACGGGAAATGCCGCTTATGTTCAAATAAAATTTATTAACCGTGAAACCTATATATTTTTACCATTGTACAGCAATAGAGTTGCTGGATTGTTAAACTAACAACCAAACTCGAATTTAAACAATTTTTTTAATTCAATGATAAAAAGAGGCAATTCCCGCTTATTATTTTTATATGAAAAATTTAATTGATTCTCTGGCAGGCACCAGCTAAATTTAATTGCAGCCGAAAGTGTTAAGCGCCTTAGGAATGAGACAAATTGCTGTGAATTGATCATTCAAAGGCCAGTGTTATACCTTCACCCTTGAATGATCAACAACAATTGCCTCATGATTGCATGTTGATTATGTGGTGATGAGTGCCTTCGCTAAGTAGGTTTAGATGTTATCTGCTATTTCCCAATAGGTGGCGCTTTTCTCCTGATCATTCGTTTTTTTTTGTTGTTGTTGATATTAGTTAAGGTGGAAAAGAGTGGAATGTCGGGGAACGGTTTCTTTGAAGTTGGTCTACTTGGAGGGGGGGACCTCTAACTTTTAAATTATAATTTTGAAAAACCGCAATCTAACTTTTTCATTTTTCACCTTTGCTGGGATTTGAACCTGGGTCGTTGGAGTTTTTGTACCGCTTTTGATGGCTAACACAAATTATTAATTATCATTTTTAAGATCTATCAGGGGCCAAGTTGATAAACACGAATTTTGCTTAATTACACGAGTTGGATGGCGTGCCATCAGGCCATGCTGCCAGGGTGAAGTTGGATCGTGTAATAGTGTCTGTAAAGGCATTTTCGACATAACACAGAGACCTATTCAAACCACATGACTATTCTATGTGAAAAATGTTCTAATCCACAACGACACAAAAAATAACCCCATAAAATTTATACACTGGGGTAGGGTGTAGCAAAGAATAAATATATACATATTTGTTATTGTGGTTTTGGATGATTTCGATGAATAGTAGTTGATCTTATGAATATAATCTATAGAAAATTAAAATTAAACTTTTAATGCCAGTGAGTAATAAAACTTTTATATTAAAATTAATCAGCATTAATCACTGCCTTTTTTTATATGCTCGTCGCACAACAAAATGTACTTTACAAATGAAGAAAAATTACCTTCTTAGCGGGGGTAGAAAACTAGTTCAGTTTTGCTAGCTCAGTACTGTAATTATTATGTTATATTTAAGGTAAATATCGACGATGGAATTAAAGAACGCTGTAACTGACAAAAAATCGAAAATACGTTTTTTGCATCATTTTTATCAGCAGAAAAATACGCGTCGATTGGTCTAAGTCCCAGATTTCTACGATGAAAATAAGTTCACTTACGCCGTCTGCGAAATGAAAAATACCACTGTATTTGTTCTACATTTATGAAAGTTTTTTGGCTCTGGTGAACATTTAAGGTTTTGTCAGTTACAGCGTTCTTTAATTCCATCGTCGATATATATTTAAGGTAATAAAGCGATTACTCTCCGTAAGATTTAATTAAAATTATTGCCAGCAGGTAAAAACGGGAATTTAGAAATTAAGGTAAATAAACGTTTAAAGCAATTAAGTGTTGGGAAATTATTCAAGGATTACTGTAAGTGCACAAAAAATTAAATGCTTACGTGTTTTATCTATACATTTTTTTAAACAAATCGTAAGTCGTATGTAGGGTTTTAGAACTAAATGTATGTTATTGTATATTAATTATAAAAAATATTTTGTAAAATAATTCTGAAAAAAAAAATATGAATGTATTATCACTATAGAGTGTTACATAGAGTATAACACAAAAATTAATTTACCCCAATTAATGTACACTGATGTACATAAAGCCAAAACATTCAGATTAATAATGGAGGACAATTATGATTCCGTATTCATCATATGACGATGCCAGATTATACTTATCATAAATTTCAAATGGTAAATAAATGACAGCTTATCTTTCATTCAACGCCTAACAAACACTCCAAAGTAGAAATGAATTATTAGGGCTTCACATTTAATTGAAATTCATTATGGCCTAAAGTCTTTACACCACATATTCTAATTTATTTTTCTTTTTTTTTCATTTATAAGTTGATGAATTTATTATATATAGTCAGGCTTGACCGATTATAATTATCTTTTTTTGCATTCAATTTAAAACGTTTGTATCCATAGGCACGGGTTTTTGAAGATCACGTTTTTCGTTCCGAGAAATGCTTTAAAATTGTTTGTAGACACTTGAAACAGAATTTTAAATTAAAATAAATATAAATTTATAAATATATGTAAGTAAAACAGTATATACGAGTATTATCATTAACATTTATTTTTTTCTTTCGTACATATGAATCAGCTAAAACATGATAATAAAACAATTTGTATTGTATTAACAAAAGCAAAAAAAAGTACCTACGACCGCAATGTGTGAAAAATAAAAAAATGGAATATAAATTTAAAAATAAAATTTAAATGGCTTTTTGGATAAATTTAATATCTGGCAAAGAGTCAAGTCAGTCAGTCACAGCCAGCACTGTTTAGTCACATTTTTTCATCACATGTTGGTTTGTCAACTACATGTATCGACTATAAATTAATTTCTTTCTTACTCTCTCTTCTACTCATTATTATGTGAAGTTGTAGTTTAATGATCTGAAATCTGAAAATCTGGGGGATTTTTCAGGGCAATTATTTATTTAATTGAATTGTTTTGTTCTTCTTTTCATTTAACGTTATACAACAAGAACAACAACTATGAGAAAAGTATAATTAAAAAAATAATATTGTTGCCGCTGTTTGCCAAGTATTGATACCATGCCACGATAAGCCATAATTAAAATCCGATAAATCGGCCAGAAAAATTAAGAATTTTTTTATTTTATTTTATTTTTAAATTTAATGACAATAAAAACCAGATGTGCAAACACAAGTTTTTTTTAATATTCCACTTATTGGATCAGAGGCTGTTCCATAAAATTTTAATACTGAATTTAGCAACAGTTTTGGTAGTTATTTTAAATAAACTTTATTAAGTTACGATATGCGTTAATGTTTACAATCCCAGCAAACACTGAGACAAGCCCTTGAAATTAGTAAGCATTAGGGATCGATTCTAAACAAAATGGATTTATAGCAACAAAAAAAAAAAAATAGATTTTTTGCTATCAATTTTATACTGAAACCTATCACCTCATGTGTGGTCGCAGTAGTCTGGTAGGTATGTACGATACAAGACTAGAGCTCCGGGTTCAAACCCCAGATCATCTTAAAAAAAAGATATGTATATGAAAAATATTTCTTTCGGCGACTACCTCTTAGCAAACTTCTGGCGAAAGCTGTGAGAGTAACTGATTTTCATGAACATTTCAAGTCTGTTGTTCGGATTGGACGTTAAACTGTAGATCCCTGTACTCATGAATAAAGGTTGACGCACACAATATGGGTGCAGTGATAAGCTAGACCGTAATTCTGAAATAGGGTTGTAATGACTAAGTATGTATATTCGACAGTCTCCTTCTTCTTTAATTGTATTGGAATTTTTGTGGAGAGGGCAGTACATTTTCCTTATAATATTAAGCGCCTTAGGAATGAGACTAATTGCTGTGAATTGATCATAAAAAGGCCAGTTTTATACCTTCACCTTTGGATGATCAAGAGAAATTGCCCCGTCGCTGCATGCTGAGTGTGGTGAGTGCCTTCGCTAAGTAGGTAAGCTGTTATCTACTACTTCCCAATAGGTGGCGCTTTTCCCTTGATCATTCGTTCTTTGTTGTCATTCGTTAAGGTGGAATAGAGTGGAATGTCAGGTGAACCTGTTATTAATGTTTTTACATATTTAAGTGCAATGACTTGGCATGTTGTGCGTATGAGAAATAATGCTCCGACGAATGACTGTTTCACAGAGAAAAAGTGCAGAAGTAGGCCAAAACTCTGATAGAAAGATTAAACTAACGCTGATTTTTCACAATTTAATATAAGCAAACAGAGAAGCAATTTACACAATGGAAGCGCTTGGAATTCAATTCTGATTCAGACTAAATACCATTTAAGAAAACAAACAAAAATTTACATATGTATAAGTATATTTATTTTAATTTTAAAAATTGATAGCAAAAACAAAAAAAAAAGGTTTGTTTTTAATTGAATTTTGCGATTCCTATTAAAGCGTTTATTGATTTAATTTCACACTGTCTTATAAACAAATCATCATCGATCATTTTCTACGGCTCAATTGAACTTGATTTGGTAAATTGTCATGTTTACCAGAAAAAAGGCAAAAATAAAAACTAAACAGTTTTTGACAGTGTAAATAAATAATAAAAATCAAGAGGACTACAAGGTACTCTACGGCATTATACATATGTACTCGTAGATGCTTATATGTTCATTAATTATAATTATAGCTCCATCATATTAAATTTGATAAAATGATAACTGATTATTTCTAGAATTCTTTAGTACGCTAGTTCTAGGCTTCAAATTTCGTGGCTTTCTTTCTGAAGTGCTGGGCTTTTAAAGCGCCTTCGAAGTTTCAATAAAATAAAGCAAAGAGAAACGATAATTCAAGCTAAAGACCCTTAAGTAAGTAAGATAAAAGTATTCTAAAAATCTTGTGGTTAAAATTTATTACTACCCAACAAAATTAAATGAACGTGGTTCAAAAATAATATAATTTTTACGAGTTCTGAATCGTAACATGAACTGAATTTCATTTGCGTGCTTTCCTCAATTCAAAAATAAATCTAATTATTGAAGTCATGATTAATATTAAAAACAAGCTATCAAATCATTTGATTAACTATGATATTCAACAAAATAAAATAGTTTGCTTCAATAGATTTTTTTTTTTAAGACCAATACTCAGGGGTAAACCCCTACTCATGTAGTGCATTGTATTGGAATGTGATGTTTGTATATTTTGTGCCTTTTTTCTTTGTTGATAAACAAGTTGCTGTCAGTTTGTCCACTCAAGAGCCAGTGTTATATCTTCACCCTCGAATGATCAAACAGCAATTGCCTCATCTGTCGGTGGATGTTTAAATGTGAATGGTGAGCGTCTTCAGTAGATTAGCTGTTATCTTTCCAGAAGGCGACGCTGTAACCCTGATCATTGGTTTCTGGTGGAATAGATTAGAAATGTCAGATGCGGTTTCTTGCAGATAGTCTTGCTGGAGGGGGGGGGGGGACCTCTTATTTTTTTAAATTTAATTTTTAATTTAAATTGTAATTTTTAGAAAACCGCAAATTTTTATTTTTTATAATTTAATTTTGTCCATCGCTGGGATTGATGCCACTATGCCACGAAATTCCTTTACTAAATATTTTCTTATAGAGAAGATAACCGAATTTAAGTGTAAATTGTAAGCGAATTTAAAAACCATTCTAGTTCTAACAGCGTAAGCCAAGGTGTGTATCTGAATATGATGGCTTAGGGTGTATAAACAATTAAAAGAATAAATAAAAACATACTCAGAATAGTCGATTGAATATTTCTATTATTGATGGATCTAGTTTGCTGGTATTTTAATATTGATTGATGGAAATCAAATTATCAACACTTTTGTTTACAACACAAATTGGCAAAATAATGCCAATCATAAAAACGTATACAAATGATAATTTTTATTCTTAAAATACAGAAAATGCCTGCTGAGAATAGTAACCGACGATCATAAATTTTAATTTGTGCTTAAAAATAACTTGAAACAAAACGTCATTGGAAAAAATTACATGTTTAGTGATGAATATATAAACGTCAGTGTTTTACAGTCAAATCAAATACAGAGAAAAGTCTGTTTTAAACAATTTAAATTAATTTTTTCTCACTCTCGTTATGAATGCAATTTTATTACGATGAAACCGCTTTAAAAGAAAAAAAAAGATACCAGAAAACTACATTTATACAATAAATGATGACATTTATTTGTTTTAATTTAAAAATTTATTAATCGCTTAACAACTTTTGATTCCATTTAAAAACGATTTTAATATTTTAAATAAAAAGAATAAAAAATTAACAGCTAACACGTAGCATTTAAGCCATTCGGGGAAGTTAAATATTTACGTAATCAGTTAATTGTTTTGTTATAAAACCCTTAAAAGAATTGGTAGTGACAGGTGTCACATTAACAAATGTTTTCATACGTTTTTTTTTTTGTCAGTAAGCAATTAATGTAAACCAGTCGACGAAATAAATCTTGGGTATAGAGTACTCAATACCGGCTGTTTTTTTAAGGTTCTCGGTAGTAGTTGTGCAATACTTTCACGACTTGCATTTTTCGGCTAGACACGGAATAATTTGATTGACATTTTTTGAACAACCTAAATCGACGATTCTCCGAAATGTGTTAGTTAGATGACAATTAGTTATAACTTTGCCCTTTGCTGACTTTTCGTACTAAAAGTAACGGTATGTGAAGAACTTAAACCGATACTTAAAAAGTTAAGACTTACTTAGTAATCATTTATGAACATCCGACAATCCGTTGTTACTTATTTCATATCAAAATGGAGAAAACCAATACCGCGGCGCATTTATAAGGTGTCTTAGAGATTACAACAAGTAAAACAGTAACAAAAACAACATGCATTTTTGTTGTTGGTTAGGCTAACAAGCTGTCAAAAAAACCAAAGCAAAAAGTATGAAAACAAAAATAATTTATATAAAACAAAGAAAAAATTGACAACTATCTTCTAAAACTGCCTAGAAAAAATTAGCTCCGCTGATTTGTCAAATGCACGTTATAATCAATACGCCTTGATGATCATACTTCTAGACTCTTATTTCTAAAATTGCTGCTTTTGGTATCGGTAATCATTTCTGTCGTTTCATAACGAGCTTTCTCAGTGACTGCGCTATAAGAGCGGTTATACACACTGTCACTTCCAACAAGTTCAGGTTAAGTTCGGGACTACCGCAAGGGTTTATTCTGCCTACTATACGATTTTTTTGTTTTCAACCTCCAATCCTAGCTACTTCTTCACAGATGACAGCAACATTTGACATTCATATTCATTTGTTCGTGGGCAGAGCGTCTTGGAGAATAAGTAGAGAAGGCAGAATAATCTCCGAGTGGAGTCGCGCAATGTTGCTTTAACACTCGAATAGTGTGGTGATGATGCAATCTTGTCACCTGTGACTATGGGCATGAGAATTAATTGTGATGTCTGTTGGAAAGATCACATACTATTTAGAGTGTCGAAAGAAGCATTAAAGTGTCTCGGTTTTTTAAAACAATGCAAGAAAGTTCAGAGTTAGATATCAATAAGAAGGCGACTATTCGAAAAAAAAATTGGTCTAATAAAACTCTACCGATTACTGTGCACTATTAAAAACTCCCGTAACCAAATTCTTTTCAGTGATTGATGTACTTTTCCTTGAGAAATCACAGTTAATTGAAATAATAACTCTGTTTATAAAAATATTGAAAATAACTTGACGGTGCGGTGCGTTAGTATGGAAAAATTGAACGTAATATTCTGTCATCAGCACAACTGTATGATGACATATGTATGTATATGCTGTATTGCATATAATATTTACTATTATTAATTTTGTAAAAATTCTATATGTATGTATGTATGTGCATATTTGTTTTTGTTATTATTTTGACTAATGATTCAAAATGTGAATTTTGTTTTTAAATTCAACGTCAAATGTTATAATATATTTGCGAATCTGGTCTGTTTTGTACTGATTTATTTTTAATTATATTTTTCGAGTTGAAAATGAAACAGTTTTTTTTTCTTCAAGATTTTTTTTAATTGGAAAACAATATTTATTTAAAATAATGTTATTTATGGTCGTCATCGGTTTTGTTTTTTTTTTTGTTTTTCTTTTAAATCTGTTTGACAATTTGCCAATAATTTTTCAATAAAACAAAAATATTCTTAAAAGTTTTATGCAAAAAGACCACTAATTGCTCATTATAGTACTAAAGGGTATTGAGTTCAAAACCATGTTTTAAATATGAAATTTCAAGAACTAACATTCAACAACAAAACAGATAAACTTATATAAAGCATTAATTTCCCAGTAAAAAAAATTTATAATATGAAGTCCATTCTAGTGTTGCCAATAAATGCCATCAATTTATTTAGGCAGGAGTTTCTTCTTAAAGAGAAAAAAATGTTTAAAGCTTTTTTTTAACGTCATGTAAAACTACAGAGCATAGTGACATTATAGAAGGTAAGGGAGTGGCACAATAAAATAATACAAAAATAACAGGGAATTAGTTTTTGTTTTTTGGTCTTAAATGAATTAAAAAAGCAGTAGTCAGAAGTATTTGTGTGTATTTTTAACAGCAAATATGTCTCTGCACCAAAACAAAAACACAAAGCATAATATAATCAAAACATAAATATAAAAAATAATTTGACATGAGCGGTATGACAAAAAAAAAACAGCTCCGTTTACAACAACATCTGATAAGTAATTTTACCATGCTACAGAGTTATACATAGGGTTTTTACACTTGTTCACATCTTTCATCAATTCGCCAAGATGTTAACATCTTACCATAAGTATTATACAGCAAAAATTTTCACTAGAAAGCAGTACTACGGCCCATGTTCAAATCCCAGCTAAGATGAAAAATTTAAAAGTTAGTTTGCGTTTTTTTTCAAAATTATTATTTAAAATAAGAGGTACCGCCAAGAAAAGAAAATATACAAAATATCTGTTCTGTCAGAATGTACTGTCCTTTCCACAAAAAATTCTAATACAATACACAGCATTAGTAGGGGTTTACACGTAAGTATTGGTCTCAATAAAAACTAAAAAAAGTTATGTACTTATGTATACATGTGCTAAGAAAGTCAACGTATGATGGATGACGGATTCTATGTACCTCGGCCTTAAGTCACATTTGTGACTGGCCAGGGATTAGAAATCAAGTGGTGTTTAGTATTACCCTAATAATCGTTAGTAAAAAGTTTAGAAATGTTATAGACTTCGATAATGTTCAAAATCATCAGATACAAACATTTTATTTTGACAACAGAACTAAACTAATGCTATATTTTTTCCTTTTGTTTTAAAGATTTTAATAAATGTATGTTTGTGTGCCATATGTGCAAAATGTATGTATACGCGTTTAAGGGTTAAAGATCATGTGGCTTAAAGCAATTAAGTGCACTTTGACTTCCGCTAACCTAGTAAATAAAACTAAAAAGTATACATTTTTAACATCCTAACATTGACTTTGAAAAACATACCTCAGACACACCTTCTCATTTGTAAACATACTCGTACATGCATATGTATACATACCTACCTACTATTTATATGAAATAACGTTTTCACAACAATAATTACGCCATAAATTATTTTCCAGTCACAAGCCAAAGAAAGTATAGAGAGAATACGAGAATTTTTAAAAAGGAAATACTATTCAATAATTATCAATTTTTGTTTAATAACAAAAAATAAAACAACAAATTTAAAAAAAATAATAAAGCAAATAAAAAAACACACAAAAATGTAAGTGCTGTAATTTGTAGTAGAAAAGAAAAAAATTTTGTTTTTAAAATTTTAATTGAATAAATTAAAAACAAAAACAAACAGTAAATGAAATAAATTACGACACATACATACATGTACATATGTATGTATGTCTTACTGTTGTTGTAATTTTTGCCACTAAGAACCAGGGATGGAAAATGGCTTTTATGATTTTGTACCAACTATGAAAACAAAATGTACTTTTCATACCATGACGGTACCATTTTTTAATATGTATTAAAAACAGAAACTCAACAAAAGTGTGTACAAAAATTCAGAAGTATACAATAAAAAATAACATAAAAATAATAAATATTAAATACATAAAGGTACATACATTAGTCTTTTCAATTCTTGAGATCAGTTATTAAAATAATTATTTATAAAATATTTTTAGATAATAAATTTTCTGTTATTTTAAAATCGAAGCAACATGAAGTTGTTGACTTTAATAAAGGGGGGTTTAGACGGTAATACAAGTCGTACGTAAAATCAAAGAGAAAATATTACGAAATTCCATCCGTATTTTAAAAATGAGAGTAAAAATCTTACGACAGATATTTTTTGCGTTTACACGGTTGGTAAAATACCAAAACAAAGTAAAATGAAAACATAAAATGCACATACGCATGCACACAAAATTTAAAGACATTGTGAATACATTTAACCTAAACAAACAAAAAGATAAAAATGCTTCCCTGATGTAATGAAATGTGATGGTTTTTTAAATAATTTCAAAAAACAAAGAGATTGTCAAATTTTCATCCGCATTTTCTCTCAATGTTGTACGCTCTCATTACATATCAAGCTTACACGATACTATTCATTCTCTTCTACACAAAAATTTGACATGTTTTACAACTTGTATTACCGTCTAAACCCCCCTTAAATCCTTAGTTAGTATCAAATTGGAGACAGTGGAAACGTGTCGTCTATTTCTTTCCTTTGTTTTTATTAGGTTTTGGAAAGAAAAAACATGTTCGACGTTGGCCGACGAATGTGGAATAGATAGAATGCCTGTTACAACTCTTGAAATATCTGGAAACATGAACTCATGTAACTCATTTGTGATACCTTTGACTAAAAACAGGAAATACTTGAATCTTTGTATGATTTAAGTTCCACAACATCGGCTAGTGTTCATATGGGAACATTTTCACCAGAAGAGGTACTATTGAATTTTTTTTTCCCATAATTACATTTTCTGGAATAAACTTATCGAACCATTTTAGTATTTCAATATTAAAGTTAACCTTTGACCTTAGAACACTACAAAATTGTGAATAAAAAGTTATAGCATTTGATTTAAATTTTTGTATAGTGTCATTGTCAATATTATTTGTTGAAATGTACACATCAACAACTGTACCACAATAAATTTCATCTATGGAATGTTATTTTCATTAAGGTTCACAGCAGATATATCACATTCATCTAGAACAGTCTTCTTTAAAAAATGTCGTGCTGCTTGGTGAAATAAAAAAATTAGACTTGGTAAAAATATGTATGTGCATTCGTGCCTTCTTCGATTTCATTTCTAAATTCACAGAATTTATAATCTTAAGAATATTTTGTAGAAACAAAAAAGTTAACTTATAAAATGGGTTTTTAAGCCCTGATGAAAGAAATGCTAGTCTTTCATTTTTTAAATCGACCTCAAAATCATTCAATGTAAAATAATAATTAAGAGGATCCCACTGCTCAAGTATTCTTTGAACTACTTGTTCTCGCGACAGCCATCTTGTTGATGCATATTTAAAAGTTATATGAATTTCCGTTTCAAAATATTCTTGAAATTTTAGGAAATCATCTCTTCGGCTAGCACTATTACAAAAGTGGTAACTCAAATCTCTGATAAATATTTCTATTTCACTTGAAATATCATATTTAGCAGCAACTAAAGAAGCCAAAGCGCTTAGCATTATTTCTAGCTCTTTGGCAGATTCTGCAGCAGGACATTTGGAGACACTTGTCAGAAAGTTATTAATTTTTGGCGTAGTTTTTAATTAATGTTGCCATAGAGCGAAACGTTGATATTTTTAAATTGTACCAAGTAAGCCGCGGTAGTACCATGGTACCAACAAGGTCCAAAATGTACCAAAAAAAGTACAATTGTACCATGATTTCCATCCGTGCTAAGAACCATAATATAAAGAGTAATCGAATACGCTGGAAGAAATTTTATACTGTATAATAATGAACAAAAAAAAAAATGAAAACTTTATTTACTTAATTAAAAATATTACTAAAGCCCTTATGACACTAAATTTTTTTGTATTGGTGTACACATAGATTTGGGGAACCTTACAAATATAATATAATCTATAATAATATATTTATAATGTAAAGAGTTCAACTATATTCAAATAAAAGGTATCAACATTGAAATAAATTTAAATACAAAAACAAAAAGAAATAGCTATTAAGTTTACATTTTTTATATTCCCCACTTTTGTTTCCTTCCTTTTCCTACAAAAAAAAAATGCAGTATTGTAGGGGCTTAAAGGACGTGATACACTATCCTATTGGGCCTGTTTAGACGAGAACATTTTTACTTTTTGATCTTTTCGATTGACACGAGCGTATTTCTCTCTTTGGTATATATACATACATATATATATACACAGCTTTGTGTGTATTACGTATGTACATTCATAACTGGCCTTTACAACCCTGTGTCAGGATTACGGCTTAGCTTCTCGCAGCACTCATGTTGTGTGTGTCAATTTTTATCCATGAGTACCGGGACCTACAGTTTAATGTCGACTCCGAACGACAGACTTGAGAAGCTTGTTCATGGCAATTGATTACTCTCAGAGCTTTTGCCAGAAGACTGTTGAGAGGTTGTTAACGCCACTGTCTGTCCGCTTATAATATTAAATTAATTTCAGTGTATTATTGTTCTAAATTTTTTTTCTTTAAATGGTAACACTTTTTAATTGTCAAAATTATATTAATTTTCCAATCAATAATGATTATTGAAAATGGCGGGAAAATAACTTAATATAAAAGGACGTACATATTAATCGACATTTTATAAAAAAGCACATTTTATCGCCAACAACGAAGCCTGCTCGGAGTCCAAACTAAAAAAGTGTGAAACTTTATCTTACATAAATGTATTATATTAAATTATCTATTGTTAAATATCACTAATTTTAGGAATTTCAACTTCATCAATAAATGAATTAAATTTTATTATAAAAAATCATTTGGAGTTAACAATCTATTGGCACAAAAGAGCTTGGGTTGCTTCGCCCGACAACAGAGGTAGTCGCCGAAAGAAATATTTTTTTTCATATTTTTTTTTCGGGTGTCGAACCCAGGGCTCATGCCTTAGTAAGCCAACACACTAACCACTAGACCACGGCGACTGTGTGTATTAGTGTTTTTATTTTCGTTTAATTGCACGCATAATGAAATAATACATGTTATTCCACGATGTTGATGTTACGACGATTGCCAAAGACTGAATAAATGCTTATGTATTGGAGTTCCTATACCATAGCATGAAAAACATCCCCATACCAATAAAGATTAGGGGAGAAGTATCTTGTATTCGGGCGAAATTACTTCTTTTGGAGTTAATAAATTAATTTTATTATTATTTTATTATTATTATTATTATTATTACTTCTTTTGGAGTTAATAAATTAATTTTATTATTAACTTCAAAAGAAGTAATTTCACGTTAAGAAAACCCTCTAATACAGAATTCCTACCGAAATATACAATAAAAACTATTAAAAAATAGTGGCGAGAACATAATGGTATTGAAGCGTGTTTCATACCTCTATTTAGAATTGAAGCTACAATGGATGCCGTATAATACACAAATATTCTATACGGCATCATGATGTCTTATTCTTCTTCCTTCGAAGATGAATTCCTTCAAATAAAGAACAGTTGTGGGAATTTTTTATAGATTCTTGGAAGAACATTCCAATTGAAGCGTTTTAAAGTCTTATGAACTCAATTCCATAATGCTTCTTTTTTTTCTTTTTTTCATAGATTTTGTATTTTTTGCGCCTTTATTTGTTGATGAAACAAGTTGCTGGTAATTTGTCCACTCAAGAGCCAGTGTTATACCTTCACCCTCAAATGATCAAACAGCAATAGCCTCATCTGTCGGTGGATGTTTTACATGTGTTATCTTCCCTTCTGGGAAGATAACAGCTAACCTGGTGGAATAGATTAGAAATGTCAGGGGGCGGTTTCTTGCCGATGGTCTTGCTGGAGGGGGGGGGGGGAACCTCTTATTTTATTTAAATTTAATTTTTAATTTAAATTGTAATTTTAGAAAACCGCAAATATTTATTTTTATAATTTTGTCCTTCGCTGGAATTGAACCTTGGTCGTGTGAGTTTCTGTGCAAGCGCTCTACCAGTATGCCACGACCCCCCCTTCTTGGACTTTATTAAAAATAAGGATAATTACACTAAGTGCTGAGGTAAATAAACAATAACTGAAAGGAATAATTTGGTTTAATTAAAAAAGAAGAGGATCAAATTTGGTGAATCTTTTTTTTGAACAGCAAAATTAATCGATTTTAACAATATTTATGAATATATAGTTTTTTACAGAATATTATTGAATTAAAACATGTCTTTTCAAGACATAGAGGGGGTCGTGGCGTATTGATTAGATCTTTCGCACAGAAACTCAAACGACCGAGGTTCAATCCCAGCGAAGGACCAAAATTATAAAATAAAATTTGCGGTTTCTCTAAATTATAATTAAAAAAAAGAGGTTTCGCCCCCTCCAAAATGTCAATCTGCAAGAAAAACCGCTTCCTGTCATATTCAGTCTATTCCACCAGAAACGAATGATCAGGAGTACAGCGTCACCTTCGAGGAATATAACAGCCAATCTAATTCGTGAAGACGGTCACCACTCACTATCAACATCCAGCGACAATTTGGGCAATTGCTGTTTTTTTTTTTTTTTTTTTTTTTTTTTTTTAAGACCAATACTCAGGGGTAAACCCCTACTCATGCAGTGTGCATTGTATTGGAATGTGAAGATTGATAGTAGTTTTTTTTTTTTTTTTTTTTTTTTTCATAGATTTTTGTATTTTTTTTTTTTATTTTTTTTTTTTTTTGCGCCTTTTTATTTGTTGATGAAACAAGTTGCTGGTAATTTGTCCACTCAAGAGCCAGTGTTATACCTTCACCCTCAAATGATCAAACAGCAATGGCCTCATCTGTCGGTGGATGGTGAGCGTCTTCAGTAGATTAGCTGTTATCTTCCCAGAAGGTGGCGCTGTACTCCTGATCATTGGTTTCAGGTGGAATAGATTAGAAATGTCAGGGGGCGGTTTCTTGCAGATGGTCTTGCTGGAGGGGGGGGGGGGAGAACCTCTTATTTTATTTAAATTTAATTTTTAATTTAAATTGTAATTTTAGAAAACCGCAAATATTTATTTTTATAATTTTGTCCTTCGCTGGAATTGAACCTTGGTCGTGTGAGTTTCTGTGCAAGCGCTCTACCAGTATGCCACGACCCCCCCAAGGGTGAAGGTATAACACCGGCTTTTGAGTGATCAACTGATAGCAACTTGTCTCATTGATACATGGCGATCAATAAAATTACAAAAAAAATCTATTTACCTATCTAACTTCTATATTCCAATAAAATGCACTGCATGAGTAGCAGTTTACTCCTGAGTATTGGTCTTAAAAAAAATTTCAGTGTAGTATTTTCTGTTTAGAATAAAAAATTTGTGTAAAAAATAGCGGTAAAATTTTAAATTTATTAACTTTGTTTAAAACATGTTATTTGTATATTTTCATATTTAAACAACAATTTAATTACATTTACCATAAAAGTAGTTTTGTTAAAATCATACATACAAAAAAAATACAAGTTCTAATATGTACGTTCTTAACGGTTTCGATATCTTTTTAAGACATTTCACTGTAGCATTTTTTGTCTAGAGTGAACAATTAGTTTTTTTTAAGTAATATTTTAAAAATTTATTTGTTTTTTTTTTTCTAACGTCTTGTTGGTCTAGTATTTACATACATACATACATGTGTACATACATATGCATTTACATCTTAGCAAATTCTATGCAATTTATTTTGTTATTGTAATTGTCATCGTTATTGTTGTTTTTGTGTCTGTTTTTCACTTTTTTTTATTTTCACACTCATTTTATAACATTTGTGTTCGTTGCACTTGAAAAAAAAGCATTTTTAAGTAGTTTTGTGTCAGTCGCCTGCAGAAAATAAAAAACGTTATATTTTGTATTTGGCTGTCGTCTATAATTGTTGTCGTTCCTGTGTTATTATGTATTTCTAATTTAAAAATAATAAATTAATACAAGAGCCAATAATAAAATAGAGAACAATAAAATTGTAGCAAAAACAATAAGAAGTGTAAAATGTCAAATTGCTATCGGCCCCTTTTGCTTTCTTTTTCTTGTTCTTATTCGGGTGATCATGAAATCCGGCATTGACTGCAAAACAACAGCGACAAACGCAAGCAGCGTTGTTAACGTTACAACAACAATCTAATAAATTGACATAAACAGAGCAAAGCGAAGCGACATTCGTTTAGCCCCCAGGCAAGCAAACAGCGAGCAGCAGAGAATTTTCAGTTTGTTGTAGAATTTGCTAGAAATATACTTACATACATAGATATAGACATATGGATGTATACAGTGTGCATGTATGTATGTATGCAAAAATTATTAACACAATAGAATTCGATTAATGTTGCATATGTATTAAAGCAAACAATTTTGTACACAAAATTAAATGAATGGATAAAAAAGCATACCAATTGATACAAATTTATTAACAAAATTCACTATAACAGTTTAAAGTGTTTAAAACATAAAGAAAAATTAAAATAAAGGGTTTGTTAATGTATTGTATGTATGTATTTTTTTAATATGATTGCAACCAAACAATACGTATGTATTGGTATGTCTTTGGTTAGGACCTTGCATCCTATCACGATTTTTGAATAGTTTTTAGGTAAGTGATCAAAAAGAAAAGTCGCGAAACTTTAAGCCGAATTTAGGAAAAAGTAAAAATATGTTGGAAGGGAAGATCAAGAATTATTTTCTGTACAGTAGCTAATTAAAAAGTAAAAAAGAGATTTGCGGAATATTTTGGAAAAATGTACTTATAAAAGTGGTAAATAATTCATAAAGTACAAATAAAATATCATAAATATTTGTTCACTTATGCCAAAACTCATAAGGTGTACTTTTCACGTAAGCTAATTCACGAACAGTAAGAAACTGCTTAAAAAGTGACAACTTTTAAGCAAGAACAGACTTAAGTACACACATACATACTATTGTATTAAGAAAAATACCTATACGTTGAAAGTTAAAATACAACAGGAAACAGTTTCCTATATGTAGTATACGTAGGCCTGCATTTACATTTGGGAAATTGAATGACAGACATTTTTAAAATTCTCTTGTGCTCTTTGCTTATTGAAATTAGAAGACAGACACAAATTCTTTCTTTTCATAAACAGCCGAATAAATTTGGTAGTGAAAAGACGACAATTACATACATATATTTATAAAGCTATACGTGTAAATTACGTAAATTCGAAAAAGCAGCTAAAAAATATCTGGTCAGTCTTTCAATTTCCCTAATGTAAATGTAGTCTTAGTATTGTATTATAAATAAATAATCAATATACATATAAGCTTTTAATTAAGCTTTAGGTCGATTAAATAATTATTTTTTCGATATTTCGCTAGTTCTCTGCGTAGCTTCTTCAGGAAATATTTTTTATTAAATAAAAAATTTCTAATTTCTCTAAAGTAAACTTAGGCTAAGTACTGTGTTATAAATAAATAATCCATTCTATTTTCTTCGACACACAGTCCTCATATCAATAAAAAAAAAACACTCGTGATTTTATAATTGATTGATTACTTTTTTAATTCTTACAAACAAATAAAATAAAAAACCATTTCACCGATTTACCTTACAGTTTATTCTTATTTCTGTAACGACACACACATGCTATAAGTACATATTAATGTACATATACATACAACAGTATATTTTAATATTCCTTTATTTTTTCTCAGTGTTAAGTAATTGCAACATATTGATGAACATATTTATGTACTTATATCTTTAATATCACAATAATAAAAAAAATAAATAAAAACAAAACACCTGTTTAAACAATCCAAAATTAAAAACATATTTTGAGACATTTAAAGCGTTTTAAGAATAATACATGCAAGAATAAATATATTAAAATATGAGCCAACTCGTAGGGGTAAACAATCTCATATTTCTTACCCCTTTGCCTTTGCCTACTTTTATATTTATTTAATAAGTTCATAGTGTAAACCCAGTTATATTGATTGATTTTATAGTTTGTTTTTGTAAACAAAAAATAAAAATATTGTGTTGTTTTCTAAAGAAAAATTCTTTACAAAAGTATTTACATAAATGAAACGTGATTAAATGACAACCGGAGAAAATTAAAGTTTCATTTGATTTTTATGGTTATTATTGTTATTGCATACGTTATACATATATATACATACATATGTATGTATATGTACATACATAAGTATATAGGAAAAATAATGACATCCCGTTGGCTCTGTCTTAAATACATCCTCGAGGATGGGTGCACGACAATAGACTATCCTGTACGACGCAGGACAATTCGTCAACGACATTTTCAAACAAATGTCACAAAAATCGTGGACCGCTGATTGAGCGAAAATGTCACTGAGGTTGTCGTCGTCCGCCCACTGTATTAGCTATGCAAGCATGTCGTTCTGTTTAGCATCGACAACTTCAAGGTAATAGACCACAAAATGTCGTGTGCGAACACTTCCGCTATGTTTTCGACAGCCGTTAGTGACATGACTTAAAGAAATTTTTGACGACTAAGTCATGTACGACTATTGTACCAACTGGGATGATAGTGTAAATACATACATACATATGTAAAAATCAAACAACACAATATACGAATTGTTAATATTAAAACAAAAATACGTCTAAAAAAGCATTTTTATAAGTGAAGTGCATTTAGTACACATACACACACTTACACCCATACATACATATGTTTCAACACGTGTTCATAATTCAGTTATACATGCATATGTATACATATTTTTGTGCCAAGCGCTTGCATTGGGGGCAGATTAAGCAAGCTAGCCTCTGTCATTGGTGCTGAAATTTTGTTGTTGTTCATAAATTTTTAATACTCGTATTTGCAATTAAGCGGAGTTCTTTTTATACAATTTTGTGCGTTTTAACGCAAAATCTGTTTTTTTAAAGCGGTTTTTCTTTCAAACGGATTTTCTTTTAAACAAAGTAAAATACCTTTGAGTTTAATAGAAAACAAACTCAAAATACATTTTATGCGATTTTTTCATTTAAAAGTTGTGCTTACATCCGAATTCGACTGTAGAACATTTCAAATTCATTACATAAACACAGTGACAACTGAAACGACACAACTACATTTAACAAAGTATGTAAATACGTCTGTGTTTACACGTACTCGTAGAGATTCTTATTTTTAAGATTTTGGTTTATTCTTCTTTGAACTATCTCCGGCGTTCAGACAATATAATTCTTATTTTTGACTTTATGTATGTTATGTACAATTGTGTGAATGCATGTGTGCCGCTACTAATGAGAGAGTAAAGCGTATTGCCAGTAAAGGCCTATTTAGCCAAACGTTGAATTCGTAAATGTTGCGTGAATGTAAATGTAGCGTAAACGTAAATGTAGTTGCACTTATGCTAACGTAAAATCGTGTCAGCTGTTTTTGTTTTTTGTTTGGCTTGTTCCAAAAGTGTTAGCTTTTCGTGGTCCATTTATGATTTTATTGGATTATATGTATATAGTTTATTTATTTAAAAATAATAACAATTTTTGTTTTGTTTTTAATATATAACTTTTGCACATAAACTACACAATACACAAACATATTCTTTTTTAAATAGAAATAAGTAAAAGGTAAACAGCTGTTCCCTAAACATTGAGATGGCAATTCAGTTTGTTACTTTTTTTGGATTGTTTGAAAAAGTACGAAAATTATTTAAATGGTAATGGTTTAAACTTTTATATTTAAATTTTAATAATATTTGAAGCTTAAGGTTTCTTAAATAAAAATTCTTTTATTTTTATATATACACATATAAATGTGTATGTACAATATATACATGTATGTAATGTACGAGTATTATAAACAACACTTTTAAAGTATAGAAGTTAAACAATTTTTTTTTAGATGCGTTAACAGTTGAACAGTTGACTTACATTGTATATTGTAACCGCTGTTAACGCCCTAACGCATGCTATGTATTTCTACCTATAGAGTGTACTCTTTTATTTACCCCTAACCGCCTTCGCCAACAAACATGCCATCTTAAAAATAAGAATCTCAACGTGTAAACACAGACTTAGAACCAGGCCTGTCAAATTTCAACGAAAAATTCAATAATAAAAAAAAATTCAATAATAATAATCAAGTAGATTATTTTTTAAAAAAGTTGTTATCTTTTCTAAACAGTTTGTAATTACCAATTACGATTATATATACAATATATGTACATATGTATATGTAAACCGAATTCCTTTAGATTACAAAAAAATAATCATAAAGTCATGCTATTACTTCGGTGACAATTTTTGATTGCTTTTGTTTCTTTTAAACATGTTAGCCTTAATTACTTCAATATTGACTTTACACAAAGAACTTTGTAAGTCGCAACAATTAAACTTCACATCAAAATCACCAATAACTTTCATTCGTTTTTTTTCTCAGAATTTGTAAAATTTAAAAATGGTGTAATAAGAGCATTAAAAAGTTAATTTTAAATGTGTTCTTAACTTAGTCGCCGTAGTCTAGTGGTTAGTGTGTTGGCTCACTAGATAAGAGTCCGAGGTAAACATTTACTGCAGTTATTACACATCATGATGTGACGCTAATTTGCATGCATTTTTATAGATTAGGGTGTCTATTTAGAAAAATTCGTTAATAATGGCATTTAAACAAAAATTACTTTAAATCAGATCTATTCAATTGCGGTTACTAGTAGTATTCGAATATATCGTTTTGAAAAAGAATTGTAATCATAATAGAAATGTCTGGTAAAAAATTTATTATTGATAATGGATTACGATTAGAAATAATAAAAAAAAATTATCTGGGTTATTTGAGAATACAAGAAATAATAAAAAGTAATCAGAAATAATTAAAAAAAGTATTGTCCTAATTTTCCAAAGGACTTTGCAAATTGCACCAGTTATATTCAGAAAAAATAAGAAAGTATAGGGCTGCAGTTTTTCACTGTAGGATGTCATTAAAAGAAATTGTAAAAATAGTTTCAGATTGAGTAAATGAACTATCTTTAAAATCGAGCTATAGACCTTGATTCTTTTAATTAAGCATTGAAACATTTTTTGCATTGAACACTTACAAAGCCGAATAGAATTAAAAATTTGAGGAAAATTTTGCACTAGTTAAAAAATTTCATATGATGACTTTGTTCAGATTATTTGGAAAAAAAGGGTTTTGTGTCGGAATATTTTTTTTCCACTAAACACTATGGTTTCCAATCATATCAAAGCTTTTTTTATTTTCTGATTTCTTCCGAATTTACAAGGAAAAATAAAACTATAAAATATACAATAAAACTGGATATCTTGGGCTATATTTTTCATTTTTGAAAAAAAAAAAATTAAATTAATTATTGCTTTGGCAAACAAACAAAAAAAAAAAACCAATCCAACCCAAAACAAACCAACCCAAAAAATACTTTATAACTTTATTTTTTAATATTTACTTTTTATACAGTTGTAATACTGTTTTAACATAAAAACATTTGTTTAAAGTTTCAATCTAAAAAGCCTAGTAGACTGGCAGTGTTCCCAAATGTTTTAATTCATATATTTTCTTGATTGCTAGGAATGTTAAACTCAAGGAAATAAATTAATTTTTAATAATTTTTAATATTTTTTTAGTTTTTACAAATAAAAAAATTCGGTAATAATATGTAATGTAACTGTAATAATTTAACATAATTTTTTTTAATTTTATTTAAAGGGACATCCTATTTTTATAGTGGTTTTAAAGTACATGAGAATAATAATGAATACGTACGAGTAAAATAGAAAAATAACAAGAAGAACAATAGCTCAACTAGAAACAAATTTTTATTTATTCATTTTTTAGTGTGTATGTAAATTTATGAATGTATTTGTTAGAAAAACAAAAATTATTGTAAAATTTCGCATTTTTGTAAAGATAGATCAAAAACAATAAGACAAGAGAAGAAATAGTCGTACAGTAAAAAAAATCGTAATAAAAATGATGGCGAGTAATTGCGACTTAAAAAAGGTTGCTGCAGCATATTCATCTAAAGTGGTTTTATTAGCGTTAAAAAACGATTTTTTTAAATAAAAACTATAAAAATTTAAATTCTTTAAAATATTGTATAATGCATACATTCTGTTTTACAGCAGAAAATGAAAAAAAAAAAATAAAATTAATTTGTCACTTGCAATTTTCAAAACTACCAATTGAAATCAGAGTAGGAAAATAAACAAAACTGAACGTTTGATCTCATTTTGTTGTGTTCTTTACAATGAGTAAAACAAAAATAAAACAGAAACAGTGAGAACGATTGTCAAATTTAATTTTGTATATTGTTTTTGTTTTGAGTACTACAAATACACTAACTCAAATGTGAGTAGGTACAACAAAAAATTAATGAGAATAAAAGAAGAGAAAAAGAAAAGAAGAAGAGATAAAAGAGCAAATTATACGAATGTAACGGAATAACAAAGCAAGCCCAAGAGCGAAAAGCTAATTGTTCCATTTGCGCTCTTTCTCATTAACACGTTCGCGGACGTGAATGTTATAGCATTCATTTTCATACTGATGCAAAATGACGTGAATGCTATAGCATTCAAATTTTAATGCCAATTTTTATTCATTTAATTTTATACAATCTTAAGTTTTTGTAATTAATACACATTCAAAATAATGACCAATTGGTTCATTAGATACTTTCGTATATATATATATATGTATATAACGGTTAAAATACGATGTTCTGACTACTCTTATAATTTCAAAAATAATTGCCTGTATATTTTTGCAGCTCCCTAAAATTTTTTGCGTCCGCGAACGTGTTAAGAAAGTATTTTTTTGGTTTTGCTCATATACAGGGTGTTTTTTTAGAGGTATAGAACTTCGAATTGAAATAAAACACAAGAAAATCATTTTAATGTCCATCAATTTGGCTTTATTGGAAGGATAATTTTATGCCATTAATGTTTAAATATGACTTCAGGCATGTGGCCGCCGCGGCTAGCTCGAATAAAGCCAATTCTACAGGTCCAATTTTCAACCACTTTTTCGGGCATATGGGGCCGTATGTTGGCAATAACGCCACGAATGTTGGCTTCCAAGTCCCCTAACGTTTCTGGTTTGTTGGCGTAGACGAGCGACTTCACATATCCCCAAAGAAAATAATCCAATGGTGTCAAATCACACGATCTTGGTGGCCAATTGACAGGTTCATTCCGCGAAATTATGCGCTCATCGAATGTTTCCTTCAATAAATCGATTGTGACGTGCGCTGTGTAGCATGTAGCGCCGTCTTGTTGAAACCACAACTCATCCACATTCATGCCATCCAATTCGGGAACAAAATAGTCGGTTATCATGGCTCTATACCGGTCTCCATTAACGGTAACTGACTCTCCAGCATTATTTCGGAAGAAGTATGGCCCAATGACTCCACCAGCCCATAGAGCACACCAAACAGTCAGTTTTTGTGGATGTAATGGCGTCTCAAGGGTCTCATGTGGATTCTCTTCACTCCAAATGCGGCAATTTTGCTTGTTGACGTAGCCATTCAACCAAAAATGAGCCTCATCACTGAACAAAATTTTGCGATGAAAATCAGCATCGAGATCAATCTCATTTACGGCCCATACACCAAAATCACGACGCATTGCATGGTCTCGCGGCTTTAATTCTTGCACAAGCTGGATCTTGTAAGGTCGCAAGCCAAGATCTTTGCGCAAAATCTTCCATAAAGTTGATGGACAAAGCTCCAATTGCTGTGCACGGTGGCGAATCGATTCATTCGGGTTCTCTTCAACACTTTGCTCTACAGCGGCAATTGTTTCTTCGGTGCGCACTGTTCGACGTCTCTGCGGATGCGTATTATCACATAGAGTAAACGTAGTGCGAAAACGATCCATGCTTAACCAAATTAATTGCTCTGATGGACGATTATGTCGACCATAAAATGGACGGAGCTTGCGGTAAACTTCGCGAACTGAACCATTATTTTCGAAATAAATTTGCACGATTTGCAAGCGTTGTTCTTTTGTCAATCTGTTCATGATGAAATGGCAAACCAAACTAAATATTAATCACTTGACAGCTGACAAAATGGCCGCCAGTTAAAAAAGTGATGCCAACTTAAAGTTCTATACCTCAATAAAAAACACCCTATACAATACCATTAAAAAATTTTTGAAAAGTGTATGACTTTGTTGTAACGTTTGCAAAATGTTTTGTTTGTTTGCCCACTCTGATTGAAATAAAATTTGAGTACCAGATCGTGTAATAAATGCTATCATGATTTGGTCTCATGTTTTAATTTGAATACATACAGAGAAAAAAAACCCGATAGAAAAAGCTACAAGCACACCTGACTGATAGAGAAATGTTGAGACCATTTAAAATTGGCTGGCTAATGACAAATATGACAGCAGCAACAATTGGCATTATGAATACCGATAATTTGAAAAAAGGGGATCATGTACATACTTGTACATACATATGTATGTATAACGTTTAGCGGTAAATTTAAACTTAACAGGCAGGTCAACTGATATTGTCATTAAAACACAAACATACTTACTACATACAAGCCTGAAATGACACAAGCTTGGAAGTGACATAACAAATGTTGCTTTCCATTCATATGCACATATGTGTATACTCATTTGTTGATTCTTTGCATATACACGTGATTTACACAAATTAATTGTTCTTCTTTGCCAAGAAGAAAGCGGGAATATTAATGTCGCTCAATAGTGGACTGGATTAAACGGAATTGTTGCTTCAAACGTACATTTGCACACTCATAGAAAAAACGTGCTAAAATCAAGATTTTATGTACGAAATCAAAACTTTTCAGTTTCAATAGTCTGTTAAATGCGAAAATTCTTATTTCAAGAATAAAATCTTAATTTTCTTTAAGATTGTATTTAAGATTGTAATCTTGAATAAAGTGTCATTTCAAGAACAAATTCAAGATTTTGTTCTTAATAAAAATCTTAAATTAAGATCACATTCTTAAAAATTTAGGAATATAATCTTGAACAAATTCTTATTTTAAGATCGAATTTAAGATTATGTTCTTGTAAAAAATCTTAAATCAAGAATAAATTCTTAAATTTTAAGAATTTAAAAACTTTCGTATTTTCGAATAAAATCTTATTGGTTTTTATCCGAACTTAAATGTCGAAATAAAACACATGTTTTAATTTATTTATGTACATATATATTTTATATTTATTAATAGATATATATATATATTTATTTTTATACTTATATATATATATATATATATATTTAAAGTAATGAAAAAGTATTTGTAATGTAATACATAAAGACTTATATTGACTTAGGTCTAACATATGTCTTTCCATTATTAATTGGATATAAATGTAAAGGAGGGCTAGTAAAATCAGAAATTTTAATTATATGCATTTCATTAAGTAAAGAACCAATTTCATAAGACTGAAAGTGTTTATCGAACTCATTTACTTAAATTTGGTTGTATAAGACAAAAACTTCTTCGTTTTGAATTAAAAAAAATTTTATTTTATAAAGAAGAAATGTTTTTGTATGAACAGCTGAGTAATAGTTACTTTTATATAACGTTCCCTTAAATGTGATTTGTTCAAAATTAATACCGTCTCTTTTTTTATTTTAAAATAATAATCTTCATTAGTTAAATTCATATATTTAAAAGACTGTATAGAAAATATTGGCTTCAATGAAGACTCATGTTCCAACAAAAAATTTGAAAATTTAACACCTGCTTTAATTGCTAGAGAATAACAGGGATTTTTTCGCGATGTTATGTTATTAAAATACAATTTAGCCGCCTTATGTTTTGCTTCAAAGCGCATACACCACAAGTATTTGAGAGGACCACATTTTTTTATTGCAGTTGCATAATGTACTAAAAAATGGAGTTTGGGTTTCAAAGAACCGTACAACAGAGAAGTATACATTAAATGATGATTTTTAATTAAAAGTTCTAAATAACTTAATTCTTTATCTGTGTGTTCAGTCTTTAAAAGAATGTCAATAATTCCCAGTAATGTTGTTAAAACTAGCCAATGTTTGTTATTGGGTGGAATTAAGTCTCCAACCATCAAAGGCAAAAAATGCACAAATGAAGCAACTTCACTTGCCGACATTCTTAAGTCAGAAGCTTTTAGTCTACCTAAATCTAAAGATATCGAACTATTTCCAACTTCTGTTTCTCCCAACTGAAAGAGAGATTTTCTGCTATTGACATCATTTAGAGTTATAATTTTAACATTAATTAAACCAATGAGAACATTACATACATCACAAATACAAACTCCTTCGTATATATTATGCATAATATCAAAAACACAGTTTTCTGTGACATGTAAATAACGCAAGTTTTGAAAAATGCAAGCTTCTTTTACTCCAGTTTCACGAAAATCATTAGCCAATAAAGCTTGGTGGTAATTATTTTTATTTCGAAGACTGTCTGACGATTGTGAGACATCATTTTGCATTTGTGTCCTTGTTCTAGTACATGCACGGCAGTATCTTTTTAGTTAAACGATTGAACGAAGCCCAATATGCTATTTACAGCTAAATTGTCGCCTACAATCAAACCTAGAACAAAATGCACTATCTTAACTTCGTTTTCAATGATAATTTCTATGGCTTCTTCCAGTTGTTTTAGTTCTTCAACCAGACGATAGAAAACTTTTTCATTACCGTTTGATTTTAAAACAACGCTTGATACAAAGGCTTCATGAAAAATATAATCTAATTTTGATAAGAGGTATTGCGGCATTGTTGGAAAATTAAAATAGCATCCACAAATGGAATAGGTATGGGAGCCAAGGGAATTGTTTATTTGAAAGTCATCAAAATAGAGAATAAAAGGAATGATTAAATCAAAATTATATTGTTGTTTTTTCATTTTAAATATTTCTCCACTTGCGAAATTGCATAAATTAGATGCTTCTAAATAATTTTTTGTATTTTTTAAAGTCAAGTTTAAAAGGTTTGGAATTTGAAAAATTGATTTAAAAATAAACTTTAAAGGCACAACATAAATTGCAGCCGACTTGGGACCCAAAGATGGGTTACCATGTATAATTACTTCAGAAATTGTACTATCTATTGTGAATGATTTTGGGGGCTCATATAGTTTAAAATCTCTCAACATTTTAAGAAACTTATACTCAGTTTCAAAATCGTTAAATGGCTCTTTACAAAAATCTAATATAAATCCTAAGTCTTCCTGAATTTCATTAGGTTGGAATAAGTTTTGTATTGAGTTAGATATAGATGACAGAAACTGGCGACCTAGTTCTGAATTTCTACAACTTGGTTCCTTGGCATACTATTTTTCTGGTATAAACTTAATGATAACATCAACGCCTTTATAATAATTTATAATTTATAATTTATTTATAGTCTGAGAAATATGTTCAGATTTTGGAGGAACTGATTTTTCATAAGTTTGTTTGTCAACTGCTAAGTTATTTTTGTCTTCAATTTGAAAAGATAAGAAGGATGAACATGGTAATGGTTCTCTAGTTTTATTTATACTACTGCTTGTTTTATGCTGTTTTTCTAAATGAATTCGAAAGTATGTAAAGTTTGTAAATGTTTGCTTACAATTGTTTTGCATACACTGAAGCTTAAGAAGCTTTGTTGTTATTAAATGGTCTATTTTGAAATGAGATATAAGAAGAACTGCTGTTGGAAATTTTTTAAGGCACCGAAAACAAATATACATTGTTACTCTAAAATATATATTATTAAAAAATTTATAAGAGAGGTAATGTTTGGAGATTTTGAATCAAAAGTGGTATGAATATTATAAAAGTAATTTTGGATAAAAAGCCAAGCCAGCTGGCATGCTGTTGGATATTCCAAGGAAAGCACATGAAACATTTTAAAGCAAATATCTATGCTTTTAACAAATGAGTTACATTTAAGCAAATTGTTATTAAAAAATATGTAAAAACCCTTTATGTCTACATCACTCATACCCTCAACGATTAAAAACGGTTGCACAGTCAATCCCTCTGAATAATACTTATCGACAACAGCATCAATTTGTCTTCTATAGTCATTTATTGTCTGCATTCGTAGGACCAAACTTTCCTGTGCGTCTGCTATTGTGACCTTTTTCCTTCGTTTTCCGAAATTGTTCTTAAATCTGGCTGGCGATGGCAAAATTGAATTTAAAAGTATGGTGAATATGTAGTCCTGTGCATCTACAGGCAAGAGATAAGCATGGTCATTAAAAATACGCTTCATATGCAAATGAATGAACATTTTTTACAAACCTTGGTTTGTTGATGATTTTGCATTACTTTTTTAATTCTGGTTTTTCGACCTTTATTATTTAATGTAATGAAATTCTCAAGTTTAAGGTCTTTTTTTTAAATAAAAACTTTTATATAATAATCAATATTTCGCTACTCCTGCGTGTAGCGTCTTCAAGATATATTTATTTATAAATTATTTTCAAATTTTAAATACACATTTTCTGTATTTAAAATTTCTGTATTTAAAATTTGAAAATAATTTATAAATAAATATATACTGAAGACGCTACACGCAGGAGTAGCGAAATATTGATTATTAAATAAAAGTTTTTATTTAAAAAAAAGACCTTAAGATTTTGCATTACAAAATAATTGCTTGCAGAAATCATTATGTCTATTCTTTTCATAAAAAAGACCAATTTTCTTTTTAAATTCTTCCCATTTTGAAAAAAGTAATTGATCTTTATCTGGGTACATAAGTTGAAAGTCAATGTTAATCTGAAAATTTTAAGAAGAAATAGATTAATCTGTAATCAGCAATCGAAAACTTTTTTACCAATTCTGACGCTCGTGAATGACTATGTTTTGACCACTCACGTAAAAACTCGAGACTTCCTATTTTTTGCAAGTCTTTCTGTCGCATACTGTACGTGAGTTTCCATTTGCGACAAACTTCCTCCCAATCAGCACAATCTCTACTAAGTGATAATTTATAACCAGCTGCAACATATTCATCAATTTCCGCACTCTGTGTTTGAGTTGTTAACCCGATTTCATCATCTTCTTCTTCCAAACGAGATGATCTTGTATCTACACTGTTTAGTGACGCACCAGTTAGTCTGGCTTTTTTGCTTCTTCTATTTCGATATTTTGAAAACAACTTTCCTCTAGGATTTTTTTTCCCCATTCGTGGAATATAATAGTATTCCTTTGTTTTAAAAAAATAATGTTATTGAATATAACAATGATTAGAAATTGTTATTATTAGAACTACCTTAACATCACTGTCAGTAGGGAAAACTTGGCAAATTTCTGTCAATATAACTGAAAAATCTTGGGGACGAAGTGTCTGGTCCTTTCTTAAAACTTCCTCAACTATGATTTGGATAAGCTCATCTCGCTTATCACTTGTAAGACTTTTATGCAGGTTATAAAACTCTATGATGTCTTTACCAGTAACTGACTCAGTTAACAACGAAACTAAACCCTACATAGTATATAAAAAATATTAAACAAATGTAGTTTATGAGTAATCTGTTTTAAACTAGAAGCTATGACTTTTACCTTATCAAAAATTTTTGTATTGACTTCCGAGTTTACTGAAGTTGGTGTGGAAAACGTATCCTTACAATTTTTCAACCATTCACCTACTTTCGATGGCATTGAAAGTGTATCTTCGTCTATTCCAAACTTTTTTGTATTGACTTCCGAGTTTACTGAAGTTGGTGTGGAAAACGTATCCTTACAATTTTTCAACCATTCACCTACTTTCGATGGCATTGAAAGTGTATCTTCGTCTATTCCAAACTAAACGCAAACTTATTACTGATATCACTTACTTTTTTCTATTTTTTTTAATTACCTCTTTCTTTTTCCATGTAAACAACTTTTCGCGAAACTCCATTCTAAGTCCTAGATGAGGAATTGCTTCTTTTATGTCTTCTTTCTTCATGTACCGCAAACTTTTAAAAGTCACTTCTGAATCTAAAACAAATGAATTTAACGTTGAAACAAGTGGTAATATACATAAATCTATCAAATTAAACAATTTTTTATTTGCATTTACTTCTTTAATATTTATGTTTTCTGAACGTTTATATACAAATAGAATAGAGTATTTACCCTTGAGTTACTTGAAAACAGATTCCCTTTGGAACTCTTTTAAAAGGTTTTTTAATAAAACATCATCTGAAGACTCCGATAGAATTTCCTGCGGCGTGCTGATGACATCATATTGTCCATTTGCCAACGGCAATAACTCGTCACTCACTGTTATGGATATAAATACCATTTCATCTGTGGTTTCATTTTCCATTTTTTCTTTTTAAAACAATTAAATATCTTTTTTTACACTGGTTTTTCTAAATACGTCTTCTTTGTTCAGCGTCTTACAATTTACTACACACCACGCTTTAATTGTTCTTCTTCTTCTTAAATTCAAGAATATGATGTAAATATTAAGATTATGTTCTTGATTTTAAGAATGCGTTCTTAAAGTTTAAGACAACAATCTTAAATTGAAGAATACGATCTTAGAATTAAGATTATGCCCTTGATTTTAAGAATGCGTTCTTAAAGTTTAAGACAACGATCTTACATTGAAGAATACGATCTTAAAATTAAGACTATGTTCTTGATTTTAAGAATCCGTCCTATAAATTAAGAACTTATGCTTAAATTTGAGAACGCCATTCTTACTGATCAAATTGAAATCTAAAGATTTCTGCAATCTAAACTCAAGAATTTTGTTCTTAAATTTAGATCGTAATTTTTCTTTCAGTGCAGGGAGCATGATATTGTTAAATGAGCAGAAAGGGGCTCGGCGGTATAATTCTAAAAATGAGGACCAGCGGACAGCTGCCGGAGAAAGAATTTTATAGGCATTCAACAATTTTCAACCATTTAAATTTCCAGAAACAGATGAAATTTATTCTGCCCTAATAGAAAAGGACATTGGGAAACCATATCTAATGAATATAGGCTGCAGTAGTCTGGCTCTTTGGTATATGTATACCAACAGTCTGGAGGAGGGTTAGAGTTAGAGCTGCAAAACAATCGATAGTACTATCGATAGTATCGATAGTTTTATTTTTGGCCGACTATCGATGGTTTCACTATCGGTAGCGATACTATCGGAAAATTTTAAAAGTAAACTTTTTCAACGCAGGTTTTTTGACGCCGGTAAATTTTCGTATGTATGTTCTAATTTTTCAATAAAAATAATATATTTGTATTAATTTAATGTAAAATAAAATAGAGTCAATATTTCAAAAAAGTGTAATCCTATTAAATTCCTTAGGGTAATTACTTTCATTTAAACTTAATTATTTTTATTCAGCGGGAACGAAAAAAGAAAGAATAAAGAATACCTTAATAGCAACAACGACGAATTATTGACGGCAATGTAACTGGCTTCTTTTTCTATATATACAAGATGCTGCAATTTATAGAAGTGCATAAACACAAAAATAATACAAAGAAGATTTAAAGTAGAAGTTTCTGGTATTATTAATAGTATTTCTGAAAGAATAAAGAATATGTATTCATATAAAAAACAGTTTTAAAAAATGGGGAGATTCCTACAATTAGCAGAAAGTAAGTATTATTACAATACTACTTAAATGTCAATTGGACACATCCATAGAAGTGTGTATGTCTGTCTGTGTTTAATATAAAATGGCAACGAAAACATTGAGGTAGACAACGA
The DNA here is from genome assembly GCA_963576795.1 of Metopia argyrocephala. NCBI lineage: Eukaryota > Metazoa > Arthropoda > Insecta > Diptera > Sarcophagidae > Metopia > Metopia argyrocephala. The sequence goes on from OY756208.1 coordinate 7,436,603, forward strand.
TGATGAAGAGGGTATTCCAAAAAAGATACGTAGGACGTATTTAGATGTTTGGACTTATTTTGAAATAACCAAAGATAAAAATTGTGCTAAATGCCGTTTATATGGCAAATATTATAAAACTAGCGGCAATACTACAAATTTATTAGATCACCTTAAACGTTCGCACCCTAGTTTCAGAGAAGCGGAAAAGTCAATTAAGACCATCGACCAAAAACGGTCGATAAACTCTTGTTCATTAACAAAAATTATTGGATAAACTTGGTATAACTTATAAATACCTAAATTTAACGCTTCTGTACCTAATTTTATTTATGAATTGTTTTTTATAATCCCTTTTAATTAGAATTTTGATATTTACTTATGTAGAATGTATGTTTTATGTTTTACGTTTTGATCGTCAAAGCCTTTTACGGTTAACGTTAATTTAAAAAAATTATCTAAGTTAACAGCTTCAATTAATTTTTTTTTGTTTGGCAAATAATTTTGTAATAAAATTGAAATTTACGTTACAATAGTATACATATGTATGTCTTTTATTTAAATTAATACATTTATTATGAAAGACAGTTAAAAGCGAATAATAACCCATATACATACATTGTACTTGCTATATTTTAATAGAGTTTTACTTACTGGACTTCCGATACAAATTGAATTCTACTTCTCCACTAGATTTTAGAAGAACCTAGTAAAAATATGTTAAAAAATTCGTATTGCGATTCTAATTTTCTCAGAAAAATAGAAAACCGATAGTATCGATAGTATCGATAGTCTTTTTTAAACTATCGAAACTATCGATGGGGCCGACTATCGATAGTTTTGCAGCTCTAGTTAGAGTAGTTTTTATTCCGAAAATAGGAAAGAAGGACATTACAAACTCAAAGGTCAATACTAGACCGATTAGCCTGACATTCTTTACGTTGAAAACACAAAGGTAGTGACAATCATATAAGGAGTGGAATTCATTAAAGCGTACCATTGCATTCTATGTGCTATATCATATACATATAAGTATATCGTATATCAATGAGGCTGAAGATTTCCGGGTAAGACCACAATAGTGCCTTTTACTAGGAAGAGATATCTCACTAAATGCAGGAATATTGAAATATTAGATCAGGAAGCCCTATAGAGAAAGGAGATTTAATATCCAGGAATATAAGTGGATAGTAAATTAACATGGAAAGTTTATCGGATGGTATGTCGATGGCTTGCAGGAAAAACTTCGAGCTGTAACTCAAGGATAATGTACTGGATGTATACTATGATGGCCAGAACAATGTTGGCATATGGGGCTATGGTGTAGAGCTGGCAAACTATCGATAGTCGCTCCATTCGATGTTTTCGATAGTTGGTTCAAAAACTATCGATATTATCGATAGTATCGAGTTCTTCTGGAAATTTTAATTAAATTTCACGTTCCTGTTAGCACATAGACAAAACAGTCATACGAAAAACAAATCTGTCACACGTCACGGTAAGGTAGCTCTCGTTTTCGCACGAAGCCCACAAGTCTGTTGTAATAGTGCAGATTTGCACTTCATTAAGCATAGTTTTTAATTTACTCTTGGTTGTATTAAACAAATTTACCATCATCACATATTTTAGAGTGTTTTTTTTTAAGGCAACATGTAGCGGGGATTCAGGCATTTAATAAAATCTCGGAAACATGTATCCTTTACTGTACTGAATGGCTGTAAATCATTGGCGATCAAAGCCATTAAACCAATATGTAGTAGTTTTTTCCATTCCTTTCCTATAAAAGGGATAGGTTTTAGACTCTTTGACAAAATATTGGATTGTGTTTGATTGTTTCGGCAGTTGGTTATGAGATGGATGGGCACGTTTTAGTTTGTCAAATAGGTTTGATGTGTTGTCTCTAGAATTGTAAATTTTTGAACACAGCCGACATTATGCATTTTCTTTATCTTTTGCTTTTAGAAAAAATTTCCAAACTTCCGAATTACCTCTGCAAGTTTTTTCAACTGTATAGCTTCAGTATCAACTTCAGTATTTTTGCTTTCTTTATCACGATTTTTCTTGCTTGTTTCTATAAGGAGATGCAAAAAATCTGGCCTGTTGCAATTGCTGTTGTTGAAGCGATGATAGTTTTAAGCCAAAGAAATCTGCATAAGTCAATTAAATTCAACATTTAACGATAGTATCGCTATCGCAAAAATAACATCGATAGTCTAATAAAAATAGAACTATCGATAATATCGATAGTGCTATCGATTGTTTGCCAGCTCTACTATGGTGTGGGCAGAAAATTTGAGTCTGGGCACGAATCAAACCAAATTGAATACAGTACAGAGGCTTACATGCATGAACATAATTGGCGCGATGAGAACCTGACCTACAGCTGCACTGGAGACTATACTAGATTTAAGCTCACTGCATATTGAAATGGGTAGCATAGCCATGGAGACCACGATTAGGAGTATATGGGATAGGTTAAACGCTAAACTTTTAAAAACCTATATTGACCCAGATAACCGTATGTTTGGCAACGTATTCCTTGACTGTCCATTGGATAGAACCGGAAAAATATTTGTGTTTCAAAAGCGATATATGATGTAACTGAGTAATAAGAGTGAATAATTTCGAGACTCGTTAGCATTTTCCAGGCAGAGGTTTATGCTATTATGAGATGCGCACAATTCAACCTGAACAAAGCGTACAAAGGTCAGGATATGGCCATACTATCTTGTAGTCAAACTGCCTTCCGAGTATTTGGCTCCTATGAAATTAACTAGAATTTAGTATGGGACTGTCTGATGAAATTTAACCGTCTGGGTAGGGTAAATACCGCCAGCCTATGGTGAATCCTGATCCATGTAGATATTCAGAAAAATGAAATGGCGGACAAATTAGTCAGGACGGGAGCATCCACGCCACTAATGGGGCCGGAACCCTTTTGAAAAATGAAAAAATGGAAGGGCATATTGAGGGAGAGGGAAAAAAGAAATGTTGGATATTCTTCTTGGATTTCTTAAGAATAACCTGAGAATTTTAACGGATTTCTGGCTGGGCACTCAAGAGGCAATGGAATAGACATTTTGAATTGTATACAATTAGCAGTATATATTGCATATGTTTGCACACACTCGTGGAATTTTTTATTGATTGCTCAAAAAGATTTTAGCATTAGTCAACATTTCAGTAACACACAAATTCTGAAACCGGCGATCCCTTTCAGCTTTTTCAATGCACACTTTCGGCATTTTTCTTTTTACACTTTTAATCGCTTTTTAGTATAATAAAGCATATATGTAGTATGTACAATGTAAGTATGTATGTATATCTTAAAATAATAAATTATCTATTTGGTCATTCGTTATTCCTGTTCTTAAACTTTGCGTATGTGTTTGTTTTCAAGTACATGAATATGTGTTTCTCTCTCCACACTAATGGTCAATGACCAGTTTCAAGTTCCTTTTGACGTTCGCATTGAAGTTGAAATGGAAAGTTTTTCAATGTTTTGTTTATGACCTTTTTTCAATGTGAATAATTTCGCAAAAAAAGAGAATAACTACGAAATGAACTAAAATTGAAATGCAATTGTGACATAAAATGTGAAAAACAAATTAGAGAGTTTGTATTTTGTTTTTAAATTAAATAATAACAAAATAAAAGTATTAGAAATTTGCAAATAATAAATTAAAGACAGTTGCGGTTTTAAAGACGTACATACATATGTATATATTAATAATTCTAAAATTTACTTAAAAAAATAAAAAAAAAATTGAATTGAAAACTATTTACGACTGGCGCTACAGAGATAAAATGACGCTCTGAATGAAATTTTAAAAATAGATAAAAACTAAATTATCTAATTCCACTTGACTGCGTCGTTAATGTTTTAATGAAGAGATTATGATCTAATCATCGAGAGAAAAATAAAAAATAGAAAAACTGCAACTATTTGTTTTTCTTTTATTAGATTCCCAATAAACATTTACTGGGGTCTCTCATATGTAATTTAAAATGTTTCCAATATTTAATGTGGTGATATTTGAAAATTAAAGATAAGATTTGTTAAAATACTGGTTCTAGATGCCTCTATTCACAGATTAAGGAAAGTGCAGATCTGTGGTTTATAAAACTTGCAAACTCTTGTAGTGCCCTTTAGACTAAATTCTACTTTATAACTTAAACTGTAAAGGTAGCGCTAGTAAAGACAAGTTTAGTGTAATAGGCTAGCACAACCTTGTAAGATAAACATGAAACTGCACGGATTGCCATGTTACATGTGAACGGTTTACGGCGAACTATCTTTGTCCTCGATTAAGGAAACAGGCTATTTCCTAAATAGCGATTTTTAGAATCGTAGTAGGCTTCAAGCAGAGTTGATAGAACACAACACCAGTTTTACTATTTTATTGCAGATATCGAAGACTGTTAACATATTATTAATTTCCTGTCGGCAGAATAAATATCGTTGTTATCTTTAATTTCCATTAATAATAATAATAAGTTCCCTTGAGGATGCGGAGTTTCTTAATGTTCTGGACATCGCAGTCCGCTGAAATAATCACATGTTTCGTGTGTCAAAAGAAGCAGACCAGCCAAGTACCTTGAATTTTTTAACGTTGCAGGAAATACTTTACTCCAACTGAACGTTATAATGTTTACAAGAGATTTATCCAACCTAAGATGTAGTGAAATAGGCCAAAAATAATATAATACATAATACCGCGCCAGATAATGTTCCTATTCTATCCCACTAGCAGTATTACTTATCTATAAAGTCCAAGCCAGCTTTGATAACAAAGCGACACACATAGCCTACCGAAACATCCACTTAGTATCTGGGCTCCAAAGATGCTGTCGCAGGATCATACATCTAAACCCCGAAAGCACCTCACACTCCAGAAGAAAATTTTCTCTTCTAATCAATATCTACATGAGTTGAGGTACCATCTTCCAGCCGGACGGCATATCTCCGTACCACAGTGCATAGAGAAAATACCTACCACAACCAAAATCCTCCGTCTAGGCAAGTTCAATAATGTGATCAAAAGTTGGCCAGACTTTCTTCCCCTGTCTGCAAGAAGAATTCTGTCTCGATCTTCGGAAAAATAAAACACTGGCTTTTAAGATGTAGAAGACAAGCAAAAATTGGCATATTAACATTATTATTACCCGTTCTAACCAGTTCATCTGTCGTACAGTTTCTTTGTATATCGCTTGGTCCCGTTACCAAAATAAACCCGATGTGGAAATATTCTGCCATTTTCCCTTAATTGTAAGTGGCATTCCAGCACATTTCGGGAAGTAAGGAAAACAAATTCCAAAGAATAAATAGCATCCGGACTTTAAGCATGAACCTTTCTAATCGTGGTTTATAGCAAAACAATTTACAAACTCTTGAAAGTCCACCACTTCCGACTTCCGAAATAATATGCATTGATTCGACAATCTGTTGGAAATCCTTATGTCAAGAATCATAGGAAAGGCAAGGTAACCCACATCTTGTCGACCAATTTCGAACCACCGGCACACAATTAATTTTTCGTAAATGTTTTTCATACCCAAATTAAAATTGAACCTTGCGTGATGCGTCCTCAATTTCTCACACTTTCGATCTTGGATTACGATATAACATGTAAGATATGAACCGGTTCAAATCAAATGATTACCAACACGACTCCCTTCTTCCGAAAAACTATTTTCATAATACTAGTAACGTAAACTGCATGAGTAGAAATGTCCTGAGTAGTTATATACTTTACAGATCCGCATTAACGACAATATTCTTTTAGAACTCCTCAAACGCTTAAACAATTGCTAATAATCTAATTTTCATCAACAGACCCAATCCTACTGTCGACGGGTTAATGTCTAAAATCTTTGCTGGGTTATTGCAATTACATATGTATGTACATACTATGTATAAATATACTTGTATCTATATTTATATACAGATGTATGTATATACATACATACATATATAGTATGTACACTGTACATACATATGTACAAATATTTTGTTGCTTGTTTTTCAATTTAATCTTATCTTGGGTAATAATTATTTTCATTTTTATTGTGTTAGATTTCGCTTTTTCCAACGTAATCCGTAATAGAATCGAAATTTATCAAAGTTTTCAATACGCTGTACCCCTTGTCTAGAGCTTTGTTGTTTACATTATAATGCCATTAACCAGTAAATATTTTGATAACAACGTTTTACGATTTGTTATCATTTGCTAATGGGCTGGCTTACTGATAAAATGTTAACATAGGAAATGGAATTTTAATCGAACATTAATTTACAACATTTCACAGAGATATTGGTGTCTTATTTCATATATGTATATGTATATGGAATAGATACAGTGACCGATAAAAGTCTACGTAGAATACCTATTTTTAGACTAAAATAGAAAATGCTATTGCTGCTCTTTTCATTTATTTATTATGACATCTTAACTAAGAAAAAAACAAAATTTATAAAATACTTAGTAAAGAAAAATAATGACTGTTTAAGATTAAAAATCAATTTCATTGATAAATTTTAAAGATTCTAGTCTATACAATAATTTCATACATAATATCATAAGTTGGAGCAGGACCGATCCCCATTTTTAAACCTGCGTTTCGTGGAACGATCGTAAAAATTTTATTGAAAAGTCTGAAGAACTTAAATTAATTTTTTAATCTGATTTGTAAACACCTACATACTGTACACGTTATTCTACTCAAGTTATGGCAGTCTAATTAAAAAGAAGATACAATAAACTTTCCTTTAACCAGAAAAAATTGGAAGTTGTTTTAAAATTATAGAAATTTCACTGAATACAAAGTATTACGTACATACACACATACATAATTGGGCTTAACAACCCTGCTTCAGGGTTACGGCATAGCTTCTCGCAGCACTCATGTTCTGTGTGTAAATTTGTATCCATGAGTACCGGGACCTACAGTTGAATGTCGACTGCGAACGACATATTTTTGAGGTTTAATTTCATCAATGATTCCTATTTTGCTGCATACATATACATACATATGTATATTGTATGTATGTATAACCCTTTTAAATTAATTTCTTTCAATGAGAATTGAATGTCATTAATAATTTCTTACAATAAAACTGGTATCACATTATGAATGTAAACGTGTACATACATACATGCATACATACACATACATATGCATGTATGTATGTATATAATGGATTTGCTTTTGAATCATCTGGTAAAGCAACGTAAATAGTGGTGAATTTTATCATCTTGTCACGTAGTGGCTATGGTTTTTCGGGCTTTTATTTACCAAAACAAATAAAACAAAAAAAAAAAAAAAAACGCAATTTTGAAGTGGTGCAACGCAAATTTTTTTTAAATAAATATGGTACTCGCATTCATACATATGTACATATATAAAAACACAAATAACCCCCAAAAACCTTTTATTTACCAATATTTTAATAGCAACGGTAGTTATTATTTGAAGTATTTTATTAACACTTGCTCTCTGCAGAAGTGTATGGCTTGACTACGTCACATAACAAAATAGATAGTAAAAACAAAACAAATAAAAGCAAAAAATACATATGTACATACATACGCACATACATACATTTAGCCATACATATACATTTTAAAAGTGTGTACTAGTATTTGGCCAAAAACTTTGAATGTACATGATGCATACCTACATACACACATACATACATACATATTTAATATTTTAATTGTTTATCTGACTTGCTTTAAAATGGAACGTTCTTTGAGAGGCACGTAGGCATTTGCATACATAAGTGTGTATATACATACATACATATCTAACCCGTTTGATTGGTGCCCCCCTTCGACGTCTAAGAAAAATAGTAAATATAAAAAGATTGCTTTATCATGGGCATAAAAATTGTACTTGTTTTAACAGACACCATCTTTGTGTTCTTTTTTTATTTGTTGTTTCTTAATTTTACAGTTTGTTTCTCTTTCCCTTACTCTTTTGTTAAAATTCAGATGCCCTTGACGGTGTCCTTTTCATTCTTATTTTCCATGCTCGGTGCTTTGAAAAAATCTCAAACGGTCATAATGACCTACACATACTCTTGCACATAAAGAAACAAAATATCTTAATGAGAGAATACTCGATTTTGTCAGCATTTGATACAGTGTTGTCAGAATAGGAGATTTATCCCCAAAATAAGATATTTTTTCCTGTAACGGGGATAAAATTTTACACTTTGGAATGAGGATTTTATTGGGGATAACTTAAATATTTTTGAGTGATGTTTTCTGTTTTTATTAACATATTTTATTACATCTATTAATTCCATCTTTTCAATATAAAATGCAATATGAACTGCGGAAGTCTTTGTTAACATTTTTTTTACCTACCTACCAAAGAAATTGGAAAACGTTATAACTCAAGAATAAATAAGTTTTTGAGAACAAAAACTATCGAAATTGTTGAGTTTTTAATGAAATTAACTCTTATGGTATAAAGACTTTTTTCTAAAGTAGGTAGGTATATATCGTTCGTCTATGGTAGATAGGCCCTAACTCAAATACACCAATACCCCGATTTGCGTCGCTTCAGTTTGCGTCGCTTCGAAGTTGCGTCTTTTTTTAATTTTATCCAAAAATCTTTAAGATTAACAAATCTAACCACAGAATTTGTAATCGATTTATTTATTTATTTATTTATTTATTTATTTATTAAAAACAGTAATATAAAGCCACTTTTGGCCAATTTAAATATATTACAAGAAATAATTATAATAAATATATGTAATATGAAGAGAAAATAATATTTTACAAATATAAGAACATGTCCACTAAAACATTAGTGAGGCAGAAATAAAAAAACTAGAACTGTCTTTAATTCATTGGTCCCACACAAAAGGAAAATAAAAGGGAATAGGTAGGAATGTAGAAATAAATAATACTTATCCCAGCAGTGTATATGGAAGGGTTTCTCATAAGAATAAACTAAGTATGTCAAAGATTCTAGTAGTTTAACAAATTTAACAAATTTCTAAGTTTCAGTCGAAAAGCATTATTGGTATGAGAAAAAATCTTAAGCTCCAGTGGCAAATAGTTCCAGAGGCGTGCTATTCTAACGATAAATGATTTTTCATAGAAAACGTTATTTATTCTTGGTATCACGATTTGAGGGTTTCTTATTGAACGAGTAAAAGAGAATTTAGAGCAAAGCTCTGAAGGTAATCCACATTTAATTAGTTTATAGAAGAAAGATAGATTCCGAAAGCGTATAAAATTCAGAAATGAACAGCCAAGAAAATGGTTCAAGCTCAGAATAAAAAATTAACACATCTATATAGACTTTAGCTTTAATTCTATGAATTCCTTACTTTTAAATTTAATATGTATGAATTTTTGTTATGTTTTTTAAGTTTTTTATGAATTGTTATATTTTTATTTTAATAAAATCTGTTATTCAAAAAATAATAAGAAAATATTTTGATTTAAAAACCCTTTTTCTAAGGTCAAATGTTTAAAACCTGTATTGACTAAACGAAAATCAAATACGTAAACAATTTAAAATTCTGCTTCAGTTTGCGTCGTTTCGGTTTGCGTCTCATTTTTTCAGTCCCAATTAGCGACGCAAACCGGGGTATTGGTGTAATTGTAACTTTACAAGAGAGCAAAAAACATAATGGAAAAGGTAATATTCAGAAAGTAAATGTAATAAATTTTTGTGATGAGTTGTGTAAAATTTATTGGAATCACTGAAAAATTCAATTTTTTAAAAAATAGAGTTAAGATCTTTCTACTTGAGACCAACGATATGTATGTATATATGTAAATATTATTACATTATTTACATATTTTTATATACATTCATACAAAAGTAAAGTTGGGGATTTTCAAGGTTTAGGGGAATACTGGGGATGAAAATTTAAAATTCGGGGATAAAAATTACAAACAATCTGACAACAGTGATTAAATAAAAATTTTTACTTTTATTTAATTACTTAAGTAATTAAATAAAAGTACAAGAGTAAATAAAATATAAACCTAGATAAGAGAAGGAAAAATAATAAGAGTAAAAGTATGTGAAGTAGAAAACTGAAGGGACGATTTACATTCCAAAATTATTTTAGGCAATATTGGAAATAAAAAAATTGTAAGCTCATTATAACAGTTAACATTTCCAGCTTTAATATATGTAAACGCAAATAGAGATACCTTGGGTAAAAGCTTTTTGAAAAGTGGGCTCGTCCAAATAGCAAAACATGTTTCAAAGAAAGTGTACAAAACGGAATAACCTACTGTAATTATGAATGTAATCATGAACGTAAACACATGTTGTAATTCAGGGGGTGTGAGCATGTACAAAGAAATGCCTTTGGATGGATATAGATATGTATGTTTGCATGTATAAGGTAGAGAAAATACAAAACAAGCGTAGGAAGCCACGTAAGCTTTATATGTATGTGTAGGTGTGATTCTTCAGTTTTTCTTCATGTGGAATGTTAATAATATTTCTCTTTATTTAAAGTATTGCAGGGAGGCCGTTCAATGTCACCCTGTCAGCAACAAGAAGAAGAAAAATGATGCAAACAAATGGATTTATGGGAAATTTACGTTTAAAAGTGTATGTGCGTTACTTAGAGATTTTTTAAACATCTGTTTTATGTATGGGGTATTTTCAGTTGTTTTCATTTATTACGAAATTAAATATACTCGTATGTTTGTATGTATACCAATTTTTGTACATATGTATATGTAGGTATATGTATGAATATTTATTTAGCAAACCTTTTTTGTCGTACTACATGCCATAAATTTTAGCATTACTGACTAGTACATGAATGGCTACAGAAAGAGGGGGGTCTTCGGTTAAACTTGTTTAAAGTTTTTTTGTATGATGACATGGTGCAGTCGTCAGTTATTTTTTGAAAAAAAAAAAAAATACAACAAAAAAATAAAGTCCACTACGAACAATTGCAGATAGTTAGTCAAAATTATAGAATTTATTTACAATAATATAACAAGTGGCTATACTAACTCACAGGAATTATTAAGGGATTCCTCATAAAGTTTAAATATACAATTTATAAAGAACTTTCTATTTGAATTTGTTATGCATATATATTTCATCATATATTCCACGGTATAAAAGTAGCAATAAAGCAACAAAGTGTGTTAAAAATGTAAAGAAATAAACAACACATGACGAAGTGATCCAATTTATATGAAACATGCATGAGTTGAACATTAATATGTCCTTGAAGATAATGTAGTTGGTTGAGAGTTTAGAGAAGTTACTCATTTCAAATTATATGAATAGGACCAAAGTATAATGCAGAATTTAAAGATTTTTTGTGTTAACGAAAACAATTTTTATTGAATTACATTGCAAACCACTTGATTTGACAGTTTGCTTTTAATTCTAATTTTCATGACTTCCAAAAATCATAACTTTACTGGAACAAGTAGAAGCCGTAAATCTTTATCTTAAATACTCCTTCCTAAGCCACCACAAAGAAATACGTTAATTTTAGTGGCATATACATAAATAATTCTATAATTCTAAAACGGAGTATGACATAGGAATTATTGAGCAACAAAGCCTAGAAGTTTGTTTCGTATTTCGATTCGTATTGAAAAAGCTTTTGAAAGAAATTTCCTATTCGAAAAAACAAGAATACTGAATACAAAAATTTTTCGCAAATTTGTAAATTTTTATGAAAATATTCGTTTCGAATCGAAATACAAAATTCCCCCCTGGTTTCCCAGGTATAGATCTAATGGGTCTAACTAATGACCCAATAGAAAGTAAATGTAGTCAGTGCGTATATCAAAAATCTGAAGGAGACCTTTGTATTAATATTACGTATGTACAGTAGAATCTCACATATTTGAACCATCCTGAAAATGGAACATGCCATTTAAATATATTGGACACTCTAAAATTAGAACTACAAGTTCTAATGTCTGCATGTTTTATATTTTTTTCCCCTACAAATGAATTTTCTCTCATTAAAACAAACGCGAGTTATTCACGGTGTGTCGTGAATGCCGTGTGTGAACTTTGATATGTACATACATACATATCGTCGCAAGAATTAAAGAACGCTGTAACTGACAAAACATTTAATATTCACCAGAGCCAAAAACCTATATGAAAGAAGAACAAACGCCCATGTGCTGGAAAACGTGCGATTTCAAACTTGTGATTTCAAAATCGCCAATTTTAGTTTTTCATGTGTTGGAAATCGTGCGTTTTCAAAGTTATGTTCGAAAAATGAAAACATGTTTTGTGTCAAAAGTAATAAAAACAAACATAATATAAACAAATTATTAAATAAAATTAATAAAAATGCCAGATGCGTCATTGTTAAGTTTAATTTAAAAAAAAAACAATATGAAAGAAAACAACGTATTAGAAAGCGTTTTCTTAGAGATAAGCAATGAAAAAGAACATACTTTTTATTTTACATTTTTTATTAAAATTAATTGTAAAATATTACTTTTTTTACTTTGTATTTATAAAAAGCATATTAGATTTTATTCATGTATGCTTTTATGTTAAATTATATGCAAATTTTTAAGAAAATATGCAATCTCACTTATAGATCACATGCGTAAAAGTTTGTGATTTGAAAACGCCTAATTTCTGGCGATTGTGAACTCTACCACACCTCTTTTGCGATTTCATATCGAGTTCGCCTATTTCATGCGATTTGCGATTTCCAGCACATGGGCGAAAGACACTGGTATTTTCCAAAACGCAGACGGCGTAAGTTAATTTTGTTTTCATCATAGAAATCTGGGACCGGGACCAATCGACGCGTATATTTTTTTCTGGTAAAAATTATGCAAAAAAACGTATTTTCGATTTTTTGTCAGTTATAGCGTTCTTTAATTCTTGCGACGATATGTACTGAAGTTTAAAGTGAAGGATTCATACTTGATACATACTGGTTTTATGTTAAAAACCAATTCAATACCCAATAATTAAATAAACTATTTGAAAGTTTTTCTATGAATTTAATATGTTCAATTAATTAAATGTTAATAAATTGTTTTGTGCTAAATAAAAGCTTACACAACTAATTTCAAAATTTTCTTTAAATAAAACTGTCCAGAAATTTGAATTGCCTGGTGCACAAGAAGGGTCTAATTTTTGAAACTATATTGTATTAATAATTATCAGATACTGATATTTACATGTTAACTATTCAAACTTCTGAATTATAGACAGTACCATAGTTAGGCCAAATAAACTTAAAACTAGGCTTTGCCGCTCAATAAATACAAATAGTTTTAAAATTATCGAAAACTCGATTGCTTGTGACTTAGGTAAGATTGTTTCCATAATTTACATTTTGTTTATACAACTTTAAGTCTTTTGTTGTGTTTAACTGATTTTCTTGCCTGATATGATGAATATGATATATTCAGTTAGTTCATTTCAAACTCAAGACTCGATATAAAATAATATCTAATAGTATAGTGTATTTAAAAGTGTATTAAATTTTATTTTCTTTATTTGCCTCCAAATCATCACGTTCATTGCCTTCAATAAAGCTATGGCTACCAATCTTATCATTACCTGTTGCGAGGTTGTTGACGGTGGTACTTATTGGAGACTCTGGATTTATGCCCACATCCAGTAACATCTCATCTAACTCAGAGCACTTCTTACGAGCTACAGTAATGGATGAACGCATACGCTCCATGCGATTTAAAAATTCTTTACCGTCCTCTGATGACTCCCTAAGCATTTCCTGGAGATTTTCAATAATTTCAGTTTCATTGTTCCTGTGGTGATAATCGTAATTATTGACACAAAATTTTGTGTCGCGTTGCAAGTCCTCCAATTTGCTTTCGAGTAATCTTACAACATGCTTAAGAGACGACATTTAAGCTCCGTGTTTTCTAAAAAATATATATAAATTAAAATAAAATTAGTATAATTTTAATTTCTATTTACGTTTTTCCTTTCAGATGCTTTTTAGTAAAGATTGTTAGCGCTCAATTTGCATTTATTTGGCGAATGTCAAAATTGAACGGTGCTGCCAAGTTTTAGCCATACAAAAATGGCTTTATAAACATTCCCTTCTGGCAATATCTTTATAACTACAAAAACAAATACCAATCAATAGCAGAAAGAAAAATTCGACATTGTTGTTGCGATAGGGAGAAGACTCTGGAATTTTATTCAATTAATTTTGCCATAACTGAAAAAGAAGTAAATTTTGTTGGTTAAAATATACAAAATAATTAAGGAAATAGGTGTTTACCTTAATTTTCTATACCAAATTAACAACGAACTTTAGTATTCTTTAAAAAAAAAAAAAAAATTTATAAAAAAACAACATGGCTGCCCCTTTCAATTTAGAGGATTTGACGAAATTAAAATCGTTTGTGGACTTTGTGGCTGCGAATCCTGCCATATTAAATATGCCCCAATTAGATTTCTTTAAGAAACTTATTGAACAATTTGGTGGTAAAGTGCCTGAAGGAACTTTTCAAATGCCGGCTGGAGCGTAAGTTTCCAATGACAAAACATGGTAAAAATGATGAACTAGCAATTAAAGGTTTTACTATTTATAGGAAATGTCCCTTTGGTGGTGACGTAAAGTCAGAAAATAAATCTACATCAAATAATGCCCCTTCGGCAGCTGATGATATGGATGAAGAAATTCCAGAGATGGAAGCAGAATCTGAAGAGTCCGAAATTGAATTAGACATGGAAGGTATGTAAAAAATCTAAAAAAACTAATTTGAATTAAACAAAGACAATTAAATTTTTAAAGGTTAAAGTTCAATAGACATGCCATTTAGTCATAAAATTATAAATGATTGTTTTCTTATCATTGATTTTCTGCTTGAAAACCATGGTAAAATCATATTTACATATCGTCATATGAATTCTTAAAAGCCCTAAGATTTTGATTGTAGGTGTGTAAAATTTTACAGCGTCGTGAATTTAAAACATTAGGTATCTACATTGTAATCAATCAAAAACAAGATTTTAACATCTTGAAAACTTAAGGCTATTTTGTAATCATATGATGATATGTATGCGTATCACTATAAAATTTTAAAAACGTTGAAGAAATATGCTGCGCGCGCTAATAAATAAATTATAAAACAATCTCAGAATAGAAATATAATAAAACAATCTAAGAACTGTTCAATTTAAAGTCGAAGTAGTCTTTGCATAACCATAAAATATATTCTGTCGTGACTATGCAAAAGTTATTTGTGTTTAATTTTAATAAAATGCATTACTTATGGAATATATTTGCGCCTTGTGCTATTTCGTTAGTGTCTTATAAAGTCTCCTGAGACTTTATTTAAAGTATAGATTCTTACATTAACCCATTATTGTCCAGCCGGCAATGTCACCTCTAGAGAAGAATTTAATGTATCAATGGGTAGAATTGTGTAAAAAATTAGGCAAGAATTAGAAAACACTGGCGTTGTTGTTGTTAAATTTTAGCCTAGAAAAATTTATAGTGTATTCTCGTAATATGTGGAATTAGTTGCGTATTTTATGTGTAAAAAAATGCCATAAAAATATATATAAAATTAGAAGTTTATTTTTTGTGTACATTCTACCCAATGCAGACGATGATTCTATTGAAGAGCACATTGATGATTACATAAATGAAACTGTACCATTTGTTGTTAAAATTGTTGGCATATTTTATTTCAATATATATCATGAAGTGAATCCGAAAATAGTACAATTGGGAAGTCTTCCACTAAACAAAATAAACATACAACTGCACTTTAATGAAAAAAAAAAAAAAACCATTATCATTTGATAGAACGCCAGTAAATATTAAAGAAAGCCGCATTCGTGACGTTGTAGTAAAGCAATATGTTAAGTCCTCAAATTAACTTTTTTGATAACGATGTAATTGATAATCTAGCATACGAGTTGATGAATTTTTGTTCTTTACTGGTAATCAGGAATTTCCAAAATGGAATCTATACTGGTCCAAGGACTCATCTTTTAGTTTTGAAATTATTTCTAACACTTTTCGAAGAAATGCTAAAATGATAAATTTATTTATCTGACAATATCAAATCTGATTCAACAGGTATATTCGTTAAATTGTCGCGGTTGGTTTCATAAAGTTTGAAGTATTTTCTCACAATTCATGCATGATTGAATGCGATTGTATTTCTTGTAATATATTTATATAAAGGTAAATGCATTGGTTTTAATCAAAAAAAATAATTTAGTTATTCAAACTCAAAGTCTTATTTTAATTAAAAATTATTTATTATATTCATTTATACTTTGATTATTTTATAAAATAAATATTCCGGAAGAAGCTACACGAGGGTGTAGAGAAATATCGATAAATAAATAAAGAACTTTTAATTAAAATAAGACCTTGAGCTTGGATAAAAGCATCGTGTCTGAATTCAAAAAATTGTTATATTTACAACCTAAAATCTACAGGAAATCGTCATTAAATTATGAGAAAACAAGTGTATTACGAGCTAATGCTGACTTACGGTTTGTTGTGCTTTTAGCTTAGAAAGTGAACACTATTTATTAAAATATATTAAATTTTATTTGTTAATGGCCATTATGCGAATAAATACTCGTATATACAATTTTTAAAGCCTGGTCACATTCCAAAATTATAGCAATTTATAATTTCATTCGAATTCGATTTCACTCGTTTTCGTTTCATAAAACATACCCGATTACGAATATTCGAAAACACAATTTTGTTTTCAAATGGTTGGCAATGACATCTGTTAAGTTTGTGGATTGTGTTTATTTGTAATACTCTACTAAT
The DNA here is from genome assembly GCA_963576795.1 of Metopia argyrocephala. Taxonomy (NCBI): domain Eukaryota; kingdom Metazoa; phylum Arthropoda; class Insecta; order Diptera; family Sarcophagidae; genus Metopia; species Metopia argyrocephala. The sequence goes on from OY756208.1 coordinate 7,453,359, forward strand.
GAAATGTCATTGCATTATTTAGCAAATCAGTGTTGCCGTAAAACGTTGCTTTAGCTTATAAACGAATATCTCTGTATGAAGGTGTTGCGTTACAAACTGTATTTATGAATCTCCAGGTTGTAAGCTACCACAAAAATCCATCATTTAAGCATAACTTGGAAAAAATTTTCAAACGAAAGAGTAATAAATGCACTAATTCAGCTGCAAACATTATTCTGTTTTTATTACAAACTGAAACAAATTTTAGTTATTGCCCTTTTTCTTTACATTTTATATGTAAAATTTCGAAGAATGAAAACAAGCAACTCTGTGCTTTGAAAAACAAAAATTATTAATGAAAATTAAAATTAAAAAATACTAATGTATACGGTATATAAAATGGCAAAAATCTAATATTCTAGAAAAGGGAAATAAGAAGATTTTATGAACAAAATATCTGAAGTATATTCGTGGTTTGCAATGCGAACCTAGTTTTACTGTTGTAATAAATCTTTTCTTCCTTTTAAATATTGTAAGGGTAATTCCACTAAGTATAGACAGAAGTAAATAAACGGTTATTGAAGAGAATTATTTGGTTTAATTAATAAAAAATTAGTTTTTAGGCAATCAAATATGGTGAATCTATTTTATTGAACAGGCAAATTTAGTTGATTTAAACAATATTTATGAATATGTATAAGGCTTTTTAAGTTTTTATCTTGGAGAGTTTTGAGTTTTTCATACTATTAACTTTATAATTGAACCGAAATAAAAACAAACAAAAATATTAATCACGTTTTTCTAATGTTATTTTCGGCCTCAATAATGTTAGATTAGGCTGAATCTATTTTATTGAACACTACTGTATGTACTATATCATTACAGAATCTTGCTTCTTTTAATCCCCAAATTATTTCAACGAGTTTTTTCACGTCGACGTAAAAATATTTGATAGTGGATATCCTTGTACATTTCTTTTATTGTTGAATTCCAGAAATGATAATAAATAAAAAAACAGACAAAATTGAATAAAAACAAACAAAATTACCACAAATTATGTCTGAAATTTTGATAATATACTTTTTGCCATATGTTTGCAGAGAACAACATATTATTAACACCAAGTGTTGTATATATTGATGAGAAGCCGCCAAAAATTGTTAAAAGTAAAAAATTGGCCACAATCAGAAAATCTACTAGAAAGCCACAAATAAAAGTAAAGTCTTTAAAGGAAAAATTTTCTAAAGAAAATGTATTTAAAAAAGAATTCGATCAGAAATCGGAAAATAATGATCCACTTAACACAACAAAACTGGAAATCAAATGCGAAATAGTAAATGAAGAAATGGATATGGAAGTCAGTAATGCTGATCGAAATAATCAAATGGAAAATGAAGGTTATGTAGAATATGAAAGTAAAATTGAAATAGATGAGGATTTCTGTTACGAGGGAGTTGAAGATGAAGAAGATGAACCATTAATTATGCTAACACGACGGAAGGGCAGACCCCGTAAACATCCCCCCAAAGAAGAAATTGAGAAAAATAAAGCTCCAAGAAGTGTGGTATGCCGTGAGGTATGCAAACAACGTTGTACAGAAAAGTTTAGTGAAGCACAACGACAGCGCATGTGTGACTATTATTGGAGTCTTAGCAAAGATGAAAAACTAGACTTTATTCGAAAGCATACTAAATCAAAGCGTTTAACACGCCTAAAACGTAAACGTTCCAAACAAAGGGGAAACAATTGCTGTTATTATCTACAAGACAGTGGATTTAGTAAAGAATCGGAACTGATAAGAGTGTGTCGTAAATACTTTGAGGCAACTCTGTGTGTAACAAATCATTTTGTGAGAAAAGCCAGGGAGAATTGTATTTTAGAAATCGAGCAAGATTTACGCACAATAAACGAAATGAATCTAAACCGTGAAAAGGATAAGCAAAAGGCCCAAATATGCAAAGAACCTCAACAGTATTTAGATCCCGAAACAGGAAACTTAATCGTTATAGATCCAAATGTTAACAAAAGCATACAAAAGTCCAAGGAACAAACAAAAAAACGTGTAAGGCGTAAACCAGGCGATCCTAAGCCTGTACATATTCCCAAACCAATACAATGCGCTCAACGTTGTATACACAAGTGTCATACAAAATTCACTGAAGAGGACAGAAAACAAATATGTGATGCTTTCTGGACTATGGACTATAAACGACGTAAAGATTTTATTCTAGCAAATATCGAAATTAAAGATGTTGAAACACAATTGACACCAGACTTTCGCAAAACAAATCGTCCCAATCGTTCCTATCATACACGTTTCTTCCTACGTTTGGGTGGCATGCGCGGTGAAAAGTTAAGAGTTTGTAAACATTTCTTTGTCAACACTCTGTGCATACATCGTTGCTTTATAACAAATGCTATGGAATTTGCGGATAAAACTACTGGCTACTACACAGGCACTGACAGACGTGGTTGTCGTACACCACAGAATAAAATTACAGGAGCATGTAAACAGGCTGTTCTGGATCACATAAATTCATATCCCACTTGGATACCGAATAAGAAAAGTAAAACTAAGTACCTTCATCATACCTTGTCCATAAAGAAAATGTATATGGAATATAAGGAAAAATGTTTTGCCGAACAACAAAAATGTGTCTCAACCAACTACTACTATAAAGCATTTCATGACGATTTTCGTCTTTCGTTTTTATCAAATCCGCATCCCAAAAAAGGTGGCGGCTTTTTAAAAATAAATCCTAATATATCACATTATACGGGCGAGGAAATCGGTGGTTATTGGACTGATAGCCAAGGCAATAAATTAAATTTGAATTTAATAAATCCAGCCGAAAGTTTAAGCAACAGCTATCAATCCTCTCCTGTAGCAAAATCTGATAGTAGAACTCTTGGTATATCATCTGTACCAGTTACTGCTCCCCAGCATCAACTGTTTAATGTTCTTAGTACTGCCACATCTCTAAAACCTGTATCAATTGAAAATCAAACTGCTTTACCTATGATTAAAACTGATTTCCAAGTCATGCCATCTCATTACGAAAACTTAGCACAAGATTCTACAAGCATGTTTAAATCATTGCCGTTTTAGTTTAAGCCTATAATTGATTTAGTATTGAAATAAACAGAGGTACTTCAAAAAAAAAGTTTAAAATTTTTTTAAGGGAATAATAAGTACATTACGGTTGTTCTTTTTTTAAATATGAATAATTGAAAAAACAAACTTTGATAAAAAGATTTTTTAGCAAATTATAAAGAAAAGTGATTAACTTTAATTGATGACAAGAATTATGATTGTTAATGGCTTACTGACATGCATATCCTTTGAATTTAAAATTTATGAAATAAACAGTTCTTGCATTTTAAAGCATCATGTGTTATTGGGTCAACCAACAGGGTTGTCAGATAGTTTTCAACTTTTATCCCCGATTTCGAAATTCATATCCCCAAAAATCCCCGCAGAAACTGCATCAATAATTTTGCATATGTATGTATGTTTACAGCGGTGTTCAATAAAATAGAATCCCCACGATCTAGCATCTATATGATTGAAAAGCATTAGAAAAACCTGATTAATATTTTTGTTTGTTTCTATTTTATATCAATTATAAAGTAAAGAATATGAAAAACAATAAACTTCAAAACTTAAGAAACCATATATTCAAAAATATTGTCAAAATCAGGGACCGTAATCATTATGAGTTTTATAATAAAAATTACACAATAATAATTATATTATGAGTTTTAAGGATTTTCTTCAATGGTAATGATTATTTGTGAGTAATATTATAAAAAATCAGCCATAATCATTATTTTTGAGCAAAAGAAATAAAACTCAAAAATAATCATTATTAATGATTTTTATTTTTTTCGCTCAAAATAAAACTCAAGCGATTTCAATTTCGATCAAAATCGATTTTCATCACATACCATACTCATTTTATTGTAATCTTTTTTAATTGTTACGTCGATTTTAATTTGGAAATGGTTCAATCTACTTTCTCTCTTGTATAATTTCATAAGTTAAATAAAAAATATATTTATATTTTAGTTTTAGATGTCTTTTGACATAAAATACCTATACAGCATCTGTAATACCATTTGGGCAACTGGTAACGCAACTCAAATTCAGTTGCCCTCCATAATAGATAATATAATACAGAGATATTGTACACAAATATAATAAATTTGTATTTAAACTTTAACAACAGATTAATCTATAATTATAATTTCAAGAAAGGTCAAAGAAAATAATACAATTAGGTATTTTAAATATTTTTAAAATACGAGTAATATGTAGTTTTACATGCACACAAATTGAAAGAAAATAAAAAAACAAAAATAAATATTAAAAACAAAAAAACAAAAAAAAATCAAATAGCCAAAATATTTTCTTTGAATTTTGATAATATGCTTTTTGCCATATTTGTTGCAGCCAACAACAGTCAACCACCGCTCTTGGAACCCAATGTTATGTATCTAGAAGATAAACCGCCAAAAATTATTAAGAAATCATTGAAATGTAAAAAAGCAACGAAAGGTGTAGAGAAAAAAATTAAAATAAAAGCCAGACAAAATTCCAAACAGAAACTAAAAAAGTTACATTCATATTCGTGTACTGATGTGAAGAAGGAACATGGTTTAATTGAAGATGAGACTGTAGAAAAAAATGAAAATACCGATCCAAATGATCCTCTATATACACCACAAATAGAAGTTAAATGCGATCTAGATGAGAGTAAATTAGAAACGACAAATGAAACTGAAACATATTTAAACATAAGATCAAGTAAAGAATATAAAAATGAATTATGTGATGTTGTGTATGACAAAGAGGATAAGGATAGTAATGATGATGACGTTGGTGATTTTGATGAGGATAATTATAAAGAGGAAGATTATAGAGACAAAAGTCAACAAAGACCAGAAGAAACAATTTCTGAACCTCAAGATTCCGAAGATCCTGAGGATGAATTAAACAATGATGATGATGATGATGAAGAACCTCTTATACTGTTGACTCAGCTAAGAAAAAAGTATAAGAAAAAGAAAAAGTCGCCACGATTACAAAATTGTTTAGAAACTTGCAAACACAAATGTACCACAAAATATACAAAAGCTCAAAGAATCGATATATTTAATTATTATTGGCATTTAAGCAAAGAAGATAGAGTCGATTTTATACGCCAACACATAAGACGGCCGGTCTTAACAAGAATACGCAATAAAAATCGTAGTAATTGCCGTTATTTCCTTCAGTATTATAAAATTGGCTATACTGGTGTTCTAGAATCCCATAATAAAGAAGCTACAGGTGCAAAAATTGAATTTAACAAGGCCGCAACTACTAATAGTGATGATTTAACCAAAGTTTGTCGAAAATTTTTCGAAGGTACTCTGGAGATTTCAAATCGTGAAATTAAGGAAGCCATAGAAGGCTACGAGTTAAAGTTAGAAAAAATTGTTAGACCTTTACGTGATATTATTAAAGAAGAACAGGAAGCTAAAATGCTACAAATGGGTGAAAAACCATTTGAGGAGAAAGTAAAAAAGTCTCAACAATTTCTTGATCCAGAAACAGGAAATTTAAGCGATACCCGCCCTAAAAAGAAGACGAAACGACGCAAACCGGGTGAGCCGGAACCTGAACGGTTTCCACGACCCGTCAATTGCGCCATACGTTGTATTTACAAGTGTCATCAAAATTTCACTGAAAAAGAGCGTAAACAAATATGTGATATATTTTGGTCATTGGACTTTAATAGGCGCAAAGATTTTATTTTGGCACGCTTGGAAACCAAAGATGTAAAAACACCTATAACGCCAGAGTTCCGAAAAACAAATCGTCCAACACGAGCTTATCAATCACGTTTCTATCTACGCTCTGGTTTACACAGTGAAAACACACGTGTCTGTAAACATTTTATGATGAACACTTTATGTATTAATCGTAAATTTATTGAAAACGCTCTCCAATATGCTGATAAAACCACTGGGAATTATACAGGTGTCGATCGACGTGGCAAACATATGATTCAAAAAATATCTGCAGAGCGCAAACAAGCTATTTTAGATCATATTAATTCGTATCCTGTATGGGTGCCCAGTAAAAAGGCTAAAATACGTTGTCTTCATCATACATTATCGTTAAAAAGAATGTACAATGAATACAGGGAAAAATGCACGCAAGAACAAATAAAACCAGTCTCTTCTTATTACTACTGCAAAGTATTCCATAATGAGTTCCGGCTATTATTTTTAAGGAATAAGGATTCTAAACAAGGACGTGGTCTCTTAGATATTAATCCTAATATATCGCATTATACTGGGGAAGAGCCAGGAGGTTGTTGGTCAGATTCTAAAGGCAAGCCTTTAGACTTACGCCTAATTAATCCCAGTAAAAGTTTAAATTCTACAGAGCTCGAGTCAATAAACTCTTCATCAGTGGATTCATCAGCATGTCATAGTGGCAATCCCACCTCTACTTCCACTGCTCGTATACCTTATCAGTTTAATTTGGCAAATTTTGTTGATTCTACACACCCATCAACACCTCAACTTAACCCTAGAGCAATTTTTCAAACATCAGTACAGAATTTGTACGACAGTAGTAGTATTAGTTTACCGCCACCCAATACAAGCAGTTCAGCGTCAATATTTCGCATGATTTAGAGTTAAACATTTATAGAGTAAGACAGTATTATTAGGACTATAAATAAATTCATATTTTCTACGTCTAATTAGTTAATAGTGTGTGTGTGTGTTTCTTTTTATATATTGTCAAGGAATAGCCCAAACATTTTTAAATTTTATATGTAATTAAGTTTTAAATTCGTTGCAATCCTATTCCATTTCATTTCAGGTGTCATCGAACCCGACAATGATATTGAACAACCTATGGGTGATTCTTCGAAAACTCCCACCGAAGAGGAAATTGATAAATCGGGTGAGTTGCGTTCACAGGCTGCTGCTGCATACAGCGAACAGAAATTTCAGGAAGCAATCGATTTGTATACACAGGCAATAGAAATAAATCCTGGTAATGCTTTATTCCATGCTAAGCGTGGCCAAGCGTTTTTAAAACTTAAAAAACCCAATGCATGTATACGCGATTGTGATAAAGCCTTAGAGATCAATTGTGATTCTGCGGCAGCTTATAAATTCCGTGGAAGAGCCCATCGTTTGTTAGGAAATTGGGAAGAGGCTGCTAAGGATTTGCGTCAAGCCTGTAAACTAGATTATGATGAAGAAACCGATGAATGGTTGCGTGAAGTAACACCTAACGCCAAGAAAATCGAACAACATCGCCTAAAACAACAACGCAAGAAAGCTGAACATGAACGCAAAGCTGAAGAATTGAAACGTCAAAAGGCCCGTCAACAACAGGCCAAACAACAAAACTCTTCAGCAGGAGCTGGCGGTTTTCCTGGTGGTGTTGGCGGTTTTCCTGGCGGTGCCGGCGGTTTTCCAGGTGGTTTTCCAGGTGGTTTTCCCGCTGGCATGAGCATGGGTGATTTGTTATCAGGCATGAAAGATCCAGAGGTTATGGCAGCCCTCCAAGACATAGCCAGTAATCCTGCTAATGTTGAAAAATATATAAATAATCCTAAAATTTCGAAACTCATTGATGTCATTCAAAAGAGTTACCCTGGCCATCGTGCTGGTGCTCCCGATGGTTTTCCTGGAGCTGCTAATGGTGCTGGCGCTGCTCCACCACCGCCATCCTCGGACAAAACTGATGAACCGAAAGAGGCACCTAAGAAGCCTGATTTCGTTGACGATGGTTTGGATTAAATTGTATTGTATTCTTTGTATCCGTCTTTTTATTTGCTTATAATAGATTTCTCCTCATTTATACATAAGTCGTACGTAACACCCAAGTGTTTTATTTTTTGTTTGCCTTTCATTATTTACATACATTGTTTATAATTAGGGTTCTTCTTTTAAGATTTTCTTTTGGGTACTAAATAACAATAACAGAAGATTAAATTTACCTTCGGTACATCAAGTTAACTTCAATGTAGCTTTTAAATATTTAAATATAAAACGCATTTTAATAAGACTACCACTAACAAAGAATAAAAACAACAATAATAAGATCCTATAAAATGGGAATTGCTATATTTAATTAAAGAAAAATAAAAACATAAAAAAGTTTCAATTTAAAAATTAAATAAAACGATAAAACTTCTGTATTAGTTCTTAATAAAACCAAAAATAATGTAAAGAAAAATATTGCTCATGTTAATGCATAGTAAGAAGAGATATAAACCGGCTTGCAAAATTGTTATAGCCGTTCAAATCAATTCGTATTTTTGTTCTCAATAAAATTATTGTCTAAACGACAAAAATAAAGAAGTTTTGGTGCTGTGCTCATCACAGTATCATTATTGTCGAGACTTAAAGTAGCCACAATAGAAAAACTCATTTAAACTTAGTAAATATATGTATATTCGTTAAATCTGCGTTTGACAAAACATTGAATACATATTAAATGGAATATGGTCGATTACCGATGAAAGGATACGTAATGACTCATAAGGATTACATAGTAAGGGAAGAAATAAAGCAATTTAAAAACACACCCTCATCCTACATAAAACATTGAGTGAGTTCTTTCTATATTAAATATTGTGTTGATGACATAATTTTAAAAATGAATAATGTTTTAGTATGATTTCATTGAATTGCGGTTAATATAAAAATATATACATATATTTTTTTCTTTTTAAAAACAACCTTGAGCATAACATTTTTATATGAAAATAACCATAGGACCTTAAAAGCTATGATTTAATTTAAAAAATATTAATTGGGCGATATCATCACGTATGAAGATGATTATTGTTTAAATCATTTCTATTGTTTTGTTTTAAAAACAAAATTTAATGAAACGAATTCAATTGTGTATCTTATAAAGCAAAGTGATGAAATACGACACACCCTGTATCCTTTTAATAAGAAAATACAACAAAGCTTTCATTATAATAAAAAGTTATAAGAAAGAAAAAAAATGTTCACTCTCTTTTCTTCCCCATAATAGTTTCCAAGTAAATACGAGAATTAATGAAGTAACGAAGAGTGAGCGACAAATACAATTAATTAACCCTTAATTGGTGTTATGAAATCTATTACCGTTAGCTCATAGACCTTCTAGAGAAATCACAGACTACACATATTACTGGTTCATCAATTTTAAATATAATGGTATATGGAGGGTACATATTGATGTTCATTCACAATTTGCAGTTTGTGTCCAAGTGTGTTTCTTGTGTGTGTACTTTAAGATGCCGTCTTTATTTTTTAATCTGCAAATGAAACTATAAAATTGTAAATCAGTGTATACAGTGACGAAACTCCAACAAAAGTAACAAGAACAACACAACAATTTTACTACCATTTAAAATGAAAGAGCAAAAACACAGTATAATTGTTGATTTTTACTTATGTAGCTATCATCACTGTCTTAAATAAGAGTGGCAACATTATATCACGAACAGCAATGTTAACTGACACTGAATCTGCATATTTTCGTTCCCAACTGTAGATACAAAGGAAATGAAAACAAAAATAATATGAGTGAGTCATTAAAAAAAAAAAAAAAAACATTAAGGTAATTCTCTCTCATAAATTTTTATCAACAAAAAAGTAGATGAGACAGAGTGCGAGTAGTATGTACATTAAATATAAAAGTGTTTTAATTAATTTTAAGTATTTTAATCACACAAAAAAATTAATCATAATCACACATTTTATTAAAAAGAACGAAACTTCCCAAGTTTTTGCCGGTGTTTTAGTTCAAAAGGTGTATGTGTGTATTTACATACGTGCACACATACATATGTATGTTTTTGTTTGTAAGAAAAAATCAAATTGGTTTTTGTTTACATTTAACAACTTGTTAGCAGTTTTATTTACATTTTGTATACCTATGACGTCATTTTCTATTGAATACTTTGTTTGAAAGGAGAGCGAGCACATAATTGTTAACGCACAAAAATAAAACGAAATAAAAAAGTTATAAAACAAAAATAAAAAAAAAACTAAACAGTGAGTAGAAAAGTATTTCGTGTGCTTTAAGAATTTTGCATTTTCGGTTTCGATTTCAATTCAGTTAAAAGTTAAACGTACGCGTGTAAAGACGTGCAGTAAATAAAATATAATTCGATTTTGTAAATTTAACTAACAAAAACTGTTTAAAGTTATATTAAAAAAGTAAGAGTTTTTACCTATAAATATGTAGTTTAAAAGTATTATGTTGTAAAGTGTAATAAAAACTTTAATAACTACTTACATACATATAATAGGTATATACCATACCTACAAAAAATATAAATAAAAAGTAAAATGTGTGGGTGTGGTGGGTTTAAAAATTTTTTACATATATTTTCAAAAAAAATAAAATAAATAAAAGAACAAAAATTAAAACTACGTACATATGTACATACATATTTTGTTTGTTTGCTGCGGTTTTTAAATATGTACTCTTCTCTAGCCAGATACATACAGTATGTATGTATATTGTCGCCTGTTTTGAATTTAATTTCAATACATTTTGTATTAACAAAAAAAAACATTTTGAAAACCGTAAACTTTTCTATATTCCTAGCCTTCATTTGTCAAATTTTAAGGCGCGTTTTTGTTTATTTTTTATGATTACTATTGTTGTTGCATTTGTTTGTATGGATGATCCCATTCAGTAGTAACAACTACATATGTATGTTTATTCAGTGTGTATATACATATATATGTATTTTGTTTTTAAAGGCTACTACTACTACTTCTGAATAAATGTTCGATATTTCATTGCCTTTTAACAATGATGATCTCATTTTAAAAATTATAATTAAAATAACAACAACAACGATAATAATAACATTAATTGTTGTTGTTATTTGGATTCCTCTGAACAGAAAATAAAAAAAAAAAATATGTTTCAAAGAATTTCTAAACCGATAAAAAGTGGGGTAAAATTGTAGATCGTGATTTTTTTTACAGAAATTAAATTAAAAATGTCTATTTCTAAAAAGTTGTGTTTCTAATTAAATATGTAAAAATATATACATTTATATATACATACATATATATATATATATATATATATATATATATATATATATATATATATATATATATATATATATATATATATATATATATATATATACTATATAATTGCCCATTAGAACTCTGTTTCAGGGTTATGACCTAGCTTCATGCAGTACCCATATTTTGAGCGCCAATTTTTATCAATGAGTACAGGGCCCTACAGTTTAACATCGCATCCGAACGACAGACTTCGGAAGCTTGTTCATGGCAATCAGTTACTCTCAGAGCTTTTGCCAGAAGACTGCTAAGAGGTAGTCGCCGAATAAAATATTATTCCATGTTTTTTTCTTTCAAGATGCCAGAGCTGGAATGTGAACCCGGAGCTCTTGCCTAGTAAGCCAACTATAATTAAATACACCAAACAAATATCAACTACAGCTGATTTGTATCGGTTTCAGTTGGGTTTCTTAAAAGAAAAAAACTTCATTAACATGGACTAGTATTGTGTTTTTTTGTAATATGCAGACTATCTGCTGTCTTTTTGATTTAAAACAAAAAATATAATCATACTACTACTGTAACCTCTATAAGGACGATTACAAAATTTAATATTTTTTTTTTAAAACCTCACTTTGAGAGAAATCCTCGGCAATGAAATTGAGGATCTTATATATAGAAATGAATGTGATTTTTGGGTTTATTTGAAGTCAACAGACAGCTAAATGGCTAAACCAGTCGGTTTTTGTCTCCTCTATATATCTACATACGTTAGACCGTACCCCGTACCGCCTCTAATATAAAGTATTTTTGCAATGAGTCTTCTCATCAGGTTTTTCGTTATATCTTAGGCGTTTACACAGTTTGATCTTAAAGTGTGATATATCAGTATTTTTATATTTTCAAGAAGGAACATGTTTATTACTTAATTACTTACATTACTTATTGACATTTTAGCAAGTCCATACAATAAGGAAATATGGTAATGCTGCATAAATCAGTTTCTTTTTAATTATTTTAAAGAGTTTTAATATATTGCGCTAATAACATTTCTTGTGATAAATTAGCAAAAACCTTGTCTTTCTACTGAAAAAAAATTGTTTTGAACAGGGACCGTAACTGTTATGACTTTTATCGAAAAAGTAAAAAAAAAAAAGTTATTTTTTAACTTATATTTTTAAAGGCAGAAATAAAAGTTATTTATTAACTTTTATGTTTTATGGCAAAAATTAAGAGTTATTTTTGTTTTTTATTATTTTACTCAAAAAATTGAAGTTATTTTTTAACTTTTAATACTTTAAGGCAAAAATAAAAGTCTTGAATTAAGTTTTGCATAGTAATACGGTAGTTTTATTGACTCCAATTTATAGGTAATAATAATTTAATACATGACTTTTATTTTTGCTTTAAAATATTAGGAGTTAAATAATTACTTTTATTTTTTGAGTAAAATAATAGAAGTCAAAAATAACTTTTAATTTTGCCTTAAAAAAATAGAAGTCAAAATTAAAAGTTATTTTTCGACTTTTATCAAAAAAGTCACATATTTAAAAACCATACAAAAATTTGCATGTACATCACCTATGCATCATAATGATACCAACCAAAATTTTCTACGATCATTTGTTATGTGTGCTTTTTCGATGTAAAATTAAAAAAATAACTGTTATTTTCTGTCCCTGGTTTTGAATATATATTTGCGCTTTAAGGCAAAGAAATGTTACTTCCGTTTATGATATTAAAAATGGTTTCGTCCCGATTTGGATCTAATTCCGTTTCCGAATTGAATTGAAGTGTGTTATAAGGCTGATGGTTTAAATTCCGTTTCCGACCGGAAACGAATTTTGTAACATGTCTGTTAAATGTAAAATTAAGTTGCCAGATTGTTGATTTTTCGAGTTCATATTTTATAATTTTTTTTTATCGGAATATAAATTTTTAGAACAATATTATATCAAGAAATACAATTTTTTATATTTTTTCTAGAATCTAATTTCACTAGAAAGTGAATTACTTCTGCATATTTTATTATTCGTTTTTAATTCAAAGTAATAAAGATTTGGTGAAAATGAAACGAATAGATTTTTGTCCAATATGTGATAAAATTTTTTAAGAAAAACAAAATTTTGGTTTTTGGTTTCAAATGTAGAAAGAACATACAAAACCAAAAAATTGCGGAATAGAGACATTTTAATTTTTAATTAAAGCATACTCTTCATTAAACCTAGTGTTCATTAAACTTAGTTTTCTTTGTAGAATTATAAGTCTTTGTATTGTATACAAAATAACACAGAAGCTTCTGGCATTTTGATGCAAAATTTATTTTTTTAACCAAAATGTCTCATGCTATCATTTTAACAATTCACATTTTATTAAAAGCTGATAAAAAAACTGTTTTATTTATTTTGACATTTATGTATTTTTTGCGAACAAAAATATCAAATTATAAAAACGAGCAGCATTGAGAACACCAATTTTGCGTTTTCAAACCGAGTCGAAATTTGTGACATATCTGACTATCTAGCTTTTCCTATATGTACATATAAAGGTTCCATTGTTTTATGGAGTAAACATACATACATACATATATAACTGGCCTTTACAACCCTGTGTCAGGATTACGGCCTAGCATCTCGCAGCACTCATGTTGTGTGTCAATTTTTATCCATGAGTACCGGGACCTACAGTTTAATGTCGACTCCGAACGACAGACTTGAGAAGCTTGTTCATGGCAATTAGTTACTCTCAGAGCTTTTGCCAGAAGACTGCTGAGAGGTAGTCGCCGAAAGAAATATGGACTAAACACGTACAACAATTGTATACTGGTTCAAGGCAATTTTTTACATTTCGTCTGGGAGCCTCATAAATGCAAAATAAAAATTGTACTAACTTACGATATTTAGCTACTTTTTTGTGTAGCATCGTCAGGAATTAATTAATTATGTGTTTAAAAAATATAATGTAGAAGTATTTAGGGCTTTCAAAAACTTGAAAGAAGGTTAGGTATACGGTTTTTTCTTTATTACTTTTATTTTTTTGTAATGGCAACACCACCTTATTGAATACGCCCTAATCATAAAATTGTACGCAGAATTTAAATTTAAAATTTTTCATATGGCATGTACATACATAACAATTTCTTAATTTCATAATTTATTCTTAAGAATTTATTTTTATCTTGCAAAAACAAAACAAAAATTTATGAAATATTTGAATTATGATGTCATTTCGAGCCGTACTTGTTTTAATTTAAATTCTTATGATATTGTTCACATATTCCGACCTTGTATGGCATTTCAGTGGTATTCGGCTGATTGTTAATTCATGTTTCGAGTTAAGAATTTTTCAATGAACATTTTTTTAGTGTTAGGGTCGTACCTGAATTAAAATGTACAACGTACGACAAATAAATACGTATAGGTACGTCCGTATTACCAAAATACAAAATAAATAAAAGAAAGAAAAAAGAAAAACAAAAATATTGTTTTGTCAAGTCTTTACTTTTGTTTGTATTAGAAAAAAATGACAAACAAATATTATTATTTTTTTGATTTTGGATTTTTGTAATCCATATTGTGCATACGCGACGTATTTCGCTAGCTCCAATACAAAATGTATGGGCATGAAACCAGGCCAGTTAGGTCAAATGGCCAGTTAATCAAAAGACGTGATCAACTACAATTAGCACAAGGCGCCGTTTTGAAGGGCATGAAACCATTTTGATAAAAAATTTACGCCGTACGCTTTAATACAGGTACGACCCTAAAAATAAATATTTCGATGAAATTCTTTCGTTTGTTTTGTTTTCTAAATGAATTTTCATTTTAGGGTTTTTGTAATACGCAAATATTTTTTGTTTTTGTAACAATTTCTAAATATATAATTATATATGTATGTATATACATTTTATTTTTAATAAAAAAAAATAGTGCCGTAGAATCTCACATATTATAATTCTAATTAATAAGGACTTGTGATTTTAATGCATTAAACACGTTTGAATTAGAACCAATTGAATCAAAGGAAAGACATGTTTTTATTTACTTATACAGTCGAAACTCTCTATAACGAATTTCAAGGGACTGGATATTTACTTCGCTATAAAGAAAATTCGCTATATGGAAAAGAAAAACATTCCTTTTAACATTTTTTATTTGTAGTAGTCAGTTATTTTGGTTTGAGGTACATTTTTCCATTTTTCTTCTTCAATGCAAAGGCAAACGGATAGCGACTGTAAGAAATGTGAGAGATGGTAATGATTGCAGTTGTCACTTGCATAGTTCGGTGGTTCCCCCACTTTTAATTTTATGGTAAATAAACGATTCAAAGCATCAGACTCTGCTTGTGCGTTGTGAAAGCAACAAAGAAGACACAGAGCAACAATAACAACACCAATAATACAAAGCGACATCGATTTTTTTTGTGTGCGTGCGTTCGGTTTTACCTAATTCGTTATATGGAGATTGAAAACGCTTCAATCTTGAAGTTACGGTCGCAAAAATGCTTCGTTATAAGGAAATATTCGCTATATGGAAATTCGTTATATGGAGATTATAATACACTCAAAGTAGACCCAGAACACAGTGTTTTTATAATTGCTTCGCAATAAATAAAACTTCGTTATTCGTTATAGAGAGTTTCGACTGTACATACTTTTTAAAATCAATTTTTCGGGTATATTATATTCTATTATGGATTTCACAATTACAAATATTCATCCCTATCGTCAGTAACATGGGAGAAATTTGTTCTCTTCTAATTTTCATTGTTGAAAAAGATTTGAATATTTTAAAATTATATCAGTTTTAAATTTCATACGTTTTTAAGTTCACTCCAATTCGTTTCTCAGAACATACCTGAATAAAAAACTCAACTTCGAAAATTTGTGTAGTTATGTCCGTTTGCATTTAATATGACGATGTACATATACATACATACATAGATAGATTTTATGAGTTAATATTTTTGTTTAATTTTTTTTTTCAAATACTACATACATACATAGTTTTGCGTTGCTTTTAATTATGAGTGCTTTTGGCATTTCGCATGTCAAACTCTTCACAAAATATAGTTTAGAAATCCTTTTACACAAATGAAAGACATTTTTCACAAATTTCTTTCGTTTCTTGTG